>CM077669.1:199966557-201189057 GCA_039707655.1 Elymus sibiricus | reverse complement strand
TGGCAACTTAGGATGCCGCCTACTCGATGCCGACTATCATGACAGCTAACCATGGACTGCTTTGGAAAACTGAGTTCTGCTATGTCCCAACATCACTGCCAGGAGAGGACGGTTATCTTACTGGAGCTTACTATGATTTCTCTCAAGAGGATTCGAGACTTCAGGTTACCGCACAGATGTTGGAGAACAGGGATCGAGACGCCCATGCTCTTCGTATGGAGTTGTATGCTACTCACACATGCCTTTGGATAGCTCATAATAGCTTACACCCGTTGTCCATACCGGCTATGGAGATACAGAGATGTTGTGCCCGTTACGGACTCATCTGCCAGCCCATGTAGACTTGCCTGATGTTGGAGGACCTCTTCGTGGACCTCTTTTGCCCTCTTCGTGGACCTCTTTTGTCGCCAGCTAGGGGATCTAGGCCACATATGTGTCCCTATGGACCCCAGGGACCTCAGGGTAGGATGTTTCCAGACCCTCAGGTTTAGCTCCCGGGTCACGGGGGTAACATTTATGAGATGTTCTACAGAGACACTTGAGTTCGTGTGTGGAAGTAGTGGTATTGTAGCAGTTGTATTTCCACAGTCCCGCGTGTCTTGTGGGATATGAGTGAGGTGTGCTTAGTTCCGTAGGTGTAGAAAAATATTGTATAGGAAGCTTACAATGCCTTCGATGAGTTGTATCATCTTCTCCGAAGTTTGTACTTCAGCTTGGGTTTGTACTGAACTATATTATGGTGTGTATGAACAATGGTATATGTTAGGAAGTTTTCTTGCCAACATATTGTTCGGATGTTCACCCCTGCATTCAATATTGTCCAATACATTTTGCATCTCTTATGTTAGAGTTGATGTATTCCTTGTCTAAGACGTGGGTTTTGTTTTCCCAGGATGGTTGTCACTAGGATCACCCCCGCTTCTGCTTAGGAGCAGGGTGAGGGCAGCCGAGCAAGAGAAGAGAACCTTCCTCACCCGCCCTCCTTGGCGGAAGTGATGCTTGAGGCAGAAAGCAACAAGAGAGAGACTAACAGTCTCCTGGAACACATTGAGTAGAACATTGCACGTCAACAGTGCAATGGCGTGGTGTCCCTGAACGACTTCGTTAAGTCATACCCACCTAAGTACCACCATTCTGTCGATCCTCTCGACGCGGAATACTGGCTGAATAGCATGACTCGCAAGCTACGCTCTGCCAACGTGGCCGAGGCTCACAAGGTCACCTTTGCTGCCTACTTCCTTGAGGGTCCCGCCAGTCAGTGGCGGGAGAACTATGAAGCTATGCGTCATGTCGTCCTAGCAACAACTTGGACTGACTTCAATATTGCCCTCCGCACTCATCATATCCCAAAAGGTCTTATGGACCGCAAGAGGCAAGAATTTTGTGCATTCACCCAAGGCAAGCTATATGTTGATACGTATAGATGTGAGTTTGGAAATCTCGCTCGATATGCACCCGAAGAGGTGTCAACTGATCCTAAGAAGCAGGCAAGGTTCCGCAACGGACTGAGCCCTGAACTCCATCGTGACCTATGTCTGCACGAGTGCCTCCGTTTCCATGCTCTCGTCAATAAGGCTATGCTAAGAAGTCACCGACTGACTATGAGACGACGAAGAAGCACTCTCGTGACATCAGCTCCTCATCTAGCTCTGGATCTCATAAGCACCGGGTGTGGGTTCCGAACACTCCACTGTTGTCCAGGTATACTGCGAGGCCATCCTACGAGGCACGTCGCACAAACGAGTCGAACCCTCCAGCCAAGACCTTCGGTAGTTTGGCTGCTAATGCTGCTCCACGGTATAGTACCGTGATATGCTACAAGTGTGGAGAGCCAGAACACTATTCCCTTGAGTGCCCGCAGAACAATGCTAAGTCCGCTGGTCATGGAAAGCCAGGCAAGGCGTACTATGTGAAGCCAACCCTTACCGCACGTGGACATGTGAATCACATCACAGTTGATGAAGCCCTTGATGGTCCCGACATTATCCTTGGTACACTTCTTGTCAATTGTCATCCAGCATATATTCTTTTTGATACTGAAGCATCTCATTCATTCATTTTTGAAGGTTATGCATAGTTGCATAACATGTAATTTTGTGATATACCCACTCCACTCGTAGTACAGACTCCTGGATCGAAATGGCAAACTTGTAGAGTGAGCCATGATAATGAAATTCTTATGGACATTCTAGTCTTCCTAGCTTCTCTGATAGCCCTTAAGTCATTAGATATCAATATCATCTAGGGTATGGAATGGATGACAGCTCATTATGCCAAGATTGATACTCATACTAGGAATGTTCAGCTTACACATCCATCAGGTGAGATAGTTAATGTTTCAACTCGAGTTGCCAAGCGCCAACTCTATTCCCTTAATGCCAGTCCTCTTCCACATCTTGAAGATATACCGGTAGTCTGTGACTTTCCGGATGTCTTTCCAGAAGAACTGCCAGGTATTCCACCTGATAGGGATATAGAGTTTGTGATCGATCTTGTCCTACGAACTGTTCCAATAGCCAGGAGACCCTATAAGATCGCACCCTTAGAGCTAGCCGAACTTAATAAACAACTCGATGAGGCCTTGAAAAAGGGTTTCATCCGTCCAAGATCTACTCCTTGGGCTTGTCCCGTCCTCTTTGTCAAGAAGACGGATGGAATAGAGCGGATGGTTGTAGATTATCGTCTAGTCAACCTGGTCACCATAAAGAACAAGTATCCGCTCCCCAGGATCAACGACCTATATGATCAGCTCATTGGATCCTCAATCTTTTCCAAGATTGATTTCACGTTGGGCTACCATCAAATCAAAATCAAGAACGGGGACATTCCAAAAACAGCCTTCGTTACTCGTTATGGCCAATACGAGTACACCGTCATGTCCTTCGGTTTAACCAATGCCCCAACCACCTTCTCTCGCTTAATGAAGTCGATCTTCATGGAGTACCTGGATAAATTCATCGTGGTTTACCTCGATGATATACTCATTTACTCGAAGAACGAACAAGAACATGTTGAGCATCTAAAGCTGGTATTGACGAAACTTCGAGAGCACCGCATTTTATGCCAAGTTCTATAAATGTGAATTTTGGTTGCCGGAAGTGACCTATCTAGGCCACGTAATCTTTGGTAAGGGTATTGCTACCAATTCCGAGCGAGTTCAGGATGTCCTTGATTGGACTCAACCTGAATCGGTAAAGCAAGTTAGGAGTTTTCTTGGTCTAGCGAGCTACTATCGCCGCTTTGTCAAGAACTTCTCCAAGGTTTCTAAACCTCTAACTGAACTCCTCAAGAAAGATAAAAAGTTCGAGTAGACCCCATAATGCGAGCACAATTTTCAGGAACTGAAAAGACGTCTGACTTCTGCTTCCGTATTGGTACCACCAGATTTCTCCAAGGACTTTGTTATCTATTGCGATGCCTAGCGACAAGGATTAGGTTGCATACTCATGCATGATCGTCATGTGATTGCATACACATCTCGACACCTGTGTCCACATGAGGATAATTATACAACACATGATCTAGAGCTTGCAGCTATAGTCCATACTGAAAACCTGGCAACATTACCTTCTTGGTAATCATTATGAAATATACACGAATCACCGAAGTCTGAAATACATTTTCACCCAACCGGATTTGAATCTCAGGCAAAGACGGTGGGTTGAGTTGATTACAGATTACGACTTAGGGATAACTTACACCCCGGGGAAAGCCAATGTCATGGCTGATGCACTAAGTCATAAGTCTTATTGTAACAACCTCATGTTACAACAAAGTCAACCACTTCTCCATGAGGAATTTCGGAAGCTGAACCTTCACATTGTTCCTCAAGGATTCCTTTCTAGCTTGGTGGCGAAATCTACCCTTACAGATCAAATCATTGAAGTCCAGAAACATGATACTGGAATGTCCCGGATCAAGAAAAACATTAAGGGGCAAAATGTTAGTTGTTTCACGGTAGATAATCGGGGTGTTGTATTTTTTGAGAATCGCTTGGTGGTTCCCAAGAAACAGCATCTACGACAGTTGATCCTTAAGGAGGCTCTTGATTCTTCTCTCACCATTCATCCTAGAAGTACCAAGATGTATCAGGACCTACACTAGAGGTTCTGGTGGACTACGATGAAGAGAGAAGTTGCCCAGTTCGTTGCCAACTGCGACATCTGTCGTCACGTTAAAGCAGAACATCAAAGGCCTGCTGGCACCCTACAACCTTTAGCTATTCCTGAATGGAAATGGGACAAAGTCGGTATGGATTTCATCACCGGTTTTCCTAGGACCAAGAGAGCAAATAATGCAATCTTCGTGGTCATCGACCGTCTTTCCAAAGTGGCTCATTTCCTTCCTTTTCGGGAAAGTATAACTGCTAGCCAGCTAGCGGAGCTATATATTTCTCAGATAGTGTCTCTTCATGGTGTTCCTTTGGAGAATAACTTAGACCATGGAAGTATCTTTACTTCCCCATTCTGGGAAAGCTTCCAAAATGCTATGGTGACTCATCTCTCCTTTAGCATTGCGTCCAATCCGCAATCAAGTGGTCAAGTAGAACGAGTCAATCAAATTCTGGAAGACATGCTGAGAGCTTGTGTTATCTCTTTCGGCATGAATTGGGAGAAATCAGTCTAGCTTGGGCAAGGCTCCTTTTGAAGTTCTCTCTGGACAAAGGTGTCAAACATCTCTTAACTGGTCAGAAACCAGAGAGAGGCAACTCTTTGGCCTGGATATGATTCAGGAGGCAGAAGAGCAAGTTCACATTATTCGTGAAAAGTTAAAAACAACCCAATCTCGTTAAAAGAGCCAATATGATCGCCATCATAAGGCTGTGACCTATGAAGTTAACGAGAAGGCTTATCTTCGGGTTACACCTCTGAAGGGTACCCAACGATTGGTATCAAGGGCAAGTTGGCTCCTCGTTACATTGGTCCCTTTCGCATTCTTGCCAAACGAGGAGAGGATGCCTACCACTTGGAACTACCGCCACATCTTTCCAAGGTCCATGATGTCTTCCACGTCTCGCAACTCAGGCGTTGCTTCTTGGATCCTATCCACGAATTGGACCACGAGACGCTTGATCTCCAAGATAACCTTACATATCGAGAGTACCCTGTTTGTTTTCTTGATCAAACGGAGCGTACCACTCCACGTTGAAACATCAAGTTTCTCAAGGTTCAGTGGTCACACCATTTGCAAAAGGAGGCTACTTGGGAAAGGGAGGACCGTCTTCGACTTGAGTACCCCGCACTCTCCCCGACGAGTCCTAAATATCAGGACGAGATTATTTTGAGTGCGGGTGAGTTGTCACATCCCTAGTTTCCCCCTTTTGCTTGTGCTAGCTATAGTTTGCATCATGTTTAAATTTGTCATTAAACTTGAAATGGGGAAGAACAAACCCTATTACTTCACTGGATAAACCAATCTATTATATATAAAAAGTGCTTTACGGGCTAATCAGAAAAAAGATAAATAAACTAGAAAATTCCACAATAATTAGAAATATCTAGCCTTTAATTATGTAAATCAAATAATCACAGCCGTTGGATTTACTTTAAAGGTAACCATCTCTAAATTACCCACCATTGCCATTACATAGAGACTATCTTGCTTTAAAACACAAAATTGATGGAATGGATCTAATTCATACGAAAGCACATACACGTCTCCAAGATTCATCTATGCCATCGTAAAAACAAAGAACAAAAAAAAACAGGCCATGTCATAGATTAGTCTTTCCATTGCTTGAGTCCATCGATGAAACAAGACAAAAAAATAGTGCTACAGGCTCCTGCCGATGCCCTACATTAAATTTTCCCCTACCCATTCAATTTATCTAGCTACAAAGAGATTATACATCACAAAAGTCTGTTAGCCTCCACGTTCAATAGAAAACAAAAAGAACAAAAACGGACGACCTAGCTTGTGTGCACGCCGCCGCCACGGAGTTTGCCTCGCTGCCCTCGGCTGATCATCTGAGCTTCCCCCCATGTGCATGCACTTCAGTGACCATGTATTTGCCAACCCGTCGCCGCCGAGTTTATCTAGCAACACTCGGCTGATCATCCGAACATCAGCCATGCATGCACAATTTCCGTCACGGCCTACTAGAACTGACTAGGAAAAATCAGTGCCTGATGGTTGTAGATCCCACAGCCGCTTAATTGGCTGTTAATGTTAAAGAATGACCAGCCAGCTCTTGCTCTTGATTAGTTTAAATTCCTTGCACCTAAAAATTGTTAGCCCCATTGAGATTAATGGCTTGGTCTCAGCGGAACTGGCTTGAAGATCATGAATCGATTAGCTAATGACTAGCTTTATCTGTTTTGTTAATCTTGAGATTAAAATCTGGGCATGGGTTTCGGGTCGTCCGTGAATCAATTACATAGAGGCTAGCTTCATCTGTTACGTGCACGTCTAGCCGGAAGACCGAAGCAGTGTGCAGAAGGCAGCTGGGCAGTATGTAGTCTCAGTGGTAAGATTTCGAGAGTGCCAGGTATTATATGGGCGTGGTTTCTGGCCGGCCGTGAATCAATTAGATAGCTAGCCAGTTTTTGCATGAGGAATAAATTAGTTTTATTGCCTGGTATGTACGTGCATGCATGTTGAGGCCAGCTCCATCCTTTGATGTTTGATCCATAGTGTGCATGAGTGTTCAGCAACGTACTTCAAGCAGTTAATCTCCACAGATTAGCATAATTCTTGCTATTGGTGGGCAGCGAAGATAATGAGAATGTACAACCATTGAAAGAGGAATTCGGGGAGAACTTGGTTGGAGGCGTGGAGGTGCAAAGGAGAAAAGGCCAAGGTTGTATAATTATTCTCTAGGCTAAAAGTATGATATCAAGAAAATAATTGTTCATGTTCTTCCTCCTTTGGATCATAGACATAGATCTGAGCATTACAAAAGAAAGGCTTCAATCGCCTTCTAGATATACATCTATATCCTATCTATAACCTGCCAGTTGTGGCATGTACTTTTTCTGAGCACTTTTCGGGACCTTTTGGATATTGCACTCATACGAACCTTTTTATTTAATAAAGTGACTGCATGCGATGCAGAGGCCGGGGGAGATCCTCCTTTTCAAAAAAAAAGTTATCCCACATGTTCTCTTTGTAAGTGTTAATACTATTAATGCCGTGGTGGAGTTTTGAAAACCCCAAAATTAGCATGAGTGGAAATTTGATTGAATCAAGTTCTCCTTTTAGTTCAAAGATCGAAGCATAATGAATCTAATTTCTTGAGTATGCTACTCAACAAAACTTGGTCAATCGTAACTCTAACTGGACTACATATGAATGAAAAGTTAGTTGGCTGCTCTTCTCTGAAGATTTCTTTTATAGACATGTGATGGTTGATGATATTCTACAAACATCTCTACGTGCAGAGCTACAACAGGATTTACTAACAGAACAAAGCACTTATCATGTATGCAAGAGAATAAAATGCCTCAGACCCTCATTTAGAGTTACACACATGTACTAGGAATAGATCACTTGAATTGTGTGATTTGCATCAACTCATCAAGAAGAACGACCACAGAGTGTGCACCAATTTATAGTGTACGTCAACAAACCGTTGAAGCATGATGCAGACTATGAGCCCACGAGGGACCTCTACGGCATAGAAGATCGCGCACACTGTGAGCAAGGTTGTGGTGAAAAGGTATGTACAACTTATCACTACCAATTACATGTCTTCTCTCTAAAAATGAGCATATATACATGTGTGTCTGGCCAATTTACATTCTTCAATAGAGATTTAATCAATTACATGTTATACATATACATAGTTCAACCACCTGCTCGGAGAGAAGATGAAGATGCGACGGACATCTGCAATGATGAGCCAGGTGGCATACGCTGCCCGATCCATTAGAGGTCTTTGGCAGGCACCAGGAGCGCCTTGACAGGCTCTAAGAGTGGGAGAACTTCTACACCACTTGACCGGCAGATCATAAACCATATAAGGTTCGGGTGTATGAAACGCGTGCATTCTTCTCAATCATGTATGACTAGGCCTATGCATTTTCAATATGAGAAAACATCAA
Source organism: Elymus sibiricus (assembly GCA_039707655.1). Taxonomy (NCBI): domain Eukaryota; kingdom Viridiplantae; phylum Streptophyta; class Magnoliopsida; order Poales; family Poaceae; genus Elymus; species Elymus sibiricus. Next base: position 201,181,015 of record CM077669.1, on the reverse strand, counting down.
TGATTCATCACATGCAACTTCCATTGTATAAAAGCTTCATATACGGAAATACTAGAACAATCCAGCTTTGAAAGTAGCTGCAAACTATACTCACTACTCAATATTATCACATCGCATGAAGATTAAACAAAGAAATACTGTGAGATATATGGCTGAGATCTGAAGTAACTATCAACACGCGTGCAAATATGAAAATGGTTAGATATAAAATCTAACAATATACAACAATACAAGTTTGTTTAATCATGCATCGTTCGTAGCAGCTATGTATAAGTCAAACCTCCTAAATATATGTGTTATAATAAAAGAACTCACCCTATGGAGAGGTCCAACCAATGGTATATAAGTTAATAGAACAACCATAAATACCCATAGAACAAGTAGCCGAGTCTTCATCCTGCATATCTAAAGAGGTATTTTATTGTATTTAGCCCTGTCTCTCTCATCTTATGTAGTAGATGAAAAAATAACTAGATATGAAAAAATTAACTAGAAATCATTTGTGCGCTATTGCAAGGTAATTTCTCCATAGATATTCTCTGCACACATGATGTGTTGATGCTACCAAGAGGTACTTAGTCTCAGGAGAGGTAAACACAAATGACTTGGATTGGAGATAGACGATCTATGACTAACTCCAGACTACAATAGCATTATGTCAAAGGAATTACATGTGTTTTCAAGCTTAAATTTCCCGTATGGATCCCTTACATATTGTAATTCATTTAATATTTTTCCTATATTTGGTTAAACAGAGAAATTGTGTTCAAAAAAGGGGGAACTACATTACAATTTTTGTGACATAGTCTTCTCACAATAATAGTATAAAATTAAAGTTGCAAAAAAAGCAGGACATTATATATATATTTATATATTTATATATCAATGGGACAACCAAACAAATCTAAGACAAAATTATGTTTGCAAAAGGCTCATACTTGTGAAATGTGACCATACTTAGTTGCAATTCTATTTAGACGAAAAAACGCATTCTGATGATAAAAGTTTATAAAATTCTAGCCCGCACATTGGGCGGGCCACTTTTCTAGTTCTAATAATTAGGATTTTCAATTAATCCAAAAATCCCATAAATGTTTTTCACCATTTCTAATAAATGTTGGAAACAACATACCAGAGGTGATGCAACTTTTAACAATCTTTTGGTATTTTAAATAAACTAGATATGATGCTAAAAATGACAACTAAAAGACTATTAATATTTTAGTTGCTCAAAAAATGCTGAAACTTATTGCGGGGCTTAAAAATATTATACTTATACCCAGAATAAATTCCAAGGTTTTTGCCAGGCCATCCCCAAGTCCGCTGAGCTTCTCACCGTGACCGCCGTGAGCTTCCAAATCGATCCCCTCTCTCCCCGCGCTCGATTTCTTAGTGTAGCCGTCGATTTCATAGAGCCCGATAGCTCCTCACCACCGTCCATGTCGACATAGTGGCTAGAGCCGCTGCAGCTCATATGTGAGCACACCAGCGTGTGTAGCGCATTCCCAGGAGCCTAGAGAACATTCTCATAGCCCTTGTCGAGCTCTGTAGCCTCGGTTCGGTGGAACCCGAGCTCCGGCTGCCGCCAGTTTGGTCGCCGCCGTTGATTCCGGCGACCCCTTAGCCACCTAACCTGCCTGCTTGATGCGGACGAGCGCGGGCTATCCTCTGGTGGTCTCCGCGCGTCCAACCGCCGTTGTTTGCACAACTCCGGCGTAACACCGCAACTGTTTTGGTCACCGTCGGTGAAGCTTCGGCGATGCCGATGTGGCCGCATTATAAACCGGACTAATCACTAATAAGTTGACCTATTAGACAATAACAACGGGCCCCATGCTAGGTCAAAGCCAAGTCAACTCGGGATTGTCCCTGAGTCTATGACAGGATGGCCCCACCTGTCAGGTTTGTCCTGGACGGTCAGCTGACCTACTGACGTAAGGCCGATGCAATGCTGACGCAGTAAACCATTTCCAGGTATTTTAAATAATCAGGAAATTCCAGAAAATAATTAAAACTTCTAAATTTCAAATAAATTAATGTGTAAGTCAGATGAAAATAATTGATATATGAAAATTGATTAGAAAAATCCAAAGAATCCATCTGTGATATCGTCATGCTTGGTAGAGCAACCTAAATAGGAGAACTTGGACATTTTGCTCAAATGAAATATGTAACATAACATGTGGAGTTTGAATTTGAACCCTGGGTTCAAACCAACTTCATTTAACCTACTTAATTCTAGATGCATTAGCCCATCCAACTCATATTGCAATGTCATAATCATGCATCGTATTGTCACACTTGATGTGTATTGATTGTTCCTTTGTATATGTTGCGGTAGGCTCTGCTCTGCGGGATACCCGCAAGTATCCAACCGAAGGAGAGTATCCCACCGCTGATCTGCAAGGCAAGCAACATTTTGAACATTCCAATACAATCCCATGCTCTCGCTCCTGCTCTAATTTATTGCATTAGGACAACAACGCTTCAACTATTACCTGTTTTCGTAGTTGAACCCATTCCTCTGCATGACCTTCCATTGTCACAGTAAATAGCTAAACCAAGCAACCTAGCATATCTGGTAGATTTTTGAGCCATGATGTGCTTTTAACCTTCTATGCTTGCTATGCTTCGATTTGTGTCAGGTCTGATTCATCTAGGTGATGAACCGGAGTGAAATGAATGTGTTCTGATGATGAGAGTTAAATGTTGAACCTGTTTTGGTAAAGGTAGTGATGAGAGGCTATGTAGGAATACATAGCGGGTTGTCTCATTGGAACCGCTCTTAGGAACTGAGTTATGTGTATGTGATCCAAGACTAGTTACTAACACACACTGGGTTCCGGTAACTCGACCCCTCTCGGCCTATTAATTGCCTAGTAATTTGCCCAGGAATTGCAAGTAGTTTCTGGTGTTTGTATCTTATGCTGGAGGCCGTGCGTAGCACTGACCTTAGGGGTGGGCTATGATGCGGCAGGCAAGTGGCACCCGAACAGTGGGCTTGGGAACCCTGCGCACATCATTTCAGGCCGTAGCGGAATCTTTGACCAGACTTCCGTGCGGGTTCAGTCTCAAATACGTGATAAGCCTGGACTAGGTTCTCGTGTGGTTAACGGTCGGGGCCAACTGTTGGGTAACGTAGTAATAATTCAAAAAAATTTCCTACGTGTCACCAAGATCAATCTAGGAGATGCTAGCAACGAGAGAGAGGGAGTGCATCTTCATACCATTGTATGCTAACGTTAGAATCTATCACACCCGATCATCACGTGGTGCTTCGAAACAACGATCCTTCGCAACGGTGCACACTTAGGGGGAACACATTTCTTGAAATTTTAGTGAGGGATCATCTTATTTATGCTACCATTGTTCTAGGCAAATAAGATGTAAAAACATGATAAACATCACATGCAAATCATAAAGTGACATGATATGCCAATATCATCTTGCGCCTTTGATCTCCATCTTCGGGGCGCGGCATGATCACCATCGTCACCGGCACGACACCATGATCTCCATCATCATGATCTCCATCATCGTGTCTTCATGAAGTCGTCTCGCCAACTATTACTTCTACTACTATGGCTAACGGTTAGCAATAAAGTAACGTAATTACATGGCGTTTTTGATTGACACGCAGGTCATACAATAAAATAAGACAACTCCTATGGCTCCTGCCGGTTGTCATACCCATCGACATGCAAGTCGTGATTCCTATTACAAGAACATGATCAATCTCATACATCACATATATTTCATCACATACTTTTGGCCATATCACATCACATAGCATACCCTGCAAAAACAAGTTAGACGTCCTCTAATTGTTGTTGCAAGTTTTACGTGGCTGCTATGGGTTTCTAGCAAAAACAATTCTTACCTACGCAAAAGCCACAATGGTGATATGCCAATTGCTATTTACCCTTCATAAGGACCCTCTTCATCGAATCCGATCCGACTAAAGTGGGAGAGACAGACACCCGCTAGCCACCTTATGCAACAAGTGCTTGTTAGGCGGTGGAATTAGTCTCACGTGAGCGTACGTGTAAAGGCGGTCCGGGCCGCTTCATCCCACAATGCCACCGAATCAAGATAGGACTAGTAACGGCAAGCAAATTGACCAAATCATCGCCCACAACTACTTGTGTTCTACTCGTGCATAGAATCTACGCATAGACCTAGCTCTGATACCACTGTTGGGTAACGTAGTAATAATTCAAAAAATTTCCTACGTGTCACCAAGATTAATCTAGGAGATGATAGCAACGAGAGAGAGGGAGTGCATCTTCATACCCATGAAGATCGCTAAGCGGAAGCGTTGCAAAGAACGAGGTTGATGGAGTCGTACTCGCGGCGATTCAAATCGCGGAAGATCCGATCCAACTGCCGAACGGACGGCGCCACCGTGTTCGACACACGTACAGCCCGGGGACGTCTCCTCCTTCTTGATACAGCAAGGGGGGGAGGAGAAGTTGAGGGAGAGCTCCGGCAGCACGACGGAGGAGGAGGAGGTGTAGGAGGGGGATGGGCTGCGCCAGGGGCAAGGGCTCAGCTCCCATGCGCCTCCCCATTCTATATAGGGGTGGAGGGGCTGGTTTCTTGCCCTCCAAGTCCATTGGGGCGTTCGCAAAGGTGGGAGGAAAGAAATCCCATCCTTTCCCTTCCCCACCGATTGTTATCCCCCCTTGTTAGGGATCTTGATCTTATCCCTTCGGGATATGATCTTATTCCTTCTAAGGGGGGATCTTGGTGCGGCTTGACCAGGGGTGTGGGGCCTTGCCCCCACTACCCACGTTCATGTGGGTCCCCCCATGCAGGTGGGCCCCACTCCGGAACCTTCTAGAACCTTCCCAGTACAATACCGAAAAATCCCGAACATTTTCCGGTGGCCAAAATAGGACTTCCCATATATAAATCTTTACCTCCGGACCATTCCGGAACTCCTCGTGACGTCCGGGATCTCATTCGGGACTCCGAACAACTTTCGGTAACCACATACACTTCCCATTACAACTCTAGCGTCACCGAACCTTAAGTGTGTAGACCCTACTGGTTCGGGAACCATGCAGACATGACCGAGACACCTCTCCGGCCAATAACCAATAGCGGGATCTGGATACCCATATTGGCTCCCACATGTTCCACGATGATCTCATCGGATGAACCACGATGTCGGGGATTCAATTAATCCCGTATACAATTCCCTTTGTCCATCGGTATGTTACTTGCCCGAGATTCGATCGTCGGTATCCCTATACCTTGTTCAATTTCGTTACCGGCAAGTCTCTTTACTCGTTTCGTAACACATGATCCCGTGACTAACTCCTTAGTCACATTGAGCTCATTATGATGATGTATTACCGAGTGGGCCCAGAGATACCTCTCCATCACACGGAGTGACAAATCCCAGTCTCGATTCGTGCCAACCCAACAGACACTTTCGGAGATACCTGTAGTGCACCTTTATGGTCACCGAGTTACGTTGTGACGTTTGATACACCCAAAGCATTCCTACGGTATCCGGGAGTTGCACAAGCTCATGGTCTAAGGAAATGATACTTGACATTAGAAAAGCTCTAGAAGACGAACTACACGATCTTGTGCTATGCTTAAGATTGGGTCTTGTCCATCACATCATTCTCCTAGTGATGTGATCCCGTTATCAACGACATCCAATGTCCATGGTCAGGTAACCATGACCATCTATTGATCAACGAGCTAGTCAACTAGAGGCTCACTAGGGACATGATGTGGTCTATGTATTCACACATGTATTACAGTTTCCGGTTAATACAATTATAGCATGAACAATTGACAATTATAATGAACAAGGAAATATAATAATAACCATTTTATTATTGCCTCTAGGGCATATTTCCAGCAGTCTCCCACTTGCACTAGAGTCAATAATCTAGTTACATTGTGATGAATCGAACACCCATAGAGTTCTGGTGCTGATCATGTTTCGCTCGTGGAAGAGGTTTAGTCAACGGATCTGCGACATTCAGATCCGTATGTACTTTACAAATATCTATATCTCCATCCTGAATGTAACCACGAATATAGTTGAAGCGGCGCTTGATGTGCTTGGTCTTCTTGTGAATTCTGGGCTCCTTGGCAATGGCAATAGCTCCAGTGTTGTCACAGAAAAGAGTTATCGGGCCCGACGCATTGGGAATCACTCCTAGGTCGGTGATGAACTCCTTCATCCAGACTCCTTCCTGTGCTGCTTCCTAAGCAGCTATGTACTCCGCTTCACATGTAGATGCCGCCACGATGCTTTGCTTGCAACTGCACCAGCTGACTGCCCCACCATTCAAAATATACACGTATCCGGTTTGTGACTTGGAGTCATCCGGATCTGTGTCGAAGCTAGCATCGACGTAACCCTTTACGATGAGCTCTTCGGCACCTCCATAAACGAGAAACATATCCTTAGTCCTTTTCAGGTACTTAAGGATATTCTTGACCGCTGTCCAGTGTTCCATTCCGGGATCACTTTGGTACCTCCCTACCAAACTTATGGCAAGGTTCACATCAGGTCTGGTACATAGCATGGCATACATAATAGAGCCGATGGCTGAGACATAGGGGATGACACTCATCTTTTCTCTATCTTCTGCCGAGGTCGGGCATTGAGCTGTGCTCAATCTCAAACCTTGCATTACAGGCAAGAACCCCTTCTTGGACTGATCCATATTGAACTTCTTCAATATCTTGTCAAGGTATGTGCTTTGTGAAAGACCAATGAGGCGACTCGATCTATCTCTATAGATCTTGATGCCTAATATGTAAGCAGCTTCTCCAAGGTCCTTCATTGAAAAACACTTATTCAAGTAGGCCTTTATGCTTTCCAAAAGTTCTATATCATTTCCCATCAACAATATGTCATCCACATATAAAATGATAAATGCTACAGAGCTCCCACTCACTTTCTTGTAAATACAGGCTTCTCCATAAGTCTGTATAAACCCAAACGCTTTGATCACCTCATCAAAGCGAATGTTCCAACTCCGAGATGCTTGCACCAGCCCATAGATGGAGCGCTGGAGCTTGCATACCTTGTCAGCATTCTTAGGATCGAAAAAACCTTCCGGCTGCATCATATACAATTCTTCCTTAAGGAAACCGTTAAGGAATGCCGTTTTGACGTCCATTTGCCAGATCTCATAATCATAAAATGCGGCAACTGCTAACATGATTCGGACGGACTTCATATCACTACGGGTGAGAAAGTCTCATCGTAGTCAACTCCTTGAACTTGTCGATAACCCTTAGCGACAAGCCGAGCCTTATAGATGGTCACATTACCATCCGCGTCAGTCTTCTTCTTAATGATCCATTTATTTTCTATGGCTTGCCGATCATCGGGCAAGTCCACCAAAGTCCATACTTTGTTCTCATACATGGATCCTATCTCGGATTTCATGGCTTCAAGCCATTTGTTGGAATCCGGGCCCGCCATGGCTTCTTCATAGTTCGAAGGTTCACCGTGGTCTAACAACATGATTTCCAGGACAGGGTTGCCGTACCACTCTGGTGCGGAACGTGTCCTCGTGGACCTATGAAGTTCAGTAGTAACTTGATCCGAAGTTTCATGATCATCATCATTAACTTCCTCTCTAGTCGGTGCAGGCACCACAAAAACATTTTCTTGTGCTGCGCTACTCTCCGGTTCGAGAGGGGGTACAATTACCTCATCAAGTTCTACTTTCCTCCCACTTCTTTCGAGAGAAACTCTTTCTCTAGAAAGAATCCATTCTTGGCAACAAAGATCTTGCCTTCGGATCTGAGGTAGAAGGTATACCCAATAGTTTCCTTAGGGTATCCTATGAAGACGCACCTTTCTGATTTGGGTTCGAGCTTTTCAGGTTGAAGTTTCTTGACATAAGCATCGCATCCCCAAACTTTCAGAAACGACAGCTTAGGTTTCTTCCCAAACCATAATTCATACGGTGTCGTCTCAACAGATTTAGATGGTGCCCTATTTAAAGTGAATGCGGCAGTCTCTAATGCATATCCCCAAAATGATAGCGGTAAATCAGTAAGAGACATCATAGATCGCACCATATCCAATAGAGTGCGATTACGACATTCGGACACACCATTACGATGAGGTGTGCCAGGCGGCGTGAGTTGTGAAACAATTCCACATTTCCTTAAGTGCGTGCCAAACTCGTGACTCAAATATTCTCCTCCACGATCAGATCGTAAGAACTTTATTTTCTTGTCACGATGATTCTCTACCTCACTCTGAAATTCCTTGAACTTTTCAAAGGTCTCAGACTTGTGTTTCATTAAGTAGACATACCCATATCTGCTTAAGTCATCAGTGAGGGTGAGAACATAACGATAGCCACCACGAGCATCAACGCTCATTGGACCGCATACATCGGTATGTATTATTTCCAACAAGTTGGTTGCTCGCTCCATTGTTCCGGAGAACGGAGTCTTAGTCATCTTGCCCATGAGGCATGGTTCGCACGTGTCAAATGATTCATAATCAAGAGACTCCAAAAGTCCATCTGCATGGAGTTTCTTCATGCGTTTGACACCAATATGACCAAGGCGGCAGTGCCACAAGTATGTGGGACTATCATTATCAACCTTACATCGTTTGGTATTCACACTATGAATATGTGTAACATCACGTTCGAGATTCAATAAAAATAAACCATTGACCAGCGGGGCATGGCCATAAAACATATCTCTCATATAAATATAACAACCATTATTCTCGGATTTAAATGAGTAGCCATCTCGCATCAAACGAGATCCAGATACAATGTTCATGCTCAAAGCTGGTACTAAATAACAATTATTGAGGTTTAAAACTAATCCCAAAGGTAGATGTAGAGGTAGAGTGCCGACGGCGATCACATCGACCTTGGAACCATTCCCGACGCGCATCGTCACCTCGTCCTTCGCCAGTCTCCGCTTATTCCGCAGCTCCTGTTTTGAGTTACAAATGTGAGCAACCGCACCGGTATCAAATACCTAGGAGCTACTACGAGCGCTGGTAAGGTACACATCAATAACATGTATATCATATATACCTTTGACGTTGCCGGCCTTCTTATCCGCTAAGTACTTGGGGCAGTTCCGCTTCCAGTGACCGGTTCCCTTGCAATAAAAGCACTCAGTCTCAGGCTTGGGTCCATTCTTGGGATTCTTCCCGGCAACTGCTTTGCCGTCCTTCTTCAAGTTCTTCTTACCCTTGCCTTTCTTGAAACTGGTGGTCTTATTCACCATCAACACTTGATGTTCCTTTTTGATCTCCACCTCCGCTAATTTCAGCATCGAATATAACTCAGGAATGGACTTCTCCATCCCTTGCATATTGAAGTTCATCACAAAGCTCTTGTAGCTAGGTGGAAGCGACTGGAGGATTCTGTCAATAACCGAGTCATCTGGAAGATTAACTCCCAGCTGAGACAAGTGGTTGTGCAACCCAGACATTTTGAGTATGTGCTCGCTGACAGAACTATTTTCCTCCATCTTACAACTGAAGAACTTGTCGGAGACTTCATATCTCTCGACCCGGGCATGAGCTTGGAAAACCATTCTCAGCTCTTGGAACATCTCATATGCTCTGTGTTGTTCAAAACGCTTTTGAAGCCCCGGTTCTAAGCTGTAAAGCATGCCGCACTAAACCAGGGAGTAATCATCACTACGCGACTGCCAGGCGTTCATAACGTCTTGAGTTGCTGGGAAAATGGGTGCGTCACCTAGCGGTGCATCAAGTACATATGCTTTCTTGGAAGCTATGAGGATGATCCTCAAGTTACAGACCCAGTCCGTATAGTTGCTTCCATCGTCTTTCAGCTTGGTTTTCTCTAGGAACGCGTTGAAGTTGAGGGCAACATTAGCGTGGGCCATTAGATCTACAAGATAGATTGTAAAGACAATTTTAGACTAAGTTCATGATAATTAAGTTCGTCTAATCAAATTATTTAATGAACTCCCACTCAGATAGACATCCCTCTAGTCATCTAAGTGATACATGATCCATATCGACTAGGCCGTGTCCGATCATCACGTGAGACGGACTAGTCATCAATGGTGAACTTCTCCATGTTGATCGCATCTACTATACGACTCATGTTCGACCTTTCGGTCTCTCGTGTTCCGAGGCCATGTCTGTACATGCTAGGCTCGTCAAGTCAACCTAAGTGTTTCGCGTTTGTAAATCTGGCTTACACCCGTTGTATGCGAACGTTAGAATCTATCACACCCGATCATCACGTGGTGCTTCGAAACAACGATCCTTCGCAACGGTGCACACATAGGGGGAACACATTTCTTGAAATTTTAGTGAGGGATCATCTTATTTATGCTACCATTGTTCTAGGCAAATAAGATGTAAAAACATGATAAACATCACATGCAAATCATAAAGTGACATGATATGGCCAATATCATCTTGCGCCTTTGATCTCCATCTTCGGGGCGCGGCATGATCACCATCGTCATCGGCACGACACCATGATCTCCATCATCATGATCTCCATCATCGTGTCTTCATGAAGTTGTCTCGCCAACTATTACTTCTACTACTATGGCTAACGGTTAGCAATAAAGTAAAGTAATTACATGGCGTTTTTGATTGACACGCAGGTCATACAATAAATTAAGACAACTCCTATGGCTCCTGCCGGTTGTCATACCCATCGACATGCAAGTCGTGATTCCTATTACAAGAACATGATCAATCTCATACATCACATATATTTCATCACATCCTTTTGGCCATATCACATCACATAGCATACCCTGCAAAAACAAGTTAGACGTCCTCTAATTGTTGTTGCAAGTTTTACATGGCTGCTATGGGTTTGTAGCAAGAATGTTTCTTACCTACGCAAAAGCCACAATGGTGATATGCCAATTGCTAGTTACCCTTCATAAGGACCATCTTCATCGAATCCGATCCGACTAAAGTGGGAGAGACATACACCCGCTAGCCACCTTATGCAACAAGTGCATGTCAGGCGGTGGAACCAGTCTCACGTAAGCGTACGTGTAAAGTCGGTCCGGGCCGCTTCATCCCACAATGCCACCGAATCAAGATAGGACAAGTAACGGCAAGCAAATTGACCAAATCATCGCCCACAACTACTTGTGTTCGACTCGTGCATAGAATCTACGCATAGACCTAGCTCTGATACCACTGTTGGGTAACGTAGTAATAATTCAAAAAATTTCCTTCGTGTCACCAAGATCAATCTAGGAGATGCTAGCAACGAGAGAGAGGGGGTGCATCTTCATACCCATGAAGATCGCTAAGCGGAAGCATTGCAAAGAACGCGGTTGATGGAGTCGTACTCGCGGCGATTCAAATCGCGGAAGATCCGATCCAACTGCCGAACGGACGGCGCCTCCGTGTTCAACACACGTACAGCGCGGGGACGTCTCCTCCTTCTTGATCCAGCAAGGGGGGAGGAGAAGTTGAGGGAGAGCTCCGGCAGCACGACGGCGTGGTGGCAGTGGAGCTCGTGGTTCTCCAGCAGAGCTTCGCTAAGCACTACGGAGGAGGAGGAGGTGTAGGAGGGGGAAGGGCTGCGCCAGGGGCAAGGGCTCAGCTCCCATGCGCCTCCCCATTCTATATAGGGGTGGAGGGGCTGGTTTCTTGCCCTCCAAGTCCATTGGGGCGTTGGCAAAGGTGGGAGGAAAGAAATCCCATCCTTTCCCTTCCCCACCGATTGTTATCCCCCCTTTTTAGGGATCTTGATCTTATCCCTTCGGGATATGATCTTATTCCTTCTAAGGGGGGATCTTGGTGCGGCTTGACCAGGGGTGTGGGGCCTTTCCCCCACTACCCACGTTCATGTGGGTCCCCCCATGCAGGTGGGCCCCACTCCGGAACCTTCTAGAACCTTCCTGGTACAATACCGAAAAATCCCGAACATTTTCCGGTGGCCAAAATAGGACTACCCATATATAAATCTTTACCTCCGGACCATTCCAGAACTCCTCGTGACGTCCGGGATCTCATCCAGGACTCTGAACAACTTTCGGTAACCACATACAATTCCCATTACAACTCTAGCGTCACCGAACCTTAAGTGTGTAGACCCTATGGGTTCGGGAACCATGCAGACATGACCGAGACACCTCTCCGGCCAATAACCAATAGCGGGATCTGGATACCCATATTGGCTCCCACATGTTCCACGATGATCTCATCGGATGAACCACGATGTCGGAGATTCAATTAATCCCATATACAATTCCCTTTGTCCATCGGTATGTTACTTGCCCGAGATTCGATCGTCGGTATCCCTGTACCTTGTTCAATCTCGTTACCGGCAAGTCTCTTTACTTGTTCCATAACACATGATCCCGTGACTAACTCCTTAGTCACATTGAGCTCATTATGATGATGTATTACCGAGTGGGCCCAGAGATACCTCTCCGTCACACGGAGTGACAAATCACAGTCTCGATTCGTGCCAACCCAATAGACACTTTCGGAGATACCTGTAGTGCACCTTTATGGTCACCGAGTTACGTTGTGACGTTTGATACACCCAAAGCATTCCTACGGTATCCGGGAGTTGCACAATCTCATGGTCTAAGGAAATGATACTTGACATTAGAAAAGCTCTAGCAGACGAAATACACGATCTTGTGCTATGCTTAGGATTTGGTCTTGTCCATCACATCATTCTCCTAATGATGTGATCCCGTTATCAACGACATCCAATGTCCATGGTCAGGAAACCATGACCATCTATTGATCAACGAGCTAGTCAACTAGAGGCTCACTAGGGACATGGTGTGGTCTATGTATTCACACATGTATTACGGTTTCCGGTTAATACAATTATAGCATGAACAATAGACAATTATCATGAACAAGGAAATATAATAATAACCATTTTATTATTGCCTCTAAGTCATATTTCCAACACTAACTGCCTCGCTGGGTTTCTTCTTGAAGGTTGCCGAGGTGCATGACGTGCACATGGTGATAAGTGGAGGGAGCATGTTTGAAGAAGTACACCCCTGCAGGGTTATGATCTGTTCGAATAGCCGCGTCGTCGGATATAGACTACTTGGAAACATATGTTGTTCATAGATAACTTAAATGGATGCTCATGAAAGTCTCAAGACAAGTTTGAGTACCGTGGATGGCACTCTCATAGGGACGGGAGATGATCCATGGTCGTGTATTGTTGTGGTGATTAGTGGACTCGTGTGCGCTATCTCATCTAACTCAAACTACTGGTAGTCATAGTATAGGATAGCGAAGAGTCAAAGCTGGCGTGCTGCATTAAACTCCACAACTCCCCTTATTGATACATAAGCATGAGTAGTTAGATCTATTGTAAGACTTGCTGAGTAATTTTCTACTCACGTTTGCTTAATAACAGTTGCAGAGGAGACCCACGATCCATCTGGTGGGTTCTATCTAGACGTTGACGACGATGAGTAGCTGGTATCCCAGCTACGACCTGGCCCCTTGGAAGGGGATTGTAGATAGTCAGGTCATGTGCCTTTTTATGCGTTCATTTGTCTGTACTCAGACAGCTTTATGCTTCCGCATGGCTTGTATGACTTTGTGTGTATGACTTGAGTGTTGGGTCATGTGACCCCTACATGTATGAACCTATTACGCAAGGCTCTCGGAGCGTTTTAAATAAATGATGTGTTGTAACGTTTTGTTGTGATGCCATGTTGTATCTACGCATATCGTGCATGTTGTGCGTACGTGTAACATGCATTGGTATGTGTGGGATTCGAGACCTAGTTGTGTGCCTTTAGTAGCCCTCTTTACAGGGAAATGCCTCTTTGTGCTTCCACTGAGCCATGATAGCTTGCTACTACTCCGGAGACATTGATTGACCGGGGTGTATCCTTCTTTGCTGATGTGTCTGTCCCTACGGGGAAATGTCTCTAAGTGTAATGGAGTCCATGTAGCCTGCTATGACTTGTGTACACAAAGTTGATTACAGAAATGTTTCACGGTGTAATGGAGTCCGTGTAGCTTGCTATGTCTCGTCTACACACGCTGATGACCGACACCTGCACAGTTGGGTTACGTATGCCTGTTCCTGTACGGATGTGCCACTTCGGTTCTATGACTAGTCATCTTGACCCGGGTTTTCTGGCGTATGATTGCTAGCGACATATTCATATACGTGAGCCAAAAGACGCAAACGGTCCCAGCCAAGGTAAGGTGGCAGCGGTGGGGATTACCGTGCGTGAGGCCGCAAAGTGATGTGATATGTTACATGCTGGATTCATATGACTTAGGATCGGGGTCCCGATGCATGTATCACACAATACACAAACCACTTCTAGCATGGCAAGGCTAAGCAATAACTACAATATAACGGTACCCAATATGGCGACACAGATTATCAGGATCAGACTAAGCATATGGCCATCCTACCTGGGTTTAGAATAATACAATAATCCTACACATGCATAATATAATAATGTGATATAGAACTACATGCGTAGAAAAATAATAGGATGAAGTATGATCAAAGTTATAACTTGCCTTAATCCTAGTGCTCAAATTCACTCTTCACAATAATTTGTGTCGCACTCCGAAAATCTATATGTTTCAAACAAAGCAACAAATCAATCACCAAAACTCAAATAAAACCAAAAAAGAATGAAAAACAAGTAAGTATTTTAAAATCCACACAAGAGTAGCATATCAGGAGGTAATTATAATCCACAAGCTAACATGATCATAATGTAAAAAGAATTAACTAAATTATAATCCACAAGCTAACATGATCATAATGTAAAAAGATATGTCCTCCAGATGGTGGAATTCAAATTTAAAAAATTCAAATTTGAAAGTTTCAAAAATTACATTTGACGGATGTACTGGATATAGGGGATCATAATGAAGAATTTGGCGCTGGTTTCATCAAATTTTGATAAACGGTGTAAAAAATGTGAAGGTTTGAAAAACAAGAACTAATATGCACTTTTTATAATTAAATCAAAATCCCTGCCACACAGCGCACTGTGATTGGCTGGAAGCTGTTCGCTACAATGCTTAGTCGACGGATGACCGTAATTTAATGGAAATCGATTCGCCACCTAAAACAACATTGGCGATCTAATATTGACCGTGCAACTACGATCGGATGGATGGCGAGGACTCACCGGAAGGCAGAGGCTGGCGGCCGCGAGACACGAAGGAGAAGGCCAAGGATGGCACTGTGGTGACGACGGTGATGGATACGGCGGGTGTCCGACGATGCAGGATGCGGAGCTCAACGTTGCTGAGCTAGGTGGCATCAGAAGCGACAAGGATGTCCTCTGCGGGCGGTGGTGATGACGTGGACTCCGGCAAAGATCTGCGTGCTCTGGTGACCTTTTGGGTCTGCTCTGTGTGCTCGTTGTGGTGTGCTCCTTGGAAATTTAAGGGATCATGGAGACAGAGAAGGTCGCGGCTAAGAGGACAGAGGGGAAGGGAGGTGCTGGAACCCTCGGTTGGCGACGGATTTTATCGACATATGCTTTAGGCAGAGGTGCAACTCGGCGAGATCTTGACAACTTTGTAGGTCGTGAATGTTGGATATTTTGTGAAAAAACGGACAGGGAAACGAAGGACACGTATATATGTGGATTTGGGCTTGCGGGAGGGGCATAAATCATAGTAACTTGACGAGGATTTGAATCAGACTCAATGTCCAGGAAGAACAAGCTAGAGGAGGAAGATGACCTGTGGGCCAGGTCGGTAAGTGGCACAAAGGAGAAAAAACAAGAAATGGGACGCCGGGGTGTGGGATGCTCGCTCAGCGGAAAAGGGCTGACCTGCTAGCTGCCGCTTCAGCTCCTTGGAGCGTGCATGCAAGGGATAGACGCTAGTTGTGAGGTGGGTGGCATACTGTGTAGCCCAAATGCACAGTAAAAACTGACTGGTAAGGAAAAACCACCTGTAATTTTGGCTAACAAAAATGCCCATTGAATTCCTAAAAAAATACCACCACACTGAAAAATATTATAGAAACTTTATAAAACAGTGAACATTTTTCCAAGTCGAAGAAAAGTGTGCAAAATTGTTTTATGTAATAGGTGCTAATAAAGACCACTAAATCCAACTCTAAAAATAAATCTGAGTTTATAAAATCTCAAAATATATACTGTGAACTCTAGATAATATTCTTAGCATTTTTCCAACATAATCCATAGGGAAGAAGTCATATTATCTGCACTCCAAATATTTTGCCTTGAGTTGGAAAACACTTTGAATATTCTGAAAATTTAAATATGCATTGAAATAATGATGAAAAAGAATGATCCTATTAACATTCCAAATATGAAAATTTGGGATGTTACATCAACATATGTATTTCTATAAGCATCAACCTTTACGCTACAAATAGGGACCCATCTGCACTTGAATAATGCCACCTTCAATTCCACATAGTCAAGCTCCCGAATCTCTTCAATGGCTCCATAGTATATCTATTTATCATCTTTGTCTATAGTTTTGCTTTCTATTCGAAAGATGCTATTCTCATATGAGGTCTTATCATCACGTGCTTCAGTGTAGAACATGTTGCCATTTATGTCATACACTTGGTACTTGATAATCATAGGTGATGGCTTTTGTTCCAACCACGTTGCAAGGTCATTATCGGACCCACGTGCCAAACGAGTCTTCATCCATCTCACGTAGTATTTATTATGTGCGTTGATCTCGGCACCTGGTGAAAGCACATTGGGTAAGTAGCATTGTCGTTTCTTCTCCAAGTGTTCTTCAACATAAGCATCGAGTATCGGGTTGTTAAGCAGTATTGTCAAATGGGCTTGACCGGCTTTGTCTGCAAATGCACAAACCCACGAGCCAGCAAGGACCGGCTTACCGGCTAACCTTCCTTTGTGGCGAGAGAGAGGCACACCTATAGGTTTTTATTTCATGTATTCGGTGCAAAACTCAACTACCTCCTCCGTGGTATAACCTTGTAGGGTGTTTGCCTCTGGATGACATCGGTTCCAACAATAGCGCTTGAATATTCCCATGAACCGCTCGAAGGGATACATCTTGCGAAGAAACACAGGACCACAATACTTTATCTCGTCTACAAGGTGCATAGTGATATGGAGCATGACATGTCAGAATGACGGTGGGAAAAACATCTCCAAGTTTGACAATATTTTTGCATTATCATCTTGCATATCCATCTCTTCACGATCTACCACCTTCTGCCATAATTTGTTGAAGAAATAACAAAGATCAGTGCGTGTGTTCTTATGTCTTCGTCCATCATATTACTGATTGCCACCAGGAGGATTTGTGTCAACATTAAGTGCCAATCATGTGACTTCATGTGAACGAACTTCTTTTTCATCAAGCTATCATCCACGAGACTTCTGATGTTTCTGGAGTAGGAAGAGGGTGTCTTAATTGACAAACAATATTTGAAGAACTCTTTTACTTCTGCTGCAGTGAGATTGTAACTCTGGTGCAGGTGGAGAAATTTCTCATCATCTTCTGGTTCATTCATGTGTTTTGGTTTATAACCAATCATCTTGAGTCATGCACCATCACCATCCTTTGTTTTGCCTTTAATCTTGAGCAGGGTACCAAGGATGCTTTCACAAATGTTATTCTCTATGTGCGTAACATCGATAAAGTGACGTACACTTAGGAACTCCTAGTAAGGCAATTGCCAGAACAGTGATTTCTTCTTAAATACCTGGTCCATGGGTGTTTCTTTGGACGAAAAATCGGGTCCCTTGCAAAAAAAACTTTAACCATTTCAGCCATGCTGAGGACTTCCTTCTGATCATAAGGTCTTGTACCAATCTCACCCTCTACCATACCATCAAATTCATCTTTCATCTTTCGGTAAGGGTGATTTCTCCTTAAGTACATACGGTGACGCAAATACACGGTTTTGCGCGAGTTGGAAAGAAATCTACTCGTTATCCTATCCATGCATGTGACACATCCTACTGGTCCCTTTGTTTTATGCCCCAAAGTGTTGCCTAACCCCGACATATCTTGAATGATGTGCAGCAGCAACGCATGTAGCTGGAAAACCTCCTTTCCATAGGCATCATAACATTTTACACCAGGCTCAGTGACAGCAGTTCTTCTACCAGTAACTGAAAGTAAATGTCGATATCATTTCCAGGTTGCTTTGGGCCTTGGATAATCATTAACATCATGATGTATTTTTTCTTCATACACAACCAAGGAGGATGGTTATATATGCAGAGAAGCACTGGCCAAGTGATGTGTTGGGTGCTCATATCGCCATATGTTTTAAATTTGTCAGTACACCCACTAGCTTTATCTTTTAGGACCCTGCGATATATGGAAACTTGGCGTCGATTTGTTACCAGTGAGCCCCATATTTCGGGTGCCTCATATATTTATCCATGGTTCACTCATCATGATATCACCACAACCTCTTTGCCTCTCTAGGGTTTGCAACCTTGGAATTATAAGCAAGTAACAAACAACGTTAAACGGGAATCATGTCTTGATCTCTTCATCCGCTTTGTACTTGTCCTTTGCTCTCCTATGCTTGTATCGTGGATGATTGCATATGCGACATCAATGCAAATCTTTGTGATCACCGCGGTACAACATACAATCATTCACACAAGCATGTATCTTCCACACTTCAAGTTCCAATGGGCAAACAACTTTCTTTGCTTCGTTCGTGCTTTTGGGGAGCACATTATCTTCTGGAAGAATGTCTTTGAAAAGACTCAACAGCTTTGTGAAGGCCTTGTTTGATAGAACGTTTTCTGCTTTAAATCTGAGAAGCGCTAGTGTGACACTCAACTTGGAATATTTCTTTTTGCAACCTAGATACAAATCTTTCTTGGAGGACGCATCTATGGTTGGCAGCTCCTTCTACTCGGCTAAATGTGCTTCTTCTCCCTGGAAATCTGCAATCATTTCAGCAAAATCTTGCATATCATCAAGCTCGGTGTCGTCTGCCTCACAGTCTTGGTTTTTCTTGTGGGTGACTTGGCATGTCAGTCTTCCATCTGTAGCTTGACGCTTGTGCCCCGAGGTTAAATTCAACACCCACTCAGATCGGGATTTGACATCTTGCCACCATACGGGTTACCTTCATCCATGACCTGCTCTTCACCGTGTCTAGCCCATCGTGTATATCCATATAGGAATCCCCGCTTGAATAAGTGGAACTCAACCATAGAAATTGGATGAGACTCCATATTGGTACAATGCTTGCATGGACCGAGGATGTATTTTTTTCGCCAATTCTCCTCTTTGTCTATTTAGCCAAAGCCATGAACCTGCGCATGCCATCCAGATACTTTGTGCTTATTTGATCCTTGATTCATTCAAATCTTTCCATATGCACACGCGAGGGGTAATTCAAAAAAACATTAATAAATAGATTATTGGATACACGAAGATGCGTGAATAAATAACAAGATTTTATTTTCAAAATTTACGGAAGCCCCTGCATGATGTAATCCAGCTGTACGATGACACTAATTAATGGCCAGTGAGTTTACACGTACAACACTACCCTAATAAATGAATTTAATACCTTAATTAAGCCACTCAACGAAAAGAATACCTTAATAAATTATCCGAGCGGCGAGCTCCACCCAACCGACAAAGCAACGCATAACCATGGCACGGCGAGACAGTAGGGTGGAGGAGAAGAGCTTAGTGGGGAAGCCTCGTGAAGTTCGAGCTCCACTATCCCGCCTTCGACCGCGAGGGATGAGCTCCAATCACGCCGGTGCCCACCACGAGGATTGAGCTCCTCCTATCTCCTGCCGCCGACCAAGGATTGACCCCATAAAATGCCGCCACCGCCGACCGACTAAGGATTGACCTCCTATAACACCGACTACGCCGATCGACCGGGGATTGATATCCTATCCATTAGCCGCTATCTTGGATGGTATCATGTAGATGCTGCTTTTATGGGTATCTGGAGAACGGGTGTTTAGAGCCCCATATGTATCGGGTAGCACATCACATAAAGTTATGTCACGGGAACCGTGTCTCATGCACGTTTTCATCTCACATGATTTGGTGTGGAAACTGTGTGTCGTATACAACAGAGTGCGATAAGTAGTTCCTCGACCGTTATCAGATCCCCAGAGTTCCCCGGTCTCCCCAAAATAGGTAGATAGCCTCAAAATCCCTAGCCCCCAAATTCCCTCGTGTCGCACTAACATTGGGGGAATGCGGACGAGTGTTGATGATGGTTTCGGTGCGACGGCTCCAGTTCGTACAGTCACTCTTGGCAGTGCTATTAGTGGCGCCACCATGACGGCGGTCACTGCCAAGCACTTGCCTAAGGTCATCAGGAGGTTGGTGGACTATGGATCCGAATCGTCTTGTCCAAAGCAAGAAGTTGACCCAATCCGTCCTAAATTGGACCCCCTCTCTTAGGAAAGTGATCAAATGCAAGATCCATAGTATGACTCCAGCAGACTCACGCAACACGAGTTCGAATCCCAGTTATGCGCCACCAAGAAGTACCAAAAGATGAGTTCTGTGCACAGACACACTCCCGCTCGACGTGTATGCACGGAGGGATTTGACATTAGCAGACGGTTTATCGGTTGCCCGTTAGTGGTTAGTGCTAAGTTAATCCCTTAAGTTCAGTTAATGCCCCAACTCATCCTGAATATTTAACATTCGCATGGATATGAGGCTTGTGCCTTTGTTAACTGGTTGGATGATGAATGTCATGGCAGGCCTCGGAATGTTATCACCAAGCTTGCATAAGATAATGTAAAGTTGATGAAGAAACTGATCGATCTAGAGTTTACAATCACTACGATGAAGCAAGAAAGAAGCAATCACAGGCAACAGATGAAAGCAGGACACAAGAAAGAACTAGCATGTGTAGTTGTAGTTATCGCATTAGGCAACTTCTACGCGCTGTTTGGAATGATGATTAGGGGTTTCGTTTGATTATTAATGGCTACATTAATAGGCAGAGCTCATCTATTGCTTACCAACTGTCCTATGTTAAATGCTTGTTCGACACCTATTGTGTTTCATATAAGCGTCCGGGTAGTTAACCAGTGCATCTAGCGGACCGTGTGAATTGCAAAAATGTACCACGTGAAAGAGTTGGCATATTGCACACATTTGGACGCTCCAACCCGTGTGCGTCATTATCACATTGAGAACTACGCTATAGCAGGAATTTAGAGTGATAGGGTACACATAGTTGCGATTGATTATATCAGAATTCTAACTGCCTACAAGGGCTCCAATATAATCCGTCAATCGCCCGCGTCAATTGCCATTCCTCTTTTCCTCAGACCACGCTTCAGTCACCACCATCTTCATCATCCCTGCCGGCTGTACTAAACTTACACACACTCTGCAATCTCGCTTTCTCACCTTTTTTAATGTAGTGCAGCCATGTTGAGCGACAGTGAGGACGCCAGTTCCGCCAGTCTGGCACCTTATCTAGGGTCAACCTTAAAATCATCGCGCTCGTCTTCCATGAGTCCCACGCCAAGCCTTGCCATCCATTCTATCTGGCTCATAGAAGGGACACCGCTACTCGAGTCGTGGGACGAGGACCAAATGGACAAGGAGCCTCCGAAGGACAAAGAAGACGACGACGATGAGAAGGAGGAGGAATGTTCGAACAAGGAGGACAATGACAAGGACACCGGCGAGGATATCAACGACAATGGTGACGACAACAAGGAAATCAAGACGATCATGACAATGATGACGAGGACATCAATGATGAAGGTGACGATGATGGCGATAAAAAGCTAGCGGTCAACGGCAAGAAGTGTCCACGCCAAGATGATGTCGCGCGGCCATCCAGCAACAACAACAAGAAGAAGTAAAATAGACAGTGCTCCTTAACTCTATTGTCATTTGCTCATATTTATTCCTTAACTCTGTTTCCCCTGTCGATCTCATCGCAAACGGTTAAGAATACATATTCGACAGTGATCAGTCACATTATCGCACATAGTTGGTTTCTTCAATTGTGTGACCTGTCGAGCACACAATTCAGAACAACAAATTGTATGTGTTGTCCCAAATTATCGCCCACAATTCCGATTTTCGAATTGTTTGCAGCGTATCACACACACCTTGTTACACCAAACCGTTTGTGTTCTTCAAGATCATCACAAATAGTTCATCTGAGTGACCTGTATGCTTTCTATAGCACACGTCTAGATCTGCATAAACATTTGCGTTATATTGGATCTTCGCAAACAATTCCACTCTGTGAACTGTATGCCATACATCGCAAACAGTTCGTAAAAGTCAACTGTATGCCATGTATCGGACACACACATCTTATCTGAATCATGGTTGATGGATCTGGCATCGCACATAGTTTCGTCGATGGGTCTCTGATACATGCGTCGTCTTAGGACCTTCCTGCAGTAGTGTGAACATAACATGGATTAATAGTTTTGAATAGCACTTTACTAATTCATACAATAAAACGGGACAAGAATCCCTCTTGTGTGTTGGAATTGATTTTTTTTGTTTTTTTGGTTGAGGGATGTGGGAATTGATTTGGTACGGTTCATTTTACACTTCTTCTCCCGAAATTTGAAGTCGTGCCTTGTTATCTCAAAATTTCAAACTATCTCTTTGTCTCTTGTGCTGCAAAAACTCCCTCCTATTGAACCCGTGCCTTGTTATCCTGAAATTTTAACGCACATGAAAACTCCCTCCTCCTACGAAGTTAGTCGCGCTGCCCCGACATGCGAAACACCCCTTATATCCCTGCGACAAAAGTGCCGTCGCGATGTTCTATGGTAAAAACTTGTGGGGGTACTTTCATGACATACCCCACATTTCAGACAACGCGTCCCTAAGCAATGGTTCCCCCATCCCCTCTGTTTCTCTCATTCATACACCGACGCCACCAAAAGCCGTGAAACCCCACCCTCCTCCGTCCACCACCCGACCGTCGTCCAGCCAGAGCCTCTTAACCGACGACCTTGTCCACCTAAATAGCTCGACATCCCTCATCCACCACCCCGGATGAGGGTCCGTTGTCGATATCGTCAAACTGCCGGTTCAGCCTCCCCGTCATCCACCTCCAAGGAGATGCCCCAACAACTACCTCATCTATTGCGCCACCTCCATTCCCACAATGTCGTTTTCACCTGCCCCACCGGAACCTCAACACCTTCACCAACTCATCGGATAAAGCACATGTCTACTTGGCGCCAACAAAGAGGTTCTGCACTCATGACATCACATATTATCCTTCATTCAACCTCACGGGGCCTCCGGTGCTCGATCTGGAGCAGGCATGCAATGACTCCTTTGACGGCGGTGTCGCCGGACACTTCCTCAATTGTGGCTCTCCCTCACGGAGTAGCTCCCTCTACAGTGGCATCCACACTAGTAGGAGCTGACGTTGTTACTGCTCTTGCTCTCGCTCGCTCCCATTGCTGCTCTGCTCTTGCTCTCACTCACTACTCTGCTATGCTCTTGCGCTCGCTCGCTTGCACTGTTGCTTTGCTCTTTCTCTCACTTGCTCCCGTTGCTGCTCTGCTCTTGCTCTCGCACATTCTGCTACTACTTCACGAGTTGCTGCTCTTGCTCTCGCTCGCGCTGCTGCTCCTGGCATTGCTGCCATTGCATCAGCTATTGCTCTGTCTATTCTATGCTACTGACTTCCCTGCTCGAGCGGTTGTTGTTTTAGATCACTGCTACTCTGCTACTAGTGCTCGAGCGTCCTAAACTACGAGTGCAGTGCAATTCAGTTTTGACAGTAAAGTTAAGTTTCGACACTTATGTTCGGTTTCGACAATTATGTTCAGTTTCATTAGTTAAGTTCAGTTTTTACTGTTAAGTTCAGAGTTAACAATTTTTAAATCACCTGCTGGAGCGGCCGCCACCCGGCTGATGTATTGTACATAAAGCACATTTTTGTGATGTATTTTACATCATCTATTGGAGAAGCTATTAGAATCCAACTTTAGATTAACATTGTATATCTTGTCATGCTTTAGCCTCGCAGTCATACACCTAACCAGAGCTGCTCCAATGATGGAACTGTCCCTCACAGCGCAGCAGAACCCTTGACGCCATCTTCAGACACCTAAGAACTCCTTTCCCGCCCCGGATAGCCACATCAGCCGCAACATCCTCAGCGACCCACCCAATGATGGTGATGTCGACATGGCTTCAGCTAAGAGGTTTTACACTCGTCACATCGCCTTTTGACTATACATTCATGTCGATCCCTTAGCGCTATTTTGGTTCAAAGGAAAAAGTGAAGGAAAAACATAGAAATTAAATTTTTTCCTATGGTACTATACCACTATTCAATTATTCATGCATTTGGTTCAAAGGAATGGAGAAAAACAAAACTCAAGGATATTTTCCGTTCCCGACTGTTTCAAAGGAAAGACATTAGACCTTTAACATCCACCTGGACTTCCTTTTCAAAATCCTATGCATGAAAACAAGACTAAGTGCATTAGTGCCATAATAACATTCTAACAATACACATTTTCGTGTGGTTTGACTTTAATTTCACCATTTTCTTTGCATTCCTATTTTCCTCCAATTCCTGTTAACCAAACACCCTAGTTAACAGAAATCATGGGTTTACAAATGCTTCATTTTCCATGTTCATTCCTATCCTATTCTCATCTTTTTTCTATCTGTCGGAGCAACGTTTGAGTTAGGGTACGCTCTCCAAAACCCTGGTTCAAACTCTGGGGCCTCTTCGTGCAGCTGCCTCATAACCCGGTGGTGAGCAAGGCTATGAAGAACAGTGCTTCGCGAGAACACACACCTGGGGTGCAACAGGGACACATAGATTTACCTAGGTTCTGGCCACCTTGCGGTGTAAAATCCTACTCCTGCTTGGTGGGATTGCTCTTAGGTAAGCATAGGTGTGTTACAAGGTAGGAGACGATGGAAGAGTGAATGATTGGACCTCTCCTCTACGGGGACAACACTGCCCCTCTTATACTTCCCTTGGTCCTCTTCCCCGAAAATATTGGTGAGAAAGGGCAGCTACAAGGCGGTAATTCGTAGGGGGACAGACGCTCGGTCTATCCTGATAAAAGGTGGTCTTCGTGTGCAAAAGCACCGTCCATGACACGCCGGAAGGTTCGGTGATGACTTCCGTCCTGGCGGTCAGCGTCAGCGTGGTCGCCTTCCACTAAAACGGCAACCTTTGGGAACCTGCTTTGGAGGAGGCGGCGGGTGCCACCGTTTATTCATCAGAGAGGAAATCCTCTTTGCCCGCGCCTGCTGGGACGGTCCAGCTGTCCTTGACTGTGCGGGTGGGTCACCCACGTGGTGGGCATACAGCCATGCAACCAGCGCCGCACGATGTCACCAAGTGGAGGGCCTCGCGGGAAGCCGCCTGGCGAGGGTGTCTGCTAGTGGAGATGTTTGGCTTGAAGCTCCGCCTCGCGGGGAGGGGCTTCGCGAGATGCTTCGCCCGTGGAGATCTTGAGTGGGCCGTCTACTTTGTCTTTCGTCAGGTGTCGCTTCCTGGGCCGCAGGTAGACGGGTCGTGGTACCCTGGTTCCCACTTGACCGATAGTAGCCTCTAGGCCCGCGGCGCGCATGTTTCGACCGTTGAGAACCGAAATGGCGTGGGGCGAAACGACGCAGGGCCTTAGTGGACTGCAAGGGGCCCACATATGGACACGTGGCAGCAAGATAGGACAAGGACGCCCTCACTTCCCCCATGATGCCTCGGTAATCGTGTTGTCTAATAAAACCTTGCCTGCGTTGCTCGAGGCTGTAATTGTCTTCCTCTGCTCCATTCACCTCCTCTGCACACTTCTTCCCCTTCCTTGTGCGAACTACCCCTTGCTTCTCCTTCCTCGCGCCTCCAATCTCGCACCGCCGCGATGACTCCTAAGAAGAGCAGGGACGTCGCCAAGGTGGCGCTGCAGCCTGCCTTGCTGCCGTCCATCATCAACAACTGTGAGGGATTGGACAAGGTCATCCATGTGACTACCAACGACTTCAACAAGCACTAGGCCACGAAGATCTGGTCGGGCTCGGAGTCGTCACGCGACCTGTCGGCCACCATGTACCCTGCTTCCTCCACACCGTCTTTGGCATTTTGCTTCCTCCTTACTCCGATTTTTTCTGCGCCATCCTCTCGCATTACCAGATCCAGGAGATGCACCTCCAGTCCATCTCTGTCTTCATCCTCGTCATCTTCACCTTCTTCTGCGAGGCCTTCCTAGGGGAGATGCCCTCGGTGGCGCTCTTCCGGTAACTCTACAGCCTGTGGCTGATGGCCGCGAACCAGCGCTTGGGATGTGTTGGGGATATACCCCACAGGATGACCCGCCAGGGGGTTAACCCACCTGCTAGGTGGTGGATCATAACAAGGCCATCACATGTACTTTGAGGCGCTAAGAGGCCCAAGACAACGGGGGGTAGCTTGTCCAAGGAGGCCGGCTCATAGACAGGACTTGATAGGCCGTTTGACGGTGTCATCATAAAGAGTGACGTGTGCTTGGAAGATAAGGCAAGTAAATTAGATTGAATCACGGGTCATAGTATGACTCGGACTCTATTGTAACCTCGGGTGTCAACCTGTATATATAAAGGTGTGCCCTTGAGATAGAGAGATCAAGTAAGAAAGAAACCCTCGAGAGCTAGGCTAGCGATTCCGCACCCTTGTAACCGGAATCATCATCAATACACACAAAGAAAGACGTAGGCTTTTACCTCCATCGGAGGGGGCGAACCTAGATAAACCCTTGTCTCTCGTTACCAATCAACCACGTCCAAGTCTCCACCTAGTTGCAAAGGCCTCACACCTAAGTTCTCTCATGAGGACATCTGCCGTGACAAAACCACGACAGTTGGCGCCCACTGTGTCACTACTAGGGAAAAGCCTAGCAGTAGTGCAAGTGAGATGCTTAGTAGTAGCGAGGGGGGCCACGCTACTGATACGGCGCTACATCTAACGTTTAGCAGTAGTGCGTTCCAACCAGCGCTACTCCTATCTAGGTGTAGCAGTAGCGTTTGTTGCATAAACGCGCTTCTGCTAATAGCTATAGCGCTCTCGTACAAAAAGCCCTACTGGTAAGACCACGCTGCTGCTAAAGCCATGCCCCGCGCTACTGTTATTAGTTTCTGAAAACAAAATTCTGCTCCATATTTTGTGCTACTGAATTTTGTTTAGGGTTTTATACAATAGTCTCTAGCATATCATACACATACAAATCTAATCATATCATACACATACAAATAGTCTGATCAAATCGATCATGTCATCATGATAATCATCATCCAACACAAAATGATGTCTCTCGTCATCATCTCGAAATAGCGATACAAGTTATGACATGTCTCGAATACTTGCAACTACATCTTCATCCATCTAAACAATGATATAGACGAGAAGAGCTACCGCTATGAGTGAGAGCGAAACTTTGCAGTACATGAGGCGGCGGTTATGATTCCTCTCTCGTGCTACCGTGAACCTCAAGTAACTAGCTTCTGCTTCTAGTCTGCTTTTGAAGCCTTTATGGCTGGCGCCCGAGAACCGCTCCACTTGCGCCTGACACTTGTGCCACTCGTCGTACACTCCCGGAACATTCCCTATGTACACGACATAGCACTGCTTCTTCGCCATCAAGGATCTAGGTACCTGTTAGAGATGCATCTTCATAAAGAAAATGTACAATCATATGCAACAAAATATACTTGAGCAACACGAAAAGAAAGGGTATGCAAATAGATGCAACATATAGTAAACATAAATAATCAACGTAGCTCCATCGTACGCAAACTAACTAACTAGAGGTACGTAGGTCATCGTACCCAAACTAACAAAGTAGCGTTACACAAGTTCGGTAGGGACCATGGACATCACAAAGTTTCATCGCGACAGAAAATTATACAAGTTCAACTGACACATATCATCATCGTCGGCATCGTAAATCACTAGAAGTTCCATACATATCATCGAGGATGCACCCTAGCTTCTTGAACGACGTGAGGTCCTGTCGTTGCATGCCTATGCGAGTTCGGACGTCAGCTCGTGATATAGGGCCATGGTGGAACATCCCCTTCTCTTTGACGACTTCTTTCATGATGATCGCCACAATGTCCCTCTAGATGCGAAAGAAGTCATCTCTAAGTTTATAATCCGCTTCATCTTGGGATTCTACCCACTTGCGGATATGATCATCGCTTTTGGTTGTCATGAGAAGCTGTTGGTGATCCCTTCTGAACTCCATCATGAGATGGAGGAGGTAGAATCCATCTTCCTGCTTGGTTTCAGGACATGGATGCAGCAGAAGTTAGTTTTATGCGAGAAAACCGGCTTGTGTTTCCTTTGTTTCTTGATCTGCAAGTGGCCACCCCTCATGCTGAAGCCGTGCAGAGCATCATCTAGAATATTCATTACGTGGGTGTAGTCCTTCTTCTCGTAGTTTCTGGTAGGGTCGAAATACACGGCGTGGGAGACTCGTAGGTAAAGAATGATAAGGATGGCGTGCTCGTTGTTGCGGAGAAAAAAACACCGCAAATTACTGTCCATATGAGCGAGAAGGAATAATGATTGAAATGTATGAAAGGGTTGTCCGGCACTGATTTACTTTGGATGATAAGGCAGGAGGACAATTTCCTAGTCCTTATTCCTTATCATGAAGTTTTTGAGGTACTCCCTAGCAGTTTTACGCTCAAAGTCACCGAGACTCAGGAAGGACTCGTGCATGTAGTATGGATCTGCCACACAGATTTGCGAGACTTGTTCTCTCTTCAAGAGAGAGTTCATATGTAGCGCAAAAAGGCGGACGATTGTAAAATCGAGCCACCTTGTTAGAAACATCTCAAATATATGGTCAAACCGCAGGAAGAACACCTCCGCGGACCGTGTGTTGACATAGTACTTCCCCACAGGCACACGAACCACGTATGTCGGATATCCCGGATCCTTCAAGGCTAATAGGCTTATCTCAGTCGACAGCACATGGTCGTGCAGTCTCCTGAGATCCCTTGACATGGCCTCCAGCGATTTCGGCGGTAGGATCGGCTCGCCCGCGACATGGAACATGGCCGCACCTTTGATGGGTACACGCTCTGCAGAATCCGCCGTCTTGCTGCTATGTGCTCTGGCTTGTTTGTAGGCAGCAGAGCCTTTCCTCGGCGGTCTCTTCCTCTCCTTTTTCTTGGGCTGACCTTCCAGACCCTCCCTTAACCCCTGCCCCAGTGTTGTCAGGCTAAGCACTGTACGACCCTTGACTAGTTGAGCTTGCGTTGAGGCGGCATCTTCAGGCGTGTCCTGTGAGGATTGCATGAAGAGAGACTTCTTGCAATCAACCCTGCTAGGACGTTCCTACCCGGGCACATCATCCATCTCCTCATTAGCAAGTTGATTTCTGGAGTCGTCATATGGCTGACTCATCATATATACGTCGTCGTCATAGGTGCGTGTATTGATGAACCGAAGAGGGTCATCCTCGTCCATCTCATCATCCAATCTTTGTTCTACGGGGGCGATTACATCATCCACTATTGGACCCCCTTCCTCGCGTCATCCGCCGCTCTCACCCGGCACCACAGGCGCTGCTATTTGTGTAGGCGGGGTGGTGGTGTTCATACCTGCTTGCTGATGTGTGGTTATTGGTGTGCCTTCGGCCGGCTCCAGACGAAGAGGATTCTTCGGCCATAGCAGCATCCAACCCTTGCAATTTCCAAGCCGCGCCGGGGTCTCGTTGTCCTCTCCCCCTGATTTCACACTCGACAAGTTAACCCTGAAGTGGCCAACGAGGATCGGCTGGCCGTGGAATGTGAGTTCCAAGGGCTTCGTTATCACTGCCTTTCCCACGTCCACCTTCTGGCCTTTGATCACGTAGAGTACCATGCATGTGGTTTCGTCGACCTGCAAAGACATGTCTGCAGCGTAAAACATCCGAAAGGCAACGAAAACGAAATATTCTATATATATGTTGGTGCGACATGTAATTAACATGAGGGCGTCGAGCTCAGCCAAGGACGAAGGCCCGCCTAGCACGCCAGAGACAGAGCACGGGCAGCTACGAGCGGGTGCTGGTGCGGATGCCGGTGCAGGTGCGGGAGCAGGCGCAGTTGCGAGAGCAGGTGATGTTGCGGTTGTGATGGCCATCGAGTTGCTCCCGATGAAGCTGGTAATGGGAAAATCATGCGCCATCTTGTTTGGATTTTCCTTCGTCCAGTTGATGATAGCCGGGATCAAGTTATTAGCGAAATCATTTCTACACGCATAAACGGCTGCAGTGACTGCTTGCTGGACCAACTCATTTTTCTCCTGAGCTACTTTTTTCGCGTCCTCAGCTTCTTTCTTCGCGAATGCAAGCTTAACTTTCTCGTCGATGTCCGCCTGACTGAACTTCTTTTTCTGCTTCTTGGCCTCTGGGCCCTCGTTGTAATAGACCATCCACGTGGCGTCGTCTCCGGCGCCGTGCACACGTCCATATTGCGGTTGCTGGTAGAAAGGGTGTCCCTTCAGTTTGTTCAAGGCCTGTTGAGAGGGGTGTCCCACTTGGGCCTCATCGATGAAGACTCACTTTCGGCTGCAAGCCTGTGTTGCTGCTCCTGCAAAAGGAACGTGAACCGTTTATAATGTCTAGTCTGACTTGATCAGAAGCTAAATGTAAGGTGTGGTAAAAGAATAATTACCAGTATTCTTTAAAGTTTCCTCATGATCGGGTCCGTGTAAAAAACCTTCTTTTCCTTGTCCCACTTATAGCGGGCCCTGATGAAGTCACGCTCCAAGGGGGGCGGTGAACTTCGCGAAGGGGTGTGGGAGACCCGCGGCTTCACGTTCCGCGTCCTCCTTATCCCATATGGGCCTTTTGCCAAGGTAGTCATGACATCCGAGGCGTTGGTTCCACGTGTTCCTTTGCTGAAGCGCCTTGAATTTCTCAGCCTTTTCCTTGGCTGCCTCGGTAGCGCAAGTGTCCTTCATCTGTTGGAACTCCTCTTCCGTAAATGTCGGATTTTCCTCCAGAATCTTGGCCAGGGGTTCATCAGCCTCAATAGCTCGTTTCACCCTCCCTTTCTAGGAGGCCAAATCATTGCTAAACATGCCCAGGCATGGTTGTTAATCTTTTTCATGGCAGGATCATCCCACAGGTGTTCCTTGTCCTTAGCCCGATCGGGGAACTGGAATCTCTTGTGTAGCTTCGTTAGGAGCAACTGATTCAAATGTTCTTTACCCCTTAAGTCATCGTCGTTGATGCTCGCTCTTTCTCGTAGGATCGATCCGAGTTGGTTCCCTTAGCACTTGCGAGCTTCTTCCGGCTCTAATGGCTCAAACTTGCCAGCGCGCATCTTTGTGATCAGCAGTCATCCGACGCCAAGTTTGTTAGGTTTTCGTACCCTCTGCTTCTTCGCATTCTTGTTTTCGTTAGCGGCTTCGGCGCCGGTACCTTCCCCGCCGGTCTTGGCGCCGCCATTGGTGTCGATGTCGGTGTCAGTACCATCACCGAGGCCGCCCTGCAAACCTTGACTGTGCTTAGCAGCCAAAAAGTCAAGGTAGTTATGTTCATCCTCATAATCGATCTCGTCTGCATCGTGGTCAGAAGGCCCGGTTTCTTCGTTGTTCGACATGTTTCCTACGATTAAGTCTCCTCGTTTAATTCTTAAACTATGATAAAATGAGTAATGACATAAAAAAAGGTCTATGGTTTGACAGAATGCCGTTTCATTCCCGTCGCAGCAAATCCTGGCACTCGATATGGCTACTTTCTAGCACAAGTCATGCCAAAATTCACGGGAAATTTCGGCATCACCTTTGCTAAAAAGGGGACATATCGAGCGCCTAAAATTTACCGGAACGGAAATGAATCAACATTCCGACGAAACATAGGCCACTCGGATCATTTACCCTGCACATAACCATCATTTTCCAAATATCACATGTCCAAATATCACATGTACAAAATATCACATGTCCAAAATATCATATGTCCAAAATATCACATGTCCAAATATGACATGTCCAATATATAAATTGAAGAAAAATGCAAGAAGTCCGTTTTCTTCACAATATTTGGAATTAGTCTTAATGAATTCGGTTTTTTATTTAAATAGCAACAATTGTTTTAACTAAAAAAATACCTAGAATTCTGTTAACTACACCTTAAACACCTAAAATACCTAGAATTCTGTTAACTACACCTAAAACACCTAAATTCTATTAACTACACCTAAAACACCTAAATTGCCTACTTGAACCTCCACCAATAAAACTTCTATGAATAAAAGACTAAACCCTAAATTTTTGTCCTAATTTCGAAACCTAGCTAAATTTCTGTCCTAATTTGAAACCTAGGGTTCATACTAACTAGGGTTAATCCTAACTAGGGTTCATAATCTAGCACTAACCTAGGGTATACATTGAGTAGAGAGAGAAAAGAGGGGAGGGGAGAGGAGGGCTTACAACGGGGAGGTGGTTGTCGGGGGAGACGCAGCTGGTAGGTGGAGGAGGAAGGGAGCCCGACGGTGGTTGCCGGGGAAGACGGTGGCGCGGCGGCGACGAGACTGGAGCAGAGGCGAGGCGGAGACGCAGCGAGGGCTCCGGCTTTGCTTGAGGGCAGGGGCTCCGGTGGCGAGGGCGGGGGTGGGGGCGAGGGTAGGGGCTCCGGTGGCGAGGGTAGAGAGAGAGAGGGGTTGGGATTTGAGGGAGGAATGAGGAGGAAGGGAGCCCGCGCGCTGGCTAAGTCAGAGTTAGCAGTAGCGCGGTTTTGGAAATGCGCTACAGCTAACTTAGCAGTAGCACAGTTTTAGACACGCGCAATAGCTAACTTAGCAGTAGCGTGGTTCTAAAACCGCCATACTGCTATCCCTGTGTATTTTGTTTTCATTTTCTCCTTTTGCTTTTTCTTTTCACTTTATTTTTCTTATTTCCTTTCTCCTTTTTCATTTTCATTTCTAATCCTTTAATTTTCTTTTGTAATCATTCAATTTTCTTCTTTCCTTCCTCATTTTTCCTTTTCTTTTCCTTTCTGAAAGAAGTCCGAGCCGGGAAGAAGGGGAGCAGATCGGATACAATGTATATAACTCAAGCGGCGGTTTATATTATAGATCATTTCACCGATAACGATTAAGTGCATACACAAAATAAATACATATATATAAATGATGCATGGTTTCTCAGCGTCGACGTTTTCGTTTTTGAGTGAGCTACTTTCCCTTCTTGTTCTTTGACGAATAATTGATTCCCTCGTTGTGACTTTTCCATTTCCATGGAGTACGGTCTTTCTTAGGTAATGTAGTATTGATTCTTCTTTTGACGTATGTTTCATCGTCATCGTCATCTTCCCTCATCGGGTTGCCTTACTGGTCGTAGTCTTCCTCGTTGGCGACTCCATCCATTCCAATGATGTTCCTTTTTCCTCTCCTCACGACAACACGGCTGGGATTGTTCGGGTCGGTTATGAAGAAGCATTGTGTCACATGCTTAGCGTGTACCCATGGCTCGTTTTTTGCAATGGCGTTCACGGTACCGCTCTTGGCGTCGGGTATAGACATGGTAGTGAAATACCGGTTTTCTCTTTCGACATTCTTAGCCCATCTGACATGGAACATCGTCGCGCTGTGCAGTCTAGAGTAGTCAAGCTCCCAGATCTCCTCGACCCTTCCGTAGAATCTCTCAGTTGTGGCGTTGTCGCTAGTCATGCATTCCATCGTCACCCCTGAGTTCTGAAAATCACTTTTCATATCTTTGACCTCCGTGTAGAACGTGTATCCATTGATATCGTGTGCCTAATAGGTCGCGAGGTTGGCCACGGGGCCATGTGCTAAGGCGTATATGAGCAATCCATCCTTAGAGCCCTCTTTCGGGGGATTAGCAAGAATATGCTCTTTGAACCAATACAGGAAAGTGGAGTTGTGCTCTCTAGTAACTTCGGCGTTCGTCCTGCATAGCCCCGGGTCACAATACTTCTTTGTGATGGTTTCTTTGTGCAGTGTCACAAAAGGATCTACCACATCTAGGTGATGTAGCACTACTAAGTTTGCTCTGTCAAAGTCATTGGGTCGATCCGAGTAGGCCACATGCAGTTTCCTGCGACCATTGGAGTGACCTTCTCCTTCGAGCCTCCCAAGGTGCTTCTTAAAGGGAAAACCAACACCAGGCCGGTCTCTGCCATATAGATAATTCTCGCAGAAAGAGATGCACTCTTGTGTCAGATAGCCCTAGACGATGCTTCCATCCGGACGGGACAAGTTACGAACGAATCCTTTGATGACCCCATTCATCCTCTCTAACGGCATCATGTTGTGCAGGAATGACTGCCCCAGGTCTATTATGTCGTCCACAATGTGGACACACAGATGCACCATGATATAAAAGAACGCGGGGGGCGGGGGGGGGGGGGGGTACATCTCAAGCTCATTTAGTATCACAACGATCTCTTCCTGTAGCCTTCGGAGCTGCTTCACACTAATCGACTTTCGAGAGATGATGTCAAAAAAGTTACACAGACCAATAAGCGTGTCACGGACGTGCTAGTTAATTATCCCTCTAAGGGCAATAGGTAGTATCTACGTCATCATCACATGACAGTCATGGGATTTCATCCCACTGAACCTTTTCTTCTTCGTGTCCAGAAATCTGCTTATCTTCCCACAGTAACCGGAACTAAATTTGATTCCGGTAAGGCACTTGAAGAATTGATCGATCACAACCGGACTTATGGTGAAGCAAGAAGGGGGGCAATAATCCTCTTCCTTCAATTTTTTCCCTTGTTCTCCTGCGCCTCCATATCCGTCTCTGTCTCCTCTGACTTTTTACGGGGCGACATGTGCAGATCTGCCCTGATTTTCAAATCTTGCAAGTCTTTTCTTGCCTTCGGCCCATCCTTGGTCTTATCCGGCATGTTCATCAGTGTCGCAAGCAAGCTCTCAATGAAATTCTTACAGATATGCATTTGATCGAGGCAATGAAGCGTGTCAAGTTTGTGCCAGTACTCCAAGTCCCAGAAAACAGACCTCGTCTTCCATACCTTCAGCAGCTCCGGTGCCTTTTTCATCGTCTTTCCTGGTGCGGGGCAATGTTGCCAGTTTTTCAACGGCTCATTGATTTCGGCGCCGCTCCGCTTACGTGGAGGTCCTCGATGCTCAGCCTCACCATTGAGTAGATCTCCACGGTTTCTCCATGGGTCGTCCTTCTCGAGCCATCTTCGATGCCCCATGTACATGATTTTCCCAGATCCGCCTTCCTTCGTTGACGTTAGCTGCTAAGACGTCGTATCATCCATGCACCGCGTGCATCCGCAATATCCGTGGCACACCTGGCCTGCAACATATCCATAACCGAGATAGTCGTGCACCGTCGTGATCAGCGCGACTCTCATATAGAAATACTCACCTTTGCTGGCATCCCATGTCTTGGCCGGTGTTTTCCATAACGTGTCTAACTCCTCTTGAAGTAGCCCCAGATACAGATTAATATTATTTCCCAGTTTTTTTGGCCCTTGAATCAGCATGCTCATGTGTATGTACTTCGATTTCATGCACAACAAGGGGGGGATGTTGTACATCCATACAAACACGGGCCATGTGCTATGGTCGGTGTTCTGGTTGCCAAACAGATTCATGCCATCGGTACACGCGCCAAGCACGATGTTCCTTGCATGACATGCGAAATATCCATATTCGCCGTTGAACGCCCTCCACTGGCTTGCATCCGCGAGGTGTCTCAGTTTCGGATCATCTCCATTGTCGTGCTTATTCCTCTCCGCGTGCCAACGCATGAGCTTTGCTTCCTTGGGATCTACAAAATAACGTTGTAGACGGGGAGTGATCGGTAAGTACCATACAACTTTCTGGGGAGATTTCTTTCCGGCCTTCTTGTATCGAGAAGCATTGCACACCGGACAGCTGGATTTTTCTGCATGCTCCTTCCGATAAATGATGCAATCATTGATGCATGCATGGTATCTAACGTGCGGCAGATTAAGAGGGCACACGATCTTCTTGGCCTCATCCACACTAGTAGGACATACATTCCCCGCGGGAAGAACATCCTTTAGGTACTTGAGAAGCTCATCGAGGTTAGTGTCGGTCCATTTATTTTTAGCCTTCATTTTCAGAAGTTCGAGCGTGAAACTCAAGCGGGTCACCTCGGGATCGCAACCATCATACAATGGAGTGTTCGAGTCTACTACCAGCTGCTCCAGCTTGGCCACCTCTCCAGAAGCAGCCCTGTCAGTACTCGAACATGAGGGTCCCACACGATTGAACTTAGTAGCGACGAAGTCTGCGGCGTAAAGTCCATGTTTTCTCCGCTGCCATGTCCGTCCTCTTCTCCGCCGCCATGTCCGGCCTCTTCCCCGCCGCCATGTCCGGCCACTTCTCCGCCGCAATTATCGGTCATCTCTTCGTCTTGCCCCGTGTCGTCATTGGCTGCCCCGTCGGCGTCCTCCTCCTCATCATCATCATCTTCAATTATCCACCGCGTATCGCCATCCATGAAACCAGTCATGAGCAGGTGCGCCATCAAACGACCATCCTCATCGGGTTCGAGCCAAACTCCTCCTTTGCATCTTTGACACGGACATAAAATCTCTATCCGGTTATTTTCATTCATGTCCTGCACCGCCGACCGAAACCACCTTTCCACCATCGTTCCACTGACCATCATGAACGCCTGCACGGTAATAATAAAAAAAATATTATAAAAATGCATGCATGCATCAAAGTCATACAAAAATTCGGCATGACCTTCCCTAAAAATAGGACATATATAGTTTGCCCGAAATTCTCCGAAACGGAAATAAATCGACGTTTCGGCAAAACATAGGCAACTCAAGCACAATTCGGTGGCAACTCATGCCACACACACAATTTCCATCATATCGCCCGATTATGTCATGTCGCACACATACACATATTTCCATTCTTGCAAAAGCACAAAATTTTAATCACCTATCTCAAGATCAAGCACAATGATGATGATGATGTCGATCGGTGTCGCCACACACCTAGGGAATGATCAAAAGTGGACAAAGCTTACTTCTTGATATGGCTAGATCTAGTTAGGGAGGTACATAGGTCACTTCATTAAATGGGTAGATGTACCTAGCTAGTTGGGGAAGGAGATGACTCTAACTAGTAGAGGGGGAGGAAAAAGAGAAAGGAGTTTATTTAATGGAGGTGGTGTAGTTAGCTAGGAGCAATAAAGAGAGAGAAAGAGAGGTATAAGAAAGAGAGTAATGGGGGAGAGAAGTAGTGAGGAAGAAGCAATTAAAGTGAGGGAGAGAGGGGGTGGGAGATAGGGGAAAGTGAAAGAGAGGATGGGGGAGGGGGAGGGGGAGGGGAGGAAAAGGTGGCTATGTTTTAGCAGTAGCGTCGGATAGGAAAACATGTTGCTGCTAAAAAAGTAGCAGTAGCGCGTTTCTGGAAGATGCACTACGACTAAGTGGGGCCCGCCATGTGGCCAAGTTCAACCTTAGCAGTAGCGCCCTACCCTAAAAACGCGCTGCTATTATTTTGTTAGCAGTAGCGCGGTTTGCAGAAGGGCGCTACTACTATACCTAGCCTGTCGGCAATGGAGTGGCAATTATATTAGTAGCACGTTTTATTGCCGCCATGCTACTGCTATATGGATACCAGTAGGGCCCCTTGTGACCACGCGCTACTGCTCATTAGCAGTAGCGCCTCCTTTTAACAAGCGCTACTGATAAGCTTTTGTGTATAAGGTTTTCCCTAGTAGTGTGGGGACACCGCACGGTGGAGTTGAGTTCTTGGAGGGAGCTCTACCAAGGTTCGAGGGATACGCGGTTGGTCAGATGACCATGAGTCGCCGTGGCAATCTCTTCATCGACGACTCAGGCTGGGGTCCCGAGGCCGCCTCAATCGAGTACGGGCACCGGGTCACCTTTGGCAAGATCCACGTCTTCATTGGCAAGATTGGTGCAGCAGGACCTGAGCCGTACACCTGCAAAGACGTCGTCGAGCCGGATTGGGGCACTCAACCCGGCGAATGTCAAGCCGGCCGGCACCACGTCTTCATCGACTTTACTCAAGCAGTCGATCTTGTGGACGACGTGGCAGATAGCAGAGACACCCTCGTCAACTCCGATGGCGAGTCTTCGATGGGAGACACCAATTCGATCTGTCCACTTTTTGATGGTAGGCTCGGAAGTTATTCAGGAGATGAGACTACCAAGGAGTCGCACGAGCCGCCTCGTCAAGCCGTCGTTTTTATGGCAGGAACATCGGCGACCCATGTTTCAGCAACAGCTGGTGCAACGATCCATACTGGCCCAGTTTCAGTAACGGTCGGGTCAAGCAAATCGCCGGCTCAAGCCATGGCTGATCTGATGGCAGAGATGACAAAACTCTTGGATACGCTGGTAACCATAGAGAATTAGGAGGAACGCAACATGATGCTAACCACGCTTCGCGGGTAGATGGCTAATATCCAGGAAGAAATCGATGCTGAAAATAATCGTATGGCAGAGTTGCAGACTCACATCCATAGCGATGCTAAGCGCTTGGAATCAGAAGCCTAGCGGTAGGGACTTTGTCGAGACGCCTCTGATGTGGTCCATCAGAGGAGACATTAGAGGCGGCTTCCCCCTAATATGGAGTCGGCACGCTTGTTCATCACGCCTCAACCTATGCCGGTGGCTGGTCAGCTGCGTTTGGATCAGCAGCATGAGCCTCCTCGCCAAAACCCCCGCTCAATCACCACCTCCACGTTTCCAGACACCCGCGGGTCACTTTTCTAACCCATTGGATAATATGTTAGTGGAGACTCGGAACCTTGAAGCACTTCCCACCCAAGGAAATACCCCAATAGGAATTGAGTCCAGGAACGCAATCGAGATGTTAAAAAAAGCGGTGACCCAGCACGCGTAGTACTCTTACATCCGCGATCGGATGCATGTACGCCTTATGAGAGCCATAGTAAGAGCCGACACGTAGAGTCCCCAACAACTTCTAGCAGCGGGCGCAGACAGCGGGCCCAGAATTCTCCAACCTGGTCAGATGGACAGGCAGTAGTCGACGCGGCCCGAGCCATGCGGCAAGCCAAGGCAGAAACAGCGGCAGCAAGGGTGGGTCAGACCCCTCCCGCCAACACACAACAAGCGACCGTGGGGGATGGAGTTAGCAGCGAAACGATTGGGATTCCCTATCGAGCACTGGCTCTCCGCAGTGAGCGCATGCCCAAGGATTTTAAAGGTCCTCGCAAGGTTCCTAATTACACGGCTGATCTCAAGCCGGCGGCGTGGATCGAAAGCTATGAGTTAGCTATGGACATGCTTGACGTTAGTGATGTCGTGTGCGCTAAATATTTGACCATGATGCTGGAAGGACCGGATCGCACATGGTTGAAGAATCTACCCCCCAATTCCATCAATACTTGGGGAGAGTTGAAGGAACGTTTCATCTAGAATTTTCAAGGCACTTTGTCACACCCTGTGTTTGTACCACTTTGCTATGCTATGAGTTTATAAAATTTGGACCCATTTAAAACTTTTTGAGTGCTAGTGCTTGTTTGAATTGTTTGGTGTTGCTTGTTTGGTTGATAGTGTTTTCGCACTCAAATATTCTTCTTCTCTCAATACTCACCTACTTGATCCAAACTCCCTGCCCAATGATCATGCCATGTGTATAGGACCTAAAACTATTTTTATAAAATATTATTTTGGCCAAAAAAAAGCATTTATTCAATTTAGGTTTTACAAACCCATGAATTAAGGTTTGTACTACATGTCCTAAAATTAGGGAAACTATTCTTCCCAAATTATTTTATTTGGAACCTACTATATATAAGACTTCCCAAAACCACCAAATATTATTTTTAAAGATTATTTTAATATTTTATGTAAAGGCTTTTTCTTAAGGCGAGAAATGGTCTTTTCTAGGGAAAAATTATTTTTATGCTTTCAAAATATTTAAGAAAATTTAGGGAAATTTAGTGGACATATATTTTCCATATATATGAGTTTCAACACATGGTCATGTTCAAAATATTGGACAAAACCCTCCAAAACCATTTTTGTTCATTTGAAGAATTTGAAATATTTCTATAAGAAATATTCTCAAATAAATCCAGGAAAATTCTAAAAAGTCAAATATGCCTAATGTGATGATCTTGTCAAGTTTTTTTCCAATTCAAATTGTTTTAGTTCAGAAAAATGCCCTAAAACATTCTTGTCCAGATCCAAGTTTGATCAACTCTACATTGCCAACTGTCTCCTATTGATCTCAAATTTTGTGGACATGCTCTAATCCCCAAAATATGCCACCACACCAAGTGGTACATTAAGGAGAATAGATTTGCATGCCTAGATATATAGAAACTTGGTTCTGTTGATTTCAAGGGTGTACAAAGTTTGCATTATCAACTTCCTTCAAATGAGCTCAAACTTGGTGATCAACCTTGTTAATAACTACCATTTGATCCTGTTAAATATCATGGCAAGTAGAATCTTTTTGCTTGCCCAAAATAGCATCAAACACCTTCTGGTGATTTGGTAAGAACCCTGTTTTGACCCCTCAACTTGGTCTCCTTCACCCCACCTTTTTACCACAGTTCCTCCTATGCCTATTCTACCCAAGTAAGTCTTGCCAACTCTTAGACCAATCATGGAGTGCAGTAAAACTCCCATTGACCCCTCTGGACAGCTATGGCAACAACTGTTTTACCTCTCCCTCTCTCCATTTCGTCATCCCTGCTTCTACCTTAGCTCCTAAGCACTCATGGGAACCTCCAAAACAAAAGTGGACACGCCTGTGCCCATTATTTATGCCAATGGCGACCATAACCTCGCTACAGTGCGCTCCCGCACCGCCCCCCCAATCACAGCCTCAACCACCTTAGGCCTCCCCAACATGTCCCCCGAGGCTAGCCGCCTCAGCGTCCGGGAGCCACCAAGCTGTCGGCCCCCTCCTCTCTCTCCCCTGCTGTCTCCACCTCCGTGCGTGCCGAGCGCCGCCGGCTTGGCCAGTGAGCTCGCTCACATGCATGATGCCTCTAGCCTTGCCCCGCTCCTTCTCTCCCTCCCTCTGGTCGTGGATCGACCCCATCAACACCCCAAGCTAGCCTAGCCCGCTCCCGTGGCCTCAAGCGACGGTAGCAACCTCGCCGGCGCACGGGTCCACGGTGCACCGTCGCCCCCTGTATATAAGGCCTCCCCGAGACCCTCTCTCCCCTCTGGAATATCTCTCTCCCTCACAATCGTGCGCTAGCATCGCCCATTCCACCTCTTGAGCCCCCTGCGCTCGGATCGAACCGGAGCTCCACCGCGTCGGGACACCGGCGGTCTCCGGGTAAGGCCACCCTCCGGACTCCATTCCTTGCTCTCTGGAACCAAGAGAGTCCCCTGACTCTTTTCCCCCTCTTTCCCTCGCTCTTTGCAGCTCCAGGCGACCCGGCGATCACCTCCCTAAGCATCCCCGCCATAGGACCTCGTCGCCGGCAAGCCAGGCACCCCCTCCGACCAACTCCACCACCGCCTGAACGACGGCAACCTCCCGAGTCTATTTCCGCCCCTAGCCACCCTCTCCATGACCGACATCGTCGCTAGTGAGCCTCACCTCCCTCTGGACAGAGGTTGACGATGACCTGCCAGTGGGGCCCGGTCATCAGCTTCTGCCCCGCCCCTCTTCTCTCTCTTCCTCTCGCTGACCAGCGGGCCCCGCTGATACGTCCATTTTGCATCGTGATTTCCTACTATTATTTACTTTGTTTTGTTCAATAATAATGCTTTTGGGAATGATTCTAGTTCCTTTTCTCTCATAATATGCAAGGTTTACACAAAGAGGGAGAATACCGGCAGCTGGAATTTGATGTCTACTACAA
This sequence comes from Elymus sibiricus, assembly GCA_039707655.1. Taxonomy (NCBI): domain Eukaryota; kingdom Viridiplantae; phylum Streptophyta; class Magnoliopsida; order Poales; family Poaceae; genus Elymus; species Elymus sibiricus. The sequence continues at coordinate 201,139,280 of CM077669.1, read as the reverse complement.
CCTTCTTCTTGTAGACTCGTGTTGGGCCTCCAAGCGCAGAGTTTTGTAGGACAGTAGCAAATTTCCCTCAAGTGGATGACCTAAGGTTTATCAATCCGTGGGAGGCGTAGGATGAAGATGGTCTCTCTCAAACAACCCTGCAACCAAATAACAAAGAGTCTCTTGTGTCCCCAACACACCCAATACAATGGTAGATTGTATAGGTGCACTAGTTTGGCGAAGAGATGGTGATACAAGTGCAATATGGATAGTAGATATAGATTTTTGTAATCTGAAAATATAAAAACAGCAAGGTAACTAATGATAAAAGTGAGCACAAACGGTATTGCAATGCTTAGAAACAAGGCCTAGGGTTCATACTTTCACTAGTGCAAGTTCTCTCAACAATACTAACATAGTTGAATCATATGTAAATCCCTCACGTGCGACAAAGAGTTCACTCCAAAGTCACAAATAGCGGAGAACAAATGAAGAAATTATTGTAGGGTACGAAACCACCTCATAGTTATCTTTTCCGATCAATCGTATGAGCTATCCCTATAAGTGTCATGAACAGCCCTAGAGTTCGTACTAAAATAACACCTTAAGATACAGATCAACCAAAACCCTAATGTCACCTAGATACTCCAATGTCACCACAAGTACCCATGGGCTTGATTATATGATATGCATCACACAATTTCAGATTCATCATGTTCAATCCAACACAAAGAACTTCAAAGAGTGCCCCAAAGTTTCTACCGGGGAGTCAAGACGAAAACGTGTGCCAACCCCTATGCATAGATTCCCAAGGTCACGGAACCCGCAAGTTGATCACCAAAACATACATCAAGTGGATTAATAGAACATCCCATTGTCACCACGGATATCCCATCGCAAGACATACGTCAAGTGTTCTCAAATCCTTAAAGACTCAATCCGATAAGAAAACTTCAAAGGGAAAACTCAATTCATCACAAGAGGATAGAGATGGGAAAACTCCATATGATTCATCTATATCAATAAAGCTCGCGATACATCAAGATCATGCCATCTCAAGAACACGAGAGAGAGAGAGATCAAACACATAGCTACTGGTACATACCCTCAGCCCCGAGGGTGAACTACTCCCTCCTCGTCATGGAGACGGCCGGGATGATGAAGATGGCCTCCGGTGATGGTTTCCCCCTCCGGCAGGGTGCCGGAACGGGCTCCCGATTGGTTTTTCGTGGCTACAGAGGCTTGCGGAGGCGGAACTCCCGATCTAGGTTTCTTTTCGGGGGTTTCTGTATTTATAGGAATATTTGGCGTTGGAATCACATCAGGGGGGTGCTCGAGGAGTCCACAAGCCAGAGGGGCGCGCCCCCTAGGCTTGTGACCTCCTCGGGACTCCTCTCCGGTATCTTTTTTCTCCAGTATTTTTTATATTTTCCAAAAATATTCTCCGTAAATTTTCAGCCCATTCCGAGAACTTTTATTTCTGCACAAAAACAACACCACGGTAGCTCTGCTGAAAACAACGTCAGTCCGGGTTAGTTCTAACAAAATCATACCAAAATCATATAAAATTATTGTAAACATGGCATGAATACTTCATAAATTATAGATACGTTGGATACGTATCAGAATTCTGGACCTAAGAAAAGCACATCAGAGATACCTATTCTGCACAACTCCAATGAAGCTGAAACTTTACGGAGATTATTTTTGTACTTAATAAAAAATACCGGAGAAGAAAACTACCAGAGGGGGCCAGCCAGGTGGGCACAACCCACCAGGGCATGCTAGATCCCCCTAGGCATGCCCTGGTGTATCGTGGCCACCTCGGCCCACCTCCGGAGCCCATCTTCCGGTATATAATCACATTTGACCTAGAAAAAAATCAGAGGAGGACTTTCGGGACGAAGCGCCACCGCCTCGAGGCGGAACTTGGGCAGGAGCAGTTTTGCCCTCCGGCGGAGCGATTCCGCCGGGGGAACTTCCCTCCCGGAGGGGGAAATCGAAGCCATCGTCATCACCAACACCCCTCTCATCTTTGGGAGGCCAATATTCATCAACATCTTCAACAACACCATCTCCTCTCAAACCCTAGTTCATCTCTTGTGTTCAATCTTTGTACCAGAACCTCAGATTGGTACCTGTGGGTGACTAGTAGTGTTGATTACCTTGCGTAGTTGATTACTATATGGTTTATTTGGTGGACGATTATATGTTCAGATCCATTATGCTATTTAATACCCCTCTGATCTTGAGCATGATTATAATTTGTGAGTAGTTACATTTGTTCTTGAGGTCACGGGAGAAGTCATGTTGCGAGTAATCATGTGAATTTGATATGTGTTCGATATTTTGATGATATGTATGTTGTGATTCCCTTAGTGGTGTTATGTGAACGTCAACTACATGACACTTCACCATTCATGGGCCTAAGGGAATGCATTGTGGAGTAGTTATTAGATGATGGGTTGCTAGAGTGACAGAAGCTTAAACCCTAGTTTATGTGCTACTTCATACGGGGCTGATTTGTATCCAAACGTTTAAAGCTATGGTTAGATTTTATCTTAATACTTTTCTCGTAGTTGCGGATGCTTGCGAGGGGGTTAATCATAAGTGGGAGGGTTTTCAAGTAAGAACAGCACCCAAGCACCGGTCCACCCACATATCAAATTATCAAAGTAGCAAACACAGATCAAAACAACATGATAAAAGTGACTAGATGAAATTCCCGTGTACCCTCAAGAACACTTTGCCTATTACTAGAGATTGTTCTGGCCTATCCTTTGCCTAAAAGGATTGGGCTACCCTGCTGCACCTTGTTTACCGTTACCGTTACTTGCTTATTACCAATTATCTTGCTATCAAACTATCTGTTACCTACAATTTCAATGCTTGCAGAAATTACATTGCTGAAAACCGCTTGTCATTTCCTTCCGCTCCTCGTTGGGTTCGACACTCTTACTTATCGAAAGGACTACGATTGATCCCCTATACTTGTGGGTCATCAAGACTCTTTTCTGGTGCCGTTTCCGGGGAGCGAAGCGCTCTTGGTAAGTGGAAATCGGTAAGGAAAAACTTATACTACGTGCTGAAATTTATTGCTACTTGCTACTATGGAAAACAATCCTTTGAGGTGTTTGTTCGGGGTATCTTCACCTCGACCGGAACAACAATTATTTGCCCCTCAACCTACAGCACCTACCGAAAATGTTGGCTATGAAATTCCTTCGGGTATGGTAGAACAACTGCTTGCTAAACCTTATGCAGGAGATGGAACTGAACATCCTGATATGCACCTCTTATATGTGAACGAAATCTGTGGATTATTTAAGCTTGCAGGTTTACCCGGAGATGAAGTTAAGAAGAAGGTTTTCCCTTTATCTTTGGAGGGAAAAGCATTGACATGGTATATGCTATGTGATGATCTTGGATCGTGGAACTGGAATCGTTTAAAATTGGAATTCCACCAAAAGTTTTATCCGATGCATCTAGTTCATCGTGATCGGAATTATATATATATAATTTTTGGCCTCGTGAAGGATAAAGTATCGCTCTTGCTTGGTGGAGGCTTAAGTCAATGTTATATTCATGCCCCAATCATGACATTCCGAGAGAAGTTATCATTCAGAATTTTTATGCTCGGCTTTCTCATAATGATCAATCCATGCTCGATACTTATTGTGCTGGTTCTTATATGAAGAAGACTATTGAATTCAAGTGGGATCTCTTAGAAAGAATTAAATGCAACTCTGAAGATTGGGAACTCGACGAAGCTAATGAGTCAGGTATAGAGCTTGAATTTGAATGTGTTAAATCTTTTATGAATACCGATACCTTTCATAAGTTTAGCACTAAATATGGACTTGACTCTGAGATAGTAGCCTCTTTGTGCGAAGCATTTGCTACTCCCGTTGACCTCCCTAAGGAGAAGTGGTTTAAATATCATCCCCCTATTAAAGAAGAAATTAAATAACCGGTCATAGCTAAAGAAGAAACCATCTTTTACAATGTTGATCCAGTTGTGCCTACCGCTTATATTGAAAAACCACCTTTCCCTGTTAGGATAAAGGAAAATGCTAAGGTATCAACTATGGTTCGTAAGAGTAATATAAGAGCACCTAAACCCCTTGAACAAATTAAAGTAGAACCTAGTGTTGCTATGGTTAAAGATCTCTTGGTAGAAAATACTGATGGGCTGTTATCTAGTTCTGTGATGAAGCTGCTAGAATTGCTAAACCCGATGAAAAAGATAAACATAGACCCATAGAAGGCATGCCTGTTGTCTCAGTCAAAATAGGAGATCATTGCTATCATGGTTTATATGATTTGGGTGCTAGTGTGAGTGATATCCCTTTTACTCTATACCAAGAAATTATGGATGAGATAGCACCTGCTGAAATAGAAGACATTGATGTTACTATTAAACTTGCTAATAGAGACACTATCACACCACTTGGGATTGTTAGAGATGTTGAATTCTTGTGTGGGAAAGTAAAATACCGTACTGATTTTCTAGTTCTTGGTTCCCCACAAGATAACTTTTGTCCCATTATCTTTGGTCGACCTTTCTTGAGCATCGTCAATGCTAAGATAGATTGTGAAAAACAAACTGTCGGTGTCAGTTTTGGTAGTGTGTCTCATGAGTTTAATTTTTCCAAAGTATGCTTATCTTGATGAGAAAAAGATATATCTTGTTATTATTAGTGCTAACCTTTCAGAATATGAAGAAGAAAGATTATTGAAAGTTCTGAGGAAGCACCGGGCTGCTATTGGATATACTCTTGATGATCTTAAGGGCATTAGTCCCACTCTATGTGAGCACAAGATTAATATGGAACCTGATGCTAAACCCGTTGTTGATCACCAACGGCGTTTGAATCCTAAGATGAAAGAAGTGGTAAGAACTAAAATACTAAAGCTTCCGGAAGCCGGTATAATCTATCCCATTGCTGGTAGTAGATGGGTAAGTCCCGTTCATTGTGTCCCTAAGAAAGGAGGTATTACCGTTGTTCCTAATGATAAGAATGAACTCATTCCACAAAGAATTGTCACTGGATATAGAATGGTAATTGATTTTAGAAAATTAAATAAAGCTACTAGGAAAGATCATTACTCTCTACCATTCATTGATCAAATGCTAGAAAGATTATCTAAGCACACACACTTTTGCTTCCTAGATGGATATTATGGTTTCTCTCAAATAACCATGTCACAATCCGATCAAGAGAAAACCACCTTTACTTGCCCTTTTGGAACCTATGCTTATAGACGTATGCCTTTTGGTGTATGCAATGCACCTGCTACCTTTTAAAGATGTATGACTGCTATATTCTCTGATTTTTCTCAAAAGGTTGTGGAGGTTTTCATGGATGATTTTTCGTTTACGGAACTTCTTTTGATGATTGCTTAAGCAACCTTGGTCGAGTTTTGCAGAGATGTGAACAAACTAATCTCATCTTGAATTGGGAGAAGTGCCAGTTTATGGTTAATGAAGGCATTGTCTTGGGGCATAAAATATATGAACGAGGTATTGAGGTGGATAAAGCTAAAGTTGATGCAATTGAGAAAGTGCCATGTCCCAAAGATATTAAAGGAGTTCAAAGTTTCCTTGATCATGCTGGTTTTTATAGGAGGTTCATTAAAGACTTCTCTAAAATTTCTAGGCCTCTTACTAATCTTTTGCAAAAGGATTTTCCTTTTGTTTTTGATGATGATTGTGTGGAAGCCTTTGAAACACTGAAGAAAGCCTTAACCTCTACACCTATCGTACAACCACCTGATTGGAACTTGCCTTTTGAAATTATGTGTGATGCTAGTGATTATGCTCTTGGTGCTATTCTAGGACAGAGAGTTGATAAGAAATTGAATGTTATCCATTATGCTAGTAAAAACTCTTGACACTGCCCAACGAAACTATGCTAATACTGAAAAGGATTTTTAGCAGTTGGGTTTGCCTGTGATAAGTTTAGATCCTATATTGTTGATTCCAAAGTTATTGTTCACACCAATCATGCTGCTATAAAATATCTTATGGAAAAGAAAGATGCTAAACCTAGACTCATTAGGTGGGTTCTCTTGCTTCAAGAATTTGACTTACACATGATTGATAGGAAGGGAGCTGAGGACCCCGTAGCTGATAACTTGTCTAGGTTAGAAAATATTCTTGATGAACCACTACCTATTGATGATAGTTTCCTTGACGAGCAATTAGCTGCAATAAGTGTTTGTCTTCAATGATGCCCGTAAGCTTTTTTTGTCTTGTGATGAATGTCAAAGAATTGGTAATATCTGTAAGCATTAGGAAATGCCTATGAATTATTCACTTGTTGTTGAACCATTTGACGTTTGGGGTTTTGATTATATGGGGCCTTTTCCTTCCTCCAACGGGTACACTCATATTTTGGTTGTTGTTGATTATGTCACTAAGTGGGTAGAAGCTATTCCAACTAGTATTGTTGATCACCACACCTCCATCAAAATGCTTAAAGAGGTTATCTTCCCGAGGTTTGGAGTCCCTAGATATTTAATGACCGATGGTGGTTCACACTTTATCCATGGTGCTTTCCGTAAGATGCTTGCTAAATATAATGTTAACCATAGAATTGCATCACCATATCTTCCTCAATCTAGTGGTCAAGTAGAACTTAGCAATAGAGAAATAAAATTAATATTACAAAAAACTGTCAATAGGTCTCGTAAGAATTGGTCTAAGAAATTAGATGATGCACTTTGGGCCTATAGAACAGCTTATAAAAATCCTATGGGTATGTCTCCATACAAAATGGTACATGGGAAAGCTTGTCATTTGCCTCTAGAATTAGAACACAAAGCATTTTGGGTAATTAAAGAACTTAACTATGATTTCAAACCTGCCGATGAGAAGAGGCTATTTGATATTAGCTCACTAGATGAATGGAGAACCCAAGCTTATGAAAATGCCAAGCTATTCAAAGAAAAAGTAAAAAGATGGCATGACAAAAGAATCCAAAAGCGTGAATTCGAAATAGGAGATTATGTTCTTTTGTTCAACTCTCATTTAAGATTTTTTGCAGGAAAGCTTCTCTCCAAATGGGAAGGACCATATTATAGAAGAGGTTTATCGATCTGGAGCTATCAAGATTAATAACGTCGAAGGTACTAACCTGAAGGTGGTCAATGGACAAATAATTAAGCATTATATCTCAGGTGCGCCTATTAATGTTGAAAGCAATGTTATCCAAACTATGACACCGGCGGAACACATAAAAGAAACCTTCCGGAACACTCCAGAATTATGAAAAATGGGATATACGTGATACGGTAAGTAAACGGACTCCGAAAAATCCCTTTGCCTGAAAAACACTTTGCCTCATGAACACTTTGCCTATTACTAGTGATTGTTCTGGCCTGTCCTTTGCCTCAAAAGGATTGGGCTACCTTGCTGCACCTTGTTTACCGTTACCGTTACTTGCTTGTTACATATTATCTTGCTATCAAACTATCTGTTACCTACAATTTCAGTGCTTGCAGAAATTACCTTACTGAAAACTGCTTGTCATTTTCTTCTGCTCCTCGTTGGGTTCGACACTCTTACTTATCAAAAGGACTACGATTGATCCCCTATACTTGTGGGTCATCACCCGCCCGTCAGGTTTAAAACCTGACGCGTGCGGGAGCACCAGCCTCGGCTGGGCTGGTTCAGTCGACTGGGCTGGTTCAGTCGACTGGGCCGGCTTGTCCAGCCATTCTGGCCAAGTAGCTCAGTGCATTATTCTTTTTCTATTTTCTCGCATTTTTCAAAACTTCCACCGATTTATATCTCTAAATTCATCTTTATATCCTAGCTATTTAATGATGCCACTTGTGCAACTTTTTGAAAATAGTTTATGTAGTGGTTTTATTTAAAACCTTTTTTAATATTCAAAACCTCTGTTAAAATACTTTTCATCACTTATTACTTTTCAAAAACCAGAACTAATATTTTTAGTTTTTAATCTAGTATTTTACAGAGTGGTTTGAGATTTTTAGGAGTATTCTATTTCCTCTTTTTTGCCTTAGTCTTACTTGTGCACCGTTATTTTGCGACGGTAGATCACATTATTGACGAGGGAGTTGGAGAGGAAGCATTTGAAGAACCCACGGACTTTGTTGAGCCAGGCAAGCAGCCCTCTGACCATGTCTATGAAACCCTTTTTGCATGGCATATAGCAGTTACTTTGTTTCATCGAATCATGATGAATATGGTAACCACCTTTATGGGTTGCCCCCGTTACCTTCCTCGTTGATACTTGCATGACATGACTCTAACTTATGCTTAGAGTTGTGTGGGTGGGAAGTAGATAAGTTGCTAAGTAGTTGCTACGCAAAGCGGGATGAGAATATGCATGGCAATGGAAACAAAAGTGTTTTCAAAGACTTTTCGAAAACCCCGTCGGGTGCCACTAATGCCCGAGGGAGATGTTGAGCTAGGTAACACATTGATAAAGAAGTCGTGTACCGAGGCTAGTGAGTGTGTTGTTTTCAAAAATAGAATGGTTTAAGTTGCGATTATTACTCCAACCTTACATGTACAACCACGATACCCCTTATGGGACAGGGCTTTGTTGATTACTTTGGTCAATGCTAGTAGAGAGCCCGCATTACTAGTGGCGAGAGAGTATGAGTTACTCTCTCGATACGGGGTTGTGCCAGGTAGGGCGACCATGTACTGTTTTTACAGCCAACGGGCACACTGTTGTGTCCTTTCATCGATGGTACAATGATTGAGCGAGTCTCATGTGATATACATCATGAAGACGTGGGCCAACGAGTGGACTCTTTGTTTAGTGTCATCAAGGGAAAGGCAATGTCCGGGTGCTTACCTCGGGTATGTAATATACCGCGAGTCGTGGATGACACGGAAGTTCCCCGAGTCTTGTGGGTAAAGTGTGCAACCTGTGCAGAGTGTAAAACTATGCGAATAGCCGTGTCCACGGTCAAGGACAGTTGGCTGACCGCTCTTGGGCTACGTCCATTGTTTACAAAACCTTGTGTGCGTGTGTGCAAAAAAGGAGAAACATGAGTTAAGTCAATGACTCGACGTGATGATTGAACATGGGATGTTCAAACCTTGATTCATATTGATATCTGTAACCTGTTCATATGGTTACTCGAAACCTCATGATGCATGCTTCTACATGGTGATAGGATGTATCATTGCATAAAAATTAGCTCTTCGCAAAGATACCAATTTAGTGCTATATCATGTTTTGTTGTACCTTGTTCCAAACATGGGTTGCTTGCGAGTACATTCGAAGTTCTCATTGGCTTACCACTGGTTATTGAATTGGCCAGGCATGGAAGAGCAAGAATATGGTGAAGATTTTGTTGGTGACGAACATGCGAATTAGGACGCTTCCCAGTCAGAATGCCTGTAGGGTTAAGGCAGATGGCATGGGTCTACGCTATTTGTCAAGATTTCTTCTGCGAGTTTATGTTTGTTATTTGGCCTTCATGGCCCTATCTATGTAAGAGTTGACCTTGATGGTCTTTATTTGTGTAAGACGGTTTGAATGGATGTAAGACTCTTGTTATTCAGCTTTTGTGTGTTCAGTGAGCATCGATCTCTGGGATCATTGTACACGTGCATTCAGTGATCACGACTTGTGAGTCGGGGTCCCCACAGAGCTGGTATCAGAGCCATCCTGACTGTAGGAAGCCTGATTTAGCATGGACGTTAGTTAGGAGAAAACCCTTTTCAAAAACTATACCTAGTTGCTAAGTGCAACAGTTTCTATACTTCTCTTCTCTTCTAGTCTAGTTCAAACCCTTACTGACTCTCCTCCCTTTAAACCTTGTAGATGGTCGTCGTACCTCAGGACCTCCTAGCATCTGGCTTTCCCCTACTCCTTGAGTATAGCCTGGAGAAGTGCCAGTTTCGCCGACCACCCGTTTTCTTCTACCACGAGCACTGGGTCGATGTCATCACGAAGGAGTATCACGTTGATGTGTTCATAAAGGTGAACGACTCCCCGACGAGTTGGTTCTTTCAAGGACCACAGACGGAGACCTTGGGAATCACAGTCGAGACGGTAGCACGCGAGGTACTTATCCACCTTCGAGACATTTATCCTAGAGATGGCTAACGAGCCAGCTACTCACTACCGACCTTTCAGAAAGGGTGACATTGGCGAGAGCCAGACATTGGTCCCATCCAAGGAGGATGGCACACCACTCAGAGTCCAGACTTATTTCAGCCTCTCTGCCGACAGTCCGGCTCACAACCTAAGGAGTCCGTGAAGCTCCGCCAGTAACATCACCACACCCGAGAGCTACTTTGCCAAACCACTGACATCTTAACCCAAGGCCGAGTAGCAACCTTTGGATTCCCGTCACATGTTTTTGGTGTGGCGAATTTGGGCATCATGCCAGAAGTAGCCCTAGCAAGCAACCGAGCCTTCTTTCCTCCAGGACATGAAGCAGAGCACGCCTGATGAGTCTGAGAACCCCCTAGGGTAGGATGAGTCGTGTGTCCTCCATGCGAAGTTCAGTCCGTGTAATGGTTCATATGAAACCATGTGTGTGTTTGTTGCTTGTTTTTTTTGTTATGCAAGTCTCGCTTTTGCCTTAGGCAACATGTAAGTGACTCCATCGTCTATCTTATCTTAATATTATGTGTTTCGTCTTTCGACCTCTGCCTGATCACACTTGCACTATACCAACCCCCTTAGGCGCGCTTTCTCTATTATTACTCCCCCGTCTCTTCTATCCCAGTTGTTTGACTTGGCTGCTCCAAACAGGATGGTTACTACAACCCTGCACCAGCACATTTGGCAACACCGATTCCGGCAACTCTAGCCAGCAGCATGGAGCTGGTTGGTCTGCTCACGCTGGAGCTCACCAGGAGCAGCCACATGGAGACATCCCTACGCCACCACCTCCATCGGAGAACATGACCATATATCAGTTTCTCCAAGTTCTCCGAAAGGAGCACCAAGACAACTCTACTGCTATCTAGCAGATAGCTCAGGTCCTTGTGAACAACCAGCAACAAGGAAGGAACGGCAATGGCCGCTCCACTCTATCGAAGTTCATGAGGAATTCTCATCGAGATTGCTGAACCCCAGGATGCCCATGACTGGATCCACACCATCGAGGACCTCCTTGTACTGGTCAATTGCAATGAGGATCGTGAGAAGGTGCTTTATGCCTCTCATTTCCTCGGGGGTATCCCGAGAGCTTGCTAGGATGGATTCAAGGTCATGCAAGGCGACCGTGTGATCACCTGGGCTGATTTCAAGGAAGGATTCCGCTCAGCCCACATTCCTTCAGGAATCATGGCTATCAAGAAGAGGGAATTCCGAGCGCTGAAGGAAGGAAGTGGCTCTGTCAAGGAGTACATGCAGAAGTTTAACCTCCTATCGAGGTATGCCCTCGAAGATGTCAACACTGATGCCGCTAAGATGGAATGTTTCATGGAAGGACTCCACCAAGACCTGCAGTATCAGCTCATTGTCTGCGACTGTCGGACCTTCTTTGACCTGGTGAACAAAGCTCTCATGCTCTAAGAAAAGCATCGTGCCATGGAAGACACTTGCAAGCGCAAGATGATCAACAAGGGTAGTTCCAGAAACCAGAAGCCTCGCCCCTAGCAACCAACCCTAGCCAAGCCATCCTATCAGCCTCAGTAGTCTAGACCTCCTGCACCTCGTCCGAGCTACTAGCCTTAACAGTCTGCCAATCCCAGGCTTGCCTACAACAACGCCAATAACAACAGTAGCGGCAGGAACAACAACAACTTGGGCCAAGTCACTTGTTTTGGATGTGGTCAGCCAGGACACTACTCTAAGCAGTGCCCCAATAAGAAGACAGATGCACCGCACCCCAATGCGCAGAACCCAGGTCAAGGCCGTGAAGCACCACCAAGGCTCCCCACAACCATCCCAACAATGGCAAAGGTCGTGTGAATCATGTCACCGTAGAGGGAGCCCAGGATGACCCAGACGTCATACTGGGTACGTTCCTTGTCAACTCAACCCCAGCAACTGTACTATTTGATTGTGGAGATTCGCATTCTTTTGTTACCCAAAAGTTTGCGCTAGAGAGTGGTATGAAACCTACACCCTTGAGTGATCCCATGTTTGTGCAAACCCCGGGATCGCAGTTGAGTACAAAGATAGGATGTAAAGGAGTTGAGATTAACATCAACGGGGTAGACTTCCTAGGAGACCTCATATTCCTGGATTCACAAGGCTTGGATGTGATCCTTGGCATGGATTGGTTGACCAAGCACCAAGGCTTGCTAGACAGTGCCAAGCGAACTGTCACCATGACCAATAGCCAAGGAGTTGAAGTTAAGCAGCTCAAGAAAGGATTCATTCGCCCTAGTGCCTCTCCTTGGGGTTCACCTATTCTATTTGTAGAAAAGAGGGATGGTACTATTCGACTTTGCGTCGATTATCTATCCCTCAATGAAGTCACAATCAAGAAAAAGTACCCACTCCCCAAGATTGAAGACCTGTTCGATCAACTGAATAGAGCAAAGGTCTTCTCCAAGATTGACCTTAGGTCTGGGTACCATCAGTTGAAGATCAGACCCCAAGACATTCCGAAGACGGCATTCGTAACCCGGTATAGTGTAGTTGCGACAATTGAAAAAGATAATAGGACTATCGTGTGTGGGTGCAATAGCAACAATTTCATGCTTAACATAAGGAACTATAGCTAGTTCATCACCATAAGCATAATTCATATTGGCATCACAGCCAAAAGTGTTGGGACCCCGCTCCTAAGCCATAAGAATCTAGCACGTAACACATCACATTACTTTGCGGCCTCACGCAAGGTTATCTCCACGGCTGCCACCTTACCTAGGCCGGGACCGTTTGCGCCTTTTGGCTCACGAATGTGAATATGTCGCTAGCATTCAAATGTCCAAGAACCTGGGTCGATATGACTAGTCGTAGAATCCAAGTGGCACATCTGTACAGGGACAGGCATACGCAACCCAACAATGGAGGTGTCGGTCTCAGCGTGTTTAGACGAGTCATAGCAAGCTACATGGACTCCATTACGCCGTGGGACATAAATGTCATCAACTGCGCGTAGACGAGTCATAGCAGGCTACATGGACTCCATTACACTGCGAGACATTTCCCCGAAGGGACAGACACAGTAGCAAAGAAGGATACACGTCGGTCAATCAATGTGTCCGGAGCAGTAGCAAGCTACCAAGGCTCAGTGGAAGCACAAAGAGGCATTTCCCCGTAAAGAGTACTACTGGAGGCACACAACTAGGTATCGAATCCCATACATACCGTTACACGTCACACGTACGCACGACATGTCCGATATGCATAGATACAACTATGGCATCACAACATAACCATATAACAACACACCATTTATGTAGAAGGCTCCGAAGAGCCAACATAGTATAATGTTACAAGCAGGGGGGTCACATGACCCATCATTCAGAGCATACAAACAACAAGCGGAAGTTACATGTCTGGGTACAGACATCTAAAAGCGGCTGGAAGAGCCTGAAAAGCTACAACGACCCTACCAAAGGAACCAGACCTCTGTCTGGGATTCCCAAGCTAACCCAGTCAACATCGAACTTCACGTCGTAAGAATCACTAATGAGACTGGCATCTCCTCTGCAAAAACATAAATTAAGCAAACGTGAGTACAAGGGTACTCAATAAGACTTACATCAGAACTAACTACATATGCATCATTATCAACAAAGGGGGTTGTGGAGTTTATTGCAGCAAGCCAGCTTTGACTCTTGGCTAACCTATACTACGACTACAAGTAGTATCTTTGAGGTGGGACAACGCACACGAGTCCACATATTCACCAAATCAATACACCACTATGGATCCACTCCCCTCTCCCTACGAGAAGGCCATCCATAGCACTCACGCTTATCTTGCGCATTTTATAGTATCCATTTCACTTGTCTATGTACCACATAAGCAATCCACGTAGTCCATATCCGAGGACGCGGCTATTCGAACATATTAGTTCACCCTGCAGGGGTATACTTCTTCACACACGCTCCCGCCACTTACCGCTATATGCACATAAAATGGCACCTCAGCAACCTTCAAGCGGAAGCCTAGCGAGGGAGTCGGCCACGGCCTGACTAACCACACAAGACTCTAGTCCAGGTTTATCGCCTATTTGAGACTGAACCCGCAACGGAGGTCCGGCCAAAGTTTCCATCACGGCCCCAAACGATGTGTGCAGGGGTCCCAAGCCCACCTCGACGGATGGTACTACGCTTGGTACACCAGGCCACGGTGCATCTACCGCGCCATAGCCTACCCCTCCGGTCAGCGCTATGCATGGCCGCCAGCACATCCTACAAACACCAGAAACTAGTTGCAACTCCTGGACAGAGATTAAGGCGATTAATAAGCCGAGAGAGTCAATTAAGGATCACAATGTGCGGTAGTATCTCGTCTTGGATGACATACACAAAACTCAGTTCTTAAGGACGGTCCCAATGAGACAACCCACCATGTACTCCTACATGGCCTCTCATCGCTACCTTTACCAAATAGGATTGACACACTTAGCTCTCACACAGGAAGACATGAACACATCCATTCCGATCCATCGCCCAGATAGATCAGGCCCGACACGACTCTAAGCATAGCAGGCATAGTAAGCAAGCATGGATGAGTAAGCACAACAAGGCTCAAGTAGTTGCTACTCATGCTAAGTGGTTTCAACTATTTACTATGACAAGGACAGGTCATGCAAAGGAATGGGTTCAACTACCGGGAACATGTAACAGTTGAATCGTCATTGTCCTAATGCAGTATAAGAGAGCAGGAGCGAGAGAGTAGGATATTATCGGGATGCTCAAGGGGGGTTGCTTGCCTGACACTTCTGAAGATAACAATGAGTCTTCATCGATGACAACGATCTCAACGTCGGAACCATCGTCTACCGGGAAGGAACACTACCGACAAAACAGGAAAGAAACACATTCAATGCAATGCATCAAACATGATGTAAGATATGGCATGTTAAGGTTCTGAATTCACCAAGTACAATATTTAGCCATATTAATTGAAGTGAAATTCAAATAGGCACCAAATTCCAACTCCAAAATATTTATCAAATTTGTCCTAATCATGAAATGTCCTAGTTGGTGATGTTAACTTTCTCAAACATGCATGAACATGGCATAAACAGATTCATTGGATTTTTCTGATCATTTTTCATATATAAATTATTTTCATCTGAGTTACAGATTATTTTCTATGATTTTTAGAAGTTTTGAACATTTTCTGAAATTATTAAATCATTTCTATTTATTTTGAAACAAGAAAAGCATTAATGCGTCAGCATTATGTCACAGTGACGTCAGCGGTCAACAGAGCCGGGTCCAGTCAAATCTGACGTGTGGGGTCCACACGTCAGTGGGTCTGTGATTCAACCAGGGTTATATTAGCCTAATTACTAATTAGCGGGCATTGGGGCCCACTGTCAGTGACACATATAACTAAAAGAGATTAATTAACTTAATTAACCACTAAACCTAATTAAGCTAGGGGCTGGCCCCACCTGTAATTGACTCTGGGGGGGTCAAAACATGGTCAACCGGGGTCAACTCGCCGGAGTTGACCCGCGGCTCGTCGCCGGCGTCGCCAGAGATGGCGGAGGGCGACGGAAATGAGCTACAGGGCTCGGTTTTCAGCATTGGTTGCGGTTGCGGATAGCTGGGAGTGCGCTGCGTCCATTGGAGCAGGCGGTTGTGGCCGGAGATGCCGTAATCCTCGCCGGCTTCGAGCACGGCGGCGGCCGGGGATGGTTTCCAACGGGCTAGGGGCTGCAGGGCACGGGGAGGCTACCCAGCAGGCGCTACGGTGTCCTGGGTTTTCCAGGAGAACGCTGGTGCCCCTAACGCAAGCGGGGGAGCTCGGGCACATGGGGCTCGCCGGCCATGGCAGCGGCCGGAGCTCGAGGTCGTGGTTGTCGGGCTACGGCATGAATTAGCAGGGAAGAGCAGGGGGAAGCGGTCAGAATCTCTCGGCGCATTCGATGGCATCATCGGCGAGCTCGTGGAAGCACGGACGGCGACAAATTTGGCGGCGGCGATCCACGACCGAGGAAGAAGAAACTGACGGGGACGACGATGCAATGCATCCTAGCTAGCGATCTTCAGCAGAGGAGAAGATGGCGTTGTGGCGGAGCTAATGGGCATGGCCTATGGGCTAGGAGACGGCGGTGGCTATGGCAGTGTTGACACACGAACGCGTCACGCGTACCCTCGACGCCGGGGGTGATGCACCGCAGCTCACGTCGAAGGAGGCCTGCCGGAAGCGCGATACGCAAGACAATCCGGCGGGCGCTTTTGTAGACCCGACGCACCGCTTCTCCGGGATGGAACCCGTCAGGAGTCGCGGATGGACGATGGGCTGCCCTAGGTCGACCTGATCGCCCCTAGGGCCTCGAGGTTCGCCGTCCTGCAACAAGAAGAACGAACGAAGAACGAGAAGAAACATACAAGGGAGACATAAATTAGGGTAAAAGATGTAGATGTGTTTGTTCGATTGTGTGTTGTTTCAATCAGCCATCACCTCTTCTATTTAAGAGGGGGTTGGACTTCCCGTACAAGACACGGACCCAGATTTCCTTCCAAAGGGTCAAAAAACGCAGCCAAACTCGGACTTTTTCGATCTGCCCGAATCTGTGCGGCTATAGGCAAGCGGTAGTACCGTTCTGGGCACGGTAGTACCGTTCTGGGCGGTAGTACCGCTCTAGTACCGCTTAGGGTCTCGGGATGCCAGAAACTTTTTCGTAAGCAGTAGTAGACGCGGTAGTAGGAGCGGTAGTACCGCTCAAGCGGTAGTACCGCTTATTGGAGCGGTAGTACCGTTCTCTGCTGTATCAGCAATCTTGTAACGGCCGTAACTTTTGCATACGATCTCGGATTGAGACGATTTTTATATAAAAATCAACCGATTCGACGAGACGAAGACAATCCGTGTATACACTTTTCTCATATGATGCCGTCTTGATGGCGTAATCAGCCGAATAGTGTTCTGGATATAAAATTTCAGTACTTGGAACACAACTTCGGCCTTAGAGCTGAGCTCGGATGGCTGTGGCCCAAATATCAAAGTTTCTCCTTTAGACGATACGGAACTTTCTCCTTTAAATTTGAGGCCTTTTTAATTATGTTTTTGACCATGCCAAAATCTGGTGTCAACAGGCAGGCGACGTCGGCGCGGCCATGGCAGCTTCGGCCATGGAGGGGATCGAACGAGGAGCGAGAGGGGGCGCGAATGGGGAGGTCAGGCCGATCCGAACGGCACCTAGGCCTTATCCCCGTCGTCGACATGACTCGAGGCACAGGCAGGCAACCTGGTGCGTGGCACGTACGGCGCCGTGCCCTCTCTCACCTCTGCCAGTAGGCAGAGGTTGAAGACGACTGGCATAGCTAGCTGGGCTGGGCCGGTTGATGGGCCAGGTAAGCTGGCCCACGTATAGTAGCTCTCTCTCTCTTCTATTTATTGTTTATGTTTTCTATTTATTTTATCTGTGTTGTGGTTTAGTAAAAAATCCTAAACCATTTTTAAAATTCCTAAAAATAATGACGGGGGAAAGTATAATATGCCCAAGTCCCACATTTAAGTTTCAGAAATTTTAAGTGTGTTAAATATTTGTAGCAATTTTGAGGCCATTTTAAAAGGCAATATTGGGATGTTTAAAATAACAAATGACTTTGTTAAATATACATCACCTCTGATATGTTGTTTCCAACATTTTACAAAAATGATGAACATTTTTGTAAGGCCATTTGGATTCAATGAAAAAATATAATAATTGGAAATGTTTTTTTTTCAATGTGGTGCTAGGGTTTGGCAATCCCCATTTCTATTCATTTGAATTTAACATGATGCATGGATGCTCACAATGCAACTAATTACAGGCAATAATCTAGGGCTGTGTCTAAAAGCATAGCAAGCATCAAGTTCATCAAAAAGGGATATTTCAAATAAATACAAGGGATCATAGCATTCATCCTTCGGTATATGCAAAGGTAAATTCAACAATGTATGAGTTCAAGAGTTGCTCTCATTAGAAGGTGGGTATGGGTAGCTAATCCGCTCTTCCTCCTTTTGTTCTTCGCTCTCCTCCTCATCTTTCTCATCTAATGAGCTCACAGTTTCAACAATTTCTTCTTCCATAGATTCCTGCAAATTATTAGTCTCTTCCAAGGAGCAGACATTCTCTCAATAAATTCAACAATATCATCATTGTATTAATAATTCTCATAGCAATATTTAAGTATGGCAAAATTTTCAGGTCTGTAAACAGCATCATCATAGTTATCAAACTATTCAAAGAACAATTCAATTTAATAAGCACCCTTAAAAGCAACAAATTCTTCTATTTGTTCCACATCATAGTAATCATATATACCATTAGCATAAGAAGCCAAGGTTTTATTATCATTAAATTCACATTGAAAGGGAAGGTGTGGAGCCTCCATCTTAGAGCAACATGTACAATCACATCACAAGCATAAATCCCAAGCATACAAATGCAACATTTTAATTTGATCCCATAAGTGTTTGCCTTTTTGAGTCAAGTGATAATCCCTAATGTACTCATGTTGATCCAACGTGTCTCCCATTATCAAGTTGAATGGGGATTTCTCAGGATTATCAAAGTAGTATTTAATGTGTTTCACATAACCAACATCGAGGGTTTTAGGAGGTTCCCCATCTCCATGAGTAGCAAGTACAACTAATTTTTTTGGTGTTTCGTGTTACATATCCATAACTAAAGATATAAAACAACTAATAAAAGAAAAAAAATACTTAGGGATAGAGGAGACAGGCACACACGAGAATATCAATGGTTACGCTATTGCTCGCGGGCAACGGCGCTAGAAAAAGGTCTTGATAACCCACAAGTGTAGGGGATCGTCTGTAGCCTTTTTTGATAAGTAAGAGTGTTGACCCCAATGAGGAGCTAAAGGTAGAACTAATATTTTCTCAAGTTCTATCGACCACTGATACAACTCTACGCACGCTAACACTTACTTTAACTAGAACAAGTATGAAATTACTTTGCGGGAAAGAAACTAGAAGTACTTAGTAGGTGTAATGGAGAGTTTTGCAAGGTAATAAAGAACAAGTAAATAAAGTTAGGGGTTGTTTAGAAAAAGGACAATAAAGTAAATTGTTTAGTAGAAAGCTTTTTGTGTAACTCAAGAGAAAGATTGTCCATAGGCAATTGAATATAACATGATAGATACTTATCATATGCAATGAGGGAGAGGCATACGCTAACACACTTTCCGTACTTGGATCATATGCACTTATGATTGGACCTCTAGCAAGCATCCACAACTACTAGAAATCATTAAGGTAAACCCAACCATAGCATTAAACATCAAGTCCTCTTTACTCCCATACACAAACAATCCCCTTACTCGGGTGTAAGTTTCTGTCACTCTAGCCACCCACAATAAGCGAATAATGAACATATTGCAAACCGTCCAGCGGGATTCCTTCATGTGTGCGCCTCACGGAAGGCACCTTAGGACAACACCATAGCAACATACAACTCATATCAATAACATCATACCACAATTAACCCGTAGGACAAAAGAGATCTACCCAAACATCATTGGGTAATAATATATAGTATTAAGCACCATGTTTAAGTAGATATTACAGCGGGGAGAAGAGGATTTACACCGCTGCATAGAGGGGGAGAGAGTTGGTGGTGACGGCGGCGAAGTTGTTGGTGTAGATCGCCTTCACGATGGATGCCCCGGCGGTGCTCCGGCACCACCGGGAGAGAGGGGGAGAGAGCCCCTCCTTCTTCTTCCTTGGCCTCCTCCCTAGGTGGGAGGAGGGTTTCCCCTCTGGTCCATGGCCGCTGTCGGAATCGGGGCTCCGCAAAACTTAACAAGGTTCGAACACTGGGGCATGTGCGAAGATCTCAACTGGCTCAAAGTCTCAAGCCTGTGACCCTACATTCGTCCTGCCGAGCTCGTAGTCTCGTTCCTCTTGCACTGGGAAGCAAACCTTTGTTGGATCCTTTGGGAACCCGCGTACGTCCTTGCCTCCTTATCACGAAAGAGGAAACTATCCTCCTTCTGCGCCCGCTGGCGCCCGCCTGGCCCGGCTGTCAGAACCCACGTCACCCCGGCCTCGGGAGGCCGGGTACTTGCATAGGAATCTCTGCTCCTCGGGAGGCAGCCTGGGGGAATGCGACTCCTCCGGAGGTCTTAAGTTGCCCTCCTCGCGAGGCGGGGGCTCTCGCGAGGGCCTTGACTTGGGGGCTCGCTGTTGGGCCATACCGAGCCGCCGTGGTGGGCCATGCGCTGGGCCGCAGGTAGGCAGGTCTGAGTACCCCCGATACCAGAACACCGATAGTAGCCCCCGGTCCCAAGGTGTGCCAACCTTGGCTTCGAGATGAAGGCAAGGAGAGAAGGGTGAAGCGCCGCGGTCCCCCAATCGCATGTGGGCCAGGCTCGACGCGTGGCGCACGACGGGGAACGGACACCTCTGCCCCAATCGCCTGGGCAACTGTCCAGGCTGACAAAAGCCAGGCGCCCTCTGCGGAGCCATCATTGCTCTACTTCCCTACGCCTTGCTCTCTTGCTCAGATCCCCTATCCACTGCGATAAACTCCTCCAGGTCTTGGCGTAGCACCGTCCTCCCTCTTGCTCTTCTGCCTCCAGGATGCTTCGGATGGCACCCGCCGGGAAGGCGAAGTCCGAGGCTCCAGCCTCGGCCCCCTATTCTCCCTCTCCGGCGCTCACGACATCTACAATCGCCAAGCAGGGGGATCTCGCCTCACCGCTCCCGTTGACTGCGGGAGACTCCAATGAATGAGGGGAGACCTTGATCTGGTGCGGCTCCGCGGAGTGGCGTACCCTGGAAAAGATGGTATACCCCTTCTTTCTCCACAGCATCTTCTGCGTGCTCGTCCCACCCTTCTCGGGGTTCTTCTCCGCCATCCTCGCGCACTATGGGATCCAAGCTCTCCACCTTCAGCCCAACTCTATCTTGATCTTGTCGATCTTTGCTTTCTACTCCGAGGCCTTCATAGGCGTGAAGCCTTATGTGGCCCTCTTCAGCCACTACTTCAGCATGAGGCTCCATGACAGCGCGCAGCAGTCAGGGTGCGCCTCCTTCGTCGCGGTCTAGAGCGGCAATGTGCTCCTGAAGGCCGGGAAGAAGGTGGAAGGCTACAGGCACCGCTGGGTCTTCTTGGACGTTCGGGGGGATGATTCGCATTTGGAGCTCCCGACGAGACTGCCCGAGAAGACTCTCGGGTGGGCCTCCGCGAAGCTCACCGAACCCCGGGCGACACCCGTCTTGAAGCGGATCTCCTCGGACATGGACGCCAGGAAGCTGACCGGGGCGATGATGGTGAAGGAGTTCGTGACGCAGCGCCTAGCGCTGCCCCAGCAGCACTTGAAGCCCATGTGGGAGTATGAGGGCATGGGAGATGCCATCAGGATCAGATCCGCCAGCCTGACAGGCGAGGAGCAGGACAAGTCCCTGAACACTCTGCTCTTCAACGATCCCGGGGATCTTCCCGAGGCCTATGCCCCGCTGTACCGCCGCGACGACGGCAGGGCACTGGCTGCCCCCATGCCCGATTTTGACGACCTGGGGCTCACGCCATCCGGGCACCCCGATCCCCCGGTGCTGGTGTCCTCCGGCGACACCAGCGGCGGGGAGGATTCGGAGGAGACCGTGGATGATAGGGAGGAGGCGTCCCCTCCGTCGCAGAGCGTGCTCCTCCGTAGCTTTCAAGATGACGATGATGATACCGACGAGCCCCCAGCCGCTGGCTCCCAGCGCTTCGCCAGGGTGCTCAGGGGGCCGGGGCCTTCCCCCCAAACTGCTCGGACGTCCGGCCGGACGACCCCGAAGAAGCGCACGGCCACGCCCGCTCCGGAGGACTCCCCGCGCCCCAGCAAT
Organism: Elymus sibiricus; assembly: GCA_039707655.1. Lineage (NCBI taxonomy): Eukaryota > Viridiplantae > Streptophyta > Magnoliopsida > Poales > Poaceae > Elymus > Elymus sibiricus. The sequence goes on along the minus strand of CM077669.1, from coordinate 201,117,369 downwards.
GTGGTCGAGACGCTGGCCTCATCTCAGCTCGTGTCGCGGCCGTGAGGCGGGGCGCCCACCGTTGAGGCGGACGTGGCTTTGCCGGCTGCGGTTCCTCACGGAGTCATCTGCACCCCTCTGGGCAGCAGCACCACACCAGGGGTCGGCGAGGAGCACCCGGCTCGCCCCCTAGGCGTGGCCAAGGCCGCGCCGAAAGGAAGTGGGGGCGTTCCGACCAGCACCGAGGTGGAGAAGAAGAGGAAGTGGGTCGTGCTCGAGGAGTAAGTAACCTTCCTTGTCTCTATTTGACCAAGAATTGTGCATGTGCTCACGGCTCTCCTCCTCTCACTGGCTAGGGTCGAGGTCGTGCCGAAGAGGAAGAAGGCAAGCGTTGAGCCGAAGGAGGCCCCTGTCCTGGGGGCGCCATCGGCCTTGGGTCGTGATGGAAGCGCGCCGCGCCTGCCCAACGTGCCGCTTGGAGGACCGGTCGTCGGGGGCGTGGGGGCTCTCGAGGCGGCGCTCCCTGCCGCAGCCGTAGTGGCCCCGACGCTGATGGAGGGGGCGGATCCTCGCCCCCTCCTGGTCGAATCCGCTCCCGAGGGCACAGCGATGCAACCTCGGGAGGAGCCAGTCCCCACGGGCCAGCTGGTTGTGGAGTCATCCGCACTTGCCGTGACGAAGGAGAAACTGGAGCCCTCGGCTCCCCAAGTTAGCCACGCAGCTGGACCCTTGGTCATGGCTCTTGCCGATGCATCGGTGTTGCCTCCTGGTCCGGTTCTCACGCTCGCGCGTTGCGGTCCTCTGATTAGGTCCGGTGCCTTGGATGAGGCCTACAGCATCCTTGGCAGGCTCCGGTCCGACCTTCGGGATGCTGAAAGGTGCCTCGCGAAGGAGCGCCTGGGGCTCATTTCTGGGTGGGCCCAGGCCAAGGCGGCCACCCAGACGGCCTGGAGCCGAGCTGAGGCTGCCATCGCAAAGAGCGAGAAGGAGGCCCCGGCGCTCTCCTACTTGCTCCGTCCACCGCCCTCTCTGGCGGGGGACGTGTCCCATGGTGCGCCACCTCCTCCTCCCCAGCGTGGCGCCGACCCCGAGCCCAGGCATGAAGCACACCCGCCCGACCAGCCGCGCGGGCCCCCGACGAGGGTGAGGGATGAAGTAAGCTGCCAGGCGGTGCCACGGCCGTGCGCTGATGCGCGTGCGCTCCCTGTGTCGCTCCACCAGCATCGTGACCGTCCGCCCTTGGAGGACACTGCGCAGGAACACCAAGACCGGGCCCCTCCCATGCGCACGGCACCCGTGGGTGCAGTGGGTTGCCGCGCCATCGCCCTGGAGCTGCGTAGGGTCGCCTGGCCTGGCAAGTTCAAGCCGGACCTGCCTCCTCGCTACGATGGCACCCCAGACCCTGCATAGTTCCTACAGCTCTACACGCTGAGCATCGAGGCGGCCGGTGGAGACGACAAGGTCATGGCGAACTAGTTCCCCATGGCCCTCAAGGTTGGTGCGCTCTCCCGGCTCCTCAATCTCCCGGAGGGGTCGATCACCTCCTGGGACGAACTCCAAGAGCGCTTCGTCGCCAACTTCCAAGGCACCCGTGATCGGGTCCTTGACGTGGCTGACCTGCGCCGCGTGAAGCAACAGCCGGGCGAGACCTTGCACAAGTACATACAGCGTTTAACGACTGTCCGCCTCAAGATCCCGAGGGCGTCGGATGAGGCCATCATCTCGGCATTCACCGACGGCGTCAGGGACCTCAGGATGAGGGAGGAGCTCGCCATCCGCGATGACCTATGCTCTACTCTGGAAATGTTCAACCTGGCGAACAAGTGCGCAAAGGCCGAAGAGGGCCGCCTCTCCGGCTCTCCCTCCTCGAGCTTCCGGAGGCAAACCCCGAAGACAAGAAGACCAAGGCCAAGGAAACGAAGTGCAAGGCCCATGCGGTGCTGGCGGCGGAACCTGAGGCGAAGCGCAGTCGAGATGAGGAACCCCCCAGGGGTGGACGACCATTCTGCATTTTGCACTGCACCAACAGCCACAACACCAATGACTGCCAGGAGCTCGGGGTGCTCCTCCACGAGCATTTCGGTCGTTGCCCTAGGCGAGGCGACCGTGGCTACGGTCGCGGTGGAGGCCGCAGTGGAAGCCGCTGGGACGGTCGTGACCCACGTCAGGAGTGGCGCGACCAGCCTCGGGAGACCGCTGGCGCGACGAGCCTCGTGAGGGGCCCCGCCGCGACCAGCCTCGTGAAGCTCGCCCTCGTGAGGCCGGCCTCCCCCCGCTGCCGCCGCCACCCAGGAGGAAGGAGGAAGACAGGCAGAACAACGGGGCTGGGGGCTTCCAGGAAGCTAGGGCGATCGCTTGCATCCTGGGCGGCGCTCAGGCCCCTGCATCGAACCGAATATTCAAGCAGTTCTCACGGGAAGTGAACGCGGCTCTCCCAAAGCTTAAGGCCGCGCGTCCCCTCAAGTGGTCATAGTGCGCCATCGCCTTCGATTCCGAGGATCAACTCAGGTGCTGAGGCACGGCGGGCGCACTCCCCATGATGTGCACGCCGACCATCAGCAACGTCCTCGTCACCAAGACCCTTATCGATGGTGGTGCTGGGCTCAATGTCCTCGACATTGAAACGTTCGAGACGCTCCAAGTGCCCTATGACCAGCTCATGCCAACCAAGCCTTTCTCAGGGGTCACCGATAGCTCCACCGTCCCCATTGGGCAAGTGCGCCTGCCGGTCACCTTCGGCGGGCGTAGCAACTACCACACAGAGCTCATCGACTTCGACGTCGCTCACATCCACCTCCCATACAATGCGATCCTCGGGTACCCTGCCCTCACCAAGTTCATGGCGGTGACTCTGCCAGGATCCTCGGGCCAGGCCCCGACGACTACCTCGACGCTTCATTGGTACCGCTGCCAGGTGGCTTTTTGGTTCATACCAGGTAACTTTTTGGTTTTTTCAGTTTGAGGGCGCCCATCGGGCCGCATTATCCTCAGGCAGTCAGGGCCCGTCCCTGCAGCCGCGTCGTTTGCGCTTATATCAGAACCTCTCATGCATTTGATAAATTTCCTAAGTATTCCAAACTGCATGCTCGGTGCTTCGCCACCATGAATGCCGCCGCGCCCTAACAATCCCGCCTTCGACCGCCTCGTGATTAAGGGCTGGCACGGCATCTGTGCTCGGGTCCGTCCCTGTAGCGTTGATAAATCCAAGCGGTCGAGCTCTGTCTCACGGGCCAGCCTCGTGCACGTCACCTCCCGTGGCCCTTGGTGCTACATCCTCGCACGAGGTAATCGGGAGTGGGTGAGTCAGGGCGCTCGGCAAGGTTCCTGCCACCATAGTCGGCGTTTTGCCAACACGGGAGCCGTGTGCCGGGTGTTTTCTCCTCGGATTTGTCGCATGAGAAGACTGGGCATGGAGTCTGTGCTTGGGTCTGTCCCTGAAGTGTCGACAAATCCAATGGCTGAGCTCTGTCTCGCGGGTCGGCCCCGCTCACGTCACCTCCAGGGGTCATTGGTGTTTGGCCTTCTCATGCGATGGCCCCCGGAAATTCATTCGGCGCAGGTTTCTCCGAAAATGTGCAGTGATTGCAATGGCGCTTCCTACCAGAAGATTCAGGCGCAACCCGCCTTTGAGGTAGGGCCTCGTGAGACCCGCGCTGGCTCACGGGTGCCCAAATATGCCTCCAGTTCTACCGCGCAAGCGACGCGTGTGAACTTAATGGGCTGTACACGCCCGGGGGGCTCAGGTGCCGAGCCTCCCTTCCCACGTGCAAGTGAAAGCCCCATGCTCCGCGCTGGCGGACGACACTGTCGCTTAGCGGCTATGCCCACGCAACGAGGAAGCCCCATGCTCCGCGCTGGTGGATAAACAACTGAGGGTGCCCAAGCGGCTGCATCCAATGTCAGGACGGCCCCTCACGGCCCCGTCTCGTAGCATTCTCCTGGGATGTCCGTGCGAGGGGGCTGCACGGGGGCTACGCTCAGGCCGGGCCGGGCGCACGCCACCTCCCCAGGTCCCTGATACCTGGTCTTCCCGCGTCCTTCTCATGCAAAAGCTAGCGAGGAAAGGTATGGGAGCCACTCGTACGTCAGGGGAGGCTCCTAAGCATCACGACTCAGGGGCCTCACTGGTCACGTAGCCCCTCACCCCTTGGTCTCGTCCGGGTGATCCGGACGCCCCAATGGCGGTTGAGGTATGCGCAAGACCGGGCCCTGCCGACGCAAAGCTCAAGGCGCTCCAAATCTCCAAATTAACCCTGTCGGTGCCATGTTCCCTTCATGAGAGCTGCTCGTACATCAAGGGGGACTCCTGGGCGTCGCGACTCAGGGGCCTCACAGGTCACGTAGCCCCTCACCCCTTGGTCTCGTCCTGGTGATCCGGACGCCCCAACGACGGTTGAGGTATGCGCGTGAAACACCCAAGATGCGATCCTATCCTTATTTTGCCATGAGGGCCTCGACAGGGATAGAAGCGCATCTCGTCGTTTCACAAGAATGGATATCATTACAAGTACAAGTAAAGAAGGGATGAGTATATGGAATTGGCTTACACTCGCCACAAGCTACATCAATATCACATCAATACAACAACATATCCAAACATCATACAGAAGAGCAGGGTCCGACTACGGACGAAAACAAACGATAAAATGACATCCATCCTTGCTATCCCAGGCTGCCGCCTGGAACCCATCCTAGATCGATGATGAAGAAGAAGAAGAACTCCAAATCAAACAAGCATCGCGCTCACGTCAAATCATCGTATTACCTGTACCTGCAACTGTTGTTGTAGTAATCTGTGAGCCACGGGGACTCAGCAATCTCATTTCCAAGGGTATCAAGACTATTAAAGCTTAATGAGTGAGGTATGGTTAAGTGGTGAGGCTGCAGCAAGCACTAAGTATTTATTTGATTGGCTAACTTACGAGTACAAGAATAAAGGGGGATGATTGTCGCATAAACGAACGTGAACTAGTAATTATCTCTAAGAGATCCTGAACACCTACTTACGGTCAAACATAACCCCACCGTGTTCTCTTTCGGAGCAGGCCTCACGAAAAGAGACAGTCACGGTTATGCACACGGTTGGTGTATTTTATAGGAGTTTACTTCAAGTTTGCTATGACCGGGTGTTAAACAAAGTTTCCAAGTTGCCACGTAACCGCGGGCACGGCTTTCCGAAAGATTTAACCCTGCAGGGGTGCTCCAACTCATCCATCACAAACTAACCACACGCCATGGGAATAGCCTCGACCACGAATCCCGTGATTTCCTAGGCAATTCCGTTGGAAAACCGCAACCTCGAGATTGCCCGAAGTATTCTCGGAATTCCTCACACAAGACGTTCGAGAAAGGTAAAACAAATCCAGCAAGGCCGCCCGGCGTGTCGACGAACCCAATAGGAGCCGCGTATCTCTTTCTCAGGACACGACCAGATGAGTGCAGCGTACGGTGGCCTGATAGACATCTCCCGAGTTGCAATGGGTTGGCCCCGCACACGACTCTAGTCTAGACCAACACTTTAGGAGCACTGGCTCGGGTTGTTGATTAATTATCCGCGGGTGCCGGCGGGTCCTTATGCAGTTTTAGTTGTTATTTGGCAAATGGTAAAACCAATGTTGGGCCTTGCCAGAAGATTTTATCCTAAAACGAAAATCAAGGGGGTCCCCATAACAACCCCGAGCATGTTAGGAGGGCAAAATATGGAACATAAAACCGGTACTCGGAACTAGTGCGGCAAAAGTGGAACAAAACACCGAGCAAAAGGACAAGCCTTCCACCTTTTACCAAGTATATATGTGCATTAAATTAAATAGCAATAATATTGTGATATACAAAAGGATATCCATGTTGGCACATGGAAAACAATTTGCACCTGCAACTAGCAACGCTCTAAGAAGGGCTGAGCTAGCGGCAACATAGCTAAATAGTGGTTTGCTGGGATGTTGAGGGGGTTAGAGGATTTTCATGGCATTTTGGGAGGCTTGACAAACAAGTGGTAGGTAGCAAGACACGCGATAGAAACAAGACATCTAGCACGGCAATGATAGTAATGGTATCCACGGCCTCGACAGGGATAGAAGCGCATCTCGTCGTTTCGCAAGAATGGATATCATTACAAGTACATGTAAAGAAGAGATGAGTATATGGAATTGGCTTACACTCACCACAACCTACATCAATATCACATCAATACAACAACATATCCAAACATCATACGGAAGAGGAGGGTCTGACTGCGGACGAAAACAAACGATAAAATGACATCCATCCTTGCTATACCAGGCTGCCGCCTGGAACCCATCCTAGATCGATGAAGAAGAAGAAGAAGAACTCCAAATCAAACAAGCATCGCTCTCACGTCAAATCATCGTATTACCTATACCTGCAACTGTTGTTGTAGTAATATGTGAGCCACGGGGGCTCAGCAGTCTCATTTCTAGGGGTATCAAGACTATTAAAGCTTAATGGGTGAGGTATGGTTAAGTGGTGAGGCTGCAACAAGCACTAAGCATTTATTTGAGTGGCTAAGTTACAAGTACAAGAATAAAGGGGGATGATTGTCGCATAAACGGACGTGAACTAGTAATGATCTCTAAGAGATCTTGAACACCTACTTATGGTCAAACATAACCCCACCGTGTTCTCTTTTGGAGCAGGCCTCACGAAAAGAGACGGTCGTAGTTACGCACACGGTTGGTGTATTTTATAGGAGTTTACTTCAAGTTTCCTATGACCGGGTGCTAAACAAAGTTTCCAAGTTGCCACATAACCGCGGGCAGGGATTTCCGAAAGATTTAACCCTGCAGGGGTGCTCCAACTCATCCATCACAAACTAACCACACGCCGCGGGAATAACCTCGACCACAAATCCCGTGATTTCCTAGACAATTCCATTGGAAAACCGCAACCTCGAGATAGCCCAAAGTATTCTCGGAATTCCTCGCACAAGACGTTCGAGAAAGGTAAAACAAATCCAGCAAGGCCGCCTGGCGTGTCGACGAACCCGATACGAGCCGCGTATCTCGTTCTCAGGACACGACCAGATGAGCGCAGCGTACGGTGACCTGATAGACATCTCCCAAGTTGCCCCGCGTTGGCCCCGCACACGACTCTAGTTTGGACCAACACTCATGAGGAGCACTGGCCCGGATTGTTGATTAATTATCCGCGGGTGCCGGCGGGTCCCTATGCAGTTTTAGTTGTTATTAGGCAAATGGTAAAACCAATGTTGGGCCTTGCCAGAAGAGTTTTATCCTAAAACAAAAATAAAGGGGGTCCCCATAACAACGCGCACAATATGGAACATAACACCAGTACTCGGAACTAGTGCGGCAAAAGTGGAACAAAACACCGAGAAAAAGGCCAAGCCTTCCACCTTTTACCAAGTATATATGTGCATTAAATTGAATAGCAATAATATTATGATATACAAAAGGATATCCATGTTGGCACATAGAAAACAATTTGCACCTGCAACTAGGAACGCTATAAGAAAGGCTGAGCAAGCTGTAACATAGCCAAACAGTGGTTTGCTGGGATGTGGAGGGGGTTAGAGGCTTTTCATGGCATTTTGGGAGGATTGACAAACAAGTGGTAGGTAGCGAGACACGCGATAGAAACGAGACATCTAGCATGGCAATGATAGTAATGGTATCCAGGGAAATGATCATCTTGCCTGAGATCCCGCTTGGAAGAAGAACGAATCCATGAACAAGACGAGCCAACGTAGTCGAACGAATCCTCACACTCCGAACGCTTTCAGAACTCTATCGAGAAGAAACAATCCGGAAATAAAAATCAACACATGATAAACACCACAACAAATGCATGACATGATGCACAACAAGGATGATGCATGTTATGCATGACATGGGAAAACACAACAATCAACTCCTACACACTAAGTGAAGTTCAATCTGCAACGAGTTGCATATTGACGGAACTCCACGTTTGAATCATTTAGTTCATTCCCATTTAGGTACACGACAATATTAAATGTTGTTAACATGGCAAGAGGTGAAGCATAAATAAACTATCTATCTAGGCATCTTAACTGAGGTCGGAAACGACATATAGCATTTCCGAAATGACCCCATATGTTAATTTAGAAATTGGACCAGATCTGAACTAATCAGGGTTTATATTTATTAAACAGGGAAATAAAGTGCACAATGGTATTCTACTCGTCATTCTAGGTGTTTTACATATATAGAACGTTTGAAACGGAGCTACGGTCTAAAAGATATGACCACCACAAGATAATTATGTCATGAATGCAAAATGCATGCAAATGACAACCACAATCAACTCAAATCATGGATTCAGCAATATATTATGAAACTACATGAGATTTTAAGCAAGTTTCATATAGGACATGCACAAAACGGAGTTACGGTTCAACCACAACAAGCAACACAAGTTTTATTTGAAATCTGCCCAAAACAGCAACATAGAATATTGCACACATGCAAACAACAAGCTACAAGATTCTAAAATGCACAAACTAAGCATGGGGCAGTAGCATATAACACACACTTCATTTCATCTTCACATATCATACTCAAAAGAGTCATGGATCACATGGTAGGAAGCTCACAACATGGCAATAAAATACAGCAGATTAGGACTTAGTGAAAATATCAGTTTTTAGCATAGCAGATTTTCATGGAGGCATATTGGCAGCAGTAAAACTATATGCTACAGGTCATATATTGGCATGAAACTTAACAGCATGGTAGTAGACATGATGCGCTACAATTCATTCCATGGTGGCAAGGTCAAATTATGCATAGAATCATGTCTAGCCTCAACACAATATGGCATTATGAAGAAAACAGATTCTCAGACTTAGTGAAAATTGGAGTAGACATGAGCAGCAGTTTTTAACCGATTGACATGTTGGACAATGAATATAACTATGATGAAAATCCTATACATGGCATCAAAAGACACAACCTAGTAGAGAACAACATGCTTAACAAAAGACTCCTTCGGAGCAACCACAAAAGACTCCTAGATCAATCGCAAATCACATGACAACATGGCAACAAAATAACAGTTCAGACTTAGAAATATTTTGGACCCTCAAAACAGCAGTATTTTATAGCATGTTGGCAACAAGAAAATAACACCTAAACATGCATTTCTATAGCAACCAAAAATACCAGGGCCTAGCACACATGTCTAAGGGCATATCTCATGTTCAAAATTCTTTCATATCATGCATGGATTAACTCACACGAAAATCATAAAAGGGCATCATAGCAAAATAACATGCACACAAAATTGCTCAAAAGACAAAACTAAATGCACAGTTAAATTCCATGGATTTTTCTACCCCAAAATCATATATAAAATGTGGGTTTTTATTATGAAACAAATGACACAACATTTATGCGAGATTAGGACATAAACCGTTTTAGCAAGTCATTTATGCAAATAAAATGCAAACATCACATTACATATTTTTAGCATGCATGAAAGAGGGGATACAATTAATCTACACATTTTACATATATGGTTTGTTTAATTAGGATGCACGCTTAAATATGTATGCGTAATGCAAAACACGACAATTATTCAAATTAACAGAAAATGGCATGTTAAACATTTTAAACATGAATGAAATTGGAATATTGTGAATCTACACGAAATTCTAAGCATTTTACATATTTACAACATTTTCATCCGATGCACGGTTATTAATTTATTAACATTTGAAAACATGGCATTTTTCTGTAATTATACATGTCCTGTTTAATGGATAAATTCGCAACTGGGTAAAAATACAAGATGGGCCAAATCTGAAACAGTAGGACGCGCGCAAGATAGCTATAGAACGCACAGGTGTTGGATAGGTTGTGCTCACCACGGCCTTGGGCCGGCTCGGGGCGGAACGCGGAGCTGGGCCTCGGCGGAAGAGGCCCATGCGGCTGGAGGAGGCCGGCCTGGAGCTGGGCCTTGGCGCGGCCTGGCTGGGCCACCGTGGCTGCAACCCAGGCGAGCGCTCGAGTGAGCGATCCAGTCAACGCCTCGAGGGCGCGGGCGTCATCCTCCCGCTCGATCTAACGAGCAGAAGGCGGCGGCGCTGGAGCAGACTAGCGACGAGGAGGCAGATCGAGGCGGGGAACGGGAGCGCCATGGCAAGATCCGTCGGATCTGGCGAGTTCTCGGGACCGGCGGCGGCCAGATCGGGGCTTGGCGAGGTCGGGGTAGGGCCGGCAAATCTGGCGACGCGAGTGGCGGCGGCGAGGAGCTCCAAGGCGACGCGAGGACGGCGGGGCACTAGGGAGCACGGCGGCGCGGTCGGTCACCTCCGGCGGGGCGGCGAGGGCCTCCGGTGGCCGGCGGCGCGGGCGAGCGGAGGGGCGCGGCGGCGAGGTCGACGCGGAGGCGTGGGAGCTCCATGGGAGGAGCTCGAGCGGTGGCTCGGCACGGGCTCGTCCGGGCCCAGATGGGCTCGGGCAGGCTTCGAACGGGCTCGGGCGGGCCCGGCGGAGGGTGGTGGGAGACAGGCACGGTTAGGTGGCGGCGACTGGTTGGGGTGGCATGGAAAACGAGGAGGGCTAGGGCTAGCCATTTTAGGCAGGGTAGGGGTGCTTAAATAGGAAATGAGGGGCTAGGTTTAGGGATTTTTGCACCGATTTCGACCGTGCGATCGCGATCGGATGGCTCAAATCGCGGGGTTTGGTTAGCTGGGTTAGGGTGGGCTGTGTAGAGGGGGTTGGGCCAAGAAGAGAGGGAGGTTGCGGCCCGTGACACGCGTTTTAAAACGAAAACATCTGACGAATAAACCGACTATAGTGCCGCTATAGGTTTAACGGTCCGGGTACAAAACGACCTCCGATTGCGATGAAATTTGGCAGGCTGTCTACCTATAATAAAACAAGACCGCACGCCAACTTTCGACCCTATCCGAGAATATTTTTCGTGCGCTTTTAAAAACATTTTTTTAACGATGCCGCGGGCGCGTGCATGTGTGGTTGGTCTCGAAACAGCCGACGACACGAACGGGAAGAACCGGTGACCACGAACGGATGCAAGTTTTCAAAAACGAGTGACGATGCTATGCTGATGATGCGAAAGATGCGATGATGAACGCGACAACCAAACGAATCACATGATGACACGGAAAAAAGGGGAATCTTCTGGAGCGTCGGTCTCGGGCTGTTACAGCGCGGGATCGGGCCCTGCCGACGCAGAGCACTACAACAAACAGGAAGGAGGCTAGGCGAGGAAGGAAACCACATAATCTAAACAGTCATTACAAACATTGAATGTCTCCGAAAACACAAACAAGTCTAACGCCTCCGCGAGGCACGATAAATGTTGCAGAAAGGACCTAGGAGGAGGAGCTGACACCGCTGCATGCCCCGACCGTGGGGAGCTCGTCATCGACATCGCGGGCGTTGTTGTCGTCGTCGTTGACCTTCGCGGTCGCAGGAGGCGTTGGAACGGCGACGCAGGCGAACTTCTTCATCAGCGCTTCCATGGCGCCCTCCACGGCCGTCACCGTAGCGGCGCGAACCCCAGGATCAACTGGGCATATCACGGAGCCGAAGTCGAAACCCGGCTCACGAAGGTAGAGGTGGCTGAAGACGCGTGTCGCCGCCGCGGAGAAGAGGTCACGGCACTCGCTCTCTAAGACGGTCTCCACCCTGGCAACGGCACCCTCGAGCACCTCGGCAAGCTTTGAAGAGAGTCCCGCGAAGCCGCTCTCAGGAGTTACCAGGGGTTCCGCAAATCCTCCCCCGGCAGATGGAGTGCAGCGCCTGACGGAGCCTGAGCTCGACGGAGGGCAGGGTATCGCGCTCCGCAACCTTTCTCTCCTCAGCCGCAGCAAGGGCCTCCTCCCTTAGCTACTTCCTCCTTTAGCTTGTCCAGATTCTCGCGCTCCGCGGCTTGGTCGACCACCGCCTTAGACATCATGGAGTCGCGGTCGGCAAGTGTGGCCTCGCAGGCCTTGAGGTCTCCCTCCTGCTGGCGGAGCTGTTCCGCAAGCGCAGTCTTCTCCTCCTGAAGAGCCTTCAGGCTGACCTCCGCCTCAGCGGAGCGCTTCACAGCAAACGCTACAATGGCCAACGTCGCGTCGCGAGCCACCCGGGCTGACGCGGTTTCTTTCCTGCTCTCAGCAGCGGTGGCCTCGACTTGGCTCCAAACAGCCATGGCAGCGGCGTTGGCCTGGATCAACCCAGAAAGGAGCCCCAAGCGCTCCTTGATGAGGCGACTGTCGGCGCTTCGGAGATCGTCCCGGACCTAATCCAGAGCGGCATAGGCCCCCTCCAGGGTGCCTAACTCGACCAGAGGGCCCCGACTCAGAAGCGCCAGGGCCTGGCCCGGAGGTGGCATCTACGCAGCAGCGAGCGCCGCCCTCAAGGGGGCAGAAGCATGCAAGGCTGAGGGCGCCGGAGGCTGCGGTACCACCACAGACAAGGCAGGGACGGACAGTCCCTCGGACAGCCGGCCCTAGGGGGCTGGCCCCTCAGGCAGTAGCGTAGATGCACCACCAGGGGCAGAAGCAGCCTCTCCAACGGGCATTGGGGGCTCCGCGGCCGCGACAAGGAGAGTCGCCCTGTGAGCCTCCTCACCCACGACATCCGGCTCTTCATCAGGCTCCGGCAGGGCACCAGGGGCGGGCGTCGCGTCGGAGAGCACCTTTGGCTTGACGCTCGCCTTCTTCTTCTTCACCTTCAGCACGGCGGCACTACTGGTTACCAAGCGAAGAAGGGACCGTGAGCACGCAAGCCACCGGCGGGCGGCCAAAAACCAAGCAGGATTACTTACTCTTCGACGTCAACCCACTTCCTCTTCTTCTCCACCTCGGCGAAGGCGGGAATGCCCTCCCCCTTCTCCGGAGAGGCTCCAGCGTGCTGGGAAGCAGAGGCGTCGCCCGCAAGGGTCACGGCCGGGGATGCCGTACCTGTCCCGGCCACGGCCACCTCACCTGCAGGTTGCGGCTCGGGCAGGTGCGAGGCAGGCGCCTCAGCCTCCTTGCTGGCACAAGGGGGGCACTGCGTAGGAGGCCCGGCCTCGCACTTCCTCGGGGTTGCCCGGCCGGCGGTTCGCGCGGCCCGAGGAGTGGGTGCTGGTCCCCTGGGGACCCTGGCGAATCGCGGAGGACTTGCGGCCAGGGGTTCGCCAGCCTCGTCGTCGTCTTCGAAACCGCGGAGGAGCGCTCCGCGACGGAGGGGACACCTCCTCTAGATCGTCATCCGCTGTCTCCTCGGAGTCTTCCTCATCCGTGGTATCGTCGGAGGACACCGTTACTGGGGAGCCAGGGCGCTCGGCTAGAGAGAGCCCCAGCTCGTCGAAGGTGGGCATGGCGGCGACCAAATCAGCCTTGTCGTCACGGCAATACAGCGGGGCGTAGGCCTCGGGGAGGTCCCCGGGGTCGCCGTTGAGCAGGGTCGCCACAACCCTGTTCAGCTCCCCGATGGTCAGGCGAGCGGATCGGGGTCTGATGCCATCCCCACCGCCCTGGTAGTCCCACATGGGCTTCGAGTGAGCCTGGAGCGGCGCCAGGCGCCACGCCAGAAACTCCTTCACTATCATCCCCCCGGTCAACTTCCTGGCGCTGATGTCTCGGGAGATCTGCTCCAGGACGGGCTTGGCCCGGGGGTCGGTGAGCTTCGTGGAGCTCCACGCAGGAGTCTTCTCTGGCAGCCCCTTCGGAAGCTACAGGCGGGAGTTGAGGCCCTTGACATCCAAGAAGACCCAGCGGTGCCTGAAGTTCTCCACTTTCTTCCCAACCTTTAAGAGCATGTTCCCGCTCTGGACCGCGACGAAGGAGACGCATGCTGACCGCTGAGCGCCGTCGTGAAGCCGCAAGCTGAAGAAATGGCGGAAGAGGCCCACTGAAGGCTTCACGCCTACGTAGGCCTCGCAGTAAAAGGTGAAGACGGACAAGAGCAGGATAGAGTTGGGTTGAAGATGGAGGGCCTGGATCCCGTAGTGCTTGAGGATGGCGGTGAAGAACTGAGAGAAGGGCGGAACGAGCCCAGAGAAGATGCTGTGGAGGAAGAAACGATAGGCTGACTTGGCCAGGCTGTGCTGCTCCGCGGAGCCGCACCATATCAAGGTCCGCCCCCACTCATTGGTGCCGTCCGCCGTCGACGGAAGCACCGGGGCGAGGTCCCCATCCTTGGCTATGGCGGACTCCGAGAGCGCCGGCGAGGTGGAAGCGGAGGCTGAGCCTTGAGCCTCAGCCTTCGACTTGCCGGCGGGTGCCATCGACAAGTCTTTGAGAACGAGAAATCAAGGAGGAGGACGGTGCAGTGCTGAGATCTGGAGAAGTTCTCACAAAGGATGGGGAACTAGGCGAAGGAGCAAGAGTACAGGGAAGGAAAGCAATAATGGCTCGACACCGGGCATCAGGCTTTTGTCGGTTTGGGCAGTTGCCGAGGAGACACGGGAGCGGAGACGTCCGCATCCAACAGCGCACCGCGCGCCAAGCCCGGCACGCAGGCGATTGGGGCCCGCGGCACTTCGGGCCATCTTCTCCAGCTTCACCCCAAAGCCAAATCGAGCGCGCCTTGTGCCCGGAGGCTACTGTCGGCATCCTGGGAACGGGGGTACCCAGACTTGCTTGCCTGCGGCCCAGGGCATGGCCCGCTTCGACGGCCAGTATGGCCCAGCGCGGCTTCACTCAAGACAAGGCCCTCGCGAGAGTCACAACCTCGCGAGGAGGACGACACCAAGACCCTCGGAAGGAAGAGGCCACCCCAGGTTGCCTCCCGAGGGGCGGAGATCCCTATGTAGCACTCGGCCTTGGGAGGTCGGGGGTGATGCAAGCCAGGCCAGGCGGGCACCAGCACGCGCAGAGAAGACGGTTTCCTCTTTGGTGCAAAGGAGGCAAGGCCGTACGCGGGTTCCCGAGATGTCCCTCCAAAGGTTTCGATTCTGGTGCAACAAGACCAGGCCAACGGGCTCAGCAGGACGGACGTCATCGCCGAGCCCACCTCTGCATCACCACTGGCTACTTTGCAGGCGAAGACCAGCTTTCGTCAGGATCAGGTGTACTCCTTGTCCCCCTTTGAATTTGGCCATTGTGGGATCCCTTCCCGCCAGTGCGATAAGGGAGGAGGACCCGGGCAACTATAAATAGAGGTTAGGCTGCACCGAAGAGGGGGATCCAAAAAAAAGACACCACTTGAGCGCCCTCGCGAGGCAACTCACCACTGTAACAGTTCATCCACAAACCTCCTTGTGAGGCAATCAACCAAAAGCAGGAGTAGGGTTTTACACTTCGCAGCGGTCCGAACCTGGGTAAACCCGTGTGTTAGTCTTCCTCCCCGCGATTGAGTGAGTTCGGTTTGGCTAGGCTGTGGAGCTGTGAGTTTGAGGTCGAAGCTGGTGGGGATCTTCACACACGTCCCTGAGTTCAAACCTCTTTGGGTTTTGCGGAGCCCGAAATCCGACAGGCTCGTCCCGCCCTTCTCGGGGTTCTTGTCCGCCATCCTCGCGCACTACAGGATCCAAGCTCTCCACCTTCAACCCAACTCTATCTTGCTCTTGTCGATCTTTGCTTTCTACTGCGAGGCCTTCGTAGGCGTGAAGCCTTTTGTGGCCCTCTTCGGCCACTACTTCAGCATGAGGCTCCATGACAGCGTGCAGCGGTCGGGGTGCGCCTCCTTCATCACGGTCTAGAGCGACATTGTGCTCCTGAAGGCCGGGAAGAAGGTGGAAGGCTACAGGCACCGCTGGGTCTTCTTGGATGTTCGGGGGGTTGATTCGCATCTGGAGCTCCCGACGACACTGCCCGAGAAGACTCTCGGGTGGGCCTCCGCGAAGCTCACCGAACCCCGGGTGACTCCCGTCTTGAAGCGGATCTCCTCGGACATGGACGCCAGGAAGCTGACCGGGGCGATGATGGTGAAGGATTTCATGACGCAGCGCCTGGCGCCACTCCAGCAGCACTCGAAGCCCATGTGGGAGTATGAGGGCATGGCAGAAGCCATCAGGCTCAGATCCGTCAGCCTGACAGGCGAGGAGCGGGACAAGGCCCTGAATACTCTGCTCTTCAATGATCCCGGGGATATTCCCGAGGCCTACACCCCGCTATACCGCCGCGACGACGGTAGGGCATTGGCCGCTGCCATGCCCGATTTTGACGACCTGGGGCTCACACCATCCGGGCACCCCGATCCCCCGGTGCTGGTGTCCTCCGGCGACACTAGCGGCCAGGAGGATTAGGAGGAGACTGTGGATGATAGGGAGGAGGCATCCCCTCCGCCGCAGAGCATGCTCCTCCACAGCCTTGATGACGACGATGATGATATCGACGAGCCCTCGGCCGCTGGCTCCCAGCGCTTCGCCAGGGTGCTCCGGGGGCCGGGGCCTTCCCCCCAAACAACTCGGACGTCCGGCCGGATGACCCCGAACAAACGCGCGGCCGCGCCCGCTCTGGAGCACTCCCCGCGCCCCCAGCAAGGTGGCCGAGACGCTGGCCTCGTCTCACCTCGTGCCGCGGCCGAGAGGCGGGGCGGCCGCCGCTGAGGCAGACGTGGCTTTGTCGGCCGCGGTTCCTCAGGGCGTCATCCGCACCCCTCAGGGCGGCAGCACCACACCGGGGGTCGGCGCCAAGGTGGAGACGAAGAGGAAGTGGGTCGGGCACGAGGAGTAAGTAACCCTCCTTGTCTCTGTTTGACCATGAATTGTGCATGTGCTCACGTCTCTCCTCCTCTCACTGGCCAGGGTCGAGGTCATGCCGAAGAGGAAGAAGGTGAGCATTGAGCCGAAGGAGCCCCCTGTCCTGGGGGCGCCATCGGCCTTGGGTCGTGATGGAAGCGCGCCACGCCTGCCCAGCGCGCCGCTTGGAGGACCGGTCGCTGAGGGCGCGGGAGCTCTCAAGGCGGCGCTCCTTGCCGCAGCCGTAGTGGCCCCAACGCTGTGGAATCCGCTCCCGAGGGCGCAGCGATGCAGCCTCGGGAGGAGCAAGCCCCCACGGGCCAACTGGTTGTGGAGTCGTGCACGCTTGCCATGATGGAGGAGAAACTGGAGCCCCCGGCTCCCCAAGTTAGCCACACTGCTGGACCTTTGGTCACAGCGCCCGCCGATGCGCCGGTGTCGCGGGATGGTGGCGGCGTTGGCTGCCGAAGAGATGGAGTGGCGCGGGATGCCATGGCCCACGGGCGCCATTTGGGCGACGCGAGCGGCCCGGCGCTCGGCACGAACTCGGCGGGCGTCGGCCATGGGAGTGACGGAGTTGAGACGGGGTGAAACCAGAGAAAGATTTCGACACGCCCCTACTAGGCGCGCCAACTGTTGGAATCGGGGCTCCGCAAAACCCAACAAGGTTCGAACACTGGGGCATGTGCGAAGATCTCAATCGGCTCGAATTCTCAAGCCTGTCACCCTACGGCCTAGCTACGATGAAGTGTGAGCGGGGAAGAAGATGGACTCAGAGATTTACCCAGGTTTGGGCCACCTTGCGGTGTAAAACCCTACTCGTGCTTTGTGGTGGATTGGCCTCTCGTGGAGGCTAAGGATGAACTAGTACAGTGGTTGGATGGCCTCGCGAGGGCTCTTGGCAGTGATGAACTGGTGTGTCCAACCTACCTTCTACGATGGGAGCTAGTCCACCTTTATAGTGGCCACGGTCCTCTTCCCTTATCGCACCGGCGGGAAGGGATTCCACAACGACCAAATTTGGAAGCGGACAAGAGGTACATCCTATCCTGACTAATGGTGGTCTTCGCCTGCAAAGCTTCTGGGTGTGTGAAAGCACATTTGCTCCCTTGGTGGGTTTGGTAATTAATAGCAAAATATATATCATTGAACTAATGTTTCCACTAAGTATATTTCAGGAAAAGTTCAATGATAGGTTGGCAAAAGGATTGTGGAGAAACCCCAAGATGCAAGGAAATGGATTGGCAAAGCTTCAAGCAAGAGGACTCTACATTTTACTTTGTGAGAAATCACTTTGAGTCCATAGGAAAGCTAATACTATTAAAAGGGGTAAGGTACCGTTGGTGAACAAGATGCTCCACGTGCACAAGTGATAGTCACCAAAAACACCCACAAGCTCTTCCACAAATACTCTGTCTAGAACCCTACCACTCAAATCGGTAAGACCAACAATTCCTATTTGGTCTCACCGAGATTCAAACCCAAGACAGATCCTAAGCCAAACTCATCTCGGTACTACCAACATTTCATTCGGTGCCACCGAAATTAGTTGCCAACTTTCGGGTAACCTATTTTCAAGAATCGGAACCACCGAGTTTTGTGAATTGGTCTCACCGAGTTTTGGACCAACTTTCTGGTTAGATGTTGTCAAGAATCGGTACCACCGAAATTTGAGAATCGGTCTCACCGAGTTGTGCAATCTGACCGTTGGTCATCTAATCGGTACCACCGAGATTTATATATCGGTCTCACCGAGATTCAAAAGTTACTGCCTTTTGGTCACTTCGGTACCACCGAGTTTTACACTTCGGTGTCACCGAGTTGGTCACTTTAGGTGTAACGGTTGGATTTTTGGGGAAGCCTATATATACCCCTTCACCACCACCCACTCAAAAGAGGAGCACTCAGAACAATTCCATACTTGTCCCATCCAATTTTCTGAGAGAGAGCCACCTACTCATGTGTTGAGATCAAGCCATTCCAATCTATCCATATGAATCTTGATCTCTAGCCACCCCAAGTTGCTTTCCACCAAATAAATCTCTTCCACCATAGCCAAATATGTGAGAGAGTTATTGTGTGTTTAGGAGTCTATCATCTTGAAGCACAAGAGCAAGGAGTTCATCGACATTACCGAGCCTATTACCTTTTGGAGGGTGGTGCCTCCTAGATTGGTTAGGTGTCGCTTGGGAGCCTCCTACTTCGTGTTGTGGAGTTGAACCAAGAAGTTTGTACGGGCAAGGAGATCGCCTACTTCGTGAAGATCTACCCATAGTGAGGCTAGTCCTTCGCGGACGGAAGCCGTTATGGAATAGTCAAGGTTGCTACTTCGTGGGCCCTTATGGGTGGAGCCCTCCGTGGACTCTCGCGACCGTTACCCTCCCTGGGTTGAAGACTCCATAAACGTGGACGTACGATAGCACCACCTATCGGAACCACGGGAAAAATCTTCGTGTCTTCAAATTGCGTTTGATCCTCCTTCCTACCCTCTACTACATATGCTTGTTGTTAGTTTCCGCTGCTATACTCTTAGACATGCATGTGTAGGGTGTACTTGAATTGCTATAATCGCTAAAATCTGCCAACACTTAAAATTGGGAAAAGGTAGAACTTTTATTTGCTCAAGTAGTCTAATCACCCCCCCTCTAGACATACTTTCGATCCTACAAGTGGTATCATATCTTTGGTCTCCATTGCATTGGTCTCAAAACCTAGGAGAGTATGGCGTCTAGTGAGGGAAATTATCACCGTAGAGGTCCGTACTTTGATGGCACAAATTTTGCTAGTTGGAAGCACAAAATGAAAATGAATATGCTTGGTCATAACCCCACCGTTTGGGCTGTTGTTCGTGTTGGCTTGCAAGGTGAATTCTTTGGTGATGGAAAGGAACCGGATCATGAAGCGACCGTGGATGAATTGAAGATGTTGCAATACAACGCTCAAGCATGTGACATTCTTTTCAACTGCCTATGCCCCGAAGAATTCAACAAAATCAGCCGTCTTGAGAATGGAAAAGAGATTTGGGATACTTTGGTTGATATGCATGAAGGTACCGAATCCGTGAGAGAATCCAAGTTGGATGTTCTTCAAAGTTAGCTTGACAAGTTCAAGATGAAGGATGGTGAAGGAGTCGCAGAGATGTACTCTAGGCTAGCTCTCATCACAAATGAGATTGCCGGCTTAGGAAGCGAAGAAATGACCAAAAAATTCATCATCAAGAAGATACTTAGAGCTTTGAATGGGAGATACGACACCGTGTGGACATTGATCCAAATGATGCCCAACTACAAAGATCTCAAGCCTACGGAAGTCATTGGAAGGATTGTTGCTCATGAGATGACACTCAAGGACAAAGAAGAGCTTCACAACCAGTCTAGCGGTGCTTACAAAGCCACAAGTGATGCTCCCGCAACTTCAAGCGACAACCTTGTGACCAACAAAGAGATAAGCCATATGGTCAAGAAATTCAACAAGTTCTACAAGAATAGAGGCAAAGAACAAAGCTCCAACTCAAGATATGAAGAGAAGCGTTCGTCAAGTCGTGACCGAAACTGCTACAATTGTGGGAAGCCCGGACACTACTCCAATGAGTGCACGGCTCCCTACAAACGAAGAGAAGAGTCACCTAGAAGACGAAGCTCAAGGTATGAATCACCTCAAAGAGAGAGAAGGAGTAGAGATGATCGTTATGAACGAAGACCCTCAAGGAGAAGTAGGGACTCGGAGAAGAAGGACAAGTACACCAAGTGCTGCTCAAGAAGAAGGCATCAAGCTCATGTTGGTGAATGGATTTCCAGCTCCAAATCCGACAACAACTCCGAGAGAAACTATCACTCCAACTCCGACTATAGTCAAGATGAAGGTGTTGCCCGACATGCAGTAGTGACTACCAACTCCTATGATCTATTTGGTTCACCAAATGAAGGGAGTGGAAGTTGCTTCATGGCTAAAGGCCCCAAGGTATCACACCCCGAGTATCTTGATTTCAATAGTGATGAAGATGATTTACTTGGTGATGATGACTTGCTCTTTGATAAAACTAGTGATGTTAGTCAAAATGAACTTGATAATTTTCATGCTAGTCAAGACAAGTCGGTTGATGATGAGGGGACTGGAGACGCTCTCGTTGCAGATACTGATCAGGGCCCAATGGGCCCTCCCCACAAGGGTCTGGAACATCAGGGAGCGCGTGTGCTGCAGCCCCCGTTCGTGGTCCACCTCGTCCGAGGCCTTCTCCAAGAGAGAAGTGACATCTTCCACCTGCTTGTAGAGGAAAGATAGCTCGGCCTCAGCGGCGGCCTGGGCATCCATCGCAGCCTTCTCACGTCGCTCTGCCGCTGCTAACTTCTTCTTGAGGCCGTCAGCCTCACCTTTCAGGTTGTTGCGCCGCTTGCAGAAATGGGACTCCTGAAGCTTCATCTTCTCACAGTAGTCCTTGGCAAGGGCCCGGCGAACCTTCGCCACCATCTCGTCGACCTCTCCCTGGATCATCACCTCCCGGGGGGCGAGGGAGTCCTCGGCAACAGCCACTTGGCGCTCCTTCACCTCCAGCCGCTCGCGCTTTAGGCTCTGCTCCAGTGCCTCCAGCGTCAGCGTGTCTTCAAGCGTGCGGAGCCTCGCTATCGCCATCGCTGCTGCCGCCACCAACGCTGTCAGACCCGCGCCTCGACCACAGGCTGGCCCTCGCCCTCAGCGGGGGAAAACTCCGCGATCAAGTCATCCACGTGATCCTCTACCCAGTCCTCAAGGGCACCTTGAATCACCTCGGGCACGGGAGCTATCACGGCTTCGAAGTCGAAGTTTGGGTCGAGGCGAAGAAGGTGGCTGAAGACGCATGAAGACGCCCGCGCGAGGAGGTCATGGCGTTTCTCTTCCACAAGCTGGCGAACCTTCTCTGCGCCCCCTTCAAGGCACTCCACAATCCTGGTGAAGAAGCCAAGGTAGCCGGCGTTGTCAGGAACGAGGGGACTGCAGACGCTCTCGTTGCAGATACTGCTCAGGCCCGGTGGGCCCTCCCCTCAAGGGTCTAGAACATCAGGGAGCACGTGTGCTGCAGCCCCCGGGCGTGGTCCACCTCGTCCGAGGCCTTCTCCACGAGAGAAGTGACATCTTCCACCTGCTTGTAGAGGAAAGATAGCTCGGCCTCAGCGGCGGCCTGGGCATCCATCGCAGCCTTCTCGCGTCGCTCTGCCACTGCTAACTTCTTCTTGAGGCCGTCAGCCTCACCTTTCAGGTTGTTGCGCCGCTTGCAGAAATGGGACTCCTGAAGCTTCATCTTCTCGCGGTAGTCCTTGGCAAGGGCCCGGCGAACCTTCGCCACCCTCTCGTCGACCTCTCCGTGGATCATCGCCTCCCGGGGTGCGAGGGAGTCCTCGGCAGCAGCCACTTGGCGCTCCATCACCTCCAGCCACTCACGCTTTGGGCTCTGCTCCAGTGCCTCCAGCGTCAGCGTGTCTTCAAGCGTGCGGAGCCTCGCTTCGCCTGTAGATGGCCCTTCTGCCGAGGCGGCCAACGCGGCCTTGCTCGCCTAGACTTGTCGCTCGAGGGCGGCATTGGAAGCTTGAAGCTCCTTCCCGCGCTTCTCTGCAGCCTCGCACCGGCAGTCCGCGGCCCGGGCCTCCTCAAGGGCATGATCACGAGCCTCCCTCGGCGTGATGAGGGTCTCCTCGGCTTCCGTGCGAGCCTGCTCGCGTTGCAGACGACTGAGGTTGATGGCGACCTTGAGCCGGCGCCATTCGCGCGCCAGGCGCAGGCGCTCCGCCTCAAGGTGTGGGTCGACGTCGTTGAGCTCAGCCACGAGGCGGACTAGCGTGCTCACCGTGCCTTGAAGGAGGCCGTGCCGGGCGGCGCTGCGACCGCATGCGAGCTCCAGCGCCCGACCGGGATTTTCCTCCACGCCCCGGTCGGCAGGGAAGGCACGTGAAGGCCCTCCCGACTCTGGCCATTGTCCATTGTCCGGACCTCCAGCTTTGGGCTGGGGCTCATGGGAACTCGCCCCCCCTGCTCAAACAATGCACCGACTCCCGGGGCGTCTAATCGCCGGGAAGGATGGTCAGGGGAGGCCTCGGCCACGCCCCCGCAAGCTGGAGGCCACGTCTGAAGAGGGACACCGGAAACTCAGGCCCAAAGGCTCCCACGGATGGCTCGTGGGGTGTGAGGCCGCTATAGGCCCAACGCCTTCGGGAGGTGGCGGCGGAAGTGTGGCCTTCCCTTCATCAGGAGGGGACCTGAGGAGCAAGGATACAGAGGCGCACACCATGTGAAAATCAAGGGAAGTCGGGCGCTTAGTCATCTGTGGCCATCCACTTCCTCTTCCTCAGGGCCCTCGGGGTCGGGCCGTCGCGGCCCCCAGGCTGCTTCCTCTTCCGGCATGCGCAGGGACCGGGAGACGGCTCACTGACGTCTGGCGCACGGCACCCTGCGGCAGGGGCGGCGGCCGTGCTTCTGGGTGCGGCATCACCTTCGCTGCTTGGAGGGACGAGGACAGATGCTTAAGGGACGCGCGGATCAAGGCTCTCCTCTGCATTCACGCGAGGGGCTCTGACCTCGGGGCCCCCAGGGGTCGGGGCTGGCAAAAGGGGGTTGTCGCGAGGTCCCACGTGGTCCTCGGGAAGCAAACCCCACCCGTCGAAGCGTGGCATCTTCTGGGTGAAGGCTCGCCCATTCGGATGATTGTAGAAGAGGAGCCCTTCCGGAGGAAATACGGCGGGCTCCTCGCCAGTCAGAAGGCGGAGCACCTCGCGCAACGAGATGGAAGGCAGGGAAGGCACCTGAAGCCTCATGGTGTTGTCGGGGCCGGTAAAGGCCCACATGGGATGAGAATGGCGCTGGAGGGGAGCAATTCGCCGACGGATGAACTCCCTCACCACCATCGCCATCGTCACACCCGCCTTCTTCAGGTCGGGCAACCTGGCCGTAACCCGCGCGTGCCGTGGGTCGACAAGCTTCACGTGCTCCCAGCCGGGGCTTGGCTCCGTGGGAACCGCCGGCGTCTACATACACCCACTGCCTCCGGAAGCCCTCCGCATTCGGATGAAGCTCGACGTCGAGGGCTGCGCCCACCGTCGCGTCTGTCGCTCGGAACGATGCGCACCCCGAGCATTGCCCGCTGGCGACCATCTGGAGGGAGAAGAAGTGGTGAAGGAGAGCCACGGACGGGGAGATGCCCACGAAGGCCTCGCACAAGAACGCGAAGGCGGAGAGGAGGACGATGGACCCAGGGTCGAGATGCAATGCGTGGACATGGTAGTGCGTAAGCACATCATTGAAGAAGTCTGAAAACGGCGGCAGCAAGCCAGAGAAGTGGGCATGGAGATGATGGGGGATGTTGGTGGCCTCCAAATCAACTGAAAGCCGAGAGGCGGGCCAGATCTTCGTCGCCCCCCACTCATTGGTATCAGCGGCGATCGCCCGCCGGACCATGTCCAGTCCTTCGAGGTTGAGCACGGAGGACCGGCCAAGCGCGGGCTCTGGCCCCGTCCGGGGCTCCGACGTCATCGAGGTCCTGCCCCTCTTCTTCTTAGGAACCATGGCGGAGGGACAGAATGGAGCGAGCGCAAGATCCGGCGAGGAAGGTGCGAGCTTGCGGAGGAAGGAGGAGCAGAAGGCAGGCGCGAGGTGGAACAATGATGGCTTTGCTGCGTGCGCAGGGCTTTTTGTCAGCAAGGGCGGTTGCCGAGGCAACATGGGGAAGTGGAGGCGGCCGCATCTTGTCGTGCGCCACACATCGATCCTGGCCCGCAGGCGATTGGGGACCACGGCACTTCGGCCTTCCTTCCTTGGCTTCGCCCCGAAGCCAACCCGAGCGCGCCTTGGGCCCGGGTGCTACTATCGGCGTTCTGGGATCGGGGGTACCCAGACCTGCCTGCCTGCGGCCCAGCGCGTGGCCCACCTGGATGGCCCAGTATGGCCTAGCGGCAAACGCCCCCCCCCCCCAAGGCAAGACCCTCGTGATGGCCCCGGCCTCGCGAGGGAAACAACGCCAAGACCTCCAGAGGAGCGGCCTCCCCAGGCAGCCTCCCAAGGAGCGGAGATTCGTATGCAGGTACCCGGCCTTAAGAGGCTGCGATGACGTGAGCCATGACGACCAAAGCTAGACGGGTGCCAACGGGCGCAGAGGGGACAGTTTCCTCTTTGGTGCTAAGGAGGCAAGGACGTACGCGGGTTCCCAAGGAATCCCCCAAAGGTTTCCATTCAGGGGCAACAAGACTAAGACCACGAGCTCGGCAGGACGGATGTCATCACCGAGCCCACCTCTGCATCACGCCCAGGAGCTTTGGAGGCGAAGGCCACCTTTAGTCAGGATAAGATGTACCTCTTGTCCCCTTTCAAAATTGGCCGTTGTGGGATCCGTTCCTGCCTGTGCGATAAGGGAAGAGGACCAGGGCCACTATAAATAGGGACTATCCTCCACCGTAGAAGGGGGATCGATCCATCCTCACCTCTAAGCCCTCACGAGTTCGCTCAACCACTGTACTAGTTCATCCCCAAACCTCCTCGTGAGGCCAATCCACCAAAAGCAGGAGTAGGGTTTTACACCGCAAGGTGGCCCGAACCTGGGTAAATCTCTGTGTCCATCTTCTCGTTCGCTCGCGTGCATTCGGCGAAGCTTGGCCGTGGAGTGGCGAGCTTGAGGCTAGAGTTGGTTGAGATCTTCGCACATGCCCCAGAGTTCGAACCTTCTTGGGTTTGCGGAGCCCCGATTCCGACAGATACGTTGGAGACGTATCAGTCAGCGAAGTTTTGACCTTATCAAAATAGGGGTACCCACATTGGCAGAAGTTAGTCTTCGTCATCTTCATGGCCAGCCGTAAGCTAAAGCACTATTTCCAAGAGCATCCAATTACTGTGGTCAGTTCAGCCCCTCTTGGAGATATCATACAAAATCGGGAGGCTACTAGCCAGATCGCTTAGTGGGCGATTGAGCTTGGTCCCCACAAGGTGAAATATGTACCCCGAACAGCCATTAAATCTCAGGCGTTGGTGGACTTCATTAATGATTGGACAGAATTACAACTCCCTGAGGACAGACCAGATAACACGTACTAGACAATAAACTTTGATGGATTGATGCGGAGCATCCCACAATCATCCCCATGAAACCAACACCATCAAACCAACCCACAAGTGGTCCTATGACAAGAGCACATGCACACGACATTGGAGCTAAGGTGAACTCTCTCCTTTTTGAGTTAGACTTGAAAATCAACGGGACTTGGATGCTACCTCACAATGAAACCATTTGCATACTCAAGTACTCGGGAGAGGAACACGCAAGCGGCCACGAGGACACCAAGCTTGGAAGCCCCAAGAAGGAGCCGCAGATGAGCTACAGCTCTCGGACGTCCGGACCACGTCAGACGTCCGACGCCTGGAACCCGGCGCCAGCCCAAGGACCAACAGGATGCCCCAGCTGCCGAACGTTCGACGCCTGGAACCCGGTGCCATCCCAAGGACCAGCAGGACGGCCCAGCTGCCGGACGACCGACGCTGCTCGGACATCCGAGACCACCCAGCACCCGGACGACCGACTACCCTCCGGAAATCCGGCGCCGAGCCACCCGCACCAAATCCAAGGACGATCAAAGACCCCGGACGACCGAGCCTCGGACGTCCGACAACTCTCGAACATCCGGACACTGCGCTCCCGCACCGAATCATCGGACGACCGGCCGACCCCGGACGTCCGGTCCACCGAGAAGCCTCGGACGTCCGACAGACCCCGGACGTCCGGACCGCCGTGAAGCCTCGCACGTCCGACAGCGTCCGGACGTCCAGACCCTGTCTGCGCATAGGCCCACGAGCCTTTGCCCATGTACCCCCTCTTTCGCCTAAGACTATATAGACACCTCCCCCTCCTCTAGGTAGGGTTAGCTTATGTTTGGCATTGTATATTGTTGAGAATAGCTCCATCTACCTCCTCCCACGAAGTTGACCACCTACTCGAGAGAAGATCCGAGTTGGATGCCAAGGCCCCATCTAGGGAACATCCCACGAGATATCAAGACCTCATGTCAACGGAGTGCGATGACTAACGGTTACTTGTATCTTCTTGTTTGACTTTGGATCTTTGTATCTTGTGTGCTTGAGTGGATTTAGCGGATGTGTGATTGGAGATCTTTCTTGAGTTCGTGTTTTCTCTAGTGATTTCTCCCTTCTTCCCCCTCCAAGTGTGAAAAGGTCGACCTACACGAGCTCGCCCCGTATCATATTGGTATCATGAGCCACGTTGATTCACACCTTGGAGTCCCTTCCCCCACTTTCTAGACGAATTTTGTTTCGTTTTTGACCTAATTTTGAAAATTCCCACAAAAATACCCATACCAAATTTTCTGGGATTCGTTCAATTTGTGGAGATTTTGTTGATTATGATCCGTGGATTTTGTTGTGGACAAGTGGATCTATCTTTCCCCCATCTTTCCCATCATTTTCCACCGCCAAATCGCCGCAATTTTGACAGAAATTTTCTTTTGGATTCGAGTTCATCGTCCCCGTGGTGAACTGGTGAAGCCCGCAGGCCTCAGATGACCGACAGTTGTCGGAAAACCAGACGCCGGACGACGAACAGGGCCCGGACGTCCGAGCAACTCTGACGAAACTGAATTTTCAGCCCGATTTTTTTTTCACCACCATTCTCTTCCGCATTTATTTTCCACCTTTTCTTATGGAACCCTTTGCATTTGAGATTTTGAGTCGCGAGCATCGCCAGTTCCTAAGGTATTTCGGATAATTAGGAGTCGTTCTTCATCGACATGGCCGCTCATCATCGCCCTGGTTCGTCGCCGACCAACTCTTCATTCATACTACACCGTAAGCAAGGGCGATAACCGGGACGATACTCTTGACTCTACCCTTGCCATTGCATTGTTACCCCGAGCCTATTTGCGGTACTTGCCTATCGAGACTAGCCATTGAGTATTGCCAGGCTACGCTACTTGTGCCCTTTAGTGATACATACTCCGTGTCAGTGCACTAGGACATGGGTGTCCAGTACCCCTGACTTATGCACAGGCAGTGGTGGCGCAACCCATCAATACAAGTGCAACCCAAGCAAGCATTGAAGACCCAGACCCTGGCAGTAGCAACCTAAAAAAGGCCAAGCAACACCGGCGAGACCAACACAACATCCCAGGAGGGGCCCAGGGCACGCTAGCCGCGTCCCCGGTGCCTGCCGGGGACCAAGGCACGCGCATCTCCAAGAAGATCCGGCAAGCCATCTCCCGGCAGGCGCGAGCCAACCGGCCACCGCTCCACCGCATCACAATGCCAGTCGCTTGTCGATGCGGTGTCGAGCCCTCAGGTGGCTAAGTGGCTCTCGCTAAGCACATGGCGACGCATCGGAAGACAAATTATGCCCAGTTGACAGCCGTCCAGAGGCGTGTCAAGACACTAAGCAACAGCCAGCTGAGCGGTTGTAAGATCCTGCCAGGGATGCACCCCCGCGCGCCACCTAGCCCAGCAATCATGGTATTTTGCCCTAAATGCCAGAGTTAGGTATGATAGCTTTGTTAGCTATCTAATCGATAGATAATGACTATTTTGCCATTGTGGTTGCCCCTTGCCCTATAAAAGGAGGCCCAAGGCAACCTAGCTAAGGATTCAGACCTTTGGACACTTGTACTCACGTAGAAGCTCTCCCCGACGGCAACCCTTACCGGGATTGAGTGCTGTGTGTTCTTCGTCTTCCTCTGATCAATCCACCAAAAGCAGGAGTAGTGTTTTATGCTTCATAGCGGCCCGAACCTGGGTAAAAACACCAGCGTTCCGATCACTACGCTGCCTCATGGTCTCCGCTCTTTGTGCAATGTGACCCCCCTTGCCGAACTACAAAGGGGCCTCTGGTCCCATAGGTGATCATGTGCATCCGTGCTCCAACATCTTTGGCACGCCAGGTAGGGGCGCGTCGTTTGTGTGAACCCGAGCTCGTGAGCAGCGAGTCGATCTTCATCACCATATTCTTCATCCATGGCTCTCAAGAAGAAGACCGGCGCAACTACGCATCCCTCCATTTCGAAGGCTCCCTCGCATGCAGCCGCGGACGCCATTGGCACGGTGGCGGCTGCGAGTGAGGCTGGCGTCATGGGCGATGCAGCTGGCACAGGCGGCGCCACCATCATATCCCCCGCGGCAGAGGTTGGAGCGGGGAACGCCGGAGAAGAGCAATAACAACAACATCCTGGCGAGCATGCCCCTCGTGCCGCGAGCAGAGGAAATGACCAGTCTCCACCTCCCCGCCGCACGGATGGTCGTAGCTGTCATGACGGCGCTCGATCCGGAGCAAGCCGTGACCACCCAACTGCCCCCATTACTAGTGCAGCCATTGGGCGCACACCTCGTCCAGAGCAAGACGGAGCGTCGAGTGGGGCTGCGAACCGCGGCTTGGCCTTCCCCACATCAGACCACCCAGGTGAGCGGCGCGCAGCGACAGGGATGCGACGACGCCCCTCTTGGTTCCACCAAGAGCTAGGCGACGTCGCGGTCCGCCTCTTTCGCCATTCCAGACACGGCATCGGAAGCAATGGCGCGATCCCAGCTGCTGCTAATCTTCCCGCCGGCGGCTGATAAGATGGAGGAGTGGAGAGCTACCATCTAGAGTTTGATATCCTTCATCGAAGCCAATAAATCTCAGCATGCAGAGCCATCGCAAGACACGCGTGCTACAACGGCAGCGCGGATAGACGGTCGCGTTGAGGGGGCCGCGCCGACGGTGCAGTCCCCTCCGTAACAATAGGTCCAGAGGCAACCACGATGAGCTCCGCATGGTGAAGACCCCGACGAGGCATCTATAGTTTTGTCCGGCTCGCACAATCATCAGGACCAGCGGCGTGTCCTGAACGACCGGCGGGGGGAAGACGCGCGCATCACCATCGAGCGGCGCCGGGAAGCACACCGCCAGTCCGACAAGCGCAATGGCCCAGACGCTGGTAACCCCGCGTCCAGTGTTGGCGGGTACTTACCTTAAGAGGTTGGGTGCCCTGCCTTCACTCGCGAGATGCGACAGGTCCACTGGCCGTCGGCCCGAGCCTTCAAACCTGAGCTGATGGAGAAATATGACGGGAAACTAAACCCGGCAGAGTTCCTGGGCATCTACACGAATGCCGTTCAAGCCGCCGGAGGAAGGGATGAGAAAGTGCTCGCCAATTATTTCCCTTTGGCACTCAAGCCAAACGTGAGATCATGGCTGATGCACCTGCCGGAAAACTCTATCTCGTCATGGGCTAATCTGTGCAACGAGTTCGTCGGTGCCTTCATAGGTGGCCACCAGGAGCCAGGACAGCCCAGCGATCTGCAAGTCCTACCGCGGAAGGAAGGAGAGACCCTACGGAAATACATCCAGAGGTTCAGCCGAGTGCACGGCAACACCCCGGAGATACACCCCACAGCTGTGATTGCCTCGTTCCATTCGAACTTGCGCAACATGAGGATGTGGGCCAAGATGAATGTGAAACTCCCCAAGACCGTCAATGGCGGATAAGTGTGCTCATGCTGAGGAAGGAAGGCAACTCCCCGGAGAGGAGGGTGGCATCGAAGTTGACTCAGATGATGACGACGATGCCCCCGGCTCAAAGGGGTGGAGCCGAAGACGTAACAAGAAGCGCAAAGGGAAAGCAGTGTTGGCTGTGGAGAGCTCTGACAATCTCGCTGCCGGCAGGAAGGGCATGGCCGAGACCCCCGGTAAGGGAGCCACCGTGTGCACTGATTGCTGGGAGGCCACAGTAGCAGAGAGAATTGGGAAGTCCGATGGGCCGTACTGCAAAATCCACTGCACCAAGGGCCATGATCTCCAAGAATGCCGCCAAGTTGAGCAGCTTGTCGAGAACCAGAAGGCCGAGTACAAGAAGCGTGACAAAGAGAAGGGCCAAGACGCTGCTGTCGGAAAGGGCCGTGGCGGTTGAGGGAGTCCTGGTTTAAGGGGTCCTCGGGAGGCCGACCTATTTCTTATGGGCCGGACTATATGGGCCGTTTGCCGAGCATTGGATTGATCGAAGACCCTGTCTCCAGGAAGGAAGCTTCGGGAATCGTGGCGTATCCTCCACGTTTGGAGTAGTGAATTGGCATGTTTATCCCTTCGGCGTGTAACCGACCATGTGTAAACCCTAGGTACCCTCGGCGTCTATATAAGCCGGAGGGTCTTAGGTTGTAGAACAAGAGAACTCATCTAGGGTTTTAGCTATTCGATCTCGAGGTAGATCAACTCTGTAACCCTTATACCATCAATATAATACGGCAGGACGTAGGGTATTACCTCCATAGGAGGGCCCAAACCTGGGTAAACATTGTCTCCCTCGTCCCCTGTTACTATCGATTCTAGTCTCACAGCTCAGGACCCCCTACCCGAGATCCGCCGGTTTTGACACCGACCTTGGTGCTTTCATTGAGAGTTCCGCTGAGATCGCCAAAGGAATCGATGGCTCGCCTCGTCATCAACGAAGAGGTCCGCAATACGGACACTTTCGTCCCCGGACAGATCTTCGCTTTCGGCAGCATTGTGCTGCACGCCGACCCGACCGGCCATCTAGGCTGTGTCGGAAGTTTCGCCCCCGATCAAGAGGTCAGATTCGGGGACCTAGAGTTCTCCGTATACTCTTGGGGCAACCTGTCACTAACCGGGCTCGCAGTCTCGCCTGCCACGCCCGAAGATTGTGAGGCTTTAACCTCAGATCCATCTTTCGGTCCCGCCCACGGGATCTACCCCGGCGAGGACGCGACTTTCAGTCCGGACCCGGTCATAGTGCCATACTTCCGGACACCTGTTCTTGCCGAACACTCCCCTCGCGCGGACGCATCAGAGGTTAACTCCGGAAGCTCTGAGCAGGCCGACCCGATCGAGCTCTCGATAATCAATGAGGCCCTAGATCGGATCTCGTCGATGAAGATTACCGACGACCCAACCCCGATCTGTGCTCAGATCGGGCTCATGGCGGGTCAGGATGAATTTTTCGTCCCACCCACCACCCACTTGGTAGCCACTATCGAGGATTTAACCGACATGTTGGACTATGCCTCTGAGGATTTAACCGACATGTTGGATGAGGAGGATCGCGACCTCACCCCCGTTAACACCGGGCAGTGGACTGCCACCTCCACATACGACGTCTACATGGTGGACACTCCGAAAAACGATGGCGACGAATCGGGTGAAGCACCGTCAAGACGCCGAAAGCCGCATAAACGGTCAAAAGGAAAAAAGGGAAGAAAAGCTATCGACGGCACCGGGGACGGAGACACCCCGGAAGACCTCGACGATCCCGATATCCCCGAACACCCGTTAGAGGGTCAGGATAGACCGGAAGACCAGCGCAACCCCGACGATCTAAATGATTCCGAGGACGACAATTACCCCCCCTGTCAAGGAGGAGGACATCCCGGAAGCCGATGACCTCGCCATCCCCGATAATCCTGAGGATCAGGAACTGTTCAGGCAACAGCTTATAGCCACGGCCCGTAGCTTGAAAGCAAAAGAATGGCAGCTTAAAGCCAAACAAGACAACCTCAATGATCGATGGACGAGAGTCCTCTCAGCTGAGGAAGGATACGGTACCAGTCTATCGGACCAACCTAAGAGCTATCCATGTAGAAGGCTGATGCCACAATTCGATAACGCGCTCACTGATACGCCATCTCCCAAACATACCCCATATGACAAGCCAGACCGCCCTCCTCGAGGACGAGACAGGACGGCTGACGACACCGGCTATAGGCCGACGATAACCCGTAGACGGGGAAAAGAGCCACTAGAGCACGATGACAGGTTCGACCTGCGACATGACCTGGATACAGATCAAGTCGTATGCGATCCATCTACGGATCCAGAGGAAACTCACCCGATGGACGGGAAGGGTGCCGGCCTTGGCTCGACCGCAACAATAAAGGTCGGGAACGAAACCGGCTAGGACAGACGCCGATCACCGGCGCGACATAGCTCGGGTCAGAGGCGCTGCCCACCCACTGTGTTTCACGGAGGAGGTGATGCAGCATCAGTTCCCGGAAGGGTTTAAACCCGTAAACATAGAACAATACGATGGGACAACTGACCCAACCGTATGGATCGAGGATTTCCTCCTCCACATCCACATGGCGCGAGGAGATGACCTCCACGCCATCAGGTACCTACCCCTGAAGCTTAAGGGGCCAGCTCGGCAGTGGTTAAATAGCCTCCACGACAACTCCATTGGGTGCTGGGAGGATCTAGAAGATGCATTCCGATCTAACTTCCAGGGCACTTATGTTCGGCTGCCGGACTCCTCCGACCTAAGCAACGTCGTCCAGAAGCCAGGAGAATCCGCGTAGCTATTCTGGAATCGGTTCTTGACCAAGAAAAACCAGATCGTTGACTGCCCGGACGCCGAAGCAATAGCCTCTTTTAGGCACAATATTCGGGATGAGTGGCTTGCTCGTCAGCTCGGCCAGGATAAACCAAGGACAGTGTCCGCCCTTACATCACTCATGACCCGCTTTTGCGTGGGCGAGGATAACTGGCTAGCAAGACGTAGCCACAACCCCGAAGACCCCGGAACCTCCGAAGTTCGGGATGGAAACGGGAAACCAAAGCGCAACAAGAATAAGCGTCGGCACAACAATAGTGATGCCAATGACACAGCCGTTAACGCCGGCTTCCGCAACTCCCGGCCTGGGCAGCGGAAGAAGCCTCCTAAGGGCAATCGCGACGGACCCACCCCGCTGGACAAGATCATGGAGAGGCCTTGCTAGATCCATGGCACCCAAGAGAAGCCCGCCAACCACACCAACTGTAGCTGTTGGGTATTCAAACAGGCTGGCAAGCTCGCATCCGAGGACCAAGGCAAGAGCCCACGCAGCGAGGACGAGGATGAGCCCCGCAGTCCGATCGGTGGCGGACAAAAGAAATTCCCTCCAGAGGTAAAAACAGTAAATATGATATACGCCACTCATATACCCAAAAAGGAGAGGAAACGTGCCCTTCGAGAGGTCTACGCCGTAGAGCCTGTAGCCCCGACGTATAACCCATGGTCGGCATACCCGATCACCTTCGATCGACATGACCACCCGACCAGTATCCTTCAAGGGGGTTCGGCCGCCCTCGTCCTAGACCCCATCATAGACGGGTATCACCTCACTAAAGTCCTAATGGACGGAGGAAGTAGCCTCAATCTGATTTACTCAGACACGGTGAAAAAGATGGGCATAGATCCGTCAAGGATCAAACCCAGCAACACTACCTCTAAAGGAGTGATCCCAGGCGTCGAAGCCCGGTGCACGGGCTCTGTAAGCCTGGAAGTAGTGTTCGGGTCGCCCGATAACTTTCGAAGCGAGGACTTGATCTTCGACATCGTACCTTTTCGCAGCGGCTATCACGCCCTGCTCGGCCGTACAACGTTCGCTCGCTTTAACACCGTCCCACACCACGCATACCTCAAGCTCAAAATGCCCGGCCCCAAGGGGGTCATTACTATCAATGGCAACATAGTGCGCTCCCTCCGAACTGAGGAACATGTGTTGGCCCTGGCGGCCGAATTCCATTACACTGATGATCGGCAAACACCGACATCTGCCGTAAAAGCACATAACGCTGGGAAGCGAGCTCGGTTTCAACCCAAAGTACCAGAACCTTCTTCTCCCCATAAATAGGGACTCGCCCCCCATCGCACAGCCCTAGAACCATCAAAGCACGTGCCGAGGAGGCACAACTTCGCGCTCAAAATTCCATGGGCAGCGGTGGGGAAAAACTATCAAAGGGTAAGTGTTCGGCTGGACCGAACTATCACCATCAAAACGTCTTCGGACACACTACAGGTACCATATAGTACCTGCTAGGGCGTAAAGCTCATTCACACTTCGGCGACTTCTCAAGATTTTTTTTCCCAAAGTCCGCTCGCCGAACAGCAAAACCCATAGCGGTATACAACTCCTTAGGAGACGCAGGAGCGGACAAACGACAGGGCACATCGAGGACGTCAGGTCACCCATCGAAGACCCCTGGTACAACCCCTCCTGCAAGGTTTATATTTCATTTTTAAATACCTGTAAAAGTACAGATATATCATACATGATCGCTTCGCTGTCTTTTTTGGCACACTCTCTATTTTCCACCCCTTCTTGCGAACCTATTTGGTATACTTTACGATGCAACCGGCTAATAGACCGGGGGCTCGAACTTAAAAAATCGCCCTAAGCACAACTGATTTTGCGTTCGGCGTCTTGGAATTCCGCTTTATATGCATTGGTTCCGAACTATGTCTTGGGTCAATAGTTGGGTTGCCCGGTTCCTGTGCTTGCCCCTTTACGTTCCCCTCATTCGGCTAAAAGGGCAAAGGGAGAACCACTGCGATTGTGCTTCCGGCTAGCCTGGTCAAGCACCTCAGCGGAGAAAGCCGAAAACTGACTGTCATCGTATGTGAGAACCGGTCTGCGAATCCGAGCTTAAATAAGCCTTGTTAGAGGTTATTCCGTGTCATGCGATGGGTTTGGTATTAGTACAAACCATGTGATATCGGCTTTGGCCGCAGTTCATCCGAACATCACAAACCACTGCGGGCTAGTCATCAGCCCCCCGCACTCCTTCCTCGCGCCCCTACAGCTAAGTGAAAGCAATAAAGCATTATGGTCCGATTGCCTTGTCCGCCCCACACTACCGCCTTCGGGTACCGATAGCTCGGCTAAGGGTCACAGTACGGTGGCATAGACACCCCGCGTAGCATCTACATGGGGGCTGAAGCCGACGACTCGCAACTTTCAGTTTCAACGGCCACACAGGAGTTATAAAGGATGCAAAATACGAAAGACATGATAAACCATGCATCTTAAATATAAACGCGTTAAAAGGTCTTCGGACATATTACAACGCATTTACTCATAAATGTTTTGTCTCGAACATTGAGCCTCTATTGCCCGAGCACCCTCCATAACTACGGAGAAGTATCGCTCAGGGCACCTATGCTCCTTTCCAGGGGGCGGCGGAGTAGTGGCTATCTTCGTCGGATCAAGACCCGGCCAATGCACCTTGGCCCTTGCGAAGGCCATCCGAGCTCCCTCGATACAGGAGGACCGCCTTAGTGCGTCGATCCGAGG
Organism: Elymus sibiricus; assembly: GCA_039707655.1. Classification (NCBI taxonomy): domain Eukaryota; kingdom Viridiplantae; phylum Streptophyta; class Magnoliopsida; order Poales; family Poaceae; genus Elymus; species Elymus sibiricus. Next base: position 201,081,717 of record CM077669.1, on the reverse strand, counting down.
CGAGGCGTTGCTCAGCTTCTGCACCAGGCAGAAGTAGCTACTCGGCAACGGCTCGTCGGGCCATAGCCGGATGCAGAGATCCTTCATGGCCGGCTACGCCATCCGGTGTAGCTCCATCAGCTGCTTCAACTGCTCAACGAGGAGAGGAGAGCGCTCGGGGGCTTCAAATTGTGCCCACAATAGCCGAGCTTCATCTCCCTCTCCACGCGAAGCATAGAACTGGTTCGCGTCCGCTGTGCTCTTCTGGAGGTCCGTGCAGGCGCCTGAGGAACGCCACAATTAGGTAAGCAATACTAACTTGCTATCCCCGAAGACACACTGCAGTAAATACGGCTTACCATCCTTGATAGCCTTGACCTGGCTGACTTGCTCTTCAAAGAACCGCCTACCCACCAGCTCCTTCTGGAGATCGGATTTCAGAGTGGATAGTTTGGCTGCCTGCTCCTTGCCTTTCTGCTCGAGGTCCTCGCACTTTTGACCGGCGTCTTTGAGCTCTTGCTGGATTTCCTCCACCCGAGCCTCATGTTTGGCACCGGAGGCTTTTAGATCGGAGAGCGCGGCAGCCGCTCGTTCGGCCGCCGCCTTCTCGCTCGCGGCCTCCTGTTTCGCCTTTTTAAGCTCGGCCTTGAGCTTCTCAATTTCCTTCGCCGAGGCTGCGTAAGCATCAAACATAGAAAAACACTGCATCGACAGTACGGTGATGAAGAATTCGGATATTATAATCCGGCTCACCTTGCGCCTCGTCGAATCTCTTATTCAGAGCGTCGAGCTCATCTTCGGAGCTCTTGAGCTTCCGATTTAGCTCGTCTAGCTCGGCGGCATTAACAGCCGCCGCCGATGACGAAGCCTACACATAACAAACCACTTTCAGGTTACATGGATTCAAACCTCCGAACTATCATAAACATGATCATATGTTCGGTCCTCTTAAGGGCTATTGGAACATTCCGAACAAATATTGTCTCATGCATTGTCCGGTTAATGGTCTATCATTGACCCCCAGGTGAGTTTTTTCCAAACTCACCTAGGGCTCGGGGGCTGCTATATATATAACGATAGCACAAAAAATAGTAAATTAGCAAAACATTACGTGGCTTACCTGGAAGCCCGTCAAGAGACCCTTGAAGGCCTCCTTCAGTCCGCTATCAACGGACTGAATGCTTTGTAAAACCGCACCCATAAGGGTGCGGTGCTCCTCGGAGATGGAGGCGCTTGACAGAGCCTCCCCCATAGCCGGCCACCCATTGGTCGGTGGCGCCGGTGGAGATCGGTTAACCCGATCTCCAACCGGGGATTGAACCGGTGCCTCCGGAGGCATGGTGCGCTTCGGAGACGACCTCGGAAGGAACTGGACATCCCCTCGTCCGGTCTCCTCAGTATCCGGGAGGGGCTTTTCACCCCGGTCTTCGGCGGCCAAGGCGTTAGCCTCGACCATGACGTCGTCGCCCCCACCGCTGGTGTCTGGCCCCAAAGGAGCCTGTTGGGATGACACCTCCGCGGCATCCTTCGCGGCGCCCGGAGGAGAGGGGTGTGACACGGTCCCGCTCTCCACTAGCTCGGCGGGCAGGGTCTCCCCGTCCGAGACTTGATCGGTGGAGAGAACACGTGGTGGGCTGCAAGTCAATAGGCGCTCACATGTTAATAACATTCAGAACTTAGCACTAATAGCTCAGGAAGTCTTCGGATCTTTACCTTTGAGCTGGGGGCTTGACCCTGAGGTTCCTTCGTGGAACCTTCTCGAAGTCCTCGGACTCGGTATCCGAGTCCGAACTGTCGTCGGACAGAGTTAACTGTGTCCGACGCGCTTTCTTCGGGGCGGGAGGAGGTACATCCTCTGTGGTGTCCGATGACGCCGCCCTCTTTCTTGCGAGTGGGGAATCGCCTTCCCCCTCGCCCTCGTGCTCCTCCTCTTGATTCGAGGAGGCATGGGTTTCCTTGGACACAGCCTCTGGCTGGTCCCTGATGCGCAGGCCTTCTCGGCCTGGTTTCTTCTTCTTCTCCTTCTTCTCTGGTGCCTTGTAAGGCGCCACGACAGGCATCTTCGACACCAGCTGGGACCTAGGGTCTTCGGGTTGTGGAGCCGGGCATTTGATGCCCATAGCCTTGCTCAACCATTCTTGCAGAAGTGATCGGAAAGTGCTCAGATTTTCTTCAGGAAAACGAAGCCGATCAAGCGAAACTATGTTATACCTCGGAAGAGGGTTTATCGGCGCGCAGGCCCTGGTCCTCCTTCTTGGTTTGCCAGTTCTCCTGCGCCTTGAACATCACCTTCCACAGCTTCTCCCGAGTGGTGCGGAAGAGCCAACGAATTGTAGGCTCATCGTCAAGCCGATAAGTCCACATAGGAGAATCCCGGCGCTGGCAGGGGAGGATGCGCCGCCGGAGCATAATCTGGACCACGTTGGCCAGCTCGATTTTGTCCTTGATCATGGAGGCGATGTGCCTCTGCAGGTCATCCACCTCTATATCCGACCCCCAGTCGAGGCCCTTTCGGACCCATGAGGTCAATCTGGTCAAGGGACCGGATCTGAATTCGGCAGGAACAGTTCCGCCCTCCTCCCTTGTCTCGGTGATGTAAAACCACTCTTTTTGCCAAGTCTTGATGGGGTCGATGAAGGTGCCGGATGGCCATCCTATGCGGGGAAGCTTGCTGATGACTGCCCCGCCGCAGTTTGCGTGTTTGCCTACGACACACTTCGGCTTGATATTGAATATCTTGAGCCATAGTCCGAAGTGTGGTTCGACCTGCAAGAAGGCCTCGCAGACGATGATGAAGGCCGATATGTGCATGAAGGAGTTCGGCGGGAGGTCGTGGAAGTCAACTCCGTAGAAGAACATGAGGCCCCTAACGAAGGGGTGGAGCGGGAAGCTCAGTCCTTGGATGAAGTGAGGAATGAAAACCACCCTCTCGCCTGGTTTGGGGGTGGGGATCACCTGGCCCTCCTCAGGGGCGCGGTTGGAGATGTTGGCGGGGAGGTAGCAGGTGTTCTTGAGGTCCCGAATGTCCTGGTCTGTGACCGTGGAAGCCTCCCACTTGCCGTTGGAGCCTGAGCCGGCCATGGCTGAGCTCGGAGGAGGAAGGGTGGAAAACCTAGATCTGGGCTCTGGAGGCTCAGGAGATTGGGGAAGCGGGGATGCGAATGGGAAGCGCGGTTAAGCCTTGGGGTTTTCTTTCCCTTTTATTGGGCTTGTCGCCGGTTAGCCTCCCTTCAGTGCACCGTGAATCCCTCCGTTTCCCAAGATGTGCGTGCTGTTATACGCGCATGATTAAACATAACCCGTGTGAAACGGAGCACGATCTGTGCATTGATGGATCATGCAGATGAAAACGGCCTCGAACCGCGAATCGAGTTTTTGCGACTGGTTCAGCGGTCGTGGTGGGCCGTGACCTTTGATCTGAAAGGTTGTCAGGGGGCACTATTTACTCCTTGACGATTGGCCTTCAGGGCCGAGTTATTCATGGTGTTTGGACGATCCATGATCGAGAAAACTACACGTCATCGGAGGCCGAACTAAACTTGGCCGATCACTATTTGGAGAAAGGAACTCGCCTCGCAAACCAAAGACTCTGATCATATGAAGCATCTGGAGCTAGGACCCTTGGCGTTGGAGGCTAGTTTGGGGGCTACTGAGGGAGTCCTGGTTTAAGGGGTCCTCGGGAGGCCGACCTATTTCTAATGGGCCGGACTATATGGGCCGTTTGCCGAGCTTTGGATTGATCGAAGACCCTATCTCCAGGAAGGAAGCTTCGGGAATCGTGGCGTATCCTCCATGTTTGGAGTAGTGAATAGGCATGTTTATCCCTTCGGCGTGTAACCGAACATGTGTAAACCCTAGGTACCCTCGGCGTCTATATAAGCCGGAGGGTTTTAGGTTGTAGAACAAGAGAACTCATCTAGGGTTTTAGCTATTCGATCTCGAGGTAGATCAACTCTGTAACCCTTATACCATCAATATAATCAAGCAGGACGTAGGGTATTACCTCCATAGGAGGGTCCGAACCTGGGTAAACATTATCTCCCTCGTCCCCTGTTACCATCGATTCTAGTCTCACAGCTCGGGACCCCCTACCCGAGATCCGCCGGTTTTGACACCGACAGCGGTAGAGCAGACCGCCGCGGCAAGGCTCCGCAACAGAAGGAAAGGCCAGCCAGAGGCCGTAAGAAGAAAGAAGCAGAGGATATGAGTGAGGATGAGGATGATGAGGAGGATTCCAGTGATCGAGAATTCCAGAAGGCAACCGAAGCCATGTGTGTTGACGGGGGTGCGTCTTTGCATTCCTCTCACCGACAGCTCAAGCAATGGGCGCGTGAGGTCAACGCCGTGGAACCAGCTGCAGAGTCCAAAAGGCCACTCAAATGGGCCCGCACGCCAATCATCTTTGATGAAGAGGACCATCCTGATCGCACCACTGCGGTCGGATGTTTGCCATTGTTGGTCTCCCCAACAACCTGCAACCTCAAGGTCACCAAGATGTTAGTTGACGGTAGGGCGGGATTGAACTTAATCTCCCCAAAAGTTGTCGAAAGGCTGCAGATCCCTGACAAAGAGCTCAAGGCTATGGGTACATTCCAAGGAGTCAACCCCGGCAGAAGCCGACCTAAGGGAAATATTACTTTGCCTGTGACGTTTGGCGGGGAGTTGAATTACCGGACTGAGAAGGTGGTGTTTGACATGGTTGAGCTCCCCCTGCCTTACAATGGAATTCTTGGTCGCCCAGCCCTGGCTAAGTTCATGGCAGCATCCCACTATGCTTACAACACTTTGAAGGTGCCAGGGCCCATTGGAATCATCTCCATCCCGTCCGACAAGAAGGATGCAGTCATATGCCTGGATAAGATGTATCGAGATGCGGTAGCAGCTGAGGTCGCGGAAGTGCCAGCTCCTGCCAAGGAATCAAGGAAAGAGAATAAGTCTAGCAGAGACAACGATAAGGAATCCGGGAAGCATGCCTCTTCGGAGTGCGTTGCGCCCGTCGAGGACCTGATGGAGATTTCCACTAGCAAGAAAGCCAAGGTCACCTATCCTGAGACGAAGAAGATCCTGGTAGGGAAGGATGGCGCTAGTGGCACGTTCACCATCAGCGCCACCCTTGCTGACAAATTGGAAAGCGCGCTCGTTGCCTTCCTGCGGGCGAATGTCGATGTGTTAGCTTGGCAACCATCTGACATCCCCGGTGTTCCCAGGGAGGTGATTGACCACCACCTTGCTGTCTGCCCCCATGCCAGGCCCGTCAAGCAAAAGGTTAGGAATCAAGCCTTGGAGCGGCAGTAGTTAATTGCCGAAGAAATCAAGAAGCTTGAAGCAACTGCTTTGGTCAGAGGAGTGTTGCACCCAACTTGGCTAGCCAACCCGGTAGTGGTGCGCAACGCGAATGGGAAATGGAGGCTCTGCTTAGATTTCACTGACTTCAACAAAGCATGTCCGAAGGACCCTTTCCCCTTGCCGCGCATCGACCAGATTGTTGATTCCACTTCCGGGTGCGATTAGCTTCCTTCTTGGACGCATACTCCGGATACCACCAGATTTTCATTACTAAGGTAGATGAGGAAAAAACCGCATTCATAACTCCGTGCGGCACGTACTGCTTTGTACGGATGCCCTTCGGGTTAAAGAGTGCCGGTTCGACCTTTGCCAGAGCCGTTCTGATTGGATTTGGGCCTCAGTTGCACAGGAACGTAGAAGCTTACATGGATGACATAGTCGTCAAGACCAAGGATGAAGCAACTGTCATACAAGACTTGGAAGAAACTTTCGCAAATCTGCGCAAGATCAATTTGAAGCTCAACCCTGAGAAGTGTGTGTTTGGTGTCCCATCCGGCAAGCTGCTTGGGTTCTTTGTATCTCAGCGAGGAATAGAAGCCAGTCCCGACAAGATCAAAGCAATTGAATAGATACAAGCTCCCAAGACCATCAAAGACATCCGACGCTTGACCGGATGCATTGCCGCATTGAGTAGGTTCATCTCCAAATTCGCTGAACGCGCCCTGCCGTTGCTCAAGATTCTGAAGAAGGCTGGCCTGATGAAGTGGACCTCGGAAGCAGAGGCAGCACTGCAGGATCTAAAAACTAACCTTTGTTCTTCTCCCACCTTGGTCGCTCCTAACCAACAAGAGCCGTTACTGCTATACTTGGCGGCAATGAATCAAGTGGTTGTGTAGCGCTGGTGGCGCAGCGAGAAGTGGATGAAGGTGCGGCCACTGCAACTGATGCTGCAGGGGACAAAACCGAAGCATCCGCGGCAGAACCTAATGCAGGCCCAGGGGAACCTCAGCAAGCTGGCGAAGGCAGTTCCAAGGAAGTGGCAAAGAAGAAAGTGGTGCAGCGGTCAGTGTACTTTGTCAGCTCCTTGTTGCAGGGGGCTAGGTCAAGGTACTCTAGAGTGCAAAAGTTGATCTTCGGCCTCATCATGGCCTCGAGGAAGCTGCGCCACTATTTCCAAGTCCATGAAATCACAGTTGTCACTCGCTTTCTGCTACAGCGTATATTGAGGAACCCCGAAGCCACTGGTAGTATGGTTGAGTGGGCACTTGAGCTGTCAAGTTTCGGGTTGTACTATGAGAGCACTTCTATAGTTCAGAGCAGGGCGTTGGCGGAGTTCATTGCAGAATGGACACCCACGCCAGACGAAGAGGTCCCGGAAACAATCCTCCCCGGCAAAGAAGCACCCAAGGATTGGATCATGTACTTTGACGGTGCTTTCTGGCTCCAGGGTGCCAGAGCAGGCGGCTCCTCGTCGCCCCACCGGAGAGCACCTCAAGTATGTGGTTCAGATGCACTTCCCCCGGGAGGAAGCCACCAACAACACAGCCGAATATGAGGGACTCCTTACCGGACTCAGGATCACGGAGGAGTTGGGAATCAAGAGACTGATCATCCGAGGGGACTCACAGCTCGTGGTGAAACAAGTCAACAAAGATTATCAGAGACCGTTCATGGAAGCATACGTGGAAGAAGTGAGGAAACTGGAGGAGCGCTTTGATGGGTTGCAAGCAGAGCATTTGCCCCGCGCAGAAAACATCATCGCTGATCACCTATCAAAGTGCGCCGCGCAGAAGCTCCCTATGGAACTAGGGACTTTTGTCCTCCACCTCTCCCAACCATCAGTATCCCCATCAGCAATGACCAGGAAAAGAATAAAGTTGAACTCTGACAAGCATTTCCCGGCAGAGCTTCCCAAAGCCACTGGTAGAGAAGTTGCCGGGGGAAATCCCGTTTCGGTTGGTGTGCAGCTCCCTCCCGCAGAACCTCAGGCTCTTGCGGTCGAGGTAAGAGCTCCCACAAACGGGGAGATGCCTTTAGTCCTTGTTGTCGAGCCGCAGGCTCTAACCTGGGCGCAACATGTAGTCCATTTCCTCCAAACTGGAGAACTCCCCGAAGAACAAGAAGAGGCCGAAAAAGTAGCCCGTCGGTCAAGTATGTACTAGTTTGTCGATGACACATTGTACAGAAGATGAACGAACGGTGTGAAATTACGGTGCATCTGGCAGGAGGATGGACTGAAGCTGTTGGCGGAGATTCACGGAGGCGTATGTGGCTCTCACATTGGATCTAGAGCTCTTGCCGGGAAAGCCTTCCGGCAGGGTTTCTATTGGCCCACTGCCCTCCAAGATGCGACTGAGTTGGTCACCAAATCTGAAGCCTGCCTGTTCCATTCCAAAAACATCCATCAACCAGCGCAAGCTCTCCAGACGATCCCTTTAACCTGGCCATTCTTGGTCTGGGGGCTCGATATCTTGGGCCCCTTTCCCCGTGCTGTCGGGGGCTTTGAGTTCTTGTTCATAGCAATCGACAAGTTCACAAAGTGGCCTGAGGTGGAGTCAGTAAGGACTGGTGTGCCGTTTTGGAGTGCCCAACAGTGTGATCACCGACAACGACACCCAGTTCACGAGCCGCGCCTTCATGCAATACATCCAAAGCCTTGGAAGCAAGGTCTCCTTAGCCTCTGTTGCACACCCAAGAAGCAACGGGCAAGTTCAGAGGATGAATGCGAAAGTGCTACGAGGGCTCAAGACAAGGACTTTCGATAGACTACGGAGAAGCGGCAAGCGCTGGATAGATGACTTGCCGGTGGTTCTTTGGTCCCTCAGAACGACACCGAAACGAGCTACCGGCCAGACGCCCTTCTCCGTAGTGTATGGGGCGGAAGCAGTACTCCCCACGGAACTCATGTATGGGTCACCTCGAGTACTTGCCTACGACGAAGTAGAGCAAGAGCAGCAACGGCATGACGATGCCATGCTCCTCAAGGAAGATCGTCTCCGGGCTGCTGTGTGTGCTGCACGCTACAAGCAGGCCCTGCGCCTCTATCATAGCCGCAGGGTCCATGCCCGGAGCCTTGAGGAAGGCGACCTTGTCCTTAGGCGCGTTCAGTCCGCCAAGGGTACCAACAAGTTGATGCCGAAGTGGGAAGGCCCTTACCGGGTAGCACGAGTCACCAGACCCGACGCAGTCTGTCTGGAGACCGAAGATGGCACCAAGGTGCTTAACTCATGGAATATTGAGCATCTTCGTAAATTCTACCCGTGAGGCGCGGCTGTCGGGCTCAGTCCCCGGCAGCCACCTTTTGTATAAGCCTTGCCGAAATTGCATGTAACCCTTTGTACAAAGCTAGGCGCAGACCCTGTGCAACAATAATAAAGCTAGGCATTGCATCATATCATTGCATTGCACATTCGTTATGCATTTTTTATGATTGCAATATCATCGCTTATTCAAGTTCTAGAGATTTGCTAGATTACTTGTTGAGCCTATAATCCTTGTTGCTGCATTCTCTCGTCGAGGTATAGAGGCCATTTGCTCTACGTGTTTGATTGCCAGGAAAACATAGAAGGAGGGAAAAAGGACAAGGATGGTGGCCCAGCGTACTCCGGACATGGATACTGCTTAAAAAGATAAGTCTGCCCGCATATCCCAAGTCTTACGATTGTTTGCTCCCTTAAAGGAAACCCTTTGCTCCCTTTTCGGATGTGTTCTGTGGAGTCCCCCACGTCGTGAAAACCCTTGTCGGGACGAGCCGTCCCCCAGTTCCTGATATTTACCAGCCCCTGGGGGACCGTGCCGATACCGAGAAGGAGCCCTGCCGGGGAACAATGCTAGCCTGCTACCAGGGGCTCGCTCCCTCTTTGGCGCTCGTGGTTTGTAGTGACCCGACAAGCGGTTCCGTGCGGCAAGGTCAAACACACTGACACAGTAGAAATAAAGGGGGAAAAGGATAGTACTCAGGGAAAAGAGATAGCATTCATTCATTTGTTGATACAAATCGGATAAGGATTACATTACGATTAACTAAAACTTGGCGAGCGCCTACATCTTTTGACTGATAAAAAGATAAGTGCCCCATAATGCCTTTCTTGTCCCTCTCCTCCTAGGAATTAGGTGGAGAAGAAAAGGAGGGCGAAAGGAGTGCTTTGCTGGGATTCGGCGCCTCCCCGCCAGGACCAGAGGGACGCGTCCGAAGAGAAGAAGGGCCCCATCCCCAGGCAGGGCGGACGAAGCCGACGGAGCGGACAAGACCGACGAGGGGGAAGAAGGCGGAGGGCAGGTGCAGATGGTGGCACTGTCGGAGCCCAGCTGGTGATTATGGTGCTGCCGGGGAGCGCGACGTGTCGGAGCCGTCATCCGAGGTCCTGAAGCATCGTGGGTCCCCGACCGCCATCGTCTTCCTCATCGCCACCGCTCGAGGGAACGCCTCCACCGTCATCCAAGCTCCCGACACGGCAGCCGAGAGACCCCACAGAGAGCATGGTCGCCCCTGGTGGCCAAAGGCGGGGAATTCCCCCTGCCCTTAAGAAGAACGCGTGGGCGAAAGACTCCCACCCATGCGCGTCATACATAACGCCATGGGCGGAGAACTCTACCACGACGAACGACGAACCGCTGCTACGACTACTCTCATACAGAGTACGCGATCCACCACGATGCTGCGTTCCCATCTTAGGCTCCAGCAGGGTGTCGACCGCGCGCCGTCCCGTCAAGACTGAAACAGCGGGCGACGCGGCAGTAGTTGTGCTGCCGCAGCTGTCCTTAGCGCGACCGCCGCGCCGCTCGCACCCCCATCCGAGACCCTTCTGGCTGGCTCCTAGCCCGAGGTCGTCGATCCGGAGCGGGAGCTGAGCATGGGCACAAAGAGAAGACCTTGCGATGGCAAGCACGCTCGCCAAGCCTTTTCCCCTAACCATTAGGAGGGAAGGGGCGGCCTGAAGGCGAACCAGAAGAGGAGGACAAGCAACGTGGACTTGGGAGTAAGGAGGAGATGTGGATGGATAAGCATCGCCGCCATGACCCCCTAATTTATAGGGGAGAGCACAGGGGTTTGCTCTCCCCCGCTGTAGAGCGGCCGCCCATCTCCACCAATCCCACTATCCACGATTCACGGGCGAACAGGTAACCGCCCCATTGCTCCAATCCCACGGCGCCGCAGTTTCTGCCACGCCCAGACCATTAAGTCCCGCGCACCCGCCGCAAGCTCCCCGCAATGCATGTGGCGCGCGTGGCGGAAATGGCCTAAGGTAGTGGGTCATTGCTGACTAGTAAATTGGCGGTTACTCCCCCACATTGCGCGCCTGTGCATAAATTTTGGGCCTGACCCAACGGCACCAGGCTAGCGCATGTGGGCTAGACCTGGGGGCTCCTGTCGGTGCACTAGGACAGGGGTGTCGAGTACCCCTGACTTATGCACAGGCAGAGGTAGCGCAACCCATCAATACAAGTGCAAAGCAAGCAAGCATTCAAGACCAAGACCCCGACAGAAGCAACCTACAAAAGGTCAAGCAACGCCGGCGAGACCAACACAACAGCCCAGGAGGGGCCCAGGGTGCGCCAGCCGCGTCCTCGATGCCTACCGGGGACCAAGGCGCGCGCATCTCCAAGAAGACCTGGCAAGCCATCCCCCGGCAGGCGCGAGCCAACCGGCCACCGCTCCACCGCATTACAACGCCAGGCGCTTGTCGATGTGGTGTCGAGCCCTCAGGTGGCTAAGTTGCTCTCGTTAAGCACATGGCGACGCACCAGAAGACAGATTATGCCCAGTGGACACCCGTCCAGAGGCATGTCAAGACACTAAGCAACAGCCAGCTGAGCGGTGGTAAGAGCCTACCGGGGATGCACCCCCGCGCGCCACCTAGCCCAGCAACCATGGTATTTTGTACTAAATGCCAGAGTTAGGTATGATATCTCTGTTAGCTATCTAATCGATATATAATGACTATTTTGCCATTGTGGTTGCCCCTTTCCCTATAAAAGGAGGCCCAAGGCAACCTAGCTGAGCATTCAGACCTTTGGACACTTGTACTCACGTAGGAGCTCTCCCCGACGGCAACCCTTACCGGGATTGAGCGTTGTGTGTTCTTCGTGTTCCTCTGATCAATCCACCAAAAGCAGGAGTAGGGTTTTACGGTTCATAGCAGCCCGAACCTGGGTAAAAACACCAACATCCCGATCACTGCGCTGCCTCATGCTCTCTGCTCTTTGTGCAACGTGACCCCCCTTGCCGAACCACAAAGGGGCCTCTGGTCCCATAGGTGATCATGTGCATCCGTGCCCCGACACTCCGCATAGCTTCAATTGCGTGCATATATCTTAGTATCATCTTTTGTGTTACAAATAGTACCCACATACATAATTGCTATCTTGGTGTGCACATCCCGCATTGTGTCCATACAAAACATCATTGCTAAATTAAAGAGACGCCAAGCTTTTAAGAAAGAGGAAAAGAGCAATAGCATCGCAAACTTCGCATAGCATACTTGATCATCTTTGATCACTTGAGCGAGTGACACGTGCCTCATACATACATAGCAAGTCGGGGATAGGAACACGACACGTTTTGTTCCTTTTAGGTTGTGCACAAGTGCGTATCATGCCCATTTGAGCAATCGTGCTAGTGTCTCTCTAGTGTTGTGCAACGCGAGCATTTTCCGTGGATTCCACATTTTGGCTCATCCTTGGTTGCACGACCCCGATTTTCTTTCGTTTGTGTGTTTCCGTGTATACTCATTGCTATTGATCTACATTGTCTCACTTGCGAATTTATGAATGCCTTTCAACATTATTGAATCTTATCTTTCGGATTGCGTGAAATTTGTGCCAGTATCCTAACCAAGCTCCTCCATAAGCCTTATTTGTGTAGGTGTGAGAAGGACGATCTTCGGTACCAATTCTACTACTTCCACATTTACACATTGAGTGATCTTTGATCCATTTTCAAACTTGTGGAATGGTAATTGATATTGTCGTTTCATTCTTCCACTTATATCTATCTAAGTGTTGTTATGGATAGGTCAAGCATCCATAACCCGGCATTTGAGGAGCAAGAGGACGACGAAACCACCTTTGTCACCAAAATGCAATTCTTCGACGCGCAAAAGGCAAGGCGCCAATCGCATGACGTCTTGAATGACTACATCGAGCAACTCGCCACCGACGTACGCGAATCCGAAGTGCGAACAAGGGACTACCTCGACACCAAGCTCTCAAGCCAAATGGAGGAAATTCGCGCTTTGATGGTCACGCATGCTTCTTCTACATCTGCATCCTCCGGACGGCACCACTCAAGTCGGTACTCATCGGACTACTCTTCCGGCAAGAGTCCACCTCGTCCACGTTCTCATCATCGATATGACCGCTCCGGTCCAAGTTCACACTAAGGCCGCCAACGTCAAGCTTTGGACAATCCCTTCCATGGCAATGGACTACAAGATCGACTTCGCGAGCGTGGTCGACGTCAACAACAAGAACAAGAGGCATTGGAACAAGAACGCCAACAACAACACCGTTAAGAAGAAAGGTGCCTTCATGAAGAACAAGCGCTTGAAGCCCAACGTGCACTCCATGATTCTACTTGTGCATTGGAGGAACGAAACCGTCAAGCACGTCTTGAGCAAGAAGCACTTCGCAGTGAACGACAAGAAGAACTTCGTCGCAAACGATAAGAAGAAGCCAATCTCCAAGAGGAGCACCAAAAAAGGCAAAACCTTGTGCGTCCACCTCATCGCCGTCCTCAATCTCATCGCGACGAACCCGAGCATGAAGACGAGCAAGGCCAAGAACAACGTCAACATGCCCAAGACAATGAGGATCCACCTCCAACACAAGGATTTCGGCCTCACCACCACAATGATGAACAACGCTTCGGCAAGCTCAAGTTCACAATGCCAAAGTTTTCCAGAAGCAATGATCCCGAAGATTACCTATCATGGGCGCTCAAAGTTGACAAGATTTTCCGTCTCCACAACTATGACAAAGAGAAGAAGATCGCCATGGCTTCACCCGAGTTCCAAGACTACGTCCTTATTTGGTGGGAACAAGTGATTGAGCGAAGAGGAGAGAGAGGTGAACCTCCTATCAACACTTGGGCCCAAATGAACGATCTCATGAGAGCTCATTTTGTGCCTACACACTACAACCGAGATCTCTTCAAGAAGCTACAACAACTCAAACAGGGCACCAAGTCGGTAGAAGAGTACTATCAAGAGATGGAAATCGCAATGATCCGAGCCAATGTCAAGGAAGATAACGAGCAAACAATGGAACGCTTCTTGAATAGCCTCAACTACCAAGTCAAGAAAATCGCGGACTTCCAACCGTACTCCAACTTACTTGAACGTGTGCATCAAGCGACCAAGGCGGAACGCAAAGTGCAAGATGACAACAAGTACTGCAAGTTCTCTTCCAAGACCTACGGTTCAAGTGCTCAAGCTACTATGACAATGACGCCTTTGACTATGAAATCTACAACACCTACCGGCGACAAGTCAAGCTACGAGGACAAGACGACTTCGTCAAGCCGACCTACTACAAGCAACTACCAATCGAGAGCATCATCCTCTACACCAACACCGGATGCTACCGCCAAGACCAGCTCCATCAAGTGTTTCACGTGCCAAGGCCGAGGCCACAAGACTTATGAGTGTCCAACAAGACGCACCATGATCCTTCAAGAAGATGGCACTGATGGGATAAATTGAAGGAAGGATTTCGCACCGCCCACATTCCTTCTGGGATCATGGATATCAAGAAGAGAGAATTCCGAGCGCTGAAGCAAGGAAGTGGCTCTATCAAGGAGTACATGCAGAAGTTCAACCTGCTGTCAAGGTATGCACCTAAAGATGTCAACAACTCATAAGTCGTGATCACCGAATGCACGTGTACAGTGATCCCAGAGATCAATGCTCACTGAACACACAGAAGCTGAATAACAAGAGTCTTACATCCACATTTAGCGTCTTACACAAATAAAGACCATGGAGGTCAAGTCTTACATAGATAGGGCCGCAAGGGCCAAATACTTAAACATAACAAGCAGCGGAAATCTTGGTCGAAAGTGTGAACCCATGCCATCTGCCTTAAACCTACAGGCATTCTGACTGGGAAGCGTCCTAATTCGCATGTTCGTCACCAACAAACTCTTCACCATATTCCTGCTCTTCCATGCCTGGCGAATTAAATAACTAGTGGCAAGCCAATGAGTACTTTGAATGTACTCGCAAGCAACCCAAGTTGTGGAACAAGGTATAACAATGCATGATATAGCACTAAGTAGGTAAGTTTTGCAGAAAGCTGATTTTAAGTGCAATGATATGATCTAGTAACCTTAAGAAAACATGCATCAACTGCTGACAGGTATTCATGTGAACAAATCTCAGTTATCATCATAAGCAGGGGTTGAACATCTCATGTTCATCATCATGCTAATTCATCGGACTTAGCTCAAGTACCATCTTTGTCACCAACACACACACACACACACCATGTTTGTGAAAACACCAGACGTAGTTTAAGCAGGACCTCCAACTCTCCATGACCGTGGACACGGCTATTCGAATAGTTTGACACTCTGCAGAGGTTGCACACTTTACCCACAAGACTCGAGAAACTTCCGTGTCAAGCCACGACTCGCGGTATTGTCCATACCCGAGGTAAGTACCTAAACATTGCCTTTCCCCTGACGATACTAAACAAAGAGTCCACTCGATTGGTACCCAGCCCACATGATGTACATCACAAGTATCATCCATGTAGGGACCAACGGTGTGCCCGGTGCCTGTGAAGACAGTGCATGATCGTCCTTACCGGCACGACCCCGTATCGAGAGTGACCGCGTCACTCCCGCCACTAGTAATGCGGGCACTATGCTAGTAACCATCAAAGTAATCAACAAAGCCCCGTCCCATAAGGGGTATATGTTGGGGAACGTTGCATGGGAAACAAAAATTTTCCTACGCACACACAAGATCTATCCATGGTGATGAGGATCTACGAGAGGAAGAGTGAATCTACATACCCTTGTAGATCGCTAAGCGGAAGCGTTAAGAAACGCGGTTGATGTAGTCGAACGTCTCCGTGATCCAAATCGCAAGTCGTCCCTCGATCCGATCACGAACTAGTGCCGAACGGACGGCACCTCCGCGTTCAACACACGTACGGCTTGATGACGCCTTCACCTCCTCGATCCAGCGAGCGATGGTGAAGTAGTAGATGAGTTCCGACAGCACGACGGCGTGGTGATGTTGGTGAGGAACAATCTCTGCAGGGCTTTGCCAAGCACTACGGAGATTATGACGGGAGAACTAGAGGGTTAGGGTTGCCGACACACGGCTTGGGAAATCTTAATGTGTCCCGTGTGCTAGCCCTGCCCCTCTATTTATATGTTGAGCCTTGGGGTCTAAACTTGGAGTAAAAGCCTCCTCCAGGTCGGTTTTGCCCGCAAAAGGTCGGTTTGGCCCGCAAGGAAAGAGTCCAACTCGGATCCCTGCAGTACCGCGCACAAACGGTAGTACCGCTTCACACAAGCGGTAGTACCGCTTCCAACAAGCGGTAGTACCGCTTACGCGGTAGTACTGCCTTTACCAGCGGTAGTACCGCTTAAGGCAGTAGCAAAACTTCGTTTTGCACTTTCCAATACCTCATGGGCTTTACCCCTTTGGCTCATATAAAGTGTTGTTGCACCCGAACACTTCGGTAAACACCCGGAACCCCTTCCGGTGAATTCCGGAACCTTTCCGGAGATCAAAACACTATTATCACATATATTAATCTTTACCTCCGGACTCTTCCGGAGATCCTTATCATGTCCGGGATCTTATCCGGGACTCCGAACAACCTTCGGTCACCAACACAATAACTCAACTATACTAATCGTCACCAAACGTTAAGTGTGTAGACCCTGCGGGTTCGAGAACTATGTAGACATGACCGAGACACCTCTACGATCAATAACCAATAGCGGGACCTGGATGCCCATATTGGCTCCTACATATTCTACGAAGATCTTTATCGGTCGAACCTCTATGGCAAGGATTCAGTTAATCCCGTATGCTGTTCCCTTTGTTCTTCGGTATGTTACTTGCCCGAGATTCGATCGTCGGTATCTCTATACCTAGTTCAATCTCGTTACCGGCAAGTCTCTTTACTCGTTCCGTAATACAAGATCTTGTGGCTAACACTTTAGTCACATTGCTTGCAAGGCTCATTGTGATGTTGTATTACCGAGTGGGCCCTGAGATACCTCTCCATCATACGGAGTAACAATTCCCAGTCTTGATCCATGCCAACCCAACAGACACCCTCGGAGATACCTGTAGAGCACCTTTATAGTCACCCAGTTACATTGCGACGTTTGATACACACAAGGTACTCCTCCGATGTCAGGGAGTTGCATGATCTCATGGTCATAGGAATAGATACTTGACATGCAGAAAACAATAGCAATAAACTGACACGATCATATGCTATGTTTATAGTTTGGGTCTTGTCCATCACATCATTATCATAATGATGTGATCCCGTTATCAAATGACATCTCATGTCAATGGCTAGGAAACCTTAACCATCTTTGATCAACGAGCTAGTCAACTAGAGGCTTACTAGGGACACAGTGTTGTCTATGTACCCACACATGTATTTGAGTTTCCAATCAATACAATTATAGCATGGATAATAAACGATTATCATGAACAAGGAAATATAAAAATAACCAATTTATTATTGCCTCTAGGGCATATTTCCAACAGTCTCCCACTTGCACTAGAGTCAATAATCTAGTTCACATCACTATGTGATTTACATTGTAATGAATCGAACACCCATGCAGTTCTGGTGTTGTTCATGTTTAGCCCTTGGAAGAGGTTTAGTCATCGGATCTGCAACATTCAGATCCGTGTGTACTTTGCAAATATTTATGTCGTCCTCCTTGATGTAATCGCGGATGGAATTGAAACGTCGCTTTATGTGTCTGGTCCTCTTGTGAAATCTTGGTTCCTTGGCTAGAGCAATGGCACCAGTATTATCACAAAACAGAGTCATTGGGTTAAGCGCACTAGGCACTACTCCAAGATCTGTCATGAACTACTTCATCCAGACACCTTCCTTCGCCGCCTCCGAGGCAGCGATGTACTCCGCTTCGCATGTAGAATCAGCTACCACGCTTTGCTTGGAACTGCACCAGCTAACCGCACCCCCATTAAGAATAAATACGTATCCGGTTTGCGACTTAGAGTCATCCGGATCAGTGTCAAAGCTTGCATCGACGTAACCTTTTACGACGAGCTCTTGATCGCCTCCATAAACGAGAAACATGTCCTTAGTCCTTTTCAGGTACTTCAGGATATTCTTGACCGCCGTCCAGTGTTCCATTCCTGGATCACTTTGAAACCTTCCGACCATACTTATGGCGAGGCTGACATTGGGTCTTGTGCACAGCATTGCATACATGATAGAGCCTATGGCTGAAGCATAGGGGATGACACTCATCTTTTCTCTATCTTCTGCAGTCACTGGGCATTGAGTCTTACTCAACTTCACACCTTGCAATACAGGCAAGAACCCCTTCTTGGACTGATCCATTGTGAACTTCTTCAAAACTTTGTCAAGGTATGTGCTTTGTGAAAGTCCTATTAAGCGTCTCGATCTATCTCTATAGATCTTGATGCCTAATATGAAAGCAGCTTCTCCTAGGTCCTTCATTGAAAAACTCTTGTTCAAATATTCCTTCACGCTTTCCAACATTTCTATATTGTTTCCAATCAGTAATATGTCATCCACATATAATATTAGAAACGCTATAGAGCTCCCACTCACTTTCTTGTAAATACAAGCTTCTCCGTAAACTTGTATAAACTCAAACGCTTTGATCACCTCATCAAAGCGAAGATTCCAACTCCGAGATGCTTGCACCAGTCCATAAATGGATCGCTGGAGTTTGCAAACTTTGTCAGCATTCTCTGGATCGACAAAACCTTCTGGTTGCATCATATACAACTCTTCCTTAAGGAAACCGTTAAGGAACGCTGTTTTGACATCCATCTGCAAAATTTCATAATCGAAAAAGGCAGCTATTGGTAACATGATTCTGACGGACTTAAGCATCGCTACGGGTGAGAAGGTCTCATCGTAGTCAACTCCTTGAACTTGTGAAAAACCCTTTGCCACAAGTCGAGCTTTATAGACAGTGACATTACCGTCCGCGTCCGTCTTCGTCTTAAAGATCCATTTGTTCTGAATGGCCTTACGCCCTTCAGGTAATACTTCCAAAGTCCATACTTTGTTTTCATACATGGATCCCATCTCGGATTTCATGGCCTCTAACCACTTCTCGGAATCCGGGACCATCATCGCTTCTCCATAGCTCGTAGGTTCATCATTGTCCAACAACATGACCTCTAAGACAGGGTTGCCGTACCACTCAGGAGCAGTACGTGTCCTTGTCGACCTACGAGGTTCGATAGCAACTTGATCCAAAGCTTCATGATCATCATCATTAACTTCCTCTTTAGCTGATGTAGGCTCTACAGAAACATCTTTCTGCGTTGCGATACTTTCAGGTTGACGTAAAGGTTCAACAACCTCATCAAGTTCTATCTTCCTCCCACTCAATTCTTTCGAGAGAAACTATTTCTCAAGAAATGTTCCGTTTTTAGCGACAAACACTTTGCCTTCAGATCTGAGGTAGAAGGTATACCCAACTGTCTCTTTTGGGTATCCTATGAAGACGCATTTCTCCGCTTTGGGTTCTAGCTTTTCAGGCTGAGGCTTTTTTGACATAAGCATCACATCCCCAAACTTTAAGAAATGACAACTTTGGCTTCTTGCCAAACCAAAGTTCATATGGCGTCGTCTCAACGGATTTTGATGGCGCCCTATTTAAAGTGAATAGAGCTGTCTCTAATGCATAACCACAAAACGATAGTGGCAAATCGGCAAGAGACATCATAGATCGCACCATATCCAATAAGGTTCGATTACGACGTTCGGACACACCATTACGCTGTGGTGTTCCAGGCGGTGTCAATTGTGAAACAATTCCACACTGTCATAAGTGACTGCCAAACTCATAACTCAAATATTCTCCTCCTCGATCAGATCGTAGGAATTTAATCTTCTTGTTACGATGATTCTCAACTTCACTTTGAAATTGTTTGAACTTTTCAAATGTTTTTGACTTGTGTTTCATTAAGTAAATATACCCATATCTACTTAAGTCATCAGTGAAGGTGAGAAAGTAACGATAACCACCGCGCGCCTCAATACTCATCGGACCGCACACATCAGTATGTATGATTTCCAATAAATCACTTGCCCGTTCCATTGTTCCAGAGAACGGCGTTTTAGTCATCTTGCCCATGAGGTATGGCTCACATGTGTCAAGTGATTCAAAATCAAGTGACTCTAAAAGTCCATCAGCATGGAGCTTCCTCATGCGTTTTACACCAATATGACCTAAACGGCAGTGCCACAAGAAAGTGGTATTATCATTATCAATTCTACATCTTTTGGCATCAATGTTATGAACATGTGTATCATTACTATCGAGATTCAATAAGAATAAACCCCTCACATCGGGTGCATGACCATAAAAGATATTACTCATATAAATAGAACAACCATTATTCTCTGATTTAAATGAGTAACCGTCTCGCAATAAACAAGATCCAGATATAATGTTCATGCTTAACGCAGGCACTAAATAACAATTATTCAGGTTCATCACTAATCCCGATGGTAATCGAAGAGCGAGCGTGCCGACGGCGATCACATCAACCTTGGAACCATTTCCCACGCGCATCGTCACTTCGTCCTTTGCCAGCCTCCGTCTATTCCGCAGTTCCTGTTTTGAGTTGCAAATATGAGCAACCGCACCGGTATCAAATACCCAGGCACTACAACGAGAGTTGGTAAGGTACACATCAATAACATGTATATCATATATACCTTGTTTGTTGTTGGCCGCCTTCTTGTCAGCCAAATACTTGGGGCAGTTCCGCTTCCAGTGTCCAGTTCCCTTGCAATGAAAGCACTCAGTTTCTGGTTTGGGTCCAGCCTTGGGTTTCTTCACGAGAGGAGCAACTGCTTTGCCACTCTTCTTGGAGTTACCCTTCTTACCCTTGCTATTTTTCTTGAAACTAGTGGTTTTATTGACCATCAACACTTGATGCTCCTTCTGAATTTCAGACTCAGCGGCTTTCAGCATCGCAAACAGCTCGGCGACTGACTTGTTCATCCCGTGCATGTTATAGTTCAACACGAAGCTCTTGTAGCTAGGTGGCAATGATTGAAGAACTCTGTCAGTGATAGCCTCTGGTGGAAGGGGCATCCCCAATACTGCCAGATGGGTGGAGTACCCAGACATTCTGAGTACGTGATCACTGATAGACCCGTTCTCCTCCATCTTGCAAGCATAGAACTTATCGGAGATCTCATATCTCTCGATCCAGGCATTCTTCTGAAAGATAAACTTCAACTCCTGGAACATCTCATATGCTCCATGACATTCAAAACGTCTTTGAAGTCCTGGTTCTAAGCCATACAATATTGCACATTGAACTATTGAGTAATCTTCAGAACGAGCCTGCCAGGCGTTCACAACGTCTAGAGACTCAACTGGAGCGGGTGGATCACCAAGCGGTGCATCAAGGACATAAGCCTTCTGGGAAGCCGTAAGGATAATCCTTAGATTACGGGCCCAGTCCACAAAGTTACTTCCATCATCTTTCAACTTAGCTTTCTCTAGGAACGCATTAAAATTCAGGGGTGCTACTGCGCGAGCCATGATCTACAACATAAATATAGCAAAGACAACTTAGACTATTGTTCTAGATAATGAGTTTAGTTAATCATATTACTTAAAAACTCCCACTCAAATAGACATCCCTCCGGTCATTCGAGTGTAACATGATCCAAATCTACCAACTCAAGTCCGATCATCACGTGAGTTGAGGTGGTTTCAATGGTGAACATCTTCATGTTGATCATATCTACTATATGACTCATGTTCGACCTTTCGGTCTCTTGTGTTCCGAGGCCATGTCTGTACATGCTAGGCTCGTCAAGTTTAACCTGAGTGTTCCGCACGTGCAACATGGCTTATACCCGTTGTATGTGAACGTAGAGTCTATCACACCCGATCATCACGGCGTGTCTCGAAACGACGAACTTTCGCAACGGTGCACACTCGGGGAGAACACAATTTTATCTTGAAATTTAAGTGAGGGATCACCTTATAATGCTACCGTCGTCCTAAGCAAAATAAGATGCATAAAAGGATTAACATCACATGCAAATCATAAGTGACATGATATGGCCATGAACTTGTGCTTTTGATCTCCATCTTCAAAGCACCGGCATGATCTCCATCGTCACCGGCATGACACCATGATCTCCATCATCTTGATCTCCATCAACGTGTCGCCATGAGGTTGTCGCGCCGACTATTTCTTCCACGACTATAGCTAACTCATAGCGATAAAGTAAAGCAAAAACGGCGAAAATAATTAAAGACAACTTTATGGCTCCTGCCAGTTGCCGTACTCATCGACATGCAAGTCGTGATATTCTATACAACACATGATCATCTCATACATCACATATATCTCATCATGTAATTGGCCATATCACATCACAACATACCCTGCAAAAACAAGTTAGACGTCCTCTAATTGTTGTTGCATATTTTACGTGGCTGCTACGGGTTTGCAAGAACCGTTCTTACCTACGCAAAACCACAACGTGGTGTAGTGATTGCTTTTTGATCTTCTAAAAGAACCCTCTTCATTGAAATCGATTCAACTAAAGTGAGAGAGACAAACACCCGCTAGCCATCTTTATGCAACGAAGTTACATGTCAGTTGAAGGAACCTGTCTCGCGTAAGCGTACGCGTAATGTCGGTCCGGGCCGCTTCATATCACAATACCGCCGAATCAAGTATCAACTAGTAACGGCAAGCAATATGTATACACCCATGCCCACAACTCGTTTGTGTTCTACTCGAGATCTCATCTACGCACAGACCTAGCTCAGATGCCACTGTTGGGGAACGTTGCATGGGAAACAAAAATTTTCCTACGCACACACAAGATCTATCCATGGTGATGAGCATCTACGAGAGGGAGAGTGAATCTACATACCCTTGTAGATCGCTAAGCGGAAGCGTTAAGAAACGCGGTTGATGTAGTCGAACGTCTCCGCGATCCAAATCGCAAGTCGTCCCTCGATCCGATCACGAACTAGTGCCGAACGGACGGCACCTCCGCGTTCAACACACGTACGGCTTGATGACGCCTTCACCTCCTCGATCCAGCGAGCGATGGTGAAGTAGTAGATGAGTTCCGGTAGCACGACGGCGTCGTGATGTTGGTGAGGAACAATCTCTGCAGGGCTTCGCCAAGCACTACGGAGATTATGACGGGAGAACTAGAGGGTTAGGGTTGCCGACACACGGCTTGGGAAATCTTAATGTGTCCCGTGTGCTAGCCCTGCCCCTCTATTTATATGTTGAGCCTTGGGGTCTAAACTAGGAGTAAAAGCCTCCTCCAGGTCGGTTTTGCCCGCACAAGGTCGGTTTGGCCCGCAGGGAAAGAGTCCAACTCGGATCCCTGCAGTACCGCGCACAAGCGGTAGTACCGCTCACGAGCGGTAGTACCGCTTGAGCGGTAGTACCGCTTCACACAAGCGGTAGTACCGCTTGGGCGGTACTATCGCTTCCAACAAGCGGTAGTACCGCTTACGCGGTAGTACTGCCTTTACCAGCGGTAGTACCGCTTAAGGCAGTAGCAAAACTTCCTTTTGCACTTTCCAATACCTCATGGGCTTTACCCCTTTGGCTCATATAAAGTGTTGCTGCACCCGAACACTTCGGTAAACACCCGGAACCCCTTCCGGTGAATTCCGGAACCTTTCCGGAGATCAAAACACTATTATCACATATATTAATCTTTACCTCCGGACTCTTTCGGAGATCCTTATCATGTCCGGGATCTTATCCGGGACTCCGAACAACCTTTGGTCACCAACACAATAACTCAACTATACTAATCGTCACCAAACGTTAAGTGTGTAGACCCTGCGGGTTCGAGAACTATGTAGACATGACCGAGACACCTCTACGATCAATAACCAATAGCGGGACCTGGATGCCCATATTGGCTCCTACATATTGT
Organism: Elymus sibiricus; assembly: GCA_039707655.1. Classification (NCBI taxonomy): domain Eukaryota; kingdom Viridiplantae; phylum Streptophyta; class Magnoliopsida; order Poales; family Poaceae; genus Elymus; species Elymus sibiricus. The sequence continues at coordinate 201,058,284 of CM077669.1, read as the reverse complement.
ACGAAGATCTTTATCGGTCGAACCTCTATGTCAAGGATTCAGTTAATCCCGTATGCTGTTCCCTTTGTTCTTCGGTATGTTACTTGCCCGAGATTCGATCGTCGGTATCTCTATACCTAGTTCAATCTCGTTACCGGCAAGTCTCTTTACTCGTTCCGTAATACAAGATCTCGTGGCTAACACTTTAGTCACATTGCTTGCAAGGCTCATTGTGATGTTGTATTACCGAGTGGGCCCTGAGATACCTCTCCGTCATACGGAGTAACAAATCCCAGTCTTGATCCATGCCAACCCAACAGACACCCTCGGAGATACTTGTAGAGCACCTTTATAGTCACCCAGTTACGTTGCGATGTTTGATACACACAAGGTACTCCTCCGATGTCAGGGAGTTGCATGATCTCATGGTCATAGGAATAGATACTTGACATGCAGAAAACAATAGCAATAAACTGACACGATCATATGCTACGTTTATAGTTTGGGTCTTGTCCATCACATCATTATCATAATGATGTGATCCCGTTATCAAGTGACATCTCATGTCAATGGCTAGGAAACCTTAACCATCTTTGATCAACGAGCTAGTCAACTAGAGGCTTATTAGGGACACAGTGTTGTCTATGTACCCACACATGTATTTGAGTTTCCAATCAATACAATTATAGCATGGATAATAAACGATTATCATGAACAAGGAAATATAATAATAACCAATTTATTATTGCCTCTAGGGCATATTTCCAACAGTATCGTGGTTGTACATGTAAGGTTGGGGTGGTCAGCAAATTTTAAATCTCTCCATTTTCGAAAACACACACACATCCTGCTCCGGTACACCACTTCTTTCTCAAGCGGTTACCTAGCACAACATCATCTCCCTTGGGCATTAGTGGCACCCGACGGGGTTTTCGAAAAGTCTTTGAAATCATTTTGTTTCCATCACCATGCATATTCCCATCCCACTTGCGTAGCACTACTAGCAACCTAACTACTCCCTCCCGCACAACCCTCATAAGAATTGTAGGGTCATGCACGATGCAAGTATCACTGGTAAAGTATCGGAGGTATCCCACCGAAGTGGTCACCACATCAACATGATCAACATCACGGAAATAAGTGCTATATGCCATGCAAATAAAAAGGGTCCTTAGTCATGGTCAAAGGGCTGCTTGCCTGGCTCAACAAAGTCTTTGGGGTCTTCGAATTCTTCGGGTCCAACTCCCTCGTCAACAACGCAATCTATCATCGCGATAAATAACGGTAATAATAAGCATCACAGCAAAAACAGAGCACAAAGTCTACTTTAAAAATGTTACTCTATTTTGAAAAATCCTAAAAACAATACTAAATATATTTTCCTAAGGTTTTGGGGTGAAAAATATTTTCAAAACTATTTTTAACAGAGGCTAAAAGATGCCTAAAACAGGTTTTGAAATAAAACAGCACATAAAATATTTTCAAATATTTATACAAATGGCACTATTAAATTCTACACAATATTTCAAGATTTGTGGAGTTGGAGTTATGTCAATAGGAGAAATAATTTGTCCTGTGGAATTTTTGGGATTCTGAAAGAAAAGAAAAAGAAAAACTGGTTTGGAGCAAATGGGCCAAAAGCGGCTGGCCGGATCGGCCCAGCCAGCGGAGCAGACCCGTGCGTGCCTGGCGCGCGTGCGGCTGATTTAAATCTGACCGGTGGGCCAGGCCGGTTAGCGGGAGAGAGGGAGGCGGGAGACCTGGTGGAGGATGACAAGCGGGGCCTGCTTGTCATCACCTTCCTCAGGCCAGATGAGGTCGAGGAGGCTCACCGACGGCTACAGGGAATGGGGAGGCGAACGGCGATCACCGGCGTGCTCAGGGCCTCGTCGCCAGTCGGTTGGTGGAGGAGGAGGGGGGCGGGGAGCTCTCGTTCGCCGGTGGTGAGGATGCAGGGTGGCGGTGCTTCGGGTCGAGCTTGATCCCATCGCTACACACTGCAACAGAGAAGGATGAGAGGGCGAATGGGGTCAGGGAGGTCCAGAGGTACCAGATCAAAGAAAAGAGGGGGCTAGGGAAGTCCCTACAGCGCGAACGTCGGCGACCCGAGGCGGTGGCGCTACGGTCGATCCCGAGCGCTCGAGCATGGGGAGGTCAAGCTGGGCTTCTGGAGTGCGATTGGAAGGGAGAGGAGGGATCCAGAGGGGAGAGCGGGACGCGGGGAGGCCCTTTTATAGGGGAGCCGCGGTCCACCGAGCGCTTGTGCGCCGGCGAGGTCGAGGCCAAGGCTACAGGTCACGGGGGCAGGCAGGGGTGAGTCCGGGGTCTTCCTAGAGGTGGTCTACGACGAGCGGGAGCAAGAGAGAGAGAGAGGAGCGCGCGTGTGAGCCTGCTCACTGGCCGAGCCGGGCGGCGCTCGGCACGCGCGGAAGGAGGGAAAAGGAGGGGGAGAGAGGAAGGGGCCGACCGCGTTGCGTGTCCCAGACGTCAAGGCGGCCTCAGGAGACACAAGGGGGAGGCCCTACGTGGTCGGGGGCAGGGATTGGGCGGCGGCTACAGTGTTGTCGGGCACTGTAGCGCGCTCTGGAGCGCCCGTTTGGCATGCCATGGCATGCGAATGGCATCCTAGGCGTGGCCATCCATGTCCAGTGGGTCCAGGGAAGCATAAACAAGGTGGTAGCTGCATTGGATGCTCTGGATAGCTGATAGAATAAGAGGGAAGGGGAAAGAGAAGGAGATTCCTGCTGTCCAGGGGGGTAAAATGGGGTTTTACCCTACCAAACAGTGTCTTATGGACTTGGGATTTTTACTGGAGGTGATTGAGCATTGCAAGAAGGTGTGGTAAAAATTTACACTCAAGGAGAATAGAGGAAGGGGGTCAAACTTGGCTCTTACCAACCAGCCAGAAGGTGTTTCATGGAGTTTTGGGCAAGCAAATGGAGTTTGCTTGACATGAGATTTAACAGTATGGAGATGTAGGTAGAAATAGGGAGGATCACCAAGTTTGAGGAGATTTGAAGAAAGTTGATAGTACAAACTTGGAAAACCCTAGAATTCAACAGGAACAGATTTCTATAGATCTAGGCATTCATTTCACTTCCCACAAATCCACAACTTGGTGTGGTATCATTATTTGGGGTTTAGCACATGCCCACAAAGTTTGGAGTCAAGGGAAGAAACTTCACAATGTAAAGTTGCTCAAATTTGAATCTAGACAGAGAGGGTTTTCGAATATTTTGATGAAGTAAATCAATTGGGATTGAGATGAAACTTTGCAAGATCATCACATATGACAATTGTGACTTGCTGGAATTTTCTTGGAATTTATTGAGAATATTTCTTATAGAATTATTTCAAAAGCTTGATTTGGACAGAAAGGCTTTTGATGGGTTTTGCCCATGTTTTTGAACGTGACCATGTGTTGAAACTCATATATATGGAAAATATATGTTCACTGAGTTTCCCTAAATTTTGTGAAATATTTTTAAAACATTTAAATAATTTTTTCCCTATAAAAACCCATTTCTGGCCTTAAGAAAAAGCCTTTAAGTAAAATAGGAAAATAATTTTTAAAAATATTATATGGTGGTTTTGGGAAGTCATATATATAGTAGGTTCCAAATAAAGTCTTCGGGGAAAAAGGATCCACCCAATTTGAGGACTTGCAGTACAAACCTCAATTCAGGGGTTTTTGAAAACCTAATTTGAATATAAAAAATTTGGTCAAAATAAATTTTGATAAAAATAGTTTTGGGTACTATTCACATGGCATGATCATTGGGCAAGAAGTTTGGATCAAGGAAGATGTATCTGGAGAGGAGTAGAACCTAAGAGTGCCAAACACAATCATCCAAGCAAGCAAACAACCAGTAATTCAAACAAGCACAAGCACTGAAAAAGTTTTAATTGGTTCCAAATTTTGTAAATCCAAGCATAGCAAAGTGATACAAACACAGGGTGTGACAGACCTACCCCCCTTACAAGTATCTCGTCCCCGAGATTCCTAGGCTAAGCACTAAAAATATAAGGGAACTCAGATCTAAGATAGTCTTCACGCTCCCAGGTTGCTTCTGCTTCAGTGTGGTTGTTCCATTGAACCTTGAAGTACTTGATGGTGTGGCTTCGGGTGCAACGTTCCGCTTCATCCAAAATACGAACTGGCCTCTCATGATAAGTGAGGTCTGGCTGAAGGTCGATGGCTTGATGGTGGATGTCCTTGTAGAGGTCGGGGCGGTTGGGAACTTGAAGACACTTCCGGAGTTGTGATACGTGGAACACGTTGTGCACATCGGAGAGCTCGGAGGGTAGCTCTAGCTGGTAAGCAACTTCTCCTCGTCTTGCGGTGATCTTGAAGGGGCCGATGTATCTTGGTGCAAGCTTTCCTTTGACATGGAAACGCTTGGTCCCTTTGAGAGGCGTGACTCGGAGGTAGACATGGTCACCGGCACAAAAGTTCACTTCTCGGCGGTGAGAGTCGGCGCAACTCTTCTGTCTTGACTTGGCGGTCTCGAGGCGCTCTCGGACGAGTTGAACTTGCTCTTCTGCTTCGCGGAGGATGTCTAGCCCAAAGACTAGTCCTTCTTCGGTCTCTGACCAGTTGAGGGGAGTACGGCACTTGCGTCCATACAACACCTCAAATGGTGCCATCTGAAGACTCGACTGATAGTTGTTGTTGTAGTAGAACTCAGCAAACGGCAGGCAATCTTCCCACTTGGCTCCATATGCTAAAACACAAGCACGGAGCATATCTTTGAGTATCTGATTTACTCGTTCTGTTTGCCCACCTGTCTGGGGGTGAAAAGCAGTGCTGAAGGAAAGCTTGGTTCCCATTGCCTCCTGAAACATCTTCCAGAACCTTGAGGTGAATTGGGTGCCTCGGTCTGACACGATCTCCTTTGGAACTCCATGAAGACTCACGATGCGCTCGATGTAAAGGCTGGCTAGCTTGTTACCATCATAGGTGGTCTTGACGGGAATGAAATGGGCTACCTTGGTTAGGTGATCGACAATGACCCAGATAGAATCATGTCCCTTGCTCGACCTAGGTAATCCGGTGATGAAGTCCGTCCCGACTTTGTCCCACTTCCATTCAGGCACCGTGAGAGGTTGCAATAGTCCAGCGGGTTGCTGATTCTCAGCTTTGACTCTCTGGCATATGTCACATTTGGCAACAAAGGTGCCTATTTCCCGATTCATACCATGCCACCAGAATCTTGCCTTGAGGTCTTGGTACATCTTGGTTCCCCCAGGATGGATGGAATATGGAGTGTCATGAGCTTATTGCAAGATCAAGTTCTTGAGCTCTTCTTTGTTGGGTATGCAGATGCGCTTCCCAAACCATACAACTCCTTGTTCATCCACTGAGAATCCTGGAGCCTTGCCTGCCTTGATCTTCCTCTTGATGCCTTCAATGCTCTCGTGTCCCTTCTGAGCTCCTTTGATATCATCCATAAAGGTAGGCTTTGCTTCAAGGTTGGCTAGGAATCCAGGTGCAACTAGTTCGAAGCCGAAGCTTTCAAGCTCTTCATACAGGGCGGGTAGCCTTTCCTTAATCATAGCATTCAAGGAACAAGCCTTTCTGCTTAAGGCATCAGCTACCACGTTAGCCTGTCCAGGGTGGTACTGAACACTGAGTTCATAGTCCTTGATCAACTCCAACCATCTTCGCTGCCTCATGTTCAATTCCCTCTGAGTGAAAATATACTTCAAACTCTTGTGGTCTGTGTATATCTCACATCGCTTCCCCAGAAGGTAATGTCGCCATGTCTTCAAGACATGAACTACGGCTGCCAATTCAAGATCATGAGTAGCGTAGTTCTCTTCATGAGGACGTAGCTGTCTGGATAGATATGCTACGACTCTGCCTTCTTGCATCAGAACACCTCCAAGCCCGGTTCTTGATGCATCACAATATATCACAAACTCCTTGTGAATATCGGGGGTGGTCAAAACTGGGGCTGTGGTCAATCTCTTCTTGAGCTCTTGGAAGCTTTCTTCACACTTCGGCATCCATTCGAACTTCTTGTCCTTCTTCAAAAGCTGAGTCATGGGTCGGGCAATGCTTGAAAACCCTTCGACGAACTTGCGGTAATATCCCACGAGTCCGAGGAAGCTCCTGACTTCCTTCACATTGGTTGGGAATGCCATTCAGTCACGGCTTCAATCTTGGCAGGATCCACTGACAATCCCTCTGCAGTCAACACATGACCCAAGAATCCAACTTCATGCAGCCAGAATTCACACTTGCTGAATTTGGCAAAAAGTTGGTGCTCACGAAGCTTGTCTAGGACCAATCTCAAGTGTTGCTCATGCTCTTCTTCAGACTTGGAGAAGACGAGTATGTCGTCAATGAAGACGACAACGAACTTGTCCAAGTACTCCATGAAGACTTTGTTCATGAGGTACATGAAGTAGGCAGGGGCATTGGTCAACCCAAATGACATGACCGTATATTCATACAGGCCATACCGGGTTACAAACGCCGTCTTTGGGATGTCTTGGGGCCTGATCTTCAACTGGTAGTACCCAGACCTGAGATCGATCTTGGAAAACACCTTAGCTCCATTCAGCTGATCGAACAGGTCTTCAATCTTGGGGAGTGGGTACTTGTTCTTTATTGTGACCTCATTGAGTGAACGGTAATCGAAACAGAGTCGGATAGTCCCGTCCCTCTTTGACACAAATAGAACAGGTGATCCCCAAGGAGAGGCACTAGGGCGAATGAATCCTTTCCTGAGCTGCTCTGCCAGTTGCTTCTACAGTTCAGCCAACTCTTCGGATCCCTTTCTATAGGGCTTCTTATAGATGGGCCCTGCTCCGGGCATTAGCTCAATGATGAACTCAATGTCGCGGTTAGGAGGCATTCCGGGCAGCTCATCAGGAAAAACATCGGGGTATTCGCATACTACTGGCACTTGATCCAACTCAATTCCCGACAGACAATTAACCTGAGGGGCTTGAGTGGAGGCACAGCTGGGGACATACTTGACTTCCACTCCTTGGCTATTGGTTAAGGTAACGGTCCTCTTGGCACAGTCCAAGTAGCCTCGGTTCTTGATTTGCCAGTCCATGCCTAGGATCACATCCAAGCCTTCCGACGTCAGGATGATAAGGTCTGCTAGGAACTCTACCCCGTTGATGCTAATCTCAACTCCTTTACAACCTATCCCAGACTTCATAACTGATCCCGGGGTTTGAATCAACATTCGACTGCCCAGGGGTGTAGGCTTCATACCACTCTCTAGTGCAAACTTTTGAGTGACAAAAGAATGCGAAGCTCCACAATCAAACAGTACAGTTGCTGGGGTTGAGTTGACGAGGAACGTACCCAGTATGACATCCGGGTCTTCCTGAGCTTCCTCAGCGGTGACGTTATTCACACGACCTTTGCCATTGTTGGGCTGGTTGTGGGGAGCTGGGTTCCTTGGTGGCGGTCCACGGCCTTGACCTTGGTTCGGCGCATTGGGGCGCGGTGCATCTGGCTTCTTGTTGGGACACATCCTAGAGATGTGTCCTGGCTGACCACATCCAAAGCAAGTGACTTGTCCAGGGTTGTTGTTGTAGTTCCCGTAGCCGTTGTTGTTATTGGGGTTGTTGTAAGCTGGCCTGGGATTGGCATACTGCTGAGGCTGGTAGCTCGGACGAGGTGCAGGAGGTCTAGCCTGCTGCGGCTGATAGGTTGGCTTGGCTGGGGCTGGCTGCCAGGGGCGAGGCTTCTGGTTGCTGGAACTAACCTTGCTGATCATCTTGCGCTTGCGAGTGTCGTATTTGGCACGACGCTTGTCTTCTAGCATGAGGGCCTTGTTCACCAGGTCGAAGAAGGTCCGACAGTCGCAGACGATGAGCTGATACTGCAGGGTCTACTGAAGTCCTTCCATGAAGCGTTCCATCTTAGCAGCCTCCGTGTTCACATCTTCAGGTGCATACCTTGACAGTAGGTTGAACTTCTGCATGTACTCCTTGACAGAGCCACTTCCTTGCTTCAGCGCTCGGAATTCTCTCTTCTTGATAGCCATGATCCCAGAAGGAATGTGGGCGGTGCGGAATCCTTCCTTGAAGTTATCCCAAGTGATCACATGATCGCCCTGCATGACCTTGAATCCATCCCACCAAGCTCTGGCGGTACCTCCGAGGCAGTGAGAGGCATACATCACCTTCTCACGATCCTCATTGCAATTGACCAGTGCAAGGAGGTCCTCGATGGTGCGGATCCAGTCATCGGCATCCAAGGGTTCAGCAGTCTCGGTGAAGGTTGGGGGCGAATTCCTCATGAACTCAGACAAAGTGGAACGTCCATTGCCGTTCCGGCCTTGCTGCTGGTTGTTCACAAGGACTTTAGCCATCTGCTGAATAGCAGCAGTTTTGGCTTGGCATTCCTCCCGGAGAACTTGGAGAAACTGAGCTATGGTCATGTTCTCCGGTGGAGGTGGTGGCGGGGGAATGTCGCCCTGTGGCTGCTCCTGGTGTCCTTCAGCCTGAGCAGTCCCACCAGCTCACTGCCGCTGGCTGGGGTTGCCGGCTTCAGGGTTGGTGAAGAAGTTGTTGCGGGTTGCAGTCACCATCCTGTTTGGAGCAGCCAAGTCAAACAACTGGGATTGACGAGAGGAAAGGCAATACTGGAGAAAGCGCGCCTAAGGGGGTTGGTATAGTGCAAGTGTGGTAAAACAAATGTCGGAAGACCGACACATATATTAAGATAAGATAGACGATGGAGTCGCTTACATGTTGCCTAAGGCAAAAGCGCGACTTGCATCGGAACACAAACAACAAAACAAACAACAAGCACACATGGTTTCTTATGAACCATTACACGGACTCGAATTCGCATGAGGGGTACATGACTGATCCTACCCTAGGGGTTCTCGGACTCAGGTGGTGGAGTGCTCGGTCTCGTAGTCACGCTCCTCTGGGTCTTCCTCCTGTTCATCATCCGAACAGGCATCGTTTCCGGTCGAAGGGGTCGGAGAACGAGGAGGTCCATCCCGACGACTCTTCGTCGGTGGGTCAGTGAAGAGCTCACGGTACTCCTTCCCGCTCATGCGACGATGACGTGTGGGTGCATCTTTAGCTGGGGGTACTCCTCCTCGATAAGCGATAGCTGGTCGTCCCTCGGGGGCTCCAGCCTTCTTGATCTTGTCTGGCTCCGTCTTGGCTTGACGAAGTAGCTCTCGGGTGTGGTGAAGTTCCTCGCGGAGCTTCACGGACTCCTTAATCAGGTTGTGAACCAGACTGTTGGCGGAGAGGCTAAAGTAGGTCTGGAATCTGAGTGGTGTCCCATCCTCCTTGGATGGAACCAACGTCCAACTCTCGCCAATATCATCCCTCCTGAAGGGTAGATAGCGAGTAGCTGGTTCGTCAGCCATCTCTGGAATGATTCCTCGAAGGTGGATGAGCGCCTTTCGTGCAGCTGTCTTGACGGCGAGTGACAAGGTCTCCATCTGTGGTCCTTCAAAGAACCAACTAGTCGGGGAGTCGTTTGCCTTCACGACCACATCAACGTGGTACACCTTCATGATGGCATTGACCTAGTGCTCGTGATAGAGGAAAACGGGTGGTCGGCGATACTGGCACTTCTCCAGGCAATCCTCAAGAAGTAGGGGAAAGCAGGATGCTAGGAGGGCTTCGGGTACGACGGCCATTTACAAAGGTTTGAAGGGAGGAGAGTCAGCAGAGTGTTGTGTGAAGAATAGAAGAGGTAATAAGTGCAGAAACTCCTAAGTATAGGTGCTAGGTGTAGTTTTGAGAACGGTTTTATCCTAACTAACGTCCATGCTAACTAAGGGCTTCCTACAGTCAGGATGGCTCTGATACCAGCTCTGTGGGGACCCCGACTCATAAGTCGTGATCACCGAATGCACGTGTACAGTGATCCCAGAGATCAATGCTCACTGAACACACAGAAGCTGAATAACAAGAGTCTTACATCCACATTTAGCCTCTTACACAAATAAAGACCATGGAGGTCAAGTCTTACATAGATAGGGCCGCAAGGGCCAAATACTTAAACATAACAAGCAGCGGAAATCTTGGTCGAAAGCGTGAACCCATGCCATCTGCCTTAAACCTACAGGCATTCTGACTGGGAAGCGTCCTAGTTCGCATGTTCGTCACCAACGAACTCTTCACCATATTCCTGCTCTTCCATGCCTGGCCAATTAAATAACCAGTGGCAAGCCAATGATTACTTTGAATGTACTCGCAAGCAACCCAAGTTGTGGAACAAGGTATAACAATGCATGATACAGCACTAAGTAGGTAAGTTTTGCAGAAAGCTGATTTTAAGTGCAATGATATGATCAAGTAACAATAAGAAAACATGCATCAACTGCTGACATGTATTCACGTGAACAAATCTCAGTTATCATCATAAGCAGGGGTTGAACATCTGATGTTCATCATCATGCTAAGTCATCGGACTTAGCTCAAGTACCATCTTTGTCATCAACACACACACACACCATGTTTGTGAAAACACCGGACGTAGTTTAAGCAGGACCTCCAACTGTCCATGACCGTGGACATGGCTATTCGAATAGTTTGACACTCTGCAGAGGTTGCACACTTTACCCACAAGACTCGGGAAACTTCCGTGTCAAGCCACGACTCGCGGTATTGTCCATACCCGAGGTAAGTACCCGAACATTGCCTTTCCCCTAACGATACTAAACAAAGATTCCACTCGATTGGTACCCAGCCCACATGATGTACATCACAAGTATCATCCGTGCAGGGACCAACGGTGTGTCCGGTGCCTATGAAGACAGCGCATGATCGTCCTTACCGGCACGACCCCGTATCGAGAGTGACCGCGTCACTACCGCCACTAGTAATGCGGGCTCTATGCTAGTACCCATCAAAGTAATCAACAAAGCCCCGTCCCATAAGGGGTATCGTGGTTGTACATGTAAGGTTGGGGTGGTCAGCAAATCTTAAATCTCTCCATTTTTGAAAACACACACACATCCTGCTCCGGTACACCACTACTTTCTCAAGTGGTTACCAAGCACAACATCATCTCCCTCGGGCATTAGTGGCACCCGACGGGGTTTTCGAAAAGTCTTTGAAACCATTTTGTTTCCGTCACCATGCATATTCCCATCCCACTTGCATAGCACTACTAGCAACCTAACTACTCCCACCCGCACAACCCTCATAAGAATGGTAGGGTCATGCACGATGCAAGTATCACTAGTAAAGTATCGGAGGTATCCCACCGAAGTGGTCACCAAATCAACATGATCAACATCATGGAAATAAGTGCTATATGCCATGCAAATAAAAAGGGTCCTTAGTCATGGTCAAAGGGCTGCTTGCCTGGCTCAACAAAGTCTTCGGGGTCTTCGAAATCTTCGGGTCCAACTCCCTCCTCAACAGCGCAATCTATCGTCGCGATAAATAACGGTAATAATAAGCATCACAGCGAAAATAGAGCACAAAGTCTACTTTAAAAATGTTACACTATTCTAAAAAATCCTAAAAACAATACTAAATATATTTTCATAAGGTTTTGGGGTGAAAAATATTTTCAAAACTATTTTTAACAGAGGCTAAAAGATGCCTAAAACAGGTTTTGAAATAAAACAGCACATAAAATATTTTCAAATATTTATACAAATGGCACTATTAAATTCAACACAATATTTCAAGATTTGTGGAGTTGGAGTTATGTCAATAGGAGAAATAATTTGTCCGGTGGAATTTTTGGGATTCTGAAAGAAAAGAAAAAGAAAAACTGGTTCGGAGCAAATGGGCCAAAAGCGGCTGGCCGGATCGGCCCAGCCAGCGGAGCCGACCCGCGCGTGCCTGGCGCGCGTGCGGCTGATTTAAATCTGACTGGTGGGCCAGGCCGGTCAGCGGGAGAGAGGGAGGCGGGAGACCTGGGGGAGGATGACAAGCGGGGCCCGCTTGTCATCACCTTCCTCAGGCCAGAGGAGGTCGAGGAGGCTCACCGGTGGCTACAAGGCACGGGGAGGCGAACGGCGATCACCGGCGTGCTCAGGGCCTCGTCGCCAGTCGGTTGGTGGAGGAGGAGGGGGCCGGGGAGCTATCGTTCGCCGGCGGTGAGGATGCAGGGCGGCGGTGCTTCGGGTCGAGCTTGATCCCGTCGCTACATGCTGCAACAGAGAAGGATTAGAGGGGGAATGGGGTCAGGAGGTCCAGAAGTTCCAGATTGAAGAAAAGAGGGGGCTGGGGAAGTCCCTACAGCGCGAACGTCGGCGACCCGAGGCGGCGGCGCTACGGTCGATCCCGAGCGCTCGAGCACGGGGAGGTCGAGCTGGGCTTCTGGAGTGCGATTGGAAGGGAGAGGAGGGATCCAGAGGGGAGAGCGGGATGCGGGGAGGACCTTTTATAGCGGAGCCGCGGTCCACCGAGCGCTTGTGCGCCGGCGAGGTCGAGGCCAAGGCTACAGGCCACGGGGGAAGGCAGGGGTGAGTCCGGAGTCTTCCTGGAGGTGGTCTACGACGAGCGGGAGCAAGAGAGAGAGAGAGGAGCGTGCGCATGTGGGCCTGCTCACTGGCCGAGCCGGGCGGCGCTCGGCACGCGCGGGAGGAGGATGAAGGAGGGGGAGAGAGGAGGGGGCCGACCGCGTTGCTTGTCCCGGACGTCGAGGAGGCCTCGGGAGACACAAGGGGGAGGCCCTAGGTAGTCGGGGGCAAGGATTGGGCGGCGGCTACTGTGCTGTCGGGCACTGTAGTGCACTCTGGAGCGCCCGTTTAGCATGCCATGGCATGCCAACGGCATCCTAGGCGCGGCCATCCATGTCCAGTGGGTCCAGGGAGGCATAAACAAGGTGGAAGCTGCATTGGATGCTCTGGATAGCTGATAGAATAAGAGGGGAGGGGAAAGAGAAGGAGATTCCTCCTGTCCAGGGGGGTAAAATGGGGTTTTACCCTACCAAACAGTGTCTTATGGACTTGGGATTTTTACTTGATGTGATTGAGCAATGCAAGAAGGTGTGGTAAAAATTTAGACTCTAGGAGAATAGAGGAAGGGGGTCAAACTTGGCTCTTACCAACCAGCCAGAAGGTGTTTGATGGAGTTTTGGGCAAGCAAATGGAGTTTGCTTGACATGAGATTTAACAGTATGGTAATGTAGGTAGAAATAGGGAGGATCCCCAAGTTTGAGGAGATTTGAAGAAAGTTGACAGTACAAACTTGGAAAACCCTAGAATTCAACAGGATCAGATTTCTGTAGATCTAGGCATTCATTTCACTTCCCACAAATCTACAACTTGGTGTGGTATCATTATTTTGGGCTAGCACATGCCCACAAAGTTTGGAGTCAAGGGAAGAAACTTCACAATGTAAAGTTGCTCAAATTTGAATCTAGACAGAGAGGGTTTTGGAATATTTTGATGAAGTAAATCAATTGGGATTAAGATGAAACTTTGCAAGATCATCACATATGACAATTGTGACTTGCTGGAATTTTCTTGGAATATATTGAGAATATTTCTTATAGAATTATTTCAAAAGCTTGATTTGGACAGAAATGGTTTTGAGGGGTTTTGCCCATGTTTTTGAACATGACCATGTGTTGAAACTCATATATATGGAAAATATATGTCCACTGAGTTTCCCTAAATTTTTTCAAATATTTTTAAAACATTTAAATATTTTGCTCCCTATAAAAACCCATTTCTGGCCTTAACAAAAAGCCTTTAAATAAAATAGGAAAATAATTTTAAAAAATATTATATGGTGGTTTTGGGAAGTCATATATATAGTAGGTTCCAAATAAAGTCTTTGGGGAAAAAGGATCCACCCAATTTGAGGACTTGCAGTACAAACCTCAATTCAGGGGTTTTTGATAACCTAATTTGAATAAATTCTTTTTGGTCAAAATAAATTTTGGTAAAAATAGTTTTGGGTACTATTCACATGGCATGATCATTGGGCAAGAAGTTTGGATCAAGGAAGATGAATATGGAGAGGAGTAGAACCTAAGAGTGCCAAACACAATCATACAAGCAAGCAAACAATCAATAATTCAAACAAGCACAAGCACTGAAAAAGTTTTAATTGGTTCCAAATTTTGTAAATCTAAGCATAGAAAAGTGATACAAACACAGGGTGTGACAGCTGCTAAGATGGAACGCTTCATGGAAGGACTCCAGCAAGCCCTGCAGTATCAGCTCATTGTCTGCGGCTGTCGGACCTTCTTCGATCTGGTGAAAAGGCCCTCGTGCTTGAAGACAAGCGTCGTGCCTTGGACGACACTCGCAAGCGCAAGATGATCAGCAAGGGTAGTTTCAGCAACCAGAAGCCTTGCCCCTGGCACCCAGCCATAGCCAAGCCAACTTATCAGCCGCAGCAGGCTAGACCTCTTGCACCTCGTCCGAGCTACCAGCCTCAGCAGTATGCCAATCCCTGGCCAGCTTACAACAACCCCCATAACAACAACGGCGGCAGGTACAACAACAACAACTCAGGTCAGGTCACTTGTTTTGGGTGTGGTTAGCCAGGACACATCTCTAGGCAGTGCCCCAACAAGAAGCCAGATGCACCGTGCCCCAATGCGCCAAACCAAGGTTAAGGCCATGGAGCGCCACCAAGGAACCCAGCTCCCCGCAACCAGCCCAACAATGGCAATGGTCGCGTGAATCACGTCACCACTGAGGAAGCCCAGGAAGACCCGGTCGTCATACTGGGTACGTTCCTCGTCAACTCAACCCCAGCAACCGTACTGTTTGATTGTTGAGCTTCACATTCTTTTGTCACTCAAAAGTTTGCACTAGAAAGTGGTATGAAGCCTACACCCCTGGGTAGTCATATGTTGATACAAACCCCAGGATCAGTTATGAAGTCCAGGATAGGATGTAAAGGAGTTGAGATTAACATCAACGGGGTAGACTTCCTAGCAGACCTTATTATCCTGAAGTCGGAAGGCTTGGATGTGATCCTAGGCATGGACTGGTTAACAAAGCACCAAGGCTTGTTAGACTATGCCAAGAGGATTATTACCATGACCAATAGCCAGGGAGTAGAAGTCAAGTATTTTCCCAACCCTGCCTCTGCTCAAGCCCCCCAGGCTAACTGTCTGTCGAGAGTTGAGTTGGATCAGGTGCCAGTGGTATGTGAATACCCAGATGTATTTCCTGATGAGCTGCCCGGAATGCCACCTGACCGCGACATTGAGTTCATAATTGAGCTAATGCCTGGAGCAGGACCCATCTATAAGAAGCCCTATAGAATGGATCTGAAGAGTTGGCTAAATTGAAGAAGCAACTGGCAGAGCAGCTCAGAAAAGGAGTCATTTGCGCTAGTGCCTCTCCTTGGGGATCACCTGTTCTATTTGTATCAAAGAGGGATGACACTATCTGACTTTGTGTCGATTACCGTTATCTCAATGAAGTCACCATAAAGAACAAGTACCCACTCCCCAAGATTGAAGACCTGTTCGATCAGCTGAATGGAGCTAAGGTCTTTTCCAAGATCGACCTCAGGTCTGGGTACTACCAGCTGAAGATCAGACCCCAAGACATTCTGAAGACGGTGTTTGTAACCCTGTATGGCCCGTATGAATATATGGTTATGTCATTTGGGTTGACCAATGCCCTTGCCTACTTCATGTTCCTCATGAACAAAGTCTTCATGGAGTACTTGGACAAGTTTGTTGTCATCTTCATTGATGCCATACTCGTCTTCTCCAAGTCTAAAAAAGAGCATTAGCAACACTTGAGATTGGTCCTAGACAAGCTTGGAGAGAACCAACTTTATGCCAAGTTCAGCAAGTGTGAATTTTGGATGCATGAAGTTGGATTCTTGGGTCATGTGTTGACTGCAGAAGGATTGTCAGTGGATCCTGCCAGGATGGAAGCTGTAACTGAATGGCAATCCCCAAGCAATGTGAAGGAAGTCAGAAGCTTCCTCGGACTCGCGGGATATTACCAAAAGTTCGTCGAAGGATTCTTGAGCATTGCCCGACCCATGACTCATCTTTTGAAGAAGGACAACAAGTTCGAATGGACGCCGAAGTGCGAAGAAAGCTTCCAAGACCTCAAGAAGAGATTGAAAAAACCCCAATTTTGGCCACCCTGACAATCACAAGGACTTTTGTGATATATTGTGATGCATCGAGAACCGGGCTTGGAGGTGTTCTGATGCAGGAAGGCAAAGTCGTAGCATATCTATCCAGACAGCTACGTCCTCATGGAGAGAACTACACTACTCATGATCTTGAGTTGGCAGTCGTAGTTCATTCCTTGAAAACATGGCAATATTACCTTCTGGTGAAGCGATGTGAGATATACACAGAACACAAGAGTTTGAAGTATATTTTCACTCAAAAGGAATTGAACATGAGGCAGCGAAGATGGTTGGAGTTGATCAAGGATTATGACCTCAGTGTTCAATACTACCCTGGAAAGGATAACGTGGTAGTAGACGCCTTAAGCAGAAAGGCTTGTTCCTTGAATGCTATGATTAAAGAAAGGCTACTCGCCATGTATGAAGAGCTAGAAAGCTTTGACTTGGAACTAGTTGCACCTGGATTCCTAGCCAACCTTGAAGCAAGGCCTACGTTGATGGATGATATTAAGGAAGATCAGAAGGGACACGAGAGCATTCAAGGCATTGAGAGGAAGATCAAGGCGGGCAAGGCCCCAGGATTCTCAATGGATGAGCAAGGACTCATATGGTTTGCGAAGCGCATATGCGTACCCAACAAAGTTGAGCTCGAGAATCTGATCTTGCAAGAAACCCACGACACTCCATATTCCATCCACCCTAGAGGAACCAAGATGTACCAAGACCTCAAAGCAAGATTCTGGTGGCATGGCATGAAAAGAGAGATAGGCGTTGTTGTCGCTAAGTGTGACATATGCCAGAGAGTGAAAGCTGAGCATCAGCGACCCGCTGGACTATTGCAGCCTCTCAAAGTGCCTGAATGGAAGTGGGACAATGTCGGGATGGACTTCATCACCGGATTGCGGAGGTCAAGCAAAGGACATGATTCCATTTGGGTCATTGTCGATCACCTGACCAAGGTAGCCTAGTTCATTCCCGTCAAGACGACCTACAACGGAAACCAACTCGCCAACCTCTACATCAACCGGATTGTGAGCCTCCACGGAGTTCCAAAGGAGATCGTGTCAGACCGAGGTACCCAGTTTACCTCGAGATTATAGAATAGATTCCAAGAAGCCTTGGGAACCAAGTCGTCCTTCAGCACTGCTTTTCATCCTCACACCGGAGGCCAGACAGCACGAGTAAACCAGATACTCAAGGATATGCTCCGTGCTTGTGTTTTGGCGTATGGAGCCAAGTGGGAAGATTGCATACCATTCGCCGAGTTCTCCCACAACAATAGCTATCAGTCCAGTCTCCAGATGGCACCATTTGAGGTGTTGTACGGACGCAAGTGCCTCTCTCCCCTCAAATTGGTCAGAAACCGTAGAAGGACTAGTCTTTGGACCAGACATCCTCCGAGAAGCAGAAGAGCAAGTTCAGCTCATCCGAGAGTGCCTCAAGACCGCCAAAACCTGGCAGAAGAGCTACGCTGACTCCCGCCATAGGGACATGAGTTTACATGTTGGAGACCATGTTTATCTTCGAGTCACGCCTCTCAAAGGAACAAAGCGTTTCCACATCAAGGAGAAGCTGGCACAAAGATACATCGGCCCCTTCAAGATCACCGACAGACGAGGAGAAGTTGCTTACCAGCTAGAGCTACCTTCCGAGCTATCAGATGTGCACAACGTCTTCCACGTGTCACAACTCCGGAAGTGTCTCCAAGTTCCCAACCGCCCCGACCTGTACAAGGACATCGACAATCAAGCCATCGACCTTCAGCCAGGCCTCACTTACCGTGAGAGGCCAGTTTGCATATTGGATGTAGCAGAGCACTGAACCCGAAGCCGCACCATCAAGTACTTCAAGGTCCAATGGAGCAACCATACTGAGGCAGAAGCAACCTGGGAGTGTGAAGACTACCTTAGATCCGAGTTCCCTTATATTTTTAGCGCTTAGCCTAGGAATCTTGGGGACGACATTCTTGTAAGGGGGATAGGTCTGTCACACCCTGTGTTTGTATCGCTTTGCTATTCTATGGTTTTTTAAAATTTGGAACCATTTAAAACTTTTTGAGTGCATGTGCTTGTTTGAATTGTTTGATGGTTGCTTGTTTGGTTGATTGTGTTTTGGCACTCAATGATCTTCTTCCCCCTAGAACTCACTTCCTTGATCCAAACTTCTTGCCCAATGATCATACCATCTGTATAGTACCTAAAACTATTTTTATCAAATTTTATTTTGGCCAAAAAGGATTTATTCAAATTAGGTTTTCAAAACCCCCTGAATTGAGGATTGTACTACAAGTCCTCAAATTGGGTGGAATGTTTTTAACCAAAGACCTTGTTTGGAACTTAATATATATATGACTTCCCAAAACCATTAAATATTAATTTTAAAGATTATTTTCATATTTTTTTAAAGGTTTTTTCTTAAGGCCAGAAATGGTTTTTCATTGGGAGAAATTACTTAAATGCTTTGAAAATACTTGAGAAAATTTAGGGAAACTCAATGGACATATATTTTCCATATATATGAGTTTCAACACAATGTCATGTTCAACATAATGGGCAAAACCCTCCCAAACCCTTTTTACTTAATCAAGCATTTGAAATATTTCTATTGGAAATATTCTCAATAAAATATAGGAAAATTCTAGAAAGTCACACATGTTATATGTGATGATCTTGCAAGGTTTCATCTCAATCCCAATTGCTTTGCTTCACCAAAATATTCCAAAACCATTCCTGTCCAGAATCAAAATTGAACAACTTTACATTGTGAAGTTTCTCCTATTGACCCCAAACTTTTTGGGCATGTTCTATTCCCCAAATAATGCTACTACACCAAGTGGTGCTATCGGTGTTCTGGGAATGTGGGTACCCAGACCTGCCTGCCTGCGGCCCAGCGCGTGGCCCACAGTTGACGGCCTAGTACGGCCTGGCAGCAGGCCCCTCAGGACGAGACCCTCGCGAGAGCCCTAGCCTCGTAAGGGAAATAGTGTGAAGACCTCCAGGGGGAGTGGCCTCCCCAGGACGCCTCCCGAGAAGCGGAGATTCCTATGCAGTGCCCGGCCTCATGAGGCCGGGATGACGTGAGCCGTGACGACCAAGGCCAGATGGGCGCCAGCCGGCGCAGAGGGGACAGTTTCCACTTTGATGCTAAGGAGGCAAGGACGGATGTGGGTTCCCAAGGAATCCCACGAAGGTTTCCATCCCAGTGCAACAAGAACAAGACCATGGGCTCGGCAGGACGGATGTCATCACCGAGCCCACCTCTGCGTCACGCCCTGTTGCATTGCAGGCAAAGACCACCTTTAGTCAGGATAAGCTGTACCTCCTGTCCCCTTTCAAATTTAGCCGTTGTGGGATCCTTTCCCAACTGTGCAATGAGGGAAGAGGACTGAGGCCACTATAAATAGGCACCGGCATCCACCGTCCAGAAGGACAGATCGATCCACCCTCACTCAAGAGCCCTCGCGAGGTTGCTCTACCACTGTACTAGTTCATCCTCAAACCTCCTCATGAGGCCAATCCACCAAAAGGCAGGAGTAGGGTTTTACACCGCAAGGTGGCCCGAACCTGAGTAAATCCTCGTGTCCATCTTCTTCTTCGTTGTGCGCATTAGACGAGGTTTGGCTATGGGGCGACGAGCTTGAGGCTTGAGCTGGGAAGGATCTTCGCACATACCCTAGTGTTCGAACCTTCTTGGGTCTGCGGAGCACGACTTCCGACATTTGGCGCGCCAGGTAGGAGCGTGTCGGCCCCGTCGTTCCCATGGCCAAGACTCGCCGAGCTCGCGCTGAGCACCGGGCCTCTCGCGTCGCTCAGACGACACCCGTGGGCTGCGGTGTTCCATGCCGCTCCGCCCCTCCTGCAGCTAACGCTGCCACCAACCCGGCTGCTCACGGGCAGTAAGACCTGTTGCCGCAGCACAACGTGCGGTGCGACAGCCACGCCGCTGCTCCGACCCTCGCCCTCGCCGCGGCGTCACCCTCCCACGTTCGCTGCAGGCCGACGAATGAGCAGACTGGCTGGGTCGCGTCGCCGAGCCCGTCAACGCCACTGGCGAGGCCCCGGCGCTCTCCACTGGGGCGGGCTTAGGGGCTTCCGCCTGGAGATCTCCAGTCCTGACGGGAGCGACGAGAAAGGCGCTCGGGCACCGCTTCGGGGCGCGCTTCGATGCGCGCCCTCACGAGCAAGGTGCACGGCGCGAGGCACCAGGCTTGAGAGGATTCATCTACAGCACAGTGAAGGAGCTTCGGCAACCGCGGGCCATGCGCGGCATGCGTCGCCCCCCACCGCCCAATGCAGCTGCCGCCCCTGACGTGGGCGGAGGGCTGCACGTCTACATCAACATCCCGTGGAGTGGCCACATCCTTGCGGGCGGCCTCCGCCAGGCCTGGCAAGAGCAGCCTCACGGGGAGAGCAGGCGTGGTCAGCCTTGTGAGGTTGCCTGACGCGAGCAACCTCGCGAGGCACGCCATCAGGCCAGGGGCCATCACAAACAGGCACACATGTCCTCGGGCCGGGCGTTGCCTGCCTGGAGACGGAGGGTGGATTACACGCCCATGTCTCCGGGTCGGGCGCTGCCTGCCTAGAGACGGAGGGTGGAATACATGCCCATGTCTCCGGGCCGGACGCTGCCTGCCTGGAGACGGAGTGTGGAACACACGCCCATGTCTCCGGGCTGGGCGGTGGCTGCCTGGGGAGATTGGCTGGGGCACTCGCCCGCGTCTCCAGGCCCGGCGCTGCCTGCTTGGAGACGAAGGGTCGAGTGCCCGAGCAAAACACTCGGACACCCTGGCAAGGCGAGCCGGGATGAAGTGACGGGGGCTAACCTCACGCATAGCGAGGGGGTCCGGCATCGGGCCCCGTCCGCACCGCAAGTGGTCGCGGCGCTACCCCAGCGGCGGCGGCCGCCTTCGGGCCCTCGAGACCCTCCCCGGAAAGGGCGCCCGTGGGCTCCCGCCCCCTGGGATGATCCGTTCGGGGCCTGACACGGCCGAGGCCCGTTGCCGCACGCCTGGGGACAAGGGATGGGCTCCGCACCCCAGAGGAATGGAGCACCCTATGCCCCCCAGGCTCTACCCGTGACACTCTCACGTAATAATGAGTGGGCTGTATACGCCTGTGGTCCCCCGAGGACGCGGAGGGGCCCCCACCCACGCCCTAGTGGAAGCCCCATGCTCCGCGCTGGCGGACGGCATGGTTCTCCAATGACTATGCCCGCGCCTAGTGGAATCCCCATGCTCCGCGCTGGTGGGAAGACTAGCTTAGGTGCCGGACGCGGCTATTCTTTGCTCTCTTTTATAACCAAATTTGCCGTTTTTGGAATAAAGTTTGAAGTTTTCGCGTCTTTATTCGAAAAGAGGGGTAGGAATTTTTCTCCTTGCATTGTTTCTCGTCTTGAGTCTCGTTTCTCCTTGCCATCTCTCTCTCTCTCTTTCGCACCCCGCGAGCAGGGGCTCGACACGGTGTGCACGTTGAGACAGCACCAGCGGCGTTGAGTGCCTCCCCCGAGGGTCCAGGTCACAACGGCCGCGGGCCTGCCCATGCACACACCTCGCCAAGGTTTTGGCATCCGGTTCCTCGCGTGACGCTCTCAAGCGAGCCAGCAGGCACATGTGGCCTGAGTCATCCGTCGAAACATCTGCCACCTGACCTTGGCCGAGCACCACGACTCGGTATAAAGGTAACAAGCCGCCCCTCCTCAGGAGTCGCGGGCTCACGACGAGCAAAGGAAAAGCAATGCAAGGGAGTACAACATTACTTAACACGTCATGAAGAAGTTTTTTCCTTCCAAACATACTTGCACATCCCCGCGGGGTCGTATTCAAAATCTTGACAAGAAAAACAAGAAAAAGACAACCTAGGGAGATGTGCTTCCACCGTCGCTGCTATCGCCACCACCGCCGTCAGGCCCGTGCCCCTCGACCGCAGGCTGGCCCTTGCCTTTAGCGGGAGAGAACTCCGCGATCAGGTCATCCAAGTGATCCTCCACCCAGTCTTCGAGGGCACCTCGAATCACCTTGGGCACGGGGGCTATCACATCTTCAAAGTCGAAGTTGGGGTCGAGGCGAAGAAGGTGGCTGAAGACACGTGAAGACGCCCGCACGAGGAGGTCGCGGCACTTCTCCTCCACGAGTTGGCGGACCTTCTCTGCCCCACCTTTAAGGCGCTCCACAATCCTGGTGAAGAAGCCAAGGTAGCCGACGTCATAAGGAACGAGCGGACTGGAGCAGCTCTCGTTGCAGATACTGCTCAGGGCTTGATGGGACCTCCTCTCAAGGGCCTGGAACATCTGGAAGTGCGTGTGTTGCAGCCCCAGTGCACGGTCCGCCTCGTCCGAGGCGTTCTCCACGGGGGAAGTGACATTCTCCACTTGCTTGTAGAGGAAAGACAGCTCGGCCTTGGCGTTGGCCTGGGCGTCCATCGCAGCTTTTTCACGTCGCTCCGCCGCGGCTAACCCCTTCATGAGGTCGTCAGCCTCACCTTTCAGCTCGTCGCACCGCTTGCAGAAACAGGACTCCTGAAGCTTCAGCGTGTCGCGGTAGTCCTTGGCAAGGGCCCGGCGAACCTCTGCCACCTTCTCGTCGACCTCTCCACGGATCATCGCCTCCCGAGAGGCAAGGGAGTCCTCGGCGACAGCCACTTGGCGTTCCATCACCTCCAACCGCTCAAGCTCCAGGCTCTGTTCCAGTGCTTCTAGCGTCAGCGTGTCTTCGAGTGTGTGAAGCCTCGCTTCACCCGTGGACGGCCCACCCGCTGAGGTGCCGTGCGCGGCCTTATGCGGCTGGACTTGTCGCTCGAGGGCGGCATTGGAAGCTTGAAGCTCTTCCCCGCGCTTCTCCACAGCCTCACGCCTGCAGTCCGCAGCCCGGGCATCTTGAAGGGCACGATCGCGGGCGTCCCTCGCCGCGACGAGGGATTCTTCAGCTTCCATGCGAGCGTGCTTGCGTTGCAGACGACCGACATTGATGGCGACCTCGAGGCGGAGCCATTCGCACGCCACACGTGAGCGTTCTGCCTCAAGGAATGAGTCGACATCGTTAAGCTCGTCCCCGAGGCGGCCTAGCGCGCTCAACACGCCCTGCAGGAGGCCGTGCCGAGTGGGGCTGCGACCGCAAGCAAGCTCCAGCGCCTGACCGGCGTTTTCCTCCGCCTCCCGATCGGCAGGGAAGGCACGTGAAGGCCCATCCATCTCCAGCTGGGATCCGGGGGCCGAAGGTCCATTGTCCGGCCCTCCAGCAGGGGGCCGGGCACCATGGGAGCTCGCCCCCCCCACGCTCGGAGGAGGCGTCGACGCCCCAGGCGCCTTGTCACCAGGAAGAGCCGTGAGGGAAGGCCTAGGACCTGCCCTCGTAAGCCGGAGGTCACGCCTGGAGAGGAAAGTCGGAAACTCGGGCCTGAAGCCCCCCAGGGACGGCTTGGGCCCAATTACGGGTGCCTCCTCGCGCACGGCCACGCGGCTCGTGGGGCAGGAGGCCACCACAGGCCCAGTGCCCTTAGGAGGTGGTGGCAGAAATGCTCTTTCTCCTTATAGAGAGGGGACCTGAGGAGCAAAAGTCAGAGGGGCACATCATGCGGAAATCAAGGAAGGTCGGGCACTTACTCGTCTAAGTCGATCCACTACCTCTTCCTCATGGCCCTCGGGGCCGGGCTATCGCGGCCCTCGGGATCCTCTCTCTTCCGGCTTATGCGGGGGTCGGGAGATGGCTCATTGACGTCAGGTACACGGCACCTTGCAGCAGGGGCAGTGGTCGTGCCTCCGGGCGGAGCGTCACCCTCACTGCTTGGAGGGGCCAAGGTGGATGCTCGGAAGACACGCGGCTCAGGGCGCTCCTCCGTGGTCGCGCGAGGGGCGCTAGCCTCAGAGCCCCCAAGACTCGGGGCTACCAAGAGGAGGCTGTCGTGAGGCCCTTCGTGGTCATCGGGAAGCAGCCCCCACTCGTCGAAGCGCGGCATCTTCTGGGCGAAGGCTCCCCCGCTCGTATAATTGTACAAGGGGAGCCCCTCCGGAGGAAGTACGCCGGGCTCTCAGCCAGTCAAGAGGCGGAGCACCTCGCGCAGCGCGTTGGAAGGAAGGGATGGCACCTGGAGTCTCATGGCGTCGTCGAGGCCGGTAAATACCCACATGGGGCGAGAATGGCGCTGGAGGGGAGCAATGCGCCGGCGGATGAACTCCCTCGCCACCATCGCCATTGTCACACGCGCCTTCTTTAAGTTAGCCAGTCTGGCCGTAACCCGCGCAAGCCGTGGGTCAGCGAGCTTCGCATGCTCCCAGCCGGGACTCGGCTCCGAAGGGGCCGCCGGAGTTTTGAGCAGGGGGCTGTACGCAGCGGCGTCGACATACACTCACTGCCTCCGGAAGCCCTCTGCGTTTGGATGAAGATCAGCATCAAGGGCCGCACCCGCCGTTGCGTCCGCCGCTCGTAGCGACACACACCTCGAGCACTACCTGCTGGCGACCATCTGGAGGGAGAAGAAGTGGCGAAGCAGGGCCACAGACGGGGAGATGCCCACGAAGGCCTCGTACAAGAATGCGAAGGCAGAGAGAAGAAAGATGGACCCAGGGTCGAGATGCAGTGCGTGGATCTGGTAGTGCGTGAGCACAACATAGATGAAGTTTGAAAACGGCGGCAGCAAGCCGGAGAAGAGGGCGTGGAGATTAAAGGGGATATTGGTGGCCTCCAGATCAACTGAAAGCCAAGAAGCGAGCCAGACCTTTGTCGCCCCCCAATCATTTGTATTGGCGGCGGTTGCCGGCCGGACCTTGTCCAGCCCCTCGAGATTGACCACGGAGGACCGGCCCAGCACGGGCTCTGGTCCCGGCCGGGGCTCCAGCGTCGTCAAGGTCCTGCCCCTCTTCTTCTTGGGAGCCATGGCAGAGGGGCAGATTGGAAGAAGCACGAGATCTGACGAGAAAAGCGCGAGCTTACGGAGGAAGGAGGAGCAGAAAACAGGCGCGAAGGAGAAGAGCAATGATGGCTCCGCTTCGCGCGCCAGGTTTTTGTCAGCACGGGCGGTTGCCGAGGAGACATGGGGAAGTGGAGCCGTCCGCATACCGTCGTGCGCCACGTGTCGAGCCTGGCCCGCAGGCGATTGGGGCCCGCGGCACTTCGGCCTTCTTTCCTTGGCTTCGCCCCGAAGCCAACTCGGCACTCCTTGGGCCAGGGGGGCTACTGTCGGCGTTGTGGGAACAGGGGTACCCAGACCTGCCTGCCTACGGCCCAGCGTGTGGCCCAAAGTTGATGGCCCAGTACGGCCTGGCAGCAGGCCCCTCAGGACAATACCCTCGCGAGAGCCCCAGCCTCGTGAGGGAAACAGCGTCAAGGCCTCCAGGGGGAGTGGCCTCCCCAGGCCGCCTCCCGAGGAGCGGAGATTCCTATGCAGTGCCCGACCTCATGAGGCCGGGATGACGTGAGCCATGACGACCAAGGCCAGATGGGCGCTAGCCGGCGCAGAGGGGACAATTTCCACTTTGATGCTTAGGAGGCAAGGATGGACGTGGGTTCCCAAGGAATCCCCCAAAGGTTTTGACGTGGCTTGAGACTGCGTCGGTATTTCCCCAAAGAGGAAGGGATGATGCAGCACAGCGACGTAAGTATTTTCCTCAGTTAGGAAACAAAGGTTATCGAACCAGTAGGAGGATCACCACCACCCAATAAGCAGCACCTGCACACAAACAATAAATACTTGCAACCCGACGCGAAAGAGAGGTTGTCAATCTCTCTACGGTAAAAAGATAGATCAAGTAGTGATAGATGGGAGAGATAGATCTCTCAAGAACACAAAATAAAAAGAGCAAATAAAATATGTAGCAATATGTTTTTGGGTTTTTTGGTTTTGTAGATCTTAAAACAAAGAAGCAAAAAGATAGATCGGAAAGCAATATGTTGGAAAAGTAGACCCAGGGGCCGTAGGATTCACTAGTGGCTTCTCTCATGAGTATAGCGCACGGTGGGTGAACAAATTACTATTGGGCAATTGATAGAAAATTGAATAGTCATGACGATATCCAAGGCGATGATCATTATATAGGCATCACGTTCAAGATAAGTAGACCGACTCCTGTCTGCATCTACCACTATTGCTCCACACATCGACCGCTATCCATCATGCATCTAGTGTATTAAGTTCATGGAAAAACAGAGTAATGCAATAAGAATGATGACATGATGTAGAGAAGATCTATTCATGTAGGAATAGACCCCATCTTGTTTTCTTTAATGGCAACGATACATGCGTGCCTTGTTGCCCCTTCTGTCACTGGCAAAGGACACCGCAAGATTGAACCCATCACAAAGCACCTCTTCCCATGGCAAGAAAAATCGATCTAGTCGGCCTAACTAAACCAAAGATTCGAAGAAGAAATGCAAGGCTATAAGTTACCATGCATATAAAAGATCAAGGAAGACTCAAATAATATTCATGGATAGAAACTGATCATGAACTCAAAATTCATCGGATCCCAACAAACACACCGCAAAAGTTTACATCAAGTAGATCTCCAAGTGACCATTGTATTGAGAATCATACGAGAGAGAGAGAGGAAGCCATCTAGCTACTACCTACAGACCTGTAGGTCTATGGTGGACTACTCACGCATCATCGGAGAGGCACCTATGAGGAAGATGAACCCCTCCGTGATGGTGTTTAGATTGGATCTCGAGGTTCTGGAACATGCGGCGGCTGGAATTGTGTTTCATCGACTCCCCTAGGGTTTTTGGAATATTTGGGAATTTATAGGCATCAGAGGCGGTGGAGAGGGGCCCCGTGGAGGGCACAACCCATCAGTGCGTGCCGGGGGGCCCCTGGCGCGCCCTGGTGGGTTGTGCTCTACAAAGCCCACCTTCCTGGCTCTTCTTTGGCCCACTGGGTGTCTTCTGGTCTAGAAAAAATTCTCCAAAAAGTTTCGTCGCGATTGGACTCCGTTTGGTACTGATATTCTGCGAAGTAAAAAACAAGCAAAAATAGCAACTGGCACTTTGGCACTATTTCAATAGGTTAGTCCCAAAAAATGATATAAATTTGTTATAAAATGATTGTAAAACATCCAAGATTGATAATATAACAACATGGAACAAGCAAAAATTATAGATATGATGGAGACGTATCAGCATCCCCAAGCTTAATTTCTACTCGTCCTCGAGTAGGTAAATGATAAAAACAGAATTTTTGATGTGGAATGCTGCCTAACATGTTCATCCCATATTGTATTCTTTTGTATAGCATGGACATTTGGACTTGTAAATGATTCAAAGGAATAGTCTAGTTTTAACATAATGACTTCAATACTCAAGCATGACAACAAACAACCATGTCTTTCAAAATATCAACACTAAAGAAAGTTATCCCTAGCCCATCATGCTCAATCATTGATCCATTCATGAGACACAATCAAATATTAGCTATGCCCAATGCTCAAGTATGATCATAGTGCCCCCTAGTTGGTGCTTTATAAGAGAAGATGGAGACTCAAAGTACAAATAAAAATTGCATAAAGTAAATAGATAGGCCCTTCGCAGAGGGAAGTAGGGATTTGTAGAGGTGCGAGATCTCAAGGTTTCAAATTGAGAGAGAAAAATATTTTGGGTGGCATGCCTTTCCTGTCAACAAAAACGACAGAGTAGCTCACAATACTTTCCATGCTAGATATATCATAGGCGGTTCCCAAACAGAAAATAAAGTTTATTCCTTTTTCCACCAAACTTTGACTTTCCATGGAGGGCCGTATCCACGGTTGCCTTCCATACCAACACTTTTCAAGGAATTTATTATTTGACAACACAAAGTAAATATTTTTTCTTTTTCATTTCGGTAATGGGCATCTCTATTACCGCCGCACTCTCATGCAATGACAAGTGAATAGACACTCATCTTGATAATAACACATCTTGCATGGAAAAATATTGAACACTCCCCACCGTTTCATGAGTGGTACGAGCACACAAAAGAGAAAATTTATTTTGAAAATTTAGAGATGGCAGATACAAATTTTCTTGGAACGGCATGGAAATACCGCATATAGGTAGGTATGGTGGACTCATAAGGCAAAACTTGGTTTAAGGATTTTGGATGCACAAGTAGTATTTCTACTTAGTACAAATGGAGGCTAGCAAATAGATTGAGAAGCAACCAAACCAAGAAATGAAAATTCACATAAGCGAGCATTGAGCATAACTAACACCGAATAATGCACCATAAGTAGGATGTAATTTCATTGCATAACTATTGACTTTCGTGCATGCATAGGGAATCACAAACCTTAACACCAATATTCCTTGTAAGCATAATTACTCACTAGCAGGACTCACATATTAATATCATCCTGTTTCAAAACTATTACAAAGAATCAAGTTTAATTTGTCCAATTATCTTCATGAAAGTTTTTATTATATCCTCCTTGGATATCTATCACTTTGGGACTAGTTCATATATTGCCATTGCTTTTTTGACAAGCTCAAACAAATTTAAGTGAAGCACATGAGCATAGAGTTTTAATCTCTCAAAAAGGTATAAGTGAAGCATGAAATGATTTATTCAAGATTTACTAACTCTCAAATTAATCTAAGTGAAGCATGAGAGTATTTCTACAAAAAATTCCAAGCACACCATGCTCAACAAGATATAAGTGAAGCACTAGACCAATTCTATAGCTCAAAATGTTTAAGTGAAGCATAGAGAGCAATTCTAACAAATCATAGCATAATTATGGCTCTCTCAAATAGGTGTGTCCAGCTAGGATACAAATGACAAACTAAAAAGCAAAGCAAGCAAAGACTCAAATGATACAAGACGCCCCAAGCAAAACTCATGATACGTGACGAATAAAAATATAGCTCCAAGTAAAATACCGATGGTTGTTAGAAGAAAGAGGGGATGACACTCGGGGGCATCCCCAAGCTTAGTTGCTTGTTTATCTTTGGATATATCTTGGGGATGCTGTAGCATCCCCTCTTTCACTCGTTATTCCTTCATCCATCGTGATCTCACCCAAAACTTGAAAACTTCAACCACACAAAACTCAACAAAATCTTCGTGAGATCCGTTAGTATAATAAAGCAAATCACTACTTTAGGTGCTGTTGCAAACCCATTAATATATTGTTATTGCATTATACCTACTGTATTTTAACTTTACCATGGTTCATACCCTTCAATATAACCCATAGATTCATCAAAACAAGCACACAATGCAACGAAAACAGAATCTGTCTTAAACAGAACAGTCTGTAGTAATCTGTATTCTAACCATTATTCTGTAAATCTAGAAATTCTGAAAAATTAGGAAAACGTAAGAAATATGTATAGCAACACTGTGTTAAAATTTCAGCTCAAGATCACGTTCCAGTAAAAAATGAAAATTTATATACTGGACGCAAAGTTTCTGTTTCAGATTCAGCATCGCTTCGACTCATCTCATGAATCATCCTAAAGTCTCTACTTGGCACAAACAATAAATAAACCATAAAAACACAATCATAACAGAGGCATAATTGTGTCAACACTCAAAAACAGAAAGGAAAAAGAAAAAAATTATTTATTCATTGGGTTGCCTCCCAACAAGCGCCATCGTTTTACGCCCCTAGCTAGGCATAACGCATAGATTCAACTATTGCCATCTTTGGTTTTGGATGAGGTGCTTTTGTCAAGAGATTTTGCAAATAGAACTTGAAACACATCATCTATAGCAACCTTAGCACTATCAATTTGTCCCTCTACGTACCCCCTTTGATTCCCGGCCATGATCCAAGAATATTGTTGGTTAACGTCATTGAAAACTTGTTGGACCATATCTAAAACGGGGACTTCCTTTTAGAGATTCTTATAAAAAATTTGGTTATTTCCAAGCAAATATCTCATAACGTAATCACTATTGTAAAGGATTTCTCCTATTACCGGTTTCTCATGGTTCATACCATAAAAGTCAAAGATCTCTCTAGCTTCCCGTACTATGTGATCAAATTCATTCATAAGAACAAGTGTAGCTAATTTCTTAGCTTTGGGATTCTTTATGACGGGTAGCTCATAAAACAATCTTTGCAAGGTAGGATGGGTCCGGAAAAATCTACTTTCAATTTTTAGAACTAGCGCTGAAATAGTTTCCGCATAAGATTTAGTTCTTTTCAATATAGGAGTGTCATCGAGAGTCAAATTCCCAACACAATTGAAAAACTCTTGGATAGTTTCTTTTCCTATAATGTTCCCTTGCCCCAAAACAAAAGTTTTAGAATCGAGATTACCAGAACATCCAATTTTAGGAGTCCTGCCATCATCCGTTTCTGCCATACCAAAATCACTCATGGTGACAAGCAAACAAAAGATTGGTCAAAAAGGCAATCGAAAAAGTGGGCGAATAAAACGGCAAATTGGTGACGTGGGGGAGAGGAAAACGAGAGGCAAATGGCAAATAATGTAATTGCAAGGACATGAGATTTGTGATTAGGAACCTGGTAGATGATGATGGAGTCTCCTCGGCGCCTGAGATAGGCACGTAGAAGAGACCGCTTCCTCCCCGGCAACGGTGCCAAAAATTCCTTTGACGTGGCTTGAGACTGCGTCGGTATTTCCCCAAAGAGGAAAGGATGATGCAGCACAGCGACGGTAAGTATTTTCCTTGGTTATGAAACCAAGGTTATCGAACTAGTAGGAGGATCACCACCACCCAATAAGCAGCACCTGCACACAAACAACAAATATTTGCAACCTGACGCGAAAGAGAGGTTATCAATCTCTCTACGGTAAAAAGATAGATTAGGTAGTGATAGATAGGAGAGATAGATCTCTCAAGAACACAAAATAAAAAGAGAAAATAAAATATGCAGCAATATGTTTTTGGGTTTTTTGGTTTTGTAGATCTTAAAACAAAGAAGCAAAAAGATAGATCGGAAAGCAATATGTTGGAAAAGTAGACCCGGGGGTCGTAGGATTCACTAGTGGCTTCTCTCATGAGTATAGCGCACGGTGGGTGAACAAATTACTGTTGGGCAATTGATAGAAAATCAACTATTCATGACGATATCCAAGGCGATGATCATTATATAGGCATCACGTCCAAGATAAGTAGACCGACTCCTGCCTACATCTACCACTATTACTCCACACATCGACCGCTATCCAGCATGCATCTGGTGTATTAAGTTCATTGAAAAACGGAGTAATGCAATAAGAACGATGACATGATGTAGACAAGATCTATTCATGTAGGAATAGACCCCATCTT
Organism: Elymus sibiricus; assembly: GCA_039707655.1. Taxonomy (NCBI): domain Eukaryota; kingdom Viridiplantae; phylum Streptophyta; class Magnoliopsida; order Poales; family Poaceae; genus Elymus; species Elymus sibiricus. The sequence goes on along the minus strand of CM077669.1, from coordinate 201,027,067 downwards.
GTTATCCTTAATGGCAACGATACATGCGTCCCTTGCTGCCCCTTCTATCACTGACAAAGGACACCGCAAGATCGAACCCATCACAAAGCACCTCTTCCCATCGCAAGAAAAATCGATCTAGTCGGCCTAACTAAACCAAAGATTTGAAGAAGAAATACGAGGCTATAAGTAACCATGCATATAAGAGATCAAAGAAGACTCAAATAATATTCATGGATAGAAACTGATCATGAACTCAAAATTCATCGGATCCCAACAATCAAACCGCAAAAGTTTACATCAAGTAGATCTCCAAGAGCCCATTGTATTGAGAATCATAAGAGAGAGAGGAAGCTATCTAGGTACTGCCTACGGACCCGTAGGTCTATGGTGGACTACTCATGAATCACCGGAGAGGCACCTATGAGGTAGATGAACCCCTCTGTGATGGTGTTTAGATGAGATCTCGCGGTTCTGGAACTTGCGGCGGATGTAATTTTGTTTCGTCAACTCCCATAGGGTTTTTGGAATATTTGGGAATTTATAGGCATCAGAGGCAGTGGAGAGGGGCCTCGTGGAGGGCACAACCCATCAGGGCACGCCGGGTGCCCCCTGTGGCGCCCTGGTGGGTTCTGCTCTCCACGGCCCACCTTCCTGGCTCTTCTTTGGCCCACTGGGTGTCTTCTGGTCCAGAAAAAAATCTCCAAAAAGTTTTGTCGCGATTGGACTCCGTTTGGTACTGATATTCTGCGAAGTAAAAAAACAAGCAAAAACAACAACTGGCACTTTGGCACTATGTCAATAGGTTAGTCCCAAAAAATGATATAAAGTTGTTATAAATTGATTGTAAAACATTCAAGAATCATAATATAACAGCATGGAACAAGCAAAAATTATAGATACGTTGGAGACGTATCAGGTTTCCATCCGAGTGCAACAAGACCTAGACCACGGGCTCGGCAAGACGGATGGCATCGCCGAGCCCACCTCTGCGTCCAACCATGTTGCTTTGCAGGCGAAGACCACCTTTAGTCAGGATAAGATGTACCTCCTGTCCCCTTTCAAATTTAGCCGTCGTGGGATCCCTTCCTGCCTGTGCGATGAGTGAAGAGAACCAAGGCCACTATAAATAGGCACCGGCATCCACCGTTGTGAAGTATGGATCGATCCACCCTCACCCAAGAGCCCTCGCGAGGTCGCTCTACCACTGTACTAGTTCAACCTCAAACATCCTCGTGAGGCCAATCCACCAAAAGGCAGGAGTAGGGTTTTACACCGCAAGGTGGCCTGAACCTGGGTAAATCCTCGTGTCCATCTTCTTCTTTGCTGCGCGCATTCGGCAATGTTTGGCTGTGGGGCGACGAGCTTGAGGCTTGAGCTAGGAAGGATCTTCGCACACGCCCCAGTGTTCAAACCTTCTTGGGTCTGCGGATCCCAATTTCGGACAGGTGCATTTAGGAGATTAGTTTAGCATGCCTAGATCTACAGAAATCTGATTCTATTAATTTCTAGGGTTCACCAAGTTTGCACTATCAACTTTCTTCAAACCATCTCAAACTCGGTGGTCCACTATATTTTTACCTACATTTTCATCCTCTTAAAGCTCATGGCAAGCAAACTCATTTTACTTGCCCAAATCTAGATCAAACACCTTCTGGTTGTTTAGTAAAAACCATGTTTGACCCTCTTCCACTATTCTCCTTGATCTAATATTTTTACCACAGTCACTTGTATGCCCCCTCTACCCCCAGTATTAATCTCAAGCCCAGGATCAATCATAAAGTGGGGTAAAACCTCATTTTACCCCTCTGGACAGCACTGGCAGGGCTGGTTTTACCTCTCCCCCACTCCATTCCTTTTCTCCCTAGGCCCCTCTAGCTCCTAGAGCATCTACAGATCACCCTAGAGCTAAGAGACATGCAGGGACGCGTCCAGAGCACGCAAGCATGCCGTGGCATGCCAAAGGCATACTCTCGAGCGCGCTAAAGTGCATGTCTGCACCGTAGCAGGAGCATCCCGAGGCTCCCCGACAGCTTTGGGATGGAGGAAGCTGTCCTCTAGACTCCCCTCGATGTCCGCATGGCTCCAAGAGGTCGGCCCCCTCCTCCTTCTCACTCTGGCGGCCCCTGTCGCGCGTGCCCGAGCACCGCAAAGCTCCGCCACTACCTGTTCTTCTACGGGGCCCGCCCCGAGCTCACCCCACTCATTCTCTCGCCCCCTGCAACCTGCACTACGTCCACGAGTGCCGTAGACGTGCCCCGACCTCCTCCCGTGGCCACCAGAACCTCTCCGGCGGAAGCCAGTGAGATTGGTCCACGGCAAGCATCGGCCTCCCTATAAGAGCGACCCTCGCGCCCCATTTTCCCCGTCTCTAGCCTTCCCGCGCACCCAATCACACTTCCACATTCAGCCCCCCTTGTTTTAGCGCTCGGGAGCTCGACTCCGAGCAGAAGCTCCGCCGTCATGGACCGCCACCAACCGAACGGTATGGAACCCCTCCATCCTCCTCTTCTTCTCGTTGAGGTTCCCCTCGATCACAGCAACCTAACCCACCTCCTAATCTCCCATTTCATTGATAGGAGCGAGCTATCCATCCTCGACCTCCTCGGCCGGCGCTCAGACCCCCTCACCGCCGGTGAACCACTCACCCTGGCGGCCATTTCCACTCCTTCGAGACGCGTGCCAGCCTGGTGAGCCTCCCGGTGCCCTCTGGTGCCCCCTCTGTTCCCGACATCGCCGACGGCGAGCTCCTCCCCCGCTCTGGTCGTAGGTTGATGATGACAAGGCGCCCCCACCTGTCATCCCCTCCGCCCTCTCTGTTCCACTGACGGGTGGGTCCCACCAATCAGATTTAAACCGAGCCGCCACACGTACCGATTCGGCGCGTAAGTGGAGGCGTATTTTTGAAATACGCCTTCGATGTCGGCGGCCGGTCCGGGCTGGTTTGGCCGACTGGGCAGGCTCGGCCAGCTGTTCTGGCCCAGTTAGCAGTGGCCTTTTCTTTTTTTTGTGTTTAAGATTCTAAAATTTCCACATAATTTAATATACTTCCAAATCCAATAATTCTTTCACCATAAATCTTGGAATATTCTATAGTATTTGATAGTGCCATTTGTGAAATTTTTTGAAAACATTTTATGTACTAGATTTATTTAAAACCTAGATTTAAGTATTTTTAGCCTCTGTTAAAATAGTTTTCAAAATCTTTTTCGCTTCAAAACGAGAGACAAATATATTTTAGCTTCTTTTTTAGTATTTTACAGAGTAGGGTAACATTTTAGAAGTGAATTTTGTGCTCTATTTTTGTTGTGATTCTTATTATTGCCCGTTATTTTCGCGACGATATATTGCGTTGTTGACGAGATCGTTGGACCCGAAGACTTTGAAGACCTCGAAGACGTTGTTGAGCCAGGCAAGACACCCTTTGACCATGTTACGAAACCATTTTATTGCATGGCATATAGCACTTTATTTTCGATATGTTGATCATGATGATGTGGTGACCACTCCAGTGGGTTGCCTCCAATACTTTTACCGTTGATACTTGCATCGTGCACGACCCTACCTCTTTATGAGGGTTATGCGAGTGGGAAGTAGTTAGGTTGCTAGTAGTTGCTACGCAAGTGGGACGGGGATATGCATGGTGATGGAAACAAAAATGATTTCAAAGACTTTTTGAAAACCCCGTCGGGTGCCCCTAATGCCCGAGGGAGATGGTGTTGGACTAGGTAAACACTTGATAAAGAAGTGGTGTACCGGATCAAGTGAGTATGTGGTATTCGAAAACGGGTTGGTGTCAGTTGCGACCGTTATTCCAACCTTACATGTACAACCACAATACCCCTTATGGGACGGGGCTTTGTTGATTACTTTGGTGGTTACTAGAAGAGAGCCCGCATTACTAGTGGCGGGAGTGACATGGTCACTCTCGATACGGGGTCGTGCCGGAAAGGACTATCATGGACTGTTTTCACAGACACCGGGCAGACCGTTTGTCCCTGCATGGGTGATACTTGTGATGTACATCATGCGGGCTGTGTGCCAACGAGTGGACTCCTTGTTTAGTATCGCCAGGGGAAAGGCATTGTTCGGCTACTTACCTCGGGTATGGACAATACCGCGAGTCGTGGCTTGACACGGAAGTTTCCCGAGTCTTGTGGGTAAAGTGTGCAACCTCTACAGAGTGTAAAACTATTCGAATAGCCGTGTCCACGGTCAAGGACAGTTGGATGACTGCTCTTGGGCTACGTCCATTATTTACAAACTTGGTGTGTGTGTGTGTGACAAGGATGATGGTTGACCTAAGTCCGATGACTTTGCATGATGGTTCAATATGAGATGTTCAACCCCTGTTCATATTTATATCTGTAACCTGTTCACATGGGTCACTGATATCTCATGATGCATGCTTACAAGTTACTTGATCATGTCATTGTACTCAAAATTAGCTTTCCGCAAACTTACCCACTTAGTGCTATATCATGCATTGTTATACCTTGTTCCAAAACTTGGGTTGTTTGCGAGTACATTCAAAGTACTCATTGGCTTGCCACTGGTTATTTAATTGGCCAGGCATGGAAGAGCAGGAATATGGTGAAGATTTCGTTGGTGACGAACATGCGAATTAGGACGCTTCTGAGTCAGAATGTCTGTAGGGTTAAGGCAGATGGCATGGGCCTACGCTATCCTTCAAAATTTCCGCGGCGAGTTTATGTTTGCTATTTGGCCTTCATGGCACTATCTATGTAAGACTTGACCTTGATGGTCTTTATTTGTGTAAGACGGTATGTATGGATGTAAGACTCTTGTTATTCAGCTTCTGTGTGTTCAGTGAGCATTGATCTCTGGGATCATTGTACACGTGCATTCGGTGATCACAACTTATGAGTCGGGGTCCCCACAGGCGGGGATGCCGTGACATCGGGCCTAACCTCCCGTGGGCCGGCACGCTAGCGCCTTGGGACGCGCGGCGCCGCACTTTCCTCAAGGCATTGGAGGTCACGCAAGCCGACATAAAGCTTGGTGCGGCCGGGGCCACCACTGCCATTCCTCGTGTTGCCTTCGTCTTCCTGCATCTTCCTCCTCCATGCGGAACCGCTCCACATCCAAACTCCCTCGAGGCGCTTCTCCTATCCTTCCGGCAACACCAGCGCTCAGATGGCGCCCGTCAGTGAGAAGGGGAAGCCCGTGGCGCCCGTCAGCGCTCAGATGGCGCCCGTCAGTGAGGCGCTTCTCCTATCCTTCCGGCAACACCAGCGCTCAGATGGCGCCCGTCAGTGAGGCGCTTCTCCTATCCTTCCGGCAACACCAGCGCTCAGATTCCTCGTGAGCTCTGCTGCTGCCGGGCAGGCTCTCCTGCCCTCCCTTATTTCCGACGAAGAGGATCTAGGCCCCGTGCCCCTGCTGGTGGCCGACGGGCAGAACGGGGGGCAGGCAATCGGGCTCTGGCCAGGCTCATCGGTGCTGAGCGGCTTGCCGAAGTCCGCCTATCCGTTCTTCCTCCATAGCATCTACTCCGGGCTAGTCCTGCCCTTCTCCAGGTTCCTTTACGCCATCCTCTCCCATTATCAGATCCACGCCTTGCACCTTCATCCCAACTCCATCCTCCTCCTGGCTATGTTCGCCTTCTACTGCGAGGCGTTTGTGGGCGTGAGGCCCTCGATGGCGCTCTTTCTGTAGGACCGAAAGTATGTCTAGAGGGGGGTGATTAGACTACTTGACCAAATAAAAATCTAGCCTTTTCCCAATTTTTAGTGTTGGCATATTTTAGCATTCATACCAAGTCAAGTACACCCTACACATGCATGTCTAAGAGTGTAGCAGCGGAAAGTAACAACAAGCATGAGTAGAAAGGAAGGGTAGGAGGATCAAACGCAATTTGTAGACACTATGATTTTTCCCGTGGTTCCGATAGGAGGTGCTATCGTACATCCACGTTTATGGAGTCTTCAACCCACAGATGGTAACGGTCGCGAGAGTCCATGGAAGGCTCCACCCACGAAGGGTCCACGAAGTAGCAACCTTGACTATTCCATAATGGCTTCCGTCCACGAAGGACTAGCCTCACTATGGGTAGATCTTCACGAAGTAGGCGATCTCCTTGCCCTTACAAACTTCTTGGTTCAACTCCACAACACGAAGTAGGAGGCTCCCAAGCGACACCTAACCAATCTAGGAGGCACCACCCTCCAAAAGGTAATAGGCTCGGCAATGTCGATGAACTCCTTGCTCTTGTGCTTCAAGATGATAGACTCCTCAACACACAATCACTCTCTTACATATTTGGCTTGGTGGAAGAGATGGGATTGGTGGAAAGCAACTTGGGGAGGCTAGAGATCAAGATTCACATGGTTCGAATGGAATGGCATGATCTCCACACATGAGTAGGTGGCTCTCTCTCAGAAAATATGATGGGGCAAGTATGGAATAGTTCTGAGTGCTTCTCTTTCGAGTGGGTGGTAGTGAAGGGGTATATATAGGCATCTCCAAAAATCCAACCGTTACACCTAAAATGACCAACTCGGTGACACCGATGTGTTAATCTCGGTGGTACCGAAGTGACCAAAAGGTGACAACTTTTGAATCTCGGTGAGACCGATATATAAAACTCGGTTGCACCGATAAGGTAACCAACGGTCAGATTGCCAAACTTGGTGACACTGATTCAACAAACTCGGTCGGACCGATTTTGTGAAATTGGGTAACAGAAAGTTGGCAAGCTGAAGTCGGTGGCACCGAAGCAAAATCGGTTGCACCGAAAGGCTAGGGTTTGGCTTAGGTTTGTCTGAGTATGGGAATTGGTGGCACTGAGTGGAAAGTGTTGGTTGCACCAATTTTGGATATTTGACTTTGGACAGACTTTTGTGGAAGAGCTTGTGGATGTTTTTGGTGACTATCACTTGTGCACGTATGAGCATTTTGGTCACCAACAGTACCTTACCCCCTTTTAATAGTATTGGCTTTCCTATGGACTCAAAGTGATTTCTCACAAAGTAAAATGTAGAGTCCTCTTGCTTGAACCTTTGCCAATCCATTTCCTTGCATCTTGGGGTATCTCCACAATCTCCACAATCCTTTGGTAATTGATGACATATATGTTTAGTGGAAACATTAGTTCAATGACAATCCTATCATTCAACTTTTCCTGAAATATGCTTAGTGGAAACATTAGCTCAATGATATATATGTTGTTATTAATTACCAAAACCACCAAGGGAGCAAATGTGCCTTCAATCTCCCCCTTTTTGGTAATTGATGACAACATAGAGATCAAAGCTTCAACATATGATATAATCAATGAATAGAATCGTCGCTTTGAGAAGTATGTGATAAGCAAGAGCTCCCCCTAAATTTGTGAATGATTTTAAAACTTGCGTTTGAATGCTAATGCACAATCGATTAGGTCCATGGGGCACTTCTTCCATGTCACATACATGTTGGTGGTGTGCGAGAGTAATAAGAGTTAACATCATAGCACAACACAATTAAGCATAGGTGAATGATCATCTCATAAGCAGCATAATGATAGGAAGTAGTAGCAACAGTAGTAGCAACACACATTAAGCGTATGATCAAACACCACATAGTTCAACTCAAACACCAAAAGATCAACTGTTTTTGAAAAGCGATAAAAACCAAACGCTCTCTCACTCGAAGCCTAAAGATCTATATACACTTCTCCCCCTTTGGCAACAAGTTACCAAAAAATTCAAAGAGATATAGCTAAACGTTCTTGGGGGGATCTCCTCCGGTTGTTGATGAAGGAGTCGAGAGAACTGCGTCGGCGAAGATATCGGCTGATGTCATGGATGGAGTTGGTGTAGCAACTAAAGGAACTGGAGCTGATGGAGCTGAGGAGACAGTAGCAGGTGCTGATGAAGAGGGCCTCAAATCTGGAGCTGGCACTATGGCTGATCTGGCCTGGGTAGAGAAGTGTGTGCCTGGCCTGAGAGGAGAGTCATCATCCTCCTCCTCCTCCTCATCATCAGTAGACTGAGGAAGAGGCACAGACTCAACTTCCTTCTTGAGCTCATTGACTGTCTTGGTCAGCCCATCTACCTTGTCATTAAGGGTCTTGATCCTGTTCTCAAAGATCCTGACAAGACTGTTTTGATTGTCCAGTATGTCCTTTATGTCCTTCTGCATGCCTTGAATGGATGAGATCAAGAGATCCATTTGCTCGTTCCTGGATCTAGGGACCTGAGCACTAGTGGCTCTAGCTGCCTCTGCCTCTGCCTGTGCTTGAGTTGCAGCTGATGTGGGATGTTCTGGGTCCATCACCACAATGTTGCCCTCTAAATCTAGCTGTAGGGGCAAATGGGGTCTGTCCAGAGCAAAGATATGCTTCTCCAGCTTGGAGTTGATGAGCATCTGAATGTAGGGTGCATAGCAGCATGAGCGCTTCTGATCAGCAGCAACCCTCTTCACTGTCTCTACTATCAAGTCCATCACACATATCCTGGTGTGTCTATCAAGATGGATCAGCATGTTGATTGAATGGCCTCGAATCATATTCTCATCGCCTGACTTGGGCATCAAAGTAAGCCTCGGAATGGTGTTCATCGTGCGGAGGCCAGCCTGGAGGAAGTAGATAGATCCTAACTTGTGAGATTTCAAGTTAGCAGCAGGGATAGCATTGTACATGTCCTTCATAGCATCATGGCTCTCCTTGGATTCAGAGTAGACATCCAAGTCACCATCCTGCACCTCTGGGACTTCTAAGATAGCAGCCAATTCTAGATTCATATCTTGCTCCTTCTGTCATCCATACAATTCTACCATCTCCATAGAAGTGAGCAGTGGAGTAGAATTGCATGATCATCTCGTCATTCCATGCAGTGAACTCTTTGCCAACAAACTTATCTAGGCCAATGCAATGAAAGTTGTCTTGAACATTTGGAAAGAAATCGTCATTAGACTTGATGAATTTCCAATCAACATATAGCATATCGCTCACAGCTGGACTCTTATCAAGCAGCATAGTCTCATAGAAATCTTGTTGCTCCTTGGTGTAGAATATGTAGTCCACAACTGTCTTTCTCCTCTAGGCATATGTATCAATAGCTCTCCATGCCCTCAAACCAGAATCCTTCCTCTTCTTCATGTCTTCAGCAAGTGGATGGCTGGCATTGTGTTCAGGAAGGTGTGGTCTAAGCTTCATCAAAGCAGACATGGCATCCTCATCCTCAACTCTGGAGGTAGTTCCTTTGTTCTTCTCAGAAGCTGGAATCTGTCTGGATGACCTCTTGGACTTTTCAGCAGCAGCCTTCTTGGGGGCAGACTTGGTGCTCTTGGAGGGACCTTACTTTGGCATAGCATCTGCCAAAAGCTTCTTTTGTTTTTTCTTGGGAGGGGCCTTGACAACATGCTCTTCCTCCTCCTCCTCAGCAGCAGCACCAGTAGTCTCCTCTGGGTCCTCAAACATAGAGGTTTGCCTACCAATGACATAGACAATCCTTTTCCTGGCCTTCTTCTCTCCTGCCTTCTTAGGCATGGACTTCCTTGGGGGCTCAATGGTCATGGTAGCCCTAGCACTCTCAGGTGCTCTCATACTTCAGAGCTAGCATATACCTTGCTGACAGCTCTTCTGGAAGAGGTGGCTTCATTAGTAGACTTCTTAGTAGCTTTGTCTTGCTTCTTGGCAAGAACTTCCTTTGGAACAAAATCTGAGTCCTCCTCATCTGAATTCAGCTTCTTCCTAGCCCTAGTAGCAGCCTTGGGCAACCCATGAGAACTGGGGGTGCTTGGATCTGAAGAGGAACTAGACTCAGGACTAGTGGCTGAATCTAACTCAACACTCTACTCTCTGAAGTTGTTCTCACTGTCCTCAGCATCTGACATACTGACCCTGTGAATAGAGTATAGAAGAGTAGAAGAAGATGAGTCATCACAAAATGCAGCTATTTTTGAAAGATTGAACAGAAAAATCTTAGATGTAGTTCACAGCAAAAAAGGATTTCGGTGTCACCGAGTCAATATTTTCGGTGCAGCCGAGACTCACAATACTCTTAACAGAAACTTGGCAGCAGTTTCGGTGGGACCAAAAACTACCACTCGGTTTCACCGAGTACTGTCCTCAGTAGCACAAAAAATAAATCGGTGGAACCGATTTTTCTGACTCGGTATCACCGAGATGCGATTTTGCGGGCAACTAAATCTAAAAAATTTCGATTCGCTAATCTACTGGAACTTTTAGAGGATAGGGAGGATTGCACATGGTGGATTATCGATTGAATAAGCTTCAGCGTGCAAGATTTGGACGGGGAGCGCAATGAAGGGTCGGATCCATACCCTAACTCGGTGGCGGATCCGCTACGGCGAAGACGGCGGTGAAGATGCCCGTCGACGGCGAGGATCCCAGCGGCGGAGGAGCGCGGGGAGACAAGGGCGACGACCAGGGGGTCCTGTTCGGCCGCTTAGGGTTTTGGGGATTGATTTTCAAAGCGTCGGGTCCACAGCTTACATACCCCTTGCTGTCGGTGACACCGATTCTAAATTTTCGGTGTCACCGAGTTCCTCAACTGTCAGCTGACAGGGAAACTCGGTGTAACCGAGAATATGGAATCGGTAGTACCGAGATTGAAAACTAGATCAACCCTAGGCATTCGGTGAGACCGAGAATTTTGGGTTGGTTCCACCGAGATGCACTTGGGTGGTTTTAATGGTCAGTCCTTTGTCGATACGGAACTCCGGGTGCTCCACACACGGAGGGATCGAAAAGTACTTGTTCAAATTTTGTGATGCAGCATGAATAGAATATGAGGTGAGAAAGCACAGATAGCTAGAGAGTGGTCCTAGGCATTCTTGTCCATCCAATTGGCAAAAGAAAAATCAAAAGCCAAATGGCAACAATTGGATTTCCTTGAATGGGTAAATAAATGCAGACCAACATGCTCACACAATAAGATGTCAAATGAAATCATGGCAAACATGCACATACATACTAGCATCTAACAAGCACTTGGGCGATGACGGAGTCATCTATATATGAGTATATTGACTTAGGAGCCAAGTAAGAATACTTGATCATAGGTCATACTCATCGTTTAAGCACAAGTGGGGTTACCACTTTTACATGAAGCATTTAATGTTGTCACATACTAAGAGATGCTTTAACTCAAGTCTTAGAGTAAAGCTCCCCCTTGATGTGACATCCCCCCATAGGAGGGATAAACTAACCTTGGGTTTTGTCGATGAAGACTTCATGTTGGTGAGGTAGTGGTGGATGCTCAAGGTTGATGAAGATCACCAAGAGTTGGGAGCATCCTTGTTGTTTCCTTACTCTTCTCACCTACATGGGTTAGTCCCAACACATAAGACACAAATACAAGGATATCTATGGACATGGAGTGCAAAGCATGTGTAATGATGTCTATTGATTTGTTGATTACCTTGTCCCTTGCTTACCTTTGAGGGAATGTGTGACTCCTTGAACTATTGCATAGAGTTGATGTTGATTGCAAATAGTTCTTGCCAATAATGAATGTGAGTGTATTACATTGGCGGAGTCACCCCTCAAGACTCTCTAGTTCTTCTTCTTGGGGACCCACATCAACTTGATGGGGATCCTTAGTGGTGAAGTAGCCTTTGTAGAAGTTGAGCGTGAAGTAGCTTTGGGATCCCACTCCACCAAAGCTAGGGATTCATCTTCATATGAGTCAATGTCCTCTTGAAGCTTGTTCTTGCCCTTGAGCTTATGGTCTTGTGGTGGAAGGTCATCTTGAGTGTTTGTTCCCTTGGGAGGAGTATTTTCATACTTCTCCTTTTGAGGAACAAACTTGGGCTTGGGGTATTGACCTTCTTCCCATTCAACTCCATTAGCGTTGAAGTATCCAATGCCATGGTTCTTCCGGTATCCTTCATGCTTGCGTACAATTTCCTCAAATTGCTTACACCCGGCAAGACTCTTGCAGATACCTTTCTCTATAATTCCTTTCAATAAAGCATTTTCTTGCTCAAGTGTAACTTGGCTAAGAGAATCATCATTAGTGGAATCAATAGAACTACTAGAAGCAACATCATTAGGTTTAGCATTTTTATTGTTGCTACTAGATAAAGAACCTTTCTTGCCTTTGTTACTAGTTTGTTTAGATTTAACTTGTGGCATGAATGTAGACAAGAGTAGTCGTTTGGCTAGATAAGATGAAGTCTTCTTTCGGAGATCGTCATTGATAGCTTTAAGAAACTCATGCTCTTGCTCCAAGTTGAGCTTCTCGAAGCGTAGCTTCTCATGAGTCCTTACAAGCTCTCTATGATCTTCGAGAGTAGATTCATGGGCTAACTTAAGAGTGCTTAGTTCTTTAGTTAGTTGTTCTATTTTCATCTTATCATCATAAAATGACTTATCTTGACTAGCATGAGAATTATTAAGTTCATTTTGACTAACATCACTAGTTTCATCAAAGAGCAAGTCATCATCACAAAGTAAATCATCTTCATCACTATTGAAATCAAGATACTCGGGGTGTGATACCTTGGGGCCTTTAGCCATGAAGCAACTTCCACTCCATTCGTTTGGTGAATCAAATAGATCATAGGAGTTGGTAGTCACTAGTGCAAGTCCGGCAACACCGTCATCTTGACTATAGTCGGAGTTGGAGTGATAGCTTCTCTCGGAGTTGTTGTCGGAGTCGGAGCCGGAAACCCATTCACCAACATGAGCTTGATATCTTCTTGTGTATCTCTTGGTGTACTTGTCCTTCTTCTCCGAATCTCTACTTCTCCTTGAGGGTCTTCGTTCATAACGATCATCTCTACTCCTTCTCTCTCTTTGAGGTGATTCATTCCTTGAGCTTCGTCTTCTATGTGACTCTTCTCTTCGTTTGTAGGGAGCCGTGCACTCATTTGAGTAGTGTCCGGGCTGACCACAATTGTAGCAATTGCGGTCACGACTTGACGAACGCTTCTCTTCATATCTTGAGTTGGAGCTTCGTTCTTTGCCTCTATTCTTGTAGAACTTGTTGAATTTCTTGACCATGAGGCTTATCTCTTCGTTGGTGACAAGGTTGTCGCTTGAAGTTGCGGGAGCATCACTTATGGCTTTGTAAGCACCGCTAGACTTGTTGTGAAGCTCTTCTTTGTCTTTGAGTGTCATCTCATGAGCAACAATCCTTCCAATGACTTCCGTAGGCTTGAGGTCTTTGTAGTTGGGCATCATTTGGATCAATGTCCACACGGGGTCGTATCTCTCATCCAAAGCTCTAAGTATCTTCTTGATGATGAATTTGTCGGTCATTTCTTCGCTTCCTAAGCCGGCAATCTCATTGGTGATGAGAGGTAGCCTAGAGTACATCTCCGAGACTCCTTCACCATCCTTCATCTTGAACTTGTCAAGCTGACTTTGAAGAACATCCAACTTGGATTCTCTTACGGACTCAGTACCGTCGTGCATATCAACCAAAGTATCCCAAATCTCTTTTGCATTCTCGAGACGGCTGATTTTGTTGAATTCTTCGGGGCATAGGCAGTTGAAGAGAATGTCGCATGCTTGAGCGTTGTATTGCAACATCTTCAATTCATCCGCGGTCGCTTCACGATCCGGTTCCTTTCCATCACCAAAGAATTCACCTTGCAATCCAACACGAACAACAGCCCATACGGCGGGGTTATGACCAAGAATATGCATTTTCATTTTGTGCTTCCAACTAGCAAAATTAGTGCCATCGAAATACGGACCTCTACGATGATAATTTCCATCACTAGACGCCATACTCTCCTAGGTGGTGAGACCAATACAATGGAGACCAAAGCTCTGATACCAGTTGTAGGACCGAAAATATGTCTAGAGGGGGGGTGATTAGACTACTTGACCAAATAAAAATCTAGCCTTTTCCCAATTTTTATTGTTGGCAGATTTTAGCATTCATAGCAAGTCAAGTACACCCTACACATGCATGTCTAAGAGTGTAGCAGCGGAAAGTAACAACAAGCATGAGTAGAAAGGAAGGGTAGGAGGATCAAACGCAATTTGTAGACACGATGATTTTTCCCGTGGTTCCGATAGGTGGTGCTATCGTACATCCACGTTTATGGAGTCTTCAACCCACGGAGGGTAACGGTCGCGAGAGTCCACGGAGGGCTCCACCCACGAAGGGTCCACGAATTAGCAACCTTGACTATTCCATAACGGCTTCCGTCCACGAAGGACTAGCCTCACTATGGGTAGATCTTCACGAAGTAGGCGATCTCCTTGCCCTTACAAACTTCTTGGTTCAACTCCACAACACGAAGTAGGAGGCTCCCAAGCGACACCTAACCAATCTAGGAGGCACCACCCTCCAAAAGGTAATAGGCTCGGCAATGTCGATGAACTCCTTGATCTTGTGCTTCAAGATGATAGACTCCTCAACACACAATCACTCTCTCACAGATTTGGCTTGGTGGAAGAGATGGGATTGGTGGAAGCAACTTGGGGAGGCTAGAGATCAAGATTCATATGGTTGGAATGGAATGGCATGATCTCAACACATGAGTAGGTGGCTCTCTCTCAAAAAATATGATGGGGCAAGTAAGGAATAGTTCTGAATGCTTCTCTTTCAAGTGGGTGGTGGTGAAGGGGTATATATAGGCATCTCCAAAAATCCAACCGTTACACCTAAAATGACCAACTCGGTGACACCGATGTGTTAATCTCGGTGGTACCGAAGTGACCAAAAGGTGACAATTTTTCAATCTCGGTGAGACCGATATATAAAACTCGGTTGCACCGATAAGGTAACCAACGGTCAGATTTCCAAACTCGGTGACGCCGATTCAACAAACTCGGTCGGACCGATTTTGTGAAATTGGGTAACAGAAAGTTGGCAAGCTGAACTCGGTGGCACCGAAGCAGAATCGGTTGCACCGAAAGGCTAGGGTTTGGCTTAGGTCTGTCTGTATATGGGAATCGGTGCCACCAAGTGGAAAGTGTTGGTTGCACTGATTTTGGATATTTGACTTTGGACAGACTTTTGTGGAAGAGCTTGTGGATGTTTTTGGTGACTATCACTTGTGCATGTATGAGCATTTTGTTCACCAACAGTACCTTACCCCCTTTTAATAGTATTGGCTTTCCTATGGACTCAAAGTGATTTCTCACAAAGTAAAATGTAGAGTCCTCTTGCTTGAAGCTTTGCCAATCCATTTTCTTGCATCTTGGGGTATCTCCACAATCTCCACAATCCTTTTGCCAATCCTATCATTGAACTTTTCCTGAAATATGCTTAGTGGAAACATTAGTTCAATGACATATATGTTGTTATTAATTAACAAACCACCTAGGGAGCAAATGTGCTTTCACTTTCGCCACTTTTTCAGCCTGCGGTTCACCGCCCAGGAGCATCGCTCCGCATGCGTCTCCTTCGTAGATGTCACGGGCGCGAGCATCCGCCTTAAGGCCGGGAAGAAGGTGGTGGGCTACCGGCAGCGTTGGGTATTCATGGACGCGTGCCGAGTCTACCCGCTCCTGACGGCCCCCACGGACCATCCCGTGCAGTCCCCGGGGTGGGCGCACGAGAAGCTCACCGACCCGAGGGCGGAGCCCGTCCTCGGGCGCTTCGCCGCGCATGGGCACGCCTCTCGGACAGGGGCGATGGTCATCAAGGAATTCCTGGGGCAGTGCATCGCTGCCACTCCAGGCACGTTCACTCCCCCTGTGGTACCTCTCCGGCTTGGAGGACCCGATGAGGCTATGCGTTTATGGCCTGACGCACGACGAGATGGATGGGGCCCTATGGGCCCTTCTTGGCTACACTCTTGAAGGTCCTCCGGAGGCGGCGCCATCGCTGTACGCTTGCGGTGACATGGAGGAGCTGGTGTGGGAGATGCCCGTCTTCGACGAGTGGGGTCTCGCCGGGTCATGCAGGATTCCCTCCATCGCGGTGATGTCCTCCGGCGGGAGCGATGGCGGCGAGGACTCGGAGGCCACCGAGGAAGAGGGGAGTGCCGACCGGGTACCGTCGGCCAGCCTCCATTCATCCCTGGGTAGCCTCGGGGATGACGATGTTGTCTCAAATGAGCAGCACCAAGTTATTCCCCAGGCCCTCGGGCCCGAGAGACGTAGCGGGGTCGGACCCCGTGACCCCTCCTATACTAGCGACGACGGCTGATGGTGGAGACGCTGCGCCCACCCCGGCTGCTGCCGTGCCCCCTCCAGAGAATTCTTAGTCCCCTACGGAAAGGGAGAGCTTGGCTGGTCCCACTAAGGACCGTGCCGAACGCCCGACACGCGGGGGCGGCGTGGGCACGGCATCAGCCATTGCAAAGAAGAGGAACTGGGCTGCCCGTGACGAGTAAGTTTCCTCAATTCACTTCCCGCGTCGTGCACCTTTGGCTGGTTGTTCCAGCTAACTCCTTCCTTGGCACAAATGCTCCGGCGGCAGCGAGGAGAAGAAGAAGAACGCCGGGGCAAAAGTTGCGCCTGCCAAGAAGGCGGCCTCAACGCGGCCGAAGCCTCGGTGGACGCGAGGGCAGTCTGCGCTAGCCCAGTGCAGTGCACGGTCGTGCGGGCGCGACTACGGGGCCCAGCGCCTCCCCGGCGCGTCGTGGGGGTGCGTGCCCCGGGGTTTCGTAGGTTCAGCCCCCGGCACCACCTGCCAAGGCCATGGCTGCTCAATCCCCGATGCCTCCTGCCGGGGTCGGGGCCTCCCAGCAAGTGGAAGAGGGAGAGGCGCCTCAGCCCCCGCCGGTCGCTCCGGCTCTGGCGACCGGCCACGACGCGGGGCGGGGCCTAGGATGTCCTCTGCTAGCGATTGCTCCAGGGGTCTCTGGCGCCAGTGAGGCGGTCTCCTCAAACGAACTGCGGGAGCCAAGTGCGGGGGAGAGCTCGGACCCCCGACGTTTCAAGTGCGGAGCACTGGGGCACACCTTGCTCCAGCTGCGTCGGGCGTCGGGGCACCAGCCCCCGGGCCAACTCTCGCCTTGATGGATCAAAACGCCCTGCTCAGGCACGGAGCTCTGACCGACGCCCAGGACACGCTTGTTCGGCTGGGGGCGGACTTCCGAGACGCCGAGGCGCGTCTCTCTGCCGAGCGCCTGAAGCTCGCCATGGGGTGGTGTCAGCTAGATGCCTCCACTAGGGAGGCTCACAGCAGGGTCGTGGCCACCTTCGCGAAGGGGAAGATGGAGGTTGTCGAGGCGAAAGTTGCTTGCGAGAGGGCTCTTGCCGAGAAGACATTGCTCGCCAAGCGCCTCGAAGAAGTGGAAGCCAACCTGAAGGCGCTTCAGGAGCGAGTCACGCAAGCGCAGTAGCTCCAGCTACGAGAAGAGGGCGTCAAGGCCCGCGAGGCGGAGCTTGCGGGCCGTGCCACTGCCCTCGCGAAGCTGGCGGTTGAACAGACCATGGAGCGCGAACGCCTGGAGGTGGCTGAAGCCCAGGAGGCTCATGCCCAACGGATCTCCGAAGCCAACGCCAAGCTGGACACTCGGGAGAAAGAGGTCCTGGCTGCCGCCGACGCGAGGGCGGCCTCAGACCACGCCGTGCTCTCCTCCCTCGAGCACAGGGCCCGCGAGGTCCTGTCCTCCATTTGCAGGTCGAGCTTCGATGTCCCTCTCATTCTACAGGGCTCCAGCTATGCCGATCTTTCCTCCAAGCTTGTAAAGGCGCTTGAGGGCGCGGACCAGGAGGTGGACGGAATCCTGGAAGTGGAAAGCCGTGGTCTCCTCTCGGTGTCATCGACTCACGTCTTCAGCCATCTCCTCCTTCGCGACCCCAACTTCAAGTTTTTACGAGGTGATGGGCCCCGTTCCCTTGGAGTCTCGCGGCGATACGGCGGCGGCTGTGGAGGGCCACGTGAAGGCGTTGCTTGAGAAGTTCTTCAGCTTCGACATCGATGAGGAGCCCAACGGGGAGCCTCCTTTTACAACCCTGCCATGAACTGAGTCCGCATTGAGGTGGGATGAGATTGCATTTTAAGCGGTAGGAAATATTTTGAATTTTTGTAATAACTGTTTGTGATCTGTGACTTCCCTTTCTTGGCTGGGTTTCTCTCTTGCTTGTCTCGACGCTTTGCGTCGGCAGGGCCCAGCCCCGCGCATACCTCAGCCGCTGCTGCGACGCCAGGTCATGATGCCTGGGCTGAACCAGGAGGTGAGGGGCTACTGGCGCTAGTGAAGGTTCCTGAGATGCGATGCTCAAGAACCCCCATTTGACGCGCAAGTGAACAGCTTGAGAGTCCTCACGCTCTAAGTCGGCAGGGCCCAGCCCCGCGCATACCTCAGCCGCCGTTGGGATGCCAGGTCACGATGCCTGAGCTGACCCAGGAGGTGAGGGGCTACGGGCGCTAGTAAAGGTTCCTGAGACACGATGCTCAAGAACCCCCCTAGATACGCAAGTGGCTTGCTCGAAAGTCCTTACGCTCTGTGTCGGTAGGGTCCAGCCCCGCGCATACCTCAGCCGCCGCTTGGATGCCAGGTCGCGATGCATGAGCTGACCCAGGAGGTGAGGGGCTACGGGCGCTAGTGAAGGTTCCTGAGACGCGATGCTCAAGAACCCCCCTTGACGCGCAAGCAGCTCTCGTGAAGAAGAATCCTACGCACGGTAAACCGCGCCTGGAGCGCCGCGCTCGTGTCAGCTTACACTTGGGTGTCGCACGAGGAGATTAGACACCAAGGACCTAAGGAGGTCACATGCACGGGGGAAGGCCCGCGAGACAGAGCTCGATCGCTTGGGTTTATCAGTGCTGCAGGGACGAACCCGAGCACAGACACCGTGTCCAGCCCCCGCTCGCGCGAGGTACAAGGGAAAACTGGCAAGCACAGGGCTCCGTCGATCATCCACCAGCGTGGGGCATGGGGTTTCCACTAGGCATGGGCGGGAGCCCTCCCGGGCCGAGGGGCTCCGGGGCGTGTACAACCCCAACCTCATTATTACGTGAGAGGGTCACGGGCGGTGATTTTGAAAAGAGGTGTCGGACGCCCCAGGCACACGGCTCAGGGGCTCGTTCCCCGATTCTTTATCCACCAGCGCTGAGCATGGGGCTTCCACTAGGCGAGGGCGGGAGCCCTCCCGGGGCCGAGGGGCGGCCTCCCGAGGGGCTCTGAGGCGTGTATAGCCCCAACCTCGTTATAACGTGACAGGGTCACGGGCGGCGATTTTGAAAAGAGGTGTCGCACGCCCCAGGCACACGGCTCAGGGGCTCCTCTTCCTCGATTCTTTAGGCGGGTTACGCCTCTCCTTCCACGCGGTTGCGCACATATGGGACCTAAGACGTGGGGGGGGGCGACACAGGTCGGGTGGCCATCGCGAGGCCACCACATGAAGAGGTTCGACACCGAGGACCCCAGGAGGTGACGTGTTCGGGGGCAGCCCGTCAATCAGAGCTTAGTCTCTCGGATTTAGCGATGCTGCAGGGACGGACCCGAGCGCAGACGTCGTTTCACGTTCCTTCATGAGATGAGCAAGGGAAAAACCATGCAATCCGAGGCGCCCGAGGCGACGAAGCACCCGAACTGGCAATGGAATATGACAAGCCACACCTTCACTCGCCTACTCTCGGTGATCCCCCGAGAGCAAGACACCAAGGACCTCAAGAGGTGACGTACATGGGAGCGAGCCCGCGAGACAGAGCTCGGTCGCTTGGATTTATCAACGCTGCAGGGTCGTACCCGAGCATATAAGCCATGCCTTGCACTGACCGGAATATTTTCGAAAGAAGGGTCGCGGGTGCGCGGCAGTTTCAAGCGGTGACAAGGCACCGAATGCTAGGCATAGGCCGAAATCATGAACTTCAAAGGAAATAACAAGGTTCGCTACACTTCCAAAAAGCAAGAATGCATCAGGGACGGACCCAATCCAGCCGGAGGGTATCGCAGCCCGGGGGGCGCCCTCAATTCAAGCAGAACAACAAAAAATCACATGGCGGTTGCGTTGCCGTAGGGGCGTCTGGCCATCTTTTTGAGCGTGCCGCGGAGGCCAGCCTTCAGGGGTCGACCGGCTCCTGAGGTTCTGGGGATCCCCGAGTCTTGACGGGCCCTGGCGCCACGCGAGGCACCATCGAGAACTGTGCCAGCCTTTGGAAGGCGGTGCCAGCGTTCACCCAGCCAAAGGGCATGCAACGTGCGGCTGGAAAAGGCCTTGAGATCTGACCCGGTTAAGGCCCGTGATGTTGATGCAAATGCGCGTCTCACCGCGCTCTGGGCGGTACTCCTCCTATATTCTGACGTCTTCTTGGTCGATGAATTCCCGCGACACCGGTGCTTGGCGTCACGTCCCTTCCCTGCTGGGGCGCACCACGAGGAAGGCCTCCAAGTGGTGCCCGAGCACCTCCCTCATCACACCGGCCAAGTCGGACGCTTCTGACATGGATGCCCCTGAGCCTAACCTGAGGGGGGCACGGGCGGGCCTTCCTATGCAGTGAGGCGGTTGGCGCAGGCGATGGGCGCGGGACCCGCGTCGACAGGGGCTGCATTCTTGGTCTTGATGAGGCTCGGGATGGGCAGCAGCTGCTTCTTCCTTGGGAACACGGCCTCGCGAGGCTCAACGTCCCCCGCATCACCGGAATGCTCCGCCGCGGCAAGCTTGTAAGGACGCTCGAGGGAGCAGACGTCGTTCTTCTCATCGCAGGTGACGGTGATCACACCACTGCACCCCGGCATCTTGAGGAAGTTGTAGCTGTGGTGCGTCGCTACCATGAACATGGCCAGCGCCGCGTACCCCAGGATGGCATTGTACGGGAGGCCGATATGCGCCACGTCGAAGTTGATGAGCTCAGTGTGGTAGTTGTCACGCGTGCCGAATGTGACGGGGAGGCGGATCTTCCCCAGCGGAGTGGCGGAGCCGCTGGTCACTCCAGAGAAAGGCCTGGTTGGCATCAGCTTGTCGTAGGGCACTTGGAGCATGTCGAAGGTCTCCACCAAAAGCACATTGATGCCCACGCCTCCGTCGATGAGGGTCTTGGTGACAGCGACATTGCTCATCGTGGGGGTGCACATCATAGGGAGCGCACCCGCGGCGGCCGAGGACTTGAGGCTATCGCTGGCAACGAAAGAGATAGTATACTGGAACAACTTGAGGGGCCTTACAGCTTCCAGCCTCGGGAGGGCAGCATTCACCTCACGGAAAAACAACTTGAACCGACGGTAGGACAGGGGGGTATGGGCCCCGCAAAGGATGCAAGCCACCGCACGAGGCTCCTGGTAGCCCCCAGCGTCCTCATTGCGTTGGCCGTCGTCGTTCCTCCTTGGAGGCAGCGGTAGCGGGGGAAGCGCGGCGTTGTCCTGCGAACGCATCTCGCGAGGCTGATCGCGCCGGCCGTTGTTGCGTGGCTGCTCCTGCCAGCCCTGGCGGGGGTATGCCACACTATCCAACAAGTACTATTGGCCCAAGATATTTTTACCTCTTCCACTATTCTCCTTAAGCTAATTTTTTACCACAGACACTTGTATGCCCCTCTACCCCCACTGAAAGTTTGAAGCCCAGGCTCAATCATAGAGTGGGGTAAAACCCCATTTCTACCCCCTAGACAGCAAGAATCTCCTTTTCCCTCGCGCGCCAGGAGCCACCTCTCTACGTCAGCAAGACGCCAGGACAACGGCCCCTTCCTCCCTCCCTCTCCCCTGCCGTATGCAGCGCGTACCCGGCGCAGCCTCGCTCGGCTAGTGAGCGCGCGAGCTCGGGGCCCGCTAGGAGCCCGCCTTGCTTCCCCACTCTTTCTCCCCAGCCCCGAACCGCGTCTACAAGCACCCCATACACGCCCTGGCTCGCTCCCACGCCCTCCAATGATGGCGGCAACCTCGTCGGCGCACCCGACCTCGGTGGACCGCTGCACCCCTATAAAAGGGCCTCCCCGAGCCCTTCTCCCCCCTCTGATCTCTCTCTCCTCATCCAAATCGCACCCCGTGAGCCTCACTTGAGCCCTCAAGCCCCCTGCACTCGGGATCGACCGAGGCACTGCAGCTTCAGGCCACCGGCGATCTCCAGGTGCAGAGCCCCTCCGGCCCTGTTCTTCTTCTCTTCGGTCCTCTCTCGCCTCCCTGACAATTCCCCCCTTCCTCCCCGATTGATTTGCAGCAGGAACCGGCCCCGGCAACAACCACCCGAAGCTTCTTCGCCTCGGGACCTCGTCACCGGCGAGCCGTGACTCCCCTCCGTCCACCTCCTGCACCACCCGAACGGCGACGACGCCCTGAACCCATTTCGGCCCTCACCTGCCGCCGCCGTGCCCTCTGCCGACGCCGGTGCGCTCCGCCTCCCCTCTGTCCCAAGGTGGGAGATGGCAGGTGGGACCCCCCTGTCATCCCCACACCTCTCTCGCCTCTCTCCCTCTCGCTAACGTTGGGGCCCGCGCGTAAGGTTCAAACCTAGCTGCGCACGCGCCCGCAACTCAGCTGGGCTGGCCTGGCCAGTTGGGCTCGGTTCGGCTGGCCATTTGGCCAATGGGCACAGTGCCCATTTTTCTTTTTATTTTCTGTTTAAACTTCCAAACATTCCACTGATTCAAATACTTCTACAAATTCAAGAATTCTTCCACCACAAATCTTGTAATATTCTGTAGTATTTAATAATGCCACTTGCGGAAATTCTTGAAAATGTTTTATGTAGTGATTTTATTTAAAACCTAGTTTTGATTATTTTTAACCTTTGTTAAAATAGTTTTCAAAACCTTTTTCACTTCAAAACCAGAGACAAATATTTTTAGGTGATAGTATAGTATTTTAAAGGGTGGTGTAACATTTTAGAAGTGGGTTATGTGCTGTGTTTTTGCTGTGTTCTTATTTTTGCCTGTTATTATTGCATCGATAGATTGCCTTGTTGACGAGGGAGTTGGACCTAAAGACTTTGAAGACCCCAATGACTTTGTTGAGCCAGGCAAGCAGCCCCTTGACCATGTCTAATAAACCATTTTATTGCATGACATATATCACGTTACTTTTGATAGGTTGATCATGATGCTATGGTGACCACGTTCATGGGTTGTCTCAGATACTTTTACCCGTTGATACTTGCACTAAGAATGACCCTACCTTCCTATGAGGGTTATGCGGGTGGGAAGTAGATAGGATGCTTAAGTAGTTGCTATGCAAAATGGGACGGGAATATGCATGGTGTTGGAAACAAATGCATTCAAAGACTTTTTTTGAAAGCCCCGTCGGGTGCCACTAATGCCTGAGGGTGATGATGATGAGCTAGGTAACCACTTGATAAAGAAGTGGTGTAGCGGAGCAAGTGAGTGTGTTGGTTGTTCAAAATAGATTGGTGTAACTTGTGACCATTATTACAACCTTACATGTACAACCACGATACCCCTTATGTGACGGGGCTTTGTTGATTACCTTGGTCGGTACTAGCACAGAGCCCACAGTACTAGTGGCGGGAGTGACGTGGTCACTCTCGATACGGGGTCGTGCCGGAAGGACGATCATGGGCTGTTTTTACAGACACCGGGCACACCGTTGGTCCCTTCATGGATGGTACTATGTTGAGCAAGGCTCGTGTGATTTACATCGTGAGAGCTGTGTACCAATAGAGTGGACTATTTGTTTAGTGTCATCAAGGGAAAGGCATTGTTCGGGTTCTTACCTCGGGTACTTAATGTATCGCAAGCCGTGGATTGACACGAAGGTTCCCCGAGTCTTGTGAGTAAAGTGTGCAACCTCTGCAGAGTCTAAAACTATTCGAATAGCCGTGTCCACGGTCAAGGACAGTTGGATGACCGCTCTTGGGCTACGTCCGATGTTTTTCACAAACTTGGCGTGAGTGTGTGTATGAAAGAAGATGGAATACTCGCGTTAAGTCAGATAACTTGACATGATGATTGAGCATGGGATTTTCAGACCTTTATTATATTGATATCTGTAACCTGTTCATACGGATTCTTGTATTCATTTGATGCATGCTTACAAGTTGATAGGACATGCCATTGCACCCAAAATTATCTTTCTGCAAAACTTTCCTACTTAGTGCTATATCATGCATTGTTATACCTTGGTCCAAAACATGGGTTGCTTCCGAGTACATTCAAAGTACTCATTGGCTTGCCACTAGTTATTTAATTGGCAAGGCATGGAAGAGCAGGAATATGGTGAAGAATTCGTTGGTGACGAACATGCAAGTTAGGACGCTTCCCAGTCAGAATGCTTGTAGGGTTAAGGCAGATGGCCTGGGTTGACGCTTTCGTTCAAGATTTCCGCTGCTAGTTATGTTTGGTGTTCGGCCTTCATGGCCCTATCTATGTAAGACATGACCTCGAAGGTCTTTATTTGTGTAAGACAGTATGTATGCATGTAAGACTCTTGTTATTCAGCTTCTGTGTGTTCAGTGAGCATTGATCTCTGGGATCACTATACACGTGCATTCGGTGATCACGATTTATGAGTCGGGGTCCCCACAGAGCTGGCATCAGAGCCATCCTGACTGTAGGAAGCCTTAGTTAGCATGGACGTTAGTTAGGATAAAACCATTTCCAAAAACTATACCTAGTACCTATACTTAGGAGTTTCTGCACTTCTTACCTTTTCTAAATCTACTTTCAAAACTCTACTCACTCCTCTCCACTAAACCTTGTAGATGGCCGTCATACCTGAAGCCCTCCTAGCATCCGGCTTTCCCCTACTCCTTGAGGATAGCCTGGAGAAGTGTCAGTATCGCCGACCACCCATTTTCCTCTACCACGAGCACTGGGTCGATGCCGTCACGAAGGAGTACCACATTGATGTGGTCGTGAAGGCAAATGACTCCCCGACGAGCTGGTTCTTTGAGGGACCACAGATGAAGACCCTAGTGCTCGCAGTCGAGACAACTGAACGCAAGGCACTTATCCACCTTCGAGACATCATTCTAGAGATGGCTGACGAGCCAGCCACTCGCCACCTCCCTTTCAAAATGGATGAGAATGGCGAGAGTTGGACCTTGATTCCATCCAAGGAGGATGGGATGCCACTCAGGTTCCAGACCTACTTCAGCCTCTTCGCCGATAGTCTGGCTCACAACCGGATTAAGGAGTCCTTGAAGCTCCGTGAGGAACTTCACCACACCCGAGATCTACTCCGTCAAGCCAAGATGAGGCCAGACAAGATCAAGAAGGATGGAGCCCCCGAGGGACGACCAACTATCGCTTACAGAGGAGGAGTACCCCCAGCTAGAGGTGCACACACACATCGTCGTCGCATGAGTGCGAAGGAGTACTGTGAGCTCTTCACCGCACCACTAGCAAAGCACCGTCAGGATGGACCTCCTCATTCTCCGACACCCTTGACCGGAGACAACGCCCGTATGGATGATGATCAGGAGGAGGATCCTAAAGAGCGTGAGTACGAGACCAAGCACTCCACCACTTGATTCCGAGAACCCTAGGGTAGGATCAGTCATGTATCCCTCATGCGAAGTCGAGTCCGTGTAATGGGTCATATGAAACCATGTGTGCTTGTGTTTGCTTTTGTTCTTTGTGTTTTGATGCAAGTCGCGCTTTTGCCTTAGGCAACATGGAAGCAACTCCATCACCTATCTTATCTTAATATAACATGTTTGGTCCTTCGACCTATTTTTGATCACACTTGCACTATACCAACCCCCTTAGGCGCGCTTTCTCTATTGATACTTTTCATCTCGTCTGTCCTAGTTGTTTGACTTGGCTGCTCCAAACAGGATAGTTACTGCAACCCGCAACAGCTCCTTCACTAACCCTGAAGCTGGCAAATCCAACCAGCAATAGGGAGATGGTGGGGCTGCTCACGCTGGAGATTACCCGGAGCAGCCACATGGAGACATTCCCCTGCCACCACCTCCACCAGAGAACATGACCATAGCTCAGCTTCTCCAAGTTCTCCGGGAGGAACGCCAAGCCAATACTGCCGCTATCCAACAGATGGCTCAAGTCCTTGTGAACAGACAGTAGCAAGGAAGGAAAAAAATGGCCACTCCACTCTTTCTGAGTTCATGAGGAATTCGCTCCCAACCTTCACTGAGACTGCTGAACCTCTGGATGACGATGACTGGATCCGCACTATCAACAACCTACTTGCACTGGTCAACCGCAATGAGGATCGTGAGAAGGTGCTTTATGACTCTCACTGCCTCGGAGGTACCACCAGAGCTCGGTGGGATGGATTCATGGTCATGCAAGGCGACCGTGTGATCACCTAGGCGGACTTCAAGGAAGGATTCCGCAATGCTCACATTCCTTCTGGGATCATGGCTATCAAGAAGAGAGAATTCCGAGCGCTGAAGCAAGGAAGTGGCTCTGTCAAGGAGTATATGAAGAAGTTCAACCCGCTATCAAGGTATGCCCCTGAAGATGTCAGCACTGAGGCTGCTAAGATGGAACGCTTCATGGAAGGACTCCAGCAAGCCCTGGAGTATCAACTCATTGTCTGCGACTGCCGGACCTTCTTCGACCTGGTGAACAAGGCTCTCATGCTCGAACACAAGCGTCGTGCCATGGGAGATACTCGCAAGCACAAGATGATCAGCAAGGGTAGTTCCAGCAACCAGAACCTCACCCCTAGTAGCTAAACGCAGCCAAGCCAACCTACCAGCCTCAGCAGGCTAGGCCTCCTGCACCTCGTCTGAGTTACCAGCCTCAGCAGTATGCCAATCCTAGGCCAGCTTACAACAACCCCAATAACAACAATGGTGGCAACAACAACAGTGGCTCAGGCCAGGTCACTTGCTTTGGATGTGGTCAGCCAGGACACATCTCTCGGCAGTGCCCCAACAAGAAGCCAGATGTACCGCGCCCCAATGCGCCAAACCAAGGTCAAGGCCGTGGAGCGCCACCAAGGAAGCAAGCTCCCCATAACCAGCCCAATAAAGGCAAGGTTCGAGTAAATCATGTCACCGCTGAGGAAGCCCAGATATACCCGGATGCCATATTGGGTACGTTCCTCATCAACTCAACCCCAGCAATCATTCTGTTTGATTGTGGAGCTTCACATTCTTTTGTTGCCCAAAACTTTGCACTAGAGAGTTGTATGAAGCCTACACCCCTGGGTAGCCATATGTTGATACAAACCTCGGGATCAGTTATGAGGTCCAAAATGGGATGTAAAGGAGTTGAGATCAACATCAACGGGGTAGACTTCCTAGCAGACCTCATAGTTTTGAACTCGCGAGGCTTGGATGTGATCCTCGACATGAATTGGTTAACCAAGCACCAAGGCTTGCTAGACTATGCCAAGACGACTGTTACCATGACCAATAGCCAAGGACTTGATGTCAATTATGTCCCCAACCCTTCCTCTGCTCAAGCCCCTCAGGCTAATTGTCTGCCGGTTATTGAGTTGGATCAAGTGCCAGTGGTATGTGAATACCCAGATGTATTTCCTGATGAGCTGCCCGGAATGCCTCCTGACTGCGACATTGAGTTCATTATTGAGCTAATGCCCAGAGCAGGACCCATCTATAAGAAGCCCTATAGAATGGGATCCCCAGAGTTGGCTGAACTGAAGGAGCAACTGGCTGAGCAGCTCAGAAAGGGATTTATTCGCCCTAGTGACTCTCCTTGGGGATCTCCTGTTCTATTTGTGTCAAAGAGGGACGGAACTATCCGACTCTGTGTCGATTACCGTTCTCTCAATGAGGTCATGATAAATAACAAGTACCCACTTCCCAAGATTGAAGACATGTTCGATCAGCTAAATGGTGCCAAGGTGTTTTGAAAGATCGATCTCAGGTCTGGGTACTACCAATTGAAGATCAGACCCCAAGACATCCTGAAGACAACATTTGTGACTAGGTATGACCTGTATGAGTACACGGTCATGTCATTTGGGTTAACCAATGCCCCAGCCTACTTTATGTACCACATGAACAAAGTCTTCATGGAGTATTTGGACAAGTTTGTCGTTGTCTTCATCGACGACATACTCATATTCTCCTAGTCTGAAGAAGAGCATGCGCAACACTTGAGATTGGTCCTAGACAAGCTTTGAGAGCACCAGCTTTATGCCAAATTCAGCAAGTATGAATTCTAGCTACATGAAGTTGGATTCTTGGGTCATCTGCTGACTACAGAAGGATTGTCAGCGGATCCTGCCAAGATTGAAGCCGTGACTGAATGGCAATCCCCAAGGAATGTGAAGGAAGTCAGAAGCTTCCTCGGACTTGCGGGATATTACCGCAAGTTCGTCGAGGGGTTCTCCAGCATTGCTAGACCCATGACTCGGCTCTTGAAGAAGGACAAGAAGTTCGAATGCACGTCGAAGTGCGAAGAAAGGTTCCAAGAGCTCAAGAAGAGATTGATAATTGCCCAAGTTTTGGCCACCCCTGATATTCACAAGGAGTTTGTGATATATTGTGATGCATCAAGAACCTGGCTTGGTGGTGTTCTGATGCAAGAAGGCAGAGTCATAGCATATCTATCCAGACAGCTATGTCCTCATGAAGAGAACTACGCCACTCATGATCTTGAGTTGGCAGCTGTAGTTCATGCCTTGAAGACATGGCAACACTACCTTCTGGGAAAGCGATGTGAGATATACACAGACCAGAAGAGTTTGAAGTATATTTTCACTCAAAGGGAGTTGAACATGACGCAACGAAGATGGTTGGAGTTGATCAAGGATTATGACCTCACTGTTCAATACCACCCTGGAAAGGCTAATGTGGTAGATGACACCTTATGCAGAAAGGCTTGTTCCTTGAATGCTATGATTAAGGAAAGGCTACCCGCCTTGTATGAAGAGCTTGAAAGCTTTGTCCTGGAACTAGTTGCACCGGGTTTCCTAGCCAACCTCAGAGCAAGGCCTACCTTAATGGATGATATCAAGGAGGCTCAGAAGGGTCATGACAGCATTGATGGCATCAAGAGGAAGAATAAGAAAGGCAAGGCCCCAGGATTCTCAGTGGATGAGCAAGGAGTTGTATGGTTTGGGACTCGCATCTACGTGCCCAACAAAGTTGAGCTCAAGAATTTGATCTTGCAAGAAGCCCATGACACTCCGTATTCCATCCACCTTGGAGGAACCAAGATGTACCAAGACCTCAAAGCAAGATTCTTGTGGCATGGCATGAAAATAGAGATAGCCACTTTTGTCGCTAAGTGTGACATATGCCAGAGAGTCAAAGCTGAGCATCAACGACCCGCTGGATTGCTACAACCTCTCAAGGTGCCTGAATGGAAGTGGGACAAAGTTGGGATGGACTTCATCACCGGATTACCTAGGTCGAGCAAGGGACATGATTCCATTTGGGTCATTGTCGACCATCTGACCAAGGTAGCCCACTTCATCCCCGTTAAGACGACCTACAACGGGAACCAGTTAGCCAACCTCTACATCAACCAGATCGTGAGCCTCCATGGAATTCCAAAGGAGATCGTGTCAGACCGAGGAACCCAGTTTACCTCAAGATTCTGGAATAGATTCTAGGAAGCCTTGGGGACCAAGCTATCCTTCAGCACCGCTTTTCACCCTCTGACCGAAGGACAGACGGAACGAGTAAATCAAATACTCAAGGATATGCGTCGTGCTTGTGTTCTGGCATACGGAGCCAAAAGACAGCTTGCTGTTCGCCGAGTTCTCCTACAACCACAGCTATCAGTTGAGCCTCCAAATGGCACCATTTGAGGTGTTGTATGGACGCAAGTGTCGTACTCCCCTCAACTGGTCAGAGACCGGAGAAGGATTAGTCTTTGGACCAGATATCCTCCGTGAAGCAGAAGAGCAAGTTCAAATTGTTTGAGAACACCTAGAGACCGCCAAGTTAAGACAGAAGAGCTACGCCGACTCGCACCACCGAGACATGAGTTTCCGTGTAGGAGACTATGTTTATCTCCGAGTCATGCCTCTCAAGGGAACCAAGCGTTTCCATGTCAAGGGAAAGCTCGCACCATGATTTGTCGGCCCCTTCAAGATCACCGACAAGTGTGGGGACCCCGACTCATAAGTCATGATCACCGAATGCACGTGTACAGTGATCCCAGAGATCAATGCTCACTGAACAAACAGAAGCTGAATAACAAGAGTCTTACATCCATACTTAGCGTCTTACACAAATAAAGACCACAAAGGTCAAGTCTTACATAGATAGGGCCATGAAGGCCAAGTAACAAACACAACTAGGAGCGGAAATCTTGATCGAACGTGTAGACCCATGCCATCTGCCTTAACCCTACAGGCATTCTGACAGGGAAGCGTCATAGCTCACATGTTCATCACCAACGAACTCTTCACCATATACCTGCTCTTCCATGCCTGGCCAATTAAATAACCAGTGGCAAGCCAATGAGTACTTTGAATGTACTCGCAAGCAACCCATGTTTTGGAACAAGGTATAACAATGCATGATATAGCACTAAGTAGGTAAGTTTTTGGGGAAAGCTAATTTTGAGTGCAGTGATATGATCAAATAACTAATGTAAGCATGCATCAACAGTTGGCAGATATCCATACGGACAAGTTACAGATATCATCATAAGCAGGGGTTGTTCAGTCATTATGTCAAGTCATCCGACTTAACTCAAGTATCATCTTTCTCTCACACATACACACACACGCAAAGTTTGTGAAAACATCAGACGTAGTTTAAGCAGGACCTCCAACTGTCCATGACCGTGGACACGGCTATTCGAATAGTTTTACACTCTGTAGTGGTTGCACACTTTACCCACAAGACTCGGGGAACTTATTTGTCATCCATGACTCGCAGTATACCCTGGCGAGTAAATTCATTGCTATATAATGCATTGTAATATCTTGATCCAAAACGTGGGTTGCTTGCGAGTACATTCAAAGTACTCATTGGCTTGCCACTGGTTATTTAATTGGCCAGGCATGGAAGAGCAGGAATATTGTCGGGACCCCGATCGTAAGCCATACAAGTCTAGCATGTAACACATCATATCACTTTGCGGCCTCACGCACGGTAATCCCCACGGCTGCCACCTTACCTTGGTCGGGACCGTTTGCGCCTTTTAGCTCACGTATATGAATATGTCGCTAGCAATCATATGTCAAAGAACCCGGGTCGACATGTGTAACAGCCCGAGACCGGCACCCCAGGAGATTGCCGTTGTTTTCCATTCTCGTCGTGTGATTCGTTTGTTGGTCGCATTCATTATCGCATCATTCGCATCATCTGCATAGAATTGGCACTCCATTTTCGTCATTTTGAAAACCTTGCATTCATTCGTAGTTGCCGGTTCTCTCTGTTCGTGTCGACGATCGTTTCGAGACCAACCACACACGCACGCGCCAGCGACATCTTTGAAAATATTGTTTTCAAAAGTGCATATAAAATATTCTCGGATTGGGTCGAAAGTTGGCGTGCGGTCTTAATATAGTGTAGCTAGACCGCTCGTCAAATTTCGTCGTAATCAGAGGCCGTTTTATACCCAAACGTTCAACTGTAGCGTCGCCGTCATCGGTTAAATGATCGGACGTTTTTCGGTGTTTTAAAACTCTGTCACGGGCCGCAACTTTCCCTCTCATCTCAGCCCAAGGCCACCTGCACAGTCCACCATCACCTATCCCTAAACCCCTCCGCTTCCGGACCGTCCGATCGGAATCGAACGGTCCGAAAACGGTGCAAAACCCCCCATCCTAGCCCCCTTTTCCTATTTAAGAAGCCCCCTACCCATTTTGGGCGAAACCCTAGCATCTAACCCTCTCCCTCCTCGTTTTCAGTGCCGGCATGCCCCGCCGCCGCCACTTGGCGGCTCCAAGTAACCTGCGCCGCCGCCAGCCATCTGCCGCAGCCAATTGGACCGCGCCACGTGGCCTCCTCCGCCGCCAGCCGTCGCCCCTTCCTCCTCCTGCCGCCAGGGCCCGCCAGGCCCACGGCCGGGCCGCCTCGGGCCCGACCGGGCCGACCACTCCCGCCGCGCCCATGCCCTAGCACTCCCGAGCTTCTCTGCCGGCCTCGCCGGAGATCCCGACCCGCCGCCGGCCGGCGAGCCCTGTCGGTGCCCTGCAGTCATGCCCGCCGGAGCGCACCTTTGCCGCCTCACCGCCACACCACCGGACGTCGCCGCGCTCGAGTCGTCGTCGCCTCTGCCCTGCCTCCTCGCCCGCGCGCCCCACCGGAGTCCTCCATGGGAGCCGGGGCTCCGTGCTCGCCGCCGCCTCATCTCTGGCCCACCTCCGGCGGGATCCGGCCCTGGGCCGCTGGATCCAGAGATCCCGCGGCCAGATCCACCTCCTCCGCTCACCCTCCGGCCGTCGCCATGCCTCCGGCCGTCTCGCCGGCACCGGACCTTGCCATGGCCGCCCGCCTCCAGCCGCTGGGACGCCGCCGTCCAGAGCCCAGCAACCAAACGCCCACCCCCCGCAGTACCGAACCATCCCTTCCCGCTTCCCTAGTGTTTTTTTTCTAAGTCCAAAAATGTACGGTTTTATCAGCATGATTGCATTTTTGCGGGGACCTTAACTTTTGACCTGTTCATCGGTTTGACAAGTGTAATATATGAAAATTCTACTACATTCTGTGCTCTACATGATGGAATCATTTTCATGCATAATAGGTTGCATGAACATGATCAAAAGTCTGTTGCAAAAGTGTATCGCATCATAGGTTGCGAAACTGTTATTTTGTTCGAATTCGTGTGGATGATTGCAACTAAACCGTAGATCTTTTGCATGAGGTGTCTTCATGAGTATTGCTCCAAGATATGTCTACTTTGTTGCCATGCCTCTGGTTGCTAGGTAGGACTTCATTAAAATGTTTGTTTATTGCTTTCAAGAAGTTATCGCGTTAAAACTGAAATCTGTTAATGTTAAGTTCCATTTTGTGGTGCTCGTATTAAGCAATCCATTCCTCCTTTTAGTTGTGTCTTTGGAGT
Organism: Elymus sibiricus; assembly: GCA_039707655.1. Classification (NCBI taxonomy): domain Eukaryota; kingdom Viridiplantae; phylum Streptophyta; class Magnoliopsida; order Poales; family Poaceae; genus Elymus; species Elymus sibiricus. The sequence goes on along the minus strand of CM077669.1, from coordinate 200,994,398 downwards.
GTGTTGTAGTATGCCATGTATACTTGCTGTTGGTAGGGTTGCCATGCCATGAATATTGTGATTAGCTGTAGATTTCTAAGTCTGGAATCTGGAATATTTTGTTGCTGTCTTGCCATGTGTTTTGCTAGTGATCTACAGTCCCTTTGGGGTTGGTGTAAAGGAGTTATTTGCAGTTTATAATGTCCTCTAGCATCCTGTTAAGTTTCATGCCAATATATGACTGGTAGCATATAGTTTTACTGCTGCCACTATGCCTTCGTGATAAAAACTGCTCTGTCCTACACCGCAATAAATTTCACTAAGTCTGAAACCTGTTTAGTTCAATATGTCTTCTTTTGAGCTCATTTCCTATTGATCCATACTTCTAATAAACTTTCTGTTAATAGATGAATTGTTGAGCATCATGTAGGCTACATCACCATGTCCTTGTTGTGTATTGTAGGTGGCTGTAGCTTGTTGATTTGTGGGTTGCAATATGCCATGTTGCTGTTTTGGGCAGATTTCTACTGAACTTGTGTTGGTTGTTGTGGTTGAACCGTAGCTCCGTTTTGGACATGCCATATATGAAACTTGCTTAGAATATCATGTAGTTTCATAATATATTGTTGCATTCATGATTTGAAGTGCTTGTGGTTGTCATTTTCATGCATTTTCCATTCATGGCATATTCACCTTGTGTTGGTCATAACTTTTAGACCGTAGCTCCGTTTTAAATGTTCTATATAAGTAAATCGACTAGAATGACATGTAGAATCATGTGGTACACTTTATTCTGTTGTTTAAACAATATAAAACATGGTTAGTTAAGATATGGTTCAATTTCTAAATTAACTCATGAGGTCATTTCAGAAATACTATAAGTTGTTTCCAACCTCATTTAAGATGCCTAGATAGTGTAGTTTCATTATGATTCACCTCTTGCCATGTTTAATAACATTTAATATTGTCATGTACCTAACGAGAGTTAACTAAATAATTCGAATGTGGAGTTTTGTCAATATGCAACTCATTGCATATTGAGCTTCACTTAATGTGTAGTATTTGATTGTTGCGATTGTCATGCCTTGCATAATTAAACCGTACATGCATCATGTTTTTTTGCGCATCATGTCATGCATATGTTGTGGTGGTGATCATGTGTTGATTGTTGTTTCCGATTTGCTTCTTCTTGATAGAGTTGCGAAAGAGTTCGGAGTGTGAGGATTCGTTCGACTACGTTGGCTCGTCTTCTTCACGGATTCGTTCTTCTTCCAAGCGGGATCTCAGGCAAGATGACCATTTCCCTGGATAACATTACTATCATTGCCATGCTAGTTGTCTCATTTCTATCGTTGTCTCGTTACCTACCACTTGTATGTCAAGCCTCCCAAATGCATTGATAAGCCTCTAACCCTCCACATCCCAGCAAACCATTGTTTGGCTATGTTACCGCTTGCTCAGCCCTTCTTATAGTGTTGCTAGTTGCAGGTGCAAGCTCTTTCCATGTGCAACGTGGATATTTTGTTATATCACAATATTATTTCTATTTAATTTAATGCACATATATACTTGGTAAAAGGTGGAAGGATTGGCCTTTTGCTCGGTGTTTTGTTCCACTTTTTCCGCCCTAGTTACTTGTGTACCGGTGTTATGTTCCATATTTTGCGCTCCTAACATTCTCGGGGTTGTTATGGCGACCCCCTTGACCATTCGTTTTAGATTAAAACTTCTCTGGCAAGACCCAACTTTGGTACTACATTTGCCTAATAACTAATAAACCTGCATAGGGAGTAATTAACCCGAGGATCTTTAATCAACAACCCGGGCCAGTGCTCCTCATGAGTGTTGGTCCAAACTAGAGTCGTGTGCGGGGCCAACCCGGGGCAACTCAGGAGATGTCTATCAGGCCACTGTACATTGTGCTCATCCGGTCGTGTCCTGGGAACAAGATACGCGGCTCCTATCGGGTTCGTCGACACGTCGGGCGGTCTTGCTGGAGTTGTTTTACCTTTCTTGAATGTCTTGTGTGAGGAATTCCGATAATACTTTGGGATAACTCGAGGTTGAGGTTTTCCAACAGAACTGCCTAGGAAATCACGGGATTCGTGGTCGAGGTTATTCCCGCGGCATGTGGTTAGTTTGTGATGGATGAGTTGGAGCACCCCTGCAGGGTTCAATCTTTCGGAAAGTCATGCCCGCTGTTACGTGGCAACTTGGAAACTTTCTTTAACACCCGGCCATAGCAAACTTGAAGTAAACTCAAATAAAATACACCAACCGTGTGCGTAAACGTGACTGTCTCTACTTGTGATTTCTGAACCAAGAGAGAACACAGTGGGGTTATGTTTGTTTGTAAGTAGGTGTTCAGGATCTCTTAGAGATCATTACTAGTTCACGTCCATTTATGCGAAGATCATCCCCCTTTATTCCTGTACTCGTAAGTTAGCTACTCAAATAAATGCTTAGTGCTTGCTGCAGCCTCACCACTTAACCATACCTTACCCATTAAGCTTTGCTAGTCTTGATACCCTTGGAAATGAGATTGTTGAGTCCCTGTGGCTCACAGATTACTACAACAACAGTTGCAGGTTCAGGTAAAGCGATGCGTTGACGTGAGAGCGATGCTTTGTTTGATTTGGAGTTCTTCTTCTTCTTCTTCTTCATCGATCATAGGATGGGTTCCAGGCGGCAGCCTGGGATAGCAAGGATTGATGTCATTTTATCGTTTGTTTTCGTACGTAGTCGGACCCTGATCTTCTGTATGATATTTGGATATGTTGCTGTATTGATGTGATATTGATGTAGCTTGTGGTGAGTGTAAGACAATTCCATATACTCATCTCTTTTTTACATGTACTTGTAATGATATCCATTCTTGCGAAATGACGAGATGCGCTCTATCCCTGTCGAGGCCCTCGTGCCAAAATAAGGATAGGATCACATCTTGGGTGTTACAACATGTGTAGTTATAGACCCAAGTGGCACAACCATACAGAGACAGGCATACGTAACCCAGCAATGCAGGTGTCAGTCATCCGCGTGTGTAGACGAGTCGTAGCAAGCTACAAGGACTCCATTACACCGTGTGACATTTCCCCGTAGGGACAGACACAGCAGCAAAGAAGGATACACGCCGGTCAATCGATGTGTCCGGAGCAGTAGCGAGCTACCAAGGCTCATGGAAGCACAAAGAGGCATTTCCCCATAAAGATGGCTACTAAAGGCATACAGCTAGGTGTTGAATCCCCCACATACCAATGCATTTCAATCATACACGCAATATGCACGATATGCGTAGATACAACATGACATCACAACATAACTCTATAACATTACATTTATTTTGAAGGCTCCAGAGACCCTACATAGATTAATGTTACAAGCAAAGGGTCAAATGACCCATCATTCAGAGCATACAATCAACAAGCGGAAGATACATGTCTGGGTACACACATCTATTAAAAGCGGCTGGAAGAGCCTGAAAAGCTACAACGACCCTACCATAGGAGCCAGACCTCTGTCTGGGATCCCCAAGCTAATCCGGTCAACATCAAACTTCATGTCGTAAGAATCACTAAAGAGACTGACGTCTCCTCTACAAAAACATAAATTAAGCAACCATGAGTACAAAGGTACTCAGCAAGACTTACATCAGAACCAACTACATATGCATCATTATCAAGAAGGGGATTGTGGAGTTTATTGCAGCAAGCCAGCTTTGACTCTTGGCTAACCTGTACTACGACTACGAGTATTTTCTTTGAAGGGAGAAAACGCACACGAGTCCACATATTCACCACAGCAATACACCACTATGGATCCACCCTCGTCTCCCTACGGAAAGGCCATCCATAGCACTCACGCTTATCTTGCGCATTTTGGAGTATCCATTTCAAATTGTCTATGAACCACATAATTGTTCCAAGTAGTCCATATCCGAGGACGCGGTTATTCGAACAGATTAATTCACCCTGCAGGGGTATACTTCTTCACACACGGTCCCGCCACTTATCGCTATGTGCACGTAAAAGGGCACCTCGGCAACCTTCAAGCGGAAACATAGCGAGGGAGTCGGCCACGACCTGACTAACCACACAAGACTCTAGTCCATGTTTATCGCCTATTTGAGTCTGAATCCGCAAGGAAGTCCGGCCGAAGTTTCCATTACGGCCCCAAACGATGTGTGCAGGGTTCCCAAGCCCACCTCGACGGATGGATCTACGCTTGGTACACCCGGCCACGGGTGCATCTACCGCGCCATAGCCTACCCCTCGGTCAGCGCTATGCACGGTCGCCAGCACATCCTACAAACACCAGAAACTAGTTGCAACTCCTGGACAGAGATCAAGGCGGTTAATATGTCTAGAGAGTCAACTAAGGATCCCAATGTGCGGTAGTACCTTATCTTGGATAACATACACAGAACTCAGTTCTTAAGTACGGTCCCAATGAGACAACCCACCATGTACTCCTACATGGCCTCTCATCGCTACCTTTACCAGAACAGATTCACACACGTACCTCTCACACAACAGGACATGAACACATCCATTCCGATCCATCGCCCAAATGGATCAGACCCGACACGACTCTAAGCATAGCAGGCACAGTATGCAAGCATGGATGAGTAAGCACAACAAGGCTCAATCAGTTGCTACTCATGCTAAGTGGTTTCAACTATTTACTGTGACAAGGACAGTTCATGCAAAGGAATGGGTTCAACTACCGACAACATGTATTAGTTGAATCGTTGTTGTCCTAATGCATTTAAAAGAGAGGAGGAGTGAGAGAGGGGGATTGTATCAAAATTCTCATGGGGGGGTGCTTGTGTGATAAAGCGTCCACACGTTACTGCTCCTCAGATGGATACTCGACCGTATCGTCCAGAACAGTGCCAAACATGAAGAACAACCATCGAAGGGAACAAATCAACACACATCAAATGCAACAGTATGATGCATGAATATGACATGGCAATATGATGTGGTTTGGCCTAGTGCATATAGAAACTTAGTTAAATGAAGTAGGTTTGAACCCAAGGTTCAAATTCAACTTCATATGTGAAGTTCCATATTGCATTTGAACAAAATGTCCAAGTTCTCCTATTTAGGTAGATCTATCATGCATGAAAATGGTACAGATAGATTCATTGGATTTTTCTGATAAATTTGCATATATAAATTATTTTCATCTGACTTATAGATTAATTTATATGAATTTTCTAAGTTTTTAGCAATTTATGGAATTATTTTAGACACAGAAATGCAATTATTGCACCAGCCATGCGTGAGGGTTGCGTCAGTTGGTCAGCTGACCGTTTCTGGATCAAACTAGCCTATAGGGCCCACAAGTCAGTGACCCAGGGTTAAGCAGGGGTTAATCCCGCGCTGACCCGAGGTTTGACTCGCCCTGGGGCCCGCTGTCAGCCTCTCCGAGGTTGATTAACAGGGGAATTAGCACCTAATGGCGCGCCACGTCAGCCACCGGCGTTTAACCGCCGGCGACCATGGACCGCGGCGGTGTCCGGCCGGAGCAGCGCTGCAGGGGGTCCCTAGGCGAGCTGAGGCAACCGGAGGGAAGCCATTACTCGTCCGCATCGCGTGGGATACGCGGGGAGGCGAGGGGCGGCCGGAACTAATAGTGGCGAGCTGGCTCGCGGCGGGCGGAGCTCGGCATGGGCGGGCGCGGCGCTACGGAGGATAAGGGCTTACAGCGAGCTTTTCAACGGACTCCTAGGACCTCGATGAGCTCGTCTGCAGGCTCGGACGCGACCTAGATTAAGCGGAACGATGGCGGCAACATGGCCGGCGGCGGTGGTTCCTCGGGCTCGGTGGCTAGCGGGGTTAGAAGAGGCTAACGGCGACGGGGCTAGGGGGTAAGGTTCAACGGCTCACGGTGGAGCTTCACGCGCAGACGGGGAGGTTGGGGATGCGTTGATTGCGTCGAATCGGTCATCGGCGTCCGGCGGCCATGGGCGAGGAAGAAGGACACGGGCATCATCTTGAGGGCTCGTCAGCTCGATTCCGTTGGTGGAGATGACCTGCGCGAGGAGACAGAGCCTATGGACTCTCTGGTCGGGCGAAATGATGGCGGTGGATGCGTGGGTGGCGAGCTGCAGCGACGGCAGTGCTCGGCCATGGTGGGGAGAAGCAGCAGGGCCGAGGGGGAGAGGAATGAGGGGGAGAGATCGATCCGGACGGCCCCCTGCAGCCTATCCATCCATCCAACCAGGCAGGCAAGCAAGAGGTGGCCGGCGTGTCACGACCACACGCCCGGCGTCCGACTGGCGCGGTGGAGAAGACGACTAGCAGGGGAGATGAGCTGGGCCGGGCTGCTGGGCCGCCAGGTTAGTTTCTCTCTCTCTCTCTCTCTCTTTTATTTCTGTTTTCTATTTCTGCAATTTTGTTTTCGTCTGATAGAAATATCAACCCATTTTCTAAAATCCTGAAAATTGGCATGTGGATATAATGGACAAAACCCAAGTCACACATGGAGTTTCAGAATTATTGAGTCCATATTCTATTTAATAGAAATATAAACCCAATCCAAATAAATGTTGATTTAACTCAGAGGCCCAAAACAAAAAAAATTAACCTTCCAAAAATGTTGGCTTGAGTTTAATCTCTTGCCACATTTTTCAAAGCTTAAGAGGAACATTTGCTTGGGCACAAATTGAGAAATTTTTAGTTGATCATTTCTGAAATATTTGTGAGGATTCTGGAAATTCCTCAATTCAAATTTTCTTGAAAATAAAATGATGCATGAATGCCTCTGGTGCAACTAATTACAAGCATTTTCTAGGGCTGTGACAACTGACCCCCACTAAACAAGAATCTCGTCCCGAGATTCAGGCATAGGGTAAGAGGACAGGGGGAACACAAACTAACACAATCTTCATGATCCGATTGCCCTTCTCGAAGATGTTGATTCATTGCATCATATTGATCTTGACATATTCTCCTTCGGGATCTATATCCAAACATGATGACAAGGGGAATGGAAAACTCTACAAGAATAGATCTTCTCAACGATCAATCAACTCATGATCAACTCATGGAATGAGACGCCATAGCATCTCTTGAGCCGAGACACAAAACACATATCGAGAATGAGGGAATGAGATAAATGATGGAGGTTCAATTGGTAGGCAACATTTCCATGCTAAAGCAGATGGTGATGAGGTTTCAATGTAGCGAGGAAATAATTGCCATGATTCCACAATGGGGTACCTTAGGAAGGTGACTCCTAGAGTTATTCCCTTAAGTGGCAAAAAGAATTACTTTTGATCCAAAGATCACTGAAACTCTTCATAACATCCTAAGGCAATTCACAAATGACCGTTTGAAGGAATTCAAAAGAATGGCATACTCAGTTTGGAAGAAAACTAGAGTTATAGGACAACTTGGCAAACGGAAGGTACTTTCCAATTGATACCGATGGTATAACCCAGTGTCTGAGCATGCTCTCAAGAACTTGAGCATCTCCATATTCATCAGGATTTTACCAACACCCATGCCAAGGATCCTGGCAACACACCATACTATCATGATGAACAATGACGGAGGATGCAGATACAAAGGAAGACAAACACTTTCTCAAACTTCACCTTAGCTATGCCAAGGAAACGAAATCTGGATAATCGACGAAGAGACATTTAGCACTCCGCTTCCAATGTTCTCCTTGATGTACTAGCATAACTCAATTATAGATAATGCTTGATAACTAGCACATGAAGTAAAAGGTCGTACTTCGGGATCTCAAAGGGTCCATGTGGAACAACTTCTATAATAAGTCATATGAAATCCTCATGGCGAGGTGACTAATGTTGCTGATACAAGATATTACAATAATAAGTCTTCCGGCTAGGTGTGTTAGCCACAACATCACATTACCGGGTTACAGAGAGACCAATATTATAATTCTTGGGAGATGTTCCAACCATCATATCTGCCTGAGATTTGGATCTGGTTGGGGACAGAATACTTCAGACTTAGCATATCTGAAAAGAAAGTTTGCAACACAAATCGACGAGATGGCGTTGCAAAATTCTCGGGAAATGAACCACAGAAGACAGCTCCAAAACATGAGCTGGATTACAAGACTCATGTGGACTCATCGCCGAAGGCAAACGTGACCACATAGAAATCTTACAACAAAACACTTCCGAGTTCTAGTTAGGAACTATCATTGGAGGATAGCAAAGTCCTTACATAAGTCATGATCTTAGGAAGAAACTTATTTTCCCATAACAACTCAATCAGTGGCTTAGTGTGCTAGGGAATACATATGGAGTGGAGGTTGCAAGTCTACCAAACCATAGAATTCTTCGCACGTGCATGACTGACTTGAGATGATTCCGGAGAAATCAAAATAACTTTCTCGAATTCACAGCGGCAACTTGCACCAAATGCATGTGAACTCTGAGGGAGTCACTTCTTACACCAGACATATACTTCGGGTGTGAGACCTGAAGATAATGCCTACAAAAGTTTCCAAAACTAGCTCAATGTCCAGCATGAATCGTGGAACAGATGAAAATGTTGCGGGTGGGATCAACAACAATTCATCGAGATATCCATATAAATGGAATTCCACAACTATGTGAACAAGGTGATAGCATTGGTCAGACCAAAAGATATAATGGTGTATGCTCGAGGAAAAATCCACGAGTAAGGCAACATTAGGAAAATCTTTGTTTCTGATTTTGATTTGACAATAACCCACAATGAAATCAAAGATTGGACAAGACAATATAGACAACAATTAATCACACGAATCAATCAATGAGGATATCGTCTTTCTTCAAAAAACACAAAGATATCCCTTCGGAATGAACTAAGTAAGGCAAAGAATTTATCTTCCAAATATCCAAGTTGTTGTTTAGCTTAACTGACTAGTTCAAGTGTATACAACACAGGTTCCTGGAGAAGGGGTGGCTTACAGGAAACCAACTTGATCACGAACTCAACATACCGGTGTTGACACCTGATTTTGGCATGGTGCAAAATGCAGCAAAGATGGACTCAAACAAAAAGGTTTTTTATATGAGAAATTCATATTGCCGAGTGAAACAACTTTGATGTTTAGGCCATCATCATTCGGCATCATATCAAGGGCAAAAATTACACTTGGATTGTCATGTTTTGGTGTTCTGAGTGCTTTTTGGTCGATTACGCCTCCAAGCCAACCTCGGATGAAGGAATGCTCTACATGGATTGTCTTCGTCTCGTCGAGCTAATCGATTTTGATATACAAATCATCTCAATTCGAGTTCGTATGGAAAAGTTAGAGGCAAAACACTTCGGACCAACCCTGAGCAAAAGTGTGGCGCGAGGGACCAGACACCCACCTGGATGGTGTCTGATGGGTCGAGCGAGCCATTAGGCCCTCAAGACGGCCTTGAATCGAAAAACCTTCAACACAGAAAAGTTTCGTCTCGTCAAATCGGTCGATTTTATATAAATCGTCCAAATCCGAGGTCGTATGCAACCTGCAGAGGCGAAACAAGTTCAGCCTGTGTTTTCATTCGGGAACTCCGAGTGAAAAGCTTATCATCCGAGTGAAAATATAGCTATTCGAATGAAGGCTTGATGACCGAGTCAGAAGTTTCCGTCCGAGTGAAAGTTCGGTCAATGAGTCGGAGTGACATGAAGACCGACTAGAACACTAGTCTGGCAATCCGAGTGAAATTCTTCCGAGTGAAATCCTTCCGAGTGGAATACTGCCATCCGAGTGAAATTCTTCCGAGTGAAATCCTTCCGAGTGGAATATTGTCGTCCGAGTGAAATTCTTCCGAGTGAAAGATTGCCGACTGAGTGAAAAAGTTAACGTTCGAGTGACACTTCGGTCAAAGAATCCGAGTGACATAAAGTCCGGCTAAACATTTGTCTTCCGAGTGGAAAATTGCTGTCCGAGTGGAAAATTGCTGTCCGAGTGAGAAATTTCACTCGACCGACGGGAGGACTCCAAATCCGAGTGATTCAACCAGAAGGTAAAGATTGGACTATATGGTCATCTAGATAGCCTCGGATGGAAAAGTGTCCAACATGAAAGTTGTTCGTAACGTTGAAATGGTCAACTTTTCTTTTAAGGTCATTGTCATCTGAGATAGTATAAGGCCTGCAGAGACGCTACAACACTCGACGGTCCAGTCCGCTACGTGACTGAGTCCGATTCAAAGTTAAAGATGACCTCGTGGAGTATTGAAGATGGCCTTATTTGGAAAAGTGATCAACATACGGATTGTTGGCCTTGTCGAGACGCACAAGATTGGTATTTGAACTGTCTCCATCGGAGGTCATATGCAGATTCCGCGGCCCACGCAAGGAGCAAGACAGAGGATTGGGCCAGATTCAGGCTGAATCCGAGTGAGACTGGAACTAGGACTCTAGGGCGTGATTCAATGTAATTTTCTTGTAAGGAAAGCCTAGATGAATCCTTTACTTGTACGGGAAGTCCAGCCGCCTCTTATATATGTTGGGGGTGACGGCCGATTGAACAACACACAATCGAACAAATCAATATACTACTTTTCAGTCTACGTTTTATCTCTCCATCGTTTTTCTCTCTCGTTCTTCGCTGTTCCTCGAGTTTGACAGCTGCGAATCCCGAGGCTCTAGGGGCGAGCGAATCGACCTAGAGCAGCCCATAGCTGCCGCACTCCCTGACGGGGTCCCTCCCGGGCGTGCGGGGTTTCGGGTCTGCAAAAGCGTCCGCCGGCTGTCTTGCGTATCGCGCTGCCGGACGGTCCTCCTTTGACGTGAGCTGCGGTGCGTCACCCCCGGCGTCGAGGGTACACGGTGACGTGTTCGTGTGTCAACACACTTTTTGGCGGCTCCGCTGGGGACTAAAGATCAATCATCCTCATCAACCATCATGTCTGATCTTCGTAAGCCATCCGAGATAGATGCCGATAACATCATTAAACCCAAGCTTGATGAACTATCGGCTGATCATCGCCAAGCTTATGAGGAGTACAAGAAGGCGCGTGAATAGAAGGATTTGCAGGAGTTCCTTGGGAACTTCAAGAAGGATCGTCAAGGCAATATCACTCCGATTGGAAAAATCAAGTTCCCTCCTCTTCAAGCCGAACAGGTTAAAACTCCTGTAAGTACTACCTTTTCTCCTGAGCAATGGGCTGAGATTGAGAGTCGTATTCCTGATGGTAACAATCTGGTCTATCAATCCTTTTTAGAGAATACTAATGCTCAGAAAAATATGCTTCAATCATCTACTCGTAATACTGGTGTGTCGACTGGTGTAGAAAGCCCTAATCTGTCTTTACCTATTTCATCGGCACCTCCCATGCCGATAAATTATTATCCTACCCACACCAATCAGATCGTGGCTGCACCTGCTAATCCCATCATGAGCATGCCAAGTTCGGTGGCAACGCCGAACCAAGCTTTACCTATAGGTGCAAACACTCGACCATAGCCGAACTATGGTTCGGTCTACCTGCCACAATTCCTGCCTACTGCTAGTAATCCTACTCCTCCTATGCCAATGCAGCAAGGTTCATCGTCTACTACAGACGATGCCCTAGCTAATTTTAGAGAAGAGATGGCTAAGATGCTTCGAGAGAATTTTGGAGTTGAGTTACCTCGGAATCGGATTTACCAAAAACCGTACCCCGAGTACTTTGACGCTGTCCAGTGCCCTCCGGGATATAAGATTCCAGATTTTGTTAAGTTTACTGGAGAGGGCACAAAAACCACATGGGAGCATGTTAGTCAATACTTAGCACAATTGGGTGAGGCAGGCTCGCTGAATGAATTGAAAGTGCGTTTGTTTCCTTTGTCATTAACTGGTACTGCATTTTCACGGTTCTCTTCTTTACCACATGGTTCCATTCGGGTATGGTCGCAGCTAGAGCAAAAATTTCATGATCACTTTTATAGCGGCGACAATGAACTTAAGTTGTCACATCTTACATCGGTTAAGCAGAAAAATGATGAATCGGTCTCCGATTACGTCAAGAGATTTAGAGATACAAAGAACCGGTGCTATAGTTTGGTGATAACCGAGAGAGACTTGGCTGACCTTGTGCTTAGTGGTTTGAAAACTCACATTAGAGAAAAGCTAGAAGGCTATCAGTTCTTAAGTATCAACCAAGTCTTGCAAAGAGCTTTCGCTCAGGAAAGCCGAAGCAAAGATTTCAAAGAAGTGCATAGATATAAAACTGATCGTCCTAAGATGAATATGGTTGAGTATGGTAGTGATCAGTCGGACGATGAAGGTGATATGTATGCTGCTGAATTTGTTTGGCCATCTAAGGCCAAACCATTTACTTGCAATGATCTGAAACCGATTCATAAGAATCGTGATGAAGAGATGAAGTTTACTTTTAACATTGCTAAGTGTGACAAAATATTTGATGCTTTGCTGCAAGCTAAGATCATTAGGATATCTCATACTTTACCGTCGTTTGAAGAGCTGAAACGGCATGCTTATTGCAAATATCATAATTCTTTTTCTCATGCTACTAATGATTGCAATGTTTTCCGACGACAGATACAATCGGCCATTAATGACGGACGATTGAACTTTTCTGAGATGCAAGTTGATAAGCAGCCCTTCCCAATGAACACTCTGGATTTGGAGGGGAAAAAGTTGCTCATTCGGCCGGAGGTAGCCGAATCTGCTAATAAAACTAATGTCATTGTTGGTGAGCCCAGGAAAAGCAAGGAGGACAACAAGGTCTTGGGCAGGTAGGTTGTGCTTGACAAACAACCCGATGGCAAGGAAGTAATCAAGATCACCATCAAGAATCCTGCACTCGGGGGGCAACAACAGGTGCAACAAGACACTCGTGTTAAATTTGTTAAACCCAAGAGTCCAGAAGTTGGCAAGTGGAAGAGGAATGAAGCTAAGGTAGAGCGTAAGCGAATCAAGCCAACTTTTGATATGTTGCTGTCCAAATATGCAAATCAGTCGGCCGGTTCTAGCTCTAATCGGTCATCGTACCTGAAGCGACCAAGGTCACCATCAGCTGATATGTTCAGTCGGTATGCAAAACCGACTGGATCAAGGGTGCTGTTTCCACAAGAACAACGACAACCTGTTTGGGATCGAGTTAGATGCTCGTATGAAAACCGACTGAACATTGGTGTTCGTCACTCAGTTGGTCAAAATATGCTGCCGAGTGGAAACTATCCGAGTGTAAGAATGCGGCCGAGTGGGTTTCACTCAGGTGAGCGGTCGAGTGGATTCCATCCCAGTAAAAAGGTGCGCCCGAGTGAAAATTTCATGAGTCAGAAAAGTCAACAAGAGTGGCGTGTCAAGTTGCCAAGTGTTGCAGCAGTTGAGTCAAGAAAAGGCAAGGAAAATATCAATGCCGACTCACTCATCTTGGGCACCGAAACATTCACCACACAGTAGCCGACTGTGCAGCGCAATCCGACTGAGCCGATACTTTTTATCGTGCCAAAGCACTCGGCTAATGATCATGAAGCAAGTACCAGCCGAGTGAAGCCAAGAGATCCTAAATACACTCAGCCAAGGTGGTGTCCTCTAGGACTAACAAAGACACAGAAGAGGAAACTGCAGAGGTTGAGGAGTCAAGAGATGGCAGAACAAGAGGCCGAGAAGCAAAGGGACAAGTTTTTCAATGTCACTCGACCCATGGTACCAGCAAAACAAGTGTGGAAGCCTAAACCAATACAAGATTCAGTAGCTTCTACATCTATCACAACAACATCAATGCCACCAAAGGAGGACGATGCAGCCCTTATTACATCGTCCACATCACCTATTGCTTACTCTTCACTCGGACAGATTTCAGATTCGGTGGACGCACACGAGGAGGAAGACGATCTGTTGGACTATGAGTCTACACCGGTTCATGAAGGTATGGATATCAATATGGTGTATTACTTACCCGCTGAATTCCGTGCTGTAGATGAAGAAGGGGAAGTGGCTCAGCTGGATTTTGGCCCCAAAAATGCAATATTCGAAAAGCCAAAAGAACCAGTGACGCACTTGAAACCATTGTACCTCAGAGGTCATATCAATGGATCACCACTCACTGGGATGCTTGTTGATGGTGGTGCTGTGGTGAATCTCATGCCCTATTCGGTCTTCAGGAAATTAGGTTTGCCCGATGATGAATTAATCAAGACCAATATGGTGCTTAATGGATTTGAAGGCAAAGAGAAAACTGAAGCCAAAGGTGTGATGTATGTGGAGCTTACAGTCGGAAGCAAAACTTTGGCTACTGCATTCTTTGTCGCCGAGGTGCAAGGTAACTACAACGTCATACTAGGCCGTGATTGGGTTCATGCAAACCAGTGCGTGCCATCTACTATGCACCAGTTTTTGATCCAGTGGGTTGATGATGAGGTAGAGGTCATTCATGCGGATAACTCGGCTTGTGTTGCTTTGGCCGATGCATCAGTGGATTGGCAACACCACAACGCTACTTGCTTGATGGGACGCGATCTCTCAGAGTTTGATTTTCTCAGCGCAACAAGGAATGGCTTTGTGCCCGTTTCTTTAAAGCCGATTGGTGGCAATCGGCTCCAAGGTATGATATATTTAAATGGATTCTAATTCCGAGTGGTTGAAAAAACGTCTTGCAAAATATCGGTCCAGCGAGAACGATATGTATGAATCTATAGAGGAGTTGGATGACATGGATAAATTAGGACAAGGTTTTGCGTCGGCCGATCCATTAGAGGAGGTAGACATAGGAGATGGTTCAGTCACTCGACCGACATTTGTAAACAAGAATTTAAGAGCCGATCATAAGGCTGAGTTGATCGAGCTTTTGAAAGAATATGTTTGTTGCTTTGCATGGGAATATCATGAGATGTCAGGTTTAAGCCGAGAGCTAGTGGAGCATCGGTTACCTATAAAGGCCGGTTTTAGGCCTTACAAACAATCGGCCAGAAAATTTAATCCAAAAACATATGATCGGATCAAGGAGGAGATCGGTCGATTGCTCAAAGCTAATTTCATTCGGCCTTGCAGGTATGCCGAGTGGATCTCTAACATTGTGCCGGTGGAGAAGAAAGACTCCGGCAAGTTGAGGGTGTGCATTGATTTCAGAGATTTGAATAGAGCTACACCCAAAGATGAGTATCCCATGCCAATAGCCGACATGCTTATTAATGATGCTTCTGGACATAAGGTCATTAGTTTTCTTGATGGTAATGCGGGTTACAATCAAATTTTTATGGCCGAAGAGGACATGTCCAAGACAGCCTTTCGTTGCCCTGGTTTCCTTGGTTTATTCGTGTGGACAGTGATGACATTCGGGTTAAAAAATGCTGGTGCCACATATCAAAGGGCTATGAATTTAATTTTCCATGATTTACTCGGCATTATACTTGAAGTCTATATTGATGATATTGTGGTCAAATCGGATGCTTTTAAGTCTCACCTGGCCGATTTGCGTTTAGCTTTTGAAAGAATGAAAAAGTATGGGCTGAAGATGAATCCTTTGAAGTGTGCATTCGGCGTGTCGGCTGGAAAGTTTTTGGGTTTCATTATTCATGAGAATGGCGTAGAAATTGATCCCAAAAAGATAGAAGCTATACAGAAAGTAGAGGCTCAACATGCAAGAGAGATATGCAAAAATTCCTTGGCAAGGTCAATTACTTGAGAAGGTTCATAGCTAATTTGTCAGGGAAGATTGATGCATTCACTCATATCCTTCGGTTAAAGAATGATGCTGATTTTACTTGGGGGGCAAAATAGGAAGAGGCATTCGACATGATCAAGACTTATTTGATCACTCCTCCGGTGATGAAAGCACCCAAGCACAAAGAGCCCTTTAGGCTTTATATTGCAGCGGAGGAAGGTGTTATTGGTGCTGTTTTAACTCAAGAAACCAAAGGAAAAGAGCATACTATTACATATCTGAGTCGACGCTTATTGGACGCAGAGACAAGGTATACATTTATTGAAAAATTATGCCTTTGTTTATATTATGCTTGCACAAAACTGAGACATTACCTAGTGCTAAGTGCCTGCATAGTAGCTTGTCAAACCGATGTCATTAAGTACATGTTGCATAGGCCAATTCTTAGTGGTAGAATTGGCAAGTGGGCTTACGCTTTAATTGAGTATGATTTGGCTTATGAATCTCTAAAATCCATGAAAGGCCAAATTGTTGCTAATTTCATTGTTGAACATCGGATTAATGACAAACATGATGTTGATATGAACCTTGTTTCATTAGTACCATGGAGATTATATTTTGATGGTTCAGTTTGTAGCAATGGCCAAGGTGTTGGTGTTGTTTATATATCTCCTCATGGTGCTGTTTTTGAAGCCTCATGCCGACTGGAATATTTTTGCACAAATAATCAAGCCGAATATGAAGCGTTGTTATTCGGTTTAGAGATGTTGCTCGCTGTAGGTGCTACACATATTGAGGCTTTTGGTGATTCGTTATTAGTAGTGCAGCAAGTGTCCAAAGTTTTTCAATGTTTAGACGAATCACTTAATGTTTATCTTGATAAGTGTCTAGATACGATTTCTACTTTGGATTATTTTAGCATTGCTCATATATCTAGACATGACAATTGGAGAGCAAATGATTTGGCACAACAAGCATCCGGCTATCATATTGATCATGGCATGTTTCATATTTCTCAGAGGCCGATGTCTTGTCTTGCTAATATGGGAGAGGCCGAACCAGAGCCCACTGATTCGGCCACTAACAAAAAATCTAGTGCAGGTGAAAATCCTGACTGGAGGAAGCCCATTATTGATTACTTGCGTGACCCGAGTGAAAGGGTGGACAGAGCAGTTCGGCGTATAGCTTTCAAATATACATTGAGAGATGATGGTCTTTATCGCCGAACGGTTGAAGATGTTCTTTTGAAGTGTTTGGACGAGGAACAAGCAAGAGTTGCTATGGGAGAGGTACATGAAGGCATTTGTGGTACTCATCAATCTGCACCCAAAATGAAATGGCTCTTACGACGTGCTGGATTTTATTGGCCGACTATGATCATTGATTGCTTCAGGTATTATAAAGGGTGTGAAGCTTGTCAAAAATTTGGTGATATTCAGTTGGCTCCTGCTACTATGTTACATCCTATTATCAAGCCGTGACCTTTTAGAGGATGGGGTTTAGACTTCATTGGACAAATTCATCCATCTTCTTCAAAGGGGAATCGGTTTGTGTTCGTGGCAACCGATTATTTCACTAAATGGTCTGAAGCAGTACCTCTCAAGAACATGACACATACGGAGGTAATTCAATTCATAACCGAGCACATTATTCATAGATTCGGCATTCCTCAAACATTGACTACAGATCAAGGTTCATCTTTCATGTCACATCAAGTTAGAGAATTCGCCAAATCATATAACATAAAGTTGCTCAATTCATCTCCGTATTATGCCCAAGCTAATGGACAAGCTGAGTCTAGCAACAAAATATTGATCAAGCTCATCAAGAAGAAGATTGAAGATAATCCAAGGAAATGGCATGAGTTGTTGTCTGAAGCTTTATGGGCACATAGAATCTCAAGGCATGGTGCTACAAAGGTAACTCCGTATGAGCTAGTATACGGTCAAGAGGCTGTTTTACCAGTAGAAGTGAATTTGAATGCTTTGAGAATAGCCAAACAAAATGATTTATCGGCAGTGGACTTTTATGACTTGATGATGGACAATATTGATGAGGTTGCCGATAAACGTTTGGCTGCATTAAAGGCCATAGAGAGGGACAAGTTGAGGGTAGCAAGAGCTTACAATAAAAAGGTCAAGTTGAAGAGTTTTCAAGTTGGCGATCTTGTGTGGAAAGTGATTCTGCCGATTGGTTCTAGAGATAGAAAATTCGGGAAGTGGTCTCCAAACTGGGAAGGTCCTTTTAGGATTGCAAGAATAGTTCCTGGAAATTCATATTTGGTGGAATCCATACAAGGAGTATTATTGCCTCGAGCTCTCAATGGCAGATATCTGAAGAAATACCACCCCAGTGTGTGGCAAGAAGCCTAATTAGGCAATGGCCGATATATGATTATCGCCCTTAGCATAAACATGACCGATACATAAATATCGCCCTGAGAAATATAGATGGCCGATGGAGTGTTGACATCGTCCTTAGAACTAACGTGGCGCAAATTATTTTTCGGCATGCAAGCTTTGCCGAAAAACAGGGGGGCATGTGTTGACACCTGATTTTGGCACGGTGCAAAATGCAGCAAAGATGGACTCAAACAAAAAGGTTTTTTATATGAGAAAGTTCATATTGCCGAGTGAAACAACTTTGATGTTTAGGCCATCATCATTCGGCATCATATCAAGGGCAAAAATTACACTTGGATTGTCATGTTTTGGTGTTCTGAGTGCTTTTTGGTCGATTACGCCTCCAAGCCAACCTCGGATGAAGGAATGCTCTACATGGATTGTCTTCGTCTCGTCGAGCTAATCGATTTTGATATACAAATCATCTCAATTCGAGTTCGTATGGAAAAGTTAGAGGCAAAACACTTCGGACCAACCCTGAGCAAAAGTGTGGCGCGAGGGACCAGACACCCACCTGGATGGTGTCTGATGGGTCGAGCGAGCCATTAGGCCCTCAAGACGGCCTTGAATCGAAAAACCTTCAACACAGAAAAGTTTCGTCTCGTCAAATCGGTCGATTTTATATAAATCGTCCAAATCCGAGGTCGTATGCAACCTGCAGAGGCGAAACAAGTTCAGCCTGTGTTTTCATTCGGGAACTCCGAGTGAAAAGCTTATCATCCGAGTGAAAATATAGCTATTCGAATGAAGGCTTGATGACCGAGTCAGAAGTTTCCGTCCGAGTGAAAGTTCGGTCAATGAGTCGGAGTGACATGAAGACCGACTAGAACACTAGTCTGGCAATCCGAGTGAAATTCTTCCGAGTGAAATCCTTCCGAGTGGAATACTGCCATCCGAGTGAAATTCTTCCGAGTGAAATCCTTCCGAGTGGAATATTGTCGTCCGAGTGAAATTCTTCCGAGTGAAAGATTGCCGACTGAGTGAAAAAGTTAACGTTCGAGTGACACTTCGGTCAAAGAATCCGAGTGACATAAAGTCCGGCTAAACATTTGTCTTCCGAGTGGAAAATTGCTGTCCGAGTGGAAAATTGCTGTCCGAGTGAGAAATTTCACTCGACCGACGGGAGGACTCCAAATCCGAGTGATTCAACCAGAAGGTAAAGATTGGACTATATGGTCATCTAGATAGCCTCGGATGGAAAAGTGTCCAACATGAAAGTTGTTCGTAACGTTGAAATGGTCAACTTTTCTTTTAAGGTCATTGTCATCTGAGATAGTATAAGGCCTGCAGAGACGCTACAACACTCGACGGTCCAGTCCGCTACGTGACTGAGTCCGATTCAAAGTTAAAGATGACCTCGTGGAGTATTGAAGATGGCCTTATTTGGAAAAGTGATCAACATACGGATTGTTGGCCTTGTCGAGACGCACAAGATTGGTATTTGAACTGTCTCCATCGGAGGTCATATGCAGATTCCGCGGCCCACGCAAGGAGCAAGACAGAGGATTGGGCCAGATTCAGGCTGAATCCGAGTGAGACTGGAACTAGGACTCTAGGGCGTGATTCAATGTAATTTTCTTGTAAGGAAAGCCTAGATGAATCCTTTACTTGTACGGGAAGTCCAGCCGCCTCTTATATATGTTGGGGGTGACGGCCGATTGAACAACACACAATCGAACAAATCAATATACTACTTTTCAGTCTACGTTTTATCTCTCCATCGTTTTTCTCTCTCGTTCTTCGCTGTTCCTCGAGTTTGAGAGCTGCGAATCCCGAGGCTCTAGGGGCGAGCGAATCGACCTAGAGCAGCCCATAGCTGCCGCACTCCCTGACGGGGTCCCTCCCGGGCGTGCGGGGTTTCGGGTCTGCAAAAGCGTCCGCCGGCTGTCTTGCGTATCGCGCTGCCGGACGGTCCTCCTTCGACGTGAGCTGCGGTGCATCACCCCCGGCGTCGAGGGTACATGGTGACGTGTTCGTGTGTCAACACCGGTCAGGGAACAACCTGGTAATACTTCCGAGAAGATATTTAAAAAAATCACAATCCACCGATATGCTATTGAGCTCGAGAACCATCTTACTTTTCAGGGCAAGAGGATATGATCAAAAGAGCTTGGCACAAACCTAACTCATTGATAAAAGAGTGCACCAGGAAAGATGGACTAGGTAGCACGGTCAATTTATTGAATGATGATTCAATAACCAGCACACTAAGAGTGAAATTATTGTCCATTAGCTACCAAGCAACAGAGTTGCTCGGAGTATTGATTTCAGACATCATGGTTCACTTGTCGATATTCCGGTTACAACCAACATGGATACCGAGGAATGAATAATGATGGTGAGAAGTACCACTATATCAAGAACGCATAAGAGGCCGTGCAATTCTCATGACATTCTCGGCATGAAGAGGGTAATACTTCAAGGTAAAACAAAGCAAAAGCTGGATTGGCATTTTGATCTGCGGAATACAACTGCTTTGACTCAATCCAAGAAATGGATAAGGTACTGGAGTTTGTTTCTTCTAGTCATTCTGAAACAGAATGGCTTGACAGACCACAAGAATAATATGCATCGATGAATACGATTGCATACTTACTCTTGACTATCCACTGATAGACGTGGGTCAGAATACAACTGAGAAGGGGCAACTCAAGAGCACATGATTTTTCTGAGTTGAGAATGCATAGATTGAATACGTCGAACAAAGTTCAACATGTTTCTTCTAGATAATCCATGCAGAAAGGGAGGATTGGCTGAGTCACAACTATGGAATAGAGAACTCATCAAGAGTACACATATTGTGATCTTTAGTTCAGGGGAAACTCCTGCCGGGGAGGGTTCATGGTAGTGGAAGAATGATATACCATGGACCTCGAGGACTAAAACAAGCTTACTAATCATCCTAAAGTAACTAGCAAACACTATAAACATGAGTGAGCAGAATGATTCTTGGGTTCGAGAACCCAGAGACAGAACACCTACTGACTAAGTAGCATCACAGGATGCTTTCGATAATGATGTTTAGAGTTATCACACTGGGAACACAAAACACAACTAGACTGTTTGGTGGTTCACTAGAATAACCTGGTTTCCTATCACTTCAACTAACACGTTGAGGTAATGGAGTACCTCAGCACAATAACTAGTGTGCTTTGTCTGGCCTAGAAGACATCGGGAACAGGAGGAAGAATTTGCAATTGCATCAGCTTTTTACAAACCTTGGATAACTCGGACAACATATCGGCTATACGGGCATGAAATATGAGGCAATCTGCAAGACAACTGACGACATATCATTGAATTCTTATGGAGACATCAATTCAGAAAGACATCAACTTTCCTATAAGTCTGCAACACAGTAACTCGTCATCCTGAAAGATAGATGAGAAGACTAGTTCTTAAACCCCGAAGAATAAAGTAGAGGGTGACTCAGAATTAGAATGACATGAGGAAAGGAGTAAAAAGAATCTTACATTGCCTTCCACAATCAATTCCCTTATATAACTAAAGCAGTTCTAGACTCAACATCGACCAATTTGGCTTGGTAATCCTACAAGCAGTCAAGCTCTGATACCAACGCTGTCGGGACCCCGATCCTAAGCCATACAAGTCTAGCATGTAACACATCGTATCACTTTGCGGCCTCACGCACGGTAATCCCCACGGCTGCCACCTTACCTTGGTCGGGACCATTTGCGCCTTTTGGCTCACGTATTTGAATATGTCGCTAGCAATCATATGTCAAAGAACCCGAGTCGACATGGCTAGTTATAGACCCAAGTGGCTCAACCATACAGGGACAGGCATACGTAACCCAGCAATGCAGGTGTCCGTCATCAGCGTGTGTAGACGAGTCGTAGCAAGCTACAAGGACTCCATTACACCGTGTGACATTTCCCCATAGGGACAGACACAACAGCAAAGAAGGATACACGCCGGTTAATCAATGTGTCCAGAGCAGTAGCAAGCTACCAAGGCTCATGGAAGCACAAAGAGGCATTTCCCCATAAAGATGGCTACTAAAGGCATACTTCTAGGTGTCGAATCCCACACATACCAATGCATTTCAATCATACACGCAATATGCATGATATGAGTAGATACAACATGGCAGCACAACATAACTCTATAACATTACATTTATTTAGAAGGCTTCAGAGAGCCTACATAGTTTAATGTTACAAGCAGAGGGTCAAATGACCCATCATTCAGAGCATACAATCAACAAGCAGAAGATACATGTCTGGGTACAAACATATATTAAAAGCGGCTGGAAGAGACTGAAAAGCTACAACGACCCTACCATAGGAACCAGACCTCTGTCTGGGATCCCCAAGCTAATCCGGTCAACATCAAACTTCACGTCGTAAGAATCAGTAAAGAGACTGACATCTCCTCTGCAAAAACATAAATTAAGGAACCATGAGTACAAAGGTACTCAGCAAGACTTACATCTGAACTAACTACATATGCATTATTATCAACAAGGGGGTTGTGGAGTTTATTGCAGCAAGCCAGCTTTGACTCTTAGCGAACCTGTACTACGACTACGAGTATTCTCTTTGAAGGGAGAAAACGCACACGAGTCAACATATTCACAACACCAATACACCACTATGGATTCACTCCCGTCTCCCTACAGAAAGGCCATCCATAACACTCACGCTTATCTTGCGCATTTTAGAGTATCCATTTCAAATTGTCTATGAACCACATAAGTCTTCCAAGTAGTCCATATCCGAGGACGCGGCTATTTGAACATATTAATTCACCTTGCAGGGGTATACTTGTTCACACATGCTCCTACCACTTATCGCTATGTGCCTGTAAAAGGGCACCACGGCAACCTTCAAGCGGAAGCATAGCGAGGGAGTCGGCCACGACCTGAGTAACCACAGAAGACTCTAGTCCAGGTTTATCGCCTATTTGAGGCTGAATCCACAAGGAAGTCCGGCCGAAGTTTCCATTACGGCCCCAAACGATGTGTGCCGGGTTCCCAAGCCCACCTCGACCAATGGATCTACGCTTGGTACACCCGGCAATGGTTGCATCTACCACGCCATAACCTACCCCTCCGGTCAGCGCTATGCACGGTCGCCAGCACATCCTACAAACACCAGAAACTAGTTGCAACTCCTGGACAAAGATCAAGGCGGTTAATAAGTTGAGAGAGTCAATTAAGGATCCCAATGTGCGGTAGTATCTTGTCTTGGATAACATACACATAACTCAGTTCTTAAGTAAGGTCCGAGTGAGACAACCCACCATGCACTCCTACATGGCCTCTCATCACTACCTTTACCAAAACGGATTCACACACTTAGCTCTCACACAGCAGGACATGAACACATCCATTCCGATCCATCGCCTAGATGGATCAGACCCGACACGACTCTAAGCATAGCAGACACAGTAAGAAAGCATGGATGAGTAAGCACAACAATGCTAAATCAGTTGCTACTCATGCTAAGTGGTTTCAACTATTTACTGTGACAAGGACAGGTCATGCAAAGGAATGGGTTCAACTACCGAGAACATGTATGAGTTGAATCGTTGTTGTCCTAAGGCATTTAAAAGAGAGGAGGAGCGAGAGAGTGGGATTGTATCGGAATACTCAAGGGGGGGGGGGGTTGCTTGCTTGATAAAGCGTCCACACGTTACTGCTCCTCAGATGGATACTCTACCGTATCCTCCGGAATAGTGCCTAACACGAAGAACAACCATCGAAGGGAACAAATCAATACACATCAAATGCAACAGTATGATGCATGAATATGACATGGCAATATGATGTCGTTTGGCCTAGTGCATATAGAAACATAGTTAAATGAAGTAGGTTTGAACCCAAGGTTCAAATTCAACTTCATATGTGAAGTTCCGTATTGCATTTGAACAAAATATCCAATTTCTCCTATTTAGGTAGCTCCATCATCCATGAAAATGGTGCAGATTGATTCATCGGATTTTTCTGATAAATTTTCATATATAAATTATTTTCATCTGACTTATAGATTAATTTATATGAATTTTCTAAGTTTTTAGCAATTTTTGGAATTATTTTAGACACAAAAATGCAATTATTGCATCAGCCATGCGTCAGCCTTGCGTCAGCTGGTCAGCTGACCGTTTCTCGGTCAAACTGATCTATAGGGCCCACAGGTCAGTGACCCAGGGTTAAGCAGGGGTTAATCCCGCGCTGACCCGAGGTTTGACTCGCCCTGGGGCCCGCTATCAGCCTCTGCGGGGTGGATTAACAGTGGAATTAGCACCTAATGGCGCGCCACGTCATCCACCGGCGTTTAGCCGCCGGCAACCGTGGACCGCGGCGGTGTCCGGCCGGAGCAGCGCTGCAGGGGGTCTTTGGGCGAGCTGAGGGCACGGGAGGGAAGCCCCGTCTCGTCCGCATCGCGTGGGACACGTGGGGAGGCGAGGGGCTGCCGGAGCTGACGGCGGCGAGCTCTCTCGCGGCGGCCGGAGCTGACGGCGGCGAGCTCTCTCGCGGCGGCCGGAGCTCGGCATGGGCGAGCGCGGAGCGATGGAGGATAAGGGCTTACGGCGAGGCTTTCAACGGACTCTTAGGACCTCGGTGAGCTCATCTACAGGCTCGGACGCGACCTAGATTAAGCGGAACGACGGCGGCGACATGGCCGGCGGTGGTGGTTCCTCGGGCTCGGCGGCTAGCGGGGTTAGAAGAGGGTAATGGCGACGGGGCTAGGGGGTAAGGTTCAACGGCTCACCGCGGAGCTTCACGCGCAGACGGCGAGATTGGGGATGCGTTGATGGCGTCAAATCGGTCATCGGCGTCCGGCGGCTGTGGGCGAGGAAGATGGGCACGGGCATCGTCTTGAGGGCTTGTCAACTCGATTCCGTTGGCAGCCTATGGACTCTCTGGTCGGGCGAAACGATGGTGGTGGCTGCGTGGGTGATGAGCGGCGGCGATGGCAGCGCTCGGCCATGGTGGGGAGAAGCAGCAGGGCCGAGGGGGAGAGATCGATCCGGACGACTCCCTACAGCCTATCCATCCATCCAGGCAGGCAGGCGAGCAGGAGATGGCCGGCGTGCGGCGACCACGCGCCCGACGTCCTACGTGCGCGGTGGAGAAGACGACTGGCAGGGAAGATGAGCTGGGCCGGGCCGCTGGGCCGCCAGGTTAGTTTCTCTCTCTCTCTCTTTTATTTCTGTTTTCTATTTCTGCAATTTTGTTTTCGTCTGATAAAAATATCAACCCATTTTCGAAAATCCTGAAAATTGGCATGTGGATATAATGGACAAAACCCAAGTCACACATGGAGTTTCAGAATTATTGAGTCCATATTCTATTTAATAGAAATATAAACCCAATCCAAATAAATGTTGATTTAACTCAGAGGCCCAAAATAAAAAAAATATCCTTTCAAAAATGTTGGCTTGAGTTTAATCTCTTGCCACATTTTTCAAAGCTTAAGAGGAACATTTACTTGGGCACAAATGGAGAAATTTTTAGATGATCATTTCTGAAATATTTGTGAGGCTTCTGGAAATTTCTGAATTCAAATTTTCTTGAAAATAAAATGATGCATGAATGCCTCTGGTGCAACTAATTACAAGCATTTTCTAGGGATGTGACAAATATGGTGAAGAATTCGTTGGTGACGAACATGCGAGCTAGGACGCTTCCTAGTCAGAATGTTTGTATGGTTAAGGCAGATGGCATGGGTTCACGCTTTTGTTCAAGATTTCCGCTGCTAGTTATGTTTGGTGTTTGGCCTTCATGGCCCTATCTATGTAAGGCATGACCTCCAAGGTCTTTATTTGTGTAAGACGGTATGTATGGATGTAAGACTCTTGTTATTCAGCTTCTGTGTGTTCAGTGAGCATTGATCTTTGGGATCACTGTACACATACATTCGGTGATCGCGACTTATGAGTCGGGGTCCCACATATATATGTCCTAATTCATAGGTAAAAATTCTATTTTATTTTTACCGGGTCGACATTAGTCATCCGGGTTATGGCACTGGATCATACAATGAGCAGTTATTTTCTTTGATAAATCTATCAAGACTAGTTTGGAAAGCCATGGATGACCTCATCCTGTGTAACAGCCCAAGTGCATCCCTTTGTAATATTTCCATGTGTGAACCTTCACTGTATGCCATCATGTGGTTTTAGTAATAATAATTTGCTTCATGACATTTTGCATCATGGCATCATAATTATCATTTCATAAGTTGCATCATGCTTTGCCTGTCATGTTTGTGTAGTGGGATGTGAGTGTGTGTGATTGTGGTGTTGGTGTGCAAATCTATGGTGTGAAAGCCTCTCCTCATTCTCAAAACCATGCCCACCTCTTCTTATTTCAAAAATGCAACACGTGGTGATTTAACTTGCCCTATTCCATCTAATAAAAATGTTGCACTTCTTCTAAATATTCTGAAGAGAATTGTTAATAAACTCTCAAACATGTTTGAAGATCATTGCCTTGTTAATCTTTGCAAAACAGATTGTTATTATAATTATATGTGATAAATTTGTTTGCTCTAAAAATGCCAAATCTAAATATTCTTCTAAATTTCTTTGCAAAAACTATTTTAGTTTCTCAAGTTTCTCTATAAAACTCCCTAGCTTCTTTTTTTTGTTTTGTTGTTTATTTTAAAAAGAAGAAAACTGTTGTTTTCGGGCGAGAGGGAAGACCTCAGCCCACCTGGACCTTTTCTCCCGCAGGCCAGCGATGCACCCCCCTGGCCTAGCCCGCGTTGACGGCTACCTGCCCCGTAGCTGACACCATCGCGTTCCTTTAGTGAGGCAGAGAGCGCTCGGCGCCGTGAGCATCACGGACGCCGAGGACGGCGCCGTCTTCCCCCCCTCCTATAAAGTCGGGCCCCTTCCTAGGGTTTCCCTCTCCTTCCTGCTCACCGCCGCAACCTCCTTCCCTCCCCTCGTTCCTCCCTGGTAGATGCCGATGTGAGGGCAAGAGAGGTTTCAGCAAGGTTTAGAGATAGAGCTCGCCCTCACCGCCATCGTCCACGTCTCCGGCGTCTTCCTCCGCCCCGTCCACCATGCCCTGTAGCTCGCCGGCTTCTTCCTCGACCCGTTCCCGGAGTGTTGGGGCACGAATGCACACGATCACCTATGGGACCAGGGGCCCCTTTGTGGTTCGGCAAGGGGGGTCACGTTGCACAAAGAGCGGAGACCATGAGGCAGCACAGTGATCGGGACACTGTTGTTTTTACCCAGGTTCGGGCCGCCGTGAAGCGTAAAACCCTACTCCTACTTTTGGTAGATTGATCAGATGAACACGAAGAACACACAACGCTCAATCCCGGCAAGGGTTGCCGTCGGGGAGAGCTGCTACGTGAGTACAAGTTTCGAAAGGTCCGAATCTTCAGCTAGGTTGCCTTGGGCCTCCTTTTATAGGTCAAGGGGCAACCACGATGGCAAAACAGTCATTATCTATCGATTAGATAGCTAATAGAGTTATCATACCTAACTATGGCATTTAGTACAAAATACCATGATTGCTGGGCTAGGTGGCGCGCGGGGGTGCATCCCCGGCAGGCTCTTACCACCGCTCAGCTGGCTGTTGCTTAGTGTCTTGACACGCCTCTGGACGGGTGTCAACTAGGCATAATCTGTCTTCCGGTGTGTCACCACGTACTTAGGGAGGGCTCGACACCGCATCGACAAGCGACTAGCGTTGTGATGCGGTGGAGCGGTGGCCGGTTGACTCGCGCTTGTCGGGGGATGGCTTGCCGGGTCTTCTTGGAGATGCACGCGCCTTGGTCCCCGGCAGGCACCGGGGACGCAGCTGGCGCGCCCTGGGCCCCTCCTGGGCTGTTGTGTTGGTCTCGCCGGCGTTGCTTGGCCTTTTGTAGGTTGCTGCTGCCGGGGTATGGGTCTTGAATGCTTGCTTGGTTTGCACTTGTATTGATGGGTTGCGCTACCTCTGCCTATGCATAAGTCAGGGGTACTGGACACCC
This sequence comes from Elymus sibiricus, assembly GCA_039707655.1. Taxonomy (NCBI): domain Eukaryota; kingdom Viridiplantae; phylum Streptophyta; class Magnoliopsida; order Poales; family Poaceae; genus Elymus; species Elymus sibiricus. The sequence goes on along the minus strand of CM077669.1, from coordinate 200,966,475 downwards.
CTGTCCTAGTGCACCGATAGGAGCCCCCGGGTCAGGCCCACACGCGCTAGCCTGGTGCCGTTGGGTCAGGCCCAAAATTTATGCACAGGCGCGCAATGTGGCGGAGTAACCGCAAATTTACTAGTCAGCAATGACCCATTACCTCAGGCCATTTCCACCACGCGCGCCGCATGCATTGCGGAGAGCTTGCGGCGGGTGCGCGTGACTTAAAGGTCTGGGCATGGCAGAAACTGCAGCGCCATGGATTGGAGCAATGGTGCTGTTACCTGTTCGCCCGTGAGTCGTGGGTAGTGGGATTGGTGGAGATGGTCGGCCGCTCTGGAGCGGGGGAGAGCCAGCCCCCGGGCTCTCCCCTATAAATTAGGGGGTCACGGCGGCGATGCTCATCCATCTCCATCTCCTCCTTATTCCCACGTCCACGTTGCTTGTCTTGCTCTTCCGGTTCGCCTTCGGGTGCACTATTTCTCGCCATGTCGAGGGGGCGAGGGCGGCTCTCAACTTCCTTTCGGGCGACGAGAGCTTCCCTTCGGTATCATGCCGCTGCTTCTACCACGGTGATGGGAGGCGAGTCTAGCGTGCGTGGCGGGAGAGCCGGAAGAAGTCGGGGCCAGCGTGGGGCTCACGGCTGGGGAGGCGGATCGCCGCCTCCGACCCTTCTCCGGTGGTGGTTCCTTCGCCAACAGCGGGTCATACCGAAAGCACGACGCTGGAATTCGTTGTCGGGCTGCGTGGCCCTCCCCGTAGGCGGTTGCGACTCCCCCGTCCTTTTGTCAGGGTGATGGAGGTCGACAAGCCGTACGTGATGTGGTTGTGCATGCACGGCTGTTGCAATGGTGCCACATGGGCCGACGTCGAGTATCCGGCACCCCGCGTCATGTTTCTTAGGCATGGGTGGAAGACCTTCGCACGCGCCCATAACTTCACGGGTGGGTACGTCCTCTGCATCAAGCTGGTGGAGGCCGACACACTCTCCATCAAGATCTATGGGCGTTCGGGCGCTCGTCTCGGCTGCTGTGAATAGAGCTCGAGTGATGACGAAAGCTCCTCCTCGAGTGATAGCGACGAGGAGGACAGTGTCGGTGAAGACAGCGACAGCGAGCTCCAGGCCGTCAAGTCAGAGTACGACGACCTGGGCTCAAACTGACTGCCGACCGCACCATCACCGTCAGCGAGCTCCTCCCCCTTCCCCCGGCAGAACGATTTGTTGGGGGTTCTTGACTTGGGTGCCGCCCCTCCTTCTTAGCTCTACCTTGGCAGGCTCATGGACTTTGGCTTCACCTTCCTTGCCGGTGGTCCCGCCGAGCCGCTCCCCGACAGCCTTGACGGGGTTAGGCTGGGCTTCTGCTTGGGTACCCCTTCCGCCCTTTTTCTTTTTGTAGGTTGCTCCTAGGGGAGAAAGTCAAATAAAGATTTATTAGGAGGGAGCTTTTCGATGTATCTTGATCCATTTTGTAGCAACAAATGAATGAATGAATGTTATCTCTTTTCCTTGAGTACTATCCTTTTCCCCTTTATTTCTACTATGTGAGTGTGTTTGTCCTTGCCGCACGGAACCGCTTGTCGGGTCACTACTAACCACGAGAACCAAAGAGGGAGCGAGCCCCCGGCAGCAGGCTGGCGTTGTTCCCTGGCAGGGCTCCTCGTCGGTATTGGCGGGGTCCCCTAGGGGCTGGTAAATATCAGGAACTGGGGGACGACACGTCTCGACAAGGGTTTTCACCACGTGGGGGACTCCACAGAACACATCCGAAAAGGGAGGAAAGGGTTTCCTTTAAGGAAGCAAACAATCATAAGACTTGGGATATGCGGTCAGACTTATCTTTTTAAGCAGTATCCCTGTCCAGAGTACGCTGAGCCACCATCCTTGTCCTTTTGCCCTCCTTCTATGTTTTCCTGGCAGTCAAACATGTAGAGCAAAAGGCCTCTATCCCTCGACGAGAGAATGAGGCAACAAGGATTATAGGCTCAACAAGTAATTTAGCAAATCTCTAGAACTTGAATAAGCGATGATATTGCAATCATAAAAAATGCATAACGAATGTGCAAAGCAATGATATGATGCAATGCCTAGCTTTATTATTGTTGTACAGGGTCTGCGCCTGGCTTTGTACAAAGCGTTACATGCAACTTTGGCAAGGCTTGTACAAAAGGTGGCTGCCGGGGACTGAGCCCGGCTGCCGCGCCTCACGGGTAGAACTTACGAAGATGCTCAATATTCCATGAGTTAAGCACCTTGGTGCCATCTTCGGTCTCCAGACGGACTGCGCAGGGTCTGGTGACTCGTGCTACCCGGTAAGGGCCTTCCCACTTGTTGGTACCCTTAGCGGACTGAACGCGCCTAACGACAAGGTCGCCTTCCTCAAGGCTCCGGGCATGGACCCTGTGGCTATAATAGCGGCGCAGGGCTTGCTGGTAGCGTGCAGCACGCACAGCAGCCCGGAGACGATCTTCCTCGCGGAGCATGACATCGTCATGCCGTAGCAGCCCTTGCTCTACTTCATCGTAGGCAAGTACTCGAGGTGACCCTGTACATGAGGTCCATGGGGAGTAGTTCTTCCACCCCATACACTAGGGAGAAGGGCGTCTGGCCGGTAGCTCGATTCGGTGTCGTTCTGAGGGACCAAAGAACCACCGGCAACTCATCTATCCAACGCTTGTCGCTTCTCCGCATTCTATCGAGAGTCCTTGTCTTGAGCCCTCGCAGCACTTCCGCATTCATCCTCTTGACTTGCCTGTTGCTTCTTGGGTGTGCAATAGAGGCAAAGGAGACCTTGCTTCCAAGGCTTTGGATGTATTGCATGAAGGCGCGGCTCGTGAACTGGGTGCCGTTGTCGGTGATCACCCTGTTGGGAACTCCAAAATGGCACACCAGTCCTTTCATGAACTTTATAGCTGACTGCGCGGTCACCTTCCTCACTGGCTCCACCTAAGGACACTTTGTGAACTTTTCGATTGCTACGAACAAGAACTCAAAGCCCCCGACAGCGCGGGGAAAGGGGCCCAAGATATCGGGCCCCCAGACCGAGAATGGCCAGGATAAGGGATCGTCTGGAGAGCTTGTGCTGGTTGATGGATGTTTTTGGAATGGAACTGGCAGGCTTCAGACTTAGTGACCAACTCAGTCACATCTTGGAGGGCAGTAAGCCAATAGAAACCCTGCCGGAAGGCTTTCCCGGGAAGAGCTCTAGATCCAATGTGAGAGCCACATACGCCTCCGTGAATCTGCGCAAACAGCTTCAGTCCATCCTCCCGGCAGATGCACCGCAATTTCACACCGTTCGGTCATCTTCTGTACAAGGTGTCATCGACAAACTGGTACATACTTGACCGACGGGCTAGTTTTTCGGCCTCTTCTTGTTCTTCGGGGAGTTCTCCAGTTTGGAGGAAATGGACTACATGTTGCGCCCAGGTTGGAGCCTGCGGCTCGACAACGAGGACTAAAGGCATCTCCCCGTTCGTGGGAGCGCTTACCTCGACCGCAAGAGACCGAGGTTCTGCAGGAGGGAGGTGCTCACCAACCGAAACGGGATTTCCTCCCACAGCTTCTCTACCAGCGGCATTGGGAAGCTCTGCCGGGAAATGCTTGCCGGAGTTCAGCTTTCTTCTTTTCCTGGCCATCGCTGATGGGGATACTGATGGTTGGGAGAGGTGGAGGACAAAAGTCCCTGGTTCCACAGGGAGCTTCTGCATGGCGCACTTTGATAGGTGATCAACGATGATGTTTTATGCGTGGGGCACATGCTCTGCTTGCAACCCATCAAAGCGCTCCTCTAGTTTCCTCACTTCTTCCACGTATGCTTCCATCAACGGGCTCTGATAATCTTTGTTGACTTGTTTCACCACGAGCTGTGAGTCCCCTCGGATGATCAGTCTCTTGATTCCCAACTCCGCCGCGATTCTGAGTCCGGTAAGCAGTCCCTCATATTCGGTGGTGTTGTTGGTGGCTTCCTCAGGGGGGAAGTGCATCTGAACCACACACTTGATGTGCTCTCCGATGGGGGCGACGAGGAGCACGCCTGCTTCGGCACCCTGGAGCGAGAAAGCACCTTCAAAGTACATGATCCAATCCTTGGGTGCTTCTTTGCTGGGGAGGATTGTTTCCGGGAACTCTTCATCTGGATGGGTGTCCATTCTGGAATGAACTCCGCCAACACCCTGCTCTGAACTGTAGAAGTGCTCTCAAACTTCAACCCGAAACTTGACAGCTCAAGTGCCCACTCAACTATCCTGCCAGTGGCTTCGGGGTTCCTCAATATACGTTGTAGCGGAAAGCGAGTGACAACTATGATTTCATGGGCTTGGAAATACTAGCGCAGCTTCATCGAGACCATGATGAGGCCGAAGACCAGCTTTTGCACTCCAGAGTACCTTGACCTAGCCCCCTGCAACAAGGAGATGACAAAGTACACTGGCCGCTGCACCACTTTCTTCTTTGCCACTTCCTTGGAACTGCCTTTGACATCTTGCTAAGGTTCCCCTAGGCCTACATTAGGTTCTGCCGCGGATGCTTCGGTTTTGTCCCCGGCAGCATCAGTTGCAGTGGCCGCACCTTCATCCACTTCTCGCTGCGCCACCAGCGCTGCACTAACCACTTGATTCGTTGCCGCCAAGTATAGCAGTAACGACTCTTGTAGGTTAGGAGCAACCAAGGTGGGAGCAGAAGAAAGGTAAGTTTTTAGATCCTGCAGTGCTGCCTCTGCTTCCGAGGTCCACTTCATCGGGCCAGCCTTCTTCAGAATCTTGAAGAACCGCAGGGCGCGTTCAGCGGATTTGGAGATGAACCTACTCAACGCGGCAATGCATCCGGTCAAGTGTCTGATGTCTTTGATGGTCTTGCGCACTTGTATCTGCTCAATAGCTTTGATCTTGTCAGGAGTGGCTTCTATTCCTCGCTGAGATACGAAGAACCCAAGCAGCTTGCCGGATGGGACACCAAACACACACTTCTGAGGGTTGAGCTTCAAATTGATCTTGCGTAGAATTGCGAAAGTTTCTTCCAAGTCTTGTATTAGAGTCGCTTCATCCTTGGTCTTGACGACTATGTCATCCATGTAAGCTTCTACGTTCCTATGCAACTGAGGCCCAAATCCAATCTGCACGGCTCTGGCAAAGGTCGAACCAGCGCTCTTTAACCCTAAGGGCATCCGTACAAAGTAGTACGTGCCGCACGGAGTTATGAACGCGGTTTTTTCCTCATCTTCCTTAGTCATGAAAATCTGGTGGTATCCGGAGTATGCGTCCAAGAAGGAAAGCAAATCGCACACGGAAGTGGAATCAACAATCTGGTCGATGCGCGGCAAGGGGAAAGGGTCCTTTGGCCATGCTTTGTTCAAGTCAGTGAAATCTATGCAGAGCCTCCATTTCCCATTCACCTTGCGCACCACTACCGGGTTGGCTAGCCAAGTTGGGTGCAACACTCCTCTGACCAAACCAGCTGCTTCAAGCTTCTTGATTTCTTCAGCAATGAACTACTACAGCTCCAAGGCTTGCTTCCTAACCTTTTGCTTGACGGGCCTAGCATGGGGACAGACAACAAGGTGGTGCTCAATCAACTCTCTGGGAACACCGGGGTTATCAGATGGTTGCCAAGCAAACACATCGACATTCGCCCGCAGGAAGGCAACGAGCGCGCTTTCCTATTTGTTAGTAAGGGTGGCGCTGATGGTGAACGTGCCACTAGTGCCATCCTTCCCTCGGGATAGGTGACCTTGGCTTTCTTGCTAGTGGAACTCTCCGGCAGTTCTTGACGGGCGCAGCACACTCTGATGAGGCTCGCTTCCCGGAGTCCTTGTCGTTGTCTCTGCTAGACTTCTTCTCTTTCCTTGATTCCTTGGCGGGAGTTGGCGCTTCCGCGACCTCAGCTGCTACCACATATCGATACATCCTATCCATGCATATGACTGCATCCTTCTTGTCAGACGGGATGGAGATGATTCCAATGGGCCCTGGCATCTTCAAAATGTTGTAAGCATAGTGGGATGCTGCCATGAACTTAGCCAGGGCTAGGCGACCAAGAATTCCATTGTAAGGCAGGGGGAGCTCAACCACGTCAAACACCACCTTCTCAGTCCGGTAATTCAACTCCCCGCCAAACGTCATAGGCAAAGTGATCTTTCCCTTAGGTCGGCTTCTGCTGGGGTTGACCCCTTGGAATGTACCCGTAGACTTGAGCTCTCCATCAGGGATCAGCAGCCTTTCGACCAATTTTTGGGAGATTAAGTTCAATCCCGCCCCGCAGTCAACTAACATCTTGGTGACCTTGAGGTTGCGGATCGTTGGGGAGACCAACAATGGCAAATATCCGACCGCGGTGGTGCGATTAGGATGGTCCTATTCATCAAAGATGATTGGCGTGCGGGACCATTTGAGTAGCCTCTTGGACTCTGCAGCTGGTTCCACAGCGTTGACCTCACACGCCCATTGCTTGAGCTGTCGGTGAGAGGAATGCAAATACGCACCCCCGTCAACACACATGGCTTCGGTTGCCTTCTGAAATTCTCGATCCCTCGAATCCTCCTCGTCATCCTCATCCTCACTCATATCCTCTGCTTCTTTCTTCTCATGGCCTCTGGCTAGCCTTTCCTTCTGCCGCGGAGCCTTGCCGCGGCGGCCTCCTCTGCCGCCACGGCCCTTTCCGACAGCAGCATCTTGGCCCTTCTCTTTGTCACACTTCTCGTACTCGGCCTTCTGCTTCTCGACAAGCTGCTCAACTTGGCGGCATTCTTGGAGATCATGGCCTTTGATGCGGTGGATTTTGCAGTACGGCCCGTCGGACTTCCCAGTCCTCTCTGCTGCTGCGGCCTCCCGGCAATCAGCGCACGCAGCAGCTCCCTTGTCGGGGGTCTCGGCCTTGGCCTTCTTGCCGGCAGCGAGATTGTCAGAGCTCTCCACAGCCAACACTGCTTTCCCTTTGCGCTTCTTGTTATGTCTTCGGCTCCTCCCCTTTGAGCCGGGGGCGTCGTCGTCGTTGTCTAAGTCGAATTCGACGCAAGCCTCCTCTCTGGGGTATCGCCTTCCCTCCTTAGCACGAGCACACTTATCCTTCATCGTGTACAACTCATTGACGGTCATGGGGAGTTTCACATTAATCTTGGCCCGCATCCTCCAGTTGCGCACGTTCGAATGGAACGTGGCAATCACAGCTGCGGGGTGTATCTCCGTGATATTGCGGTTCACTCAGCTGAACCTCTGGGTGTATTTCCGCAAGGTCTCTCCTTCCTTCTGCCGTAGGACTTGCAGATCGCTGGGTTGTCCTGGCTCCTGGTGGGCCACCTGTGAAGGCACAGACGAACTCGTTGCACAGATCAGCCCACGACGAGATAGAGTTTTCCGGCAGGTGCTTCAGCCATGATCTCACGTTTGGCTTGAGTGCCAAAGGGAAATAATTTGTGACCACTTTCTCATCCCTTCCTCCGGCGGCTTGAACGGCGATAGTGTAGATGCCCAGGAACTCTGCCGGGTTTAGTTTCCCGTCATATTTCTCCGTCAGCTCAGGTTTGAAGGCTCGAGCTGACGGCCAGCGGACCTGTTGCAGCTCGCGAGTCAAGGCAGGGCACCCAACCTCATAAGGTAGGTACCCGCCAACACTAGGCGGGGGGTCGCTAGCGTCTGGGCCGTTGCGCTTGTCGGACTGGCGGTATGCTTCCCAGCGCCGCTCGATGGTGATCCGCGCGTCTTCCCCCCGCTGGTCGTTCAGGACACTCCGCTGGTCCTGATGCTTCGTCGGGCTCGTCAGCATGCGGAGCTCGTCGTGGTTGCCTCTGGACCTGTTGTTGCAGAGGGAACTGCACCGTCGGCGTGGCCCCCTCAACGCGACTGTCGGTCCGAGCTGCCGTTACAACACGCATGTGTCACGATGGCTCTTCATGCTGAGATTTGTTGGCTTTGACGAAGGATATCAAACTCTGGATGGTAGCTCTCCACTCATCCATCTTATCAGCCATCGGCGGAAAGTTTAGGAGCAGCAGGGCTCGCTCCATTGCTTCCGATGCCGTGTTTGGCATGGCGAAAGAGATGGACCGCGACGTCGCCCAGCTCTAGATGGAACCAAGAGGGGCGTCATGATGTCGGGGAGGCTGAGCCCGCGGGTTCGCAGCCCCGCTCGGTGCTCCGTCTTGCTCTGGACGAGGCGTGCGCCCAGTGGCCGCGCTAGTAACGGGCGCAGATGTGTGGTCACGGATTGCTCCGGATTGAGTGCCGCCGTGACGGCTACGACCATCCGTGTGGCGGGGAGGTGGAGATTGGTCGTTTCCTCCGCTCGCGGCACCAGGGGCATGCGCGCCTGGATGTTATTGTTGTTGCTTTTCTCCAGCGTTCCCCGCTCCAACCTTGGCCGCGGGGGGTACGATGGTGGCACCTCCTGCGCCAGCTGCATCGCCCATGACGCCCGCCTCACTCGCAGCCGCCACGGTGCCAATGGCGCCCGCGGCTGCATGCGAGGGAGCCTTTGAAGTGGAGGGATGCGTAGTCGCGCCGGTCATCTTCTTGGGAGCCATGGATGAAGAAGATGGTGATGAAGATCGACTCGCTGCTCACGAGCTCGGGTTCGCACAAGCGACGTGCCCCCTACTTGGCACGCCAAAGAAGTCGGGGCACGTATGCACACGATCACCTATGGGACCAGAGGCCCCTTTGTGGTTTGGCAAGGGGAGTCACATAGCACAAAGAGCGGAGACCATGAGGCAGCGCAGTGATCGGGACGCTGGTGTTTTTACCCAGGTTCGGGCCGCTGTGCAGCGTAAAACCCTACTCCTGCTATTGGTGGATTGATCAGAGGAACACGAAGAACACACAGCGCTCAATCCCAGCAAGGGTTGCCGTCGGGGAGATCTGCTACGTGAGTACAAGTGTCCAAAGGTCCGAATCTTTAGCTAGGTTGCCTTGGGCCTCCTTTTATAGGGCAAGGGGCAACCACAATGGCAAAACAGTCATTATCTATCGATTAGTGAGAAAACAGAGCTATCATACCTAACTCTGGCATTTTGTAAAAAATACCATGATTGCTGGGCTAGGTGGCACGCGCGGGTGCATCCCCGGCAGGCTCTTACCACCGCTCAGCTGGCTGTTTCTTAGTGTCTTGACACGCCTCTGGACGGGTGTCAACTGGGCATAATCTGTCTTCCGGTGCGTCGCCACGTGCTAAGCGAGAGCCACTTAGCCACCTGAGGGCTCGACACCGCATCGACAAGCGACTGGCGTTGTGATGCGGTGGAGCGGTGGCCGGTTGGCTCACGCCTGCCGGGGGATGGCTTGCCGGGTTTTCTTGGAGATGCGCACGTCTTGGTGCCCGGCAGGCACCGAGGACTCGGCTGGCGCACCCTGGACCGCTCTTAGGCTGTTGTGGTGGTATCGCCGGCGTTGCCTGGCCTTTTGTAGGTTGCTGCTTCCGGGGTCTGGGTCTTGAATGCTTGCTTGGTTTGCACTTTTATTGATGGGTTGCGCTACCACTGCCTGTGCATACGTCAGCGGTACTGGACACCCCTGTCCTAGTGCACCGACATGGAGCTAGGAGTAGGAGAGCGCCTGCACATTGTCGGCTCGGTCGTCGTCTTCGTCGCGCACCGGGAGCACCTTCGTCGCGACAACTTCCTCCTTCCACGACCACGCAAGCGCCTTCTCGACGCCCTCGTCTGTCCTAAGGGACCCTGGGTGAACAGTCCGTCCCCGCTGTTCTCCTGCGGTCCGGTTCATCGTCGCAGCCGTCGTTCTCCGTCGCGTCCGAACCTGTCCGCCATGGGAACCGCGGCAAGCTGCTCAAGCCCCTTCCTTGAGCTCCTCCAGTCGCCTCGCCCTGCCCCGGCCCCGCGCAACACACGACCTCGCCCAGCTCTTGCTTTCGTCGCTTCACCGCGCACCACACCTGCAGACCGCGCGCTAGCGCGCTGCTCCCAGCCGCAAGCAGAGCAGTGTAACTCTCTGTTTTAACCTTCAGTTTCGTCAGTTAGATCTACACGGGGTCTGTTCAAAATGAGCAAAGCCCCCCTTTGGTCAATAGGCGAAGCCTGCCCATTGGTAGCCGCCTCGGTCTTCCACTGGGGACGATTAACCCCCCCTTTTTCCGAATTATCCAGCCGCTGACAGTGGGCCCAGGGCCCACATGTCATTCCCACAGGGCCCCTAGTGTCTATGCCAGGTGGAGCCCTAGTTTTTTTTATTTTGTTTTGTGTTTCTCTTGTTTTTGCAGTGTTTTGTTATTATTTCCAAATCTGTGAGTGCTTATTGGGACATGCCAAACTTGGCCCGTGGATAATTAATCAACAACCCGGGCCAGTGCTCCTCATGCGTGTTGGTCCAACCCGGGCTGCCTCGAGGAAACTTGGGGATTGGCTTTCCTCGTAGTTAGTCCCATCCGGGCAGGTCCTGAGAACGAGATACGCGGCTCCTATCGGGTTCGTCGACACGTCGAGCGGGCTAGCTAGACTTGTTTTACCTTTCTCGAATGTCTTGCGCGAGGAATTCTGAGGATACTTTGGGCTATCTCGAGGTTGAGGTTTTCCAACGGAATTTCCAAGGAGATCACGGGTTTCGTGGTCGAGTTTATTCCCGCGACGTGTGGTTAGTTTGTGATGGATGAGTTGGAGCACCCCTGCAGGGTTAAATCTTTTCGATTCGCCATGCCCGCGGTTATGTGGCAACTTGGAAATTTGTTTAACACCCGGTTATAGTTAAGTTGAAGTAAACTCAAATAAAATACACCAACCGTGTGAGTAACAGTGATTGTCTCTGCTCGTGAACATGAACCGAGAGAGAACACGGTGGGGTTATGTTTGACGTAAGTAGGTGTTCAGGATCACTTAGTGACCAGTCTAGTTCACGTCCGACATGCATAGGCCACCATACTTAATTCTTGTTCTCGTAAGTTAGCCACCAAATACATGCTTATTGCTTGCTGCAGCCTCACCACTTAACCATTCATCACCTATTGGATTACATAGTCTCGGTACCTAGGTTATGAGATTGCTAAGTCCTTGTGGCTCACAGATTACTACAATAGTACAGGTACAGGTGTTGACGAGTTCGTGCCAGATGACGTGTCTCATCTCCAATGGGAATACGATGAAGAACGTAGGCGTATGTACGTAACGTATCCGAAGGAGTAGGGGAGCTTCGTGGTGGTGTTCCTGGGCTAGCAAGATAGTTTCATTGCTTTCTTTTATCGTTTGATTTCGTCCGTAGTCGGACCCTGTCTTCCGGATGAATGTATGAATAATTGTTTGGATTTGTAAGTTAGCTTGTGGCGAGTGTAAGCCACCTCATATACTCATCTCTTCTTTACATGTATGCAATGATTTCTGTATGTGCGAAACAACTAGATGCGCTTCTATCCCCGTCGAGGCCCTCACGCCTTAATAGGGATAGGACCGCATCTTGGGCATTACATCCTGTCGGCTCACGATATACCGAAGTAAGAAGGCTCATTGGATAAAGGAGTCACTATGCAAAGCAAACCCATTGAAAAGTTTCCACGAATATATCTCAAGTCGATGAAGTATCATGTGCACGATGTCACGGCAGATGGATCAAGTTTTTTGTCAAAGGCTAAAGAACTACTCCTGCAGACCGGCTAGTTCATCTTTTCCTGCAGCCTCCTCATGTTGACCTTGTCCGCCTCTGGCTTCTAGATCCGCCTGAGCCAGCTTATCTTGCTGGGTCTGCAGGTCCCTTCGAATTGACTGGATTGTGGTCAGTGCTTTGATATTTGGGTCGCCATTTATGATAACAGATGCGTCAACATCAGAAGCAAAAGTTTGCTTACAGCGAGGAGGCACAAGTTCAAAGGGCTTGTCCTTAGGCGGGCTTATGCGCTTATTCTCCAATGATTAGGCGGGTTGATACTTCTCTAAATCCATCTCTTCAGCAATAAGAGTTGACAGTGGGCAGGTCTCCTTTACGCATTTGGCATAGTCTTCCTCTGAAAACTCTGAGCCGTCAATTTTAAATTATGGAAACCCGCCTTGCATTGCCACAAGATCCAACTCAGGCAGATACGAGCCACCGATCTCCTGAACTCCTCAACTAATTGAGGGATGGTAGACAACTGGTTTACCATGTCTGCTCAAGATTTTTTACTACCATGATGGCAAAAACGGATCCTGTGAACGTCTCTCCACATATGTGAAGATCGCCTTCAGCTTGACTATTGGATCTTGCAAAAGATTGTGTTTTTTCGTCCTGCACAAAGAAGACGGGCATAAACATAAGTCGTCAAATGTCATGACCTGGAATATAACAATAGAAAGATAAAAAATTATACCGAAGATGGCAGCAGTCATGTCAGTAACTTGCTTTTCCAGAGTCTTCAATTCATCAGTTACAAGCCCAAGCTAATTTTCGGCATCTTCTGCATGCTTCAGTAAGACGGCTCTTTCTTTCTCAAAATTGCCTTTAGCTTGATCAAGGAGATCATTTTCTTGGCGCGCAGAATCTTGCAGGTGAGCCGCTAAAAGTTGTTCATCAGCCTTGAATATTTTCTCCTGTTTAAGCCGCCTCTGTAAGCTGACCACAACAGACTCGGTCTCATTCAATGATTGCTGCACATACAAAGCATAAGAGCAAGTATAAAAGCCTCGAGCCGGCGCAGGCAGACGACCCAGTCCTTGGGGGCTACAACATTCAAAAATTAGTTTATCTTACAAGTCCCATGCAGTTACAAGCAATCCACATGACACTTGGGGGCTAATGTAAGTTAATTCTTTTCTAAACAATAGAAAGACCGGGCTATCTCAAATAAATAAGCCGGCCCTTGGGGGCTACAGGTGGCATTTTTTCTTCAGGTAATTTAAAAAGTACCGACTCATTATTACATAGTCTCGGTACCCGGCCCTTGTGGGCTACGATTGGTTCTTAAAGATACAATAAAGAGCCAGATCACTACTTACTATACTAAACTGGCCCTTGGGGGCTACAAGAGTATGCATGATGAATGTGAAAGGATAAAGTTTCACCTCATATTTCTGCTTCAGGTAGTTGACCAACTTCATCTCAATATCCTGGCCCTCAGATAGCCGGGTGAGATATGATTGATATATGTTGTTAGTATTAAGAGCAAAAAATTCTAGAAACTCTAGTTGCCTTTTCTCTCTCCAGCATCTCCGGCTCATTTTTTGTTACCTGCTTAGCCAAGGCAGTTGAAGTCCCAGGAGCCTGGAAACCTTCTTTTAGAATGGTCACTTCTGTATTTTCCATGGCGGCTGATGGGGCGACGCTACCCACATTGAGCACAGGACTTGAACGATGAGGATGACTTGGTGGTCCGAAGGCCGGGTCATTTGGCATAGCTTGATCTTGAGCCGTCGTTTCTGCATTTACTACCTCTTCAACATGAGCCATTTCTTCGTCACAAGACGACCCAGACCCCAAGACTGGAGTACGTTGGCTAGTAGGCTCAATATGAGTCGCCGCTTCATCTAGTGGGGGATTATGAGTGTTGGGATTCACATCATCAGAGGGAGACCCGCCCACCTTTTTCTTCACGACGGCCTTGGCTCTACAATCATGAAGGAAAATTTTTGGGTTAACAAAATAACAAGTGACGGTGAAATAAAATCAAATTGGCTTATTACTAAAAACTTACCCACGATTTATGGTGAAGGCAGGCAGTTGAGCTACAGATGACTCGCCAAAAGAGGGCGACGTTTCCTGATAATTCGAGTCAGATGGATTGAGAGGTTGTTTAAAAAGTCCAGCTCGAGGACGAGATGGAGTTGGACTCTGTGGCACCTCAACTCGTTGCTTCCGCGATGCCGGCTCAAGAGGAAGGCCGGAGGATGGGGAGCTCCTCCTGGTCTTGCGTTTTGATCTGCCGGCGTGTTGAGTTTGCTTCAAAAGAAAGTTTGGATCTAAGTAAGCATCTGGATGCGAAAACTTAACCTCCCTGACGGCTTGTCTTGTCCTCTTCGATATAGGGTTCAGATGAGTTGGAGGAAATTGAAATTACCTCAACATTGTTGGCCTGACTAGTTTCAGTGTTATCCTGAAAGAAAGATGCGTCAGCAAGATCGACAAATAATTGGCCAAGGGAATCAAGATCTACCTCAGAATCTTCTCCCGAGTCATTTTCTTCTGACGACTCATTAGCCGGCTCAGTGTGAGAATGGATACCGGTTCTGCCTCTGGCTTTCCACCAGTCATAATTTGCCTATAAAATATATAGAAGCCGGAAAATAAGTATGATGAATAAGAATAACTTGACAGGAAAATAAACAAGGTTCACAGAAGACATATCAGATGAACCGGGTTAGTCAAATAGAATGGAGCCAGTCCTAAAACGCTGCACTTTTATTTGGAATCACCAAAGAACCTTTTGTTTTTCTTATTGATATCACTATCAGACAATATCTTCCTGCTAAAGCCTTGAACGTCTTTTGACTCGCAGGTATAGTTACACATTAAGTCGCCTCTTAGACTGAGAGGTTGAATCTGCCAGCTTATCGAACACCGGATCAGGTCAATTCCGGTGAGGTCATGTGCAATAAAGGCCCTTAGTCTTAAGAGCACATACGCTAGTTGTTTCCTCTCTTCTTCAGTTGGCCAACCCGGGAATACATCAGAGGCGTCAAGCCGCTCCAATCTATAACTCTGCAAAGGGTTTTGGCCTTCAGGGGCAGTGTTCTTGCAATAAAACCAAGACTTGTTCTAGCCTTTGGGATGACTCGCCAGCTTCGATTCAGGAAAGGGACTGTTTTTTCTCTTCTTGACAGAAATGCTACCAAGTTCCACACTTGGGCCGTGTTTCACTTCACTTTGATGATTGATATAAAAGAACTCTCTAAAGAGAGTCATGGGCAGCTCAATTTGGAGATACACTTTCCAAAGTAATTGAAATTGACAGATATTGGTCATTGAGTTGGGACCAATATCTTGGGGCATGAGGTTGAAAAAATTCAGAAGGTCCCTGAAGAACTTTGAGCCGGGCGGCCAAAAACCCCTATTCAGGTGGTCTGTGAAAACAACGATCTCTCCCTGCTCACGCTAAGGGGATGATTCTTCTTCAGGTGCCCACCACCTTAATTCACTTTGAGCCGGCAATAAACCCTGAGCAACGAGGTTCTCCAAAGTAAGCACTAATTCTTGGGATCTAACCCAGCCACAGGCTTTGTTGGTCTTAGGAGCCATTGCGTTTTATACAGATCAACTACAAAGGTGAAAATGAAAAATAATAACCCAGTGTATGTTTGAGCCACCCACGGAAGTATAATTTACAGATAGAAACACACTGATAAGCCGGCTAATAATACGGGTTGCATGTCAAGAATTCAAGGTGCGAAGATGAGCCGGTGTTCTACTACTAAGCCGGCCAGTAGTCGACACTAAGGTATCTCTATGAGCCGGCCAAGTTCAGATGGCATTCTATGCAAATTTCAGAAGGTTTGACAAAGTGCTGAATGCAATGAAGCTGAATCTGGACTACTATTGTATGTACTTGGGACAAGCCGGCCGAATGGATAAGTTGGTATCACTAGACGAGCCGGCTAAGTGGTAAGCAAAAGGTTGAAGACTTGGTAGTTTTTACAGGCACAAGTAGTTTTCCCCCAAAACACGAGAGTGGACGTATCTAATGACTACAGAAAAACAAGAATAAGGGCCCTAAGAATTAGCGTAAGAACCCGAAGTGAAGCATACCCAAAGTCTTATTAGTATCTTGTTATGAATTTACAGTATTACGGGAATGCGACGAAGGCAAAACTGAGTATATTGACAAGAGGCCCCGGGGGCGATTAGATCTACACTAATGTTGACAGGGATCTATGAACTCCGACGAACTCCGATGAACTGCGAAAAAACACCGAAAACCTAATTGGAGAGAATGAGACTCACAAGATCCAAGATGAAGAAGATTTCGGAGTATTGTGCTCCCGAGGAAGGCTGCATCCAATGCATGTAGACTTCGGCGGTAACGACGGAAAAGATGGCTTCCTTTCGCGAAGATGAATTCCCGCAAGCTCGAGCATCGTTTCGGAGGCGAGAGGAAGAAGACGAGGTAAAAGGTAAAAAGGGGGTCCTAGTCATCTATTTATAAGGGAGAGGGAGCTCGAAACGGCACAGTAAAAAACGGAACGGTCACAGTAATTTGTGGCTGAGAGGACGCCTAGCTTTTTGCTCCTGACCGAATTTTACGACTGTTCAAAAAAGATTCGCCATAATGACATGAAAGTATAGGGTCATAAAGTAAATTGAGTCATGGGTCGTAGTACGACTGTTCAAAAAAGATTCGCCATAATGTGCTTGTAAGATAAGGCAAGTAAAGTAGATTGAGTCATGGGTCGTAGTACGACACGGACTCTATTGTAACCTCGGGTCTCAACCTGTATATATAAAGGTGTGCCCTTTATATAGAGAGATGAAGTAAGAAGGAAACCCTCGAGAGCTAGGCTAGCGATTCGCACCCTTGTAACCGTAATCATCATCAATACACACAAAGCAGGACGTAGTCTTTTACCTCCATCGGAGGGGCCGAACCAGGGTAAACCCTGGTCTCTCATTGCCGATCAACCCCATCCAAGTCTCCACCTAGTTGCGATGACCTCACACCTAAGTTCTCTCACGAGGACATCTGCCATGACAAAACCACGATAGGATGCGTGTCGTTTCGCATAGTGGACGGGATGGCCGACCAGATTATAACCCTGAAGATCTTCAAGAAGGTGGAGGGCTTCAGGGCGCGCTGGGTCTACATGGATGCAGTCCACTTCAGCCCTCTTCTTTCAATTCCAATAGGGCCCACTGAAAAGAGCTCAGGATCGGAGCACTCCAAGCTCGCCAGCCGTGGGTTGCAGCCACTCCTCGACAGGATCGCGGCCCTGAGGGATGCCGGCATCACTGGGGTAATGGTCGCCAAGGAGTTCATGAGTCGCGGAATCGCCCCCCTCCAGAAGCGTTCGCACCTAGCGAGGAATTATACCGGCCGGAAGGAAACAACAAGGTTTAGCCATGATCACCTCATGGAGATGCCCGAAGCCGGATACCTAGTGTACCGCCTTGGCAACGGGATGACATTGTGGTGGAGATGCCACACTTTGATGAATGGGGTCCTGTTCCCGTAGGCCATGAGGGGGCTCGCGAGAACCCCCTCCTGTTGGTGCCTGGCTCGGGTTAATGTGAGCCGTGCCCTCAATAGCCATCGGCGCAGAGACCAGTGGGTGAGCGCAACTATGAAGCCGTCACCAGTTTCTGCTTGTCGTTAGCGACGACGAGCGGTTTGTGGTTGCGCCCTCCCAGCATGTGGGCGCGAGAGGCGATGTAGATGATGACAAGGCAGCAGACGAGCCTTGCGAGGCGGTGACCGGGGATGCTGCGGAGCCTCATCAGGAGGAGGCCCGCTCCGGTCCGAAGGGGACGAGCTCCAGCGGGCCTCATGACGAGCATGTTGGTGTGAGCTCCTTGGAGGCCCACGGGAGCGGCAACGGCAGCCGCCCCCGCCCAAATATCAAGAAGAGGCGTTGGGTCACCACGGATGAGTAAGTCCCTTATTCATGTCCTTTCTTCTTTGATCTTCATCCTCTGTGTCTCGAGGCGCGGGGCTGAGTTGCCGACTCGACAGGGCGCCCATGTCCAAGAAGAAGAAGGCCATGACACCCACGGGGGCTGCTGACGTGCGTGTGGGCGCAAGAGGCGATGTAGGTGTGGACCGAGAGGACGTGCATGTCTTCTACGAGCCCTGAGGGGAATGAGGAGGTCGCCAACTAGCCCGAGCTTGAGGTGGGGTGCACCGAGGAGGCAGAGGAGCGTGAGACAACTCCTGTGCTACCTGAAGACTTGGCTCCTCAGGGCTGGGGGAGCCAGCCTCAGGATGAACCCTCAAGAGGAGGGGAGGTGCCTCTGGAGGAACTTGGCGTGGATAGCACCACAGAGATGGAGGGGGTTGATGAGCCAAACCCTCTAGAGGACTCCACTTCTGTAGGTTTGTCTCAAAATGACAAGGGGGCCGCGGCGAGCCCGTAGGCCTTGCCCGTGCATCAGGCCGCTCAAGCCGTTGCCACAAGCCCGTCGCGTCCGCCGCCGCGACAAGCTGAAGTGGACACTACGCGGAGCTCCCAGCGCACGAAGGAGGAGGCAGCCCTTGAGGGAAAAGGCAAAGGGCCTGCGGATGAGGCCTCCTCTGGGCCCTCGCAGGCTATGACCTTGGAGGGCGGCACAGAGCCGCAGCAAGGCTATGCCCTCCAGCTCATGAGCCGCAGTGCCATGCTGGTGCATGGCTCCCTACAAGGCGCTCCAGCCGCTCTGGACGCGATTGAGGCGGACCTCTAGGCAGAGGAGGCACGGCTCACTAGCGAGCGCCTGCGTGTGGCCAATGGATGGCGCCACCTAGATGTCGGCCTTAAGCTGAGCCACAGGTAGGACAATATCGTGCGGGTGAAGCGCGAGAAGACCGCCCGGGACGCCATGGAGCTTTGGAAGAATGTCGTGTGGGAGGCAGACGAGGCCAACCTGTCGGTCCAGTGGATACCAGGGTACCACGGCCCATCTGCTGGCAGCCCAGTCAACGACGCTTGGAGGGCCCAACTCAAGAGCAGCCCACTTCCAGGTTCTACAGGCCCAAGGCATCACGCTAGGCGCTGGTTCCCATTAAGTTTCCCTCTCTCCACGTAGGACCACTTCAAGAGACTTCTCCCCAAGCCTCAGCTGGCCTCACGAGGCCATCTTCCACGAGGCTAGTTCCCGTGAAGCCCTTTTCATGGAGGGCGCGTGTTGTTCTGGTTGTGCGGTCACGTGATCGCCACGTGGATGACGTCCTGGGATGGCAGAGGCGGCAAGGACAGTGCAAACGGGTGCACACAGAGAATCTTTCCTCTTTTGTGATAAAAGGGTGGCGAGTTGTTGTCTTTCTCCAAGGCGAGCCCCAAGGATTGACATTCCGGTGCAAGGAGACCAATGTGACGCTGCCTGCCAGGACGGGCATTATCGGCGAGCCCACAAGCGCGTAATGGACGGCACCTTTAGAGAGTGAAGACCACCTTTTGTCAGGATGGACTGGGCGCTTGTCCCTCTTTGAATTGCCGCCCGGTGGCTTCCCTTTTCCCACTAATATTTTTGGGGAAAGAGGACCAAGGCAAGATAAGAGGGACACATCCGCTCCACCAGACAAAGATAGACAAATTGACCCATCGATGACTCAATCACTGAGCTCTTGCTCTCATTTGAAACCTTCTTCCACATCAAGCCTTGCTCTCATTTGAAATCATTGAGCTCTTGCTCTCATTTGAAACCTTCTTCCACACCAAATCCACAAGGCAGGTGTCGGGTTATGACGATCTATGGGTCCGGGTGAGGGAATCCTCTGGCGCAAAGAGCATCGCCGGACGCTGCACGCTCGAGGGTTTAGACAGGATTGGGCCGCCGGACCCTAATAGCCTACATCCTGTGTGGTGTAGTTATTTGTGTTCACAATACAGGAGCGTGGCCACCCGGCAAGGATGCTTCGGGAGCGTCGCTACGCGTGTAAAGTGAACAGAGAGTTGACCTTTCTAAAGCTAGCCATGTACCTCCTTTTATAGTCCAAGGGGTTACCACAGAGACTAAAATGGTCTTTGCAGAAAATAAACAATGTATATCTATCTGCACTGCTAGCAATCGTGGTAGTGGGAAATACCTAATTCTGACGGAATAGGACAGACGCATTGAATACGCCGTGAGGTGGTACACTCGCGACATCTCCCGGCAAGGATTGCCTCTCCTTCTGTTTCGTTCGCCCAGCTACCTCTTATTCTTTCGCCACGCCACGGGACGAGTGTCATTTACCTCTGCTATACTCCAGGGAAACAGCCACGCACCCTGACAACTCCCACCTACCTGCCTGCCCGTTCGACAGCTGGCCGATGTAGACAATCAGCCCAACGACGTGGAGCAATGGCTTGGCATGTGAGGCCTTGGCGGGAGCGCTATCATTTGAGCCCCCGGCAAGGAAGGCATGCCGGTTCGCTCGAGCCATTGTACAAAGAGCTTGGCGTCCATATCCAGCCCAGTAGGGTCCATCCGGTCCGAAGGCCGCTGTCGGGTGCTGCACAAGTCAGGATACTAAGGGCCCCGTTCTTTATTACACCGACAGGAGCCCCCGGGCCTGGGCCACAATTGCGTCCATGGCCTTTGTTGGGCTAGGCCCAAAAACAGTGCACAGATACTTGTGGCCGCAATTAGCTGCGGTTATGTTGATTTTTCCCTCCTGCCCCTTCCCGCAAAATGCATTGAATGCGGACTGCTGGGGAAGCGGGGCAAGAAGGCATTGAAAACATATGCCTGAAAAACTGCGTCGCGTCGGCCGGACGAGGCGCATCTTGTACCGCGTATCCCCATACGGGGCTCGTTATTGGAGGAGAGGGGCGGTCGCCCAAATAGTGCGCCTGGCATTGGGCGGTCAACCTCCGAATTGCCCAGCGTTGCTTGGGTGTCCTACCATTCCACTTTGTCTCCCTCTCTTAATTGGATCCCGCGCGACGCATGTCACGCGAGAGGGCCGGCATTGGCTGGGAAGGGCTGTCGCTGGCACTGGTTGTGTGCCAGTGCGCGCTCGCCTTGGGTCGTGAAGAGCCAACCCCACCTCTTCCCCATACATGTAACTTCCTCTTGTTGTTTGTATACTCTGAATGTTGGGTCATGTGAACCCCCCGCTTGTAACATTATACTATGTTGGCTCTTCGGAGCCTACTAAATAAATGTTATGTTATAGAGTTTTATTGTGATGCCATGTTGTATCTACACATATCGTGCATAATGCGTGTATGGTTGAAATGCATTGGTATGTGTGGGATTCGACACCTAGCTATATACCTTTAATAGCCTTCCTAACAGGGAGATACCTCTTTGTGCTTCCACTGAGCCTTGGTAGCTTGCTACTACTCCGGACACATTTATTGACCGGCATGTATCCTTCTTTGCTGCTGTGTCTATCCCTACAGGGAAATGTCACGTGGCGTAATGGAGTCCTTGTAGCTTGCTACGACTCGTCTACACATGCTGATGACCGACACATGCATTGTTGGGTTACGTATGCCTGTCCCTGTACGGTTGTGCCACTTGGGTCTATAACTAGTCATGTCGACCCGGGTTCTCTGACATTTGATTGCTAGCGACATATTCATATACGTGAACCTAAAGGCGCAAATGGTCCCGGCCAAGGTAAGTTGGCAGCCGTGGGGATTATCGTGCGGGAGGCCGCAATGTGATATGATGTGTTACATGCTAGATTCGTATGGCTTAGGATCGGGGTCCCGATAGCGCCCCATCTTTTGGGTGCCTCATATATTTATCCGTAGCTCGCTCATCATGATGCCACTGCAACCTCTTTGCCTCTCTACGGTTTGCAAATAAAAGCTTCAACCTTGGAATTATAGGCAAGTACCAAACAACCTAGAACGAGATTCCTGTCTCGATCTCTTCGTCCATTTTGACTTGTCCTTTGCTCTCCTGTGCTTGTATCGTGCGTGCTTGCATATGTGACATGAACGCAAATATTTGTAAGCACCACAGTACAACATACAATCATTCACACAAGCGTGTATCTTCTGGACTTCAAGTTCCAATGGACAAACATCTTTCTTCGCTGCGTTCGTGCTTTTGGGGAGCACATTATCTTTTGGAAGAATTTCTTAGAAAAGACTCAACAACTCTGTGAAGGCCTTGTTTGATAGACCGCTTTGTGCTTTAAATTTGAGAAACGCCAGTGTGACACTCAACTTGGAATATTTATTTTTGCAACCTGCATACAAATCTTCCTTGGAGGCCGCATCAATGCTTGGCAGCTCCTGGTACCCGGCTAGATCTTTATCTGGGCCCTAGAAATCTGCAATCATAGCAGCAAAATCTGGCATATCATCAAGGTCGGTGTTGTCTGCTCCACACTCTTGGTTTTTCTTTGTGTTTTTGGCATGCCACTCTTCTGTCTCTAGCTTGACGTCTGAGCCCCGAGGTCAAATTTAAAACCCATGTGACTCTCATCGGGGTTTGGCACCTCGCCGACATGCAGGTTATTACCTTCATCCATAACTGGCTCTTCACCGTGTTTAGTCATCTTGTGTATCCACCCATGAATCCCCTTTTGTATAAGTGTAACTCCACCTCATCAATTGGAAATGACACCGTATTGGTACAATCCTTGCAAGGACAGAGGACGTAATATTCTTTGCAAATTCTGTTCTTTGTCCGTTCAGCCAAAGCCAGGGACTCCTTCACACCATCCCTATCACCTGAGCTTGTCAGATCCCCCATCCATTCAGATCATTCCATCTGCACACATTGCATCCTTAATGGATGCACAAAGATGGGTGAATAAATCAAAG
This sequence comes from Elymus sibiricus, assembly GCA_039707655.1. Lineage (NCBI taxonomy): Eukaryota > Viridiplantae > Streptophyta > Magnoliopsida > Poales > Poaceae > Elymus > Elymus sibiricus. Next base: position 200,944,204 of record CM077669.1, on the reverse strand, counting down.
ATTTTATTTTCAAAATTTATGGAGGGCGTTGCATATTGTTATTTAGCCGTGCAATGACACTAATCAACCAGTCAATTTACACGCATCATCAGTTGTGCCCTTATATGCATTTAATACCTTAATTAGGACACTCAAGGAAAACAATACCTTAATTAATTAGCAGCGTCATGGTGAGACAGCAAGGTCGAGGAGCAGAGCTTAGCAGGGCACCTGCCTGAAGTCCGGGCTCCACTATCCCGCCTACGACCACGAGGGACGTGATCCAGTCACGCCGGCTCTGACCACGAGGATTGAGATACTCCTATATCTCCCGCCTCTTATTGAGGATTGACCTCCTACCATGCCACCACCACCAACCAACCTAGGATGGACTTCCTATAACGCCGACACGCCGACCGACCGGGAAGGGACCTCCTATCCAGCAGCTGCTACCTCGGTCGCCGCCGACATCTCTATCAGCATACTATTTTTTTTTGGGTTTCCGGAGAGCGGTTGTTTACCGCAACCATATGTACCGGGAAGCACATAAAAAACGGTCATGTTATAGAAACCGTGTATCACGCACCATCTCACACGATTTGGTTAGGAAAACAGTGTGCCGTATACAACAGAATGCGATACTTCCCCACCCTTTATCATCCGATCCCCATAGTTTCCCCATCTTCCCTAAATCCCTAAATAGCTTCCAAATCCATAGCACCCAAATTCCCTAGAATGGCGCTAATATTGGGGGAATGCGGACGAATGGTGCTGATGGTTTCAGTGCGGCTGCAGCGGTTCGTACAGTCGCTCTTGGCAGCGCCGCCACGATGGCGGTCATCGCCGAGCACTTGCCTAAGGTCACCATGAGGCCGGTGTACTATGGATCCGAATCGTCTTGTCAGGTCGCAATCATTCCTCACTTTTTAGCCTGTCCAAAGCAAGAAGCTCACTCAGTCCGTCTTGAATTGGAACCCCCCCCCCACACACACAGGAAAGCGATAAAATGCCGGATCCAGAGTATGACTCCAACAGACTCCCGCAACATGAGTTCGATTCCTAGTTTTGAACCATCGAGAACTACTAAAAGCTGAGTTGTGTGCACGAACACACTCCCGCTCGACGTGTATGCATGGAGGGATTCGACGTTGGCAGACGGTTTCTCGGTCGCCCCTTAGAGGTTAGTGATAAGTACATCCCTTAAGTTCGGTTAATGCCCCCACTCATCTGATTATTTAACATTCACAGGGATATGAGGCTTGTGCTTTTGTTAACTCGTTAGATGATGAATGGCATGCCAGGGCTCGGAGTGTTATCACCAAGCTTGCAGAAGATAACGTAAAGCTGAGGAAGAAACTGACTAATCTAGAGTGTACAATCACTACAATAAAGCAAGAAAGAATCAATCACACGCAACAGATGAAAGCAAGAGACATGAAGGAACTAGCGTGTGTAGTTGTAGTTGCCGCATTAGCCATCTTCTATGCGCTGTTTGCAATGATCATTAGGGGTTTTGTTTGATTACTAATGGGTACATCAATAAGCTGAGCTCATCTATTGCTTACCAACTATCCTATGTTAAATGCTTGTTTCCCACCCGTTGTGTTTCATATAAGTGTGTGGGTAGTTAAACAATGCATCTAGCGAACCGTGTGAACTGCTAAAATGTACACATGTGAAATAGTTGGCATATTGCACACATTTGGATGCTCCAATCCATGCGCGTAATTATCACATTGAGAACTGCACAATTGCTGGAATTTAGAGCAACGAGCCGGGTACACACAATTGCGGTTGATTATATCGGAATTCTAACCGCCTACCAATGCGCCAATAGAATCCGTCAATCCCCCGCTTCAATTGCCATTCCTCTTTTCTTCACACCATGCTTCAGTTGCCAGTATCTTCATCGTCCCAGCCGGCCACGCTACACTTCCACACACTCTGCAATCTCGCTTTCTCGCCGGTTGTTTAGGTAGCTTAGCAATGTCGAGCGAAAGCAAGGACGACAGTTTCGCCAGCCTGACCCCTGATCTGGGGTCAACCTCAGAATCATCGCGCTCGTCTTCCAGCATGAGTCCGGTGTCGAGCCTTAACCTCCATTTTATCTGGCTCATGGAAGGGACGCCGCCGCCGGAGTCATCGGACAACGACCAGACGGATGAGGAGCCCCTAAGGACGAAGAAGATGACAATGATGAGGAGTAGGAGGAATGGTCGAACAAGGAGGACGACAACGAGGAGCTGCCGAAGCACGAAGAAGACGACGACGATGAGGAGGTGGAGGAATGGTCGAATAAGGAGGGCGAGGACAAGGAGCCGCCGAAGGACGAAGAAGACGACGACGATGAGAAGGAGGAGGAATGGTCGAACAAGGAAGACGATGAGGAGAACGCCGATGAGGACATCAACGACTATGGTGATGACGATGTAGATGAAAAGCCAGCAGTCAGCGGCAACAAGCGTCCACGCCAAGATGATGGCGCGGGGCCATCCAACAACAACAAGTACAAGTAAAACAGACTGTACTCCTTAACTCTTTTGTCGTTTGCTCATATTTATTCCTTAACTCTGTCTACACTATCGATATCCTCGCAAACAGCTAAGAATATAGATTCAACAGTGATCATTCCCAAAATCGCACATAGTTGGTTTCTTGTATTGTGTGCCCTGTCGAGCACACAATTCAGAACAAAAAATTGTATGTGCTGTCCAGAATTATAGCACATAATTCGGATTATCGAACTGTTTGCAGCGTATTACACACACCTTGTTACACCAAACCATTTGTGTTCTTCCATACCAACCCAAACATTTCCTTTAGGGACCTGTATGTCATACAATGCACAAATCTGGATCTGTGCAACTGTTAGCGTTATATTATGTCTTCGCAAATAGTTCTACACTTTGAACTGTATGCCGTACATCACATACATCTTTGCTTGATTAACTGTTTGTGCCATTTTGCCTCATCAAAAACAATTCATAAAAGTCAACTGTCTACCGTAGATTGCACATGTAACTATTTTCTGAATCGTATTTGATGGATCGACCATCGCACACAGTTCGTGTCATTAGTGATGGAGCTTGAATTATACCATTTGCGATTCATGCATCGCACACAGTTTCGTCGAAGGGTCTCTGACTGCTGTGTCGTCTTTGGACCTTCATGCAGTAGTGAGTCGTCGGCAATGCTATTCTCGGCATGAGGGATGTGCTCGATTTGCAACCTGTCAAAGCGCTCCTCCAATCTGCGCACTTCATCGAGGTATGCCTCTATCAGGGGACTCTGGTAGTCTTTATTCACTTGACATACAACATGCTCGGAATCCCCCCAGAGTATCAACTTCCTGATGCCAAGATCGGCTGCTATCCGTAGCCCAGCAAGCAACCCTTCAGACTCAGCCGTGTTGTTTGTTGATTCTTCCCGGGGAAAATGCATCTTGACTAGGTACTTGAGGTGCTCTCCGGTGGGTGCTACGAGTAGCACTCCAGCACCGGCACCTTGCAGCGAGAAAGCTCCGTCAAAGTACATGATCCACTCTTGAGGTGCCTCCTTGCCGTGGAGGGCTGTCTCCGGGATTTCTTTGTTTGGCATCGGTGTCTACATACTCCACCAAGTCCTTGCTCTTGATTGTTGCCGTGCTTTTGAAGCTCAAATCAAAGCTGGCCAGCTCCAACACCCACTCGACGATTGTGTTGGTTGCCTCTGGATTCCTCAGGATACGCTGCAGCTGAAAAGCACTTTTTGCATCCCCGAATATCTTGATATGGCCCCCTGCAATAGGGAGCTGACAAAATACACGGGTCGTTGCACCATCTTCTTCTGCATAGTTCGCTGGTCTCCCTCTTGCGTCACAGTCTCGTCTCTAGCTACTTGATCTGCCAGGGCTGTCAGCTTGGTAGATTCCGCCTCATCTTCCTCAGCTTCCCTCTCTGACACTAGTGAAGCACTGACCACTTGGTTCGTTGCCGCCAAATACAACAGTAACGGTTCCTCAGGTATTGGCACGACTAGGATTGGCGTTGAGGAAAGGTATTTCTTCAAGTCTTATAGCGCTGCCTCTAATTTCGGGGTCCATGTAATTGGGCATTCCTTCTTGGGGATCTTGAAAAATGGCGAGGCGCGCTCGGCGGACTTGGAAATTAACCTGCTGAGGGCGGTGATGCCACCCGCCAAGCGGCGCATGTCCTTGATGTGCTTGGGCGCCTCCAACTGTTCAATTGCCTCAGTCTTGGCGGGGTTGGCTTCAATCCCGCGCTGTAATATGAAGAACCCGAGCAGCTTGGCGGAGGGGACTTCGAACACGCACTTCTTGGGGTTGAGCTTCAAATTTATTTTGCGCAGATTCGCATAGGTTTCTTCCAAGTCCTGCACCAGTGTGTCCTTGTCCTTGGTCTTGACCACTATATCATCCATGTATGCTTCCACATTGCTATGCAGCTGAGGCCCCAGACCAATCTGAACTGCCCTCAGGAATGTTGATCCAACGCTCTTTAACCCGAACGCCATACGTCTGAAGCATTACGCGCCGCAGGGGGTAATGAATGCCATTTTCTCTTCGTCCTCCTTGGCCATGAAGATCTAGTGATATCCAGAGTATGCATCAAGGAAGGACAGAAGATCGCAGCTAGCGGTTGAGTCCACAATCAGGTCAATGTGCGGCAAGGGGAATGGGTCCTTTGGGCAAGCCTTGTTGACATCGGTAAAGTCGATGCATATCCTCCATTTCCCATTCGCCTTGCGCACCACCACAAGATTTGCTAACCAGGTTGAGTGGATTACACCCCTGATCAGACCTGCTGCTTCTAACTTTTTGATTTCTTTGGCAATAAATGCTTGCCGCTCCAGGGCTTGTTTCCGGACCTCCTGCTTGACGGGGCACGCATGGGGACAAACGGCAAGGTGGTGCTCAATCATCTCCCTGGGAACACCCGGTATGTCAGACAGTTGCCAGGCAAACATGTCGACATTCGCCCGCAGGAAGGGGATGAGCACGCTTTCCTATTTGTTGTCGAGGATGGCACTGATGGTCAAAGTGTCGCCCTCACCATTCTCCCGCGCGGGCACTTGCTTCGTCTTGGGGATGGTCACTTTATCTTTCTTGCTCCTGCTGGCAGAGGTCTCTGGTAAGTCCTCGACGGGCCTGTTGCACCTCTTGGTGCGCTTCCCGGAGTCTTTACGTGATTTGCTAGAGCTCTTGCTCTTTCTCTTCTTCTTCCCCCGAGAGCTCTGTCGGCACGAGTGAGTGCCTCATCAGCAAACTCTGCAACTGCCTCCCGGAAGAGTTTGTCGATGCAGGACAACATATTTGTTGTGGGCACAGACGGCGATGACGCTCATCGGCCGTGGCATCTTGAGAGTGTTGTAGGCGTGGTGTCTTGCCACCATGAACTTCGCCAGCGCCGGTCGGCACAGAATCCCATTGTACGGTAGCGACATCTTTGCAACGTCGAAGACTACCCTCTCTATCCTGAAGTTGAGCTTCTTGCCGAACCCCTCGGACTTGGCCTTCTTGCCAGAGTTGGAGTTGCCATTCCCCTCTATAGCCATTACTGCTTTTCCTTTGCGCTTCCTGTTGCGTTTCCGGTCTTTCTTCTTGGAGGCCGGCATATCTTCGTCATCATCCGAGTCGACCTCCGCATCGGTGTCCTCTCTAGGGAGCCTCCTTCCCTCTTCAGCCCATTCGCACTTGTCAGCCAGAGCGTACAGCTCAGCGACATCCCACACTTTGTTGATGCTCATCTCCTCAGGTATCCGCCGGTTGCGCACGTTCGTGTGGAATGCGGCAATCACAGCGGGTGGGTGGATATCGGGGATGTTGTGCTGCACCTCACTGAACCTCTGGATGTGCTTGTGGAGGGATTCAACTTCTCTCTAGTGTAGCACGTGCAAGTCGATGGGCTGCCCTGGAAGATTTTGGCCTACATGGTATGCGCCAACAAACTGGTTGCACAGTTCTGTCCAAGAGGAAATGGACCCCTGCGGTAAGTTCATTAACCAGCTACTCACGTTGGGCTTGAGCGCCAACGGGAAGTAGTTGGCTAAGAGTTTCTCGTCACGTCCCCCGGCAGCCTGTACAAAGATGGTGTAGATGCCAAGGAAATCGGAAGGGCTGATTTTGATGTCATACTTGTCGGGCAGCTCAGCCTTGAAGGGCCTGCTGGAGGGCCAGCGGACTTGCCGTAGCTCGTGGGTGAACGCCGGGCAGCCTGCCTCGTAAGGCCGGCTGCCAGGCACTCCCTGCGTGGGCGCGTCGACGACTCGGTCCGCATGTCCATCAGACTGCTGGCGTGTTTGTCGCCGCCTCTTGATGGTGGTGCAAGCGTCCTCCTTGCGCCTATCCTTCAAGACCTGGCGTTGGTCCTTGTTCACCGCGGGTCAGTCGAGGCGTACGATACCTCGTCTTGCACGTCAGTCCGGCAGGTAGTGTTGGGGAACGTAGTAATAATTCAAAAAATTCCTACATGTCACCAAGATCAATCTAGGAGATGCTAGCAACGAGAGAGAGGGAGTGCATCTTCATACCCTTGAAGATCGCTAAGCGGAAGCATTGCAAAGAACGCGGTTGATGGAGTCGTACTCGCGGCGATTCAAATCGCGGAAGATCCGATCCAAGCGTCGAACGGACGGCGCCTCCGCGTTCAACACACGTACAGCCTGGGGACATTTCCTCCTTCTTGATCCAGCAAGGGGGGAGGAGAAGTTGAGGGAGAGCTCCGGCAGCACGACGGCGTGGTGGCGGTCGAGCTCGTGGTTCTCCGGCAGAGCTTCGCTAAGCACTACGGAGGAGTAGGAGGTGTAGGAGGGGGGAGGGCTGCGCCAGGGGCAAGGCATGCAGCTCCCATGCGCCTCCCCACTATATATATGGGTGGAGGGGGCTGGTTTCTTGCCCTCCAAGTCCATTGGGGCGTTGGCAAAGGTGGGAGGAAAGAAATCCCATCCTTTCCCTTCCCCACCGATTGTTATCCTCCCTTTTTAGGGATCTTGATCTTATCCCTTCAGGATATTATCTTATTCCTTCTAAGGGGGGATCTTGGTGCGCCTTGAACAGGGGTGTGGGGCCTTTCCCCCACTACCCACGTTCATGTGGGTCCCCAAATGCAGGTGGGCCCCACTCTGGAACCTTCTAGAACCTTCCCGGTACAATACCGAAAAATCCCGAACATTTTCCGGTGGGCAAAATAGGACTTCCCATATATAAATCTTTACCTCCGGACCATTCCCGAACTCCTCGTGACATCCAGGATCTCATCCGGGACTCCGAACAACTTTCGGTAACCACATACAATTCCCATTACAACTCTAGCGTCACCGAACCTTAAGTGTGTAGACCCTACGGGTTCGGGAACCATGCTGCCATGACCGAGACACCTCTCCGGCGAATAACCAATAGCGGGATCTGGATACCCATATTGGCTCCCACATGTTCCACGATGATCTCATCGGATGAACCACGATGTCGGGGATTCAATTAATCCCGTATATAATTCCCTTTGTCCATCGGTATGTTACTTGCCCGAGATTCGATCGTCGGCATCCCTATACCTTGTTCAATCTTGTTACCGGCAAGTCTCTTTACTCATTCCATAACACATGATCCCGTGACTAAATCCTTAGTCACATTGAGCTCATTATGATGATGTATTACCGAGTGGGCCCAGAGATACCTCTCTGTCACACGGAGTGACAAATCCCAGTCTCGATTCGTGAAAACCCAACATACACTTTCGGAGATACCTGTAGTGCACCTTTATAGCCACCCAGTTACGTTGTGACGTTTGATACACCCAAAGCATTCCTACGGTATCCGGGAGTTGCACAAGCTCATGGTCTAAGGAAATGATACTTGACATTAGAAAAGCTCTAGCAGACGAACTACACGATCTTTTGCTATGCTTAGGATTGGGTCTTGTCCATCACATCATTCTCCTAATGATGTGATCCCGTTATCAACGACATCCAATGTCCATGGTCAGGAAACCATGACCATCTATTGATCAACGAGCTAGTCAACTAGAGGCTCACTAGGGACATGGTGTGGTCTATGTATTCACACATGTATTACGGTTTCCAGTTAATACAATTATAGCATGAACAATAGACAATTATCATGAACAAGGAAATATAACAATAACCATTTTATTATTGCCTCTAGGGCATATTTCCAACAGTCTCCCACTTGCACTAGAGTCAATAATCTAGTTACATTGTGATGAATCAAACACCCATAGAGTTCTGGTGCTGATCATGTTTCGCTCGTGGAAGAGGTTTAGTCAATGGATCTACGACATTCAGATCCGTATGTACTTTACAAATATCTATATCTCCATCCTTAATGTAACCACGAATGGAGTTGAAGCGGCGCTTGATGTGCTTGGTCTTCTTGTGAAACCTGGGCTCCTTGGCAATGGCAATAGCTCCAGTGTTGTCACAGAAGAGAGTCATCGGGCCCGACGCATTGGGAATCACTCCTAGGTCGGTGATGAACTCCTTCATCCAGACTCCTTCCTGCGCTGCTTCCGAAGCAGCTATGTACTCCGCTTCACATGTAGATGCCGCCACGACTCTTTGCTTGGAACTGCACCAGCTGACTGCCCCACCATTCAAAATATACACGTATCCGGTTTGTGACTTGGAGTCATCCAGATCTGTGTCGAAGCTAGCATCGACGTAACCCTTTATGACGAGCTCTTCGGCACCTCCATAAACGAGAAACATATCCTTAGTCCTTTTCAGGTACTTAAGGATATTCTTGACCGCTGTCCAGTGTTCCATTCCGGGATCACTTTGGTACCTCCCTACCAAACTTATGGCAAGGTGCACATCAGGTCTGGTACATAGCATGGCATACATAATAGAGCCTATGGCTGAGGCATAGGGGATGACACTCATCTTTTCTCTATCTTCTGCCGAGGTCGGGCATTGAGCTGTGCTCAATCTCACACCTTGCAATACAGGCAAGAACCCCTTCTTGGACTGATCCATATTGAACTTCTTCAATATCTTGTCAAGGTATGTGCTTTGTGAAAGACCAATGAGGCGTCTCGATCTATCTCTATAGATCTTGATGCCTAATATGTAAGCAGCTTCTCCAAGGTCCTTCATTGAAAAACACTTATTCAAGTAGGCCTTTATGCTTTCCAAAAGTTCTATATCATTTCCCATCAACAATATGTCATCCACATATAAATGAGAAATGCTACAGAGCTCCCACTCACTTTCTTGTAAATACAGGCTTCTCCATAAGTCTGTATAAAACCAAACGCTTTGATCACCTCATCAAAGCGAATGTTCCAACTCCGAGATGCTTGCACCAGCCCATAGATGGAGCGCTGGAGCTTGCATACCTTGTCAGCATTCTTAGGATCGACAAAACCTTCCGGCTGCATCATATACAATTCTTCCTTAAGGAAACCGTTAAGGAATGCCGTTTTGACGTCCATTTGCCAGATCTCATAATCATAAAATACGGCAACTGCTAACATGATTCGGACGGACTTCAGCATCGCTACGGGTGAGAAAGTCTCATCGTAGTCAACTCCTTGAACTTGTCGATAACCCTTAGCGACAAGCCGAGCCTTATAGACGGTCACATTACCATCCGCGTCAGTCTTCTTCTTAAAGATCCATTTATTTTCTATGGCTTGCCGATCATCGGGCAAGTCCACCAAAGTCCATACTTTGTTCTCATACATGGATCCTATGTCGGATTTCATGGCTTCAAGCCATTTGTTGGAATCCGGGCCCGCCATGGCTTCTTCATAGTTCGAAGGTTCACCGTTGTCTAACAACATGATTTCCACGACAGGGTTGCCGTACCACTCTGGTGCGGAACGTATCCTCGTGGACCTACGAAGTTCAGTAGTAACTTGATCCAAAGTTTCTTCATCATAAACTTCCTCTCTAGTCGGTGCGGGCACCACAGAAACATTTTCCTGCGCTGCGCTACTCTCCGGTTCGAGAGGGGGTACAATTACCTCATCAAGTTCTACTTTCCTCCCACTTACTTCTTTCGAGAGAAACTCTTTCTCTAGAAAGGATCCATTCTTGGCAACAAAGATCTTGCCTTCGGATCTAAGGTAGAAGGTATACCCAATAGTTTCCTTAGGGTATCCTATGAAGACGCACTTTTCCGATTTGGGTTCGAGCTTTTCAGGTTGAAGTTTCTTGACATAAGCATCGCATCCCCAAACTTTCAGAAACAACAGCTTAGGTTTCTTCCCAAACCATAATTCATACGGTGTCGTCTCAACGGATTTAGACGGTGCCCTATTTAAAGTGAATGCGGCAGTCTCTAATGCATATCCCCAAAATGATAGCGGTAAATCAGTAAGAGACATCATAGATCGCACCATATCCAATAGAGTGCGATTACGACGTTCGGACACACCATTACGCTGAGGTGTGCCAGGCGGCATGAGTTGTGAAACAATTCCACATTTCCTTAAGTGCGTGCCAAACTCGTGACTCAAATATTCTCCTCCACGATCAGATCGTAAGAACTTTATTTTCTTGTCACGTTGATTCTCTACCTCACTCTAAAATTCCTTGAACTTTTCAAAGGTCTAAGACTTGTGTTTCATTAAGTAGACATACCCATATCTTCTTAAGTCATCAGTGAGGGTGAGAACATAACGATAGCCACCGCAAGCCTCAATGCTCATTGGACCGCATACATCGGTATGTATTATTTCCAACAAGTTGGTTGCTCGCTCCATTGTTCTGGAGAATGGAGTCTTAGTCATCTTGCCCATGAGGCATGGTTCGCACGTGTCAAATGATTCATAATCAAGAGACTCCAAAAGTCCATCTGCATGGAGTTTCTTCATGCGTTTGACACCAATATGACCAAGGCGGCAGTGCCACAAGTATGTGGGACTATCATTATCAACCTTACATCGTTTGGTATTCACACTATGAATATGTGTAACATCAGGTTCGAGATTCAATAAAAATAAACCATTGACCAGCGGGGCATGACCATAAAACATATCTCAAATATAAATAGAACAACCATTATTCTCGGATTTAAATGAGTAGCCATCTCGCATCAAACGAGATCCAGATACAATGTTCATGCTCAAAGCTGGTACTAAATAACAATTATTGAGGTTTAAAACTAATCCCGAAGGTAGATGTAGAGGTAGCGTGCCGACGGCGATCACATCGACCTTGGAACCATTCCCGACGCGCGTCGTCACCTCATCCTTCGCCAGTCTCCGCTTATTCCGCAGCTCCTGTTTTGAGTTACAGATGTGAGCAACCGCACTGGTATCAAATACCCAGGAGCTACTACGAGCGCTGGTAAGGTACACATCAATAACATGTATATCATATATACCTTTGACGTTGCTGGCCTTCTTATCCGCTAAGTACTTGGGGCAGTTCCGCTTCCAGTGACCGGTTCCCTTGCAATAAAAGCACTCGGTCTCAGGCTTGGGTCCATTCTTGGGCTTCTTCCCGGCCTCTGATTTAATGGGCGCGGCAACTGCTTTGCCGTCCTTCTTGAAGTTCTTCTTACCCTTGACTTTCTTGAAACTGGTGGTCTTATTCATTATCAACACTTGATGTTCCTTTTTGATCTCCACCTCCGCTGATTTCAGCATCGAATATAACTCAGGAATGGACTTCTCCATCCCTTGCATATTGAAGTTCATCACAAAGCTCTTGTAGCTAGGTGGAAGCGACTGGAGGATTCTGTCAATAACCGAGTCATCCGGAAGATTAACTCCCAGCTGAGACAAGCGGTTGTGCAACCCAGACATTTTGAGTATGTGCTCGTTGACATCACTATTTTCCTCCATCTTACAACTGAAGAACTTGTCGAAGACTTCATATCTCTCGACCCGGGCATGAGCTTGGAAAACCATTCTCAGCTCTTGGAACATCTCATATGCTCCGTGTTGCTCAAAACGCTTTTGGATCCCCGGTTCTAAGCTGTAAAGCATGCCGCACTGAACCAGGCAGTAATCATCACTACGCGACTGCCAGGCGTTCATAACGTCTTGAGTTGCTAGGAAAATGGGTGTGTCACCTAGCGGTGCATCAAGGACATATGCTTTCTTGGAAGCTATGAGGATGATCCTCAAGTTACGGACCCATTCCGTATAGTTGCTTCCATCGTCTTTCAGCTTGGTTTTCTCTAGGAACGCGTTGAAGTTGAGGGCAACATTAGCGTGGGCCATTGGATCTACAAGATAGATTGTAAAGACAATTTTAGACTAAGTTCATGATAATTAAGTTCATCTAATCAAATTATTTAATGAACTCCCACTCAGATAGACATCCCTCTAGTCATCTAAGTGATACATGATCCATATCGACTAAGCCGTGTCCGATCATCACGTGAGACGGAGTAGTCATCAATGGTGAACATCTCCATGTTGATCGCATCTACTATACGACTCATGTTCGACCTTTCGGTCTCTCGTGTTCCGAGGCCATGTCTGTACATGCTAGGCTCGTCAAGTCAACCTAAGTGTTTCGCGTGTGTAAATCTGGCTTACACCCGTTGTATGCGAACGTTAGAATCTATCACACCCGATCATAACGTGGTGCTTCGAAACAACGATCCTTCGCAATGGTGAACACTTAGGGGGAACACATTTCTTGAAATTTTAGTGAGGGATCATCTTATTTATGCTACCGTCGTTCTAAGCAAATAAGATGTAAAAACATGATAAACATCACATGCAAATCATAAAGTGACATGATATGGCCAATATCATCTTGCGCCTTTGATCTCCATCTTCGGGGCGCGGCATGATCACCATCATCACCGGCACGACACCATGATCTCCATCATCATGATCTCCATCATCATGATCTCCATCATCGTGTCTTCGTGAAGTTGTCTCGCCAACTATTACTTCTACTACTATGGCTAACGGTTAGCAATAAAGTAAAGTAATTACATGGCGTTTTTGATTGACACGTAGGTCATACAATAAATTAAGACAACTCCTATGGATCCTGCCGGTTGTCATACCCATCAACATGCAAGTCGTGATTCCTATTACAAGAACATGATCAATCTCATACATCACATATATTTCATCACATCCTTTTGGCCATATCACATCACATAGCATACCCTGCAAAAACAAGTTAGACGTCCTCTAATTGTTGTTCCAAGTTTTACGTGGCTGCTATGGGTTTCTAGCAAGAACGTTTCTTACCTATGCAAAATCCACAACGGTGATATGCCAATTGCTATTTACCCTTCATAAGTACCCTCTTCATCGAATCCGATCCGACTAAATTGGGAGAGACAGACACCCGCTAGCCACCTTATGCAACAAGTGCATGTCAGGCGGTGGAACCAGTCTCACGTAAGCGTACGTGTAAAGTCGGTCCGGGCCGCTTCATCCCACAATGCCGCCAAATCAAGATAGGACTAGTAACAGCAAGCAAATTGACCAAATCATCGCCCACAACTACTTGTGTTCTACTCGTGCATAGAATCTACGCATAGACCTAGCTGATGATGCCACTATTGGGGAACGTAGTAATAATTCAAAAAAATTCCTACGTGTCACCAAGATCAATCTAGGCGATGCTAGCAACGAGATAGAGGGAGTGCATCTTCATACCCTTGAAGATCGCTAAGCGGAAGCGTTGCAAAGAACGCAGTTGATGGAGTCGTACTCGCGGCGATTCAAATCGCGGAAGATCTGATCCAAGCGCCAAACGGACGGCGCCTCCACGTTCAACACACGTACAACCCGGGGACGTCTCCTCCTTCTTGATCCAGCAAGGGGGGAGGAGAAGTTGAGGGAGAGCTCTGGCAGCACGACGACGTGGTGGCGGTGGAGCTCGTGGTTCTCCGGCAGAGCTTCGCTAAGCACTACGGAGGAGGAGGTGTAGGAGGGGGGAGGGCTGCGCCAGGGGCAAGGGATGCAGCTCCCATGCGCCTCCCCACTATATATAGGGGTGGAGGGGGCTGGTTTCTGGCCCTCCAAGTCCATTGGGGCGTTGGCAAAGGTGGGAGGAAAGAAATCCCATCCTTTCCCTTCCCCACCGATTGTTATCCCCCCTTTTTAGGGATCTTGATCTTATCCCTTCGGGATATGATCTTATTCCTTCTAAGTGGGGATCTTGGTGCGCCTTGACCAGGGGTGTGGGGCCTTGCCCCCACTACCCACGTTCATGTGGGTCCCCCCATGCAGGTGGGTCCCACTCCGGAACCTTCTAGAACCTTCCCAGTACAATACCGAAAAATCCCGAACATTTTCCGGTGGCCAAAATAGGACTTCCCATATATAAATCTTTACCTCCGGACCATTCCGGAACTCCTTGTGACGTCCGGGATCTCATCCGGGACTCCGAATAACTTTCGGTAACCACATACAATTCCCATTACAACTCTAGCGTCACCGAACCTTAAGTGTGTAGACCCTATGGGTTCAGGAACCATGCAGACATGACCGAGACACCTCTCCGGCCAATAACCAATAGCAGGATCTGGATACCCATATTGGCTCCCACATGTTCCACGATGATCTCATCGGATGAACCACGATGTTGGGGATTCAATTAATCCCGTATACAATTCCCTTTGTCCATCGGTATGTTACTTGCCCGAGATTCGATCGTCGGTATCCCTATACCTTGTTCAATCTCGTTACCAACAAGTCGCTTTACTTGTTCCGTAACACATGATTCCGTGACTAACTCCTTAGTCACATTGAGCTCACTGTGATGATGTATTACCGAGTGGGCCCAAAGATACCTCTCCGTCACACGGAGTGACAAATCCCAGTCTCGATTCGTGCCAACCCAACAGACACTTTCGGAGATACCTGTAGTGCACCTTTATAGTCACCCAGTTACGTTGTGACGTTTGATACACCCAAAGCATTCCTACGGTATCCGGGAGTTGCACAATCTCATGGTCTAAGGAAATGATACTTTACATTAGAAAAGCTCAAGCAGACAAACTACACGATCTTGTGCTATGCTTAGGATTGGGTCTTGTCCATCACATCATTCTCCTAATGATGTGATCCCGTTATCAACGACATCCAATGACCATGGTCAGGAAACCATGACCATCTATTGATCAACGAGCTAGTCAACTAGAAGCTCACTAGGGACATGGTGTGGTCTATGTATTCACACATGTATTACGGTTTCCGGTAATACAATTATAGCATGAACAATAGACAATTATCATGAACAAGGAAATATAATAATAACCATTTTGTTATTGCCTCTAGGGCATATTTCCAACAGGTAGGTTGCTGCTGAGGGGGAGACTGCACCGTGCGCGCCCCACCAGCATCTCGTCCGGCGGTGGGAGCCCCTGGAGCCGCTTGGCGGGCGGCCGATGGGACTGGTCCCTCTGGCCTGTCACTGTTTGCAAAGCTTGGCAGGCTCTAGATTGTAGCTCTCCAGTCCTCCATTTTCTTCGGCGCAGGCGGAAAGTTCAGCAATAACTGGGCCTACGCTAGATCTTCCTCCGCAGTTTTGGCCATGGACCGGTCCGAAGCGTGGGTGGTGCTCTTACTCCTAGCGGCGCTAGGAGGAGCATCTCCCCGAGCCGTCACGCAATGCTCGTTCCCTCGAGGAGGCTGCCAACGACCTCGACCCTGCGTATCCTGAGATGGACGTGCATGGGTCTTGTCCGCGCGCCGCCCAGGGTCGCCACCCTGGGGGGCGTTGGTCGTGGTGGTCTTGAGAAGGCTGCGGCGGGGATCCTTTTGCTGCCACCGCTATTGTTGTGGCCGCCGCTGTGGCCGCTGCGTCTGCTGTGCCGGCACTGGTCGCCGCGGGCGCATTGTGCCTCTCCATGGCGACGGGATTCGGGTCACGGCTCGCGGAGCTCTGCATAGTGTAGTTGTTGCGTTCACCGGCGTGGTGAACGTGTGGGCCGCCCCCATCCGCGTCGTCGGCCACCACCTGTGAGGGTAGCTCGGACATGGACGGAGCGGGCTTCGCTGAGCCCTCAGACTTCTTGGTAGGAATGGGCGTCGAAGAAGCTGTTGGTGACGACGCACAACAGTCGGCGAAGTTTCACGCAAGGGAGTCCCCCTACCTCGCACGCCAAAGATGTCGGGGTACGATGATCTATGGGGCCGGGAAGGCCCCTTTTGTAGTTTGGGTGAGGGAATCCTCTGGCACAAAGAGCATCGCCGGAAGCTGCACGCTCGAGGGTTTAGACA
The DNA here is from genome assembly GCA_039707655.1 of Elymus sibiricus. Taxonomy (NCBI): domain Eukaryota; kingdom Viridiplantae; phylum Streptophyta; class Magnoliopsida; order Poales; family Poaceae; genus Elymus; species Elymus sibiricus. The sequence goes on along the minus strand of CM077669.1, from coordinate 200,928,059 downwards.
GGTTCAGGCCGCCGGAGCGTAATACCCTACGTCCTGTGTGGTGTCGTTATTTGATTTCACAATACAGGAGTGTCGCAGCCCGACAAGGATGCTTCGTGTCGGGACCCCGATCCTAAGCCATTCGAATCTAGCATGTAACACATCTTATCACCTTGCGGCCTCACGCACGGTAATCCCCATGACTGCCACCGTACCTTGGCCGGGACCGTTTGCGTCTTTTGGCTCACGTATATGAATATGTCGCTAGCAATCATATATGAGAGAACCCAGGTCGACATGACTAGTTATAAACCCAAGTGGCACAACCATACAGGGACAGGCATACATAACCCAGCAGTGCAGGTGTCTGTCATCAGCGAGTGTAGACGAGTCGTAGCAAGCTACATGGACTCCATTACAATACGTGACATTTCCCCGTAGGGACAGACACAGCAGCAAAGAAGGATACACGCCGGTCAATCAATGTGTCCGTAGCAGTAGCAAGCTACCAATGCTCATGGAAGCATGAAGAGGCATTTCCCCATAAAGAAGGCTACTAAAGGCGTACAGCTAGGTGTCGTATCCCACACATACCAATGCATTACAAACATACATGCAATATGCACGATATGTGTAGATACAATATGGCATCACAACATATCTCTATAACAAATACATTTATTTAGAAGGCTCCAGAGAGCCTACATAGTATAATGTTACAAGCAGAGGGTCACATGACCCATCATTCAGAGCATACAATCAACAAGCGGAAGATACATGTCTATGTACAGACATCTATTAAAAGCGGCCGGAAGAGCCTGAAAAAGCTACAACGACCCTACCAAAGGAGCCAGACCTCTGTCTGGGATTTCCAAGCTAACTCGGTCAACATTGAACTTCACGTCATAACAATCACTAATGAGACTGACGTCTCCTCTCCAAAAACATAAATTAAGCAACCGTGAGTACAAAGGTACTCAGCAAGACTTACATCAGAACTAACTACATATGCATCATTGTCACAAAGGGGTTGTGGAGTTTATTGCAGCAAGCCAGCTTTGACTCTTGGCTAACCTGTACTACGACTACAAGCAGTATCTTTGGAGTAAGATATCGCACACGAGTCCACATATTCACCAAACCAATACACCACTATGGATCCACTCCCGTCTCCTACGAGAAGGCCATCCATAGCACTCACACTTATCTTGCGCATTTTAGAGTATCCATTTAAGTTGTCTATGAACCACATAAGTTTTTGAAGTAGTCCATATCCGAGGACGCGGCTATTCGAACAGATTATTTCACCCTGACTCATAGGAACCGACGTCCTCGTGACATCAGCAACGTTCCCTCCTGGAACACGTATCTGCGTCCATTCCGGCACATGTGCCATGCAGTGTGTCACCCAGATGGATGAGACCAACTCAATTCTAAGCTTAGCAAGCGAGCATGGCTGAGTAGTCACAACATAGCTCAAGCAACTCCAAATATGCTAGGATGGTTTAGCTATTTGGCGACAATGATAGGTCATGCAAAGGAATGGGTTCAACTATCGAGAACAAGTAACAGTTGAATCATTGTTGTCCTAATGCATTTAGAAGAGAGCAGGAGCGAGAGAGTGGGATATTATCGAGATGCTCAAGGAGGATTTGCTTGCCTGATAGTTTTGAAGATAGCAATTCACTTCATCAGTGCCAACGATCATAACATCGGAACCATTGTCTACTGAGAAGGTACAACACCGAGAAACAAGAAGAAGGAAGACAATCAATGTGATGCAACAAACATGATGTATGATATGGCATGTTAAGGTTCTAAATTCACCTAGTACAATATTTAGCCATATTAATTGAAGTGGAATTCAAATAGGCATCAAATTCTAACTCCAAACTATTTATCAAATTTGTCCTAATCATGAAATGTCCTAGTTGGTGACATTAACTTGCTCAAACATGCATGATCATGGCCTGAACAGATTCATTGGATTTTTCTGATCATTTTTCATATATAAATTATTTTCAACTGAGTAACAGTTGAATTTCTATGATTTTTAAAAGTTTATAACATTTTCTGGAATTTCCAAATTATTCCTAAATTAGAAAAAACAGAGAATACAATTATGACACCAGCATGGTCAAACATGATGTCAGAAGGTCAACAGGGCCGCCCAGAGTCAAACCTGACCAGTGGGGCCCATTGGTCAGTGACTAAAAGGTTAAAAGTGATTAAAAGTTAGCCTAATTTAAAGTTAACATGGCCTGGCCCACATGTCATTGACTCATCTAGTTAGTTAAATTAAATTTACACTAATAATAAATTAGTCAGGGACGGGGCCCACGCGTTAGTGGCCCTAGGGGTTAGTTAGCGAGGCCATTAGCCACTAATGGCAGTCCCACATTGGCATCACCGGTGTTGAGCCGCCGGTGACCTGAATCCACGGCGGAGGCACGCCGGAATTCCTCCTCCGGCTTGGTGTGCGCCGCATCCAGTGGTGCAGCTGGATGGGTGCGGGGAGGTCTGTAACGACGACAGCAACGATGTGGGCGGCCGCCGGAGCTCAGGTCAGTGGGCGGCACAGGGCTGCGGTGCACGGGGAGGCCAGCTAAGCGGCTCGGCGGGCTCCTGGGAGCACCAGGAGAACGATGGTGCCACTAGACCGAGCGGAGGGGTTCGGGGGCAAGGGCCTCGTCGGCCATGGCGGACGACGATCGGTCACGGCGACGAATGGTGCTACGGCAAGCAACAGACCAAGGGGCTAGGGGCAAAAGGACTAGAGGCTCACGGTGAGTCCAGCAAAGCCGATGGCGAGCTCGGAGATGCGTCGGTTGCCGTGAATCGACGACCGGGTTGCCGGCGGCCGAAGCTTGAAGATGGGGACGACGTCGGCGATGCGGTGCATCCGAGCTTGACTCCTCCAGCGTGGAGAGGCTGCGGTCGATGGTGGTTCCGATGGGCTCGAAGGCAGGGCTACAGGTGGCCGGTGGCCGCGGGGGAGCGAGCGGCGGCGACAGGCGTGCTCGGGACCAAGGCGTCCGTTGCGTGGGGCAAGCGAGAGGGCGAGGGATGGGGAGGAATGAGGCGTCGGCTCGATGCAAACGTCTCCCATGGCCTTATCCCACGCGTTGAGGCACTTAGCGGCAAGCAGGAGTTGTCGAGGCGTCGTCCGCGAGCTGGCGACGGCTCTGCCTATACTCCTGGCAGGAGGAAGAAGACGGTCCAGCCCCTGGTGGGCTGGGCCAGGCCAACTGGACCGCCAGGTAAGCCAGGTGAGCTCCTATTCTTCTTTCTTTTCTATTATTTGCTCTGTGTTTTATAATGTTCGGGCAAAAACCCTAAAGACAAAAACCCTGGAATTTATTTTGGGGTGTAAGTATATTATTACCAAGCCCCATAATAAGTTTCAACATTTTTGGAGAACTAAAATATTCATAGTGCTTTTATTTGTCATTTGCAGCATCTTTGCTGGATTATGTAAAATGCCAAAATTGTTGTGAAAATAAAATGCACCCCTGATATGTTGTTGCCAACATTTATCAGGCATGGTGAACATTTTTTTGAAGGCCATTTTGGATTTATTGAAATTTAAAAGTATTGGAATTTGGTTTAATCAAATGAAGTGCTAGGGTTTGTTAATCCCTATTTCAAGTATAAAGAAAACAAAAATAACATGATGACATGATGCTTAATGCAAGCCAGGCAATGACAAGCTAGGGTTGTGACAACTCACCCCCACAAAACAAGAATCTTGTCCCGAGATTCAGGCGTAGGGTAAGAAGAAACGGGGACACTAAATTATCACAACCTTGACGATCCAATTTCCCTTCTCAGAGATGTTGATTCATTGCTTCATGTTGGTTTTGGCGTCCTTGCTTTGAATTCTTCATCCAAACATAGAAACAAAAGGAATGGGAAAACTCTACACTAATCAATCTTCATGAAGATCGAGCAACTCATGATCAACTCATGGAATGAGACGTCAAAACGTCTCTTGAGTTGAGGCACAAAAGACACATTAAGAGCAATGGATAGAGATAGATGACGAAGGTTCCATTTGGTAGGCAACAATTCCACGCTCAAAGCACTTGGTGAAAAGGTTTCAAAGTAGCGAGAGGTTAGTTGCCCTTCATACCATAACGGGGCACCTTAAGAGAGGTGACTCGGAGAGTTATTACCTTAAGTGGCAAAAAGAATTACTTTTGATCGAGAGATCATTGAAACTCTTCATATCAGGTTAAGGCAATTCACAAACGATCATTTGAAAGAGTTCGAATGAATGGCATACTCAGCTTGACAGGAATCTAGAGTTGTAGAACATCTCGGCAACGGAAGGCACATTCCAATTGATACCGAGGATATAACCCAGTGTCTGAGTGTGCTCTCAAGAACTTGAGCATCTCCATATTCATCAGAGTTTTACCAATATCCATGCCAAGGATCCTGGCAACACATCATACTACCATGATGAATAACAATGGGGGATGCAGATGCAAAGGAAGACAACACTTTCTAAGATTTCACCTTGGCTATGCCAAGGGAACAAAATCTGGATGATCGACCGAGAGACATTTAGCACTCCTCTTCTAATGTTCTCCTTGATGTACTAGTATATCCCAATTATAGATAATGCTTGATATCTAGCACATCAGGTATTGGTCGGACTTTGGGGGCTCAAGGGGTCCATGAGGAACAACTTCTAGAATAAGTCATATGGAGTCCTCATGGGGAAGTGGCCAAGATGCTGAATGAAGAAACTATAATAATAGGTCTGCCAGCTAGGTGTGTTGGCCACAACATCCACTTTACTGGGTCACGGAGAGACCAATATTATAACTCTTGGGTAACGTTCCAACCATTATATCTGCCTGAGATTCAGATATGATTGGTGTCAGGATACTTCAGACTCAGCATGTTCTAAAGGAGAGTTTGCAGCACAAATCAACGAGATGATGTTGCGAGATCCTCAGGAAATGAACTGCGGAAGCCAACTCCAAAACATGAGTTGGATTACAAGACCAATGTGAACACAGTGTCCAAGAGAATTGTGGTCACATGTTAACTTTACATCATAACGCTTCCGAGTTCTGGTTAGGAACCATCATTGGAGGATAAAGAAGTCCTTATATAAGCCCGGGTTAGCTCTTAAAAGGAACTTCTTTTCCTTGAACAAATCAATCAGTGGCTTGGGGTGCTAGGAGATACATATGGGATGGAGGTTGCAAATCTACCAAACCATAGAATTCTTTGCACGTGCATGACCGACTTGAGATGATTCCAGAGAAGTCAAGATAACTTTCCTTGAATTCACGGCGGCAACTTACATCAGATGCACATGAATTTAGAGGAAGTCACTTCTTACATCAAGACATACACTTCACGGGCTAACATGAAGGTAATAATTTACTAAAGTTTCTAGCACTAGCTTTATGTTCAGCATGAATCATGGAGAGGATAATTAATGTTGTCAATGGGCTCAACAACGATTCATCGGGATTTCCATGGAAATGGAATTCCACAACTATGCGAACAAGGCGGTCGCATTGGTTAGACCCAAAGATATATTGATGCATGCTCGAGGAGACATCCACGAGTAAGACAACATTACGATGATCAATGGTTCTGATTTTGATTTGACGATAGCCCATACTCAAATCAAAGATAGGACAAGAAAATAGAGACAACAATTGATCACAAGGATCAACCGGTGAAGATATCATCCTTCTTAAACACACACACACACACACACACACACACACACACACACACCACATAGGATATCCCCTTGGAATGAGCTAATTTAGGCAAAGCTTTCATCTTCCAACTCTCCAAGTTATTGTTTTGCTTAACCAACTAGTTCAGGGGTATCAAACATAGATTCTAGGAGAAGGATCGGTTTACAAGAAACCAATTTGATCACAAACTCGTCATAACGGTCAGGGTTCAACCCGGTGATACTTCCGAGAAGATATTCGGAAAATCATGAACCACCGATATGCTATTGAGCTCGAGAACAATCTTGCCTTTCAGGGCAAGACGACATGATCAAAGAGCGAGGGATTAACACAATCCTAACCCACTGACTGAAGAGTGCACCAGGAAAGATGGACTAGGTAGCACGATCAAACTTAGAATGATGATTCAATAACCGTTAACTACCAAGCAATGGGGTTGCTAGGAGTATTGAGTTCACACATCATGGTTCACTTGTCGGCATTCCGGATACAACAGCACGGAGGCCGAGGAATGAACGATAACCGTGCGAAGTACCACTATGTCAAGAATTAATAAGAGGTTGTGCAATTCTCATGACATTCCCGACACGAAGAGGGCAATACTTCAAGGTAGAACAGAGCAAAAGCTGGATTGGCATTTTGATCTGTGGGTTACAACTGCTTTGACCCAATCCTAGAAATGGATGAGGTACCGGAGTTAGTTTCTCCTAGTCATTCTAGAAAAGAATGGCTCAACAGACCACAAGAATAATAGGCCTCGATGATACGAATGCACAACTACTCTTGATTATCCACTGATAGATGAAGGTTAGAATACAATTGAAGAGGGCAACACAAGAGCACATGATTTTTCTGGGTTGTAGATGCATAAGTTAGCATGTCGATCGAGTTCAATATGATTCTTCCGGATAACCCATGCAGAAAGGTAGGATTGGCAGGCTCACAACTATGGAATATAGAACTCATCACGAGCACTTAGGTTGTGATCTTCAGTTCATGAAGAACTTCTGTCGTAGTTAGTTCATGGTATTGGAAGAATGATAAACCACAAACCTCGAGGACTAGATCAAAGTCACTAATCATACTAAAGGAACGAGCAAACACTATAACCCGGAGTAGGCAGAATGATCCTTGGGTCCAAGAACCCAGAATTAGAATACCTACTGACTAGGTAGCATCACAGGATGCTTTCGATAACGATGGCCAGAGTTATCACACTGGGAACACAAAACACAACTAGACTGTTGGGTGGTTCACTGGAATAACCTGGTTTCCTATCACTTCAACAAACACGTCGAGGTAATAGAGTACCTCAACACAATAATTAGTGTGCTTTGTCTGGCCAAAAGACATCGGGAACAGGAGGAAGGAATTTGCAATTGCATCAGATTTTTACAAACCTTGGATAACTCGGACAGCATAACGGCTGTACGGGCGTGCAACATGAGGCATCCTGCCAGACAACTTACAACATATCGTTGAATTCATATGGAGACATCGATTCAGAAAGACATCAACTTTCCTATAAGTCTCCAGCATAGTAACTCGTCATCCTGATAGATAGGCGAGAAGCCTAATTCTTAAACCCCGTAGAATAAAGAAGAGGATGACTCAGAATAAGAATGACAAGAGAAAACGAGTAAAAAGAATCTTACATTCCCTTCCACAATCAATTCCCTTATATAACTGGAGCAGTTCTAGACTCAACATCGACCAGTTTGGCTTGGTAGTCCTACAGGCAGTCAATCTCTGATACCAACGCTGTCGGGACCTCGATCCTAAGCCATACGAATCTAGCATGTAACACATCATATCACCTTGCGGCCTCACGCACAGTAATCTCCACGGCTGCCACCTTACCTTGGCCGGTACCGTTTGCGTATTTTGGCTCACGTATATGAATATGTCGCTAGAACACGGGTCGACATGACTAGTTATAAACCCAAGTGGCACAACCGTACAGGGACAGGCATACATAACTCAGCAGTGCGGGTGTCGGTCATCAGCGAGGGTAGACAAGTTGTAGCAAGCTACATGGACTCCATTACACTGCGTGACATTTTCCGGTAGGGACAGACACAGCAGCAAAGAAGAATACTCATAGGTCCACGACTATCCCAACTACTAGTGTAGTTGTCAACCCTATTGTTGTTGAGGTTGTGTCAAAATATGCAGTTTATACACCAACGAATTTGTCCATTATTTACAATGATGCAGAAGATTTACTAGCAAGCGCTATACATGATGTTACTGTTTTGCAATGTTTGGGCATGAGAAAGACTATGAACCAGGGACTAGGTACGCAGGACATGTCTAAAAATGCATGCAGTCGTACTGATGTTTTGTACAAGGACCAAGCAGTCGTTGATGTGCGAGTGGATCAAAAACAAGTTCATCTGTCACCAATTTTCGGTTGGAGTTTAGATGGGGTTCAGTTTGAATATTTATCTACATTGCCATGGACACAGAAACAGGGTCAGTTCATGTACGGGAAGGAGTCCAATGAAGATACACGTCAAGCCTACCTATCCAATCTTCCATGCTACATGAGGATTAAAATTACTAGATCTTTTTTGTTTTTATTTCTGCCACATAAGGAAAAGATCAACAAAAGGATCACGTGTATTTGGGAGTTCTTGAGCCAAAAAGATACCAGGTGGGGCCCTCCAGATTGGTACAAGCCGGCAGACCATCTACAAAAATTTCTATGCCAGGTTTCCTTTATTAGAGTCCAGATTTATTTAGGAGTTACTTTATTTTTGTTTTGTGCGTGTACGAGGTCAAGGTTTGGTCGGCTACTATATAAAGCCATGATACGAGACATTGTTAGGGGACCTATTTGATGGAATAGACACGATGTGTTTTTAGGGTAGACACCCGTATCATGTTTTGGAGGAATTTTTAGAAAACCTTTGTGTTGCGATTTCTTTGTAGAAATTGTTTTGCGCGTGAGTACCTTCGTCGAGATTGGTTTTCTCGTGCTGGGCCGCAAGGTTCAAACCCTCTACTTTGTGTACATCGCGTGCGCGGGCGAGAGGTTGCTGGTGGTGGTGGTGGAGTGTCGTGAAAGATCGGACCGCAACAACAGATCGGATCTCGCCATCGAGGTTCGGTTCACATCAGGTGGTATTCAGAGCAAAGGTTGTTCACGACACAATATTTTCTCGAGTTACTATTGATCTTTTCTTATCATGAGGAAAAATTGTAGCTCACAAATGATGATGACGGTGGAGAAAGATCCATTGCGTGCCTTGCCGTGGTACCAATGCTTTACGCGTGTGCGTGTAGGACCGGCGAGTTGTGCAACCTTGATGAATTGCTTTTCTAGAATGAACTTAGTGAGTCAGACTATTGTTGATGCTTTGAACCTGCCAATGATCCAGAACCGTATGAGCTTTGGTGGAAGGACAAGTTTGTCAAGATCATGCATCGCGTCAAGGTACGATTCATTCTATGTGGATATGATGATCTGGTCATGTGTGATGTGCTTCCTATGCACATGCATACATGTTCAGTACTGCTAGGAAAACCCTGGACAAATAAGAGACAATTAACTTATCATTACGAGGGGAATTTTTCTTTTGTTCAGAACGGGCGACTTATACCACTTGACTCATATACACTGGAGCAGTACATGTTAGATCGTCAGAGGCGTGATCATGCTCAGGTAGCAATTGATGTGCAGCTACTCAAAGAACAAGAGGAAGCATAGAAGGACATAGACGAGGTTGGATCTTTGGCCTTGACAGTTTCCGCAGATGCATATGCTGATAAGGTAGACCTGAAACCGAGGACGGTTTCGTCTAAAGGGGGAGAGGATGATAGGTCCACGACTATCCCAACTACAAGTGTATTTGTCAACCCTATTGTTGTCAAGGTTGTGTCAAAATATGCAGTTTATACACCAATGAATTTTTCCATTATTTACAATGATGCAGAAGATTTACTAGCAAGCGCTATACACGATGTTACTGTTTTGCAATGTTTGGGCATGAGAAAGACTATGAACCAGGGACTAGGTACGCAGGAGATGTCTAAAAATGCATGCATTCGTACAATGTTTTGTACAAGGACCAAGCAGTCGTTGATGTGCGAGCGGATCAAAAACAAGTTCAGCTGTCACCAATTTTCGGTTGGAGTTCAGATGGGGTTCAGTTTGAATACTTATGTACATTGCCATGGACACAGAAACAGGGTCAGTTCGTGTACGGGAAGGAGTCCAATGAAGATACACGTCAAGCCTACCTATCCAATCTTGTATGCTACGTGAGGATAAAAATTACTTGATCTTTTCTGTTTTTATTTCTGCCACATAAGGAAAATATCAACAAAAGGATCACGTGTATTTGGGAGTTCTTGAGCCTAAAAGATACCGGGTGGGGCCCTCCAGATTGGCACAAGTCGGTAGACCATCTACAAAAATTACTAGGCAAGGTTTCCTTAGTTGGAGTCTAGATTTATTTAGGAGTTACTTTTTTTTTTGTGCGTGTACGAGGTCAAGGTTTGGTCGGCTACTATATAAAGCCATGATACGAGACATTGTTGGGAGACATATTTGATGGAATAGACACGATGTGTTTTTAGGGTAGACACCTGTATCAAGTTTTGGAGGAATCTCTAGAAAACCTATGTGTTGCGATTTCTTTGTAGAATTTGTTTTGAGCATGAGTACCTTCGTCGAGATTGATTTTCTCATGCTGGGTTGCAAGGTTCAAACCCTCTACTTCGTGTACATCACGTGCACGGGCGAGAGGTTGCTGGTGGTGGTGGTGGAGTGTCGTGAAAGATCAGACCACAACAACAGATCCGATCTCGACATCGAGGTTCGGTCCACATCAAATACATGCCGGTCAATCAATGTGTCCGGAGCAGTAGCAAGCTACCAAGCCTCATGGAAGCACAAAGAGGCATTTCCCCGTAAAGATGGCTACAAAAGGCATACAGCTAGGTGTCGAATCCCACACATACCAATGCATTACAAACATACACGCAATATGCATGATATGTGTAGATACAACATGGCATCACAACATGACTCTATAACAAATACATTTATTTAGAAGGGTCCAGAGAGCCAACATAGTATAATGTTACAAGCAGAGGGTCACATGACCCATCATTCAGAGCATACAATCAACAAGCAGAAGATACATATCTGGGTACACACATCTATTAAAAGCGGCTAGAAGAGCCTGAAAAAGCTACAACGACCCTACCATAGGAGCCAGACCTCTTTCTGCGATTCCCAAGCTAACCCGGTCAACATCGAACTTCACATCATAAGAATCACAAATGAGACTAACCTCTCCTCTGCAAAAACATAAAATAAGCAGCTGTGAGTACAAAGGTACTCAGCAAGACTTACATCAGAACTATCTACATATGCGTCATTGTCAACAAAGGGGTTGTGGAGTTTATTGCAGCAAGCCAGCTTTGACTCTTCGCTAACCTGTACTACGACTACAAGCAGTATCTTTGGAGTAAGATATCGCACACGATTCCACATATTCACCAAACAAATAAACCACTATGGATCCGCTCCCGTCTCCTACGAGAAGGCCATCCATAGCAGTCACACTTATCTTGCGCATTTTACAGTATCCATTTAAGTTGTCTATAAACCACATAAGTTTTCCAAGTAGTCCATATCCGAGGATGCGGCTATTCGAACAGATTATGTCACCCTGACTCAGAGGAACAAACGTCCTCGTGCCATCAGGAACGTTCGCTCCTGGAACACGTATCTGCGTCCAGTCCTGCACATGTGCCATGCCGTGTGTCATGACGGGCCACACGCGCCATGTGCCATGACGGGCCACACGCGCCATGTGCCACGACGAGCCACACGCGCCATGCGCCACATGACCACGCACCTGACCCACACATGTCCATGTAACAGCGAGGTAGGCTCTGATAAGCATGAAACCAAGTTCCTATGAGCCATATCACAACACAATCCACCATGTTCTCCAACATGGCCTCTCATCACCATCTTGACCAAAACGGGTCAAGACACTTAAGTCTCATCATTAGGACATGATCATTCCAATTCATCACCCAGATGGATCAGACCAACTCAACTCTAAGCTTAGCAAGCGAGCATGGCTGAGTAGTCCCAACATAGGTCAAACAACTCCTAAGTATGCTTGGATGGTTTAGCTATTTGGCGACAATGACAGGTCATCCAAAGGAATGGGTTCAACTATCGAGAACAAGTAACAGTTGAATCATTGTTGTCCTAATGCATTTAAAAGAGAGCAGGAACGAGAGAGTGGGATATTATCGGGATGCTCGAGGAGGGGTTGTTTGCCTGACAGTTCTGAAGATAGCATTTCTCTTTATCAGTGTCAACGATCATTATGTCGGAACCATCGTCTACCGAGAAGGAACAACACCGAGAAACAAGAAGGAACACAATCAATGTGATGCAACAAACATGATGAATGATATGGCATGTTAAGGTTCTGAATTCACCTAGTACAATATTTAGCCATATTAATTGAAGTGGAATTCAAATAGGCATCAAATTCTAACTCCAAACTATTTATCAAATTTGTCCTAATCATGAAATGTCCTAGTTGGTGATGTTAACTTGCTCAAACATGCATGATCATGGCATAAACAGATTCATTGGATTTTTCTGATCATTTTTCATGTATAAATTATTTTCATCTGTGTTACGGTTGAATTTCTATGATTTTTAGAAGTTTATAAAATTTTATGGAATTTCCAAATTATTCCTAAATTTGAAAAACCAGAGAATATAATTATGACGCCAGTGTCGGTGTCAAAACCGACGGATCTCAGGTAGGGGGTTCCGAGCTGCGAGACTAGGATCGATGGTAACAAGAGACGAAGGGGACAAGGTTTTACCCAGGTTCGGGCCCTCCTATGGAGGTAATACCCTACGTCCTGCTTGATTATATTGATAGTATGAGGATTACAGAGTTGATCTACCACGAGATCGTATGACTAAAACCCTAGATGAGTTCTGTTGGCCTACAACCTAAAACCCTCTGGCTTATATAGACGCCGAGGGTACCTAGGGTTTACACATGGTCGGTTACACGTCGAAGGGATAAACATGCCTATTCACTACTCCAAACGTGGAGGACAAGCCACGATTCTCGAAGCTTCCTTATTGGAGACAGGGTCTTCAATCCATCTAGTATTCGGCAAGTGGCCCATATAATCCGGCCCATAAGCAATAGGTCGACCTCCCGAGGACCCCCCAAACTGGGACTCCCTCAGTAGCCCCCGAACTAGCCTCCAACGCCAAGGGACCAAGCTCCAGCTGCTTCAAATGATCAGAGTCTTCGGCTTGCGAGGCGAGTTCCTTTCTCCGAACAATGATCGGCCGAGTTTAGCTCGGCCTCCGACGACGTGTAGTTTTTTTCGATCATAGATCGTCCGACCATCAGGAATAATTCAGCCTTGAAGGCCAAACATCAGGGAGTCAATAGTGCTCTCTGACAACCTTACATATGAAAGGTCCCGACCCACCACGACCACCAGACCAGTCGTAAAGACTCGATTCGCGGTTCGAGGCTATTTTCATCAGCACGATCCATCAATGCCCAGATCTTGCCCCGTTTTACACGGGATATGTTTAATCATGCGCGTATAACGGCACGCACGTCTTGGGAAGCGGAGGGATTCACGGCGCAGTGAAGGGAGGCTAAACGGCAACAAGCCCAATAAAAGGGGAAGAAAACCCCAAGGCTTATCCGCACTTCCCATTCGCAACCCTGCTTCCCCAATCTGCTGAGCCTCCATAGCCCAGATCTAGGTTTTCCACCCATTCCTCCTCCGAGCTTCGCTATGGCCGGCTCAGGCTCTAGCGGCAAGTGGGAGGCTTCCTCAGTCACAGACCAGGACATCCGGGACCTCAAGGAAGCCGGGTACCTCCCCACCAACATATTCCACCGCGCCGCAGAGGAGGGCCAGGTGATCCCCACCCCCCAAACCAGGCGAGAGGGTGGTCTTCATACCTCGTTTCATCTGAGGACCGAGCTTCCCGCTCCACCCCTTCGTGAGGGGCCTCATGTTCTTCTACGGCCTCGACTTCCACGACCTCCCGCCGAACTCTTTCATGCATATATCGGCCTTCATCATCATCTGCGAGGCTTTCTTGCGAGTCGAACCACACTTCGGACTGTGGCTCAAGATTTTCAACATTAAGCCGAAGTGTGTCGCCGGCGCACATGCGGACTGCGGCGGGGCGGTCATCGGCAAGCTCCCTCGTGCGGTATGGCCATCCGGCACCTTCATCGACACCATCAAGACTTGGCAAAAAGAGTGGTTTTACATCACCGAGCCAAGGGAAGAGGGCGGAACTGTTCCTGCTGAATTCAGGTCCGGCCCCCCGGCCAGATTGACCTCATGGGTCCGAAAGGGCCTCGACTGGGGGTCGGACACAGAGGTGGATGACCTGCAGAGGGGCATCGCCTCCATGATCAAGGAGGGAGTCAGGCTGACCAACGTGGTCTAGGTTATGCTTCGGCGGCGCATCCTCCCCTGCCAGCGCCGGAGCTCTCCCATGTGGAATTATCGGACTGACGACGATCCTACGATCCGTCAACTCTTCCGCACCACACGGGAGAAGCTGTGGAAGGCGCTGTTCAAGGCGCAGATGAACTGGCCGACCAAGAAGGAGGACCAGGGCTTACGCGCCGATAAGCTCCCTTCCGAGGTACGATATAGTTCTATTAGATCGGCTCTTATCTTCCCGAAGAAAATCTAAGTGCTTTTCAATCACTTCCGCAGGAATGGCTGAGCAAGGCCACGGGCATGAACTGTCCGGCTCCATAGCCCGAAGACACGAGGTCTCCGCTGCTGTTGGAGATGCTCGTCGTGGTGCCTTACAAGGTGCCGGAGAAGAAGGAGAAGAAGAAACCAGGCCGAGCAGGCCTGCGCATCTGGGACTAGCTGGAGGCTGTGTCCGAAGAAACCCATGCCTCCTCGAATCAAGAGGAGGCGCATGAGGGTGAGGGCGAGGGCGAGGGCGGAGGCGATTCCCCCCTCGCGAGAAAGAGGGCGGCGTCATCGGACGCCACAGAGGACATACCTTCCCCCGCCCCGAAGAAAGCGCGCCAGACACAGGTGGTCCTGTCTGATGACAGTTCGGATTCGGACATCGAGTCCGAGGAGTTCGAGAGGGTTCCACGAAGGAACCTCAGGGTCAAGCCCCCACCTCGAAGGTACAGATCCGAAGACCTTTCGAGCTATTAGTGCTAAGTTTTGAATATGATTATAATGTGAGCGCCTTATCGAGTTGCAGCCCACCGCGTGTCCTCCCCACCGATCAAGTATCGGACGGGGAGACCCCTCCCGCCGAGCTAGCGGAGAGCAGGACCACATCGCGCCCCTCTCCTCCGGACACCACGAAGGATGCCGCGGAGGTGTCATCCCAACAGGCTCCTTTGGAGCCGGACACTGGAGGCGGGGGCGACGACGTCATGGTCGAGGCTAACGCCTCGGCCGCCGAAGACCGAAGGGACGAGCCCCTCCCGGACACTGAGGAGACCGGACGAGGAGATGTCTAGTCTCCTTCAAGGCTGTCTCCGGAGCGCACAGTGCCTCCGGAGGCATCGGTTCAATCCCCGATCGGAGATCGGGTCAACCGATCCCCACCGGCACCACCGACCAATGGGTGGCCGGCTATGGGGGAGGCTCTGTCAAGCACCTCCATCTCCGGGGAGCACCGCACCCTTATGGGTGCGGTATTGCAGAGCATTCAGTCCGTAGACCACTGACTGAAGGAGGCTTTCCATGGTCTCCCGACGGGCTTCCAGGTAAGCCATGTGATGCTCTATTTTGTGAAATATTATTTTCTGTGAGTTATGATTATATACATGGCAGCCCCCGAGCCCCAGGTGTGTTTGAAAAAACTTACCTGGGGGTCAAACATAGATCCTTATCTGAACTGTGCATAAGACAATATGTGTTCGGATCGCTCTAACAGCCCTTAAGAGGACCGGATACAGGATCATTTTAGTGACAGTTCGGAGTTTGTAAACCACTGTAACCTTATTAAATTTTTATTACAGGCTTCGTCGACGGCAGTGGCTACTAACGCTGCCGAGCTAGATGAGCTAAATCGGAACCTCAAAAGCTCCGATGACGAGCTTGACGCTCTAAACAGGAGATTCGACGAGGCGCAAGGTAAGTCAGATTAGAGTATCAAAACTCTTATTTACCGTACTATCAACACGGTTTCTTGATATAAGTCGATGCTTACGCAGCCTCGGTGAAGGAGATTGAGAAGCTCAAGGCCGAGCTTGAGAAGGCGAAGCAGGAGGCTGCGGTGGAGAAGGCGGCGGCCAAAGAAGCGGCTACCGCGCTCTCCGCCCTAAGAGCCACCAGCGACAAGCACGAGGCTCGGGTGGAGGAAATCCAACAGGAGCTCAAGGACGCCGGGCAAAAGTGCGAGGACCTGGAGTGGAAGGGCAAGGTGCAGGCCACCGAACTATCCACCCTGAAAACCAATCTCCAAAAGGAGCGGGTGGATAGGCGGTCCTTTGTAGAGGAGGTCAGCCAGGTCAAAGCTATCATGGATGGTAAGCCGTATTCATTGCAGTGTATCTTCGGGGATAGCATGTTCGAGTTGCATACCCAAGTATGGCATTCCTCAGGCACCTGCTCGGACCTCCAGAAGAGCACAGCGGACGCGAAGCAGTTCTATGCTTCGCGGGGAGAAGGAGATGAAGCTCGGCTATTTTGGGCGCAGTTTGAAGCCCCCGAGCGCTCTCTGTCGGTGTCAAAACCGGCGGATCTCGGGTAGGGGTTCCCGAGCTGTGAGACTTGGATCGATGGTAACAAGAGACGAAGGGGACAAGGTTTTACCCAGGTTCGGGCCCTCCTATGGCGGTAATACCCTACGTCCTGCTTGATTATATTGATGGTATGAGGATTACAGAGTTGATCTACCACGAGATCGTATGACTAAAACCCTAGACGAGTTCTGTTGGCCTACAACCTAAAACCCTTCGGCTTATATAGACGCCGAGGGTACCTAGGGTTTACACATGGTCGGTTACACATCGAAGGGATAAACATGCCTATTCACTACTTTAAACTTGGAGGACACGCCACGATCCTTGAGGCTTCCATCCTGGAGACAAGACCCTCGATCCATCCAGTGTCCGGCGAACCACCCATACAGTCCGGCCCATAGGAAATAGGTCGGCCTCCCGAGGACCCCTTAATCCAGGACTCCCTCAGTAGCGCCCGAACTAGCCTCCAACGCCAAGAGTCTTAGCTTCAGCTGCTTCATGTGATCAAAAGTGTTCGGCTTGCGAGGCGAGTTCCTTCCTTCAAATAGTGATCGGCCGAGATAGTTCGGCCCCTGACGACGTATAATCTCTCCGATCATAGATCGTCCGAACACCATAAGTAACCGGCCCTGAAGGCCAAACGTCAGGGAGTGAATAGTGATTTCTGACAACCTTTCAGACGAGAGGTCACGGCCCATCATGACCACTAAACCAGTCGTAAAGACTCGATTCGCGGTTCGAGGCCATTTCCACCAGCATGGTCCATCAATGCACAGATCGTGCTCCATTTTACACGGGATATGTTTAATCATGCGCGTATAACGGCACGCACGCCTCGGGAAGCGGGGGGATTCACGGCGCCGTGAAGGGTGGCTAACCGGCAGTAAGCTCAATAAAAGGGAAAGAAAACCCCAAGGCTTATCCGCACTTCCCATTCGCATCCCTGCTTCCCCAATCTTCCGAGCTTCCAGAGCCCAGATCAAGGTTTTACATTCTTCCTCCTCCGAGCTTAGCCATGGCCAGCTCCGGATCCAACGGCAAGTGGGAGGCATCCACGGTCACAGACCAGGACATCCGGGATCTCAAGGACACCGGTTACCTCCCCGCCAATTTCTTCCACCGCGCTGCAGAAGAGGGCCAGGTGATCCCCACCCCCAAACCTAGTGAGAGGATGGTCTTTCTTCCCCACTTCATCCGACGATTGAGCTTCCCGCTCCACCCCTTCGTGAGGGGCCTCATGTTCTTCTACGGCCTCGACTTCCACGACCTCCCGCCGAACTCTTTCATGCATATATCGGCCTTCATCATCGTCTGTGAGGCATTCTTGCGAGTCGAACCACACTTCCGACTGTGGCTCAAGATCTTCAACATCAAGCCGATGTGTGTCGCCTGCGCACATGCAGACTGCGGTGGGGAGGTCATCAGCAAGCTCCCGCGTGCAGTATGGCCGTCCGGCACCTTCATCGACACCATCAAGACTTGGCAAAAAGAGTGGTTTTACATCACCGAGCCAAAGGAGGAGGGCGGAACTGTTCCTGCCGAATTCAGGTCCGGCCCCCCGGCCAGATTGACCACCTGGGTCCAAAAGGGCCTCGACTGGGGGTCGGACACAGAGGTGGATGACCTGCAGAGGGGCATCGCCTCCATGATCAAGGAGGGAGTCGGGCTGACCAACGTGGTCCAAGTTATGCTTCGGCGGCGCATCCTTCCCTGCCAGCGCCGGAGCTCGCCCATGTGGAATTATCGGACTGACGACGATCCTACGATCCGTCAACTCTTCCGTACCACACGGGAGAAGCTGTGGAAGGCGCTATTCATGGCGCAGGAGACCTGGCCGGCCAAGAAGGAGGACCAGGGCTTACGCGCCGATAAGCTTCCTTCTGAGGTACGATATCGTTCTATTAGATCAGCTTTTATACTCCGAAGAAAAACTAAGTGCTTTCTGATCACTTCCACAGGTTGGCTGAGCAAAGCCACGGGCATTAAGTGTCCAGCTCCACAGCCCGAAAACACCAGGTCTCCGCTGCTATTGGAGTTGCTCGTCGTGGTGCCTTACAAGGCGCCGGAGAAGAAGGAGAAGAAGAAACCAGGCCGAACAGGCCTGCGCATCAAGGACTAACCAGAGGCTGCGTCCGAAGAAACCCACGTCTCCTATAATCAAGAGGAGGAGCATGAGGGTGAGGAGGGAGGCGACTCCCCCCTCACAGGAAAGAGGGCGGCGTCATCGGACGCCCCGGAGGACTTAGATCCTCCCGCCCCGAAGAAAGCGCGTCGGACACAGGTGGTCCTGTCTGACGACAGTTCGGACTCCGATACTGAGTCCGAGGACTTCGAGAGGGTTCCGCGGAGGAACCTCAGGGTCAAGCCCCCACCTCGAAGGTACATATCCGAAGATCTTTCCGATCTATTAGTGCTAACTTTTGAATATGATTAATCATGTGAGCACCTTTGTGACTTGCAGCCCACCACAAGTTCTCCCCACCGATCAGTCTTCGGATGGGGAGACCCCGCCCGCCGAACTGGCGGAGAGCAGGACCGCGTCGCACCCCTCTCCTCCGGGCGCCGTGAAGGACGCCGTGGAGGTGTCCTCCCAACAGGCTCCTTTGGAGCCGGACACTGGAGGCGGGGGCGACGACGTTATGGCCGAGGCTAACACCTCGGCCGCCGAAGACCCAGGGGAGAAGCCCCTCCCGGATACTGATGAGACCGGACAAGGTGATGTCACGTCACCTCCAAGGTCGTCTCCGGAGAGTACCATGCCTCCGTAGGCACAGGTTCAATCCTCGGTTGGAGATCAGGTCAATTGATCACAGCCGGCGCCGCTGGCCACTGGGTGGTCGGCTATGGGGGAGGCTCTGTCAAGCGCCTCCATCTCCGGAGATGACGTTATGGTGCGGTACTACAGAGCATTCAGTCCGTGGATATCGGACTGAAGGAGGCCTTCAATGGTCTCCTAAGAGGCTTCCAGGTAAGCCATGTAATGCTCTACTTTATGAAGTATTATTTTTTGTGAGTTATGATTATATACATGGAAGCCCCCGAGCCCTAGGTGAGTTTGAAAAACATACCTAGGGGGTCAAACGTAGATCCTTATCCGAACTATGCATAGGACAATATGTGTTCGGATCGTTCTATCAGTCCTGAAGAGGACCGGACAGAGGATCATTTTAGTGACAGTTCGGAGGTTGTAAGCCCCTGTAACGTTATATTATGTTGTTTGTTACAGGCTTCGTCGACGGCAGCAGCGACTAACGCTGCCGAGCTAGATGAGCTAAATCGGAAGCTCAAGAGCTCCGAAGACGAGCTTGACGCTCTAAACAAGAGATTCAATGAGGCGCAAGGTAAGCCAGATTAGAGTATCAAAACTCTTATTTACCGCACTATCAACACGGTTTCTTGATATAAGTCGATGCTTACCTAGCCTCGGCGAAAGAGATTGAGAAGCTCAAGGTCGAACTTGAGAAGGCAAAGCAGGAGGCTGCGGTGGAGAAGGCGGCGGCCAAAGAAGCGGCTACCGCGCTCTCCGCCCTTAGAGCCACTAGTGACAAGCACGAGGCTCGGGTGGAGGAAGTCCAACAGGAGCTCAAGGACGCGGGGCAAAAGTGCGAGGACCTGGAGCGCAAGGGCAAGGAGCAGGCCGCCGAACTATCCACCCTTAAAACTAATCTCCAAAAGGAGCGGGTGGATAGGCGGTCTTTTGAAGAGGAGGTCAGCCAGGCCAAAGCTATCATGGATGGTAAGCCGTATTCATTGCAGTGTATCTTCGGGGATAGCAAGTTCGAGTTGGTTACCCAAGTATGGCGTTCCCCAGGCGCCTGCTCGGACCTCCAGAAGAGCATGGCGGACGCGAAGCAGTTTTATGCTTCGCGGGGAGAAGGAGATGAAGCTCGGCTATTCTGAGCATAGTTTGAAGCCCCCGAGCGCTCTCCTCTCCTTATCGAGCAGCTGAAACAGCTGATGGAGCTACACCGGATGGCAGAGCCGGCCATGAAGGATATCTTCATCCGGCTATGGCCCGACGAGCCACTGCCGGGCAGCTACTTCGGCCTGGTGCAGAAGCTGAGCGATGCCTCGCCCCGGATCGACGCGCTAAGGCGATCTTCCTGCATCGAGGAGCTGAGATGACCTTTGCGAAGGCCAAGGTGCACTGGCCGGGGCTGGATCGGATGAAGATCCCCACCGCTCCTCCGCCTACCGGGAAAGAGCATAGCCGCCCCGAGCTGTACTTCTCCGGCGTAATGGAGGGTGCTCGGGCAATAGAGGCGCAGTGTTCGCGAGAGAATGTGTATGAGTAAACGCTTATGTAATATGTCCGAAGATCTTTGAACGTGTTTGTATTCAAAGCTGCTTGGTTTATCATATCTTTTATGTTTCGCATCCTTTATAACTCCTGTGTGGCCGTTGAAACTGAAAGCTGCGAGTCGTCGGCTTCAGCCCCCACGTAGATACTACGCGGGGTGTCTCTGCCGGTCGCACTGTCACCCTTAGCCGAGCTATCGGTACCCGAACGCGGTAGTGTGAGGCGGACAAGGCAATCAGACCATAATGCTTTATTGCTTTCACTTAGCCGTAGGGGCGCGAGAAAGGAGTGCGGGGGCTGATGACTAGCCCCCAGGTGTTTGTGATGTTCGGATGAACCACGGCCAAAGCCCATATCTCCTGGTTTGAACTAACACCAAACCCATCGTATGACACGGAATAACCTCTAACGAGATTTAGGTAAGCTCGGATTCGCAGACCGGTTCTCGCATACCATGACAGTCAGTTTTCGGCTTTCTCCGCTGAGGCGCTTAACCAGACTAGCCGGAAGCGCAATCGCAGCGGTGCTCCCTTTGCCCTTTTAGCCGAACGAGCGGAACATAAAGGGGCAAGCATCGGAGCCGGGCAACCCAACTATTGACCCAAGACATAGTTCGGAACCAATGCATATAAAGCGGAATTCCAAGACGCCGAACACTGAATCATTTGTGTTGTAGGGCTATTTTTAAGGTCGAACCCCCGGTCTATTAGCCGGTTGCATCGTAAAGTATACCGAACAGGTTCGCGAGAAGAGGGAGAAAATAGGGAGTGTTCCAAAAAGGGACAACAAGGAGATAATGTATGATATATCTGTATTTTACTCAACAACTCTTATTACTCAAATTGCCGATGCAACTGTTTACAGGTATTTGATAAATGAAATATAAACTTTACAGGAGAGGCTGTACCAAGGGCCTTCGATGAGTGACTTGACGTCCGTGATGTGCCCTATCGCTTATCTGCTCCTGCGTCACCTAAGGAGGTGTATGCCTTTATGGGCTTTGCTTGTTCGGCGAACGGACCTTGAAGAAAAAGTCTTAAGAAGTTGCCGAAGTATAGATGAGCTTGACGCCTTAGCAGGCACTTTATGGTACCTGTAGTATGACCGAAGACGTGTTGACGGTAATAGTTCGGTCTAGCCGAACAGCTCTAATAGTTTTTCCCCACCGCTGCCCATGGAATTTTGAGCGCGAAGTTGTGCCTCCTTGGCACGTACTTTGCCGGTTCTAGGACCGTGCGATGGGGGGCGAATCCCTATTTATGGGGAGAAGAAGGTTCTAGTACTTCGGATGGAGACCGAGCTCGCTTCCCAGCCTTGGATGCCTTTACAGCGGATGTCGGCGTCTGCCAATCATCGATGTAATGGAATTCGGCCGCCAGGGCCAACGCATGTTCCTCAGTTTGGAGAGAGCACTCTGTGTTGCCATTGACTGTAATGACCCCCCTAGGGCCGGGCATCTTGAGCTTGAGGTATGCGTAGTGCGGGACGGCGTTAAACCGAGCGAACGCTGTACGGCCGAGCAGGGCGTGATAGCCGCTGCGGAAAGGTACGATGTCGAAGATCAAGTCTTCGCTTCGAAAGTTATCGGGCGAGCCAAACACTACTTCCAGGCTTATAGAGCCTGTGCACCGGGCTTCAACGCCTGGTATCACTCCTTTGAAGGTAGTGTTACTGGGCTTGATCCTTGACGGATCTATGCCCATCTTTTTCACCGTATCTGAGTAAATCAGATTGAGGCTACTTCAACCGTCCATTAGGACTTTAGTGAGGTGGTAGCCGTCTATGATCGGGTCTAGGACGAGTGCGGCCGAGCCCCCATGACGGATACTGGTCGGATGGTCGCGTCGATCGAAGGTGATCGGGTATGCCGACCATGGGTTATACTTTGGGGCTACAGGCTCTATGGCGTAGACGTCACGAAGGGCGCGCTTCCTATCCTTTTTGGTTATATGGGTGGCATATATCATGTTTACTGTTTTTACCTATGGAGGAAATTTCTTTTGTCCGCCACCGATCAGACCACGGGGTTCATCCTCATCCTCACTGCGTGGGCTCTTGCCTTGGTCCTCAAATGCGAGCTTGCCGGCCTGTTTGAAGACCCAATAGTTATGGTTGGTGTGATTGGCGGGCTTCTCCTAAGTGCCGTGGATCTGGCAAGGCCTCTCCAGGATCTTGTCCAGCGGGGTAGGTCCGTCGTGTTTGCCTTTAGGAGGCTTCTTCCGCAGCCCAGGCCGGGAATAGCGGAAGCCGGCGTTAACGGCCGTGTCATCGGCATCACTATTATTGTGCCGGCGCTTGTTCTTGTTGCGCTTCGGTTTCCCGTTTCCATCCCGGACTTTAGAGGTTCCGGGGTCTTCGGGGTTGTGGCTACGTCTAGCTAGACAGTTATCCTCGCCCGCGCAAAAGCGGGTCATGAGTGATGTGAGGGCGGACATTGTCCTGGGTTTGTCCTGGCCGAGCTGTCGGGCCAGCCATTCATCCCAAATATTATGCCTGAAGGAGGCTATGGCTTCGGCGTCCGGGCAGTCTATGATCTGGTTTTTTTCTTGGTGAAGAAATGATTCCAGAATAGCCGCGCTGACTCTCCTGGCTTCTGAACGATGTTGCTTAGATCGAAGGAGTCCGGCGCCTGAACATAAGTGCTCTGGAAGTTAGATCGGAATGCCTCTTCTAGGTCCTCCCAACACCCAATAGAGTTTTCGGGGAGGCCATTTAACCAGTGCCGAGCTGGCCCCTTGAGCTTCAGGGGTAAGTATTTGATGGCGTGGAGGTCATCTCCTCATGCCATGTGGATGTGGAGGAGGAAATCCTCGATCCATACGGTTGGGTCAGTTGTCCCATCGTATTGCTCTATGTTTACGGGCTTAAACCCTTCCGGGAACTGGTGCCGCATCACCTCTTCCGTGAAGCACAGTGGGTGGGCGGCGCCTCTGAACCAAGCTATGACGCGTCGGTGATCAGTGTCTGTCCTAGCTCAGATTCGTTCCCGATCTTCATTTTCGCGGTCGAACCAAGGCCGGCACCCCTCCCGTCTATCGGGTGAGTACCCTCTGGATCCGTAGATGGATCACTTACGACCCGCTCTGTGGTCCAGGTCGTGTCGCAGGTCAAACTTGTCATATGGCTCTAGTGGCTCCTTTGCCCGTCTGCGGGGCATCGTCGGCCTATAGCCAGTATCGTCAGCCGTCCTGTCCCATCCTCGAGGAGGGTGGTCTGGCTTATTGTATGGGGTATGCTTGGGAGACGGCGTAGCAGTGAGCTCGTCATCGAATTGTGGCAGCAGCCTTCTGCGTGGGTAACTCCTGGGTTGGTCCGATAGACCGGTGCCGTATCCTTCCTCAGCGGAGAGGACTCTCGTCCATCGGTCGTTGAGGTCGTCTTGTTTGGCTTTGAGCTGCCGCTCTTTTGCTTTCAGGCTATGGGCCGTGGATATGAGCTGTTGCCTGAACATTTCCTGGTCAGCAGGATTGTCGGGGATGGCGAAGTCATCGGCTTCCGCATTGTCCTCCCCCTCGATTGAGCGGAGGTAGTCGTCGTCCTCGGGATCATCTGGATCATTGGGGTTACCACGGTCTTCGGGCCTCTCCTGACCCTCTAGCGGGTGTTCGGGGTTTTCATGATCGCCGATGTCTTCCAGGGTATCTCCGTTCCTGGTGCCATCGATAGATTTTCGCCCCTTTTTTCCTTTTGACCGTTTATGCGGCTTTCGGCGTCTTGACGGCGCTTCATCCAATTTGTCGCCGTCGTTTTTCGGAGTGTCCACCATGTAGACGTCGTATGTGCAGGTGGCCGTCCACTGCCCGATCTTAGCGGGGCTGAGGGCGTGATCCTCCTCATCCATGTACTCTGCCTCCTCGGAGGCATAGTCTAGCATGTCGGTTAACTCCTCGACAGTGGCTGTCAAGTGGGTGGTTGGTGGGACGAAAAATCCGTCCTGACCCGTCTGGCGCCCGATCTGAGAATAGATCGGGTTTGGGTCGTCGGTAATCTTCATCGATGAGATCCGATCTAGAGCCTCGTTGAGTATCGAGAGCTCGATCGGGTCGGCCTACCCAGAGCTTCCGGAGTGAACCTCCGGTGCGTCCGCGCGGGGAGAGTGTTCGGCAAGAACAGATGTCCGGACGTCCGGCACTACGACCGGATCCGGACTAGGAGGCGGGCCCTCGCCCGGGTAGATCCCGTGGGCGGGGCCGGAAGATGGATCTGAGGTTAAAGCCTCGGAGCTTCGGGCATAGCAAGCGAGACTGCAAGCCCGGTTAGCGACAGATCGCCCCGATAGTCTACGGAGAACTCTAAGTTCCCGAATCTGACCTCTTGATCAGGGGCAAAACTTTAGACGCGGCCTAGATGGCCGGTCGGTTTGGCGTGCAGCACAATGCTGCCGAAAGTGAAGATCTGTCCAGGGGCAAAAGTGTCCGTTTTACGGACCTCTTCGCTGATGACTAGGCGAGCCATCGATTCCTTCCAGTGATCACAGCGGAACTCTCAATGAAAGCACCAATGTCGGTGTCAAAACCGGCGGATCTCGGGTAGGGGGTCCCGCGCTGCGAGACTAGGATCGATGGTAACAAGAGACGAAGGGTTCATCCTCGTCCTCGCTGCGTGGGCTCTTGCCTTAGTCCTCGGATGCGAGCTTGCCGGCCTGTTTGAAGACCCAACAGTTACGGTTGGTGTGATTGGCGGGCTTCTATTGAGTGCCGTTGATCTGGCAAGGCCTCTCCAGGATTTTGTCCAGCGGGGTGGGTCCGTCGTGCTTGCCTTTAGGAGGCTTCTTCCGCTGCCCAGGCCGGGAATTGCGGAAGCCGGCGTTAACAGCCGTGTCATCGGCATCACTATTATTGTGCCGGCGCTTGTTCTTATTGCGCTTCGGTTTCCCGTTTCCATCCCGAACTTCAGAGGTTCCGGGGTCTTCGGGCTTGTGGCTACGTCTAGCTAGCCAGTTATCCTCGCCCGCGCAAAAGCGGGTCATGAGTGATGTGAGGGCGGACATTGTCCTTGGTTTATCCTGGCCGAGCTGACGAGCCAGCCATTCATCCCGAATACTGTGCCTGAAAGAGGCTATTGCTTCGGCGTCCGGGCAGTCCATGATCTTGTTTTTCTTAGTCAAGAAACGATTCCAGAATAGCCGCGCGGACTCTCCTGGCTTCTGGACGACGTTGCTTAGATCGGAGGAGTCCGGCGGCCGGACATAAGTGCCCTGGAAGTTAGATCGGAATGCCTCTTCTAGGTCCTCCCAACACCCAATGGAGTTTTCGGGGAGGCTATTTAACCAGTGCCGAGCTGGCCCCTTGAGCTTCAGGGGTAGGTACTTGATGGCGTGCAGGTCATCTCCTCTCGCTATGTGGATGTGGAGGAAGAAATCCTCGATCCATACGGTTGGGTCAGTTGTCCCATCGTATTGTTCTATGTTTACGGGTTTAAACCCTTCCGGGAACTGATGCCGCATCACCTCGTCTGTGAAGCACAATGGGTGTGCAGCACCTCTGACCCGAGCTATGTTGCGCCGGTGATCGGCGTCTGCCTGAGCTCGGTGTTGTTCCTGACCTTCATTGCTGCGGTCGAACCAAGGACGGTACCCCTCCCGTCTATCGGGTGAGTATCCTCTGGATCCATAGATGGATCGTGTACGACCTGCTCTGTAGTCCAGGTCGTGTCGCAGGTCGAACATGTCATCGGGCTCTAGGGGCTCCTTTCCCCGCCTACGGGGTATCGTCGGCCTATAGCAGGTGTTGTCAGCCGTTCTGTCCCGTCCTCGAGGAGGGCGGTCTGGCTTGTCGTATGGGGTATGTTTGGGAGATGGCGTATCCGTGTGCTCGTCGTCGAATTGTGGCAGCAACCTTCTGCGTGGATAACTCTTAGGCTGGTCCGATAGACCGGTGCCGTATCCCTCCTCAGCCGAGAGGACTCTCGTCCATCGATCGTTGAGGTTGTCTTGTTCGGCCTTAAGCTGCCGCTCTTTTGCTTTCAGGTTGCGGGCCGTGGCATAAGCTGTTGCCTGAATAGTTCCTGGTCTGCGGGATTATCGGGGATGGCGAAGTCATCGGCTTCCGCATTGTCCTCCCCCTCGATAGAGCGGAGGTAATCGTCGTCCTCGGGATCATCTAGATCGTCGGGGTTGCAGGGGTCTTCCGGCCTCTCATGACCCTCTAAAGTGTGTTCGGGGATTTCGGGATCACTGATGTCTTCCGGGGTGTCTCCGTCCCCGGTGCCATCGATGTATTTTCTTCCCTTTTTTCCTTTTGACCATTTAGGCGGCTTTCGGCGTCTTGAGGGTGCTTCACCTGATTTGTCGCCGTCGTTTTTCGGAGTGTCTACCTTGTAGACGTCGTATGTGGAGGTGGTAGTCCACCGTCCGGTGTTATGGGTGAGTGTGCGATCCTCCTGATCCATGTAGTTTGCTTCCTCAGAAGCGTAGTCCAGCATGTCGGTTAAATCCTCGACAGTGGCTACCAAGTGGGTGGTGGGTTGGACGAAAAATTCGTTCTGACCCGTCTGAGGCCCGATCTGAGAACAGATCGGGGTTGGGTCATCGGTAATCTTCATCGACGAGATCCGATCTAGAGCTTCGTTGAGTGTCGAGAGCTCGATCGGATCGGCCTGCCCAGAGCTTCCGGAGCGAACCTCCGATGAGTCCGCGCGGGGAGAGTGTTCGGCAAGAACAGATGTCTGGGCGTCTAGCACTATGACCGGGTTCGGACTGAGAGCCGGGCCCTCGCCGGGGTAGATCCCACGGGCGGGGCCGAAAGATTGATCTGAGGCTAAGGCCTCAGAGTCTTCGGGCATGGCAGGCGAGACTGCGAGCCCGGTTAGTGATAGATCGCCCCGAGAGTCTACGGAGAACTCTAAGTTCCCGAATCTGACCTCTTGATCACGGGCGAAACTTCTGACACGGCCTAGATGGCCGGTTGAGTCGGCGTGCAACACAATGTTGCCGAAAGCGAAGATCTGCCCGGGGACGAAAGTGCCCGTGTTGTGGACTTCTTCGTTGATGACAAGACGAGCCATCAATTCCTTCTGGCGATCACAGCAGAACTCTCAATGAAAGCACCAATGTCAGTGTCAAAACCGGCGGATCTCGGGTAGGGGGTCCCGAGCTGCGAGACTAGGATCGATGGTAACAAGAGACGAAGGGGACAAGGTTTTACCCAGGTTCGGGCCCTCCTATGGAGGTAATACCCTACGTCCTGCTTGATTATATTGATAGTATGAGGATTACAGAGTTGATCTACCACGAGATCGTATGACTAAAACCCTAGATGAGTTCTGTTGGCCTACAACCTAAAACCCTCTGGCTTATATAGACGCCGAGGGTACCTAGGGTTTACACATGGTCGGTTACACGTCGAAGGGATAAACATGCCTATTCACTACTCCAAACGTGGAGGACAAGCCACGATTCTCGAAGCTTCCTTATTGGAGACAGGGTCTTCAATCCATCTAGTATTCGGCAAGTGGCCCATATAGTCCGGCCGATAAGCAATAGATCGACCTCCCGAGGACCCCCCAAACCGGGACTCCCTCAGCCAGCATGGTCAAACATGACGTCAACAGGTCAACAGGGCCGCCTAGAGTCAAACCTGACCAGTGGGACCCACTGGTCAGTGACTCAGAGGTCAAAAGTGATTAAAAGTTAACCTAATTTAAAGTTAACATGGCCTGGCCCACATGTCATTGACTCATCTAGTTAGTTACATTAAATTTACACTAATCATAAATTAGTCAGGGCCGGGGCCCACGCGTCAGTGGCCCTAGGGGTTAGTTAGCGGGGCCATTAGCCACTAATAGCGGTGCCACGTTGGCATCACCGGCGTTGAGCCGCCGGTGACCCGAATCCACGGCGGAGGCATGCCGGAATTCCTCCTCCGGCGACCAAACGCCTTGCGGAGTGGTCCTACAGGTGGCTGGGTGTGCGCCGCATCTAGTGGTACATCTGGATGGGTGCGGGGAGGTCTGCAGGGACGGCAGCAACGACGTGGGCGGCCACCGGAGCTCGGGTAAGCGGGCGGCGCAGGGCTGCGCTGCACGGGGAGGCCAGCTAAGCGGCTCGGCGGGCTCCTTGGAGACCAGGAGAACGATGGTGCCACTCGACCGAGCGGAGGGGCTCGGGGGCAAGGGCCTCGTCGGCCATGGCGGACGATGACAGTCGGTCACGGTGAAGAACGGTGCTACGGCAAGCAACAGACCAAGGGACTAGGGGGGAAAGGACCAGAGGCTCACGGTGAGTCCAGCAAAGGCGATGGCGAGCTCAGAGCTGCGTTGGTTGCCGCGAATAGACGGCCGGGTGGCCGGCGGCCGAAGCTTGAAGATGAGGACGGCGTCGGCGATGTGGTGCGTCCGAGCTTTTCTCCTCCGGCGTGGAGAGGCTGCGGTCGATGGCTGTTCCGATGGGCTCGAAGGCAGGGCTGCAGGTGGCCGGCGGGCGCGGGGGAGTGAGCTGCGGCGACGGGCATGCTCGGGACCAAGGCGTCCGTTGTGTGGGGCAAGCAAGAGGGCGAGGGATGGGGACGAATGAGGTGTCGGTTCGATGCAGACGTCTCCCATGATCTTATCCCGCGCGTTGCGGCACTCAGCGGCAAGCAGGAGGTGGCGAGGTGTCGTCGGCAAGCTGGCCACGGCTCTGCCTATTCTCATGGTAGGAGGAAGAAGACGATCCAGCCCCTGGTGGGCTGGTCCGGGCCACCTGGGCCGCCAGGTAAGCCAGGTGAGGTCCTATTCTACTTTCTTTTCTATTATTTGCTCTGTGTTTTATAATGTTCGGGCAAAAACCCTAAAGACTAAAACCCTGGAATTTATTTTGGGGTGTAAGTATATTATTACCAAGCCCCATAATAAGTTTTAGCATTTTTGGAGAACTAAAATATTCATATTGCTTTTATTTATCATTTGCAGCATCTTTGTTGGATTATTTAAAATGCCAAAATTGTTGTGAAAATAAAATGCACCCCTGATATGTTGTTGCCAACATTTATCACGCATGGTGAACATTTTTTTGAAGGCCATTTTGGATTTATTGAAATTCACAAGTATTGCAATTTTTTTTAATCAAATGAAGTGCTAGGGTTTGTTAATCTCTATTTCAAGTTTAAAGATAACAAAAATAACATGATGCTTAATGCAATCCAGGCAATGACAAGGTAGGGCTGTGATACTTCGGAAGTGTCGCTACGCATGTAAAATGAACAAAGAGTCGACCTTTCTAAAGGTAGCCATGGACCTCCTTTTATAGTCCAAGGGGTTACCGCAAAGGCTAAAATGGACTTTGCACACAATAAACAATGTATATCTATATGCCAAAACTGGTGGCAATTGTGGTAGTGGGAAATACCTAACTCTGACGGAGCAGGACACACGCATTAAATGCGCCGTGAGGTGGCACGCTGGTGGTGTCTCCCGGCAAGGATTGCTTCTCCTTCTGTGTCGTTCGCCCAGCTACCTCTTATTCTTTCGCAACGCCGTGGGACGAGTGTAATTAAAGCTCTACTGTACTCCAGGGAAACATCCACACGCCTCGACCAGTCCCACCTACCTGCTTGCATCCTCGACACCTGGCCAATGTAGACAATCAGCCCAGCGACGTGGAGCGACGGCTTGGCGGGAGCGCTATTGTCCGAGCCCCTGGCTAGGAAGGCTTGCCAGTTCGCTAGATCCACTGTACGAAGAGCTTGGCATCCAGATCCAGCCCGGCAGGGTCCTGCCTGTCCGAAGGCCGCGGTTGTCTGGTGCACAAGTCAGGGTACTAAGGGCCCCGTTCTTTAGTACAATGACAACAAGATTAGGTTTTTACACCTCAGGGTGGCCCGAACCTGGGTAAACTTGCGTGTCCTTCTTGTGCTCTGCGTGCATTGCCTTGCCGTGGTCGTTGTGTGGTAGTAGATTGCGAGTAGCTCCCAAGTGTTCGAACCAGTGTTCTTCAAGGTTTTCCCGTAGGCCCAAAACCAATCTCTGACATTTGGCAAGCTACGTAGGGGGGCTGCTTTCGCATCTTCGTCCTCGACTCTTTTCAACATTGACACGGCCAAGGTGCACTGCGAGAGGTATGCGCGCCTGGCCCAGATGGTCCACACGGAGCCCGACATGAACACCGACCGCCGCAGGCATCCTCATGCCGCCATCGAGCCCACGGCCGAGGAGGTACAGGCCTCCTCCGCCCACCGTTCCATGTAGGCAAACCCTCCGCCTGCGTGCAATGCCACAGTCTTCACACAGTCGCCACGGCCTGCCGGCTCCATAGGCCGTGCTCCTCATGGCACTAGAGCTGCAATGCTATTGCCAGACTCCGGCCGGCTACGACGTCTGGCTCGCACGCATCACACAGCTCGACAACACCGCTGGAGAAACCCCAGCTCTCACCAAACCCCTGCCTCCTCCTGCGACGCATGGCACAAGTGCAGGGCAGGACGCTCCTCGTCCAACTTCTCTGCCCAGCAAGGGTGATGGGCATCATCATGGTGCGCGTGCCCAGGAGCCGTCCCATGGAGCATCGTTGTCGCCCCACGCACACCAAAGGTGCCAGATCATCCACCACGCAGCTCCCGACGCACGCCTGATCCTCGAAAGGCAGCATGAGCACCAGAAACACACTCTCCAAGATGTCGCAGTGGCCGGGCACCCAAACCGTGCTGCCCTCACCGGTGGCGTTCTATCAAGCTGTGGGGGCTGTCGCGCCTTCACCTCTGAGCTGCGCCACGTGGTGTGTCCCATGTTGTTCAAGCCAGAGCTGCCTCCTCGTTACGACGGCTCCCCCAACCCCATGGAGTTCCTACACCTCTACGCCATCGGCATCAAAGCCGTGTGCAGTGACGACAAGGTCATGGCCAACTTGTTCCCTATGGCCCTCAAGGACGCGATGCACTCGTGTCCGATAAACCTTCCTGAAGGCTCTGTCTCTTCGGTGTCTGAGCTGTGCCCGCAGTTTGTATCCATCTTCAAGGGCACGTACGAGCGTCCCCTCACCCTCAACGACTTGCCTCTCGTGGTCTGGTCTGAGTTGTGCCCGCAGTTCACTGGTGGTGTCTCACTGCAAGGATTGCCTCTCCTTCTGTGTCGTTCGCCCAGCTACATCTTATTCTTTCGCCTGCCGTGGGACGGGTGTCATTAAAGCTGTGCTATACTCCAGCAGCCATGCGCCCCGACTAGTCCAACCTACCTGCCTGCCTCCTCGACACCTGGTCGATGTAGACAATTAGCCCAGCGACGTGGAACGACGGCTTGGTGGGAGAGGCCTTGGTGGGAGCGCTCTTGTCCGAGCCCCCGGCATGGAAAGCTTGCCGGTTCGCCCGAGCACTGTACGAAGAGCTTGATGTCCAGATCTAGCCCGGGATGGTCCCGCCGATGCCATGTGTTCCCTAGAGGAACCTCATCAACCAAGTGTTCATCCCAGATCCACGTCCCACCTATGGAGCATGTTTCAAGTGCGGTCATCCAGGACACTACTCAAGAAATTGTCCTCTGCGTGGTTATGTTCCACCCTCTCCAGCAAGTGGTGTTGTTCATTGTAAGCCATCTACCAGGAAGCCTAATGTCAGGTTATTTGCTCCAACACGTGGATGTGTGAATCATATAACCGCAGAAGAGGCTCAAGATGACACTGACGTCGTGCTTAAGACGCTTCTTGTCAATTCTCATCTTGCTTCAGTTCTGTTTGACTCAGGAGCGTTCCACTCCTTCATCTTTGAATGTTATGCTTCCTTGCATAACATTGCCTTCGAAGATATGCCCTCGCCTTTAGAAATTCAAAATCCAGGGTTGTCGGATTCAGGGCTCCGCAAAACCCAACAAGGATCGAACACTGGGGCGTGTGCGAAGATCTCAACCATCTCAAGGTCTCAACTTGTCACCCTACGGCCTAGCTACGTCGAGTACGCTCTTGCGAGGAAGAAGATGGACATGGTGGTTTACCCAAGTTCGGGCCACCTTGCGGTGTAAAACCCTACTCCTGCTTTGTGGTGGATTGGCCTCTCGAGGAGGCTGAGGATGAACTAGTACAGTGGTTGGGAGGACTCGCGAGGGCCCTTGGTGGTGATGAACTTGACTTGGCTCAGCCTTGTTCCCCCCCCTCTTTTCGACGGTGGGAGCTCCTCCCTACTTATAGGGGCCACGGTTCTCTTCCCGCGTCGCACCGACGGGAAGGGATCCCACAACGGCCAAATTTGAAAGGGGACAGGAGGTACATCCTATCCTGATGAAAGGTGGTCTTCGCCTGCAAAGCTTCTGGGCGTGACGCAGCGGTCGGCTCGGCGATGACATCCGTCCTACCGAGCTCGTGGCCTTGGTCCTCTTGTACCGGGAAGGAAACCTTTGGGGGGGGGGGTCCTTGGGAATCCGCGTACGTCTCTGCCTCCTTTGCACCAAAGAGGAAACTGTCCTCCCTCTGCACCCGCTGGCGCCCGCCTGTCTTGGTCGTCAGAACCCACGTCAGCCCGACCTCACGAGGCCGGGTGCTTGCATAGGAATCTCCTCTCCTTGGGAGGTAGCCTGAAGGGGTGCCGCTCCTCCGGAGGCCTTGGCGTTGTCCTCCTCGCGAGGCGGGGGCTCTCGCGAGGGCCTTGACTTGGGGAGGCTCGCTGCAGGGCCGTACCCGGCCTTCGTGGTGGGCCACGTGCTGGGACGCAGGCAGGCAGGTCTGGGTAACCCCATTCCCAGAATGCCGACAGTAGCCCCCGGGCCCAAGGCGTGCCAACCTTAGCTTCTTGACGAAGGCAAGGGGCGGTGGGCGAAGCGTCGCGGGCCCCAAATCGCCTGTGGGACCGATGCGTGGAGCCCCATAGGCCGCTGGACTCCCGCTCCTCTGCTGGGCTTTGGGAACTGCCCCAAGTCATGTCAATTCATAGCCTGTGAGCTGCGTTGATCATCATTGCTCTTCCTCGACCGACGCCCTCTTCCTGCTCTCCTGTGACCCGGGCCCACACCGAGGTGACCTGCCAGGAACTTAGGCGACGCAAGGCAGGGCCGCCCACGAGCCGTGTACAGCACGTGGCACCCGAGGAACTCACGTCGCCTCCGCTCCCCATGACGCCTCGGAGATTGCGGTTGCGCCTATAAACCCGCCTCACCCGAGGGGCAGTTCCATCCTTGCTTGCGTTCCAGTTCGCCTCATTCCATTCCTGTCCGTTCTCCTTCGCAAGAAAACCTCCTTGTCCGTCCTTCCTCCCTTCGATGGCGTCCAAGGGAGGTGCTGCCAGTGCCGGAGCGTGAGCGGGGTCCGCAGCGCCGCCATCGTCTCAGTGGAGCAGCGGGGGTCAACCCTCGAGGCCGGCCCAGGCGCACTGGCGCTGGGCCGCCACCGACGAGTAAGTGCGCCGCCGCCTCTGTTTTTCTTGTTCGTCATGTCCGCCTTGCCGGGCCTGACTGTCGTCCTTCCTTAGGGCGCCCGCGCCCAAGAGGCGCAAGCTCGACGCGTTCCAGGGCGAGGCGGACGTCCTCAAGGCCCCGCTCCTGAGCGCCGAGGCTGCCCTCCAAGCCGCGCTGCGGAGCGAGGAGGATGCCAAGGAGGAACTGGCATCCCTCCAGGCCCAAGTCAATGAGGCCCTGCAGCGAGCCTCCCCAGCGGCTTTGAGGCCAAGGACAACGCGGCGCATGCGAAGATGATGGAGGCGCAACACGCCAAGCTGTACCTGGACATCGCCCATCGTGCAGTCAGCGCGGTCCGCCGATTCGTCCGGGAAGCCCCCGCGTTGTCGTGCGCGCACGGCGACGGGGGCTACCTCACCATCTACCAGAAGGTGGTGGAGGCGCTTGAGTCCGGCGTCTCCCGGGTGGATGAAGATGTCGAATCCAGCGTGCGCGACCTCCTGGACAACGCACTGACGCGCGTCTTCTCCAACTTGCGCCGCCATGTCCCCGCGTTCGACCTCGCCCGCGCGATGTAGCCAGTGCCTGCGGAGCTCCGGAGGCCCCTCGGGGACGTGGTGCGTGAGCACATGGAGTCCCTGATCGAGTGGTTTGCCCTGGCGGCATCGTCCGAGGAGGGCGGCAGCTCCGGCAGCGAATCCTCCATGGGCCGCGACGGGGGCAGCGCCTCCTCCGCCTGAGCTCCTTTTCTTTTATCCCTGTGGCATCATGAACTATTTGGCCACCATGGGGCGTTATGCGTTGTATGATAACTTGCTTTTGGGTAGTAGTTTCCTGTAGTGCTTTAAGCCTCCTTGTTTCCCTCGTGTGGTTTCTTGTTTTCTTTCGCATGTCTCCTACGCCCCCGCTGACGGGAGTCTACGATGACGGCTCCGGAGGTCCTCGCCTCCGTTGTGCGGTGGAGGCTATGGGGGGACAGCCCCCATGCTCCTCCTGACGCCTGCAATCACCCTTCGTGGCTGATGCCTCCGTGATGGCCTTGCTCGTGAAGCATGGGCGGCGCCCGCGTCAGGCTCTCTGGGGCAGCATCGCGAGAGCCCGATTCTCCCCACTCTGCGTTGTTTTCCAGTAGTATCCACACTGGCCCATGAGTGCATCGAGAGGGGTCGTGTCTTTCCTGTTCGAGCATTGACGTCGCGAGTGCTCTCGAGGCGCGGCACTTGGGGGCCTGCCATGGGTATTCGGGTGACTCGCTCTGAGAAGACCGTTGCCAGCGAGGCCTGTTCCGCTAGGCCTGCAATTGAGGGTCCTGCAAGGAAGTTTTCCTGTCCGAGGTGTTAGACGCACACCCGCCTGCATTTTGGCGTCCCCGCATGCAGTCGGGTGCTACGCGAGTAAGGTAGGCCTCAATACCTTGGTGGAGTATTTTGCGTGCGAAACGCTCACGAGCCGGGGCTCGGTCTCTAATTCTTCCTGTGTCGTCGGGACGGACCCAGGCACGGACACTATATTAGACCGGGAGAGCGACCCCCGTACGCATTTTGTCTTCTCCCCAGCACGGAGCGTGGGGTCCTCCACTTGGGCATGGGCGGGAGCCCTTCCCTCTATGGCCACGACACGGATCGTCGTGGGCTTCCACTTTGGGGGGTCCGGAGCTTGTACAGCCCCTAACTCATAATTATGTGAGAGTGTCACGGCGGCGATAATTGGGTGGATACCCCAGGCACAAGGCTCAGAACTCCTAACCCGGTCTTCAGGCATTCCCACACATTTCGGTGTGGGAGGACACTCC
Source organism: Elymus sibiricus (assembly GCA_039707655.1). Taxonomy (NCBI): domain Eukaryota; kingdom Viridiplantae; phylum Streptophyta; class Magnoliopsida; order Poales; family Poaceae; genus Elymus; species Elymus sibiricus. Next base: position 200,892,191 of record CM077669.1, on the reverse strand, counting down.
CGCACATTTCGGTGCAGGAGCGCGTAAGTCGGCGCCGCGCCCCCACGGCCTGTGTACGAGCGCCGTCGCACGCCGCGTGGCCACGGGGACGCGGTGGTGTGCCCCTAAGGCCAGACACGAGTGTCATGGTACGCCCCGCGTGCTTGTAAGGGGACGTCTGCTGGAAAGGAGATGATCACCATTTGCTTGCCCCCACGGCCCAAACATGAGCGTCGTGGCACGCCCCGAGTGTCTATAAGGTCACATCTGCATGAGAGGCGTTGTTCGCCAGATGCGTGCCCCTATGGCCCAAACATGAGTGCCGTGGCATGCCCCGCGTGTCCGCAAGGGCACGTCTGCAGGAGAGGCGTCGTTGCCTGCTCCACGGCATCGCGAGCCATGCCACCTTCCATTCCCCTGCCCGCAATGGTTCACCGAGGGGCTACGGCACTAAAGTAGATGATCTGCATGGGTGGCAAGCCCATGGGTCAGAGCCCGTATGCTTAGATTTTTCAACGATTCACTGCGAGGACAAGTCCTACGCAGACGTCGTGCCTCGCCCCCATGTGGAACCATCACGGGACACGCCAGTCCCCGGTAGTGACGACGCGCCAGAGCCTGAGGCTTAGACAATTGATACCATCTCGAGCGGGGGGTTAGCCAGATTCGTTATATATTCAAAAAATTCTTGTTCGGGACAATACAAAACACAGAGGATTGTCTAGTAGGAACGACCCTTGGAATCACCTGACGGCCGCGCGCGGAGGGCCTCGATCGGCTCCCTTACGTCTTGAGGACCCGTGGTGCTCTGGTGCCTTGCGAGGCTCAGGCATCTTGCGTCCTCTGCCGCACGCCGCCCTTGTGGGCACCGGACCCTCACGCTCCTGGCGCGTCGCGCCCTGCTCCCTACTTGCGTGGTCACACGCCGAGGCATGCCCTCGAGTGGTGTCCTGGCTCCTCCTCCGTTGCGCCAGTCTGATCAGGAGCTCCCCAGGCAGGAGCCCCCGAGCCCGTCCTGAGGGAGGCACCGGACGCTGCCTCTACGCGGAGAGGTAAAGCGTCCCGGCAGTTGGCGCTGGGCCTGCGGCACCGGCGGCATGGGCACCAGCCCCCAGGCGGCTCTTGGGCAGGAGCTGCATGGAGGTACAGTTGGAGGCCAGGGCCTGCGCGCCGCTCAGGACGCAAGCGATCGTGTGGGGCTTCTCGAAGCCCCCAGCCAAGCTATCCTGTAGGTTGTCGTTCTTCCTTGGTGGCAGTGGCAGTGAAGGGATGACGGCCCTGTCCCGAGGATGATCACACCGAGGTTCGCCGCGAGGCTCGTCGCGCTGACAACCCACGTGAGGTTGGTCTCGCCAGCCTTGTCGTGAGTTGCGGTTGTCCCAACGATTCCCGCTACGGCCCGCCCCGCGGCCGCTGCCGTGGTTGCCGCGCTCGGGGCGGCGGCCAAAGCGTTCGTCGTGGAGCTCCTGGAGCTCTAGGCAGTTGCTGGTGTCGTGGGTGTTGGTGTAGTGGAAGATGCAGAACGGGCGGTGGCTCTTGAGGGGTTCCTCCGGGCCGCGGCTGCGCTTCGCCCTGGGCGCAGCTAACAACACGAGGGGCCTTTGGGTTTTGCCTCCTTGGCCTCGGCCCTCTGGCCCTCGCGGTCCACCTCCGGGAGGATGCGGAGGGAGGTGCGGCCTACTTCGGCCTTAGCGCGCCCGTTCGCTGGGTCGAACTTCAGGGGAAGCGTGTGCGCTCCGCACTGCGGCCGCGGTATCTTCTGATAGCTCGTCTTGTCCTGCGCGTGCACCGATGCTCCATGTGGTGGTTCGTGGCATCGAGCTTCGCACATGGGCTCGCGGCCAGCCACTCACGCAGAAGGAGGAGGTGGCATGCCGCGAGCCACATCTCCTGCCAGGAAGGGCGGGGGCCGGAGCGAGTGGGTAGGCACTAGGGCTTTGCTAGCGGCGTCGGCGGGCTTGGCGACACGTCTAAGCCTGTCTTTGGAGTTGTCGTCGTAGGGGTGGTAACACAGCAGTCCACACGCCCTGGGCAGCGCGGTTGACGCCCCCGCTGGTCCGTGGCACGCGCGGGAGGTTGACGCCGTGGTGGGGATGGGGGACGGCGCTGCGATGCCGCTGCATTGCCACTCGGAGGGTGCCGGCGGTGGTTCCTGCATGCCGCAAGCAGCCCACCCGATAGCAGCGTTGGCAGTGGAAGGGGCGGGGCGGCGTGGAACACCGCTGCTCGTAGGTGTCACTTGGGCGACGCGGGCTGCCCGACGCACGGCGCGGGCTTGACGGGCGTCGGCCATGGGAGTGGAGAAGCTGAGACGGAGTGGAACCGGAAAAGATTTTTGACACGCCCCTACCTGGCGCGCCAAATGTCGGATTAAGGGCTCCGCAAAACCCAACAATTTTCGAATGCTGGGGCATGTGCGAAGATCTCAACCGCCTCAAGGTCTCAACTTGTCACCCTACGGCCTAGCTACGTCGAGTACGCTCTTGCGAGGAAGAAGATGGACACGGTGGTTTACCTAGGTTCGGGCCACCTTGCGGTGTCATACCCTACTCCTGCTTTGTGGTGGATTGGCCTCTTGAGGAGGCTGAGGATGAACTAGTACAGTGGTTGGGAGGCCTCGCGAGGGCCCTTGGTGGTGATGAACTCGACTTGGCTCAGCCTTGTTCCGCCCCTCTTTTCTACGGTGGGAGCTCGTGCCTACTTATAGGGGCCACGGTCCTCTTCCCGCGTCGCACCGGCGGGAAGGGATCCCACAACGGCCAAATTTGAAAGGGGACAGGAGGTACATCCTGTCCTGACGAAAGGTGGCCTTCGCCTGCAAAGCTTCTGGGCGTGACACAGCGGTGGGCTCGGCGATGACATCCATCCTGTCGAGCTCGTAGTCTTGGTCCTCTTGCACCGGGAAGGAAACCTTTGGGGGGCTCCTTGGGAACCCGCATACGTCTCTGCCTCCTTTGCACCAAAGAGGAAACTGTCCTACCTCTACGCCCGCTGGCGCCCGCCTGTCTTGGTCGTCAGAACCCACGTCACCCCTGCCTCACGAGGCCGGGTGCTTGCATAGGAATATCCGCTCCTCGGGAGGTGGCCTGAAGGGGCGCCGCTCCTCCGAAGGCCTTGGCGTTGTCCTCCTCGCGAGGCGGGGGCTCTCGCGAGGGCCTTAACTTGGGGAGGCTCGCTGCAGGGTCATACCGGGCCTTCGTGGTGGGCCACACGCTGGGCCGCAGGCAGGCAGGCAGGTCTGGGTACCCCCGTTCCCAGAACGCCGACAAGGGTCTCGATGGCAAACTAATGCAGTAAGCCATGGGAACCAAATCCTAGTCGACGGTTTAGTATTCCTTGCCTCTCTGGTAGCTCTCAAAACTACAGACATCAATATCATTTTGGGGATGGACTGGATGACAGCTCATCATGACAAAATTGATTGTTTCACCAGGTCTGCTCAGCTCGCTCATCCTTCCGGCCAGATAGTCAATGTCTTCACTCATGTTCCAAAACGCCAGATATATGCTCTCAATGACAATCCTCTTCCAGAGTTTGAGAACATTCCTGTAGTCCGTGACTTTCCGGATGTTTTCCCAGAAGATTTCCAGGTGTTCCACCTGACAGACAAGTTGAGTTTGTTATAGACCTTATTCCGGGAACCGCTCCAATCGCTAGGAGACCCTATAAGATGCCCCCCAAGAGTTGGCTGAGCTTAAAATCCAACTAGATGAATCTTTGATGAAAGTTTTCATCCGTCCTAGTTCTTCTCCATGGGCTTGTCCTCTCCTCTTCATCAAGAAGAAGGATGGTACGGACCGGATGGCTGTCGATTATCGACCGGTTAATCTGGTCACGATAAAGAACCAATATCCGCTCCCCAGGATCAACGATCTGTATGATCAGCTTGCTGGATCTGCAGTCTTCTCTAAGATGGATTGGAGATTAGGCTATAATGAAATCAAAATCAGGAACGGGGACATTCCAAAGACGGCCTTCGTCACTCCTTATGGCCAATATGAGTACACTATCATGTCCTTCGATCTAACCAATGCCCCAGCCACATTCTCCCGCTTATTGAATTCGATCTTCATGGAGTACTTGGATAAATTTGTCGTGGTTTACCTCGATGATATCCTCATTTACTCGAAGAACGAAGAAGAACATGCTGAGCATCTTAGGCTGTTATTGATGAAACTTCGAGAGCATCGCCACTACTAGGGAAAAGCCTAGCAGTAGCACGGGTCTTAGGTATATCAGTAGCGCGCGTACCCGCGCTACTGATAAGGCGCTACAGCTAACTTGTATCAGTAGCGTGTGTTGAACCGCGCTACTGCTATACATGGGTAGCAGTAGCGTGCTTTATCGGGACGCACTGCTACTAATAGCTGTAGCGCTCTACAGTAAGACGCGCTGCTGCTAACTTTACTCCCCTCGCTACTGCTAGTTTTATTAGTTTTTGATTTTTTTTCTGCATATTTGTTTTGTATTTGTACAGGCTTTATACAATAATCTCTAGCATATCATACACATACAAATGTTATCATAGCATACACATACAAATAGTCTCATGAAATCATGTCATCATCATAATCATCATCCAACACAAAGTGGTCTCTCGTCATCATCTCGAAAATAGAGATACAAGTCTCGAATACTTGCAACTACATCGTCATCCATCTAAACAATGATATACACGAGAAGAGCTATCACTATGAGTGAGAGCAGAACTATGCAGTACATGAGGCGGTTATGTGAAAACCCTAGCAGTAGCGCTGGTTTTTGAGCTATCAGTAGCGCGGGTGCCCGCGTTACTGCTATGACGCTACAGCTAATTTTTAGCAGTAGCGCTGGTTACCTAGCGCTACAGCTAAAGTTTAGCAGTAGCGCCTCTTAACCAGCGCTACTGCTAACCGAGTTATCAGTAGCGCGCTTCTCTAACCCGCGCCACTGTTAAACGCACATATTCCTTTTTTTATATTTATGTTGTATTTACGCACGGTTACACATATTAATATACAACATCAATAATTATTGTGCCAGCAACTACATTTAGATTAAAGTGGATGGATGCAAGTGATCATGTTGAATTAGAAGAAAATATGATGTTGCCAATCGCAACATCATATTTTTCTCTAATTCAACATGATCACTTGCATCCATCCACCTTAATCAAATATATGTCATATAACTCATCATCATCTTACTCATCTAACAACTCATCATCATCTTAATCATACCAAGTTAAAATCTCATAAAACAGAAAAACATCATAATAGTAATCATCCTAATCGATCATGCAAGTTAATATAAACCAGAAAAACTTCTCTCTCATAGGACCTAGTCCTCCCTCCTAGGTAAAATGACATAAAACAGAATAACACCTATGTCTCCATGATGAAGCAAAGATATCCAACGGTCTCCAACTTGTGTCTTGCGATCCTTCTTTATTTCTCCCCATGCTTCAATTTGGAGCCGTCTTGGTGGTTTGCGCTCAGTCGAGTATGCAAAAGAGAACTGGGGCCTCATAGGGCTTTTAAATGTCATATTACCTTCGCCATGCATCAATGGAGGCACAACTTCATTTGGCAGTTTCTGTTGAAGAACATAATATTAGCCTAGTTAGCAATGTAATCAACACCATTTACTCAATAGTAGTGTACTTAATTAGCAACTCTTACCAAGATATTTCGGTGAATGTCATCCGCCCTCAACCTATGCACTAGTGGCATGTAAAATGTATAATTTGGGCCAGTTCCCAAATTATACGGGTAGGTCTCCCTACCAACTAGGACACCAATAACAAAGTTGATAAGATCACCCTTCTCCTCCCAAGTTAGATGTGATCCATAAGTGTAGTGTGTCGTGTCAATTAATTTCTGTGTTTCACTCGAAGAAACGAAATAAGCTGTAAATTATAAATTAACAAATTTAGTATGGTTGAACACCAACTATTTTTAAATATAGAATGCAAATTACTTGAAAAATATGCATGGTTGATAAACTCACATGGAGGTAAAACAGGAAGCATATTGACATCCACCCAAATGTCGATGTTACCTTCAATATGATCTTCAGGACGAAGATCAAAGGTTATTTCCATATCCTCCTGAAATCCATATGCCTTGCAAAGAGCTTCCCAATTTGAGCACCCTTATTCTGTGTTATTAACTGCATTCATTACTTTGACCAGAAATGTGTGACCATGTTTACTCCTCAGGTTAGCTCTCCTCGTCTCCATATTGTCGTGGTCCTCGAAATCGAGCCTCTCCAAGACATACCGTCTTGCATGGCAAGGGATGGACTAGTTGAATTGTATAAAATAGAAATTACACGTTGAAGCAAAGAAACAAAAGTCATGCTTAATTACGAAAAAACACTTGTCATCATTGCATACCGTAGAAACAATGAAGGTCTCGTCAAGCTTGATGGTGAAGAACCTGTCGTCTCGCAGCCCAGGCTGGTCGCAAAGACCCTTATCAGACGACGACATTTCCTCTGTTCATGATTCAAAAATTACGGCATGACCATTGCTAATGTAAGACATATTGAGCGCCTAAAATTTGCCGGAACGGAAATAAATCAACATTCCGGCAAAACATAGGCACTAGGAGGGTTCCCTGCAATAACATACACACATGTCCAAATAGACCTAATTCAATATCGGTTCACTTTGGTCCATCGAGGCTTTCCTTAAATAACTCTCATATCTTATGGTGTGTTGGTGCGCACTCTCTCACACTGATATGGTGGTGTATATATGTTGGTGGACACTCTCAGACTAATAGTTCGACCGTCGGTGATGGGCGCACCTCCTCTCCTCTCCTTGCGCATTACACCGAGGTATATATCGCAAGAAGAGAAGAGGAGGAAGCGCCCCCCACGACAACAGTCGGGATTCCTCCATCAAGAACACATATGAAAGTCACACAAGGAGAAACGACAGACAGAAAGTCACACACGCATTATACCGATATAATATCACTAATACATTTATAATGAACTCGAATATAATATCACTAATACATCATCTCGAATAATCCAGTTAATGCATCATCAAATATTAACTAATATACATCTCGAATATTATCATATAAGATCACTAATACAGATCGAATATCCTAGAATCCAAAGTGGAGGACGGTGAACTCGGTTCACTAGCGGTTTCTAAGTCGCTGGCGGTGGACACCCAAAGATAAGGAACCATCACCGGATCAAAACTCGGGTGAGATCCCTGAAGAACCTGCCAGGTATTGGAGAACCTGGCGTCCAACGCCGCCATGTAGCGATGGACGTGGTCGTCCTCCTCCGAGACACGGCGACATACCACCTCCGCGGGGGCCCGATCCCTTTGCACCGAAAGTGGCCCACGCGACCGCCACCAAAGAAGCTCCGAGTCGACGACGAGACTCGGATTCCTCACCATCTCTGAGCCTGGGAAGGTAGCACATCCCAGTGCCAGCCCGGCGCAGCCCAGTCCCGGACATTGCGCCTCTCAAGGATGTCGCCGCCGACTCCACAACGAGGATGCGGGCCGGGCATCGTCGACGTCGAAAACAAATTCCTATGAGAACATTTTCTTATCGTTTAATGTTTTACTTTCTAGTTATCTTCTTAAAAATAATCGAAAAATTTATTTTTTCACATAAAAAACATTATATAAAACATGTCCAAACCACATTTTTGACTAATTTTTGACCCAGTTTTCCGGAACATTTTTTACTCATTTAAAGCAAACGGGTGGAACGCCATGTGGCATGCCCATTATTAAAATAAGACATAAAAAGGTCTACTTGAACCCCCGGATTTCACAAAGGACTTTATTATCTACTTTGATGCTTCGCGACAAGGTCTAGGTTGCATTCTTATGCAAGATCGTCATGCGATTGCCTACGCATCTCGAAAGTTGCGTCCACATGAGGAGAATTATCCAACACACAATCTGGAACTTGCCGCTGTAGTCCATGCACTTATCACTTGGCGACATTACCTTCTGGGTAATCGTTGCGAAATATACACTGATCACCAGAGTCTCAAGTATATATTCACCCAACCGGATTTGAATCTCAGGCAAAGACGTTGGGTCAAGCTTATTATGGATTACGACTTAGGAATATCTTACACCCAAGGCAAAGCCAATGTCATGGCTGATTCACTAAGTCATAAATCCTATTGTAACAACCTCATGTTGCTACAAAATCAACCACTTCTCCATGAGGAATTTCGTAAGTTAAATCTCCACACTGTTCCTCGAGGATTCCTTTCTACTTTGGTGGCGAAACCGACTCTTGAGGATCAAATCATTGCTGCCCAGAAGCAGGATACTGGAATCTCCAGGATCAAGAGCAACACTGCCAAGGGAGTTGCTGGTCGCGTCTCGGCAGATGATAAAGGTGTTGTAATCTTTGAGAACCGCTTGGTGATTCCCAAGAAGCAACAACTCCGAGAACTGATCCTTAAAGAAGCTCATGAATCTCCTCTCATGATTCATCTCGGCAGTACTAAGATGTACCAAGACCTACGCCAGAGGTTCTGGTCGACCCGGATGAAGAGAGAAGTCGCTCAATTCATTGCTAACTGTGACGTTTGTCATCGCGTTAAGGCAGAGCATCAAAAGCCAGCTGGCACCCTTCAACCCTTGGCTATTCCCGAGTGGAAATGGGACAGGGTCGGTATGGATTTCATCATCGGCTTTCCAAAGACAAAGAAAAGGAATGATGCCATCTTCGTGGTCATCGATCGCCTTTCCAAAGTTGCTCATTTCCTTCCAGTCCGAGAAAGTATAACTACTAGTCAGTTAGCAGACCTGTATATTTCTCAAATAGTTTCTCTTCATGGTGTTCCTCTAGAGATCAATTGAGACCATGGAATGTTTTGGGAAAGTTTCCAGAATGCTATGGGAACTCATCTCTCCTTTAGCACCGCTTATCACCCTCAGTCAAGTGGTCAAGTAGAAAGAGTCAATCAAATTCTCGAAGCTATGCTCAGAGCTTGTGTTATCTCATTCAGAATGAATTGGGAGAAATGTCGTTCGTTCGCCGAGTCTGCTTATAACAACAGCTTCCAGTCTAGTCTGGGCAAAGCTCCTTTCGAAGTTCTTTATGGACGAAGATGTCGAACGTCATTAAACTGGTCAGAAACCGGTGAAAGACAATTCTTTGGACAGGATATGATCCAGGAGGTGGAAGACCAAGTTCGCATCATTCATGAGAATTTAAAAACAGCCTAGTCTCGTCAAAAGAGCCAATATGACTGTCATCATAAGGATGTAAGTTATGAAGTTTACGAGAAGGCTTACCTTCGGGTTACACCTCTGAAGGGTACCCATCGCTTCTGTATCAAAGGAAAATTGGCTCGTCATTACATTGGTCATTTTCGCATTCTCGCTAAACGAGGAGAAGTTGCCTACCAATTGGAACTACCTCCATAGCTTTCCAAAGTTCATGATGTGTTCCACGTCTCTCAACTGAGGCATTGCTTCAAGGATCTTGTCCGTGAAGTAGACAACGAAACGCTTGATCTTCAAGATGACCTCTCATATCGAGAATATCCTGTTCGTATTCTCGATGAAGCCGAGCATAGCACTCGACGTCGTATCATCAAGTTTCTCAAGGTTCAGTGGTCACACCATTCCGAGGATGAAGCAATCTGGGAGCGCAAAGATCATCTTCGGCTTGAGTACCCCGCACTCTTCCCGACTACTCTTGAATCTCGAGTCGATATTGTTGTTTAGTGGGGGTGAGTTGTTACAGCCCTAGCTAACCTTGGTTGTGTTTGCATTCATGCATGTATTTTTAATTTCAATTGAAAATGAAATGAGGGATGTTCAAGCCTGACAATTCAAATTTTGTCAAATAAGCAATATAAAAATTGCTTCAAAGTGAACCAAGAAAATGACCGTGGTATTCTAATAAAATATTGGAATGAGGTAAAAATGCCACCAATATTCTGGAATCACAGAAACATTTTTTTGGGCTTTTGAATTAATCAAATAATTATTTCCATTGGATTATATTTACTATATATAATATATAGATCCAAAGACTCTGAAATTTATTATGTGACACTGGATAAATCCACTTAGTGCACATATGCATTTTTCAGGATTTATGAAATGGTTTTATATTTTAGTTACAAACCAAAACAAATGTCAGAAAAACAGAAAACAAACAAAAATAAAACAGAGAGGCCACATACCTGTAGCCGGCCTAGCTAAGGAAGCAGCCTAGCCCAGGGGCAGGCTCGTCTTCCACCTCCGCCAATAGGGAGAGGGGAATGAGAGCACGGCGAGCCATCGCGCCAGCTCCTGCATCATGCTGGCAGCCTCCCATGCGTCCCTATTCGATCTAGAAGACCGCCAAGACCCTCCTCGAGCTCATTCCCCCCTGCCACTCTCTCTCCCCTAAGATGCACTCTCCCGCACCAGACCCAAGCACGCCGTCGGTGCCGCTCGCTGCCCACATGGCCACGGCGCTCTCCGAGCCTCCCCGACATGCTGATTAGCTTTGCAGAGCCACCTCCCTAGTCCTCGTCGAGCTACACCAGCCCGAACGGCCTCGAACGCCGGCATCTCCATCATCTTCAACCTCTGGCCACCGGACACCAGGGTCAAATTCGTCGGCTCCCGATCGTCTCCGGCCTCCCCGTAACCTCCAGAAGACTCCCCGTGAGCTCCTCGTCCATTTACCTTTGTTTTTTAGCTCACGCGCTTGCCGTAGCCCTGGTAACCTTCGAAGCCGAGATCCTCTCCCCGCCGGCGATGACGCCGATATGACTGCATGTGCCGTATCCTGCGTCGGAGCACGTAGGTGTGCTCAGTGCTTCCTAACGAAGTCGCAGCCACCACTAGCTCGGCCTGATGTGCCCCGAAGCGCCGAGTCCAATCTCACCAAACCACGGCCGCCACCAAAGCTTGTCGCTGGCCACATTTCCAGCGATCCCCGCAGCCATGGACACCACCTCTTCACGCGGACGAGCCAAGGCTATCGCCTGGTGGTCTCAGCGCGCCAAACAGCCACCCGTATCCCAAACCCGAGCATCTCCCGCGAAGCACCGCCGCCGTTTTGGTCACCGGCCTTTAAATGCCGGCGACACCGACATGGCCGGCTTGCTTAGCCACTAACCAGCCACCTCAGCCACTGACGGTGGGCCCCAGCAGTGGGTCAAACCCAAGTCAGCGTGGGATTAGCTTCTGGGTCACTTACCAGTGGACCCCACTGGTCAGGTTTGACCTAGACCTGGCACCGTTGACTGCTGACACAAGCATGACATAGTGCTTATGTAATTATTAATTTCTAGCTTAAAATCAATTCAACAAATTCCAGAGAATTGCCTAAACTTTAGAAATTCATAGAAATTAATTTGTAACTCAGATTGAAATAATTTATATATGAAAAATTATCAGAAAAATACAAGGAATCTGATGGTACCGTTTTCATGCATGTTTGGACAACCTAAAGTTGCTGGATATGACAATTCAATAAATGGCACTTTAAATGCCTTATGCGGAGTTTGAATTTGACCTATATTGATCAAATATCTCGCATATAATTTGTGGTCACTTGCATTAGCACTAACCAGCAACATGTCAACAGGTCATACTCATGCATCATTGTGAAGCATTTGTCGTGTTTAAATTGTTCCTTGTTTGATCTTTGTCGATGGACTTGCGAGACGTAGTTATCGACATCATCGAAGAATAGCTGAGTTCTTCCGATCAACACGCAAGCAACCCCCCTTGAGAATTTTGATATAATCCCACTCTCTCGCTCGTGCTCTCATTTCAATGTATTAGGACAAACGATTCAACTGTTACTTGTGTTCCGGTAGCTGAACCCACTCCTCTGCATGACCTATCATTGTCACTAGCTAAACCAAGCAACCTAGTATACCTCGTAGATGCTTGAGTCATGTTGTGCCATAACCCTGTTATGCTTGCTATGCTTAGAGTTGTGTCTGGTCTGACTCATCTGGGTGATGAACCAGAGTGATATGGATGTGTTCTAATGATGAGAGTTAAGTGTTGAACCTGTTTTGGTAAAGGTAGTAACGAGAGGCCATGTAGGAGTACATGGTGGGTTGTCTCATTGAAACCGCTCATAGGAACTGATTTCCATGTTTGTGTTCCAAGACTAGCTACTACCGCACATTGGGTGTAACGCCCAAGATGCGATCCTATCCTTATTTTGGCTCGAGGGCCCCGACAGGGATAGAAGCACATCTCGTCATTTCGCAAGAATGGATATCATTACAAGTACATGTAAAGAAGAGATGAGTATATGGAATTGTCTTACACTCGCCACAAGCTAAATCAAGATCACATCAATACAGCATCATATACAGTCATCATATACAGTCATCATACAGAAGAGCAGGGTCCGACTACGGACGAAATCAAATGATAAAATGGCATCCATCCTTGCTATCCCAGGCTGCCGACCTGGAACCCATCATATGATCGAAGAAGAATAAGAACTCCAAATCATACAAGCATCGCTCTCACGTCAAAGCATCGCATTACCTGTATCTGCAACTATTGTTATAGTAATATGTGAGCCACAGGGACTCAGCAATCTCATTTCCAAGAGTATCAAGACTATTAAAGCTTAATGGGTGAGGTATGGTTAAGTGGTGAGGCTGCAGCAAGCACTAAGCATTTATTTGAGTGGCTAACTTACGAGTACATGAAGAAGGGGGGGTGATTGTCGCATAAACGGGCGTGAACTAGTAATGATCAATAAGTGATCCTGAACACCTACCTACGAGTCAAACATAACCCCACCGTGTTCTCTCTCGGTTCAGAAATTCATGAGAAGAGACAGTCACGGTTACGCACACAGTTGGTGTATTTTATTAGAGTTTACATCAAGTTCTCTACGACCGGATGTTAAACAAATTTCCAAGTTGCCACATAAACGCGGGCACGGCTCTCATGAAAGGTTTAACCCTGCAGGGGTGCTCCAACTCATCCATCACAAACTAACCACAAGCTATGTTGGAGCTCCTCAACCGCGGGATGACCCGTAGTATATGTGGAATTCTGATGGAAAATCTCAACCTTGAGATATCCCGAAGTGTCCTCGAAATCCAGCGCACAAGACATTCGAGGAAGGTAAAACAAATCCAGCAAGGCCGCCCGACGTACCGACAATCCCAATAGTAGCCGCGTATCTCGTTCTCAGGGCATGACCGGATGGGCAGGACGTCGGGTTGGCTGAGACCTCGGGTGACCAGGGGGCGCCGGACATTCCCCGGTTTGGACCAACACTCATGAGGAGCACTGACCCAGGGGCTTGATTAATTATCCATGGGGTGATCATGCCCTATGCAAATTTTAGTTGTTATTAAGCAAATAGTACCAATGTTGGGCCTTGCCAGAAGATTTTTATCAAAAACGAAAATCAAGGGGGTCCCCATAACAACCCCGAGCATGTTAGGAGTGCTCAATATGGAACATAACACTAGTACACAAGTAACTAGGGCGGCAAAGCTGGAACAAAACACCAAGTAAAAGGCCAAGCCTTCCACCCTTTACCAAGTATATATGTGCATTAAATTAAATAGCAATAATATTGTGATAGCTCAAAACATCCATGTTGGCACATGGAAACAATTGCACCTACAACTAGCAACGCTATAAGAAGGGCTGAGCAAGCGGTAACATAGCCAAACAATGGGTTGCTGGGATGTGGAGGGGTTAGAGGCCTATCATGGCACTTGGGAGGCTTGACAACAAGTGATAAGTAGCGAGACAAGCGATAGAAACGAGAAAGATAGCATGGCAATGATAGTAATCGTATCCAGGGAAATGGTCGTCTTGCCTGAGATCCCTCTTGGAAGAAGATCGAGTCCATGCAGAAGACGCACCAACGTAGTCGAACGAATCCTCACACTCCGATCGCTTTCGGAACTCTATCGAGAAGAAGCAATCCAAAAACAAACAATCAACACACGATAATTAAACACCACAACATATGCATGACATGATGCACATCAAATATGATGTATGTTATGCACGACAGGGCAAAGCACAACAATCAACCTCTACACATTAAGTGAAGCTCAATATGCAACGAGATGCATATTGATGAAACTCCACATTCAAATCATTAATTCACTCTTGTTTATTTACACGACAATACTAAATGTTGTTAAGCATGGCAAGAGGTGAAGCATAAGTAAACTAGACCTCTTGGCGAGTTTAACTGAGGCCGGAAACAACATATAACATTTCCGAAACGACCCCATGTGCAAATTATGAATTCGGTCCAGAGATGAACTAAACAGATTTTACATTTATTAAACAGGGAAATAAATGCGCAATGTGATTCTACACGTCATTCTAGTCGATTTACATATATAGAACATTTGCAACGGAGCTACGGCCTAAAAGATATGGCACACACAAGATGAACATGTCATGAATGCAAAATGCATGCAAACAACAACCATAAATATGTCAAATCATGGATGCAACAAGATTTTATGAAATTACATGGAACTCTAAGCAAGTTTCATATATGACATGTTTAAAACAGAGCAACGCTTCAACCACAACAACCAACACAAGTTTTAGTTAAATTCTGCCCAACACAGCAAGATGGCGTTTTGCACACATGAAAACAATAAGCTACAAGATCCTAAAATGCACAAACAAGACATGTGGCTGTAGCCTACATGATGCACAACAATTCATATCATCACAGCGAATTGAGTAGAAGCATGGATCAGTAGGAAATAAGCTCACAAGACGGCAAGAAAATATAAAAGATTAGGACTTAGTGAAAATCACAGTTTTTAACAGAGCAGTTTTATCACGAAGGCATATTGGCACCAGTAAAACTATATTATACCTGTCATATATTGGCATGAAACTTAACAACATGGTAGAGTACATGATGCACTATAATTCCTTCCATTATGGCAACATCAAATTATGCACATATTCGTGGCAAACATCAACACAACATGGCATTCTGAAATAACCAGATTCTCAGACTTAGTGAAAATTAGACTAGACATGTGCAGCAGTTTTTAACAGATTGACATGTTGGACAGCGGAATTAATTATGATTCTAAACCTATTCATGCAAACTATTGGCACAATATGATAGGGCATAACATGCTTTACAATACATCCCATTGTGGCAATACCAAAGGAGCCAAAGATCAATAGAAAAACAGATGGCAAGATAGCAACAAAATAACACAGTTTCAGACTTAGAATTATTTAGACCCCTTAAAACTGCAATATTTTTATGGCATGTTGGCAACAAGAAAATAACACCTGAACATGGATTTCTATAGCAACCAAAATTACCAGGGCCTAGCACACATGTTCAAGGGCATATCTCATGTTTGCAAATATTCCAAAATATGCATGGATTAATTCACACAAAATAGACAAAAGAGCATCATAGCCAAAATGACATGCACACAAAGTTGCTCAAAAGACAACTAAATTCACACAAAATAGACAAAAGAGCATCATCGCCAACTAAATGCATGGATTTTTCTACCCCAAGATCATATATAATATGTGGGTTTTTTACTATAAAATGAATGACACAATAATTATGTGAGATTAGGAAATAAGCCGTTTTAGCAAGTTATTTATACAAATTAAATGCAAACATGACATCAAACATTTTTATCATGCATGAAAAAGGGATATGAATAATCTAGACATTTTACATAAATGGTTTGTTTAATTCGGATGGACACTTAATTATTTATGCTCAATGCAAATCATGCCATTCACAAATTAAATAAAATAGCGTGTTAAACATTTTACATATGGATGAAAGTTGGATACTGTGAATCTACACAAAATTCTACACATTTTACATATATAAAATATTTCGATACGGTGCACGGTTAATTACTCATTGGCATTTTAAAAACATGCATTTTTCTGTAATAAAAAAAACGTTAATGGGCCGGATCTGAAATAGAGGTCCAACAGGAACCGCACGCAATTTACTAATATACTCTCAGGGGAAAGGGTAAGAGGGCATCGCTCACATTGGGCCTTGAAGATGCGGGGCTGGGCCCGAGGCACACCTGGCCACGGGGAGAGGCGGCTGGGCCGGGCGAGGCCCACGAGCGGGCGAAGCGCTGGCTCGGGCGCCCGACGTCCTCCTCCTCGCTCCCGATCGGATCAGGGGAGGCGACGCCATGCCACTGCGACCGGGGGCGCCGGCGGGCAAGGGTGCGACCAGGGATGGCCGGATCCGGCGCGGGCCACCCGGATCTGAACACCCGATGGATCCGGCGCGGGCCACCCGGATCTGCCAACTCCCGACGGATCCAGCGACGAGCTGTTTGAGGGAGCGGGGCTCGGCGGCGGTGCACGGCTGTGGTGGCAGGCTAGCGCTGGCTGGCAGCGGCTAGGCAGCGAGGTCAGGCGGCGAGGTCCTCTGACGTGGAGGCGCGGCGGTGGCGGGGTGCACCGGCGAGGCGACGGCGCGGCGGGTGCCCAGGAAGGCTCGGGCGAGCTCCTTCGGTTGGCGACGCGGGTTCGCTCGCGGGCGGCCGCGCTTGGGCGGGCCTGGATGGGCTCGTCAGTCCTCCCACGGGCCTGGGCGGGCCTGACGTGAGGTGGGAGGAGGCTGGGTGGACAAGTGGCGGCGGTGGAGAGGATGCGCATGGAAAGCGAGGAGGGGATAGGGTTTCGCCCAAATCAGGCAGGGAAGGTGTCTATTTATAGCAAAAGGGACTAGGGTTAGCAGTTTCTGTCCGTTTTCGGACCGTACGATCGCGATCCGATGGCCACGAATAGAGGGGGGATAGTTTGGGCTAGTGGGCTATGGAGAGGTGGTTCGGCCAAGAAGAGAGGGAGGTTTGCGGACCGATGTGGAGTTTTAAAACATCGAAAACGTCCGACAAATAACGATGACGGTGCCGCTACGGTCGACCGTTCAGGTATCAAACAACCTCCGATTGCGACGAAATTTGGCAGACGGTCTACCTACAATAAAACAATACCGCATGCCCAGTTTCGACCCAATCCGAGAATATTTTCCGCGTGCCTTTTAAAACATTTTTTTAACGATGTCACGGGCTCGTGCGTGTGTGGTTGGCACAAAATGGTCGACAACGAAAACGGAGAGAACCGGCAACTATAAACGGATGCCCGTTTTGAAAAGTCATGTCGACAAAATGCCGATGTTATGCAGATGATGCGAATGATGCGATGATGAATGTGACAAACAAACGAATCACACGGCGAAAGTGGAATAAAAGGGTAATCTTCTGGAGCGTCGGTCTCGGGTTGTTACATTGGGCTTCGGTAACTCGAGCTCTCTCGGCCTATTAACCTACCCTGTTCTTAGTCCAGGGGTCGCAGTAGTTCGATATGATGATAGGTGTGGCCAGGCATGCGAAGTGGATGAACGGCCCAATCGGGACCAACTTGGTGCCCTGCTCACAACGTTTGAGGCCATGTTGGAAACCACGGCCGGACTTCCATTATGGGTTCCAACTCAGATAGGCGACTGCCTTGGACGTGAGTCATTAAAGCTCTCCTGTACTCCAGGGAAACAGCCACGCGCCCCGACCGGTCCCACCTAACTACCTGCCTCCTCGACACCTGGCCGATGTAGACAATTAGCCCAGCGACGTGGAGCGATGGCTTGGTAGGAGAGGCCGTGGCGGGAGCGCTATTGTCCGAGCCCCCAGGGCCGGTTCGCTCGAGCACTGTACGAAGAGCTTGACGTCCAGATCCAGCCTAGCAGGGTCCCGCCGGTCCGAAGGCCGCGTTCGTCTGGTGCACAAGTGAGTGTACTAAGGGCCCCATTCTTTAGTACAATGACAGTAGGATTACATTTTTAGACCTCATGGTGGCCCGAACCTGGGTAAACGTGCGTCTCCTTCTTGTGCTCTCCGATCATACCCTCGAAGTGGTCGTTGTCTGGTAGTAGATTGTGAGTAGCTCCCCAGTGTTCGAACCAGGGTTCTTG
Organism: Elymus sibiricus; assembly: GCA_039707655.1. Lineage (NCBI taxonomy): Eukaryota > Viridiplantae > Streptophyta > Magnoliopsida > Poales > Poaceae > Elymus > Elymus sibiricus. The sequence goes on along the minus strand of CM077669.1, from coordinate 200,874,273 downwards.
AAGGTTTTCCCATAGTCCCAAAACCAACCTTTGACATTTGGCATGCCACGTAGGGGGGCTGCTTTCGCATCTTCTTCCTCGACTCTGCTCAACATTGACATGGCCAAGGTGGGCCGCGAGAGGTATGCCCGCCTGGCCCACATGCTCCGCACAGCGCCCGTCGTGAATACCGACCGCCGCAGGCATCCTCATGCCACCACCGAGCCCGCGGCCAAGGAGGCACAGGCCTCCTCCGCCCACCATTCCATGCAGGCGAACCCTCCGCCTGCGTGCAACGCCATAGTCTTCGCACGGTCGCCACAGCCTACTAGCTATACAGGCCACGCTCCTCATGGCACCGGAGCTGCTACGCTATTGCCCGACTCCGGCCGGCTACGACGCCTAGCTCGCGTGCATCACCGAGCTCGTCAACATCGCTAGAGACGCCCCTCTCTCACCAAATCCCTGCCTCCTCCTCCTCTGACGCACGGTGCAAGTGCAAGGCAGGACGCTCCTCGTCCAACTCCTCCACCCAGCGAGGGTGATGGGCATCATCATGGTGCGCGTGCCCATGAGCCGTCCCATGGAGCATCCTTGTCGCCCCACGCAGACCACAACTGCTGGATCATCCACCACGCAGCTCCTGACGGGCGCGTGATCCTCGAAAGGCAGCGCGAGCACCAGAATCACACTCTCCAAGATGTCGCAGCAGCGGGGCGCCCGAACCGTGCTACCCTCACCGGTGGCGTTCTATCCAGCAGTGGGGGCTATCACGCCTTCACCCCTGAGCTGCGTCGCGTGGTGTGGCCCATGCCGTTCAAGCCGGAGCTGCCTCCTCGTTATGACGGCTCCCCCAACCCCACGGAGTTCCTGCAGATCTACGCCATAGGCATCAAAGCTGTGGGCAGTGAAGACAAGGTCATGGCGAACTTGTTCCCTATGGCCCTCAAGGACACTATGCACTCGTGTCTGATAAACCTTCCTGAAGGCTCCATCTCTTCATGGTCTGAGTTGTGCCCGCAGTTTTTCTCCAGCTTCAAGGGCACGTACGAGCGTCCCCTCACCCTCAACGACTTGCCTCTCATGGTCTGGTCTGAGCTATGCCAGCAGTTTGCTGGTGGCGTCTCCTGGCAAGAATTGCCTCTCCTTCTGTGTCGTTTGCCCAGCTATCTTTGCTTCTTTCGCCATGCCGCAGGATGGGTGTCATTAAAGCTCTGCTGTACTCCAGGGAAACAGTCACGCGCCCGACCAGTCCCACCTACCTGCCTGCCTCCTCGACACCTGGCCGACGTAGATAATCATCCTAGGGATGTGGAGCGACGGCTTGGTGGGAGAGGCCTTGGTGGGAGTGCTATTGTCCGAGCCCCCGGCAAGGAAGGCTTGCCGGTGCGCTCGAGCCACTGTACGAAGAGCTTGGCATCTAGATCCATCCCGGTAGGGTCCCGTCTGGTGCACAAGTCAGGGTACTAAGGGTCGTGTACTTTAGTACAATGACAACAGGATTACGTTTTTACACCTCATAGTGGCCCGAACCTGGGGAAACCTGCGTGTCCTTCTTGTGCTCTACGTGTGTAGCCTCACCGTGGGCGTTGTCTAGTAGCAGATTCTGAGTAGCTCCCCAGTGTTCGAACCAAGGTTCTTGAAGGTTTTCCCATAGCCCACCGTTCCAAGAAGGCGAACCCTCCACCCACCGGTACAAGCAGGTGAACCCTCCGCCTGCGTGCAACACCACAGTCTTCGCACGGTCGCCACAGCCTGCCAGCTGCACAGGCCGCCCTCCTCATGGCACCGGAGCTGCTGCGCTATTGCCCAACTCCGGTCGGCTAAGACGTCTGGCTCGCGCGCATCAACTAGCTCGTCAACACCGCTGGAGACGCCCTGGCTCTCACCAAAGCCCTACCTCCTCCTCCGATGCATGGCGCAAGTGCAGGGCAGGACGCTCCTCGTCTAACTCCTCCGCCCCGCGAGGGTGATGGGCATCATCGTGGTGCGCGTGCCCGGGAGCCATCCCATGGAGCATCCTTGTCGCCCCACGCAGACCACAGCTGCCAGATCATCCACCATGCAGCTCCCGACGCGCGTGTGATCCTCGAAAGGCAGCGCGAGCACCAGAATCACACTCTCCAAGATGTCGCAGCGGCCGGGCGCCCGAACCGTGCTGCCCTCACCGGTGGTGTTCTAAGTAGCAGTGGGGGCTGTCGCGCCTTCACCCCTGAGCTACGCCGCATGGTGTGGCCCATGCCGTTCAAGCCGGAGTTGCCTCCTCGTTACGACAGCTCCCCCAAACCCATGGAGTTCCTGCAGCTCTACGCCATCAGCATCGAAGCCGTGGGCAGTGACGACAAGGTCATGGTGAACTTGTTCCCTATGGCCCTCAAGGACGCGATGCAGTCTTGGCCGATAAACCTTCCTGAAGGCTCCATCTCTTCGTGGTCAGAGCTGTGCCCGCAGTTTGTCTCTACCTTCAAGGGCACAAATGAGCGTCCCCTCACCCTCAACGACTTGCGCGCTGTGCGCCAGCAGCCTGACGAGACTCTCCGCAAATACATTCAGTGCTTCTGCCAGGTGCGCAACAAGATCCCACGTGCTTTTGTTGCCGCAATCATCTCCGTGAGTGTCACGGATGTCAAGATGCGCGAGAAGCTCGCCATCAACGATGAGCTCGACACCGTCGCCACACACTTGAACCAAGCCGACCGATACTCCAAGGTTGAGGAGGGTCGCCTCTTCGCCCACAATGATTCGGATGCATCTCTCGGTCCTACCAAGGCCAAGAACAAGAATGCCAAGTGCAAGGGCCCGACTTTACTCGCGGCGGAGCCTGAGCAGAAGCGTGGGTGCGACCGCGATGAGCCCCCACCCAGGAAAGATGGCCGCCCAGCGAACGCCTTCCACAAGGTAAACACTGATCGCACCGAGACTGCCACGGGCAGAAGATACTCTAGCAGGATCTCCAAGGTAGGCGCAATGAACGCAACCATCACAGTGGAGGCCGCAGCGGCGCGCACAATGGTGGCCGTTGGAACGACCGCAACAATGACAATGACCGCAATGTCAACAGCAACAACAACTGACGACAGGGCTGGCGGAACCAGCCTCAGCAAGCTAATCCTTCTCAAGCCAATGCCGCCCCGCCCCGTGGCAACAGGAACAACTTGCCCGATGAAGACGCTGGGGGCTACGAGGAGCCTCACGAGGTGGCATGCCTCCATGGTGGAGTTCAGGCTCCCGCCTCCAACCGCCACTTCAAGCAATTCTCCTGTGAGGTTAACGCTACACTCCCCGGAGTTGACATCTCCATGCCCCTCAGGTGGTCGCAGTTCCCGGTCTCCTTCGACTCCAACAACCACCCCAGGTCCAAAAGGTCTATTTGGATGATCCCTCTGTTATGCACACCAACCATCAACAACGTCGCCGTCACCAAGACGCTTATTGATGGCGGCGCAGGCCTCAATGTACTCTCTGTGGAGACCTTCGAGGTGCTCCAAGTGGCTTACGAGCGCCTGATGCCGACGAGGCCCTTCTCGGGCGTGATTGATGGCTCCACCCTGCCCCTGGGCCAAGTGCGCCTTCCTGTCACCTTCGGCAGCCGCAAGAACTAACGCACCTAGCACATCGACTTTGACGTGGCGCACATTGTCCTCCCTACAACACCATCTTAGGCTATCCAGCACTCGCCAAGTTCATGGAAGTAACTCATCATGCCTAGAACACCGTCAAGCTCCCGGGCTACAACGGCACCATCGCTATCCGCTGCGATGAGAAGGATGCTGTGTGTACCCTCGAGAGTGCCTACAGTGCTGCCGCCATCGCCCATCCTGCCGACAAAGACGACGTGGAGCCTGCGCCCTCTAAGAAGATGCGAATGTTCTATCACGCACGCATGGGGACAAAGAAAGTGTCGCTGGACGGCAGTGGCTCCGGGCCAACCATCACCATCAGCAACGGCCTCTAGGCCAAATAGGAAGGTGATCTTGTCACCTTCCTTTAGGCAAATGCTGATATGTTCGCCTGGACACCATCAGACATGCCCGGTGTGCCAAGAGAGGTGATCGAGCACCACCTAGCCGTGTGTCCAAACGCATGGTCCATGAAGCAAAAGGCACGATGTCAGGCGATAGAGAAACAAAAGTTCAACGTTCAAGAGACCAAGAAGCTTCAAGAAGCAGGTTTCATCTGCAAGGTACTCCATCCCGAGTGGGTTGCCAATCCTGTCGTGATCAGAAGCACAGCGGAGAGGGGCGGATGTGCATCGACTTCACTGATCTCAACAAGTCCTACCTGAAGGACCATTTCTGGATGCCACGCATCAACCAGATCGTCGACTCCATAGCTGGGTGCAAACTGTTTTGCTTCCTGGATGCCTTTTCAGGCCCCACCAGATCAAGATTGCCAAGGAAGATGAAGAGAAGACTACCTTCGTTACTCCATGCCGAGTGTACTGCTACATTTGTCTGCCCTTCGGCTTGAAGAGTGGAGGAGCCACCTTCCAGAGACTGATGCACAAAGGCTAGGAGCCTTAGATGTGAAGGAACACAGAGGCCTATGTCGACGACATCGTCATCAAGACGCGCGAAGAGAAATCCCTTATCAAAGACCTTGAGGAGACCTTCTCCAAACTGCACAAGATCAAACTCAAGCTCAACCCTTCCAAGTGTGTCTTCGGAGTCCCCTTAGGTAAGCTCCTTGGCTTCCTTGTCTCCCACTTGGTATTGTAGCAAACTATGAGAAGATTCAAGCCATTGAGAAGATGTGTTCTCCCCGCAACCTCAAGGAAATGCAGAAGCTGACGGGATGTGTGGCTTCGCTCGGGCGTTTCATCTCCAAGTTCGTCGGAGGGCTTTGCCTTTCTTCAAGAGGACTCCTGAAGCTTGTTGGAGATATGCCCTAGAGGCAATCATGTGATGATTTCATTTCCTATGTATTCATGATAATTTTGCATTGTCCTTTAACATCATCTGTGATATGTATCAATAAGTATGTGACTTATTTGTGAGACTATATATTGTATGATGATTATTCTAATAGTCCCTAGTTGTTAAGGTTATGCGGACACATATCCTTTACTAGTATACGATTCAGTTGATGAATATTTTTCACAAGTCATGTGCATAGAGATTCTAAACTGATAGTATGGACTCGGGGATTGAGCTCACCGAGTCAGACAGACCCACTTTGAGACACAGCGAGATATTGTCATCTGTTAGTCTCATGTACAATGTATATGCCATGTCCTAGACCCGAGGTCCTCGCATATTCTCGAGGTGAGGATCGACTCACTTGGGGTCTATCAAACGCTACACCGTAACTGGGAAGTTATAAAGGTAGCTTTCGGGTGAGTCATGAGACATGCCGTGAAACATGGTTGACCAAGATGGGATTTGACCCTACGTAAGGAGAGATATTCTCTGGCCCCTCTCAAGTTATCAGATTCAGAAAGCATGGCCATGCGACATGGGTTAAGGGTTAACCCAGTTTGGGAATCTAAATCACAGTTTCGAGAAGAGATGTCGAGCTACCACAAGGGTGACACGTACTCGCCTTGAGCTCGACAAACTATGTCATGAGTCAAAAGGAATGTTGTATCTGACACATTGTCGTGGTTCGTCTAACGACTTTGCGCACACATGGGAGTTGGCACGTTCTGCTAGGAGCCGCTACCGACTATCGACTAGGGTCGTGTCCATGTGTATGTGAACCTATAGGGTCGCACACTTAGAGATTGTAGCCCATTCGGATTGGATCCGAATGGAAAATGGGACTAAAATCGTCGTGGGCCTCAAGTGTTGAGCACACCTCGGAGGTCTATATAAAGGGGACTGGGCGCACCTTTTAGGGTTGATCCTTTTCTCCCCTTGACAGCCACCGCCACTCCCCACGCAACCATGCCATGCGATCGGACCTAGAAGTCCACCTCCCAACACTGCCCCCATACGTGTGGATACCTTGGAGGGCTCACATCTGCGGTGCTTGGACGAACCGTTCGAGGGATCCGCGAGGAGCTATTCTTGGGAGATCACTACTCGTGGGAGATCGGCTACAGGAGGAGGAGACGGATCGGTTGATCGACTACACGCATCACCAACTCTACTTCATCTGCGGTGACTACGTGTCTAGTGGTAAACCAGATCCCGTGATCTATTTCTAGAAGCATGTTTTTGGGTGCGCGATAGAAATTTTTATTTGGCGCTAGCTGTAACAACCCGAGACCGATGCTCCAGAGGATTCCCCTTTTGTTTCGTTGTCGCCGTGTGATTTATTTGTTTGTCGCATCCATCGTCGCCTCATTCACATCATCCGCATTGCCTCGGCACTCCGCTGCCATCATTTTTTTGCAAAACTTGCATCCATTAGTAGTTGTCGTTTCTCCCCATTGACCGTTTCGAGACCAACTACACACGCATGCACCCGCGGCATTGCAAAGTTATTGTTTTTTAAAAGTATGTATAAAACTTTCTCGGAATGGGTCGAAACTTGGCATGCGGTCTTAATATATTGTGGGTAGAGCGCCTGCCAAATTTCGTCGCGTTCGGAGGTCGTTTAATACCCGATCCGTTAAACATATAGCGGCATTTTAGTCGGTCGAACGTCAGACATTTCGGTATTTCAAAACTTTGTGCCGGGCCGCAATCCTCTCTCTTCTTTCAGCCCAACCACACTACAGAGCCCACTAGCCCAACATAGCCCTTCCTCTGCTTCCGGATCGTCCGATCGAGATCGAACGGTCCGAAAATGGAGCAAATCCCCTAACCCTTGCCCCTTGTCTACAAATGGACACCCAACCTGCCATTTTTGAAACCCCCTAGCCTGCACCTACCTCCAGCCGCCACCACTCCTCGAAATCCGTGCTGGCCGAACCCCCCATCCGCCACTTGGCGCCGCCGTAGCCATCGTCCCAGCCAACCGCAGCGCGCTACGTCGCCCCGAGTCTCCTCTCTAGCCAACCCGCAACCGCCGCACCGCACAACCAGCCTCCCCACCAGCCGCGGCCCGCCAGGCCCAACCGGGGACCGCCCGGGCCCGAAACCGTCGCCGCCGCGCCCGCTCGGGGAGAGATGCTCCCGAGCCTGCCCTCCGCAAGCTCCTCCCCGATCCCGATCTGGATCGAGGGAACGAGGCCGCGTCGCCCTGCCTAAGCCAGCCGTCGGAGCCCCGCGTTGCCAGCCCTGTAGCAGGCCGGACCCCGCCGCTGCTCCTCTTGTCTCTCCCTCCCCCTGCTTCTCTCTCCCTGTCTCATCTGCTCCCCCCCGTTGGGTGTGCAGGAACTGCCATGGCCTGGGATCCGCGTTGCCGGTCGCCGTTTTGTCTTGGATCGGGCCGGAATGGAGCGCCTTGGCCTCGCCATGCACAGATCCGGCCGGGGCTACGCCTCCTTGGTTGTGTCCTCCATCGGAAGGACGAACAGAGCGATGTCGCCCGCCTCGCGTTGACCTCGCTGGCCTGGGCCGCGATCTCCCCTAAGGCCCAGCCTCAACCGAGGCCCAGCCTCCTTCCACCGACGGGCCTCGAGCCCATGAGGTGAAGACCCCAGCCCGCTCCTGATGCCCTATGCTCCGCCTAGTGCACATCATAGTTACCCTGCGCCCATTGCCCATGTTGGATCTTTGTTCAGATTCGGCCCACTTATAGTTTTTTTTCTGCCTCTACGAATTTTAACATTATCCACTGGATTGCATAATTGCAGATTTTGCCATGATTTTAAAATGCAAATAATTAAATAACCATGCATCATATAAAAATGTTTTATATATGAAAAATGTGTATAATTTCATGTAGACTCACAATATCCCGCTTTCACAAATGATAAAAAAGTTGAACATGCCATTTCCTTTTAATTTGCGTAAATGTCATGATTTGCATTGCTCATAAATAATTAACCGTGCATCGGAATTAAACATGCCCTATATGCCAAATGTGTAGATGAATCATATCGCACTTTCATGCATGATAAAAATGCTTAACTTGTTGTTTGCATTTATTTTGCATAAATAACTTTCTAAAACGGTTTATGTCCTAATCTCGTATAATTGTTGTGCAATTTTTATTAAAAGTAAATACCCACATATTATATATGTTTTCGGGGTAGAAAAATCCATAGAATTTAACTGTGGCATTAGTTTTGTCATTCGAGCAAGTTTGTGTCCATGTTATTCTAATGTGGTACCCTTTTGTTTATTTTGTTAGAAGTATTCCATGCATCATATGAACTAATTTTGAACATGAGATATGCTCTTTGTGATGTGTGCTAGGCCCCGGTATTTTTGGTTGCTATAGAAATGCATGTTTAGGTGTTATTTTCTTGTTGATAACTTGCCATAAAAATGTCGTTGTTTTGAGATGCTAGAATATTTCTAAGTCAGAAACTGTGTTATTAGTTGCTGTCTTGCCATGCCATTTGCTATTGTTCTATAGCTTTTTTGGTGTTGCCACAATGGAATGTTTTGTTAACCATGTTATGCTCTATCATGTTGTGCCATTAGTTTCCATGTATAGGAATTGCAATATATATATTTCTGTTGTACAACATGCCATTCTGTTATAAACTACTGCCCATGTCCATCCTAATTTTCACAAAGTCTGAGAATCTGGTTATATAAGAATGCCATGTTGTGTTGTTGCTTGACATGATTCTGTGCATAATTAGACCTTGCCATTATGGAATGAATTGAAGTGCATCATGTCCTCTACCATGTTGTAGACTTTCAGGCCATTATAAGTGCTCTAGCATATAGTTTAATTGTTGTCAATAAGCCAACCTGATAACTCAGACTGTGAAAAACTGATATTTTCACTAAGTATGAAACTGTGTTCAAATAGCCATCTTGTGAGTTCATTTGCTATTGTACATGCTTCTATTCAACTTGATGCTATGAGATGAATTGTTTTGCATCATGTAGGCTATTGTCCCATGTCTTGGTTGTGCATTTTAGATTCTTGTAGCTTGTTATTTTGAGGTGTGCAAAATGCTATGTTGCTGTTTTGGGCAGATTTGATCAAAACTTGCGTTGCTTGTTAATGATGAACCGTTGCTCTGTTTTGTACATGCCATATATGAAAATTGCCTAGAATTTCATGTAGTTTCATAATATGTTGCTGTGTCCATGATTTGGTATGTTTGTGGTTGTCATTTTCATGCATTTTGCATTCATGTCATATTCATCTTGGGTGTGTCATATCTTTTAGGCCGTAGCTCTGTTTTATATGGTCTATATATGTAAATCGACTAGAATAACGCGTAGAATCACAAGGGATAACTTATTGCTGTTTAACAAATATAAAATATGTTAGTTCATATATGGACCAAATTCCATATTAACATATGTTGTTTCCGGCCTCATTTAAAATGCATAGATAGTGTAATTTCATTATGCTTCACCTCTTGCCATGTTAACAACATTTAAACTTGCCATGTAAATAAACAAGAGTGAACTAAATGATTTGAATGTGGAGTTTCGTCAATATGCAACCCGTTGCATATTGAACTTCAATTAATGTGTAGTAATTGATTGTTGTGCTTTGCCATGTCTTGCATAACTAAACCGGACTTGCATCATATTGTTTGCGCATCATGTCATGCATAGGTTGTGGTGTTTATCATGTGTTGATTGTTGTTTCCGGATTGCTTCTTCTTGTTAGAGTACCGAAAGTGTTCGGAGTGTGATGATTCGTTTGACTACGCCGTGTTCGTCTACGGATTCGTTCTTCTTCCAAGCGGGATCTCAGGCAAGATGAACATTTCCCTGGATACCACTACTATCATTGCCATGCTAGTTGTCTCGTTTCTATCGCTATGTCTCACTACCTACCAGTTGTTTGTCAAGCCTCCCAAAATGCCATGATAAGCCTCTAACCCTCCACATCCCAGTAAACCATTGATTGGCTATGTTACCGCTTCCTCAGCCCTTCTTATAGCGTTGCTAGTTGTAGGTGCAAGTTGTTTCCATGTGCCAACATGGATATTTTTTAGATATCACAATATTATTGCTATTTAATTTAATGCACATATATACTTGGTAAAAGGTGGAAGGCTTGGCCTTTTGCTTGGTGTTTTGTTCCACTTTTGCCGCCCTAGTTACTTGTGTACCGGTGTTATGTTCCATATTGAGCGCTCCTAACATGCTCGGGGTTGTTATGGTGACCCCCTTGACTTTCGTTATGGGATAAAACTCTTCTGGCAAGGCCCAACATTGGTACTACATTTGCCTAATAACTAATAAAATTGCGTAGGGAGTTTCCGGACCCCATGGATAATTAATCAACACCCGGGCCAGTGCTCCTCATGAGTGTTTCTCCAAACTAGAGCACTGTGCGGGGCCACCCCGGCACAACTTGGGTGATTTCTATCAGGCCACCGTACGCGTCGCTTATCCGTCGTGTCCTGAGAACGAGATATGTGGCTCCTATCGGGTTCGTCGACACGTTGGGGGCCTTGCTAGATTTGTTTTACCTTTCTTGAATGTCTTGTGCACGGTATTCCAAGGATACTTTGGGGAATCTCAAGGTTGATGTTTTCCACCGGAATTCTAAGGATACTGCGGGCTATCCCGTGGTTGAGGTTTTCCACGCAGCGTGTGGTTAGTTTGTGATGGATGAGTTGGAGCGCCCCTGCAGGGTTAAATCTTTTCGAGAAGCCGTGCCCACGGTTATGTGGCATCCTAGAAATTTGTTTAACATCCAGTCATAGAAAACTTAAAGCAAACTCAAAGAAAATACACCAACCGTGTGCGTGACCGTGACTATCTCCACTCGCGAGTTCTGAACCGAGAGAGAACACGGTGGGCTTATGTTTGACCGTAAGTAGGTGTTCATGGTCATTTAGTGATCGTTACTAGCTCACGATCATTTATGCGTAGATCACCCCTCTTATTCTTGTACTCGTAAGTTAGCCACTCAAATAAATGCTTAGTGCTTGCTGCAGCCTCACCACTTAACCATATCTCACCCATTAAGCTTTGCTAGTCTTGATACCCTTGGAAATGTGATTGCTGAGTCGCTGTGGCTCACAGATTACTACAACAACAGTTGCAGGTACAGGTAATGCGATGCTTTGATGTGAGAGCGATGCTTGTTTGATTTGGAGTTCTTCTTCTTCATCATCAATCAGAGGATGGGTTCCAGGCCGACAACCTGGGATAGCAAGGATGGATCATGATTTAGCTTGTGGCGAGTTTAAGCCAATTCCATATACTCATCTCCTCTTTACATGTACTGTTAACTATATCCATTCTTGCGAAACGACGAGATGTGCTTCTATCCCTGTCGAGGCCCTTGAGCCAAAATAGGGATAGGACCGCATCTTGGGCGTTACAAGTTGGTATCAGAGCCAGGTTCCGACCTAGGAGCCCCCTTGATCGATCGAACTTGGCCGAGTCATGTCTAGTGAAAAGCTATTTCGAGTCTAGTTATATATCGGAGAGTAGGATTCCTTTTACTCCTCGTCTATGCTCTGGTGAGGAATCCTGATGTAGGAATTTTAATTCTACCCCTCTTCTCACTCAATTTTTTAGGATCACGCGAGTATTTTGGAACCTCTATGATGTCGATGTGACCGGAACTCTGTTCATGGTGCCTCCCGTACGTGTGGATTGGACCCGAGGAGTTGAGCTCCAAGGGGTTCTTGACACATCGTTATCGTTCAGTTTCCTTAATACCTCAGGACGCGGATGTTCGAAATTGCTTCAATACTATTCGTGGTGCGAATAGTGTGGCGGCACCCAGTACTGGGGAGCGGGATCACATGTACTGCCATGTTTAGTATCGTTGTGATTACGAGGGCCTGAGGTAGATGTGTTTCCGAGGCCTTTGGTTATGTGTTGATGGATGTGATACATTGGAGAGTAGTATTACTTCTAGGAGTTGAGTGATGGATTTTACTCCTTGTATCCGTGGACCCGATTGCATAACCAAAGATTTTGGAAGTTCATAGGTGGGAATTCAAGTAGTTACCTAGGATTATCCTTCCAACAAATTCATAATGGGTTATGTATTAGTTTCTGGCTTAATTTGCAAGCTTCATCCTTTGTTTTGTTGGAGTATGGTAATTCGAGTTGCTTTGATGTCAAATGTTGTTTCCATATCTTTCCTAAATGGTGTTCTCATATTTCTATGGTAGTGCTGATTCTTTTGATCAATCAAATTTTCATGTCAGAACATATTCCGAACCAGTGCGCTTCTCTTCAAGATAATTCCATCCTATTTCAATATTTGCAAGTTCTATCCTCATCTTTACTTTTCCCGGAGTTTGTTTCATCTGTCCAAAGTTATCTTTGTTTTTTCCCACCCTCCCGCCCTTTTTCTTCATGATTAAATTCCCATCCAAGTGCTTTTCCTTTAATTGATGATTCCGCTATCTTCTCTTTCATATTGTTTCCGTTGATTCTTTTTGAAGATGCTCAAGTGTTAAGTTCATCATTCTTCGTTCTTTTTCTTCCCCGGTGGACTTGATTAAACCTCTCAGCGTTCATCATATCCTTTCCATTCCCTAAATGCTTTCCCATGTTGGAAATTGTTGTCCAAGTATCTATTGGTTTTCGTCTCTCTCTATTCTATCCGGAGTGTTCAAGATATCTCAGAAGTTTCGTGTTTTCATTCAAAATCCTTTCAAATTATTTTGAGGTTCTCACCTCATCAAGTTTTTATTTGTTCTAGTGCGATCTCTCTTCCTAAGCAATCATTTGAATGGCGTTCCTTGTAGTGGGCCCTTAACCCACAGGTTTTTTCCCGGGATCTTACATGGCTCTTCTAATCTTTTCTGGAGATCTGCTTAAGTTCTTCAAGTGTGACGTAAGAATGGATTTCCATCAGTCATATATCTTCTCCAAGATCGCTTAAAAATGTTTTCATCGATGCCTCAACCTTTCCATATTCATTGTTCCGGAGATCCCAGTAATTTGTGGTGTTGTTTCTCGTCAGAATCCTCAACAATGAAGACCGAAGGAGTGTTTCTCTTAAATATTGGTCCGTTCTTGGAGATTCGTGGTTTCAGCTTGGTGCCATCCTTTCAAATTGTTTTCAATCATGAGTAATTCCTTCCATATCTATCCGGAGCATTTCAGTGTTGTGTTGGTTGTCGATCCTCCGAAGGCCACCATTTCAGAAGATTTCTTCATTCTCAGCTTTCAGCTTTCATTCTCAAATTCTTCTCAATTGTTGTCTCTTCGTTCGTATCTCAATTCTGTCGGTGCGTCTTTCAAGATTTCTTTAGGCGGATCATGATCTCTTTGTGCTCATGTATCTCCATTCATTCATAGTATCCTCATTCCTTTGTGAATTCTCACCGGTTTTCTCCTTCAAGACTTTTTCTAGTTATTGCTCTATCTCTCTCTTCAATCTTTTACAAGAAGAATAAGTGTTATGCATAATACGTTGCTTGTGATCAATTTAACTTCGTGAAGGATAAGCATAACACAATTCTTATTCTTGCTTCATCAAGTGATTTCAATCCTTCTTCCGGAGGTTGTTCATGATATCAAAGTGCTTATCGATTCTTTTCTGGAGTTTCTAGTTTTCTCAAGTATCTCATCGTGAAGCTTCATCTAATCTTTGCATGGCCTAAATCTTGTCCTTTTTCAACCTGCAATTCTTTTCTATCATCCTTTCATTTTGGAGTTCTTTGAAGAAGTTCTTCATGGTGGTTCGTTAAGGATGTAATTCTTTCTCAAAGTATTCTTCAAGATTCTTGTGGTAGTACCTCAAGTATTCCTTATCTTTCAAAGTGCAAATCATTCTACCTTATCTTTTGAGGTGGTGATATAGCATTCTTGATTTATGAGGAGTCTCGAAGAGAATTTGTCAAGAATGAGTTATTTAAACCCATCTTTTCTTTCTCGGAGTTATCTTGGATTGAAGCTCACCAAAATCCTTTCCTAAGGATTGTTGCTATTTGCGGTGCTCATAAATGATCCAAGTTTTCTCCTCCTCCTCTCAACAAGAGAAGTTTTCAACTCTTCGTTCATCTCAATCAAATCACTTGTTTCCATTAGTGGCCGGTTGTCACCTCATAATTTTGAGATGTTTTCCATAAGCCCACAACAAGCTTTTTCTTTCGTTGTTGATTTTCCAATAACTCTGTCAGCGTTCTGGGATCGGGGGTATCCAGACCTGCCTGCCTGTGGCCCAACGCGTGGCCCACATCGACGGCCCAGTACGGCCTGGCGACAAACCCTTCAAGACAAGACCCTCGCGAGGGCCCCAGCCTCGCAAGGGAACGACGCCAAGACCTCCAGGGGAGTGGCCTACCCAGGTTGCCTCCCGAGGAGCGGAGATTCCTATGCAGTGCCCGGCCTTAGAGGCTGCGATGACGTGAGCCATGGCGATCAAGGCAGGTGGGCGCCAGCGGGCGCAGGGGGGACAGTTTCCCCTTTGGCGCTAAGGAGGCAAGGACGTATGTGGGTTCTCGAGGGACCCCCCAAAGGTTTCCCTTCCGGTGCAACAACACCAAGACCACGGGCTCGGCAGGACGGATGTCATCGCCGAGCCCACCTCTACGTCATGATAGGAGCTTTGCAGGTGAAGACCACCTTTAGCCAGGATAAGTTGTACCTTCTATCCCCCTTTAAATTTGGCCGTTGTGGGATCCCTTCCTGCCTGAGCGATAAGGGAAGAGGACCAAGGCCCACTATAAATAGGGACTAGCCACCACCGTAGAAGGGGATCGGATCCCTCGCGAGGTCACTCAACCACTTTACTAGTTCATCTACGAACCTCCTCGTGAGGCCAATCGACCAAAGCAGGAGTAGGGTTTTACACCGCAAGGTGGCCTGAACCTGGGTAATCTCTTGTGTCCATCTTCTTTCGCTCTCACGCATCTTCGGCAGGCTCTGGCTGTTGAGCGGCAGGCTTGAGACTTGGGCTGGTTGGGATCTTCGCACACGCCCCAGAGTTCAAACCTTCTCAGGTCTGCGGAGCCCTGATTCCAACATTTGGCACGCCAGGTAGGGGCGTGTCGAGGTCTCCCTTCCGGTTCCGCTTCGTCTCCGCTTCGTCGCTCCCATGGATGAGGTCTCTGAGTCTGCGCCGAGCGCCGAGCCGCCCGTGTCGCCCAGACGGCGCCCGTGGGCCGCGGCGCCCCACGCGGCTCCGCTTTTCCTACAGCTAACGCTGCCACTAGTCCTGCCATTCAAGAGCAGCAGGACTCGTCGCGCCACCCACCGCGCAGCGCGATGGCCGCACTGCTACTCCATCCCTCGTCCCCGCCTCGGCGTCGTCGTCTCACGCTCGCTACAGGCCGGCGAACGCGCAGGCTGCATTGTTCATGGCACGCGAGCTGCTGCATTACCGCCCCGCCCATGATCGCTACGATGACTGGCTTGGTCGCATCGCCGAGTTTGTCAGCGTCGCTGGCGAGGTCCCGACGCCCACCCACTCGCTCCATCCTCCGCCCTCCCAGGCGGGCGACGTGGCTCAAGGTGCACCTCCCCCTCCTTCTCTGCACGGCATCGACCTTGAGCCCAGGCGTGAAGCGCGTCCACGCAACCAGCCACACCAGGCGCCGGTGTAGGCAAGGGATGAAGCAAGCTGCTAAGTTGTGCCAAGGCCGCGAGGTGACGCGCGTGTGCTCCCTGCACCCCGCGCCATCATCAGGACCGTGCGCCGCCGGAGGCCGCGGCGCACGGGCGTCAATACCCAGCTCCCCTCGTACGCCACGCACCTGTGAGCGGAGCACCCTGTCGCGCTTTCTCCCTGGAGTTGCGCCGTGTCAACTGGCCCGGCAAGTTCAAGCCGGACCTGCCTCCACACTACGATGGCACCCCCGACCCCACAGAGTTCCTTCAGCTCTACGCACTGAGCATCGAGGCGGCGTGCGGTGATGACAAAGTCATGGCCAATTGGTTCCCCATGGCCCTCAAGGGTGGCGCTCTCTCCTGGCTCCTGAACCTCCCAGAGGGATCGATCTCTTCGTGTGATGAGCTCCACGAGTGCTTCATCGCCAACTTCCGGGGCACGCGCGACCGCGCCCTGGGGGTGAACGACCTGCGGCATGTGAAGCAGCAGCCGGGCAAGATCCTGCACAAGCACATACAATGCTTCACGAACGTGCGCCTCAAGATCCCGAAGGCGTCGGACGAGGCCATCATCTCAGCGTTTACCGATGGAGTCAGGGACGTTAAGATGAAGGAGGAGCACGCCATCCATGATGAACTGCGCACGGCCCTGGAGATGTTCAACCTAGCGAACAAGTGCGCAAGGGCTGAAGAGGGTCGTCTCTCCCTCCTCGAGCTTCCGGAGGCAGACCCTGAGGACAAGAAGGCCAAGGCTAAGGAGGCGAAGCGCAAACGGCACGCAGTGCTGGTGGCTGAGCCCGAGATGAAGCGCGGTCGCGACCAAGAAGAGCCCCCCAAGGGCGGCCGCCCGTTCTACATCTTCCACTACACCCGCAGCCACAACACCGAAGACTGCCACGAGCTCAGGACGCTCCGCGACGAGCGCTTCGGCCGCTGGCCCGAGCGCGGCGACCGTAGGTACGGCCATGGAGGAGGCCGCGGTGGAGGCCGCTGGGACAACCCGACCCATGCCAGGACTGGCCCGATCAGCCTTGCGAGGACCACTGGCGCGACGAGCCTCGTGACGGACCCCAGCGCAATCATCCTCTCGAGGCAAGCCCTCAGGGCAGTGCTGGCCTCCCTCCGCTGCCGCCGCCACCAAGGAGGAACGACGGTGACCGGCGAGATGATGGGGCTGGGGGCTTCCAGGAACCCTGTGCGATCGCCTGCATCCTGGGCGGTGCTCAGGCCCCTGCCTCCAACCGCATCTTCAAGCAGTTCTCTCGTGAGGTGAACGCCGCCCTCCCGAAGCTCGAAGCTGCGCGTCCCCTCAAGTGGTTGCAGGTCGCCATCACCTTCCACTCTAAGAACCACCTCAAGTGCGTGACCACCGCAGGCGTGCTCCCCATCCTCTGCACACCTACCATGAGCGATGTCCTCGTCACCAAGACCCTCATCAACAGCGGCGATGGGCTCAATGTCCTCTCTGTCGAGACGTTCGAGACGCTTCAGGTGCCCTACGATCAGCTCATGTCGACCAAGCCCTTCTCAGGAGTGACCGATGGCTCCACCACTCCCCTGGGGCAGGTGCGCCTCGCAGTCACCTTCGGCAAGCGCGATAACTACCACACCAAGCTCATCGACTTCGATGTCGCCCACATCCACCTCGCGTACAACTCCATCCTCGGGTACCCTGCCCTCGCCAAGTTCATGGCGGCAACCCACCATGGCTACAACGTCCTCAAGATGACAGGGAGTGGCGGTGTCATCACCATCGCTTGTGATGAGAAGGATGCAGTCTGCTCCCTCGAGCGTGCTTACCAGGCTGCGGCAGCTGAGAATTCTGACGACGAGGGCGGCATCCTGCCTCCTGATGACACGCCGAAGAAGAAGAAGCAACTCCTTCCTAAGGGCCGTCAGGGGCCGGAGGCCCTCAAGAGCGGCACCTCAGGCTCTGCGCTCATCGTTGGGGTGCCTCGCCCTCCCGCATAGGAAGGCATGCCCGGCGCCTCCCTCAGGACGGGCTCGGGGGGTTCCACCTCGAGAGTCTCTAGCCCGGCTGGCGCGACGAGGGAGGTGCTCGAGCACCACTTGGAGGCATGCTCTGACGCGCATCCCTACAAGCAAGGAACACAGCGCGAGGCGCCAGGTTCACGCGAGTTCGTCACCAACGCGATCGAGGAGCTTCAGGAGGTGCTGGCCATTCGTGGCGGGCGTCGCCCCGCACCACCCAGTATAGCTGCCGCCCCAGACATGGGCGGCAGGCTGCGCGTCTGCGTCAACATCCCGAGCCTCAACAGGGCCGCATCCGAGGACCTTTTCTGGTCGTCGCACGTCGGCCGTGGTGGGGTCTACCCCTGCAACTACGTCTACATCCCTTTTGGCCTCGTGAACGTGGGTGCCACGTACCAGCGCCTCGTGCAGGCTGCGCTTGCGTCGCACCAGGCCCGATGCCGCGCGGTCCTTCAAGAGGTCCTAGACCCTCGCGAGCAACCTGGGCCTCGCGGGCCCCTCGAGCCTCCGGAGTCTTCAGGCTCATGAGGATCAAGCTTCGACAACTACCCCAACGCTTCAGCGGCATCGTACCAGGTGACCTTATGGTTTGTTCATTTGAGGGCGCCCCTCGGGCTGCATCATCCTCAAGCAGATAGGGCCCGCCCCGGCAGCTGTATCGTTTTGCGCATGTAGCAGAACTGGCTCTGCATTTGATGAATTTCCTAAGTATTCCAACTTGCATGTCCGGTGCTTCGCCACCATGAATGTCATGCGCCCTCACAACCCCGCCCTTGACCGCCTCATGATTAAGGGCTGGCATGGCATCTGTGCTCGGGTCCAACCCATCTTCGTCGATAAATCCAAGCGACCGAGCTCTGTCTCGCGGGCCAGCCTCATGCACGTCACCTCTCGTGGTCCTTGGTGCTTTGTCCTTGCGTGAGCTAATCGGGAGTAGGTGAGTCAGGGCGCGCGCCCCGGTTCGCATAACCGCAGTTCGACGTTTCGTCATCGTGGGAGCCACGCGCCGAGTGCATTTCCTCGGCTTTGTCACATGAGATGACTGGGCACGGCGTCTGTGCTCGGGTCCGTCCCTGCAGTGTTGTGGGGACCCCGACTCATAAGTCGTGATCACCGAATGTACGTGCACAGTGAACCCAGATATCAATGCTCACTGAACACACAGAAACTGAATAACAAGAGTCTTACATCGAATATGGCCCTTAAGGCCTAGTCTTCATGAACTTGGAGCGGAAATCTTCATCGATAGCGTGAACCCATGCCATCTGCCTTAACCCTACAGGCATTCTGACTAGGAAGCGTCCTAGCTCGCATGTTCGTCACCAAGGTAATCTTCATCACAACCTAGTCTTTCATGCCTGGCCAATAAAATAACCAGTGGCAAGCCAATGAGTACTATGAATGTACTCGCAAGCAACCCATGTTTGGAACAAGGTTCAACAGAGCATGATATAGCACTAAGTAGGTAATTTTGCAGAAAGCTAATTTTGAGTGCAATGACATGATCAAATAACTTATGAAAGCATGCATCAATAGTTGGCAGATATCCATATGAACAGTTAAAGATATCATCATAAGCAGGGGTTGAACATCTCATGTTCAGACATCATGTCAAGTCATCTAACTTAACTCAAGTATCATCTTTGCCACCAACACACACACCAGTTTGTGAAAACATCGGACGTAGTTTAAGCAGGACCTCCAACTGTCCATGACCGCGGACACGGCTATTCGAATAGTTTTACACTCTGCAGAGGTTGCACACTTTACCCACAAGACTCGGGGAACTTCTGTGTCATCCACGACTCGCGGTATATCACATGCCCGAGGTAAGCACCCGAACAATACCTTTCCCTTAGCGATACTAAACAAAGAGTCCACTCGATTGGTACCTAGCCCTCATGATGTACATCATACGAGCCTCGCTCCAGATCGTACCATCCATGAAGGGACCAACGGTGTGCCCGGTGCCTGTGAAGACAGCGCATGATCGTCCATTCCGGTACGACCCCGTATCGAGAGTGACGATGCCACTCCCGCCACTAGTAATGCGGGCTCTATGCTAGTACCCACCAAAGTAATCAACAAAGCCCCTTCCCATATAGGGGTAGAGTGGTTGTACATGTAAGGTTGGGGTGGTCAGCAAATCTTAAATCTCTCCGTTTTCGAAAACACACACACACATCCTGCTCCGGTACACCGCTTCTTTCTCAAGTGGTTACCTAGCACAACATCATCTCCCTCGGGCATTAGTGGCACCCGACGGGGTTTTCGAAAAGTCTTTGAAAACACTTTTATTTCGATCACCATGCATATTCCCATCCCATTTGCGTAGCATCAACTAAGCATCCTATCTACTCCCACCCGCACAACCCTCATAAGGATGGTAGGGTCATGCACGATGCAAGTATCAACGGTAAAGTATCGAAGGAATCCCATCGAAAGGGACACCACATCAACATGATCAATATCACAAAATAAAGTGCTATATGCCATGCATTTAAAGGGTTTCATAGTCATGGTCAAAGGGCTGCTTCCCTGGCTCAGCAAAATCTTCGAGGTCTTCACACGCTTCTCGTCCACTCCGAGCACTTCATCTACTTCGTCAACTATTGCCGGAAACAACCGTAATAAGCAACACAACAAGCAGAAAATAAAAGTGCTCTATAAATAGTATTTTTATTTTTCTTGGACACCTCTGGTCATAAGAAAAACAACCAAGGAGGTTTCATTGGATGTGGATGAAGGGGGAGTTTTGAATGGAGGAAATGATGGAAATGACGATCCTATAAAAATGGGTGAATGCACCTATTAAATAGGGCATGATCTTAGAACCATGTAGGAAGTGGTTTCTTTGGATTTGGAGTTGAAATGATTTTCCTATGAATTTACTAAGAGGAAATAAATGGAAAATGGGCCATTTATTAGATCCAACAGAATAGGTGCATGAACAAAAATGTTCAACATGGCTAGACAATTAGAGCATGACATTTAGAGCTTCTAGAAATCTGAACCACTCCATTTGGAGTTGATTTGGGCTCTCTAGGAATTTTGCAATAGGGGGTTTTCATAGTTCAAACTCATACTTGAATTTGAACTCTACAGGAACTATTTCAGGAAAAATGTGTAATTCACATATTTGGATAGAAAATGAATTTAGGAATATTTAGAAACTTGAATAACCAAATTTGGAGCTCAACTGAATAATCTATGAATTTATTTGTTCCTACAGAAAAAGAAAAAGGGAAAGATTTATACCAAAAAGGCCAAATAGCTTACTAGGCCGCACAGCGCACCAGCGCGGAACAGTCGCTGGGCCGGCCCAGCACTCAGACGCGTGGGAGGCCAAGGCCACGTCGAAGGCGGGATTTTGATGGGGCGCATCCTTCGCGAGAAGACGGCTCCGGCGAAGTTGTCTCCACTTAACCCGGGGGCCCGACCGACGGGTCGCTGACGAGCAGGGCCCGTTGGTCAGGATCGTCTGCCTCCTCCCGCCCGATCAGAGGAGGAGCAGGATCGTCTGCCTCCTCCCGTTGGTCAGCATCGGCGACGACTGTCGGCGCCACCGACCACCTCTTCGGGCGACCTGGCTGCCGGCATGCTCGGGGCAACGTGCCGCACCCATCTAGGTGCTGCACGCGTACGGGGAAGGGGCGTAGCGGCGAGGCCGCGGACGGCCGCGGAGGTGACTGCCGGCCCCGAAGATCATGGCGCCTACGAACGAGGGGAGCAAGACTACGGGTTGAGGGATGGCTTGCGGGTGCCGTGTGGGTCTTCTGACTTGGTTAGGAGGGAGAGAGGGGCACCGGAGTGCTCCAATTTGAGCAAGACCCGCGGCGGCAATGTCGGCAGCAGGAGGAGGTAGAAGGCATGGGAGGGCGAGGGGGTTGGTCCAGGGGGTTTATGGGAAGGAGAGGGAGCGAAAGGACTGAGGAGGGGAGCTCGGGGCTGGCCTATATGGCCGAGGTGCGGGTCCACCGTGGACGTGTGCGCCGGCGAGGATGCAGGCGTGGCTGTAGGTCACAGGAGCGGGAAAGAGCATGTTTGCGGCGTTCCTGGGGCACGTCCACGACCCGGGGAAGGAGAGAGGGAGTGGGGGACGCGTGCGCGTGCGAGCCCCATGGTTGGCCGACTCGGGCGGCCGCGGTGGGTGTGAGGGGAACCGTTGGAGGGAGAGGGAGGAGGGGGCCGACAGGGTGCCGTGGTGTGGACGTCGAGGGGGACACGGGGGCATGCTCCCGCCTCCCTAGGGTGTCGGGAAGGGGGATTGGGCGGCGGCTACAGTGCAGGAGCGCACTGTAGCGCGCTGGTGTCTTGGACGCGGCCACCAGTGTCTAGAAGGTCTAGGAGGTAGTATACATGGTAGATAGAGCATTGGATGCTCTGGGGTCCCTTAGGAGAGAAGGAAAGTTGAGAGAGAGAGAGAGAGAAAACTTCTATCCAGAGGGGTAATTGGGAAATTTACCATATCAACATTTGAGCTATGGCCATGAGATTTTTTACTGGAGGTAGAAGGGGTCAAGTAGGGACTGTGGTAGAAATTGTGGGTCAAGGAGAATAAGTTAGAGGGTGAAAGCAGTGACTTTTAGAAATGATCAGAAGGTGTTTGATGGTGATTTGGCCAGGAAAATGAATTATACTTGCCTTGAGATTTAACAGGGTCAAATGGTGGTTAAAAATAGTGTTGATCACCAAGTTTGAGATTAGCAGAAGAAAGTTGCCAATGTAAACTTGGTAAACCCTAAAAATCAACATAAATAGGTTTTTATAGATCTGGTCATGCTAAGCTTTTCTCCTTAATGCACCACTTTGTGTGGTGGCATTATTTGGATATTAGAGCATGCCCAAAAAGTGTGGGATCAAATGGCGAAACTTGACAATGCAAATATTTCCAATTCTTGAAATCAACACAAGTGGGTTTGGGGGGATTTGGACAAGTTAATCTGTTCTCCTTGATGCACCACTTGGTGTGGATGCATTATTAGAGTATTAGAACATGTCCACAAAGTTTGAGATTAATAGGAGATAGTTGGCAATGTAAAATTGCTCAAGTTTGGATCTGGACAGAGAGGGTTTTGGAATATTTTGGTGAATCAAAACAATTGGGATTGAGATGAAACTTGGCAAGATGATCACATATGTCATATGTGACATGCTAGAATTTTCTTGGATTTATTTGAGAACGTTTCTTATAGAAATATTTCAAAAGCTTGATTTGGTCAAAAAGGGTTTTGAGGGGTTTTGCCCATGATTTTGAACATGACCATGTGTTGAAACTCATATATATGGAAAATATATGTCCACTGAGTTTCCCTAAATTTTCTCAAATATTTTTAAAGCTTTTAAATAATTTTCCCTATAAAAGACCATTTTTGGCCTTAAGAAAAAGCCTTTAAATAAAATAGTAAAATAATCTTTAAAAATAATATTTGGTGGTTTTGGGAAGTCATATATATAGTAGGTTTCAAATAAAGCCTTTGGGGAAAAAGTATCCACCCAATTTGAGGACTTGCAGTGCAAACCTTAACTCAGGGGTTTTTCAAAACCTAATTTGAATAAATTCTTTTTGGTCAAATTAAATTTTGATAAAAATAGTTTTGGGTACTATTCACTTGGCATGATCATTGGGCAAGAGTTTTAGATAAAGGAAAAGAGTTTTGAGAGTAGGAGGGAGTTTTATGAATATAGAGCACTAGCAAGCAATCAAACAAGCAAGCAAATAGCACACAAGTCAAGCATTCATATGCACTCAAAAAGTTTTAATTGGCCCTAGTTTTTGAGTCATGATAACTTAGTCATGAGGCAAATCACAGGGTGTGACCGACCTACCCCCCTTACAAGAATCTCGTCCCCGAGATTCCTAGGCTAGGCGTGGGAAGGATGTGGAAATTCAGAGGTGAGGTAGTCTTCACGTTCCATGTTGCTTCTGCTCCGGCGTGGTTGTCCTTCTAGGTCTTGAAGTGGCTGAGGATATGTCTTCGAGTGCATCGTTGACTTCGTCTAAGGATGAATGGGTTTCTTGCAATATGCTAGGTTCGCCTAAAGGTCAAGGGTTTGGTAAACGAGGTTCTGGCAAGGGCCTAGCTTGCGTGTGTATTCCAAAGTCAGAATGTGTGGCCAAGTAGTGTGTCTGTGTGCTGGTCCTGGGGTCGCTCACATTGGTTAGTGACATCTAGATGTCTCATGTTAGAAGGGTCAAGTCTTGGTGTAGCTTCTTGTCGACGAGGAAGTCCTTACCTTCCTTAAAGCAGGAGATCTTCAGTCGCAGGTGGTCTTCATCATGGAGAGTGTTGAAGCGCGTCATCGTGGGCTTCTCGTCGAGACCTTCTGCTTGAGTAAGTTGCCCAGGTAGATTCTTCATTCTTCTTGGGTCGTTTGTCCTCGCCATCGCGGACGCGTGTTTCTGGCGGGTCTTCGAGTGTTCGGTCTACTTGCCTCTTCGTAGCCATTTGGGGGGAGGTTTTGGCTGAGTCTCATCCCTAAGACTAAGCTTTGTGACTTGGTGCCAAAACGGGTTCTACCATCTGGGAAGGTTTCTGAAGGGTTCTAAATAAGTTGACTATCCAGAAGTATAGAACAGCCATCTAGTCCCCAAGGTGTGAGGCTTGGTAAGCGGAGTGAACTACCTTTGACAGGTGGTTTACCGTGATCGGGTTAGGGTTTACGCCCTAGATTGTCAAAAAGGAGCTGTAACGAAGCCATGACAGTCGTCCACTCCATTCCAGGCATCTGGAGGGAGTAGGGACGTCATGCTCACCGTACACCGTTAAGGTCGCGGAGTGAGAGGTGTTGTCCACTTCTCGGTTCCTTCCTAGTCAGGAACTGGTATGTGACCACTTAAAACAAGGGGATCTTCAGTCCTCTCGATGCTCAAGGACTTCGTCGTGCTTGAACGTCGGTGCTTCTTGATATAGTCTAGTTGATGTAGTCGGTAGAGGAGCGGTGGTTGACTTCTCTTGCATCTTCTTCTTCGTCGTGGTTTCTCAACCGTAGTGGCTCTTCATCTTGCTTGGGCAGGAATGTCTTCTGCTGCAGGGTTGGTACTTCGAGTAGTCCAACTCTTTTCAAGGTGAAGCCGTATACTTGAGAGGCATGGTAATTGGTGTTCCTGGGGCTTGTCCAAACAGGACTAAGGTGTTCCTTCCCTCATTGGGTAAATAGGTATGTCATCCCGGAGGACAACGACCTATTTTTCCAAGTATCACATAAACATTTCTCATGGGATATGTGAGAGGAGCGGTCATTTGTTCCGAATTGTCACTAGTATCAAGGGTTTGTGGTCCAACCTAATACAGGTCTTTGTGGCCACCTTTCTTTTGAACAGGATTGGTGGTGGTTGAGGTGGAGTATCGACTATAGTCTAGTGACTGAGAGCCAAGACCTATGGTCATAATCCGACCATGTTATGGCTCGGTAAAGCTTCGGGGTTTCAAGGAGCTTAAGATGTGAGTGAACGCCTATCATTTTATCCTTGAGCACAGTTCTTAGATGCCAATAGTCCTACCTATTACTCCAAACAAAATCATCCTGCATCATGAAAGGTATTATCTTATATAAGTCAACTCCAACATCCTAATGCTATTCAACTCCAAGGTTCGAGAGAAGGACTAAACCAAAATCTCATATGTTATTCTACAACTAACTCAGATATATATCCCTATGTAAAAATCCTCGGGAAGCATACAAGCCGCTAAGCTTGATTGTGATACTACAAATCCAAGTGTTCAACTAATGTATCAAAGGTCTTAAGACGTTGCATCTCTATGCTAAGGAAACACGTAGTACACCAATCCAATATATTGTTTCCTTCCTACGAATCCGATTAACCCGTCTACTACTCCCATCAAGCATCGCATGATTTATTACTTCTACAAAATCCCACTTTGATGGAGTTCCACATAATCTTCTAGAGTTCCTATAATCCCTGAATCCTTGAAAGGACTATCTTCTCGTAGTACATCCACCAATTTCCATCATGTCGATCTAGTAAACTCCAAGGTTAGGTGCATATAGAATTCTGAATCACATCGGACAACAATCTAGTGTTTCGAGTTTATCTCCAACCGAGAAATATGGTATCAAGATCAAGATCATCAGACTAAATCCAAATTACTCCGAACCATGTAGTATTTCTTAAGACCATCACTCTATTAGGATTACATATTTAAGTCCAAATCTCAAGTCCAACGATAACTCCTATTTGCTACTTCAAGTCATTAACGTAACCTCATCAATCTATGACTATTACTTGACAAAGTCAAACTATCATACCACCAAGAATCTCATCTTGTGATCATAATCGTCCTACTAAATCCAATTTGCTCAAGGGGAAGTAAGTTATGCCACTCTATCAATCTTGATCCACCAAGTTCGTCTATCAACATTAAGCCTCGTAATCCACCAAAGGGTCTCAACTGCTTCCTCAAGACACCTATTATGGCTAAATCAAATCATTGTCCACAAATCATATATCCTTAGAATGATCCTTCCTATGGCATCAAGGTTCTAGTGCTAGCATAAGAATGAAGGATGTTGATTCACTATGATCACTAGCTCCATAATGAACCCAGTGCTAAACAGGGGTTATTGAAGCTCAATAAGTGCTCTGGCAAATCCGTGTATTAAACACGGGATCAGAGGCTTGTGTTGGGGAAGCTTGTGAGGTCTCGGTTGGGCTGGGGAGGGGTTTCCAATCTTGAGGGAAAAGCATAACTCTACGGGGCTGCGTCTGGTTGAGTACGTTGTAGTCAAAGTCTTTGGTGTCAGTTGTTTGTCGAGGTGGATCGTTGGTGCATCTTGTCTTGTCGATCTTTAGTTGACGAGAGGGGGAAGAGGGAAAAGTAGCATAGAGGGGAGTGCCTAAGGGGGTGGTATAGTGAGAGTGCATTCAAACAAGTGCCGAAAAGGTCAAATACAAACATTAAGGTAAGGTAGGTGCTTAGTCGCGTACTTGTCGCCTGGGGTAAAAGGGCGACTTACACCAAAGCACAAACAAGCAAAAAGAAGCAACACACAATCAAGGTTCTTTCAGAACCATCATACGGACTCGACTTCGCATGGGGGACACACGACCTATCCTACCCTAGGGGTTCTCGGACTCATTAGTCGTGCTTGCTTCGTGTCTTGGAGAGGAGTCCGCTTAGTCTTCTGGGTCTTCTTCAGGTGTCGCTATGTCTCTGGTTGTTGTTCATCAAAACGATCCTGGTTGCACCTGAAGAGTCCGTGACGACTTCGGGTCTGTTGAGTTGAATCTTCACGGCTGTTGTTGACAGGGTCTTTTGGTGTCTTCGTAGTCGTGTCGATGCCTTCTTGTCCTTCAAGGCGTCGAGAGTTCCAAGTGGGCAATCCTTTATGCAATGACATCCACAAGGCATGATAGAGTTCCAACTTGTTGGTCAAGTTGATAATATCGACACCGAGAGCGGGGGATGAAGAGAACCGCTTTCCTGCTCACTATGGTGAGGCGGACCAAATGGCAAGGTTCTCATCCACCAGTGGTTGCCGACACAACAACGAAAAGGACAGGGTTGCTCTATTAGCGATGCATATCATGACATTGCATGTCTTGTGCCCTGGTCATCGAAGGCTAAGGTGGCATCATCCTGGGGCAGTGTCGAGGGTGTCACCCTCTCCTGAGTCTTCATATTCTCATCCTTCGAGAGGGTATCTTCGGTTGGTAGCTCCTTGTCTAGCGTCGCCAACTTGTGTCCAAGATATGTGGGCAAATGTTTGGCAAGGTGGCTTCCTTCTGGGTTACCCACGAGGATTACAAGGAATCCAGTGGTCAGGGGCACAAGGGTAGTAGCGACCATTTGCAAAGTTTTGAAAAAGTAGACGAGGAGAGTTATGAGAAAGATGGTGGAAATGCTAATGCAAAAACCTTTGCTTCCTTTGAAAATTTAGGAGAGGTGAGAAATATAGAGGTTTTGTAAGTGATTTTAAAGGGTCTGGAAAAATAGTTTTGTCCATGGTAACTAAGGGCTTCCTACAGTCAGGATGGCTGTGATACCAGCTCTGTGGGGACCCCGACTCATAAGTCGTGATCACCGAATGTACATGCACAGTGATCCCAGAGATCAATGCTCACTGAACACACAGAAACTGAATAACAAGAGTCTTACATCCATTACATACCGTTTTACTCGAATATGGCCCTTAAGGCCTAGTCTTCATGAACTTGCAGCGGAAATCTTCATCGATAGCGTGAACCCATGCCATCTGCCTTAACCCTACAGGCATTCTGACTGGGAAGCGTCCTAGCTCGCATGTTCGTCACCAAAGTAATCTTCATCACAACCTGGTCTTTCATGCCTGGCCAATAAAATAACCAGTGGCAAGCCAATGAGTACTTTGAATGTACTCGCAAGCAACCCATGTTTGGAACAAGGTTCAACAGAGCATGATATAGCACTAAGTAAGTAATTTTGCAGAAACCTAATTTTGAGTGCAATGACATGATCAAATAACTTATGAAAGCATGCATCAACAGTTGGCACATATCCATATGAACATTAATAGATATCATCATAAGCAGGGGTTGAACATCTCATGTTCAGACATCATGGCAAGTCCTCTGACTTAACTCAAGTATCATCTTTGCCACCAACACACACACCAGTTTGTGAAAACATCAGACGTAGTTTAAGCAGGACCTCCAACTGTCCATGACCGCGGACACGGCTATTCGAAATAGTTTTACACTCTGCAGAGGTTGCACACTTTACCCACAAGACTCGGGGAACTTCCGTGTCATCCATGACTCGCAGTATATCACATACCCGAGGTAAGCACCCGAACAATGCCTTTCCCTTAGCGATACTAAACAAAGAGTCCACTCGATTGGTACCTAGCCCTCATGATGTACATCATTCGAGCCTCACTCCAGATCGTACCATCCATGAAGGGACCAACGGTGTGCCCGGTGCCTGTGAAGATAGCGCATGATCGTCCATTCCGGTACGACCCCGTATCGAGAGTGACCACACCACTCCCACCACTAGTAATGCGGGCTCTATTGCTAGTACCCACCAAAGTAATCAACAAAGCCCCTTCCCATATAGGGGTAGAGTGGTTGTACATGTAAGGTTGGGGTGGTCAGCAAATCTTAAATCTCTCCGTTTTCGAAAACACACACACACACATCCTGCTCCGGTACACCGCTTCTTTCTCAAGTGGTTACCTAGCACAACATCATCTCCCTCGGGCATTAGTGGCACCCGACGGGGTTTTCGAAAAGTCTTTGAAAACACTTTTATTTCCATCACCATGCATATTCCCGTCCCTTGCGTAGCATCAACTAAGCATCCTATCTACTCCCACCCGCACAACCCTCATAAGGATGGTAGGGTCATGCACGATGCAAGTATCAACGGTAAAGTATCGGAGGAATCCCATCGAAAGGGACACCACATCAACATGATCAATATCACAAAATAAAGTGCTATATGCCATGCATTTAAAGGGTTTCATAGTCATGGTCAAAGGGCTGCTTGCCTGGCTCAGCAAAATCTTCGAGGTCTTCACACGCTTCTCGTCCACTCTGAGCACTTCATCTACTTCGTCAACTATCGCCGGAAACAATCGTAATAAGCAACACAACAAGCAGAAAATAAAAGTGCTCTATAAATAGGATTTTTATTTTTCTTGGACACCTCTGGTCATAAGAAAAATAACCAAGGAGGTTTCATTGGATGTGGATGAAGGGGGATTTTTGAATGGAGGAAATGAAGGAAATGACGATCCTATAAGAAGTCTACAGAAAATATTTTTATAAAAATGGGTGAATGCACCTATTAAATAGGGCATGATCTTAGAACCTTGTAGGAAGTGGTTTCACTGGATTTGGAGTTGAAATGATTTTCCTATGAATTTACTAAGACGAAATAAATGGAAAATGGGCCATTTATTAGATCCAACAGAATAGGTGCATGAACAAAAATGTTCAACATGGCTAGACAATTAGAGCATGACATTTAAAGCTTCTGGAAATTTGAATCACTCCATTTGGAGTTGATTTGGGCTGTCTAGGAATTTTGCAATATGGGGTTTTCATAGTTCAAATTCATACTTGAATTTGAACTCTACAGGAACTATTTCAGGAAAAATGTGTAATTCACATATTTGGATAGCAAATGAATTTAGAAATATTTAGAAACTTGAATCACCAAATTTGGAGCTCAACTGAATAATCTATGAATTTATTTGTTCCTACAGAAAAAGAAAAAGGGAAAGATTTATACCAAAAAGGCCAAATAGCTTACTGGGCCGCACAGCGCACCAGCGTGGAACAGTCGCTGGGCCGGCCCAGCACTCAGACGTGCGGGAGGCCAAGGCCACGTCGAAGGCGGGATTTTGATGGGGCGCCTCCTTCGCGAGAAGACGGCTCCGGCGAAGTCGTCTCCACTTAACCCGGGGGCCCGACCGACGTGTCGCTGACGAGTGGGGCCCGTTGGTCAGGATCGTCTGCCTCCTCCCGCCCGATAAGAGGAGGAGCAGGGGGGCATCGGCGACGACTGCCGGGGCCACCGACCACCTCTTCGGACGACCCGACCGCCGGCGTGCTCGGGGCGACGTGCCACACCCATCTAGGTGCTGCACGCGTACGGGGAAGGGGCGTAGTGGCGAGGCCGCGGACGGCCGCGGAGGTGACCGCCGGCCCCGAAGATCACGGTCCAACGAACGAGGGGAGCAAGACTGCGGGTTGAGGGATGGCTTGCTGGTGCCGTGTTGGTCTTCTGTCGTGGTTAGGAGGGAGAGAGGGGCACCGGAGTGCTCCAATTTGAGCAAGACCCGCAGCGGCAATGTTGGCAGCAGGAGGAGGTAGAAGGCACGGGAGGGCGAGGGGGTTGGTCCAGGGGGTTTATGGGAAGGAGAGGGAACGAAAGGACTGAGGACGGGAGCTCGGGGCTGGCCTATATGGCGGAGGTATGGGTCCACCGTGGACGTGTGCGACGGCGAGGATGCATGCATGGCTGGAGGTCACGGGAGAGGGAAAGAGCATGTTTGCGGCGTTCCTAGGGCACGTCCACGACCCGGGGAAGGAGAGAGGGAGTGGGGGACGTGCGCGCGTGCGAACCCCATGGTTGGCCGACTCGGGCGGCCGCGGCGCGTGTGAGGGGAGCCGTTGGAGGGAGAGGGAGGAGGGGGCCGACAGGGTGCCGTGGTGTGGACGTCGAGGGGGACACGGGGCACATGCTCCCGCCTCCCTAGGCTGTCGGGAAGGGGGATTGGGCGGCGGCTACAGTGCGGGAGCGCACTGTAGCGCGCTCCAGAGCGGCCATATGGCATGCCATGGCATGCCATTGGTGTCTTGGATGCGGCCACCAGTGTCCAGAAGGTCTAGGAGGGAGTATACATGGTAGATAGAGCATTGGATGCTCTGGGGTCCCTTAGGAGAGAAGGAAAGTTGAGAGAGAGAGAGAGAGAAAACTTCTGTCCAGAGGAGTAATTGGGAAATTTACCATGTCAACATTTGAGCTATGGCCATGAGATTTTTTACTGGAGGTAGAAGGGGTCAAGTAGGGACTGTGGTAGAAATTGTGGGTCAAGGAGAATAAGTTAGAGGGTGAAAGGAGTGACTTTTGGAAATGACCAGAAGGTGTTTGCTGGTGATTTGGCCAAGCAAATGAATTATACTTGCCTTGAGATTTAACAGGATCAACTGGTGGTTAAAAATAGGGCTGATCACCAAGTTTGAGATTAGCAGAAGAAAGTTGCCAATGTAAACTTGGTAAACCCTAAAAATCAACAGAAATAGGTTTTTATAGATCTGGTCATGCTAAGCTATTCTCCTTAATGCACCACTTTGTGGGGTGGCATTATTTGGATATTAGAGCATGCCCAAAAAGTGTGGGATCAAATGGGAAAACTTGACAATGCAAATATTTCCAATTCTTGAAATCAACATAAGTGGGTTTGGGGGGATTTGGACAAGTTAGTCTGTTCTCCTTGATGCACCACTTGGTGTGGATGCATTATTAGAGTATTAGAACATGTCCACAAAGTTTGAGATTAATAGGAGATAGTTGGCAATGTAAAGTTGCTCAAGTTTGGATCTGCACAGAGATGGTTTTGGAATATTTTGGTGAATCAAAACAATTGAGATTGAGATGAAACTTGGCAAGATGATCACATATGTCATATGTGACATGCTAGAATTTTCTTGGATTTATTTGAGAATATTTCTTATAGAAATATTTCAAAAGCTTGATTTGGTCAGAAAGGGTTTTGCCCATGATTTTGCACATGACCATGTGTTGAAACTCATATATATGGAAAATATATGTCCACTGAGTTTCCCTAAATTTTCTCAAATATTTTTAAAGCTTTTAAATAATTTTCCCTATAAAAGACCATTTCTGGCATTAAGAAAAAGCCTTTAAATAAAATAGTAAAATAATCTTTAAAATTAATATTTGGTTGTTTTGGGAAGTCATATATATAGTAGGTTGCAAATAAAGCCTTTGGGGAAAAAGTATCCACCCAATTTGAGGACTTGAAGTGCAAACCTTAACTCAGGGGTTTTTGAAAACCTAATTTGAATAAATTCTTTTTGGTCAAAATAAATTTTGATAAAAATAGTTTTGGGTACTATTCACGTGGCATGATCATTGGGCAAGAGTTTTAGATCAAGGAAAAGAGTTTTGAGAGTAGGAGGGAGTTTTATGAATATAGAGCACTAGCAAGCAATCAAACAAGCAAGCAAATAGCACACAAGTCAAGCATTCATATGCACTCAAAAAGTTTTAATTGGCCCTAGTTTTTGAGTCATGATAACTTAGTCATGAGGCAAATCACAGGGTGTGACAAGTGTCGATAAACCCAATGACTGAGCTCTGTCTGGTGGGCCGGCCCTGTTCACGTCACCTCCTGAGGTCGTTGGTGTTCGGCCTTCTGATGCGATGGCCTCCGGAGATTCATTCGGCACCGGTTGTCCCCACTGATGACCCACAAGTATAGGGGATCTATCGTAGTCCTTTCGATATGTAAGAGTGTCGAACCCAACGAGGAGCAGAAGGAAATGACAAGCAGTTCTCAGTAAGGTATTCTCTGCAAGCGCTGAAATTATCGGTAACAGATAGTTTTGTGATAAGATACTTCGTAACGGGTAGCAAGTAACAAGTGTAAATAAGGTGCAGCAAGGTGGCCCAATCCTTTTTATAGCAAAGGAAAGCCTGGACAAACTCTTATATATAGCAAAGCGCTCCCAAGGATACATGTGAATTACTGTCAAGCTAGTTTTCATCATGCTCATATGATTCGCGTTCGTTACTTTGATAATTTGATATGTGGGTGGACCGGTGCTTGGGTGCTGCCCTTACTTGGACAAGCCTCCCACTTATGATTAACCACTCTCGCAAGCATCCGCAACTACGAAAGAAGAATTAAGATAAATCTAACCATAGCATGAAACGTGTGGATCCAAATCAGCCCCTTACGAAGCAACGCATAAAATAGGGTTCAAGCTTCTGTCACTCTAGCAACCCATCATCTACTTATTATTTCCCAATGCCTTCCTCTAGGCCCAAACAATGGTGAAGTGTCATGTAGTCGATGTTCACATAACACCACTAGAGGAGGGACAACATACATCTCATCAAAATATCGAACGAATACCAAATTCACATGATTACTCATAACAAGACTTATCCCATGTCCTCAGGAACAAACATAATTACTCACGAAGCATATTCATGTTCATAATCAGAGGAGTATTAATTACCATTAAGGATCTGAACATATGATCTTCCACCAAGTAAACCAACTAGCATCAACTACAAGGAGTAATCAACACTACTAGCAACCCACAGGTACCAATCTGAGGCTTTGAGACAAAGATCGGATACAAGAGATGAACTAGGGTTTGAGAGGAGATGGTGTTGGTGAAGATGTTGATGGAGATTGACCCCCTCTCGATGAGAGGATCGTTGGTGATGACGATGGCTTTGATTTCCCCCTCCGGGAGGGAAGTTTCCCCGGCAGAACAGCTCCGCCGGAGCCCTAGATTGGTTCTGCCCAAGTTCCGCCTCGAGACGGCGGCGCTTCGCCCCGAAAGCTCTGTTATGATTTTTTTCAGGTCAAAACCCTCCATATAGCAGAAGATGGGCACCGGAGGCCTGCCAGGGCGCCCACAAGCCACAGGGGCGCGCCCAGGGGGGTAGGGCGCGCCCTCCCTGGCTTGTGACCTCCTTGTGGGTCCCCTAATGTATTTCTTTCGCCCACTATTTTTTATATATTCCAAAATAATTCTCCGTAGATTTTCAGGACTTTTGGAGTTGTGCAGAATAGGTATCTCAGATTTGCTCCTTTTCCATTCCAGAATTCCAGCTGCCGGCATTCTCCCTCTTCATGTAAACCTTGTAAAATAAGAGAGAAAAGGCATAAGTATTGTACCATAATGTGTAATAACAGCCCATAATGCAATAAATATCGATATAAAAGCATGATGCAAAATGGACGTATCAACTCCCCCAAGCTTAGACCTCGTTTGTCCTCAAGCGTAAGCCGAAATCGATAAATATGCCCACATGTTTAGAGATAGAGGTGTCGATAAAAATAAAATACGGACATGAGGGCATCATGATCATCTTTAGAACAGCAACATATATTGACATATGATTTCTTATGCTAGAGTAATAATTTATTCACAAGGTAAAGTATGAATCAAGAACTTTGTTGGGAACTAACAAACTATGATCTTAGTCATTGAAGCAATTCCAATTTATCATAACGTAGGAAAGAGTCAATATAAGAGCTTGTAAAGCAAATCCACATACTCAATTATCTTTTAGTCTTTCATAATTGCTAACACTCACGCGGTACCTATGGGGTCAAAGCTTCAATCGGACACAGAGAAAGATAGGGGCTTATAGTTTTGCCTCCCAACTATTTACCTCAAAGGTAATGTCAACAGTAATAACTCATGCTCACCCACATCCGAGTGGATATATGTGTCTAGATCATTCCCCAACACATGACGCTTGCCAAGAGATAAAAGCGAAATAAAGGAAATGGTGAAGATCACCACGACTCTTGCATAAGGGTAAGTACTAGAAAGTAAAGGTAACAGATAAGCCCTTCGCAGAGGGAAGCAGAGGTTGTCATGCGCTTTTTATGGTTGGATGCGCAATCCCTTAATGCAAAAGAACGTCACTTTATATTGCCCCTTGTGATAAAGAACTTTATTATGCAGTCCGTCGCTTTTATTTCTTCCATATCACAAGTTCGTATAAAGTTTATTTTCCTCACACTAATAGATCACACATATTTAGAGAGCAATTTTTATTGCTTGCACCGATGACAACTTACTTGAAGGATCTTACTCAATCCATAGGTAGGTATGGTGGACT
Source organism: Elymus sibiricus (assembly GCA_039707655.1). Lineage (NCBI taxonomy): Eukaryota > Viridiplantae > Streptophyta > Magnoliopsida > Poales > Poaceae > Elymus > Elymus sibiricus. The sequence continues at coordinate 200,839,451 of CM077669.1, read as the reverse complement.
CTCATGGCAAAACTGGGTTAAGGGTGTTTGGATGCACAAGTAGTATCTCTACTTGGTGCGGAAGTTTTGGCTGATATGAGGTGGAAGCAAGCGACACATGTTGAGGGATCTATAACCATATAACTTCTATTCGGAAGTAAGCAAACATAACCCATTATGTTGTCTTCCTTGTCCAACATCAACTTCTTAACATATAATATTTTAATGAGTGCTCACAATCTTAAAAGATGTCCAAGATAATATATTTATATGTGAACCTCTCTTTCTTTATTACTTCCTTTTAATTGCCACAATGACCAATAGCTATGTTTGTCAACTCACAACAAGTTTCAATCGACATACTTCTTATATGTGAAGTCATCACTCCCCATAAGATCATCATATATACTCTTTGCTTTTATTCTATACTTCTTTCTATTTTTTTTTCTCAAGATCATAGCAAACAAGCAAAGCCCTCAACTCAAAACTACTCTTTATTATATAACTCTCGGACTTGCTTACATAGGGGGAACATAAAGTAAAACTCAAAACTAGATCACACTAAAAACTTTATTCTACTAGATCAAGATATAATCAAAAGGATCGAACTAAGAAAAACGATAAAAATAAAAGATGTGATGGTGATACGATACCGGGGCACCTCCCCCAAGCTTGACACAAGCCAAGGGGAGTGCCCATACCCATGTGTTTAGTTGTCTTGCTTCGGAGACGGTGATGTGGGAGTTGTTGATGAGGTTGGAAGCTTGTCCTCCGTCTTCCAAGGCATAGGTTCACCATCGTAAAAAGATGAACGGGTCTCCTAGATCCTCAAATCTGCAGCCAAACTCATTCTCTTAAATCTGTATTCATACTCACAGTTTTGGTTTTGCAGGTCATAGATCTGGGCTTGGAGATGCCCGATTTTCTCGTAAAGCTTGAAGATGTGCTCTCCGATGTCCATGGCATCTAGCTTGTGCTTATGGGTGAACTCCGCGATCATCATGTGATTGGCATTGAGTCCTAGTTCCACCATCCCTTGGCACTTGAAAACTTGTTGCTCCATTGCTTTGAGTCTTGTCTCCACGCTTCCGGTCTTCTTGGGCCCCTCAACATCACGGATGTGCAGCACCCCCTCACACATCTCAATGGTTTGAGGGTGTTGCAGCACCTCCGCAAGGTAGGGGTTGATGACCTTCTCGAAGAACTTGTCCTTCGAACCACTTGGGGACGTCATGTTGATCTAAATCTGCTACAGAAACAACTCAAAACGAAAGCAGGAGATATTGTCGTGATACGAGGGTCAGAACCTTCGGGAGATTATATAATGAATTTTTGCCGACCCGAAGGAGTATACCACAAGAAAACGGAGTCCGGAGGGTACACGAGGTGGTCACAAGCCACAGGGGCGCGCCCAGGGGGGTAGGGCGTGCCCCCTGGCTTGTCGCCTCCTCGTGCACTATTCGGGCTACTTTAAATTTTCCTAATTTTTTAAATATTCCAAAATGGATAAAATTTGTCATTGAAAAAGTTTTGGAGTCGATTTACTTACCGTACCACATACCTATTCCTTTTCGAAGTCTGAAACGTTCTGGTAGGTCTCCCTAATGTACTCCTCTGGGGTTATGGTATTGATAATATTGGTTTCAACATTTATGGGAGTACCTGAGATATAATGTTTGATTCTTTGACCGTTTACCACCTTCGGGTTTGTGCCTTCGGCGTTGTTGATCTTGATGGCACCGGAACGGTATACTTCTTTGATAACGTAAGGACCTTCCCATTTAGAGAGAAGTTTTCCTGCAAAAAAACTTAAACGAGAATTGTATAGCAAGACATGATCACCTACATTGAATTCACGCTTTTGTATCCTTCTATCATGCCATCTCTTAACCTTTTATTTAAACAACTTGGCATTCTCATAGGCTTGGGTTCTCCATTCATCAAGTGAGCTAATGTCAAATAACCTCTTCTCACCAGCAAGTTTGAAGTCATAGTTGAGCTCTTTAATTGCCCAGTAAGCTTTATGTTCTAGTTCAAGAGGTAAGTGACATGCTTTACCATAAACCATTTTATACGGAGACATACCCATAGGGTTTTTATAAGCAGTTCTATAATCCCATAATGAATCATCAAGTTTCTTAGACCAATTCTTCCTAGATCTATTAACAGTCTTCTGCAAGTTCAATTTAATTTCTCTATTGCTCAATTCTACTTGACCACTAGACTGAGGATGATAAGGAGATGCAATTCTATGATTAACATCGTACTTAGCAAGCAATTTACGGAAAGCACCATGAATAAAGTGTGAACCACCATCAGTCATCAAATATCTAGGGACTCCACATCTAGGGAAAATAACTTCTTTAAGCATTTTAATAGAAGTGTTATGATCAGCGCTACTAGTTGGAATAGCTTCTACCCACTTAGTAACATAATCAACAGCAACTAGAGTATGAGTATACCCGTTAGATTGTGGAAAAGGTCCCATATAATCAAAACCCCAAACAACAAATGGTTCAATAACGAGAGAGTAATTCATAGGCATTTCCTGACGTCTACTAATATTACCAATTCTTTGACATTCATCACAAGACAAGACAAACTTACGAGCATCCTTGAAGAGAGTAGGCCAATAAAAACCAGATTGTAGTACCTTATGTGCAGTTCTATCTCCAGCGTGGTGTCCTCCGTAGGCCTCGGAGTGACACTTGCGTAAGATTTGTTCCTGTTCATGCTCAGGTACACAACGTCTAATAATACCATCCACTCCTTCTTTATAAAGGTGTGGATCATCCCAAAAGTAATGCCTTAAATCATAGAAGAACTTTTTCTTTTGTTGGTATGTGAAACTAGGCGGTATAAATTTAGCAACAATGTAATTAGCATAATCAGGATACCATGGAGCATTATGTGAAGCATTTATGACAGCTAATTGTTCATCAGGAAAGCTATCATCAATAGGTAGTGGGTCATCAAGAACATTTTCTAACCTAGACAAGTTGTCTGCTACAGGGTTATCAGCACCCTTTCTATCAATAATATGCAAGTCAAATTCTTGTAGCAGAAGAACCCATCTAATAAGTATATGTTTAGCATCTTTCTTTTCCATAAGGTACTTAATAGCAGCATGATCGGTGTGAACAGTTACTTTAGAATCAACAATATAAGGTCTGAACTTATCACAAGCAAAAACAACCGCTAAAAATTCCTTTTCAGTAGTAGCATAATTTCTTTGAGCATTGTCTAGAGTTTTACTGGCATAATGGATAACATTTAATTTCTTATCAACTCTTTGTCCTAGAATAGCACCAACAACATAATCACTAGCATCACACATAATTTCAAAGGGTAGATTCCAATCAGGTGGTTGAACAACAGGTGCGGAAATCAAGGCATTCTTTAGGATTTCAAATGCTTCTACACAATCATCATCAAAAACGAATGGAACATCTTTTTGTAAGAGATTAGTGAGAGGCCTAGAAATCTTAGAGAAATCTTTAATAAACCTCCTATAGAAGCCAGCATGACCAAGGAAACTTCTTATACCTTTGATATCCGTAGGGCACGACATTTTTTCAGTAGCGTCAACCTTAGCTTTATCCACCTCAATACCTCTTTCGAAGATCTTGTGCCCCAAGACAATACCTTCATTAACCATAAAGTGGCAGTTTCCCAATTCAACACAAGATTAGTTTCTTCACATCTCTGTAAAACTCGATCAAGGTTGCTCAAGCAATCATCAAAAGAAGTTCCGTAAACAGAAAAGTCATCCATGAAAACCTCAAGAATCTTTTCACAAAAGTCAGAGAATATAGCCATCATACATCTTTGAAAGGTAGCAGGTGCATTGCATAAACCAAAGGCATATGTCTATAAGCAAAAGTACCGAAAGGGCAAGTAAAAGTGATTTTTTTCTTGATCCTCTTTTGACACAGGTATTTGAGAGAAACCAGAGTAACCATCTAGAAAGCAAAAATGAGTGTGTTTGGATAGTCTTTCTAGCATTTGATCAATAAAAGGTAGAGGGTAATGATCCTTCTTAGTAGCTTTGTTTAATTTCCTAAAATCAATTACCATTCTATAACCTGTAACAATTCTTTGCGAGATCAATTCATTTTTATCATTAGGGACAACGGTGATACCTCCCTTCTTAGGAACACAATGAACTGGACTAACCCATCTACTATCAGCAACAGGATAAATTATACCTGCCTCCAGAAGCTTTAGTATTTCTTTTCTTACCACTTCTTTTATCTTAGGATTCAACCGTCGTTGGTGATCAACAACTGGTTTGGCATCAGGCTCCATATTAATTTTATGCTGACATAGAGTGGGAGTAATGCCCTTAAGATCATCAAGAGTATATCCAATAGCAGCACGGTGCTTCCTCAGAGTTTTCAATAATCTCTTTTCTTCATGCTCTGAAAGGTTAGCACTAATAATAACAGGATATATCTCCTTTTCATCAAGATAAGCGTATTTCAAAATATCGGGTAATTGTTTAAGCTCAAACATGGGATCACCCTTGGGTGGAGGAGGATCCCCAAGTATTTCAACAGGTAAGTTGTGTTTCAAAATAGGCTGCTGATTAAAGAAAATTTTATCTATTTCATTCCTCTCAATCATATGCATATCATTTTCATGGTCCAGCAAATACTGTTCTAAAGGATCAGTAGGAGGCACAGCAACAGAAGCAAGACCAATAATTTCATCTTTACTAGGCAATTCTTTGTCATGAGGTTGTCTACGAAATTTAGAGAAATTGAACTCATGAGACACATCCCTAAAACTCACAGTAACTGTTTCGTTTTCACAATCAATCCTAGCATTAACAGTATTCAAGAAGGGTCTGCCAAATATAATGGGACAAAAATCATCTTGTGGGGAACCGAGAACAAGAAAATCAGTAGGATACTTTATTTTCCCACACAAGACTTCGACATCTCTAACCATCCCCATTGGTGCAATAGTATCTCTATTAGCAAGCTTAATAGTAACATCAATTTCCTCTAGTTCAACTGGTTCAATATCATGCATAATTTCTTTGTATAAGGAAAAGGGAATTACACTCACGCTAGCACCCATATCACATAAGCCATGATAACAATGATCTCCTATTTTAACAGAAACAACAGGCACGCCAACAACTGGTCTATGTTTACTCTTAGTATCTGGCCTAGCAATTTTAGCAGCTTCATCACAGAAATGAATAACATGCCCATCAATATTATCAACCAAGAGATCTTTAACCATAGCAATACTATGTTCAACTTTAATTTGTTCAGGGGGTGTAGGTGTTCTAATACAAATCTTACGAACCACAGTTGAGGCTTTAGCACGTTCCTTTATCCTAACAGGAAAGGGTGGTTTCTCAATGTAAGCAGTAGGAATAACAGGATCAGCATTATAAGTGATAGTTTCCTCCTCAACTTTAATAGGTTCAACTACTTTCACTTCAATGGGAGGATGATATGTAAACCACTTCTCCTTAGGGAGATCAACATGAGTAGCAAAAGATTCACATAAAGAAGCTACTATCTCAGAGTCAAGTCCATATTTAGTGCTAAATTCACGAAAAGCATCGGTGTCTATAAAGGATTTAACACAATCAAACTTAAGGTTTATACCTGACTCCTTACCTTCGTCGAGTTCCCAATCTTCAGAGTTGTGTTTAATTCTTTCCAATAAGTCCCACTTGAATTCAATATCTTTCTTCATAAAAGAACTAGTGCAAGAAGTATCGAGCATGGACCGATCATTATTAGAAAGCCGAGCATAAAAGTTCTAAATAATAATTCCTCTCGGGAGCTCATGATTGGAGCATGAATATAACATTGACTTAAGCCTCCCCCAAGCTTGAGCAATACTTTCTCCTTCACGAGTCCAAAAATTATAAATATAATTCCAATCACGATGAACCAGATGCATAGGATAAAACTTCTGATGAAATTCCAATTTCAATCGGTTGTAGTTCCATGATCCAATATCATCACATAGCCTGTACCATGTCAATGCCTTCTCATTCAAAGATAAAGGAAAGACCTTCTTCTTGACATCATCCTCGGGCAAACCTGGAAGCTTAAATAATCGACAAACTTCATCCACATAGATTAGATGCAAATCAGGATGTAGTGTTCCATCTCCTGCATAAGGATTAGCTAGCAGTTTCTCTATCATACCCAAGGGAATTTCATAATAAATATTTTCAATAGGTGCAGCAGGTTGAGGAGCATCTCTTTGTACTTCCGGTCGAGGTGAAGATACCCCGAACAAGCCCCTCAAAGGATTACTTTCCATAGTAACAAGTGACAGTAAGTTTCAGCACAGTATATAAATTTTTCCTTACCAAGTTCCACTCACCAGAGGCGCTTCAGTCCCCGGCAACGGCGCCAAAAAAGAGTCTTGATGACCCACAAGTATAGGGGATCTATCGTAGTCCTTTCGATAAGTAAGAGTGTCGAACCCAACGAGGAGCAGAAGGAAATGACAAGCAGTTCTCAGTAAGGTATTCTCTGCAAGCACTGAAATTATCGGCAACAGATAGTTTTGTGATAAGATAATTCGTAACGGGTAGCAAGTAACAAGTGTAAAAAAGGTGCAGCAAGGTGGCCCAATCCTTTTATAGCAAAGGACAAGCCTGGACAAACTCTTATATATAGCAAAGCGCTCCCGAGGACACATGGGAATTACTGTCAAGCTAGTTTTCATCATGCTCATATGATTCGCGTTCGTTACTTTGATAATTTGATATGTGGGTGGACCGGTGCTTGGGTGCTGCCCTTACTTGGACAAGCCTCCCACTTATGATTAAACACTCTCGCAAGAATCCGCAACTACGAAAGAAGAATTAAGATAAATCTATCCATAGCATGAAACGTGTGGATCCAAATCAGCCCCTTACGAAGCAACGCATAAACTAGGGTTCAAGCTTCTGTCACTCTAGCAACCCATCATCTACTTATTACTTCCCAATGCCATCCTCTAGGCCCAAACTATGGTGAAGTGTCATGTAGTTGACGTTCACATAACACCACTAGAGGAGGGACAACATACATCTCATCAAAATATCGAACGAATACCAAATTCACATGATTACTCATAACAAGACTTATCCCATGTCCTCAGGAACAAACGTAACTACTCACGAAGCATATTCATGTTCATAATCAGAGGAGTATTAATTATCATTAAGGATCTGAACATATGATCTTCCACCAAGTAAACCAACTAGCATCAACTACAAGGAGTAATCAACACTACTAGCAACCCACAGGTACCAATCTGAGGCTTCGAGACAAAGATCGGATACAAGAGATGAACTAGGGTTTGAGAGGAGATGGTGCTGGTGAAGATGTTGATGGAGATTGACCCCCTCTCGATGAGAGGATCGTTGGTGATGACGATGGCTTCGATTTCCCCCTCCGGGAGGGAAGTTTCCCCGGCAGAACAGCTCCGCCGGAGCCCTAGATTGGTTCTGCCCAAGTTCCACCTCGAGACGGCAGCGCTTCACCCCGAAAGCTCTGTTATCATTTTTTTCAGGTCAAAACCCTCCATATAGCAGAAGATGGGCACCGGAGGCCTGCCAGGTGGGCCACAAGCCACAGGGGCGCGCCTAGGGGGGTAGGGCGCACCCCATGGCTTGTGACTGCCTGGTGGGTCCCCTGGTGTATTTCTTTCGCCCAGTATTTTTTATATATTCTAAAATAATTCTCCGTAGATTTTCAGGACTTTTGGAGTTGTGCAGAATAGGTATCTCAGATTTGCTCCTTTTCCAGTCCAGAATTCCAGCTGCCGGCATTCTCCCTCTTCATGTAATCCTTGTAAAATAAGAGAGAAAAGGCATAAGTATTGTACCATAATGTGTAATAACAGCACATAAAGCAATAAATATCGATATAAAAGCATGATGCAAAATGGACGTATCACCCACCACGCAGGTTTTGTAGGCGCCCCCCGCGCCAGAAGTCTTAAGCGCAACCCGCCTAGAGGTAGGGCCTCACGAGACCCGCATGGCTCACGAGCGCCCAACACCTCCCCCGGTTCTGCCGTGCCAGTCACGCGTACGAACGAAGTTGGGCTGTACACGCCCGGAGACACCCAAGTGGAAACCCCATGCTCCGCGCTGGCAGACGACACGGTCCTCCAATGACTATACCCATGCCCAAGTGGAAGCCCCATGCTCCGCGCTGGCTGACGACACGGTCCTCCAATGACTATGCAGACGCAAGGTGGAAGCCCCATGCTCCGCGCTGATGGATAAACAACTAAGGGTGCCCTAGCGGCTGCACCAACCTCAGGATGGCCCTTCGGCCCCATCACGTAGCATTTCCCTGGGATGTGCGCGCAAGGGGGTGGACGGGGGCTATGCTCAGGCCACGCCTGGTGCGTGCCGCCTCACCAGGTCCCTGGTACCTGGTCTTCTCGCGCCCCTCCCAGACAAAAGCTGGCGAGGAAAGGTATGGGAGCCGCTTGTACGTCAAGGGGGACCCCTGGGCATCGCGACCCAGAGGCCTCACTAGTCACGTAGCCCATCACCCCTTGGTTTCGTCCTGGTGATCCGGACGCCCCAATGGCGGTCGAGGTATGCGCGGGATTGGGCCCTGCCGCCGCAGAGCACTAAAGCGCTCCAAATAGACTCCGTTGTCGCCATGTCTCCTTCATGAGGGCTGCTCGCACGTCAAGGGGGACCCCTGGGCATCGCGACCCAGAGGCCTCACTAGTCACGTAGCCCCTTGCCCCTTGGTCTCATCCTGGTGATCCGGACGCCCTAACGGAGGTCGAGGAATGCGCGGGATTGGGCCCCGCCAACGCAGATCACAAAAGCAAGCAGGAAGGAAACAAGGCGCAAAAGGAAATCACAGAATTCGAGCAAGTTATTACAAGCATAGGATGTTTTGAGATTCAAACAAGTCTTACGCCTCCACGAGGCACGATAAATGTCGCAGGTTGGAGTCTAGGAGGAGGGGCCATTATCGCCAAGGCCGTAGCTGCCGATCGCTTCGGTCACATCGAGCTCGTCATCAACATCGCCGTCGATGCCTTCGTCGCCACTGCTCGCCTCCACCATAGGGGGCTCGGTGTCAGGGACGCAGCCGAACTTCTTCATCAGAGCGCCCATGGAATCCTTCACGGCCGCCGCAGCGGAGGCGCAGAACTCAGGGGCAACCGAGTCCATCACCACGTTGAAATCAAACCCTGGCTTGCGGAGGTAGAGGTGGCTGAAGACACGCGTCGTGGCGGCGGAGAAAAGGCCGCGGCACTCGTTCTCCAGGATGGCTTCCACCTTGGCGACCGCACCTTCGAGTGCCTCAGCGAGCTTGGAATAGAGCCCGACGTAACCGCGCTCAGGAGCCACCAGCGGCTCGCCGAATCCTCCCCTGCAGATAAAGCACAGAGCCCGGCGAAGCCTGAGCTCGATGGAGGGGAAGGCATCGCACTCCGTGGCTTCTTTTCCTCAGCAGCGGCAAGGGTCTTCTCCCTAGCATCCAGCTGGGCCGTCGCATCGGAGACACGATGGGCGTGGGACGTCCGGGCCTCTACTACCTCGTCCTTCAAGTTGGCCAGGCTCTCACTCTCCGCGGCATGGTCAGCAGCCGCCTAGGACAGCATGGACTCGCGATCGGCGAGCTTCGCCTCGCGAGCCTTGAGGTCTTCCTCCCGCTGGTGATGCCGTTGCGCGTGCACGGCTTGCTCCTCCTGAAGGGCCTTCAGTTTGGCATGGCTTTGGCGGCCTCCTTCTTGCTCTCCGTGGCGGCAGCCTCCGCTTGACCCCAGGCCGTCTTGATGGCTGCGTCGGCTTGGAGCCACCCGGAGATAAGCTCCAGGCGTTCCACTGCGAAGGAGCGCTTGTCGGCGCCTTGGAGGCGGCCCGGATCTAGTCGAGCGCAGTGTAAGCCTCATCCAAGGCGTCGGGCCCGGTTAGAGAGCCGCTAACCCCGAATGCGAGGGCCTGACCAGGAGGTAGCACCGGCACCTCGACAGGCGCTGAGTCCAATGGAGCGGTGGCGTGGCTGGCTTGGAGCGTTGGAGGCTCCAGTCCCCTCTCAAGCATGGCAAGATCGGACAACTTCTTAGCTTGATGGCCCACGGGGACTGGCTCCTCCTGAGGCCGTGCCGCTGCTTCCTCAAGGACGGACTCCTTCAGAAGAGGGCACGTGGTCGCCCCCTCCACAGGCACTGGAGTTGCCACAGCCGCGGGAAAGGGTGCCGCCTCGGGAGCCTCCACCCTCCCGGAGACCGGCCTCCCGAGCGGCATCGCCATGGCGCTAGGAGAAGGCATTGTGCTCGCGAGCTCGGGCACGGCGCCACCAGGGCACTCAAGGGCCGCGCTAAGCTAGCGTGATATGCTTCCTCTCCCGCCGCGTCCGCGGCCAGAGGTCAATGACGCCCCCCGGATCCTTCAGCTCGGCACCCGCCTTCCTCTTCTTCGGCTCGACGACGACCCTGGCCACCAAGGAGAAGAGGGGCCGTGAGCATGCGCACAATTTATAATCAACCAAAGGCAAGGCAAGTTACTCACTCGTCGGCCCTGACCCACTTCCTCTTCCTTTCCACATCGTCGAGGGCCGGGATGCTCCCGCCTTTCTTTGGCATGGCGCGGTCGTTCGGAAGGGTGGTGGCGTCGCCCCGAGGGGCCGCGGCCGGAGGGGCCACTTCTGCCCCGGCGGTGGCCGCCCCATCTTTCGGCTGCGGCTCGGATGGGGACGAGGCCGGCGTCTCAAGCGCCCTGCCAGAATGCGGGGTTTCCGCCGGAGAAGGCGCGGCCGTGTGTTTCTTCGGGGTCGCCCGGCTATGTGCTGACGTGGTCTGGGAGGCAGACCCCGGCCTCCTGAGGGCCCTGACGAAGCGCAGGGAGTCCGCGACCGGGGGCTTTTCGTCATCGTCGTCATCTTCGAGATTACGAAGGAGCACACTCTGCGACGGGGGAGACGCCTCTTCCAAGCCGTCATCCACGGTCTCCTCCGAGTCTTCCTCGCCGCTGGCATCGCCGGAGGACACTGGCACCGGGGAGTTGGGGCGCTCGGGAGGCGTGAGCCCTCACTCGTCAAAGGCGGGCATGGCGGCAACCAGCTCCCCCCTGTCGTCGCGACGGTACAACAGAGCGTAGGCATCGGGGAGGTCCCCGGGATCGCCGTGGAACAGGGTAACCACAGCCCTGCCAAGATCCTCGCCATTCAGGCTGGTGGACCGGAGCCTAATGGTGTCCCTCGCACCATCGAAGTCCCACATAGGCTTCAAGTGCGGCTGGAGCAGCGACAAGCACTGCGTCAGGAACTCCTTCACTATCATCACCCCGGTCAGTTGCTTGGCTTCCATGTCCCGGGAGATCTGCTCCAAGACTGGCTTCACCCGGGAATCAGTGAGCTTCGCAGAACCCCACGCGAGGGCTTTCTCGGGCAGCTCCGTCGGGAGCTCCAGGCGCGAATTGAGGCCCCGGGTATCCATGAAGACCCTGCGGTCCCTAAAGCCCTCCACCTTCTTCCCAGCCTTTAGGAGCGAATTCCTGCTCTGGACCGCGGCGAAGGAGGTGCACGCCGATCGCTGCGCGTAGACGTGAAGCCGCAGGCTAAAGAAGTGGCGGAAGAGGGCCACTGAGGGCCTCACGCCCACGAAGGCCTCGCAGTAGAAGGCAAAGGCGAACATGAGAAGGATGGAGTTGGACTGAAGGTGAAGTGCCTGGATCCCATAACGCTCAAGGATGGCGGTGAAGAACCCTAAGAAGGGCAGGACAAGCCCGGAGAAGACGCTGTGAAGGAAGAAGGGGTAGACTGTCTTTGCCAAGGTGCGCGGCTCCACGGAGCCGCACCAGACCAGAGTCTCCCCCCACTCGTTGGTGTCACCCGCCGTAAACGGGAGCACGGGGTCGAGGTCCCCCTCCTTGGCAATGGCGGAGGCCGAGAGCGCCGGTGAAGGGGAAGAAGAGGACGAGGCTTGGGCCTCGGGCTTCGACTTCCCGGCGGGCGCCATCAACAAAGTCCCTACGGAAAAAGAGCAAGAGGAAGGGCAGCGCAGCGTTGAGATCTGGAGGAGGTTATCGCAAGGGAAAGGGGATCTGAGCAAGGAAGCAAGGGCGCAAGGAAGGAGAGAAATAATAGCTCGGCAGCGGGCGCTAGGCTTTTGTCGGTATTGGCAGTTGCCAAGGCAACGTGGGGGCGGAAGCGCCCGTATCCTGCCACGCGCCACGCAGATTGGCCCGCTGGTGGTTGGGGCCGCAGATTTCCGGCCTCTCTTCCTTGGCTTCACCCCAAAGACAGCCTGAGCGCACCTTGGGCCCGGGGGCTACTGTCGCCATTCTCGGATCGGGGGTATCCAGACCTGCCTGCCTGCGACCTAGCGCGTGGCCCAGTACGAGGGCCCCTGCCTCGCGACAAACCGTTCAAGACAAGACCCTCGCGAGGGCCCCAGCCTCGCGAGGCGAACGGCGCCAAGACCTCCAGGGGAGCGGCCTCCCCAGGCTTCCTCCCGAGGAGCGGAGATTCCTATGCAATGCCGGGCCTCAGGAGGCTGCGATGACGTGAGCCATGACGATCAAGGCAGGTGGGCGCCAGCGGGCGCAGTGGGGACAGTTTCCCCTTTGGTGCTAAGGAGGCAAGGACGTACGCGGGTTCCCTTTCGTTGCAACAAGACCAAGACCACGGGCTCGGCAGGATGGATGTCATCGCTGAGCCCACCTCTGCGTCATGACAGGAGCTTTGCAGGCGAAGACCACCTTTAGTCAGGATAAGTTGTACCTTCTGTCCCTCTTATAATTTGGCCGTCCTGGGATCCCTTCCCGCCTGAGCGATAAGGGAAGAGGACCAAGGCCCGCTATAAATAGGGACTAGCCACCACCATAGAAGGGGATCGGATCCTCCCACACAGAAGAGCCCTCGTGAGGTCCCTAAACCACTGTACTAGTTCATCTACGAACCTCCTCGTGAGGCCAATCCACCAAAGCAGGAGTAGGGTTTTACACCGCAAGGTGGCCCGAACCTGGGTAATCTCTCTTGTCCATCTTCTTTCGCTCTCACGCATCTTCGGCAGGGCTTGGCTATAGAGCGGCAGGCTTGAGACTTGTGCTGGTTGGGATCTTCGCAGATGCCCTAGAGTTGGAACCTTCTCGGTTCTGCGGAGCCATGATTCCGACAAACTCCGATCAATCATTCTTTGGAAGGATGCTTTTCAAATTCAAGTGTCGTAGGAATTGTCATTTTCTTTTCCGTTCTTTTCTTTCCAAGGGTCTAGTTTCTCTTCTTTTGTTCTGGAGGCTTTGTCATGTGGATTTCTTTGACCCATCGTCTCATTTTGTCAAGATCATGTTCTTTCCTTGCTTATTCATTTAACCAGAGTGTTGTGTCCTCTTTTCAAGTTCCTTCTATCTTATCAAGTTTTCCCTCTCTTTTCAACCGAAGTGCTGCCCAAATTTCTTGTGAATTATTGCTTGTTCCTTGTGTCGTCTTCATCTCTTTGCAACCTTGGTGTCGGTGTCAAATCCAGCATATCTCGTAGTAGGGGTCCTAAGCTGGGCGTCTTGGAGCGATGGTAACACGGACACAGGATTTTACCCAGGTTCGGGCTCTCTCGAAGAGATAATACCCTACGTCCTGCTTTTGATTGTATTCATATGGGGTATTGTACAGAGTACATGTATCTACCACGAGATTGTTCAAATGAATATACGATGATCTATCGACCAGCCTAGCCTCGGTTTATATATGCACCGAGTCCTAGGGTTTAAGAAAGTCCTTGTCTTGGGCATCAAGTCTTGTGGAATCCTCCTTGTATACGGCATGGACTGTCCGAACTGGCCCAATAGTGCACCACCATGGGGGTCCTCAGCCCGATCCACCTGGTCGGGAGACGACGTGGTGAGTACCCCCTAGTCCAGGACACCGTCAGTATCCCCCTGAACCGGTATTCAAGTTGGGGACGCTCCTCGGTTCTTCTGAACTCTTCTTCGTCTTCAGTCGTCGGTCATGAAAACTGGTTCAACAAATCTTCCCATCTCCGATCTTGAGTATCGCCGAGGTGTATCCAAAGAGTTCATACGTCGGGTATCCAAGGAGCCCCTTTGAGTTTTCGGCCTTTATCAATGCCTTGTTATTTTTACGCCACACCTCGGGTTCGAAGTGTTTCCCGTGCGGCGGTGTCCTCTCGCGTTCGAGCTCCGACGCCAGACTGCATCCGAGGTATCTTTTGCAGCCAAGCACCAACGCCAGACTGCTTCCGAGCTCCAACGCCAGACTGTATCCGAAGAGTCATTTTACAGCCAAGCTCCAACGCCGGACTGCATCCGAGCTCTTGCGTCGGACTGTATCCGAGCGCCGGACTACATCCGAGGTGTCATAGATTACCTCGGTCTTGAAAAAGTTGAAGGGGTTCAACCGAGCTGAATGCCGGAAATGCCCTCTATGGAGCCAGCCACTTGCATCCGAGCTTTATGCCGGACTCCTTCCGAGGTGGTGCACCACCTCGGCCATGGGCTGATTTTTGTAATTTTAATTCCGATTTGTGCAATGTATTCTTTGCCGAGATATATAGCCAGTAGCCCTCAACGTGTGTGTCCGTTGAATGTTCGGCATGCACCTGAAGGAAAACATAAAACCGCTGATCCCAGTAGCCCCTGAGACTCAGGTCGATTCACAAAATCGGCCTCAGGATCAACTCCTAGCTCTGCAGCATACTTAGGAATAGAAACGCAGTGTAATATATTAGAGGAAATAGTGATCGGCAAGCGGGCCCTTGAGAGAGGGTCTTGAGAAGTTGCCATAATATATTAGCTTGATGCCGGATAGGTCTAGATGATACCTATTGTTGTCCGAAGACACGTTTGCCCATAGCTCGGTCAAGCCGAACACTGAGCATTTTGAATTTTCTGCATTGAATAGGCAATGCAGTAGCCCCCGAGCCACTGGTCGGGTGGCAACACCAGATCAGGGGATCGATGTGCCCCTTTAATATTTGTAAATGATAAGCGCGAAGCCTAGTAGCCCCCGAGACTTAATGTGGGCACGGGTGGCAGAATTAAGGATCGATATCCGGAGTAAATTCACTTTAATCACAATTTATGTGTAATGATTCTATGTATCCAAGTACTTTACATCATTAATGCTCGGATCTGCATTGTACAAAACTTTGTCGACCGACCATCGGCTTCAACCTCCTCGGCCAGTGGCCGGGGAGTGTTTGTCCTACTTTATTAAGCCTTTATGAGGGCAAAGATTTATGGCAAACAAGGCAATCCGGCCATACGGTTTTATAAACAAAGGTACGCGGAGAGATATGTTATATTACTATTTAACGTAAGAAACATCTTCCAAAGAAAATAGTCCCGCTATCGGTTCCTTTCTTTGGGTTGTCATGCTGACCATGATCATGAAACCTCATCTCCGATCAATGTGGGAGGAAAATATTGAGGATTTAGTTGGGGGAAAGTTCCCGAACTCTGTGGTCCATAATGAACCGAAATTTTCACTTCCATCATTGCCGACCAATTATATCCTTTAAGATGGCTAGCTTTCGGCTTCACCCAGTCTGAGGTACTAACCCGGATGACCCGGTAGTAACAATGACAAAGGTGCTCCCTTTACCGCCCAGCCAAACAATCGGGAACATAGGGGTAAGCACAGGAGCCAGGCAACCCAGCTTGGCCAAAATCTTAAGTCAAATTGATGCATATTTATGGCTTTATGACGATAATTATGGAAGGCAAATTCTCCATTGAGACTGTTTATAACCTGAAAGTGGCCCATCGTCGGCTTCCACCCCTTTGTAGATGCTACACAGGGTGTTCCCGTACTAACAATACCACCCTTAGCCGACGTCTCGGTGCCCGGAGGTGGTTGTGTTAGCGGAAACGAGGCAATCAGATATGCAGGCTTTATAACTTTCACTTAGTCATAGGAGTTTAAAGTTCGGGGCCAGTTACTAGCCCCCGAATAGTGTTCGGCATTAGCCGAGGTCAAACCAGTAACACTTCGGCAAATCTTATGAAAGGCCCATCGTTTAACATGGGGTGACCTCTATTGATCTATAGTTTGACATATTCATCGGATCGCTGACCAGTTTACGCTCATTGTGACAGTCAGTTTTCGGCTTTCTCCACTGAGGCGCTTAACCATTCGAGCAGGAAGCACAATCGCAGTGGTTCTCCCTTTGCACACCTAGCCGAACAAAGCGGAACATAGGAGGCAAGCACTGGAGCCGGGCAACCCAACTATTAACCGAAGACACAATTGGAAACCGATGCATATAAAGCAATATCCGAGAACGTTTTGCTGATGACTCCATGAATTACCTTGGCTTTTGATGGGATCAGCTCTAGTTGCGGCCCCCTGTTGATATTGCCAAAAAGGTGTCTGGCGTTGCACTGCAAGACTTATGGTTTTGACAACGCCGAGATGCAGCTCGGCAGGAAAGATGCCGAACTGCGGGTTGGAAAAGATTTCCCGAGCAAAACCATCACGCAGAACACCTCGATCAAGAGGATGTCCCGGCTCCTAAAAGAAAAACATACAAGTAGATTAAAGGTGCCATAAACTCGGGAAACAAAAAAATACTTTAGTAAAAACATTACATTCGAACTAAATCAAGTTCTTTGGTGCCAATCCGAAAATTGGTCTTAAAGTTTTTTTGTGCTTCTGTCGTGCTTTAACATGATAAATCCGATCTCTAAATTGCAAGTACGCCAGCCGACGGTTTCAACCTCCTTATCCCGAAGGCGGAGTGCTTCTCCGAGGCCAGTTTAGCGAACTAAACTTGAGCGGCTTTAGAGAGAAGCCAGGCTATCCGGCTATTGACCATACACTCGAGTCGAAAAAGAAGTGGTAGAAAAAGACTTTGCAATGAACAAGAAGAAAACACATTTGTTATAAAATGGCTCATATAAATTTAAGAGCCCCCAAGTGACTTGGGTAAAAGAATTTTATGTATAATGATTGTATGTAGCGAAGTAGTTATATCATATATGTGTTCGCTCGAACTTTAAACGCGTCTTAACCGACCGTCGGCTTCTCCCTCTTCGGCCAAGGGCCGAAAAGTGTTATCTACTACGCCATCCGAGGATATCGGAGGTGTTTCGAATAACTAGGCAATCAGGCCATTAGGCTATAACAGACAAAGCGCGCCCAGGGAACTTATGCTATATTACTATTTAACGTAAGAAGCATCTTCAAAGAAAATACTTCCGCCAACGGTTCCTTTCTTTGGGTTCTCATGATTACCATGAGTGGTGTGCAATAGGTTTATGTATGCTTGTCTTCCGTCGTGGCCGACCATAGTTGCAAACAGTAAGAGCGCTAGCTTTCGGCTTCACCCGGCTGAGGTACGAGTTCGGATGACCCGATCGTAACAATCGCAGAGGTGCTCCCTTTACTCCCTAGCCGAACAATTGGGAACGTAGGGGTAAGCACAGGAGCAAGGCAACCCAGCTTTGCGGAACACTTAAGTCAACATGATGCATATATTGGCGTAAACACGAACAAGGAAGGGTGTGATACATTAATAATCATATGCAAGAGGAATGGCTTCATAAAGGAAGCCCCCAAGTAAACGGGGTATTTGAATTTGTTTGTAACAAAAAAAGTTTTGACAAAGAAATTTTTTCGCAAACAACTTTTTGTCAAAAAAGTATAATGCTTGGTCGAACCGAACAAAATTTAAAACTGAAAGTTTTTGAGCATGAAAGCGACTTAGCTGGTTAATGTGCTCGGTGCGGTTCGGGGTTGTGGCATGACGAAGACGTAGTCCTCGGCCTCGCAGAGGTCCCAACCCCCAAGCCCGAGGTAATTGAGAGAAGAGCTCGGGTCGAGAAGTGGCAACGCAACACGGTTGCTGCGGCGAGGCGAAGCCCTCGGTCCAGCCGAGGAGAGTAGTTCGGTAACGTGACGGCGAAGCCCCCAGTTATCATGGGAAAACAAAGTGTTTTTAACAAACAAACTTTTTTATTTAACATAAATATAATGCTTGGTCGAACCATACAAAAGTTAACAATTGAAAAAAGTTGAGCATGAAATTGACTTAGCTGGATATTGTGCTTGTGACGTGTGTCGAGCTTGTAGTGGGTCAAGGTCCCAGCCCCCAAGCCGGTCACGTGGTAGCCGAAGAAGAGCTCGGCTTGATGAAGTGACAACACAACACTTCCGAAGGCCGAGGAGAAACCCCCGGTCCAGTTTAGCAAACGGAGTAGTTCGGCAGCATGACGGTGAAGCCCCCACGTCCATTGGCCATGTCGACGACACAATTTGGTTGATGGAGGCGGGACAACGATGTACACACGCCAAGGTGACCGCTTGACACAGCCGAAGTCGATTACCTATGCACACAATATAGTGCAAGCGAAGAGTAATAACAAATAAAGGTAATAATATATTTTTTTAAAAAATTCTTCTACTTAGTTAATTTAAGTGAAGCAAATAAGTAAAGGAATATGGCCTGGGCGCCGAGGTGCCTGAACGAAGAGTTCGGCTTGACGAAGTGGCGACGTTGCACGGTCGATGTGGCGAGATGAAGTCCTCGGTGCAGTTAACATGGCGAAGCTGTGATCGGTGGACGCCGAAGTCTCATGCAGGTCGGCTGGTTACGCCGAAGTCTCATGCCAGCCGAGGTATGGAAGTAGGTCGGTTGGTGACGCCGAAGTCCCCGGAGTAGGTTGATGAAGGGATGCCAAAGCCCCCAGTCTAGCCGAGGTGACGGAGCAGATTGGTAAGGTGACGCTAGAGCCCCATGCCAGCCGACGTGTCAAAGCAGGTCGGTGTGGTGGACGTCAGCTTGAAAAAGTAACGTCACGGCGATGCCGACGCAGGTCGGATTTTGTGACGAGGTCAATGCTGGCTTAATGAAGCAACGGAGCGCCCGACCCGTACAACCCGCAGATGACGAGGTTCGCTTAATGATTATTCGGCCCTCGCGATGCCGAACTCTTCGTCGGATGACCGAGATGATGAGAAAATTTCCTTCAAAAAGGACGTCCGACAACCCGTTCATGTAAACGATGAACTCGGGTCGGATTCGTTTTTGCGTAGAAAATAGATCCAAAATTCGTTGTACTAATCGGATGTTTCCCGGAGTTTGGACGGTCGGATTGAGCTGAAATTTTGAGGGGTGATCGGTATGGGAATTACGCAGCCGATGAATAGTGGGATCTTCCAAACGACGTCCGAGCTGGAAGCTGGACACCTCGCCCTAAACTCATCCCGATTCCCGTCAAGATTCGATAGGGCTCCGGTATTTCGAAGATCGCCAAAGATTCCTCCATCGGAATACGACGGAATTTTATGGGGTCATTAGAGACTCAATTCCGCACAGTTCCACCAAAGCAATCGTCAAGGCGACGCTCGAGGAAGCGGGGACCACAAACACGAGTCGCTGTCCAGAAAAACTGCACGGTTGCTCGAGGACGATGTTAACATCGAGCCCCCGAGCTCCATGGATGATTTTTTGTGATTTTGATAGAGATCGGAGATGATGACGATGAAAGTATCCGTCCGATCTTGATGATCCGGCACGGAGCGCAGTCCTCGGTCCAGCCGAGGTGACCAGTCGAGCCGGCGACGAAGATGCTGACATCGACAACAAAGCTCGGTTCCAACGCGTAGATCGCGCCGGAGACGATCTGAATTCCCATCGCACTGCGGCGACTGCCGGCAGGCTCTCAATGAAAGCACCAATGTCGGTGTCAAATCCGGCATATCTCGTAGTAGGGGTCCTAAGCTAGGCGTCTTGGAGCGATGGTAACACGGACACATGATTTTACTCAGGTTCGGGCTCTCTCGAAGAGATAATACCTACGTTCTGCTTTTGATTGTATTCTTATGGGGTGTTGTACAGAGTACATGTATCTACCACGAAATTGTTCTAGTGAATATATGATGATCTATCGACCAGCCTAGCCTTGGTTTATATATGCACCAAGTCCTAGGGTTTAAGAGAGTCCTTGTCTTGGGCATCAAGTCTTGTGGAATCCTCCATGTATACGGCATGGACTGTCCGAACTGGCCCAATAGTGCACCACCATGGGGGTCCTCAGCCCGATCCACCTGGTCGGGAGACGACGTGGTGAGTACCCCCTAGTCTAGGGCACCGTCACTTGGTTCATTAGTTTCACTCGTTTGTCAAGAAGCAACTAAATTTTACCTCTTCAACTTCTCTTCCTCTTCTCATTCAAACATCTCGGGTCGACATCTCTTGTTAGTGGAGGAGAGTTGTAACAGCCCGAGACCGATGCTCCAGAAGATTCCCCTTTTGTTTTGTTGTCGTCGTGTGATTTATTCGTTTGTCGCATCCATCATCGCATCATTGGCATCATCCGCATTGCATCAAATCTCCGCTATCGTCATTTTTTTCAAAACTTGCATCTGTTAGTAGTTGTCGTTTCTCCCCGTTAACCATTTTGAGACCAACCACACACGCACGCGCCCGCGGCATTGCAAAGTTATTGTTTTTAAAAGTGTGTATAAAACTTTCTCGGAATGGGTCGAAACTTGGCATGCGGTCTTAATATATTGTTGGTAGACCGCCTGCCAAATTTCGTCGCGTTTGGAGGTCGTTTAATACCCGAACCGTTAAACATATAGCGGCATTTTAGTCGGTCGAACGTCAGACGTTTCGGTATTTCAAAACTTTGTGCCGGGCTGCAATCCTCTCTCTTCTCTCAGCCCAACCCCCCTACACAGCCCACTAGCCCAGCATAGCCCTTCCTCCGCTTCCGGACCGTCCGATCGAGATCGAACGGTCCAAAAGCGGAGCAAATACCCTAACCCTAGCCCCTTGTGTATAAATAGACACCCAACCTGCCATTTTTGGAACCCCCTGGCCTCCACCTACCTCCAGCCGCCGCCACCCCTCCGAATCCGCGCCGGCCGAACCCCCTGGCCTCCACCTACCTCCAGCCGCCGCCACCCCTCGGAATCCGCGCCGACCGAACTCCCTGGCCTCCACCTACCTCCAGCCGCCGCCACCCCTCGGAATCCGCGCCGGCCGAACCCCCCTTCGCCACTTGGCACCGCCGGAGCCATCGTCCCGGCCAACCACAGCGCGCCACGTCGCCCTGAGCCTCCTCTCCAGCCAACCCGCGGCCGTCGGACCGCACAGCCAGCCTCCCCACTAGTCGCGGCCCTCCAGGCCCATTCAGGGCCCTCCTGGGCCCGAAACCGCATCGTCCACACCCGCTCGAGGTGAGATGCTCCCGAGCCTGCCCTGCGCAAGCTCCTCCCCGATCCCGATCTGGATCGAGGGAATGAGGCCGTGTCGCCCTGCCGGAGCCAGCCGCCGAAGCCCCGCATCGCCAGCCCTGCAGCAGGCCGGACCCCACCACCGCTCCTCTTGTCTCTCCCTCCTCCTGCTTCTCTCTCCCTGTCTCATCTTCTCTCTCTCTCTCCCCTCATTGGATGTGCAGGAACTGCCATGGCCTCGGATCCACGTCGCCGGTCCCCGTTTCGTCTTGGACTTGGCCGAAATGGAGCGCCTCGGCCGCGCCATGCACATATCCGGCCGGGGCTACGCCGGATCACGCCTCGGAACGCTGTGGCTTCGACGGAGTCCCTCCTACGCCGCCTTGGTTGCGTCCTCCATCAGGAGAACGAACAGAGCAATGCCACCCACTCTGCTTTGACCGCGCTCGCTTGGGCCGCGAGCTCCCCTCAGGCCCAGCCTCAACCGAGGCCCAGCCTCCTTCCACCGACGGGCCTCGAGCCCATGAGGTGAAGACCCGAGCCCACACCTGATGCCCTATGCTCCGGCCAGTGCACATCATAGTTACCTTGCTCCCATTTCCCATGTTGGACCTTTGTTCAGATTCGGCCCACTTATAGTTTTTTTTCTGCCTCTGCAAATTTCAACATTATCCACTGAATTGCATAATTGCAGATTTTGCCACGATTTTAAAATGCAAATAATTAAATAACCGTGCATCATATCAAAATGTTTTATATATGAAAAACGTGTATAATTTTGTGTAGACTCACAATATCCCGCTTTCACAAATAATAAAAAAATTTAACATGCCATTTCCTTTTAATTTGCGTAAATGTCATGATTTGCATTGCTCATGAATAATTAACCGTGCATCGGAATTAAACATGTCCTACATGCAAAATGTGTAGATGAATCATATCGCACTTTCATGCATGATAAAAATGCTTAACTTGCAGTTTGCATTTAATTTGCATAAATAACTTGCTAAAACATTTTATGTCCTAATCTCGTATAATTGTTGTGTCAATTTTATTTAAAGTAAATAACCACATATTATATATGTTTTCGGGGTAGAAAAATCCATAGAATTTAACTGTGGCATTAGTTTTGTCATTCGAGCAAGTTTGTGTGCATGCTATTGATTATGTGCCCTTTTGTTTATTTTGTGTGAAGTATTCCATGCATCATATGAATTAATTTTGAACATGAGATATGCTCTTTGTGATGTGTGCTAGGCCCCAATATTTTTGGTTGCTATAGAAATCCATGTTTAGGTGTTATTTTCTTGTTGCTAACTTGCCATAAAAATATCGCTTTTTTGAGATGCTAAAATATTTCTAAGTCTGAAACTATGTTATTTGTTGTTGTCTTGCCATGCCATTTGCTATTGTTCTATAGCTCTTTTGGTGTTGCCACAATGGAATGTTCTGTTAACCATGTTATGCTCTATCATGTTGTACCATTAGTTTCCATGTATATGAATTGCATTATATATATTTCTGTTGTCCAACATGCCATTCTGTTATAAACTGCTGCCCATGTCCATCCTAATTTTCACCAAGTCTGAGAATCTGGTTATATCAGAATGCCATGTTGTGTTGTTGCTTGCCATGATTCTGTGCATAAGTAGACCTTGCCATTATGGAATGAATTGAAGTGCATCATGTCCTCTACCATGATGTAGACTTTCATGCCATTATAAGTCCTGTAGCATATAGTTTGATTGCTGTCACTATGCCAACCTGATAACTCAGATTGTGGAAAACTGATATTTTCACTAAGTATGAAACTATGTTCAAACAACCATCTTGTGAGTTCATTTGCTATTGTACGTGCTTCTATTCAACTTGCTGCTATGAGATGAATTGTTGTGCATCATGTAGGCTACTGCCCCATGTCTTGGTTGTGCATTTTAGATTCTTGTAGCTTGTTATTTTGAGGTGTGCAAAATGCCATGCTGCTGTTTTGGGCAGATTTGATCAAAACTTGCGTTGCTTGTTAATGATGAACCGTTGCTCCGTTTTGTACATGCCATATATGAAACTTGCCTAGAATTTCATGTAGTTTCATAATATCTTGCTGCCTCCATGATTTGTTATGTTTGTGGTTGTAATTTGCATGCATTTTGTATTCATGACATATTCATCTTTGTGTGTCATATCTTTTAGGCCGTAGCTCCGTTTTATATGGTCTATATATGTAAATCGACTAGAATAACGCATAGAATCACATGGGATACCATATTTTGCTGTTTAAAAATATATAATATGCTTAGTTTAGATCTGGACCAAATTCCATATTAACATATGGGGTCCTTTTGGAAATACTATATGTTGTTTCCGTCCTCATTTGAAATGCATAGAAAGTGTAGTTTCATTATGCTTCACCTCTTGCCATGTTAACAACATTTAAACTTGCCATGTAAATAAACGAGAGTGAACTAAATCATTCGAACGTGGAGTTTCGTCAGTATGCAACCCGTTGCATATTGAACTTCACATAATGTGTAGTAATTGATTGTTGTGCTTTGCCATGTCTTGCATAACTAAACCGGACTTGCATCATATTATTTGTGCATCATGTCATGCATATGTTGTGGTGTTTATCATGTGTTGATTGTTGTTTCCGGATTGCTTCTTGCCGTTAGAGTACCGAAAGCATTCGGAGTGTGAGGATTCGTTCGACTACGCCCCATTCATCTACTTCATGGATTCATTCTTCTTGCAATTGGGATCTCAAGCAACATGAACATTTCCCTGGATACCACTACTATCATTGCCGTGCTAGTTGTCTCGTTTCTATCACTATGTCTTGCTACCTACCACTTGTTTGTCAAGCCTCCCAAATTGCCATGATAAGCCTCCAACCCTCCACATCCCAGCAAACCATTGATTGGCTATGTTACCACTTGCTCAGCCCTTCTTATAGTGTTGCTAGTTGCAGGTGCAAGTTGTTTCCATGTGCCAACATGGATATTTTTGAGATATCACAATATTATTGCTATTTAATCTAATGCACATATATACTGGGTAAAAGGTGGAAGGCTTGGCCTTTTGCTCGGTGTTTTGTTCCAATTTTGCCGCCCTAGTTACTTGTGTACCGGTGTTATGTTCCATTCTGAGCGCTCCTAACATGCTCGGGGTTGTTATGGGGACCCCCTTGACTTTCCTTATGGGATAACACTCTTCTGGCAAGGCCCAACATTGGTACTGCATTTGCCTAATAACTAATAAAATTGCATAGGGACTTTCTGGAGCCCATGGTTAATTAATCAACCCCCAGGACAACTTGGTCCAAACTAGAGCACTGTGCGGAGCCACCCCAGGGCAACTTCTGTGATTTCTATTAGGCCATTGTATGTGTCGCCTATCCGTCGTGTCCTGAGAACGAGATACGTGGCTCCTATCGGGTTCGTCGACACGTCGGGTGGTCTTGCTGGATTTGTTTTACCTTTCTCGAACATCTTGTGCACGGGATTCCGAGGATACTTTGGGCTATCCCTAGGTTGAGGTTTTCCACTGGAATTCTGAGGATACTGCGGGCTATCCTGTGGTTGAGTTTTTCCACGGCAGCGTGTGGTTAGTTTGTGATGGATTAGTTGGAGCACCCCTGCAGGGTTAAACTTTTCGAGACGCCGTGCCCGCAGTTATGTGACAACTTGGAAATTTGTTTAACATCCGGTCATAGAAAACTTAAAGTAAACTCAAATAAAATACACCAATCGTGTGCGTGACCGTGACTATCTCTAGTCGCAAGTTCTGGACCGAGAGAGAACACGGTGGGGTTATGTTTGACCGTAAGTAGGTGTTCAGGATCACTTAGTGATCATTACTAGTTCATGAACGTTTATGCATAGATCACCCCTCTTATTCTTGTACTCGTAAGTTAGCCACTCAAATAAATTCTTAGAGCTTGTTGCAACCTCACCACTTAACCATATCTCACCCATTAAGCTTTGCTAGTCTTGATACCCTTGGAAATGAGGTTGCTGAGTCCCTGTGGCTCACATATTACTACAACAACAGTTGCAGGTACATGTAATGTGATGCTTTGACGTGAGAGCGATGCTTGCTTGATTTGAAGTTCTTCTTCTTCTTCATCGATCATAGAATGGGTTCCAGGCTTGCAGCCTGGGATAGCAAGGATGGATGTCACTTTTATCGTTTGATTTCGTCCATAGTTGGACCCTCCTCTGATGTAGGATGATTGTGTATGTTTTTGTATTGATGTGATCATGAATTAGCTTGTGGCGAGTGTAAGCCAACTCCATATACTCATCTCTTCTTTACCTGTACTTAAACGATATCCATTCTTGCAAAACGACGAGATGCGCTTCTATCCATGTCGAGGCCCTCGACCCAAAATAAGGATAGGACCGCATCTTGGGCGTTACACTAGCGTAGCGTACCGCGTGTTCCAACAGTGGTATCAGAGCGTCCGCTGCATGGTGATAGATTCTATGATTTGCATCTGAGATATGTAGATCAGTTCAGATGCGGGTCGATGAGATTGGCCGAGCACGTCGATGTTGAAGGTTGGTTTCATGATCTTGCTTTCGTGATCGTGATGTAGAGGTCATGAAACGAATTACCCCTATCAGTTGGTTTCCGCCATCGGGGAAGATAGCGGAACGTAAATCCAGATGCAGCACGCGAAAATCAATGAGATTGATCGAACCGGAACAAAGATCGACACCGTGGAAATGTGATTTCTGCATTGCTGAAATCCGTTGGAGCAATCTCGGTAAAACGGGCATAATTTTTGCATACGAACTCCGTTTTTGCTCCACGACCTATCAAACTGAAGGGAACAAAAAGATGCATTTAACCTTCAATGGCTTTGCTGTTTTTGGCGAATTTTTAAAGGTCAAAATCCACTTGGAAAATAGAGTTTCAGATGGTTTTATTTTCGGCGGTAGAACGTCTGATTTATTTTTGCAGGGAATGCTTGTGATTTGGTATAGCACATGAATGTTGCTTGTAAATTATCAAATCATGACCTACATGTCATGAGTGCGGCAACCGGATGGAGCCATATGGTTGTCCCATTATTGTATTAACGACCTGCGTGTCAACATGCGATGCCTTGTAATGTAATTTACTCACATATCTATTAGTTTGTAATAGCACAATATCTTATGCACCACTTGGTGGTTGAGATCATCGTGTGGAGATGGAGATCACAACAAAGGGAACCATGCATGGATATGGAGATTGCCATGGGCAGGCAGCGCACGTGGAGATGGAGATCACCATGCATTAATGAAAGGGGCTATACCATATCACACATATATAAACTGCATGTGAAAGTTTATCCCTTTTATGCGCCCTTCTTTTGCATTATAGATGTTTTAAGTAGGATGATCCCTCAAAGAATGTCAAGTAAAATTGCCTCCCCAATTGCTGCACCATCACATGTTAAGTATTTTTAGAGGTGGGCCTATAAAATTAGGGTAATGCTAATTCTCCTTAACGTGGTGTGTTTGTGTCGGACACTTACGAGCGAAGCATTGGTTAACTTGTCGTGGCTATCAAAACAGTTTTGGGCCTCGAGGCATAAGAGTTGGCATGGCATGAGATGTCCCCAACAAACAAGAGTTGTATAGATATACGATTAGCAAGTGTTGCTTACCGAGTGATCTAGTCTTCTAGCGGTGATGCAAAAGCTCACTAGTTGACATGTGGATCTTGGATCTTGAATCACTAAAAATCAATGAAGGGATGTTGATTTTAGTAGGAGTATTTTTCTTATTAAAATGTTTAATTTGAATTACTCTTTATGAATACATGTCTTAGTGTTTTGCATATTTCTGTTGTATATCAATGGCACCACCTGCTCAACCCAGTTTTTCATTGAAATCATTCCTGGAAAAGGATAAACTGAATGGAACAAACTTTACCACCTGGTATAGAAATCTGAGAATTGTTCTAAGGCATGATAAAAAGGAATATGTTCTAGAGGAACCCCTTCAAGAGGAACCTACCGAGAATGCGAATGCCACGGCCAGGAATACCCACATGAAACTCGTTGATGAATCAAATGAGATCAGCTGTCTCATGCTGGCTAGTATGGATCCCGATCTGCAGCAGCATTTCAAAAACATTAAGGCTTTCAATATGATCGAGAACCTTAAGAGCATGTTTTAGATGCAGGCAAGGACCGAAAGGTTCAACGTCTGGCGGTCCTTGATGGATTGTAAGCTGAAAGAGGGTGATCCACTGAGCCCGCGTGTGATCAAGATGATCGGATACATGCAAGCTTTGGATTGGTTAGGCTTCCCACTTGGGGACGAATTGTCCACGGATAAGATTTTGGGTTCTCTTCCACCCAGCTATGGGACATTCATTTAGAACTACCATATGCACGGCATGGAAAAGAAGCTCACTAAATTGCATGGGATGCTAAAAGTGGCAGAGCAGGATATCAAGAAAGGCACGCATCAAGTGTTGATGGTGCAGAACACGGCAAAGTTCAAGAAGAGTTGGTCCAAGAAAAAGACTAAGGCAAAGGGCAAGGAGGCAACTCCTACTATCGCCGCTGCGCCCAAGTCTGGACCAAGCACGGGGACCGTTTGCTTTGACTGCAAGGAAACCGGTCACTAGAAGAGGAACTGCAGCAAGTGGCTTGCCCAGAAAGGCAAGAAGACTGGAAGTGTGACTTCTTCTTCAGGTACACTTGTTGGATATGTTATAGACTTTTTTCTTGCTGATATTTCTAGTAGATCTTGGGTATATGATATCGGATTGGTTTTTCACATATGCAACTCGATGTAGGGGCTAAGAAGGACTAGGAATGTTGCAAGTGGAGAAGTTGACATACACGTTGGGAATAAAGCAAGAGTTGCTGCATTAGCCGTTGGCACCTTGCAACTTAATTTACCTTCGGGATTTGTAATGGACCCTGATAATTGTTATTAAGTTCCCGCGTTAAGTCGAAACATTATTTTGGCCTTATGTTTGATGGGGCAAGGTTATGAATTCAGTATTAAGGACTATGGTTGTTCTATTTACTTGAATAAAATGTTTTATGGCTTTGCACCTGTTGTGAACGGGTTATTTATGTTAGATCTTGAAGGTGAATCGGTCTATGACAAAAATGTCAATAGGCATAAGCCTAACGAGATAAATCCGACTTACATCTGGCATTGTCAACTAGGACACATTAGCCAAAAGCGCATGAAGAATCTCCATGATGATGGAATTCTAACTTCATTTGATTTTGAATCATTTGACACATGTGAGTCCTGCCTAATCGGCAATATGACTAAGACTCCTTTTTCAAAGAGTTGTGAGTGGGCGTCTGATCTATTGGAACTTATACATAGTGATGTATGTGGACCAATGAGCATGACAGCTAGAGGTGGTTTCCAATACTTCGTGACTTTTACTGACGAGCTTAGTAGATATGGATATGTCTACTTGATGAGGCACAATCCGGAAACTTTTGAAAAGTTCTAGGAGTTTCAGAACAAAGTGGAAAACCAACTCGGCAAGACAATCAAGCTTCTACGATCTAATCATGGCGGTGCGTATATGAGCCAGGAGTTTGATGATCATCGATCTCAAGAGTCGTGGAATAGGTCCACACCTCACTCCTCCAGGTACGCCACGGAGAAATGGTGTGTCGGAACGGAGGAATCGAACATTGTTATACATGGTCCGATCGATGATGAGTTAGTTGGATTTACCCTTGTCATTTTTGGGATACACTCTAGAAACCGCAGCTTTCACACTAAATAGGGTACCATCAAAGTCCGTAGATAAGACACCATATGAGATATGGACTGCAAAGAGTCATGGTTTATCTTTTCTAAAGATTTGGTGTTGTGAAGCATATGTCAAGCGAGTCTAGTCGGACAAGCTCACACCCAAGTTGGACAAGTGCATATTCATGGAATATTCGAGGGAAACCTTGGGATATTACTTCTACAACCATGAAGAGGGCAAAGTGTTTGTCGCTCGGCATGGAGTTTTCCTTGAGAAAGATTTTCTCAATCGGAAGTCTAGTGGGAGGTCGGTCCAACTCGAAGAAATTCGAGAACCACACGAGGACGTTCCCGCAGGAAATTCAATCACACCGGAGTTGGTCAGGGAACCCGTTGTGGAATTAGCTCCGGTTCCACATTGGTCAGAAAGGTTGTGCATTATGCACGACTGCAATGTGTTGTTCTTGTAGAACGACGATCCGACCACGTATGCAGAAGTGATGGTGAGCCCTAATTCCGAGTTATGGCTTGAGGCCATGAGATCCGAATTGAAATCCATGTATGACAATCAAGTTTGGAACTTGGTTGATCTGCCAGATGGCGTTTGAGCCATTGAGTGCAAATGGATCTTCAAGAAGAAAATAGATATGGACAGAAATGTTACAGTCCATAAGGATCGACTTGTTGCTAAAGGTTATCGACAAGTTCAAGGAGTTGACTACGGTGATACTTATTCACCGGTAGCGATGTCTAAATCAACTCGGATCATTCTTGCTCCAGCTGCATATTCGACTATGAGATATGGTAGATGGATGTCAAAACGGCTTTCCTTAATTGAAATTTAACTGAGGACGTGTATATGACACACGTGGAGGGCTTTGTCAATCCAAAGAATGTTGGGATGGCATGCAAGCTTCAGAGATCCATTTATGGATTTAGTCAAGCATCTCGGAATTGGAACATTCGTTTTAACGAAGCGGTCAAAGAGTTTGGCTACATTAAGAATGGCTGTGATCATTGTGTATTCAAGAAGGTCAGTGGGAGCTGATACGTCTCCAACGTATCTATAATTTTTGATTGTTCCATACTGATATATTATCATTCTTGGATACTTTTTGGGTCTTTATTTACCAATTTATAATATTTTTTAGCACTAACCTATTGACACATTGCCCAGTGCCAATTGTTGTTTTATGCGTGTTTTTTACTTTTCAGGTTTACAGTACCAAATGAAGTCCAATTGCCATGAAACTTTTTTATAATTTTTTCTGGACCAAAAGAAGACCTGGAAGCTTCAGGAGGAGACCAGAGGCCGCACGAGGGCACAAGCACGCAATAGGGCGCGCCCAGGGGGTGGCCGCGCCCTGAAGTGCGCTGGTCCCCTCGGGCATCTCCCGATGCCCCTCTCTGACCTATAAATTCTCATATATTCTAAAAACCCTAGAGGCAGTCCCGAAACCCTTTTTACGCCACCGCAAGTCTCTGTTCTATCGCGAGGCCATCTGGAGCTCTGTTCCGGCACCCTACCGGAGGGGAATCGATCACGGAGGGCCTCTTCATCAACCTTGCTATCCTCATGATGATGTGTGAGTAGTTCACTACAGACCTACGGGTCCATAGCTAGTACCTAGATGGCAATCTCTCTATCTTTTGATCTTCAATACAATGATCATCACATCTTCGCTTTGATCTATCCGATGTAATCCTATTTTGCGCTGTGTTTGTTGGGATCCGATGAATTGTGGGTTTATGTTCAGATTATTCATGAGAAGTATTTGAATCACCTCTGAATATTAAGATTCTTATTTGCATGATCATTATAGCTTCGTAATTCTCTCTGATATATTGATATGCTTTGGCCAAGTAGATTGATCTATCTTCAGTGAGAGAGGTGCGTTGTGGTAGGTTCAACCTGACGAGTTTCTATATCCCAGTGATAGAAGGGTTCAAGTTGCGTATTTGTGTTGTTGCTACTAAGGATAACACGATACGGTTTATTCATATTGATTGAGTTTACTTTGTCTACATCATGTCATCGTTCTCCATGCATTACTCTATTTGACTTAATACTCTAGATGCATGCTGGATAGCGGTCGATGAGTGGAGTAATAGTAATAAGTGCAGGCAGGAGTCGGCCTATTTGTTTATGGACGTGATGCCTATATAAACATGATCATTGCCGTGAAAATCGCATAACTATCCGCTTTTCTATCAATTGCCCAACAGTAATTTGTTACCCACTGTATGTTGCCTACATGAGAGATGCCGCTAGGGAAAACTATACCCCCCGGGTGTATTCACTTATAAATTTACAAACGCTACTGTTACCTTGCTGCCTTTATTTAATTTTAATTTTATTTTGCAATTTACAATTATCTACACAACTCATTCGCTTGCAAATAACGAGATCAAGGGAATTCACAACCCTCTTGCCCGCGTTGGGTACAAGTTGTTTACTCTATTTTGTGAAGCCGCTGAAGATGATTGAGGATTGATATTCCTATTGGTTCGATAAACCTTGGTTTCATAACTGAGGGAAATACTTACCCACTTTGTGCTGCAATTACCCGTTCCTCTTCACGGAAAACCCAACGCAGATCACAAGTATTAGGAAGGATTTCTGACAATGTTGACGGGGAATATCATCATCAACTACCAAGTAACTTCACATGAATTTTCCTTCAGTTGTTTATCTTTTTATTTTTTTATATTTAGTTTGTTTCATAAAAATCAAAAATACAAAAAAATTATCTTTGCTGGTTGCTAGTTTACTCCTTTGCTCGCTTTACTTACTAGTTTGCTCGTCGTCATGGCTAGTTCTCCTCCAGACATGCCTCAATCTCCCTAATTGGGAGAGGGTTACACAATCTTAGATTTTAAGCAAGTAGGTGATGAGTCCCTTAAAGAAGCATGGGATAGATTTCTAGTAATACAAGCAAGAGCTAATCCTAAGAGTCATATTAAATTGCTCCTTAGAAGTTTTTACGTTGGTCTATCTCTTTCTCTAGACGTGTCTTGGATTCTATGCTCGAAAAAGATTTTCTTGGGAACAATGCTTTTGACACCTATGACAAGATGAAAAATATATTTGGGCAGCCTAAAATATGAACCATTGAACCTGCTATACTAGTGTGCCACCGCCAAACTGAGCTAATCAAAGATGCTAGAACTAGTATGGAGTCTTATTTCAGGAGGTTGTTCAATTCTATCTGTAAAATTCATGGAAATGGCATGCTACACAATAGAAGGCTTGATACCATAGAAAAAAACTTGATGTTCTTTGTGATAGGGAGATTAATATTGTGAGGGGGAGTGGATCCCTTATGAGCAAAGATGACAAAACTTGAAACTATGCATTATGCCTAGCTAGGGGCATAAAACAATAGCGCTTGTTGGGAGGCAACCCAATAGTTATCTTTATGTTTGCTTTTTACTTTCTATTTTTCTGATAACATGATTATTTCCTCTCTAATGATTATGTTTTTATGTTTAAATTAGTGTTTGTGCCAAGTAAAGCCTTTGGGATGACTCACAAGATGAGTAGAATCGATGCCGAAACAAAACAGAAACTTTTGACTCCAGTACAGGAATTTTCATTTTTTACTGGAGCGTGATAATGATCTGAATTTTTTACACAGTATTGCTATAAAACATTTCGAGGTTTTCCTAATTTTTAGGAATTTTTAATGTTTCAGAAGTATAGGTTCTCTACAGATTGCTCCAGACTGTTTTGTTTTAGACAGATTCTGTTTTTTGCTTGCATAGTTTGCTTGTTTTGATTATGCTATGGATTATATCAGGGGGGTATAAGCCATGGCGAAGTTAGAATACAATACCTATTATGAAATTATGAAATAAGAATAAATTTATAACAATACCTAAAGTATTCAATATGTTTCTTATACTAACAGATCTCACGAAGTTTTGTTGAGTTTTGTGTGATTGAAGTTTTCAAATTTTGGGTGTTATCCCTATGGACAAAGGAATAAGGAGTGGCAAGAGCCTAAGCTTGGGGATTCCCAAGGCACCCCAAGGTAATATTATAAGGAAGACTCAAGCGTCTAAGCTTGGGGATGCCCCGGAAGGCATCCCCTCTTTCGTCTCAATCCATCGGTATGTCACTTGAAGCTATATTTTTATTCATCACATGACATGAGTTTTGCTTGGAGCGTCGTTTGTTTTTGTTTGATTTTACTTTCAGTTTGCCACAATCATCGATTGCAGGACACACCTATTTAAGAGAGACACACCATCATAATTTGTTGGAATACTCTATGTGCTTCACTTATATCTTTTGAGCTTAGCAGTTGCTCTAGTACTTCACTTATATCTTATTGAGCATGGTGGCATGTAGATCTTGCAGAAATAATTTCACTCTCGCTCTTCACTTATATTTGTTTGAGAGTTAATAAATAGTGACGGTAATTCTCATGGGTCATAAGACTAGTCCAAAAATATTAGGTATTCAATGAGTGATAATCAAAACCATCATGTAGGACATATAGAGAAATTATGGGTTAATGATATTCATGTGGTAATATGAAAAAAGTGTGAGTTCATAATTGTTGATTCGTAGAAGTGTCGATATTAAGAGAGGTTAACTTCTTGTTCGTCTAAAAACTAAAAAGGCATGGTGATGATGTGTGATCATTTCTATTCATCATTGAAATTCTAGTGTTGTTTCGGGTCGGAGGCGCGCGATGGTTAACTCCTACCAACCTCTTCCCTCGGGGCATGCGAGGAGTAATTTGATTTGTGATAAAACTAATAAAACTTTGCAATAAGTATATGAGTTCTTTATGACTAATGTGAAACCATGGACATACGAAATCTCACCACCTCATATTTGCTAGCATCTTCGGTACCGTGCGTAGCCCATTTTCACCTCGAGGATCGGTGCAACTTTGGCCGGTGCATCCAAATCCCGTGACATGATACGCTCTGCAGCACATGAGCCTGATTATATCTTTTTCAAAACGGCTACCATACCTACCTATCATGGCATTTTGTAACATCCCAAAATTTCATTTTGGCCTGTTATGAAAATAGTTATGCATCCATACATGTTGATTGTATTTGCATTGGTGAAATGAATGAAACTTGAAAGCTCTATGGTCTTTGTTGAAATTCCTTTTTAAATTGCTGCCTTCATTTGAATTCAAATAGTGAAACCTCTGAAAACTTCAAATATGAGAAGAGGAACGTGACCCTCCATGTCAGGGGTATTTTTTTAAATCTATTTGACCTTTTTCAACCAGGGGTTTATTTGAAAAAATATTTCAAATAGGAAATTATTTCCATTTGGGCATTTACTGAAAAATCTTTTTTAATAAAATTATTATTTTTGTTGTGGAAAAATGTTAAACAGATTCTATATTTCTTTCTGATAATTTTGATATATAATACTTCCATATTTGGGTTTAATTATTTTCCTATTTTAGTTTTACTTTCCTTTTTTTAATAAAAGGAAAAAGGGATTTGTAAAAGGAAAGGCTAGTGTGCGCTTAGGAAACGCCGTGCGACCCATTTGGAAAAGATCTGGCCCAACCTCTCCGGATCGGACCCGAGTCCCCTTTGGATCGGCCACCGACGCCTCTCCCTCTCGATGCCCGCTCACTGACACCCCATCCCGCTGCCCGATACCGCCGCCGCCCGATCGTCACCTTCCATCGCTCGCCTCTCCTTCCTTGGCCACCAGATCTCGCCGGAGATCATCGGATCCTGCTGCCGCTCCCCTTCCTATTCCTCGCTCCCGACCCCGTGGCTATAAAAGACAGCCCATCTGCACCACGTTCCGCTCCTAAAATCCCCCATCCACGCCTCAGCACCAACGCACCACACCTCGCGGGAGTGCGGCCACCACCCGAGCTCGTAGCGCTCACCTTCCTCGACCCCGAGCCGCACCGACGCCATAGATCGACGACGGAGGATCACCACGTCCCTCTGGACCATTTTGCCATCGCGGGAGACCACTGGAGCCACCTCCCGGACCACCTCCACGCTTCGGCTGCCGCCACCCTCACCAGAGTTCTTCACGACCACCGTTGTGAGCTCGCCCCCCCTCTCTCTACCATCGGATCCTAGATCTACGGATAGGATTAGATCAAGTTTATAACTTAACAGGCCGAACCGTTTTTTAATTTGTGAGCATTTGCTCTATTACACTCAAATGCACACACCCTCACCCACACACAGTGCCACACGTGGCCCCCTGTTCGTTAGTTAGGTTTATTCTTTTTCTGTTTTTATTTTCTAAAACGGAATAGTTTCAGTTTTTGCAAATAAGATATCTCCTAGTTTATTTTGAGTGCTTAGTTGATTATTTTTGCTTAGTGTCACAAATATTATGAACTTTCTGCCAGTGCAATTAGTTTTCAAATTTGATCTGTTTAAATTTGAATTCATTGAACTTTGCTCGAATCACTAGAATTTGAATAACTTTAGTTTAAAAATATATTTTTGAGTGATTCTTTTTTCTACTGGTTTATATTAGTTAGTTTTATTAGTACATTTAATTTGGGAATTTTTAGGATAATTTATATTAAGGTTTTCAGCAAAACATATCTGTTTTAGTTCCTTTTAGGTGATTTTCTTTTCTTTTGATTTAGTTTGTTTTTTATTTTGTTTTCTTTTAACTTGCTGATATTTTCTTTTTAGTTTCTGTTGCTTAGAATTAAGTGTTATATTTTCTGTTAGTAAAAATATTTTTATTGTTCTGATCTTTGTTTTAGTAGGAAACATTGTTTTCATCTTATGTATTATTTTATAATAGGTTTTAAAGTAATTCTTTTTTCATAGAAAAATTTAGGTGAAATACTTTCTGTTAATTTGATAAAACTTGGTTTTCTTTTCTGTTAAGATTTTATTAGTTGCTGAAAACTATTTATAGTTTGTTTTACTTTAGTAAAAGCTTTGCCATGAACTTTGGGATGGATTCCTTGTTTGCTTTATTTTCTTTTCTTTGTTTGTGCTATTGATTGTTTTAGTATTATTAGTTTTCCTTGTTGTTATTGTAATTTGTGTTATGGTAATGCTTATTGTGTGAATTTTTGTTTCGTTAGATCATCCGGAGTGCGAGGCTTGCTACTTAGAGTCACTCGAGTTCGAAGATCGTCAGCAAGGCAAGTTCACATTGATCATGTATTACCTATGGTTTTATTGCATTATTGTTGGAGATATGCCCTAGAGACAATCATGTATGATGATATTTCCTATGTGTTTATGAATAAAGATAGTCCTTGGACATTATCAATGATGTGTATTAACAAGTACGTGACTTGTTTGTGAGACTATGCATTGTCTGATGACTGTCCTAAATGGTCCCTAGTTGAAAGGGCTGTGTGGACGCACAGCCAGTTAGACTAGCATATGACACGGTGGATGGTTCGGTCTCACTGACCATGTAGCATTGGATGCTAGCCGGATAATATGGACTCAGAAAGATCTGGTAGGATTCCACGTAGTCGGATCCGAGTCGAGATAAGGTCTGAGTTGGACAAACCCAACTAAGAGACGCAGTGATAGGTCATCTATGAGTCTCTAGTACAACGTACGTTTTGTGTCCTAAGACCTGAGCTGGCGCATGTACTCGGGATGGTGACAGACTTGCTTTGGGCTGACCAAACGCTACTCCGTGACAGGGTAGTTATAAAGGTAGGTTTCGGGCTTGTCCAGACCCATGCTGCGAGACGTGGTCGAGCAAGATGGGATTTGCCCCTCCGATGAGGAGAGATATACTCTGGGCCCCTCGGGTGATCCGACCTGGATAAGCATGGCCATGCGATGAGGATTATGAGATAATCCGAAGTGTTGGTCGGATTCACCGGAACGAGAAAGAGGTCGTGCTACACAAGGATGACCATGTCGCCTTGAGCATGACAACATATATCGTGTGGCAAATGGAACGGAAGTGTGAAGTACAGGTTCGCCTAACCAACTTCATCGGACACTTGGAGTCAGCACGCTTTCCTAGAGGCCGCTACCGACTAGTCGAGCCGGATGTAATCTAACTCGCGACCAAGTGAATGAGAACCTAAGGGGTCGCGCGCTTAAGGGAAGGAACACATGTGCTTTAGGATCCATGCGAGGCCCAAGAGTTGAGCCCATGCCGGATGCCTATATATAGTGGAGGTGCGGCACACCCATCCGGTTGATCGCTTCGGCGCCGCCATTAGGGCTTTGCATGTGTTGCAACTAGCCACTTCCACTTCCCTCCGCCGACTGTGTCATCGGACCTAGCAGTCCGCCGCACGGTGTTTCTCCTACACGCGCGGATACAATTAGAGGTGGTGCACTTGCGCCGCTCCGACGAACCTATACGTGGGATCCGGCGACCGGCTACGCGAGGGAGATCGGATCGGCCGTTCGAGGGAGATCGGACGAGGAGGAGACGGACCACGCGAACGCGCTGCCCCCACTCTACTTCCGCTGCATGGCACTACGCGTCTAGTGGTAATGATCTGTGATCCATCTTTGTAGCATGTTCTTGGATGTTCTGCGCGTGGGAAAATTTTAATTTGCATGCGATGCACCTACGGTAGAACCCAACAATTATTTCAACCTTTCCACCATTGCGTGCAAAGTAGGTACTTGGAAACTTGGTTCTTGAGTAGTATCATGTGGTAGGCACCCCATAAACCCTTGTCACTTTGGCCCCGGAAAACAATATTTTATTTTGCTATTCTTTTAGTAGACGGGGTTGGTTGAGTGTTTATCATGAGAGTTGTGAGAATTAATTTATGACCAAGACCTCAAAACTTCAAGATTTTCAAGACCTCATGATGCAATATACCTCTAGGTGGAAATTGGTTGAACGACACCCTAGAGGACCGAGTGGTAGCCTAGGTGTTGCTGGAGAAGTGCTAGTATTCACGCGGAAAGTTCCACCCAGGCATGAAGAGACGAATGCATACTTCAAAACCCGAGGCTTACCTGCACAGCCACAAGCCATTATGCGCTCTGGCTTGGTTGGACATCAGGGCCACTCTGGACGAACGATACTACGAGATGTAGAAGAACGGTAGGATTGTATGGGCACCGGCCGTGGCTCAGAGGAACGCTTTGGAAGACCATGTTTCGATCATCCGGTTCTCAAACACCATGAAGTGCAAGGATTTCAACGGAGGCGATCGAATCTTGTGGGGAAAGTGTGCAAAACTGTGCAGAGTACCAAACCTAATTGATTTGCCGTGTCCACGGTTACAGACAACTTGAGCCAAAGGAATTGAAACTATCAGGAACTCTCAACACAAATAATATTATTGTTAACTTGGGTATGAGAAATGGTTGGTGGAACCTTCTCATTATACAATCAACAATGCAGTAATAATTTTGGTTTTGCCCCCTCTCTTGTTGTAGGAAAAAATTGCTTTAAGCCAAACATAAACTTATAGCCCCACCTGCCATATATGCATATAGTATAGATGAAATTTTTCACCCCTCTCTTTTGTGACTTGCCGGCATATTTAATATGCTGACCTACATGTCGGCGTACGACACCTATGGGATCGCGTGGGTCCCTTTATGGTTCGGTAGGGAAAAAGGCTTGCACAAAGAGCAGATCCAACGATCAACGCGAGGGATTTTTACCCAGGTTCGGGCCGCTGAGAAGCGTAAAACCCTACTCCTGCTTTAGTGTATTGTGAGTCTTTGAGCTCTTGCTCCAGGAGCGCTATGTGATGAACAGTACACAGCCGCTATGCCTCTATCTGGGCCAGAAGGTCCTCCCCCCTTGTAGGTACGCCTTGGGCCTCCTTTTATATGTCGAAGGGGTCACCAACAGTGGCGCACAGTCCATACAAGAGGTGTAAAGTTGCTACAACGTTTCATGATTATCACTGACGTCTTAGGACAAATGCATTAAATGCTCCGTCTAGGTGTCCCTTAGCTTCTTGGGGATGGAAAAAGAGCCCGTCCCATCAGCACCGCTTAACCCCATCCGCCGCTAATGCCATGACACGCATCCAGGAGGACAAACCCCATCTGACAGGCTGGTCGCTGCACTGGAGCGGTGGCAGAGTGGCGGGATCTTGCTGGGTGCGAATCTTGCCGGGTCTTCGCTAGTCATCCCGGCAAGAATCTTGCCGGGATCCCAGCCTTCAGTCTTCTGAGTTCTGATCATCGGCTTGAATGCCTTCTTGATAGTCTTGTGCTTGTTCCCAGTTGTCCCCCGGCAAGCATCTTGTCGGGAGTCCAACATCGGGTCTTCAAGGTGACCTGCCTGGAGGTCTTCTCCCAGGAAGGCTCGCTTCCCGGAAATTCTATCCTGATCTTGCCGGCCTTTGAGCTTGTCGGTGATGCGTAGACCTATTCCCGGCAAGTAATCCTTGCCGGAAACCTGGGTCCTAGATAATCCTATAAGTGGATTTCTTCTCTGCCATGCCCTTCCCGCCTGGAGGCTGCAACTTGCCGGTGCGTGTCCAGGGGTAATGAACACCCCCTGTTCACTACACCGACAGGAGCCCCCGGGCCTGGGCCGGACAAGCGTGCACAGTGTTTGTCTGGGCTAGGCCCAAAAACATGCACCGGTACACGCGCGGCGAGAAGTAACCGTCACTCATGACTTTTTAACTGCACGTTGATGATGGCGCAAGAGAGCTTGCGGTTTGCCGGGCCTTGGGCTTGCCGGCAGCGTGGGCAGACAGAGCAGGACGGCGTTAGGAGTCGTGTGCCAAAAAGGGAGTGCCACACCATGCGACGAAGAGCCAACCCCCGAGCCTTCCCCAGAAAGGGTACCGCGGGTGCGGTGCTCGATTCATACAATCATCCCTGCTGTCGCCGCCGTCTACTGCGAATGCCTCACCGCCGTCTTGCCGACCTCCAGGACGGCGCCCTTGGCTTTCTCGGTTGCCGCGTGCTGCCGAGAATAAAGCAACCGCCGAGACTGAAGTACTTTTTGCATACCTGTTGCTGCAATGGCGCATGTAAAGGAATAATTAATCTTAGTCAGGCCAATCTTTATGTATGCAAGACATGTTTCTTTATGCTAAATGAATGTTTGCTTCCCTCTTGATTAATTCCGTCCTTGCATATATCTTATATCCTACGCTGTTTGGAAACCTTGCCGGTGCGCACGTTTGCCGCGAGCGCTTTGAGGAACAGGTCCCTAGCAGCCTGCTAGAAACGCCGCCACCGGCAAGGCGACTTGCCGGGTCAGAACGCGGCTGCTAAGCCTGCCGAGCGGACTCGAGGCGAAACTAGAGTGCGGGCTCACCACAACAAGGTTCCTTCGCGTGCAGATTAATGTACAAGGACGAAAAATCAATCAAGACGACCCATGCTTGCCGGAAAGCTTTTCGGTGCGCACGCTCCAGTCGGCAGCGCTTGGCGGAACAGGTCCTTAGCGGCTTGCCGGGAACGCCGCCTCCCGAAAAGGTTTACCTTCCTGGTGTCTGTACAGCCGCCTAAGTTGTCGAGCGGAGTCAAGACAACTAGGGGCGCTATTGGACCCGGGAAGGCTCCTTTGCGTGTAGGTGTAAGGAGCAAGTGAGGACAGCGAAAGAAATGTAATTGTCACAAGTTTTTGTAACTTAGCTTTTCCTGCTGTTCATCTCGCATAGTGAGGCCGCGCTCGTGGTGATGACCGGCAGCTCTCTAGAGGGTTACTCTCTAGGGCGCTGCCAGCCCCCGAGCCCGCCTTCCATGCGTATTCTTTCTGTAAGTAGAGCGAAGTCGCCATCGACGATGAAGCTGATGCGCTGACCGCTAGATCAGGTTCGCGCAACCTTTCCCCCTACCTGGTGCGCCAAAGATGTCGGCGTACGACACCTATGGGATCGCGTGGGTCCCTTTACGGTTCGGCAGGGAAAAAGGCTTGCACAAAGAGCATATCCAATGATCAACGCGAGGGATTTTTACCCAGGTTCAGGCCGCTGAGAAGCGTAAAACACCACTCCTGCTTTAGTGTATTGTGAGTCTTTGAGCTCTGGCTCCAGGAGCGCTATGTGATGAACAGTACACAACCGATATGCCTCTATCTGGGCCAGAAGGTCCTCCCCCCTTGTAGCTACGCCTTGGGCCTCCTTTTATATGTCGAAGGGGTCATCAACAGTGGCGCACAGTACATACAAGAGGTGTAAAGTTGCTACAGCGTTTCATGATTATCACTGACGTCTTAGGACAAACGCATTAAATGCTCCGTCTATGTGTCCCTTAGCTTCTTGGGGATGGAAAAAGAGCCCGTCCCATCAGCACCGCTTAACCCCATCCGCCGCTAATGCCATGACCCGCATCCAGGAGGACAAACCCCGTCTGACAGGCTGGTCGCTGCACTGGAGCGGTGGCAGAGTGGGGGGATCTTGCCGGGTGCGAATCTTGCCGGGTCTTCGCTAGCCATCCCAGCAAGCATCTTGCCGGGATCCCAGCCTTCGGTCTTCTGTGTTCTGATCATCGGCTTGAATGCCTTCTTGATAGTCTTGTGCTTGTTCCCAGTTGTCCCCCGGCAAGCATCTTGTCGGGAGTCTAACATCGGGTCTTCTCGGTGACCTGCCTGGAGGTCTTCTCCCAGGAAGGCTCGCTTCCCGGAAATTCTATCCTGATCTTGCCGGCCTTTGAGCTAGCCGGTGATGCGTAGACCTGTTCCCGGCAAGTAATCCTTGCCGGAAACCTAGGTGCTAGATGCGTCCTATAAGTGGATTTGTTCTCTGCCATGCCCTTCCCGCCTGGAGGCTGCAACTTGGCGGTGCGTGTCCAAGGGTAATGAACACCCCCTGTTCACTACACCGACACTACACGGCTGCAACGTGTCATGTTGCAGATTACTTTTTCGACCAGGAGTGAGGAGATGCTCTACGCTCGGTGATATGCCCTTGGAGTCGGATGGACTCGTTGACGTCTATGTTTTCCGCGTTTAGTTTTATCTCATGAGTTGGCTTTCAGCCAAATTTATTGTAATAAAGACTCTATATGAGATTCATTAATAAAGCAGTGTGATTTCCCTTTGATATATACATTGATGTACCGTGTGTGTACCAGCATGATCTTGGAATGGTACAAAAACACCAGAGACTTGACCGTTTCAGGTCGGGTCGCGATATATATGGTATCAGAGCACACGCTGACCGTAGGACGTAACCTCTAGGATTGGAAAGGCCTTAGGAAGAAAATCATTTTTACTTATGTTTTAAAATTTTCTATATATTCTCATTTGCTCATTTCTGACTTCTCTCCGATTTCCAATATTGTTAGAGGACCACCTTCACCCTGGTTTTGCTGATGGAGTTTTGCCAGCCCGACGCAACAATGCCCTTCAGCAAAGAGATGGTGGAGGTCGTCAAGGAAGTAAGGATTGCTCTGCCGACTATCATCGGGACTCCTACCATGGCTCTTCCGAGAGACACTCGCTACAGGATTGAAATGCACATCCCTGGAAGGACCGTTGGGAATCGCACAAAGCCCATCGACGTCAAGTTTATCGCTCCCGACTGGATTCTCGGGAGGAAAATGGCGATTCACCATGCAATCGGACGTATCAAGGAGGTCTACAGAGGCATTTCCACTGATGCAAACCATGCCATGATCTCTCACAGAGGTGCCAATGGAAATATCATAAGCCCCGTGACTGAAGACTCTGTCCTTTCCTATGTCCAAACACTGGAGACACACATTAGGACTCTAGAGCTCCAGGTAAGTAGAAGCACGAAAAAGATCAAACGGTTAATGCTCCGGGAACTTGACCTCGAAGCTGAAGCGCGAGAGGCCCACTTCAAGCACGAAGATGAAGTGAAGGACTTCCTGGAGAGGATCAATAATCTGAAGACTCTCGTTCAACATCTGGAGGAGAAGCTGGACCAAGGAGAAAACCTTCACCCAAAAGGCGACATGGCCCCCTTGATCAACAACGAGGACGACTACGAGGAGAGCACCACCGGAGGAGGACGCACCACCATGTACTTCTGAGGACTATAGTCTTGACCGCCATGTATCTTTTATTTTCTCGCTAAATTGTAGGCCGATGTTTTGTTTTATCATGAGACTTGTATCTCGAGTTTGAACCGTTTGAGTCAAATAATGAATGAATGTTTGGTGTGTTAATGTTTGTTGCATTGCATATGGGTAGTGAATTTTCTCTTAGACCCTTGTTATATTCTAATTTCTCATCCCTCTAAAATAACAGATGACTCCGAGACATGACCCTGCCACCAACTTTCCCCCATAGCTCACCCAGCTGATCCAGCAGTAGAATGCCCTAATGCGGCAGCTGATACAGAATTAGGCCAATAACAACAATAAAAACAACCTTCCACCCCAGGCCGACAACGTCACTCGTTTTCTGAGGCTGAATCCACCCACCTTCTCTAGCAGCACTGAGCCCATTGTGGCAGATGACTGGCTCTGCAAGATGGAGAGCGAACTTATCACTGCTGGATGCAATGAGGCAGAGAAAGTGCGTTTTGCCGCACATCAACTGGAAGGACACGCAGCTTCATGGTGGGAGAACTACACCACCACATACCCCATTGCCTATGTGACTTGGGAGCAGTTCAAGCAGGCTTTCCGCATCGCTCGTGTCTTAGGTGGAGCCATGAGTTTGAAGCAGCATGAGTTTCGCAACTTATGCCAGGAGAATCACTCTGTGGCCCAGTATGTGGATGAATTCAGCATGTTGGCCCGTTATGCACCAGGAGATGTGGTTGATGATGCAGCCAAGCAGGAGAAATTCATGGAGGGACTCAACAATGAGTTGAGCATTTAGCTGATGGTGGCTACCTTCAACAACTACCAGGAGCTCGTAGACAAGGCCCTCATCTTGGAGGGGAACCAGCAACAGATCGAGAACCGCAAGAGGAAAAATGGACAGGGGAAGTACAACTCTGGAGCT
Source organism: Elymus sibiricus (assembly GCA_039707655.1). Taxonomy (NCBI): domain Eukaryota; kingdom Viridiplantae; phylum Streptophyta; class Magnoliopsida; order Poales; family Poaceae; genus Elymus; species Elymus sibiricus. The sequence continues at coordinate 200,795,778 of CM077669.1, read as the reverse complement.
CAGCAGAAGCCCTATTACTCTCTTTACTCATGGAATACCGGATCAGGATCTGGTAAGTTTGGAGGACACACTAACCATAACCATGCCGTGCACAACCATGGAGGCCACATACATGGAGGAAATGGGAACAACCCTCCCAATAACAACAACTTCAAGACTGGCAATGGAAATGGCAATTGCAGTCAGCACCGTGCCGCTCCGACTCAGAAGAATCTGAGTCACATCACCTGTTTCAAGTGCCAAAAGATGGGGCACTATGCCATTGATTGTCCCCTGATCAAGTAGGGAAATGGAAACGGCAAGGGTAACGGCAACTCATCAGCAAAGAAGCCCAACCATTTTCCCCGTGCTCAGGTGAACCACATTGATGTGGAGAAGGTCTATGATCAGCCCGAGACTGCGGTTGGTAAGTTTTTATTGAATTCACGTCCAGTATTGGTACTTTCTTATTCGGGTGCAACTCATTCATTCATATCAAGGGTAGTTGTGGAAAAGTACGGTTTACCCACTAGAACCCTTAGTCATCCCATTAAGGTTAGTTCCCCAGGAGGCGAGATGACGACAGGGATAGGATGCCATGCATTGAACCTCGACATTGGAAATCATGTATTTCCCACAGACCTCGCCGTCTTAGAGTCATAGGGACTGGATGTGATCCTAGGCATGGATTGGATGACTAACTATGAAGGAAACATCGATTGTGCCCATAAGTCGATTTTTCTCACCACCTCGGAGTAGAAGAGGATTAAGTACGTATCCAGGCACACACCGAAGAGTACTCGGGTGAATTCCCTCTCAGCAGTTGTTCAGGAGGAAGTGTCGATTGTACAAGACTTCCCAGATGTGTTTTTGGAGGAATTGTCAGGCATGCCACCGGATAGGGAGATTGAGTTCCTGATTGAATTATTGCCAGGGACTGCCCCAATATCCAAGAGACCCTATCGGATGCCCACAAATGATTTAGAAGATATCAAGAAGAAGATCTAGGAATTATTGGATAAAGGGTATATTCGCCCAAGTTTATCACCTTGGGGAGCCCCAATTCTTTTGGTAGAGAAGAAGGATAAAACCATGAGAATGGTAGTCGATTAACGTGCATTGAACGAGGTGACTATCAAGAACAAGTAGCCTCTGCCGATGATTAACGACTTGTTTGATCAGCTAGTGGGGGGCAGAGTGTTCTCCAAGATCGATCTTCAATCAGGGTATCATCAGTTGAAAATCCGTGAACAGGATATAGCCAAATCAGCCTTCACCACAAGGTATGGCCCATATGAGTATACAATCATGTCCTTTGGTTTGACTAATGCTCCTGCCTATTTTATGAGTATGATGAACAAGGTATTCATGGAATATCTGGACAAGTTTGTCGTGGTGTTCATAGATGATATATTGATATTCTCCAAGACCGAGGAAGAACACAAGGAACACTTGCGTTTAGTTCTGGAGAAGCTTAGAGAGCATCAGTTATATGCCAAGTTCAGCAAATGTGAATTTTGGTTGACAGAAGTCGAATTTCTTGGACACATTATTTCCTGAGACAGAATAGGAGTGGATCCCGCTAAGGTTGTAGCAATCACTAAGTGGAAGTCACCCACCTCAGTTAAGGAAATCTACAGTTTTCTCGGACTTGCCGGATATTGCCGGAGGTTTTTCGAGAACTTCTCGAAGATTGCCAAGCCTATGACGGAGTTATTGAAGAAAAGATCCAAGTATATTTGGACTGAAGAATGTGAAGTCAGTTTTCAGGAGTTGAAAAAATGTTTGGTTATAGCCCAGTGTTGATTTTGTCGAACATTCGGAAGGACTTCCAGGTCTATTGTGACGCTTCACGTCAAGGACTTGGAGGAGTGCTCATTCAAGAGGGAAAGGTTCTAGTATATGCCTCGAGGCAGCTAAGACCTCATGAATTGAACTATGCCACACATGATTTGGAGTTAGCAGCCATAGTGCATGCACTCAAGACCTGGAGACATTTCCTTATCGGAAATAGTTGTGATATTTACACTGATCACAAGAGCCTGAAATATATCTTCACGTAGACGGATTTGAACCTCAGACAAAGGAGATGTCTAGAGTTGATCAAGGACTATGACATGAGATTACATTATCACCCAGGTAAGGCAAATGTTGTAGCAGATGCCTTGAGCCGTAAGAGTTATGTGAACACACTCATAGCAGGAGGATTACCCCAGGAGTTAGCCGACGATCTCAGAGAACTCAAATTGGAGATAGTTCCAAGTGGATATGTCGCCGCACTGGAGATTCAGTCCACTTTGACCGAAAGAATCTGTGGAGCCCAGAAGTCGGACAAGGAAATAGCTGAGATAAAGTAAAGAATGAAGGACGAGAAAGCCAAAGGTTTTCGTCAGGATTAACACGGAACTATATGGTTTGAGGACCGTATCTATGTGCCCAGTGACCCAGAGCTCAGGAAGTTGATACTTTAGGAGGACCACGATTCACCATACTCGATACACCCCCAGGCAACACCAAGATGTATCTGGACTTAAAGGAAAGTTTCTGGTGGAAAGGTATGAAGAAGGATATTGCCGAGCATGTTGCAGTATGCGATGTTTGTCAGCGAGTAAAGGCAGAACATCATAAGCCTGCTAGGTTTCTTCAACCTTTGCCGATACCCAAGTGGAAATGGGAGAAGCTTGGTATGGACTTCATCACAGTATTACGCAGGACCCGTTCAGGTTATGATTCCATCTGGGTAGTGGTTGATCGCTTAACCAAGGTAGCTTACTTCATCCCAGTGAAGACCACCTATACCAGTGCTACGTTAGCCAAGATATATATGACCAGGATCGCATGTCTGCATGGAGTTCCGAGCAGTATCGTGTCAGATAGAGGAACATAATTTACCTCAAAGTTTTGGCATCAGCTACATGAAACTTTAGGAATAAGGCTGGAGTTCACTACAGCTTTTCATCCGCAGACACATGGACAGACCGAGAGAGTCAACCATATTCTGGAGGACATGTTGAGAGCTTGTGCGCTAGACTATAGGTCTAGCTGGGACGATAACCTGCCTTACTCAGAGTTCTCATACAACAACAGCTATCAGACCAGTCTGAAGATGGCCCCTTTCGCCGCTCTATATGGAAGGAGGTGCAGAACACCATTGATGTGGGATGGTGTTGGAGACCGAAAACTTTTTGGTCCCGATCTTAATAGAGATTCTAAAGAGAAGGTCAAGCTGATTCGTGACCGACTCGGGATAGCCCAGTCCGGACAGAAGAGCTATGCTAATACCAAACGCAAGGAGGTGACATACGAAGTGGGAGATCGAGCATATCTTCGTGTGTCCCCACTTCGAGGAATCAAGAGGTTTGGTGTTAAAGGAAAGTTAGCACCCAGATTCATAGGCCCCTACAAAATTCTCGAACGTAGAGGCGAAGTTGCATACAAGCCGGAATTGCCGGAAGGATTGTTCAGACTTCACGATGTTTTTCATGTTTCCCAGATGAAGAAATGCCATGCTCAGATGGCTGACATTCCTTTGAGAGACATAGTGCCCCTAGAGGCCATACAGCTGGATAGTTATCTGACTTATGAGGAGAAGCCCGTCAAAATCCTCGAGAGTGCCAACAGAGTTACACGCAGCAAGCTCATCAAGTTCTGCAAGGTTCTGTGGACTCACCACACCGAGGAAGAAGCCACATAGGAACGAGAAGAAGATCTTTGTCGAGACCACCCGCACCTATTTTCTAGCCAACCCGAATCTCGAGGGCAAGATTCATCTTAAGGTGGATAGGTTTGTAACATCCCAAAATTTCATTTTTGGCATGTTATGAAAATAGTTATGCATCCATACATGTTGATTGTATTTGCATTGACGAAATGAATGAAAGTTGAAAGCTCTATGGTATTTTTTGAAATTCCTTTTTTTAAATTTGCCTTCATTTGAATTCAAATAGTGAAACCTCTGAAAATTTCAAATATGAGAAGAGGAACATGACCCTCCATGTTAGGGGTATTTTTTGTGAATCCATTTGACCTTTTTGAACCAGGGGTTTATTTGAAAAAATATTACAAATAGGAAATTATTTCCATTTGGGTATTTTCTGAAAAATCTTTTTAAAAAAAATATATTATTTTGGCCATGGAAAAATGTTTATAAATATTTGGGTCTATATTTCTTTAGGATAATTTTGATATTTAATAATTCCATATTTCGGTTTATAAATATTTTCCTATTTTAGTTTTACTTTCCTGTTTTTTAATCAAAGGAAAAATGGTTTTATAAAAGGAAAGGCTACTATGCACTTAGGAAACGCCGTGCGGTCCATTTGGAAAAGATCTGGCCCAACCTCTCCGGATTGGACCCGAATCCCCTTTGGATCGGCCACCGATGCCTCTCCCTCTTGTTGTCCGCTCACTAACACCCCGGCCCCACTGCCCGATACCGCCTCCGCTCAGTCGTCACCTTCCATCGCTCGCCTCTCCTTCCTTCGCCTCAGATCTCGCCGGAGATCCACCCCGGTTCGGATCCTGCCGCCGCTCCCCTGCCTATTCCTCGCTCCCGATGCCGTGGCTATAAAATCCAGCCCCTCCGCACCCGTTCCGCTCCTAAAATCCCCCATACATGCCTCAGCACCACCGGTCCACACCTCGCCGGAGTGCGGCCACCACCCGTGCCCTCCCGAGTTCGTAGCGCTCACCTCCCTCGACCCCGAGCCCCGCCAACGCCGTAGATCGACGCCGGAGGATCATCGCATCCCTCTGGACCCTTCTGCCGTTGCCGGATACCACCGAAGCTACCTCCCCAGCAACCTCCACGCTTCGGCCACCGCCACCCTCACCGAAGTTCTTCACGACCACCGTTGTGAGCTCGCCCCGCATCTCTCTGCCATCGGATCCTAGATCTACGGATAGGATTAGATCCCGTTTATAACTTAACAGGCCGAACCTTTTTTTAATTCGTGAGTATTCGCTCTATTACACCCGAACGCACACACCCTCACCCATACACAGTGCGACACGTGGCCCCCTGTTCGTTAGTTAGGTTTATTCTTTTTCTGTTTTTATTTTCTGAAATAGAATAGTTTTGTTTTTGCAAATAGGATATTTCCTAGCTTATTTTGATTTTTTAGTTGATTCTTTTTGCGTTGTGTCACAAATATTATGAACTTTCTTCCAATGCAATTAGTTTTCAAATTTGATCTGTTTAAATTTGAATTCATTGATTTTCGCTCAAATCACTAGAATTTGATTAACTTTAGTTTAAAAACATTTTTTTTGAGTGATTCTTTTTGTTCCTAGTTTAAATTAATTAGTTTTATCAGTAGGTTCAATTTGGGAATTTTTAGGATAATTATATTAAGGTTTTCAGCAAAATAGATCCTGTTTTATTTCTTTTCTTTTGATTTAGTTTGTTTTTTATTTTGTTTTCTTTTAACTTGCTGATATATTCTTTTAAGTTTATGTTGGTTAGAATTAAGTGTTATATTTTCTGTTAATAAAAATATTTTTGTTGTTTTGATCTTTTTTTAGTAGGAAACATTGTTTTCATCTTATGTAGTGTTTTATAATAGGTTTTAAAGTAATCCTTTTTGCATAGAAAATTTTAGGAGAAATACTTTCTGTTAAATTGATAAAACTTCGTTTTCTTTTCTGTTAAGATTTTATTAGTTGCTGAAAACTATTTATAGTTTGTTTTACTTTAGTAAAAGCTTTGCCATGAACTTTGGGATGGATTCCTTGTTTTCTTTATTTTCTTTTCTATGTTTGTGCTATTGATTGTTTTAGTATTATTAGCTTGCCTTGCTTTTATTGTAAGTTGTGTTATGGTTATGCTTATTGTGTGAATTTTTTGTTTCGTTAGATCATCCGGAGTGAATTTTTTGTTTCGTTAGATCATTCGGAGTGCGAGTTCGAAGATCGTCAGCACGGCAAGTTCACATTGATCATGTATTACCTATGGTTTTATTGCAATAGTTCAACCTTTCCACCATTGCATGCAAAGTATGTACTTGGAAACTTGGTTCTTGAGCAGTATGATGTGGTAGGCACCCCATAAACCCTTGTCACTTTGGCCCCAGGTAACGATATTTCAATAGTAGAAGAGGTTGGTTGACTTTTTATCATGAGAGTTGTGAGAATTAATTTATGACCAAGACCTCAAGACTTCAAGATTTTCAAGACCTCATGATGCAATATACCGCTGGGTTGACATTGGTTGAACGGCTCCCTAGAGGACCCAGCGGTAGCCTAGGTGTTGCTAGAGAAGTGCCAGTATTCACGCGGAAAGTTCCACCCTGGCACGAAGAGACGGATGGATACTTCAAGACCCGAGGCTTACCTGCACGGCCACAAGCCATTATGGGCTCTGGCTTGGTTGGACATCGTGGTGACTCTGGACGGACGGCGCTACGAGATTTAGAAGGACGGTAGGATTGGATGGGCAACGACAGTGGCTTAGAGGAACCCATAGGAAGACCATGTTTCGATCATCCGGTTCTCAAACACCATGAAGTGCAAGGATTTCAACGGAGGCGATCGAATGTTGTGGGGAAAGTGTGCATAACTTTGTAGAGTACCAATACTAATCGATTAGACGTGTCCACGGTTACTGGCAACTTGAGCCAAAGGAACTGAAACTACCAAGATCTCTCAACACAAATAATATTAATGATGTGGGTATTATTGTTAACTTGGGTATGAGAAATTGTTGGTGGAACCTTCTCATTAAACAACCAACAATGTAGTAATAATTTTGCTTTTTCCCCCTTTCTTGTTGTACGAAAAAGTTGCTTTACGCCAAACTTAAACTTACAACCCCACCTGCCATATATGCATATAGTATAGATGATATTTTTCACCCCTCTCTTTTGTGACTTGCCGGCATATTCAATATGCTGACCTACATGGCTAGAACATGTCATGTTGCAGAGTACTTTTCCAACAAGGAGTGAGCACACGCTCTAAGCTCGGTGATATTCCGTTGGAGTCGGATGGACTCGCTGGCGTCTACGTCTTCCGCATTTAGTTTTATCTCCTGAGTTGGCTTTCAGACAAATTTGTTGTAATAAGGACTCTATATGAGATTCGTTAATAAAGCAGTGTGATTTCCCTTTGATATATATATTGATGTAGTGTGTGTGTACCAGCATGATCTTGGGATGGTACGGAAACACCAAAGACTTGACCGTTTCAGGTGAGGTCGCTACACATTTCCATAGCCATTCCGAGATATATTGCCATATAAATTCCATCGTCACTTCACATGACTAGTTCGTTCATCATCATATTGCTTTGCATGATCATATAGAGCTAACATAGTATTTGTAGCAAAGCCACCGTTCATCAAATTTTTGATACATGTCACGCTAGATCATTGCATATCCTGGTACACTGCCAGAGGCATTCATATAGAGTCATATATTCCTATCAGTTCTTCATATCAAGTTGTAAGTAAATAAAAGTGTGATGATCATCATTGTTAGAGCATTGTCCCAGTGAGGAAATAAAAATGGGGGCGGCCAAATGAGCCCACCATTCTGAATAAAAAAATGAATCAGAGAAAATGAGAAAGGGACTTTGCAACTATCCTTTACCACACTTGTGCCTCAAAGTGGCACCTTGTTCCTCATATAGAGTCTCATGTTATGTCATTTTCATATGCTAGTGGAAATTTCTTTTTCATTATTATAAACTTGGCTTGTATATTCCATTGATGGGCTTCCTCAAATGCCCGAGGTCTTCATGAGCAAGCAAGTTGGATGCACACCCCACTTAGCTTCAGTTGAGCTTTCATACACTTATAGCTCTAGTGCATCATTTGCATGGAAATCCTTACTCCTTGCATTGACATCTATCGACGGGCATCCTCATAGCCCGTTGCTACGCCTAGTTGATGTGAGACTATCTTCTCCACTTTTTACCCCTTTGATATCTACAACCATATTCTATTCCACCTAAATGCTATGTCCAATGGCTGACGCTCATGTATTGTGTGAAGAATAAAAAGATGATGCATAATTGAAAGTAGAATCCAATTGCCTGACTTGGACACCGTGGTGCTTGAAATTTGTATTAATGTGGTGAAGATGGAGCCATGCCTTGCTAATATAAGAAGATGAATGGGGGGTAAACATTCTTTGAGGATCGTATACTTTGAAAGATTGATGATTTTGTTTCTTATACATATAAGTATTGCTATGTTAATATTTGGTAATTCATCATTTCTCAATGAGCATACATGCAAAAGATTACATAATGGGTATCATGTCACATGAAAAATTCTGTTTTTATCAATTACCAACTCGAGGACGAGCAGGAATTATGCTTGGGGATGCTTGATACGTCTCCAACGTATCTATATTTTTCGATTGTTCCATGCTGATATATTATCATTATAAGATACGTTTTGGGTCTTTATTTACCAATATATAATATTTTTGAGCAGTAACCTATTGACCAAGTGCCCAGTGCTAGTTATTGTTTTCTGAATGTTTTTTACTTTTCAGGTTTACAGTACCAAACGAAGTCCAATTGCCACGAAACATTTTGATTATTTTTTTGGACCAAAATAAGATTTGGAAGCTTCAGGAGGAGACCGGAGGCCTCATGAGGGCACCAGCATGCAAAAGGGTGCGCTCAAGGGGGTGGTCGCGCCCTGATGTGTGCTGACCCCCTGGGGCGTATCCCGACGCCCCTCTTTGGCCTATAAATTCTTGTATATTCTAAAAACTCTAGAGGCAGTCCAGAAACCCTTTTTACGCCACCGCAAGTCTCTGTTCCGTCACGTGGCAATCTGGAGCTCCGTTCCGGCGCCCTGTCGGAGGGGGGATCGATCACGGAGGGCCTCTTCATCAACCTTGCTGCCCTCATGATGATGTGTGAGTAGTTCACCATAGACCTACGGGTGCATAGCTAGTACCTAGATGTCAATCTCTCTATCTCTTAATCTTCAATACAATGATAATTGCATCTTCGCTTTGATCTATCCGATGTAATCCTATTGTGCGGTGTGTTTGTTGGGATTCGATGAATTGTGGGTTTATGTTCTGATTATTCATGAAAAGTATTTTGAGTCACCTCTGAATATTAAGATTCTTATTTGCATGATCATTATAGCATCGTAATTTTCTCCGATCTATCGATATGCTTTGGCCATGTAGATTGATCTATCTTAAGTGAGAGAGGTGCGTTGTGGTAGGTTCAACCTGACGAGTTTCTATATCCCAATGATGGAAGTGGAAAGGTTGCTTCTTTGTGTTGTTTCTACTAAGGATAACACGATGAGGTTTATTCATATTGCTTGAGTTTACTTTGTCTACATAATGTCATCGTTCTCCATGCATTACTTTGTTTTACTTTATAATCTAAAAGCATGCTGGATAGCGGTCGATGAGTGGAATAATAGTAATAGGTGGAGGCAGGAGTCCACCTATTTGATTATGGACGTGATGCCTATATACACATGATCATTGTCGTGAAAATCGCATAACTATCCGCTTTTCTATCAATTGCCCAACAGTAATTTGTTACCCACCATGTGCTGCCTACATGAGAGATGCCGCTAGGGAAAACTATGGCCCCCGGGTCTATTCGCTTATAAATTTACAAACACTACTATTACCTTGCTGCCTTTATTTACTTTTTATTTTATTTTGCAATTTACAATCATCTACACAACTCATTCGCTTGCAAATAACGAGATCAAGGGGATTGACAACCCTCTAGCCCGCGTTGGGTGCAAGTTGTTTGCTCTTTTGTGTGCAGCCGCTGAAGACGGTTGAGGATTGATATTCCTATTGGTTCGATAAACCTTGGTTTCATAACTGAGGGAAATACTTACCCACTCTGTGCTGCAATTACCCGTTCCTCTTCATGGAAAACCCAACGCTGATCACAAGTATCAGGAGCTCAGTTGCATTTCTGATCCTGTATGTGGATGGCATATTGTTGATTGGAAATTATGTTCAAATGCTTGAATCTATCAAGGACTCATTGAAAAATAGTTTTTCGATGAAAGACTTGGAAGAAGCAGCTTATATTCTGGGAATCAAGATCCATAGAGATAGATCGTGAAGGCTTATTGGATTAAGCCAAAGTACGTAAATAGACAAGGTGTTGAAGCGGTTCAACATGCAAGATGCCAAGAAAGGGTTCTTGCCCATGTCACATGGCATTAGTCTTAGCAATACTCAGAGTCCCTTGACTCCTGATAAGCGAAGATGCATGGATAGGATGCCGTATGCTTCGGCTGTCGGGTCCATCATGTATGCTATGGTATGTACTCGTCCCGATGTTAGCTTTGCTCTAAGCGTAGTGGGTAGATACCAGGCTAATCCAGGTGAGATTCACTGGACAGCGGTAAAAATATCCTTAAATACTTGAGAAGGACAAAGGATATGTTCCTGGTTTATGGAGGTGAGGATGAGCTCGTTGTAAAGAGTTACACTGATGCTAGTTTCCAAACCGATAGGGATGATAGTCGATCACAATCTGGGTTTGTGTTCATTTTGAATGGAGGAACAATGAGCTGGAGGAGTTCCAAGCAAGATACGGTAGCTGACTCTACAACGGAGGCCGAGTACATTGCGGCTTCTGAAGCTGCAAAAGAAGGTGTTTGGGTGAAGAATTTTATTTCTGATCTTGGAGTGGTTCAGGACTCGTCCAATCCATTGGACCTATATTGTGATAATAGTGGTGCTATCGTACAAGTCCAGGAACCACATAACCATCATAAAACCCAACACATACTCGGCCACTTTAACCTTATTCACGCCATTGTCCAGAGAGGCGTTGTAAACATATGCAAGATACACACGGATTCAAATGTTGCTGATCCATTAACAAAGCCTCTCCCGCAGTCGAAGCATGAGGTGAACATGAGGTCCATGGGCGTACGGTGCCTAGATGATTGACTCTAGTGCAAGTGGGAGACTGTTGGAGATACGCCCTAGAGGCAATCATGTGATGATTTCATTTCCTATTTATTCATGAGTATTTTGTATTGTCCTTTAACATCATCAGTGATACGTATCAATAAGTATGTGACTTATTTTTGAGACTATATATTGTACGATGATTGTTCTAATAGTCCCTAGTTGTTAAGGTTATGCGGACACATATCCTTTACTAGTATACTGTCGGTGTAATAAGGAACGGGGTCCTTAGCACCCACACTTGTGCACCATATGCCACAGCCTCCAGACCGGCAAGACCTTGCCGGGTACGAACATTCCTCCAACAACAAAAAACGAAGCCCGAGTAGGCCTAGCAAGATGCCTTGTCGGGGGGGAGGACTCAGGGATGCACGCTCCCACTAAGGACGAGCTCCACATCGCCAGGCTGGTTGTCTACATCGACCAGGTGGTGAGCGGGCAGGCGGACAGGTGGAACCGGCCGGGACGCGTGGCAGCATGGAGGGATTTACAACAGCTTTAACGACACCCGTCCCATGGCATGGAGAAAGAATAGAAGGTAGCTGGGCGGATGACACAGAAGGAGATGCAATCCTTGTTGGGAGACGTCGCCAGCTTGACACCTCACGGCGCATTCAATGCGCCTGTCCTAGTCCGCCAGAGTTATGTATTTTCCTCTACCACCTCTGCTGACACTCTAGCAAGAGGCAGTGTCCACTGTTCGCCAGATGTAAAGACCATTTTGCCATTGTGGTAACCCCTTTGTCTATAAAAGGAGGCCCATGGCTACCTTCCCAAAGGTCAAAACCCTGTTCATTCTACACACGTAACTGCACTCCCGAGGCACCTCTTGCCGGGGCTGTTGCGCCTTGTACTATGAACACACACAATCCACAAGAATACAAGACTTAGGGTTTTACGCTCCGACGGCCCGAACCTATCTAAACCCCCCGCATACTCTGGTTCCTATGATGCTCTTTGTGTCGGAAACCTACCCACCTGATTACAAAGGTCCTTGCCGGATCCATAGATTGCCGCTTCCCCGACATCTTTGGCGCGCCAGGTAGGTGGACGTTTCTGGCACGAGCGTTCACCGGTATTTGTGCACCTTCACCAGCAGCTTCATTGTCGCCCATGGCCCCCAAGAAAGCCAAGCGTGTGGCGACTCCTGCTGCGACCACATCCAAGCTGCGCGGAGTCACAACAACACGCGGAGCTCCACGAGCCGCGACTTGGATCCCGGCGTCATAGGGGCGCGGAACACACCAGCGGTGTCGGGGGCTGGGGCCGAAGCAGCAGTGACCGCGGCGGCGGCGGCGGCAGCGGCAAAGGCGACCGCGCCTCCGCCGCGCCCCTCGCAAGGTAACCGCGACCAGCATCCCCGAGGCGCCGAGCCCGGGCAGCGCGCAGACAGGACGCCTGAGCGTTCCTCCCAAGGCGCGCATGGCAAAGCTTGACAGCAGCCTCCTGGAGCTGATGACCGGCGCATGACAACACGGACAAACTCTCCTCCTGACATAGTCAAGAGTAAGAGTGTCACCCATTCCTCGCTCCGCTTCATTCCCAGGACTGCGGAAGAGGCTCTAGCGCAGGCACAGCTATTGCTGAACATCCCGCCTGTGGCGGAGAATATTGAGGACAGGAGGGTAACCATACAATGCTTGCTGAGCTTCACGAACCATGACAGGCCGGAGGGGGAGGACCATCGCACGCACGCCGAGCGGCCCCGGGATGCCCAACCAACGAGCGCGACGCCGGCGGGGCGCATACGTTCCAGCCGCCTCCACAGCGGACTTCCCGTCGGACAAACGTTCAAGACGAGGTGTCGTATACCTCACCGGCCCCGCGACGGGACCAAGACCAGCGCCAAATCCTGAAGGACAGGCGCAAGGAAGACGCACACACGACCATCGAGAGACGGCGCGAGACTCGCCGTCAATGAATTCCTCAGTATCCACACAAAGATGACCAAGGCGACCAAGGCTGCATCTTTGGCTGACTTCACGGCGGATTGGACGGATCCACACAAAGATGAGGCTCGCGAGGCCGAGTCCCTCCTGCCTGGGAAGGATGCCCCTGATGGATGGACCAATCACTTCGATGAAGCATTTTCCCGGTAGGGCGCGGGGGCTGGCGTGGTGCTCACCTCGCTGACAAGAGACAAGCTCTACTACGCATTACAACTCTACTTCAAGCTTGACGACAAGGTCTCCAACAACATTGCTGAATACGAGGGCCTCATCGCTAGACTCAAGGCTACCATCACGCTAGGCGTCAAGCGCGCACTCATCAAGGGCGACTCGCAACTTCTCATCAACTTCTCCAACAAGAGCTACAAACCCAAGTACGAGCACATGGCAGCCTACCTTGAGGAGGTGCGCAAGCTCGAGAAGCGTTTCCTATGCATGGAACTCCAGCAACCAGGAAGCTCATGACATCACCATGAAAGCATCGCGCCATGAGCCTTAAGGCCCTGGCGTCTTTGAAGAACAGCTCCAGAAGCCATCTACCACATCACTAGCTGCTAGCGCCATGGAAACTCAAGAGGAGTTGCCTCTTGTGCCTCCCTCAGGCGCTCGCCTACTGCTGGCACTGGAGCCACATGAAGAAAGCCGGGCCACGAAATTCAAGATCTACTTGGAGAACGACACTCTCCCAGTAGACGACGCTGTAGCGGAGCGTGTGGCCCGCCAGTCTATATCCGATTGCCTCCAAGATGGAGATCTTTACAAATGATGCCCCAATGGCACGACGCTATGGTGCATCTCTGAAAAACAAGGTCGCAAGCTACTTGCCGACATCCATGGCGGAGACTATGGTCATCATTCCACATCACACACCCTCGTTGGCAAGGTGTAAAGCAGCGGCTTCTACTGGCCCACCGCACTTGAAGACGCCACCAATGTTGTTCGAACCCTATCAATTTCATGCCAAGCAGACCCATCACATGTCCCATTGCATTCTGGGGGCTGGATATCCTGGGTTCCTTTCCTCGCGCAGGTGGAGGCCACCGCTACCTCTACGTCGCCATCGACAAGTTCACCAAGTGGGTAAAAGTGGATCCTGTCCGCTCCATCCCAGCACAATCCGCTGTCCAGTTCATCAAGGGCTTGGTGTGCCGCTTCAGTGTCCCCAACTGCATCATCACTCACTGGCAATGGTTCACAATTCACCAGCGGCCTCTTCAGGTCCTACTGCGACAACCTCGGCATGCAGATATGCTACGCCTCCGTGCCGCAGCCGTGAAGCAACGGCCAGGACGAGCATGCTAACGTTCAGGTCCTAAAAGGCCTCAAAACCAGAAGCTTAAGCAAGAAGCTCGCAGCCTGTGCCAAAGGCTGGCGCGACGAACACCCGTCCGTGCTATGGTCGATACGCACAATAGCGACCAAGCCTACGGATGAAACTCCCTTCTTCCTCGTCTATGGGGTGGAAGCGGTCCTTCCTACTGAGCTCAAGCATGGGTCCCGGTGGGTCTTGGCCTTCAACGAGAACAACCAAGATGACCTACAGGAAGCTGATATGCTCCTCCTCGAGGAAGCACGTCGCTAGGTCGCCCGCTCAGCTGCCCGATATCATCAGGCATTGTATCGCTAACACAGCCGCAACATACGCCATCGCATCCTTGAAGCTGGCGATCTTGTCCTGCGAAAGATCGTCTCTAGGGAAGGACTTCACAAGCTCTCGCCCACGGGGGAAGGACCGTACAGGGTCGTCCATGTTTCCCGGCCTGGTGCAACACAGCTAGATACGGAGCAGTGTGTTCTGGTACAAAACAGATGGAACATTCAACATCTTCGCAAGTTATATCCGTGAGCTCACGTAGTATAGAACAAGTGGGGGTTCTACACGCTCCAAGAGTCTCTCTTCATGCATCGCTATGAGGTCGCAAGAGCTCCCCGCCCATGCTTCAGTGGGGCCCCATGCTTAGTCATGGAGGACTTTCTAAACTGAGGGCACTCTTCTGGGCCGCATCACATCCTCAAGCTTACCCGCGACCAGCACGGCAACACTTTTTGGTCGTGTAGGGATGGCGAGCCTCCTGGACGCACCACATCCTCCCACTGAGCCGTGTCCAGCACGACAGCAAACTCCTTTTTGGTTGTGTAATGAACTTTTTCTATTGAACAGTAAAGTTTTATTCCATCAACTATATTGTGTGCTTGGTAAGCGTTGTTTTTTGGCCTCCAGAGCTGTTCGCGGTCGTGATTTCCCTCGTGCGTATCACATGAGTAGGGCCTGGACACGGTGCATGTTCTTGGATCAGTCCCAGCTGTGCCACCAAACCCAAGTGACTGAGCTCTGGCTCGCGGGCCTCCTCCCATGCACATCACCTCACCAAGGTCCTTGGTACTTTGTATCCTCGCGTGACACCCACAAGTGAACTAGTGTCACCCTGTGTTTATACCACTTTGCTATGCTATAAGTTTATAAAATTTGGACTCATTTGGAACTTTTTGTGTGCATATGAATGGTTGGCTTGTTTGATAATTACTTGCTTGTTTGATTGTGCCACCAACCATTTTATTCCTCCTACTCTCCAAACTGATCTCCCTTACCCAAAAACCTTTCCCAATGATCATGCCATGTGTATAGGACCTAAAACTAATCTTTGTAAAATATTGTTTTGGCCAAAAAGCATTTATTCAATTTAGGATTTCAAAAACCCATGTATTGAGGTTTGTACTACAAGTCCTCAAATTAGGGAAACTATTCTTCCCCAATTAATTTATTTGGAACCTACTATATATAAGACTTCCCAAAGCCACCAAATATTATTTTTAAAGATTATTTTCATATTTTATTTAAAGGCCTTTCCTTAAGGCCAGAAATGGTCTTTCAATAGGAAAACATATTTTTATGTTTTCAAAATATTTGAGAAAATTTAGTGAAACTCAGTGGACATATATATGAGTTTCACCACATGGTCATGTTCAAAATATTGGACAAAACCCTTCAAAACCCTTTCTGTCTATTTCAAGCATTTGAAATATTTCTATAAGAAATATTCTCAAATAAATCCAGGAAAATTCCAGCATGTCACATATGCCATATGTGATGTTCTTGCCAAGTTTCATTCCTATCCAAATTGTTTTGGTTCACAAAAGTGCCCCAAAACCCTCTCCGTCCAGATCCAAATTTGATCAACTTTACATTGCCATCTGTCCCCTCTTGATCTCAAACTTTGTGGGCATGCTCTAATCCCCAAATGATGCCACCACACCAAGTGGTGCATTAAGGACAATAGATTAGCATGATCTAAGAAAATCAGTTTCTGCTCATTTCTAGGGTTTCTAATGTTTGCATTGTCAACTTTTCTCAAATGAGCTCAAAGTTGGTGATCAAGCTTAATTCTTCCCACCATTTCATCCTGTTAAGTTTCATCTCTAGTAGAGAAACAGAGGTAACCCAACCAGTGATCAAACACCTTCTGCTGGAATGCAAGGATCAATAATTGAGCCCCTTTCACTATTCTCCTTCACCCCATATTTTTACAATAGCACCATGCAGCCCCTCCCCACCTCCAGTAAAATTTATGGTGCCCATGAGCATGATTGCATGGGGTAAAACCCACATTTTCCTCTCTGGATAGCCACTTTCTCCACTCTCTCTCAGCTCTCTCTCTATCCTGGCCACTTCCAGAGCATCCAATGCTCCCTACCCTCTTGTTTATTCCCCTTGCCATTTCTGGAAACAAGTGGACGCGCAAGAGCGCGCCTAAAGTTCTGCCATGCCAGCCAAAGTCGCGCTCTAGAGCGCGCAGCCACGCTCCAGAGGGTTGACCTCACGACCCTGGCCACCTCGGTCCTCCCCCTCGCGCAAGTGGAGGCGCCTCGGCGTCCGCGACACGCCAATGTGTCGGGAGCCACCTCTCCCTCTCTCTCTCACCCCTCCTCTGTGCGTGCCCGACGCCGCCCCTCTTGGCCAATGCATGGCCTCGCGCGCGCGAGCATCAGGGCCTGGCTGCGCCTCTCTTCTCTCTCCATGGCTCCCTAGACGACTCCCACAAACGCCCAGGCACGCTACCTCCTCCTCTAGCGGTTGCCAGAGCCGTTGCTGCGGAGGCCGAGCCCTCTGTCCATGGTTCACCGGCGCCCCCACTATATTAAGCCACCCCGGGCCTCTCTCCCTTCCTCCCTTCGACCCCTGCTCCACCCATTCTTCTCCAGGAGTTCCCGAGCTCCAGATCGAGCTCGGGGTCCGCCGCGTCGGCTCAACAGAGATCTCTGGGTACATCCCCTCTCCGGCCCTGTTTCCTCCTCCCTTGAGTCTGTCTCACCTCCGCAACATGTTCCCCTTCTTCCCCCGTGTGGGTTGCTGCAGGCAAAATCGGCGGCAACCTCTCCCGAAGCTCCTCCGTCGCGGGGTCCTCATCACCGGCGACCCAGGTCACCCGGTGACCATCTCCAGCTCCACAGGAACGGCGGCTCGACGCTGACTCCGTTCCTACCTTAGCTCCTCTCGCCGTGGCCGGAAATCTCACCAGTGAGCACGCCGGCGTCCCTGTCGCGAAGTTGGAGATGACAGGCGGGCCCCGCCTTTCATCCTCTCCTCCCTCGCCCTTCTGTTTCTGTCACAGGCCCTCGGGCCCCAGCCATCAGGTTTGAACGCGGGCATGTGCACACACCGGTTCGCCTGGGCTAGCACGGCTACGGGCCAGCGCAGCTACAGCCAGAGCTGACCCGGGACACAGTGCCCCTTTTCTTTTTCTTTTCTGTTGGAATTCCAAAAATTTCCCTGACTAAAATAAAAGTCCAAATCCAGTGATTCAAATATGTAAAATCTTGTAATATTACAAACTATTTGATTATGCTACTTGTGAAATTTTTAGAAAAGGTTTTATATACTGTTCTTATTGAAAACCCTGTTTTGAATATTAATAGTCTCTGTTAAAATACTTTTCACCAGTTTATACACTTCAAAACAAGAAACTAGTAATTTTGGTATTTTTATTTTTCACCCTAGTATTTTACAAAATTGGTTTGACATTTTTCTGACTGCTTTTATTTTCATGTTTTGTGCTATTGTCTTATTGTATGCCCATTACTTGGGACGTTAGATTACGAATTTGATGAAGAAGCTGGACCAGAGGCATTTGAAGACCCCGAGGACTTTGTTGAGCCAGGCAAGTAGCCCTTTTACCATGTCTAAGAACCTTTTTATGCATTTCATATAGCACTTGATATTGAAGCATCACAATCATGGTGATTATGGTGACCACCTTTATGGCTTACCTCCGTTACTTTCCTCGTTGATACTTGCATGACATGACTCTACCTCCTGCTTAGAGTTATCTGGGTGGGAAGTAGATAGGTTGCTAAGTAGATGCTATGCAAAATGGGATGGGAATATGCATGGCAATGGAAACAAAAGTGTTCTCAAGGACTTTTCGAAAACCCCGTCGGGTGCCACTAATGCCCGAGGGAGATGATGATGAGCTAGGTAACCACTTGACAAAGAAGTGGTGTACCGAGGCAAGTGAGTGTGTGGTTTTCGAAAACGTATTAGATTTAAGATTTTTTGATCGTCCCAACCTTACATGTACAACCACTATACCCCTTATGGGACGGGGCTTTGTTGATTACCATGGTCGATGCTAGCAGAGAGCCCGCATTACTAGTGGCGGTAGTGGATTGTTTTCACAGACACTGGGCACACCGTTGGTCCCTTCATGGATGATACTTGTTATGTACATCGTGCGGGTTGTGTGCCAACGAGTGGACTCTTTGTTTAGAATCGTTAGGGGAAAGGCATTGTTCGGGTGCTTATCTCGGGTATGTGATATACCGCGAGTCGTGGCTTGACACGGAAGTTCCCCGAGTCTTGTGGGTAAAGTGTGCAACCTCTGGAGAGTGAAAAACTATTCAAATAGCCATGTCCACGGTCAAGGACAGTTGGGTGGTCCTGCTTAGACTATGTCCAGATGTTTTCACAAACTTGGTGTGAGTGTGTGGGAAAGGAATACGTGAGTTAAGTCAAAGGACTTCACATCATGAATGAACATGAGATGTTCAACAGTTATTCATATTAATATCTGTAACCTATTCATATGGATATTCGAAACCTCATGATGCAAGTTCTTAAATGTTGATAGGACATATCATCGCACAAAATTATCTTTCTTCAAAATTACCTACTTAGTGTTGTATCATGCATTGTTATACCTTGTTCCAAAACATGGGTTGCTTGCGAGTATTTTCAAAGTACTCATTAGCTTGCCACTGATTATTTAATTGGCCAGGCATGCAAGAACATGAATATGGTGAAGATTTTGTTTGTGACAAACATGCGAATTAGAGCGCTTGCCAGTCAGAATGCCTGTAGGGTTAAGGCAGATGGCATGGGTCTACGCTATCTTTCAAGATTTCCGCAGCGAGGTTATGTTTGTTCCTTGGCCTTCATGGACCTATCTATGTAAAACTTGACCTTCGTGCTCATTATTTGTGTAAGATGGTATGTATGGATGTAATACTGTTGTTATTAAGCTTCTGTGTGTTCAGTGAGCATTGATCTCTGGGATCACTTTGCACGTGCATTCGGTGATCACGACTTATGAGTCGGTGTCCCCACAACTAGGGAGCGTGTGCAGTTGTTGGCATACCACTACCATATGTACAAATGCTAGGGAGACCTCGCAAGCGCTGCCTCATGAAGCGCCCCACGACAATCATCAGTGCCATGGGCCAGCGAGAGGCCTCGCGGTCCCAAGCCTCACGAGGTATCCGCCCCACAAGTCACAACACACCAAGGCTCAAGCCTCACGAGAGCTAAGTGCCAAACACTTTGTGAATTTCTCGATGCTCCTCGAGCTATCCTCCTCCTCTATGGCCTTGTTGTAAGGAACTAGTTATAACCTCTCTCGATCTACTAGTACTGCTCACGAATTCACGATACAATCTTCAGTTGCAATCACCAACACGAGCGACAGGATATGAAGAACAAGAGGAACACGAAGATAGGTGCCGCCGCTGCCATTTCTGAACTACTGGATACTCTTCGTTGCTTCCACTCTAGCTATTTGTAGCTCGTAGAACTTGATGGTGCACGGGCAGGCCCAGCCCATGTTATATCCAAGGGCTAGCCCAAGCACATGTATGGGCTAGGGAAGGTCCCTGATACTTGTCAGCAGTTCTATTTCCTCCTTGGCATGAGCCTTTTGCACGTCAAAGGGGGTCTTCCTGGGCATCGCTCCCAGGAGCCTTTACCACCTTGTGGACTCCTACACCCTCTGGCCTTGTTGAACATGCGTCCCAATATACCAGCGATGGCAGTATTACGATCGGGGGCTAGGCCCAAGAGGCGTAGAACAAAAATGCGATGTAAAAAGGGAAGCAAACCTCGTGAGAAAGAAGCAAATTGTAGCAAAAGATTAAGATTTAAGTGTGATTACAAAACAAATTGTCTTTACAACCCCACGGCGCCAGACCTGTTGTTGAATGAAAACATGGAAGGGGAAAACTCAAGTAGGTGAGGCGCCGTCTTCACCATATTGGCCGGCCGCTGCAGGCTCACCGCCTTGCTCGGAAGGCTCGGGGGCATGCACAAACTGCTCGATCAAGGCGTCCATGTGGTCGCGCACCTCCCCCTGAGCTGGTGACGTGGCTTGAGACTGTGTCGGTATTTCCCCAAAGAGGAAGGGATGATGCAGCAACGCGACGGTAAGTATTTCCCTCAGTTATGAAACCAAGGTCATCGAACCAGTAGGAGGATCACCACCACCCAATAAACAGCACCTGCACTCAAACAACAAATATGTGCAACCCGACACGAAAGAGAGGTTGTCAATCTCTCGATGTTAAAAAGATAGATTAGGTAGTGATAGATCGGAGAGATAGATCTCTCAAGTACACAAAATAAAAAGAGCAAATAAAATATGCAGAAATATGTTTTTGGTTTTTTGGTTTTGTAGATCTTAAAACAAAGAGGCAAAAAGATAGATCGAAAAGCAATATGTTGGAAAAGTAGACCCCGGGGCCGTAGGATTCACTAGTGGCTTCTCTCATGAGTATAGCACACGGTGGGTGAACAAATTACTGTTGGGAAATTGATAGAAAATCAAATAATCATGACGATATCCAAGGCGATGATCATTATATAGGCATCACGTCCAAGATAAGTAGACCGACTCCTGCCTGCATCTACCACTATTACTCCACACATCGACCGCTATCCAGCATGCATCTAGTGTATTAAGTTCATGGAAAAACGGAGTAATGCAATAAGAACGATGACATGATGTAGACAAGATCTATTCATGTAGGAATAGACCCCATCTTGTTATCCTTAATGGCAACGATACATGCGTGTCTTGCTGCCCCTTCTGTCACTTGGAAAGAACACCGCAAGATCAAACCCATCACAATGCACCTCTTCCCATGGCAAGAAAAATCGATCTAGTTGGCCTACCTAAACCAAAGATTTGAAGAAGAAATACAAGGCTATCAGTAATCATGCATATAAGAGATCAAAGAAGACTCAAATAATATTCATGGATAGAAACTGATCATGAACTCATAATTCATCGGATCCCAACAAACACACCGCAAAAGTTTACATCAAATAGATCTCTAAGAGACCATTGTATTGAGGATCATAAGAGAGAGAGAGGAAGCCATCTAGCTCTTGCCTACGGACCCGTAGGTCTATGGTGGACTACTCACGCATCATCGGAGAGGCACCTAAGAAGAAGATGAACCCCTCCGTGATGGTGTTTAGATTGGATCTCGAGGTTCTGGAACTTGCGGCAGCTGGAATTGTGTTTCGTCGACTCCCCTAGGGTTTTTGGAATATTTGGGAATTTATAGGCATCAGAGGCGGTGGAGAGGGGCCCCAAGGAGGGCACAACCCATCAGGGCGCGCCGGGGCCCACCTGGCGCGCCCTAGTGGGTTGTGGTCTCCACGGCCCACCTCTCCGGCACTTCTTTGGCCCACTGGGTGTCTTCTGGTCCAGAAAAAATCTCCAAAAAGTTTCGTCACGATTGGACTCCGTTTGGTATTGATATTCTGCGAAGTAAAAAACAAGCAAAAACAGCAACTGGCACTTTGGCACTATGTCAATAGGTTAGTCCCAAAAAATGATATAAAGTTGCTATAAAATTATTGTAAAACATCCAAGAATGATAATATAACAGCATGGAACAAGCAAAAATTATAGATACGTTGGAGACGTATCAGCATCCCCAAGCCTAATTCCTACTCGTCCTCGAGTAGGTAAATGATAAAAACAGAATTTTTGATGTGGAATGCTGCTTAACATGTTCATCTCATATTCTTTTTCTTTTGTATAGCATGGACATTTGGACTTGTAAATGATTCAAAGCAATAGTCTAGTTTTAACATAATGACTTCAATACTCAAGCATGTCAACAAGCAACCATGTCTTTCAAAATATCAACACTAAAGAAAGTTATCCGTAGCCCATCATGCTCAATCATTGATCCATTCATGAAACACACAATGCTCAAGTACGATCATAGTGCCTCCTAGTTGGTGCTTTATAAGAGAAGATGGAGACTCAAAGTAAAAATAAAAATTGCATAAAGTAAATAGATAGGCCCTTAGCAGAGGGAAGTAGGGTTTTTTAGAGGTACCAGAGCTCAAGGTTTAAATTGAGAGAGAAAAAATATTGTGGGTGGCATGCTTTTCCTGTCAACGAAAACGACAAAGTAGCTCACAATACTTTCCATGCCAGATATATCATAGGCGGTTCCCAAACAGAAAATAAAGTTTACTCCTTTTTCCACCAAACTTTCACTTTCCATGGCGGGCCGTATCCACGGTTGCCTTCCATACCAACACTTTCCAAGGAATTTATTATTTGACAACATAAAGTAAATATTTTTTTTCTTTTTCATTTCGGGAATGGCCATCCCTATTACGGCCGCACTCTCGTGCAATGACAAGTGAATAAACACTCATCTTGAGAATAACACATCTAGCATGGAAAAATATTGGACACTCCCCACCGTTTCATGAGCGGTACGAGCACACAAAAGAGAAAATTTATTTTGAAAATTTAGATATGGCACATACAAATTTGCTTGGAACGACATGGAAATACCGCATATAGGTAGGTATGGTTGACTCATAAGGTAAAACTTGGTTTAAGGATTTTGGATGCACAAGTAGTATTTCTACTTAGTACAAATGGAGGCTAGCAAATAGGTTGAGAAGCAACCAAACCAAGAAACAAAAATTCACATAAGCGAGCATTGAGGATAACTAACACCGAATAATGCACCATAAGTAGGATGTAACTTCATTGCATAACTATTGACTTTCGTGCATGCATAGGGAATCACAAACCTTAACACCAGTATTCCTACTAAAGCATAATTACTCACTAACATAACTCACATATTACTATCATCATGTTTCAAAACTATTACAAAGAATCAAGTTTAATTTGCCCAATGATCTTCATGAAAGTTTTTATTATATCCTCCTTGGATATCTATCTCTTTGGGACTAGTTTCATATATTGCCATTACTTTTTGGCAAGCTCAAACAAATTTAAGTGAAGCACATGAGCATAAAGATTTCATCTCTCAAAAAGGTATAAGTGAAGCATGAGAGTATTTCTTCAAAATTTACTAACTCTCAAATTAATCTAAGTGAAGCATGAGAGTATTTCTACAAAAATTTCCAAGCACACCGTGGTCAAAAAGATATAAGTGAAGCACTATAGCAATTCTATAGCTCAAAAGGTTTAAGTGAAGCACAGAGAGCAATTCTAACAAATGATAGCATAATTTTGGCTCTCTAAAATAGGTGTGTCCAGCAAGGATACAAATGACAAACTCACAAACAAAGTAAGCAAAGATACAAGACGCTCCAAGTAAAACTCATGATATGTGACGAATAAAAATATAGCTCCAAGTAAAATACTGAGGGTCGTTAGAAGAAAGAGGGGATGCCACTCGTGGGCATCCCCAAGCTTAGTTGCTTGTTTATCTTTGGATATATCTTGGGGGTACTGTAGCATCCCCAAGCTTAGGCTCTTTTCACTCCTTATTCCTTCATCCATAGTGATCTCACCCAAAACTTGAAAACTTCAATCACACAAAACTCAACAAAATCTTCGTGAGATCCGATAGTATAATAAAGCAAATCACTACTTTAGGTACTGTTGAAAACCCATTCATATTTTATTATTTCATTATACCTACTGTATTTTAACTTTACCATGGCTCATACCCTTCAATATAACCCATAGATTCATCAAAACAACCACACAATGCAACGAAAACAGAATCTGTCTTAAACAGAACAGTATGTAGTAATCTGTACTCTAACCATACCTCTGTAACACTAAAAATTCTGACAAATTAGGACACCGTAAGGAATTTGTATAGAAACACTGTGTTAAAATTGCAGCTCAAGATCAGGTTCCAGCAAAAAATGAAAATTCATATACTGAACGCAAAGTTTCTTTTTCAGATTCAGCATCACTTCTACTCATCCTATGAATCATCCTAAAGGCTCTACTTGGCACAAACACTAAATAAACCATAAAAACACAATCATAACAGAGGCAAAATTGTGTCAATACTCAAAAACAGAAAGGAAAAAGAAAAAAAATATTTATTCATTGGGTTGCCTCCCAACAAGCCCTATCGTTTTACGCCCCTAGCTAGGCATAACACATAGATTCAAGTATTGTCATCTTTGGTTTTCGATCCATAGGATGCCCTCATGATTGACTCATATGGTGGATTAATTCTTGTTCTAGGGAAGTGTTACATACCCTTTCTCAAGGGAAATTGAAAACGAATATTGCCTTCCTTCATATCAATCACGGCACCTGTAGTGCCTAAAAACGGTCTACCAAGTATAATGGGACAAGACGGATTGCAATCAATATCAAGCACAATAAAATCTATGGGCACATAGTTCCTATTTGCAAGAATAAGAACATCATTAATTCTTCCCAAAGGCTTTTTAATAGTAGAATCCACCAAGTGCAAATTAAGAGAACATTCTTCAATATTGGTGAGATCAAGCACATCACAAAGAGATTTCGAAATCGTGGAAACAATAGCACCCAAATCACATAAAGAAAAGCACTCATAATTCTTAATCTTGACCTTAATGGTAGGTTCCCACTCATCATGTAATTTTCTAGGAATAGAAATCTCCAACTCCAACTTTTCTTCAAAAGATTTCATCATGGCATCAACGATATGTTTAGTAAAAGTTTTATTTTGTTCATAAGCATGGGGTGAATTCAACATGGATTGCAGGAAACAAATGCATTCAATAAAAGAGAAACTATCATAATTAAAGTCTTTGCAATCCAAAATAGTTGGCACATCACTAGTTAAAGTTTTGACCTCTTCAAACCCACTTTTATCAAATTTTTCATCAAGATCTTCACCCTCCAAATTATTGGGACGCCTTCTAGCTAAAGTTGACTCTACTTCAGTCCCTTTATCATCAATATTAACATTACTAAACAAGAAATCAACAGAATAAACACCAATCACTTTAAGATCTTCATCTTTTTTATGGAGGCAATCAATAGAAAACGATTTTTCTAAGATTTCTCTTTTAGCTCTAAGCATAGCGGTTCTTCTCTTAGTTTCATCCATAGAGACATATAAAACTTTAGTTGATTCATCAATCTTAGGCACAAAAGCTTTCAACTTGAGATTTTCAACATCATGGGAAATTCTATCAATGCTTCTAGACATGTCATCAATCTTATTCAACTTTTCTTCTATCGTAGTATTAAAAGCCTTTTGCGCATTGATAAATTCTTTAATATTACTGTAAGAAGAATTCCCATACGAATTACCATAGTTATTAGAGGAATTTCTAGGAAAAGGCCTAGGATTAAAATTACCTCTATAAGCATTGTTATTGAAATTGTTTCGCGAGACAAAGTTCACATCTACGGAAGCACTATTTTTCTCAATCAAGGTAGACAAAGGCACATCATTAAGATCAATAGGAGCATTTTTACTAGCAACCAATCTCATCAAAGCATCAACCTTATCACTCGAAGTACTAATTTCTTCAACCAAATTAACTTTTTTTACTAGTAGGTGCTCTTTTGGTAGGCCATTGTGAATAATTTTCCATGATATTATCTAGCAAGTTAGTAGCTTCACCCAAAGTAATCTCCATAAAAGTACCACCCACGGCGGAATCTAAAAGATTTCTAAAGAAAAAATTCAATCCCGCATAAAAAAATTGTATGATCATCCAAAGATTTAAACCATGAGTAGGACAATTTCTTAACATCAACTTCATTCTTTCCCAAGATTGTGCAACATGTTCATGCTCAAGTTGCTTAAAATTCATGATTTGTGTCCTAAGGGAAATAATTTTCGCGGGCGGAAAATACTTAGTGATAAAAGCATCCTTGCACTTATTCCAAGAATCGATACTATTGTGAGGCAAAGATGAAAACCAATTTTTGGCATGATCCCGCAAGGAAAAAGGAAACAATTTCAACTTCACAATATCATTGTCCACATCTTTTTTCTTTTGCATATCACACAATTCTACGAACGTGTTTAGATGGGACGGGGCATCCTCATTAGGAGTACCGGCAAATTGATCTTTCATGACAAGATTCAACAAAGCGGCATTAACATCACAAGACTCCGCACTAGTGGCGGGAGGAGCAATCGGAGTACTAATAAAATCATTGTTATTAGTATTGGAAAAATCACACAACTTGGTGTTTTCTTGAGTCATCGTGACTGTGCAAACAAGATTGCAAGCAAGGAAGAGATCCGGCGAAAAAAAGGCATACAAAAAAGAGGGCGAAGAAAACGGCAAATTGGTGAAGTGGGGGAGAGGAAAACGAGAGGCAAATGGCAAATAATATAATTGCAAGGAGATGATATTTTTTATTAGGAACCTGGTAGATGATGATGGAGTCCCCTCGACGCCTACGATAGGCACGTAGAAGAGACCGCTTCCTCCCCGACAACGACACCAGAAATTCATTTGATGTGGCTTGAGACTGTGTCGGTGTTTCCCCAAAGAGGAAGGGATGATGCAGCACAGCGACGGTAAGTATTTCCCTCAGTTATGAAACCAAGGTTGTCGAACCAGTAGGAGGATCACCACCACCCAATAAGCAGCACCTGCACACAAACAACAAATACTTGCAACCCGACAAGAAAGAGAGGTTGTCAATCTCTCTACGGTAAAAAGATAGATTAGGTAGTGATAGATAGGAGAGATAGATCTCTCAAGAACACAAAATAAAAAGAGCAAATAAAATATGCAGCAATATGTTTTGGGGTTTTTGGTTTTGTAGATCTGAAAACAAAGAGGCAAAAAGATAGATCGGAAAGCAATATGTTGGAAAAGTAGACCCGAGGGCCGTAGGATTCACTAGTGGCTTCTCTCATGAGTATAGCGCACGGTGGGTGAACAAATTACTGTTGGGCAATTGATAGAAAATCGAATAATCATGACGATATCCAAGGCGATGATCAGTATATAGGCATCACGTCCAAGATAAGTAGACCGACTCCTGCCTGCATCTACCACTATTACTCCACCATCGACTGCTATCCAGCATGCATCTAGTGTATTAAGTTCATGGAAAAAGGGAGTAATGCAATAAGAACGATGTCATGATGTAGACAAGATCTATTCATGTAGGAATATACCCCATCTTGTTATCCTTAATGGCAACGATACATGCATGTCTTGCTGCCCCTTCTGTCACTGGGAAAGAACACCGCAAGATCGAACCCATCACAAAGCACATCTTCCCATGGCAAGAAATATCGATCAAGTTGGCCTAACTAAACCAAAGATTCGAAAAAGAAATACGAGGCTATAAGTAATCATGCATATAAGAGATCAAAGAAGACTCAAATAATATTCATGGATAGAAACTGATCATGGACTCAAAATTCATCGGATCCCAACAAATTCACCGCAAAAGTTTACATCAAATAGATCTCCAAGAGACCATTGTATTGAGAATCATAAGAGAGAGAGAGAGAGAGAGAGGAAGCCATCTAGCTACTGCCTACGGACCCGTAGGTCTATGGTGGACTACTCACGCATCATCGGACAGGCACCTATGAAGAAGATGAACCCCTCCGTGATGGTGTTATGATTGGATCTCGAGGTTCTGGAACTTGCGGCAGCTAGAATTGTGTTTCGTCGAGTCCCCTATGGTTTTTGGAATATTTGGGAATTTATAGGCATCAGAGGCTGTGGAGATGGGCCCCGAGGAGGGCACAACCCATCAGGGCCCGCCGGGGCCCCCTTGGCGCGTCCTGGTGGGTTGTTGTCTCCACGGCCCACCTCTCCGGCACTTCTTTGGCCCACTGAGTGTCTTCTGGTCCAAAAAAAATCTCCAAAAAGTTTCGTCGTGATGGGACTCCGTTTGGTATTGATATTCTGCGAAGTAAAAAACAAGCAAAAACAACAACTGGCACTTTGGCACTATGTCAATAGGTTAGTACCAAAAAATGATATAAAGTTGCTATAAATTGATTGTAAAACATCCAAGAATGATAATATAACAGCATGGAACAAGCAAAAATTATAGATACGTTGGAGACGTATCAGCTAGTCATGGAGCTCTGCAGGAACAGGATCCACCAAGCTGGCGAGGTTGAAATTGGGGTTGGTGCGGTTGAGGTTGCCAAAGATGTGTGTCGTCAACTGGCCCATGAGATCGCGTGCCTTGTCTTGAATAACAACATCCTGCCTCGAGACCCCCATCTCAAGCGCCTCCACCACCTTGCTGAAGAAGTCGAGGTACCCGTCGTCATACTCTGTGATGGGGAAGTCCAGGATCTCCTCAACAAAGCGACAGAATGCCCCGCGGGCGCGTATTGCAAGCTTGTGGAATAGCTTGACGTGCTACGCCTGCATTGTCTCTAGCTGCGAGGCATCATCTCTGGCCTTTCGGACCACCTCGGAGATATCGCTAACATGCACTTGGAGCGACCTCAGCTCCCCCTCAACTTCCTCCTTGCTCTTGAGAGCATGCTGGATGTCAGTCTCAGCCTGCTGGAGCTGCTTCTTGAGCTCGTCGATCTCCTTCTGGAGCTCGGCACGCTTGGCCTTGAGGCCTCCTGCTGCTGGTGCTCCTCTCGCTCCTTCTTGATCCTGGCGTCCGGGTCTGCCTGGATCTTCTCCTCCTTCTCCGAGAGACATGTGTTGGCCTTGGTGCGCTCTTCCTCAAAGGCAGCCTGGGCGGCTGACACCTGGCGTTCCTGTAGGATCCGAAGTATGTCTAGAGGGGGTGTGATTAGACTACTTGACCAAATAAAAAGCTAGCCTTTTCCCAATTTTAAATGTTGGCAAGTTTTAGCAATTGTAGCAAGTCAAGTGCACCCTACACATGCAAGTCTAAGAGTATAGCAGCAGAAAGTAAAGACATGCATATGAAAGGTAGGGAGAGGAGAATCAAATGCAATTGATGACACGAAGATTTTTCCCGTGGTTCCGATAGGTGGTGTTATCGTACGTCCATACTGATGGAGACTACAACCCACGGAGGGTAGCGGTCGCGAGAGTCCACAGAGGGCTCCACCCATTGGGGTGAAAAAGTAGCAACCTCATCTATTCTATCACGGCTTCCGTCCACGAAGTAGGCGATCTCATTGACTGTACAAACTTCTTGGTTCAACTCCAACACACGAAGAAGGAGGATCCCAAGAGACACCTAACCAATCTAGGAAGCACCACCCTCCAAAAGATAATAGATGTGGTAACAATGATCAACTCCTTGCTATTGTGCTTCAAAAGATATTCCCCTCAACACACAATCACTCTCTCATAGATTTGGCTTGGTAGAAGAGGTTGTTGGGGTGGAAAGTAACTTGGGGAGGCAAGAAATCAAGATTCATATGGTTGGAGTGGAAGGTCTTGATCTCAACACATGAGTAGGTGGTTCTCTCTCAGAAAAATGGATGGGGCAAGGGTAAGTGTGTTCTGAGTGCTTCTTCTACAAGTGAGAGGGGTTGGAGGGATTTATATAGGCATTGCAAAAAATCCAACCGTTACAACATTATTGCCGAACTCGGTGAAACCGAGTAAAAACTCGGTTGCACCAACTAGTAAAAAATGTGGCAACTTTCGGCTTTTCGGTGAGACCGATATATAAATCTCGGTGGTACTGATTCTTGAAAACGTCTACCCAGAAAGTTGGTTCAAAACTCGGTGAGACCGATTCTCAAATCTCGGTGGTACCGATTCCTAAAAATGGCCAACCAGAGAGTTGGTACAAAACTCGGTTGGTCCGGTTCTCAAAACATGGAGGTACCAAGATGCTAGGGTTTGGCATGGGAATTTTTCTAAGTGAAACTCGGTAGGGCCGAATGGAAATTGTTGGTGGCACCGATTTTGGATATTTGGTTTTGGACAGAATATATGTGGGTGAATTTCATGTGTATTTTTTTGTGGCTAATCTCTAAGACTTGAGAAACCAGACCATCATAGACACCTCATCCCCTTTTAAGAGTATTGTCTTCCCTATGGACTCGAAGTGATTTCTCACAAAATGTAAAATGTAGAGTCCTCAAGCTTGTTGCCAATAGATGTTCCTTGCATCTAGGGGATCTCATCACAATCCTTTTGCCAATCCATTCATTGAACTTTCCTGAAATATACTTGGTGGAAATATTAGTCCAATGAAATATATGTTGTTATTAATTACCAAAACCACCTAGGGAGAAGTTGTGCTTTCAATCTCCCCCTTTTTGGTAATTGATGACAACATATAGATCAAAGCTTTGATAGGGATAAAACAATGAGTAGCATCGTCGCTTTGAGAAGTATGTGAGAAGCAAGAGCTCCCCCTAAATTTGTGCATTATTTAAAATTTGCGTTTGAGTGCAAATGCACAGTCGATTAGGAGTGTGGGTAACTCTTTCATGTCACATACAACTTGGTGGTGCGCATAAATGATGTGAATGGTTTACAATGTACATGACACCAAAAATGAATGAATGATCATAATATTAACTTCACAAGGATAGAAATAGTAGCATCATCAAGCAAGTGTATGATCAAACACAACAAAGTTTAAGAAGAGCCAAGTGATAAACCAAATGTTTTTAAAACAAAGAGAGCAACCAGAAGACAAAACACTCTCTCTTGAAGCCTATGATCTATACACTTCTCCCCCTTTGGCAACAAGTTACCAAAAAGTTCAAAATATGTAGAGCTAGTCATCTCTCTGGGCTTGATATCCTCCGGTAGACGTTGAAGGAGTCGAAAGAAGGGCGTCAGAGAATGCTTCAACTGAAGTCCTTTGAGGTGGTGGAGTAGATGCTAAAGCTGCAGAAGGAGCTAAATGAGCAGTAGCTGGTGCTGACGGGGAAGGCCTCAACTCTGGAGCAAGCATGGTAGACGTTTTGGCTTGTCTGTTGAACTGAGTGTTGGGCCGGAAAGGAGGACTATCATCATCACTGGAGTGGGGACTGGGCACTGCATCCACTTCCCGTTTTAGCTCATTGACAGTCCCTGTTAGCTCATCAACCTTGTTGTCAAGATCATGAAATTTGGTCTCCACAATCCTCTCAAGACTCTTCTAGTTCTTGAGGATTTCAGCCACATTCTTTTCGATCCCTTGGAGAGAGCTGATAAGATAGGACATTTGATCGCTCTTTTTCATTGGAACCTGAGCACTAGTGGCTCTAGCTACCTCTGCCTCTGCATCTACTTGTGCAGTAGCTGAAGTGGGATGAGAAGGATCCATCACCACAACATTGTCCTTGAACTCTGGCAGTAGTGGCAGGTGTGGACGATCAAGTGCATATAGGCTCTTTCCAACTTTGGAATTGATGAGCATCTGAATGTATGGAGCATATCCACATGATCTCTTCTGATCAGCAGCTGTCCTCTTGATTGTCTCAACAATCAAATCCATCACTTGAAATCTTGTGTGGGTGTCTACATGATGCAGCATGTTGATGGAGTAACCCCTAATCATCTTGTCATCTCCAGACTTTGGCATCAAAGTATATCTCATGATGGTGTTGGTAGTGGGTAATCCAGCTTGCAGATAGTAGACAAAGCCAAACTTGTGTGTCGCCACATAAGCATTAGGGATAGGATTGTAAATATTGGCTATGGTGTTGTGATTCATCTTGGCCTCAGAATAGACATCAAGATCTCCCTTTTGTACCTGTGGGGATCCTAAGATGGTAGCGCACTCATAAACTGTAGCTTTGTACCTAATGCCTTCAGTCATCCAAACTATCCTTCCATTTGGATAGAAATGAGCTATAGAGTAGAATTGCATAATCATCTCATCATTCCATGGAATGAACTCTCTGCCAACAAATGCATCTATGTCAATGGCCTTGAAGTTCTCTAGCACATGAGGAAAGTAGTCTTCATTCTCCTTAATGTACTTCCAATCCACATATCTCATGTCACTAACTGCAGGACTCTTGTCTAACAAGACAGTATCAAAAAAACTTTGCTGCTCCTTGGTGTGGAAGCGAGCATCTACAGCAGTTCTCCTCCTTATGGCATATGGATCATCAGCTCTCCATTTCCTCAGTCCAATATCCTTTCTCTTCTTCATGTCCTCAGCAACTGGGTGATCATCATTGTGTTCAAGCAAATGGGGTATCAGCTTCCTCAGCACAGCAACATCTTCCTCTTCTTCCATGGTGGAAGATCTCTTGTTCTTCTCAGCTTGAGGAATATCCCTGGTTGTCCTCTTTGGCTTGGAGGCAGTCTTCTTTGGAGCAGATGGCTTGGCCTTAGATGCAGCCTGACTGGACATTGCATCAGCCATCAGCTTCTTCTTCTTGGAGGTAGGATGTCGGGGCACGGATGCACATGATCACCTATGGGACTAGAGGCCCCTTTGTGGTTCGGCAGGGGGAGGTCATGTTGCACAAAGAGCAGAGACCATGGGGCAGCACGACGATGGTACGCTCGTGTTTTTACCTAGGTTCGGGCCGCTGCGAAGCGTAAAACCCTACTCCTGCTTTGGTGGATTGATCTCAGGGAACACGAAGCACGCACAGCACTCTAACCCGGCAAGGGTTGCCTTCGGGTGAGCTACTATGCTAGTACAAGTGCCCAAAGGTCCTAATCTTGAGCTAGGTTGCCTTGGGCCTCCTTTTATAGGGCAAGGGGAAACCACAGTGGCAAAATAGTCATTATCTAGCGATTAGATAGCTAATAGAGCTATCATACATAACTCTGGTATTTAGGACAAAATACCATGATTGCTAGTCTGGGTGGCGCGCGGGGATGCATCCCCGGCAAGCTCTTACCACCGCTTAGCTAGTTGTTGCTTAGTGTCTTGACACGCTTCTAGACGGGTGTCAACAGGGCATAATATGTCTTCTGGTGCATTGCCACGTGCTTACCGGGAGCCACTTAGCCACCTGAGGGCTCGACACCGCATCGAGAAGTGACTGGCGTCGCGATGCGGTGAAGCGGTGGCCGATCGGCTCGCGCCTGCCGAGGGATGGCTTGACGGGTCTTCCTCACGATGCGCGCGCCTCGGCCCCCGGCAGGCACCGGGGACGTGGCTGGCGCGCTTTGGGCCCCTCCTGGGTTGTTGCATTGAGCTTGCCGGCGTTGGTAGCGAGTGTAGACTGCCTCTATCGGGGGCTTGGATGTTGATGTTATCTTCTTGACGCGCTTCTTGATCTCACGTAGAGTGGCTCCTTTGTCTTGTGTTGATGTTTGGCAGGGTCATGCTACTACTACTTGTGCATAAGTCAGGGGCACTGGGTACCCCATTCCTAGTGCACCGACAGGAGCACCCGGGTCTGGGCCAAACGCGCTCGCACAACGCCGTTGGGTCAGGCCCAAAATTCATGCACAGGCGCGCAATGTGATGGAGTAACTACCGACCTTTAAATCAGCACTTACTTGCTACCTTAGGCCGTTTCCGCCACGCGCGCTGCATGCATTGTGTGGAATGTGTGGTCGTTGCGCTTGGCCCACATGTATAGGGGTGGCAGAAACCGCAACACCAGGGATTGGAGCATCGAGGCGGTTACATGTTCGCCCGTGATCGTGGGTAGTTGGATTGGTGGAGATGGGTGGCTGCTCTGGAGCGGAGGAGAGCAAGCCCCCATGCCCTCTCCTATAAATTAGGGGTTCACGGCGGCGATGCTCATCCATCTCCCTCTCCTCCTTAATCCCAAGCCCACGTTCCTTGTCCTTCTCTTCTGATTTGTCCTTTAGTGTGCTATTCCCCACTATGACGAGACGGCGAGGGTGACTCTCAGCTTCCGCCGGGGTGACAAGAGTTTCCCTTCGGGATCATGCCGCTGCTTCAGCCCCGGCGACGGGAGGTGGTTCCAGTGTGCGCAGTGGAAGAGCTGGAAGAGGCCGGGGCCAGCGCGGGGCTCGTGGCCGACGGAGGCGAAGCGTCGTCCCCGACCCTCCTCCGGTTGTGGCTCCTTTCCAAGTGACGGAACATACTGAAAGCATGGCGCTGGAGTACGTCACCGGGTTGCGGGGCCCTCCTCGTAGCCGCCTACGACTCCCTCGTCCTTTCGCCAGGGTTATGGAGGTCGATAGGCCGCACGCGATGTGGCTGCGCATGCATGGCTGCTGCAATGGTGCCGTGCGGGCCGATGTTGAGTTCCCGGCGCCCCGCGTCATGTTCCTTAGGCGCGGGTGGAAAACCTTTGCACGCGCTCACAACTTCACGGGCAGGTACGTCCTCTGCTTCAAGCTGGTGGAGGCCGACACGCTCTCCGTCAAGATGTACGAGCGTTCGGGCGCTCGCCTCGGCTGCTATGAAGAGAGCTCGAGTGATGACGAAAGCTCCTCCTCGAGCGATAGCGACGAGGAGGACAGTGGCGGGGAAGACGGCGATAGCGAGCTCCAGGCCATCAAGTCGGAGTACGACGACCTGGACTCCAGCTGACCGTCGGTCGCACCATCACCATCAGCGAGCCTTGCCCCGGTAGAGCGATTTGCCGGGGGTTCTTGACTTGGGTGCCGCCTCTTCCCCCAGCTGGACCTTGGCAGGCTCGTGGACTTCAGCTTCGTTTTCCTTGCCGGTGGTCCCGCCGAGCCGTTCCCCGACAGCCCTGACGGGGTCAGGCTAGGCTTCTGCTTAGGTCCTCCTTCCGCTCTTTTTCTTTTTGTAGCTTACTCCTAGGGGAGAAAGTCAAATAAAGAGTTAGGAGAAAGGAGCCCTCCAATGTATCTTTATGCAATTTGTATCAAAAATGAATGAATGAATGCTATTTTTCTTCCTTAAGTACTATCCTTTCCTTCCTTTTGTGCTGCGCCATTATGTTTGTCCTTGCCGCATGGAACTACTTGCCGGGTCAGCAATAATTGCGAGCGCCAAAGGGGTAGCGAGCACCCGGCAGCAGGCTGGCATCGTTCCCCGGCAAAGTCCCTTTGTCGGTATCGTCGCGCCCCCCCAGAGCTGGTGATCAACAGGAGCTGAGAGGTGGCTCGTCCCGACAAAGGTTTCCATTACGGGACAAACTTTGTGGCATGCAGTCAAAAAGGAATATGGAGGTGTTTCCTTAAAGGAAGTAAAATAGCACCGAACTTTGGATACGCGATTAGTCTTATCTTTTCAGGCAGTATCCCTTTCTGGAGTTTGATGAGCCGCCATCCTTGCTCCCCTGCCCTTCTTCTTTGTTTTCCTGGCGGTAAAACATGTAAGGCAATAGGTCTCTGCCGTCTGGGGAGAGAATACAGCGATAAGGATTATGGGCTCATCAAGCACTCTATTAGATCTCTAAAACTTTTAAAAGCGTTAACATCACAACATAAAGGAAAATGCCTAGTAAACATGCAATTCGATGATATGATGCAATGCCTAGCTTTATTTTTTTTTGCATGCACAGGGTCTGCGCGTGGCTTTGTACAAAGGGTTACATGCAACTGCGACAAGGCTTGTACAAAAGGTGGCTGCCGGGGACTGAGCCCGGCAACCGTGCCTTACGGGTATAACTTACGAGGATGCTCAATGTTCCATGAGTTAAGCACTTTGATGCCATCATCGGTCTCCAGACAGACTGCGCCAGGTCTGCTGACTCGTGCTACCAGGTAAGGGCCTTCCCACTTCGGCGTCAACTTGTTGGTACCCTTGGCGGACTGAACGCGCCTAAGGACAAGGTCGCCTTTCTCAAAGCTCCGGGCGTGAACCCTATGGCTATGGTAGAGGCGCAGGGCTTGCTGGTAGCGTGCATCATGCACAGCGGCCCGGAGACGATCTTCCTCGAGGAGCAAGGCATCGTCATGCCATAGCTGCTTTTGCTCTACTTCATCGTAGGTAAGTACTCTAGGTGACCCGTATATGAGTTCCGTGGGGAGAACTGCCTCCGCCCCATATACCAGCGAGAAGGGTGTCTAGCCGGTAGCTCGATTTGGTGTCATTCTGAGGAACCAAAGAACCACCGACAGCTCATCAATCCAACGCTTGCCGCATCTTCACAGTCTATCAAAAGTTCTTGCCTTGAGTCCACGCAACACTTTGGCACTTATCCTCTCGACTTGCCTGTTGCTCCTTGGGTGGGCAACAGAGGCGAAGGAGACCTTGCTTCCAAGGCTTTGGATGTACTACATAAACGTGCGGCTGGTGAACTGGGTGCCATTGTCCGTGATCACCCTGTTGGGCACTCCAAAACGGCACACCATTCCTTTCATGAACTTGACAGCTGACTGCGCGGTCACCTTCCTCACTGGTTCCACCTTAGGCCACTTTGTAAACTTGTCGATTGCTACGAACAAGAATTCAAAGCCCCTAACAGCGCGGGGAAAGGGGCCCAAAATATCGAGCCCCCAGACCGAGAATGGCCAGGATAAAGGGATCGTCTGGAGAGCTTGCACTGGTTGATTGATGTTCTTTGAGTGGAACTGGCAGGCTTCACACTTGGTGACTAGCTCAGTTGCATCTTGGAGGGCGGTGGGCCAATAGAAACCCTGTCGGAAGGATTTCCCGGCAAGGGCTCTTGATCCAATATGAGACCCACACACACCTCCATGAATCTCTGCCAATAGCTTCAGTCCATCTTTCCGGCAAATGCACTTCAATTTCACACCGTAGGGTCTTTTTCTGTACAGAGTGTCATCGACAAACTGGTACATATTTGACCGATGGGCTACTTTTTCGGTCTCTTCTTGTTCTTCGGGAAGTTCCCCTGATTGGAGGATATGGACTATGTGTTGTGCCCAAGATGGAGCCTGGGGCTCGACAAATAGGAATAAAGGCATCTCCTCATCCGTGGGAGCACTTGTCTCGACTGCAAGAACCTGGGGTTCCGTAGGAGGGAGCTGCTCACCAGGCGAAACAAGACTGTCCCCAGCAGCTTCTCTACCAGCGGCTTCGGGAAGCTCTGCCGGGAAGTGCTTGCCAGAGTTCAGCTTTCTTCTTTTCCTGGTCATCGCTGACGAGGATACTGATGGCTGAGTGAGGTGGAGGATAAAGGTTCCTGGTTCCACAAGGAGCTTTTGCGCAGCGCACTTTGACAGATGATCAACGATGCAATTTTCCGCACGCGGTACGTGCTCTGTTTGTAATCCGTCAAAGTGCTCCTCCAGTTTCCTCACTTCCTCCACGTATGCTTCCATCAACGGACTCTGATAGTCTTTATTGACTTGTCTCACCACGAGTTGAGAATCTCCTCGGATGATCAACTTTTTAATTCCCAACTCCATCGCGATCCTGAGCCAGGCAAGGAGCCCCTCATATTCAGCAGTGTTGTTGGTGGCCTCCTCCTGGGGAAAGTGCATTTGGACTACATACTTGAGGTGCTCTCCGGTGGGGGCGATGAGGAGCATGCCTGCTCCGGCGCCCTGGAGTGAGAAAGCACCGTCAAAGTACATGATCCATTCCTTAGGTGCTTTCTTGCCGGGGAGGACTGTCTCTGGAACCTCTTCATCTGGCTTGGGCGTCCATTCTGCAACGAATTCCGCCAACGCCCTGCTCTGGATTGTTGAAGTGCTCTCATAATTCAAACCGAAACTCGATAGCTCTAGTCCCCATTCAACGATCCTGCCAGCGGTTCGGGGCTCCTTAATATGCGCAGCAACGGGAAGCGAGTGACAACGGTGATCTCGTGGGCTTGGAAGTAGTGGCGCAGCTTCCTCGAGGCCACGAGATGGCCGAAGATCAGCTTTTGCACTCCAGAGTACCTCGACCTAGCCCCTTGTAACAAGGAGCTGACAAAGTACACTGGCCGCTGCACCACCTTCTTTTTCGCCACCTCTTTGAAACTGCCTTCTCTTGCCAGTCCAAGTTCGGTTTGGCTCATATCTGCTCCTGCCAAGGATGTTTTGGTTCCATCTCCAGTGACGTCAGTCACAGCAGCTGCTCCTTCATCCACTTCTCGTTGCGCCACTAGCACTGCAGTAACAACTTGATTCATTGCCTCCAAGTATAGCAGCAACGGTTCTTGCGGTTTAGGCATGACCAAAGTGGGAGCGCAGGAAAGGTAAGCTTTTAGGTCCTGCAGCGCTGCTTCTGCTTCCGGGGTCCACTTCATCGGGCTGGCCTTTTCCAGAATCTTGAAAAACGGTAGGGTGCGCTCTGCGGATTTGGAGATGAATCTACTCAACGCGGCAATCCATCCGGCCAGGCGCCTTACATCCTTGACAGACTTAGGTTCCTGTATCTGCTCGATTGCTTTGATCTTGTCGGGATTGGCTTCTATTCCTCGCTGAGACACAAAGAACCCAAGCAGCTTGCCGGATGGGACACCAAACACACACTTCTCAGTGTTGAGTTTCAAGTTGATCTTGCGCAAGTTGGCAAAGGTTTCTTCCAAGTCTTGTATGAGAGTTTTTTCATCCTTGGTCTTGACTACTATGTCATCCATGTAAGCTTCCACATTCCTGTGCAACTGAGGTTCAAATCCAATCTGCACGGCCCCGACAAAGGTAGAACTGGCGCTCTTTAACCCGAAGGGCATGCATACAAAGCAGTAGGTGCCACATGGAGTTATGAACGTGGTCTTTTCCTCATCTTCCTTGGCCATGAATATCTGGTGGTCTCCGGAATATGCCTCCAAGAAGGAAAGCAAGTCACACCCGGAAGTGGAATCAACAATGTGGTCGATGCGCGGCAATGGAAAATGGTACTTCAGGCATGCTTTGTTTAAGTTAGTGAAATCAATGCAAAGCCTTCATTTCCCATTTGCCTTGCGCACCACTACCGGGTTGTCTAACCATGTCGGATGCAACACTCCTCTGACCAAACCAGCTTCTTCAAGTTTATTGATCTCCTCGGCAATGAATTGCTGCCGCTCCAAGGCTTGCTTCCTAACTTTTTGCTTGACGAGCCTTGCATGGGGGCAGACAGCAAGGTGCTGCTCAATTACCTCCCTGGGAACACCTGGGATGTCAGAAGGTTGCTAGGAAAACACATCGAGATTCCGCCGCAGGAAGGCAATGAGCGCACTTTCCTATTTGTCAGTAAGGGTTGCGCTGATGGTAAATGTACCTCCAGCGTCGTCCTGCCCTGCCGGGATCTTCTTTGTCACAGGAAAGGTGACCTTGGATCTCTTGTTAGTGGAACTCTCCGGCAGGTCATTGATGGGGGCGGCGCACTCCGAAGAGGCGCGCTTCCTGGAGTCCTTGCACGCGTCTCTGCTAGGCCTCTTCTCTTTCTTTGATTCTTTGGCGGGAGCTGGTGCCTCTGCAACTTCAGCTGCTACCTCATCTCGATACATCTTGTCCACACATATGACCACATCCTTTTTATCAGATGGGATGGAGATGATTCCTATGGGCCCTGGCATCTTCAAAGTGTTGTAAGCATAGTGGGATGCTGCCATGAACTTTGCCAGAGCTGGGCGACCAAGAATTCCGTTGTAAGGCAGGGGGAGCTCAACCACATCAAACACCACCTTCTCCGTATGGTAGTTCAACTCCCCACCAAACATCACAGGCAAAGTGATCTTTCCCTTTGGTCGGCTCCCGCCGGGGTTGACTCCTTGGAACGTACCCGTGGCCTTAATCTCTCCGTCAGGGATCTGCTGACTTTCAACCACTTTAGGGGAACTCAAGTTCAACCTTGCCCCACCGTCAACTAACATCTTGGTTACTTTGAGGTTGTGGATTGTTGGGGAGACGAACAACGGCAAACATCCGACTGCAGTGATGCGATCAGGATGATCCTCTTCATCAAAGATAGTAGGCGTCCGGGACCATTTGAGTGGCCTCCTGGAACCTGCAACTGGCTCCACGGCATTGATCTCATGCGCCCACTGCTTAAGCTGGCGGTGAGAGGAATGCAAGGAGGCACCCCCGTCAACACACATGGCTTCAGTTGCCCTCTGGAATTCTTGATCACTAGACTCTTCATCATCCCCATCATCACTCATATCATCTTCTTCTTTCCTCTCACGGCCTCTAGCAGGTTTCTCCTTCTGCTGCGGGGCCTTGCGGCGGCGGCCTCTTCTACCACCACGGCCCTTCTCGGTAGCTTCATCTTGGCCCTTCTCCTTGTCGCGCTTCGCGTATTCAGCCTTCTTCTTCTTAGCAAGCTGCTCAACTTGGCGGCATTCTCGGAGATCATGGCCCTTGGTGCGGTGGATCTTGCAGTACGGCCCATCGGACTTTCCGGTTTTCTCTACTGTTGCGGCCTCCCGGCAATCAGCGCATGCGGCAGCTCCCTTGCCAGCGATCTCGGCCTTGGCCTTCTTGCCGGCAGCGAGATTACCAGAGCTCTCCACAGCCAACACTGCTTTCCCTTTGCACTTGTTGTTACGTCTTCGGCTTCTCCCTTTTGAGCCGGGGGTCATCGTCATCTGAATCGACTTCGACGCCAGCCTCCTCTCCGGGGAGTCGCCTTCCTTCCTCAGCATGAGCACACTTGTCCGCCAATGTGTACAGCTCATTGACGGTCTTGGGGACCTTTACATTCATCTTGGCCTGCATCCTCCTATTGCGCACATTCGAATAGAACGCGACAATCACGGCTGCGGCTGAATATCTAGATGTATTTCCGCAGAGTCTCTCCTTCCTTTTGCGGAAGGACTGGCAGGTCGCTGGGCTGTCCTGGCTACTGGTGGCCTCCTATGAAGGCGCCGACGAACTCGTTGCACAGATCATCCCATGATGAGATAGAGTTTTCCGGCAGGTGCATCATCCATGATCTCACATTTGTCTTGAGTCCCATAGGGAAATAATTGGCGAGCACCTTCTCATCTCTTCCTCCAGTGGCTTGAACGGCAATCGTGTAGATGCCCAGGAACTCTGCCGGGTTTAGCTTCCCGTCGTATTTCTCCGTCAGCTCGGGCTTGAAGGCTTGGGTCGACGGCCAACGGACCTGTCGCAGCTCGCAAGTGAAGGCGGGGCACCCAACCTCATAATGTAGGTACTCGCCAACACTGGGCGCGGGGTCACCAACGTTTGGGCCATTGCGCTTGTCGGATTGGCGGTGTGCTTCCCGGTGCCGCTCGATGGTGATGCGCGCGTCTTCCCTCCACCGGTCTTTCAGGACACGCCACTGGTCCCGGTGATCATGTGAGCCAGACGAGACCATAGATTCCTCGTCAGGCTCGTCTACATGCAGAGCTTGTCGTGGCTGCCTCGTCTACATTGCAACGTCGGCGAGGACCCCTCAACGCGACCATCAGTCCGGGCCACCGTCGCCGTCCGTGGGTATCTTGACGGCTCTGCATGCTGCGACTTGCTGGCTTCGACGAAACCGAGCAAACTCTGGATGGTGGCTCTCCACTCATCCATCTTGTCAACTGCCAGCGGAAAGTTCAGAAGTAGTTGAGGCCACGTCATTGCTTCTGATGCTGTGGCTGGCATGGCTATGGAGGCGGACCGCGACGTTGCTCGACTCCTGGTGGAACCAAGAGGAGCGTCGCCGCGCCCTTGTCGTCGTGCACCAGTCACCGAGGTGATATGACGCGGAGGAGGTCGAGCTTGTGGGTCTACAGTCCCGCTTGGCGCTCCGTCTTGCTCTGGGCGAGGCGTGTGTCCAGCAGCTGCGCCTGCAACAGGCGCTGCTGGAGGGCAACGGCCGCCCCCAGAATGGGCAGCGCTGCTGCGACCGCGGCCACTAATGTGACGTGGAGGTGGAGACGGATTGTTCTCCCCTCCTGTGGCACTAGGAGCGGGTTCGCCAAGATGTTGTTGCTGTTGATCTTCTTCGGCATTCCTTGCTCCAGCTTCGGCTGCGGGAGACACGACGGTGGCGCCGCTTGCGCCAGCCGTGTCGCCCACGACGCCTGCCTCATTCGTCGCCGCCGCGGTGCCAATGGTGTCCGCGGCCGCGTGGGAGGGAGCCTTAGAAGTGGAAGGATGTGCGGTCGTGCCGGTCTTCTTCTTGGGAGCCATGGATGAAGAAGATGGTGATGAAGATCAACGCGCTGTCCACGGCCTCAGGTTCGCGCAAATGGAGCACGCCCCCTACCTGGCGAACCAAAGATGTCGGAGCACGGATGCACACGATCACTTTTGGGACCAGAGGCCCCTTTATGGTTCGGCAGGAGGAGGTCATGTTGCACAAAGAGCAGAGACCATGGGGCAGCATGACGATGGTACGCTGGTATTTTTACCCTGGTACGGGCCGCTGTGAAGCGTAAAACCCTACTCCTACTTTGGTGGATTGATCTCAGGGAACACGAAGCATGCGCAGCGCTCTAACCCGGCAAGGGTTGCCTTCGGGTGAGCTACTATGCAAGTACAAGTGTCCAAAAGTCCGAATCTTGAGCTAGGTAGTCTTGGGCCTCCTTTTATAGGGCAAGGGGCAACCACAGTGGCAAAACAGTCATTATCTAGCGATTAGATAGCTAACAGAGCTATCATACCTAACTTGGGTATTTAGGACAAAATACCATGATTGCTAGTCTCGGTGGCG
This sequence comes from Elymus sibiricus, assembly GCA_039707655.1. Classification (NCBI taxonomy): domain Eukaryota; kingdom Viridiplantae; phylum Streptophyta; class Magnoliopsida; order Poales; family Poaceae; genus Elymus; species Elymus sibiricus. The sequence goes on along the minus strand of CM077669.1, from coordinate 200,753,136 downwards.
CGCGGGGATGCATCCCCGGAAAGCTCTTACCACCGCTTAGCTGGATGTTGCTTAGTGTCTTGACAAGCTTCCGGACGGGTGTCAACAGGGCATAATCTGTCTTCCAGTGCATTGCCACGTGCTTAGCGGGAGCCACTTAGCCACCTGTGGGCTCGACACCGCATCGACAAGTGACTGGCATCGTGATGCGGTGGAGTGGTGGCCGATCGGCTCGCGCCTGCCGGGGGATGGCTTGCCGGGTCTTCCTGAAGATGCGCGCGCCTCGGCCCCCGGCAGGCACCGGGGACGTGGCTGGCGTGCTTTGGGCCCCTCCTGGGTTGTTGCATTGAGCTTGCCGGTGTTGGTAGCCAGTGTAGACTGCCTCTGCCGGGGGCTTGTATGTTGATGTTATCTTCTTGATGCGCTTCTTGATCTTACGTAGAGTGGCTCCTTTGTCTTGTGTTGATGTTTGGCGGGGTCGTGCTACTACTGCCTGTGCATAAGTTAGGGGCACTGGGTACCCCATTCCTAGTGCACCGACATAGGAGGTTATGCAATTGGTTCTTCCTCTTCCTCTTCTTCCTCTTCATCAAGATATTCTGGAGTGTAGGGGAGAACAATAGCACGAACAGTCTTCTTTCCCTCTCTCTTCTGGCCTGCCTTCTTGGGCATGGACTTTGAAGTCATTACAGCCCTAGAACACTTTCGTGCTCTTCCAGCTTCAGAAATAGCATACTCCTTCCTGACGGGCCTCTTAGCAGAGGTGGCCTCGTTGGCAGATTTCCTAGTAGTTTTTTCTTTCTTTTCTTGCTCCTTCTTGGCTAGAACCTCTTCTGGCACAAAATCTGAGTCCTCTTTAGCTGAATTAAGCTTCTTCCTGGCCCTTGTGGCAGCCTTGGGAAACTCATGAGAACTAGGGGTGCCTGGATCCTCTAAAGATGAAGAACAAGCTTCTGGGCTAGTGCCAGCATCCAAGTCAACACTCTACTCTCTGAAGTCATTGTCATTGTCCTCTGAGCCTGACATACTAACCCTGTGAATAGATATAGATGAGCAGAAGGGATAAGCATCACAAAATCCATAAGTTTATGAAAGTTTGAACTCAAAAATGTAGTTTCAGAATTGTACAACATGTAATTCGGTTCGATCGAGTTTCAATTTTTGGAGCTACAGAGACAGACTCCCTCTTACACAGTGACTTGGTCACCTTTTCGGCTTCACCGAGAAGAATGACTCGCTCACACCAAGAAAGTTCTCATAGCCCTAAAAACTAAATGAGTCGTACTGATTCTTTCCACTCGGTGATACCGAAATGCAGGTTGCGGAACCCTAAACCTCAATTTTCTCATTCTGCTAATATAATGGGCGAAACCTAATGCAAAAGAATCAGAATTAATGAGCGCAAAAGGGGCGAGCTCTTTACCCTAACTTGGTGAAGATCTCCTACGGCGGCGATGGTGGAGAGGATTTTTGTCGACGGCGTGGAACTCTGGTGGTGAGGGCGCAGGAGATGAAGTGACGACGTCCATAGACACGAGCACGGCAGCAGGGGATTGCAGAGGACGACGATTGAAGGTTGAGTTTCAAAAATTGGGTCCGCTGGATATATATATATCCCCTTACTGTCGGTGACACCGATTGAAACATTTCGGTACCACCGAGTTTCTTAACTGCCAGGAGACAGTGAAACTCGGTGAGAACGAGATGGAGAAATTGGTGGTACCGAGGACAAAAAATAGTCAACCCTAGTGCTTCGGTGGAACAGAGATTGTGGAACTGGTTACACCGAGTTGCACATGGGAGGTTTTGGAATTCAACTCTTTTCGAAACGGAACTCCGTGTGCTCCTCACACAGAGGGTTCAAAAAGTGCTTGCCCAAATTTTGTGATGAAGCATGAATAGAATTTGAGACGAGAAAGCTTAGAAAGCTAGAGGAGGGTACTTGGACATTCTTGTATATCCAATTGGCCAAAGAAAATAAAAGCCAAATAACAACAATTGGATATCCTCGAATGAGAAAAGATATGCATACCAACATGTTCACACAATAAGATGTCAATAGAAATCATGACAAACATGCACAAGTACTCTAGTATCTACCAAGCACTTTGGCGATGACGGGGTCATCTATATATGAGTATATTGACTTAGGTGCCAAGTAAGAATACTTGATCATATGTCATAGTCATCGTTTAAGCACAAGTGGGGTCACCACTTTTACAAAAAGCATTTAATGTCGTCACATCTTATGAGATGCTTTAACTCAAATCTTAGAGTAAAGCTCCCCCTTGATGTGACATCCCCCTAAAGAGGGATAAACTAACCTTGAGTTTTGTCGATGAAGACTTCATGTAGGTGATGTAGTGGTGGATGCTCATTGTTGATGAAGATCATCTAGAGTTGGGAGCAATCCTTGTTGTTTCATACTGTTCTGACCTACACGGGTTAGTCCCATACAAGGAACAAATACAAGGATATCTATGGACATGGAGTGAAGCACAAATAGATGATGTCCATTTATTCTTTAATTATCTTGTCTCTTGCTTACCTTTGAGGGAATGTGTGACTCCTTGAACTATTGCATAAGGTTGGAGTAGATTGCAAATAGTCCTTGCAAAAAAAATGAATGTGAGTGAATTTCATTGGCGGAGTCACCCCTCAAGAACTTCTCCAGTTCTTCTTCTTTGGGAACCACATCAACTTGATGGGGTTCCTTGGAGTTGAAGTAGCACTTGTTGAACTAGAGCTTGTAGTAGCATTGGGAACCCACTTGACCATGGCTTGAGATTCATCTTCAAATGTGTCAATCTCTTCTTGAAGCTTCTCCTTGCGCTTGAGCTTGTGGTCTTGTGGTGGAAGGTCATCTTGATCTTTTGTTCCCTTGGGGATAGTATGATCATACTTCTCCCATTGAGGAACAAACTTCGGCTTGGGGTATTGACCTTCTTCCCATTCAACTTCATTGGCGGTGAAGTAGCCAATGCCTTGGTTCTTCCGGTATCCTCCATGCTTGCTTACGATCTCCTCAAATTGCTTACATCCGGCAAGACTTTAGACACCTTTCTCTATAACCCCTTTCAATAAATTGCTTTCTTGCTCAAGTGTAACTTGACTAAGAGAATCATTAGTGGAATCAATAGAGCTACTAGAAGCAACATTATTGGATTTAGCAGTAGTATTGTTGCTACTAGATGAAGAACCTTTTTTGCCTTTGTTACTAGTTTTCTTAGATTTTACTTGTGGAACAAATGTAGACAAGAGTAGTCTCTTGGCAAGGTAAGAAGAACTCTTCTTTCGAAGATCGTCATTGATAGCTTTAAGAAACTCATGTTCTTGCTCTAAATTTAGCTTCTCGAAGCGTAGCTTCTCATGAGTTCTTAAGAGCTCTCTACGATCTTCTTGAGTAGTTTAATGAGCTGAATTAAGAATGTTTAGTTCTTTAGTTAGACGCTCAATCTCCTTCTTATCATCATCACATGAATTATCTTTACTAGCATGATTATTATCAAGTTCATTTTGACAAACATCACTAGTTTTATCAAAGAGCAAGTCATCATCTCCTAGTAAATCATCTTCATCACTATTGAAGTCAATGTATTCGGTGTGTGATACCTTGGGGCCTTTAGCCATGAAGCAAATTCCACTTCCTTCATTTGGTGAATCAAATATGTCATAGGAGTTGGAGGTTACGAGTGCTAATCCGGCAACACCTTCATCTTGACTATAGTCGGAGTTGGAGTGGTAGCTTCTCTCAGATTGGTTGTCGGATTCGGAGTCGAAAACCCATTCACCAACATATGCTTGATGTCTTGTTCTTGTGTAGCTCTTGTTGTATTTGTCCTTCTTCTCCGAATCCTTGCTTCTCCGAGAGGGTCTTCTTTCATAGCGATCTTCTCCACTCCTTCTCTCTCAACGAGGTGATTCATCTCTAGAGCTTCGTCTTCTAGGTGACTCTTCTCTTATTTTGTGGGGGGTCGTGCACTCATTGGAATAGTGTCCAGGCTTTCCACAATTGTAACAATTCCGGTCACGACTAGAGGAACGTTTCTCTTCATATCTTGAATTGGAGCTTCTCTCTTTGCCTCTAATCTTGTAGAACTTGTTGAATTTCTTGACCACGAGGCTTATTTCTTCATTGGTAACATGGTTGTCCCTTGAAGTAGCGGGAGTGTCACTTGTAGCTTTGTATGCACCGCTTGACTTGGTGTGAAGTTCTTCTTTGGCCTTGAGTGACATCTCATGAGCAACAATCCTTCCAATGACTTCCATCCAAGGCTCTAAGGATCTTGATATCTTTGTAGTTTGGCATCATTTGGATCAATGTGCACATGGTGTTGTACTTACCATCCAAGGCTCTAAGGATCTTCTCGATGACGATTTTTTCGGTCATTTCTTCACTTCCTAAGCCGGCAATCTCAATTGTGATGAGAGCAATCCTAGAGTACATTTCTGCGACTCCTTCAGCATCCTTCATCTTGAACTTGTCAAGTTAACTTTGTAGCACATCCAACTTAGATTCGCTGACGGATTTGGTTCCTTCGTGCATATCAACGAAAGTATCCCAAATTTCTTTTGCATTCTCAAAATGGCTTATCTTGTTGAACTCTTTGGGGCATAAGCAGTTGAATAGAATGTCGCACACTTGAGTTTTGTATTGCAACATCTTCAATTCTTCTATGGTCGCTTCACGATCTGGTTCCTTTAAATCTCCAAATAATTCACCTTGCAATCCAACACGAACAACAATCCATACGGCGGGGTTATGACCAAGCATATGCATTTTCATTTTATGCTTCCAACTAGCAAAGTTTGTACCATCAAAATATGGACCTCTACGATGATAACTTCCCTCACTAGACGCCATACTCTCCTAGGTTGTGAAACCAATGCAATGGACACCAAAGCTCTGATACCACTTGTAGGGTCCGAAGTATGTCTAGAGGGGGGTGGTTAGACTACTTGACCAAATAAAATTCTAGCCTTTTCCCAGTTTTAAATGTTGGCAAGTTTTAGCAATTGTAGCAAGTCAAGTACGACCTACACATGCAAGTCTAAGAGTATAGCAGCGGAAAGTAAAGACATGCACATGAAAGTAAAGGTAGGAAGAGGAGAATCAAATGCAATTGATGACACAAATATTTTTTTCGTGGTTCTCATAGGTGGTGCTATCATACGTCCACGCTGGTGGAGACTTCAACCCAAAGAGGGTAGCGGTCGCGAGAGTCTATGGAGGGCTCCACCCGTTAGGGTCCACAAAGTAGCAACCTCCTCTATTCCATCATGGCTTCCATCAATGAAGGACTAGCCTCACTATGGGTAGATTTTCACGAAGTAGGCGATCTCCTTGCCTGTACAAACTTCTTGGTTGAACTCCAGAACACGAAGAAGGAGGCTCCCAAGCGACACCTAACCAATCTAGGAGGCACCACCCTCCAAAAGTTAATAGATGTGGTCACAATGATGAACTCCTTGCTCTTGTGCTTGAAAAGATAGTCTCCTCAACACACAATCACTCTCTCAGATATTTGGCTTGGTAGAAGAGGTTGATTGGGTGGAAAGCATCTTGGGGAGGCTAGAAATCAAGATTCATATGGTTGGAGTGGAAGGTCTTGATCTCAACACATGAGCAGGTGGTTCTCTCTGAGAAAATGGATGCGGCAAGTGTAAGTGTGTTCTGAGTGCTTCCTCTACGAGTGAGAGGAGGTCGAGGGGTATATATAGGCATGTCCAAAAATCACACGGTTACAACATTATTGCCCAACTCGGTGAAACCGGAGTAAAAACTCAGTTGCATCGACTAGTACAAAATGTGACAGCATTCGGCTTTTCGGTGAGACCGATATATAAATGTCGGTGGTACCGATTCTTGAAAACGTCTACCCAGAGAGATGGTCCAAAACACGGTGAGACCAATTCTCAAAAATCGGTGGTACCAATTCCTGAAAACGGCTAACCAGATAGTTGGTCCAAAACTCGGTTGGTCCGATTCTCAAAACTTGGTGGTACCGAGATGCTAGGGTTTGGCATGGGAATCTGTCTAAGGGAAACTCGGTTGGGCCGAATGGAAATTGTTGGTGACACCGATTATGGATATTTGGTTTTGGACATAATATTTGTGGGAGAATTTCATGTGTATTATTGGTGGCTAATCTTTAAGCACTAGAGCAACCAGATCATCATAGACACCTCATCCCCTTTTAATAGTATTGGCTTTCCTATGGAGTCAAAAGTCATTTCTCACAAAATGTAAAATGTAGAGTCTTCAAGCTTGTTGCCAATAGATGTTCCTTGCATCTAGGGGATCTCCTCACAATCCTTCTGCCAATCCATTCATTGAACTTTCCTGAAATATACTTGGTGGAAATATTAGTCTAATGAAATATATGATGTTATTAATTACCAAAACCACCTAGGGAGAAGTTGTGCTTTCAGTTCCATCGTCGACAGGTGCTCACGCTCCGCCTCCTGATCGCAGGTGGTTCTGTTGAGCTTGTGCTTCCGGAGCGCCGCATCCGCCTCACTGGCCGCAAGGGTCTCCTCCATCTTGGAAAGCTCCTCCTCGCGGGCGGCAAGCTGCCACTCGCAGTTTGCAGTAGCCTCCTCCTACGTCCGGATCTCCTGCTACCGTAGGGAGGCCTACTCCTACACGACCTTGGTGTGGCTCCTCGCGCCGCTGATCGGCTGCGTCAACCTTCCGCACGGAGTTCTCCCAGAGCTCCGCGGCGTCTTGGGCGGTCCTTATGCTCTTCTCTTGTGCGATGCCATCCTGGCGGCGGCCTAGCTTGAGCGCCACATCAGTTGCGCCAGCCGTATGCGAGGCGCTGGCGCTCGTATATGAGCCGCGCCTCCTCCGCTAGGAGGTCCATCTCCACCTCGTCCAGGGCCTTCCTGGAGCCCGCAGAGCTGCACGGTGGAACACTAGTTTGCCGCTGATTAGTGAGAGGGCCCGGTAGAGTGGCGGCTCGACTTTTGCCCCCGCCATCACTGTCTGCAAGGATCCTGCGTTGATGTCCTCAACGGGCTCCTTGCCCTTGCTCCGGGGAAGGGAGGCCTCGTCCGTAGAGCACTACGGCGACAATCCCTGAGGTCTGCCGCACCGGCGAGGCCTGGGGGCAGGCTGTAGCCTTGACGGCCGGTGCAGATTGCTCAGGCAGGGCTGGCCCACCGGTCCCCTCCGTCTCCTTTTTTCCCCCGGCATCAGATGCCACCGGAGGCACCACCTCCTGCGCCAAGGGCTCCACCCTTTGCTGGCTTCCCCATCCAGAGGAATGCAAATCCTCAGGTGGCGTATGAGTCGCCTCGCACTCCTCTGCCTCTGTATGTCCCGCCTCGCCCCAAGGTTGGCGGGGAATCTCCTCGCGCCCGTCAGTAGGCGTGGGCGAGTGTGCCTCTGGCGTGGCAGCCCTCTATTTCTTGGGCGCGGGCACCCTGTAGAGCCCATGGTTCAGCTCCAAGCCATGAAGTACAGAGAGAAAAAGAGTTTCAAGAAGCTGCAACAGGTTGAAGGACTTACTCGTCAGTGGCGACCCAATTCCTCTTCCGTAGCTTCCCGGGGCACTGGATGTCGCTACCACTGCCCTGGGGCTCACTGGAGCTCCCTCCCGAGGGTGCTCCCCGAGGCCTGCTGGAGCTCATCCGAGCTATGCCTGAGCGGGCCTCCCCTTCACGAGGCCCGGTGGCCCCGGATGCCTTCGGAGTCTTCTTCTTGCAAGGGTCCTCCACCTCCTCCATGTTCTTCTCGTCGTCTTCCACGCCCACAGGCTTGGAGGGAGCGACCTCGAGCTGGAGGTCGTCGTTGTTGTCGTTGTCGCTAGACGCGAGTAGCAGTGCTCCGCGGCTCGGCAGCCGATGCTGCCTACTGCTCCCTGCATTGGTGCTTGCGGAGGGCCCGACATCCTGAAGGCCGCTTGAAGCAGGCACCACGAGGATGGGGTTGACGTGTAATGCCCAAGATGCGGTTCTATCCTTATTCAGGCCCAAAGCCTTGATAGGGAGAGAGGCGCATCTGTTCATTTCGCAAGTATAGATATCATTGCAATACATGTATTGGAAGAGATCAGTGTATGAGTTGGCTTACACTCGCCACATGCTACCTTACATAATCCATACAATCATCCATACGATCATCCAGAAATGCACGGTCCGGCTATGAATTAAATCCAACGATAAAAGCAAAGGACATATATCCCAATATGCCCAGTAAGATGACCAAGTAGCTCCCCCTACTCGTCCGGGTAAGTGACGTACATGCGCCCACACTCCTCATCGAACTCCCACTGGAGCTGGGAAGCATCAGCTGGATCAAGCTCATCTGTACATGTACCTGTGTTGTTTAGTAATCTGTGAGCCACGGGGACTCGACAATCTCATCAACCGGGGTACCGAGACTATCTAAGTTGGTGGGTAAGGTATGGTTAAGTAGTGAGGTTTGCAACATCACTAACCATATATTTGAGTGGCTAACTTACGAGTACAAGAATTAGATGAGAATCTACGCATGTCGGACGAGTACTAGTAGTGATCAAGAAGTGATACTGAACACCTACTTACGAGTCAAACATAACCCCACCGTGTTCTCTTCTCGAACTCCCCTTAAAAGAGACAATCACGGTTACGCACACGGTTGGTGTATTTTGATTGATTTTACTTCAAGTATGCTATAACTGGGTGTTAAACAATTTTAAGGTTGCCACATAACCGTAGGCACGACTCTCAAAAAGATTTAACCCTGTATGGGTGCTCCAACTCATCCATCACTAACTAGCCACAAGCTACGGTGGAAAACCTCAACCTCGAGATAGCACAAGGTATCCTCGGAGTCCTGGTACACAAGACATTCGAGAAGGGGAAAACAAATCAAGAAAGACCGCCCGACGTGTCAACGAACCCGATAGGAGCCGCGTATCTCGTTCTCAGGACACAATGGTGAGCTACGCGTATGGTGGCCAGATAGAAATCTCCCGAGTTGCCCCGGGTTGGCCCCGCACAGTGGTCTGTTCGGACCAACACTCATGAGGAGCACTGGCCTGGGGGTTGATTAATTATCCACGGGGTAGCTAAGCTCTATGAATTTTTATTAAGTTGTTAAGCCAATGTAGAACCAATGTTGGTCGTTGCCGGAAGAGTTTTATCCCAAAACCAATAATCAAGGAGGTCCCCATAACAACCCCAAGCTTGTTAGGAGCGCTCAAATATGGAACATAACACCGGTAAACGGAAACTAGGGCGGCAAAAGTGGAACAAATCACCGAGCAAATGGTCAAGCCTTCCACCTTTTACCAATTATATATGTGCATTAAATTAAATAGCATAATAATGTGATATCCCAAGATATCCATGTTGTCACATGTAAAACAGCCTGCACCTGCAACTAGCAATGCTATAAGAAGGGCTGAGCAAGCGAAAACTTATCCAAATAATGGTTTGGTGGGAAGTGGAGGTGGTTAGAGGCTTTCATGACAATGTTAGGAGGCTTGACATTCAAGTGGTAGGTAACGAGACATAACGACAGAATCAAGACAACTAGCATAGAAAAAATAGTATCGAGATCCGGGTAATGAGCATCTTGCCTCGAGGGTCTTCGGTGGGATAAAGAATTGTCTCCTCGTAAGTGTTCTCGAAAGGATCCTCGAACTCAGTCGAGTCACTCGGAACTACCCACAAGAAAGAATAACATACAATAAACACACATACATGGCAAATGGACAAACAAATATGATGCATGTCCATGTAATGTATTTAACATGGCAATCCTAATCTAGTCACATTAAAATGAAGTATGCATATGCAAGTTTAGTTGTTTTAGCATTTTGGACAGAACAAAAAGATGTGTTATCATTACATGCATGAACATGAAAAAATGCATTCTATGCATGAAAACGATGCAAATGCATATAAAGAACGTTGCGATCGGAGTTACGGATCGCTCAGGACACTCACGACAAGGTACAGAAGGAATCGATGACAAAACAGAGTTAGAGAGAGACTATGGGCAATTCCTTGGTATCCCAAGTATGCCAATGGATTGGAAATGAAATTCTAGGTGAAATGGACCTAAAGAACATGGAATGTATATAACTCACACATAGTGCAAAACAATTATGCAATGCAATCTGTCCAAAACAGCAACATAGTATTTTGCACACATCAAAACCACAAGCTATAGGAATCTAAAATGCACAAACAAAGCATGGGGCAGTAGCATGTAACATACACTTCATTTCATCAAATGGAATCATACTCAAAAGGGTCATGGATCACCTTGTAGGAAACTCACAACATGGCTATAAAACATGGCATTTAGGGACATTGTGAAAATAACGGTTTGTCACAAACAGTTTTAACCTGAAGGCATATTGATAGCAAGGAAAACATATGCTACATCACTTATCATGGCATGAAAATTTAAAGCATGGTAGTGGACATGATGCACTACATTCCATTCAACATGGGAATGGTCTAAATGTGCATAGAAACATGGCTAGCATCTACACAACATGGCAATACGAAATAAATATTTTCTCAGACTTGGGGAAAATAACAGGGTGCTAGAGAAGCACTTTTTTAGTAGATTGGCATGTTGACTGCAATAAACAAATATGTAGAAAGGCTATACCATGGCAACAAATGGCACATCCATAAATTCCATAACATGCACTTCAATTCATCCTACATGGTCTTTTGCAAAAGAACTATGAACTCATGGCAATCATAAAGTCAAAATGCTTAGTTTCAATCCAGATTCCAGACTTAGTGAAATTTAGTGAACTCTAAAACAGCAATATTTGTAGCATCTTGGCAGCAAGAAAACAACACCTAAACATGGATTTCCATGGCAAACAAAAATACCAGGGGCTAGTCCACATGACAAAGGGCATTTCTCATGTTCAAAATTATTTCAAAGGGTGTATGGATTAAATCACACAAAATAAAAAAATGGCATCACATCAAAAATAACATGCGCACAATCTTGGATTTTTCTACCCCGAAAACATATATAATATGCATATGTTCATATGAAGAAAATGCCACAAATGCTATAAGTGAAATACTGCCCAAAATGGAAATATACAGAAATGGCTCCTTCCATATTTGGAATTGTCCCGATTTGGACTTGACCTATTTGGAAGCTTTCTGAAATGGACACTACCAGAATTGGAAATATGCCCTAAATGGAAATAACTCGAATATTAGAGAGAAACAAAATGAATAAAAGAAAACTAGAAGGAGGGTCCACTAGGCAGAGACACAGGGGCCTTGGGTGGCTCGCAAGTGGATCCCACGGGCCCACTTTCAGTGACACGTGTGGATGGAAAATAAAAGGGGGGGAATATGTCGCGGGGGGGATCGACCCCGCGACCTCTCGGTTGATCTGGTTCGACTCGACCAGTCGGGCTATGAAATGGTTCGTGTTAGAACAGGGGCTCGACTCTTCTTGACATAGCTCTTGCATCCATCTGGACGCATAGACCAGTGACTCAAATGGCCATGACATAGAGCTCGACGCCGGCAAAGATAGGGACAGCGGCAGAGTCTTTGGGGTTGCTCCGGTGACCAAAGTAGGCTAAAGTTGGGTGCAAACGACTCGCAAAGATAATTCGAACACACGCGTGCAGCACACGACACCGAACGTCAATGGGAACGATCCAAAGATGTGGTACAGAGACGGCGACGGCGAGCTCGAAAGCGAGGCTCCAACGAGCAAAACTCTCACTTGACGACGGAAATGGACCGTACGCTCGACGGCGACCATCTATGCACGCACGCGCACGACGACCTGGGTCGAAGCACTCGCCAGAACCGAGGTCCGACGGCGACAAGATCGGGCCCTCATGGCAAACGTGGATACAGCGTGCAATCGATGAATTGGAGGAGGGGATCGGCGTGGATGCTCAGCTCGAACACGTTGATGGCCTTAGCTTGCCAGGAGGAGGACGGAGTCAAACACGGCGACGATAGAACATGTACGGGCTACCATAGGTGAAGAATAGGAAGAAGACGATGGTTCTTGGCTTCCCTCGGTGCGCTAGTGGAAGTAGACGACATAGTCTGCGACTAGGAAGACGATGGACACGGTGCGGTCGACGACGGCGAACGCTGGATACGCGGGCGCCATGGTGGAGTTCTTTGCTACCCTCGGGAGGTGGTTGGAATCTTGGATCTGGTGGCCTATCTCACCTGGTGGCGGCGTGGATGGAGAATAGGAAACCTAGGGCACTCGGAGACACAGAGGGGCTTAAAATAGACGGTCCGAACGCCAAGGTGGAGCTCGCATGCGCTCGTGTGCGCCATGTGCGTGGTGAGCTGAAGGAGGATGAAAAGGTAGGTGCGGGTGTGGTTTGGTGTGACGCTGACACGCGGTGCCGGCTCGTACACGTGGCGTGTATAGGCTGTGGGGCGACTGTGCGCACGAGTAAGAAAAGATCGATGGAACAAAATGAAATGGATGCCATGATGCACAATGAATGTCATGAAGCACAACTTTATTAACTCAATCCAAAAGATGGCATGGCATACAAGCTTCGGTTCATGGGCATTGTTACAAGATTGGCAATTTTCACTTTGTCTATTACATGTCGCGAGGCCCCTTGTGGCCAGCGGGTATCGGGCCCCACACGTCAAAGACCGGCATTAGGGCCTGGATGTCCTCCCCATCACCACGGCATGATACTTGTGATCTGCGTTGGGTTTTCCGTGAAGAGGAACGGGTAGTTGCAGCACAAAGAGGCTAAGTATTTCCCGCAGTTATGAAACCAAGGTTTATCGAACCAATAGGAATATCAATCCTCAACCGTCTTCAGCGGCTGCACACAAATGAACAACAACTTGCACCCAACACGGGCAAGAGGGTTGTCAATCCCCTTGATCACATTATTTGCAAGCAAATGAGTTGTGTAGATAATTGTTGATAAGTATAAATTGCAAAATATAATAAAAGGAAAATAAAGGCAGCAAGGTAATTGTAGCATTTGTAAATATATAAGTGAATAGACCCTGGGGCCATAGTTTTCCCTAGCGGGATCTCTCATGTAGGCAGCATACGGTGGGTAACAAATTATTGTTGGGAAATTGATAGAAAAGCGGATAGTTATGCGATTTTTACGACAATGATAATGTGTATATAGGCATCACGTCCTTAAACAAATAGGTCGACTCCAGCCTGCACCTATTACAATTACACCACTCATCGCCCGCTATCCAGCATGCATCTAGAGTATTAAGTAAAACTGAGTAATGCATGGAGAACGATGACATGATGTAGACAAAGTTAACTCAAGCAATTTGAATGAACCCCATCGTGTTATCCTTAGTAGCAACAACACAAAGACGCATCTTGTCCCCTACTTTGTCACTGGGATATAGAAACTCGTCAGGTTGAACCTACCACAATGCACCACTCCCACTGATAAAATATCTATCTGCTTGGCCAAAGCACATCAATAAATTGGAGAGCATTACGAAGCTATAATGATCATGCAATTAAGAGACAATATATATCAGAGGTATCTCAAATACTTTTCATGAATAATCTGAACATAAACCCACAATTCATCGGATCCCAACAAACACACCGCACAATAGGATTACATCGGATAGATCAAAGCGAAGATGCGATGACCATTGTATTGAAGAGCAAGAGATAGAGAGATTGCAATCTAGGTACTAGCTATGGACCCGTAGGTCTATGGTTAACTACTCACACATCATCATGAGGGCAGCAAGGTTGATGTAAAGGCCCTCCTTGATTGATCCCCCCTCCGATAGGGTGCCGGAACGGAGCTCCAGATGGCCTCGTGACGGAACAGAGACTTGCGCCGGCAGAAAAAGGGTTTTAGGACTGCCTTCAGGGTTTTTGCAATATCGGAGAATTTATAGTCCAGAGAGGGACGTCAGGAGAGCCACGAGGGGGCCACCACATATCAGGGCGCGACCCCCTCTAAGGCGCTCCCTGATGTGTCGTGGGGCCCTCGTGCACCTCCCAACCTCCTTCCAAAGCTTCCAGGTCTTCTTTTGGTCCAGAAAAATCATCAAAAGTTTCGTGGCAATTGGACTTCGTTTGGTACTATAAACCTGAAAAGCCAAAACATGCAGAAAGCAGCAACTGGCACTGGGCACTGGGTCAATATGTTAGTGCTAAAACATATTATAAATTGGTAAGTAAAGACCCAAAAAGTATCCTAGAATGATAATATATCAGCATGAAAGAATCAAAAATTATAGATACGTTGGAGACGTATCAAGCATCCCCAAGCTTAATTCCTGCTCGTCCTCGACTAGGTAAATGATAAAAACAGAATTTTTGATGTGACATGCTATCCATTATGTAATCTTATGCGTGTATGCTCATTGAGAAACGATGAATCAACAAATATTAACATAGCAATATTTAAAGTGTAAGAAATAAAATTATTAATCTTTCAAAGTGTACGGTCCTTACAAGATGTTTACCCCCCCATTCATCTTATTATATTAGCAAGGCATGGCTCCATCTTCACCACATTAATACAAATGTCAAGCACCATGACGTCCAAGTCAGGCAATTGGATCATACTTTTTCAATATGCATCAACTTTTTATTCTTCACGCAATACATGAGAGTGAGCCATTGGACATAGCATTTAGGTGGAATAGAGTATGGTGGTAGATATCAAAGGGGTAAAAAGTGGAGAAGGTAGTCTCACATCAACTAGGCGTACCAACCGGCTATGGAGATGCCCATCAATAGATATCAATGCAAGGAGTAGGGATTGCCATGCAAATGATGCACTAGAGATATAAGTGTATGAAAGCTCAAATGAAGCTAAGTTGGGTGTACATCCAACTTGCTTGCTCATGAAGACCTCGGGCATTTGAGGAAGCCCGTCATAGGAATATACAAGCCAAGTTTGTAATAATGAATAATTAATTACCACTAGCATATGAAAATGATATATCATGCGACTCTCTACATGAGGAGCATGGTGCCACTTTGAGGCACAAGTGTGGTAAAAGATAGTAGCAAAGTCCCTTCTCTCATTTTCTCTCATTTTTTTGAATGGATGGTGGGCTCATTTGGCCTCCCCCATCTTTATTTTTCATCCGGAGTCTCATCTGGACTTGTGGGCGAATCATCGTCTCCATCATTCTTTCCTTAGTGGGACAATGCTCTAATAAAGATGATCATCACACTTTTATTTACTTACAACTCGATATGGAGAACTGATATGAAGATATGACTCTGTATGAATGCCTCTGGCAGTGTACCAAGATGTGCAATGATCTAGCGTGACATGTATCAACAATATGATGAACGGTGCCTTTACCACAAATAGTATGTCAGCTCTATATGATCATGCAAAGCAATATGATGATGAACGAACTAGTCATGTGAAGTGACGATGGAATTTGCATGGCAATATATCTCGGAATGGCTATGGAAATGCCATGATAGGTAGGTATGGTAGCTGTTTTGAGGAATATATCACGAGGCTTATGTGCAACAGAGCGTATCATGTCACGGGGTTTGGATGCACCGGCGAAAGTTGCACCGATCCTCGAGGTGAGAATGGGCTATGCACGGTACCAGAGAGGCTAGCAAATATGAGAAGGTGAGATTGCATATGTCCATGGTTTCACATTAGTCATAAAGAACTCATATACTTATTGAAAAGTTTTATTAGTTTTATCATAAATCAAAGTACCCGCATGCCCCGAGGGAAAAGGTTGGTGGGAGTTAACCATCTGTAATACCCCAAAAATTTAACCACATTTTTATTAAGTAAAATTTGGCCAGAAATAAATTTTTTAAATTGTAACAAGTCCTTTAATGATTTTTAGAGCCTTTTCTGCTTCTGTCTTTCAAAATTCTTCCCTCCATATAGAAAATTATTTGGGAATAATATTGTGGCTTTGGTAGTTTTCCTAAACCATTTCATTATTACTTTAATAACTGTAAGAATTAATTTCATAATAAAATTTGCCCCAAAATAATTCTTTTAAAAGCATTTTCAATACTTTAAATACTTCTGTTGCACTACAACTACTTTAAATAATTCTTTAAAAATTCCACAAAAATTATGGGAGGTCATGTGATGCCTATATATCACTTTTATGCAAAAACCTAACTTGGTGTTTTAATTTTTTTTTAATGTAACTCCCTCTTTTCAATTTTGTCCAGTTTCTAGGTTATAACTACAACCCCAATTTTCCTTGCCCAAACAATTCCCAAATTTTTCCCACTTATAGTCTTTCCAACCAAAACCTTAACTCTAGAATATCAGCTCCATTTGCATCTGTTAAGTCCACCAAACACTCCTCTATAGGTTCTGTCCAGAACTGAATTTGTACAAAACTTGCACTAAAAAGTTTCTCTTTTTGCTAAACTAACTCCACCAACATCTCTATCATCTAAAGAGACCCTATCCTGACAATTTTCATCATCAGCATAATTCTCTAGCTTGCCCTAGCATTCTGTCGAACACCTTTAGCTCATAACAGAATTTGGCAAAGCTTTCTGAACTCCATATAGCACTAAAACTCTCCCCAAACCAGCATGTCCATCACTCTTGCCATGTCTAGAAGCACCATCCTGCTAATTTGTAGCTCGTTTGGGACCCTATAGATGCCTTTGGCAATTCATCGAACACGCTCCGGGCGTGTCCAGAGCGTGGCCAGAGCGTGCGTTTTGCACGCAGCGGCACCGAGCTCCTGCTACCGCTCTGCTGCCCCCCTCGCTCATCCTAATCCTTCCCTAGATCACCGCGTCACCCCTGGTCCTCGCCGACACCCTCTATTGTCGCTTGGCGCCGTCCAGCGCCGGAGACCACCGACCCGAGCCGCCGCCGCCGTTTCTCACTTGGGCACGGCACCGCCTGAGCCGCTCGACCCTGCCAGCACTCCCCCTCCTTAACTGCTAACCACCTGGTCTTATCCGCAGCCACCGACCACCTCACCGGCCACCGCCGACCACGCCGCCACTCATCGCCACCCGACGAGTCTCGCCTTGCCACGTCTCTGCCCCGCTTAAATGCCAACGGCCAGAGCTCATCCATTCCTCCACCGACTCCCTACCGCCCTTACCGGCCTCTACCGACCCTGCCGACCTCGCCAGCTACCTTTCCGGCGCCATGAATGGCCGCCGCCGTTGTGACTTCTCCGGGAAGCCACGGAACCGCCTCTCCGGCGCTATAAAAAGGGCCCCGAGCTCGCCCCTATCCTCACCACTTCTCCTCCTCTCCCCTGTGAGCTACCGAAGCAACCAGACGACCAGGGGAAGCCGTCTTCCTCCTCTCCGGCGACCTCGGCCTCCGCCACTGTCTCGATGGTTCCGAGCCAGCCAGGGCCTCACCCTCCCCACTGCCACCATCAATAGATTCCTCTTGACCCCACGGATCCATTCCGCTCGCCAATTGCACCGGAGATCAACCATGGGCGAAACGCCCAATTTGCTTCGGCCGGAGCTTTTCGGGTGACCTCGCCGCCGACGACTCCTCCCACTCCGGCGACCGTAGCGCACATCCCCGGAACCGTCTCGGCCTCCTGGACTCAACGGTGGCCTCAGCTCGCCGTGGGGCCTCGCCGTTCTCCGGCAAGCCTCGCCGGAGCGCCGCCCTGGTTCAGCCAGAGGAGAGGGCACGCGCGGGCGACTAGTCAAACCTGACAAGTGGGCCCGTGGGGCCCCCTGTTAATGACCCGTTGATGCGCCTCGTGGATAAGTGGAGACGGGTCTCTCGAGAAACCGTTTCCGCGTAGGAAAAACGTATTTCCCTAATACGCCACCCACGTCATCAGCTTCCCCGCACAGCTGATCGGCTGGGCTCGGCCCAGTGGCACCGCTCGGCTATATAGCGCTCAGTGCGCACTTCTGCTCTTTTCCATTTTCTTTTTCCAGTAGTTACAAATAATTCCACAGTAAGTTTTACAAGGCCAAATTTGATGATTCAAATTTCTACAGTCTTATAAAATCATGTTCTATTTATAAAAATAGGTTGAACATTTTTCCACAACACTTTTTGTCTACATGATTTATTAAATAGTCTTTTTCTTCATTTCTTTCCAACTTAGAATTTCTCTAAGTAAATCATATTGACTCCAAATGATTTAATCCTTTTTCTGAAACTCCTCATATTTCATCAAGGTTATCTTAGTGTTCACTTCAAAAATTTCCAAACAACTTTTGGTACTATTTTTGCTATGTGTAGTAATTCAAATATTTTTGAAATAGGAATGGAGGGAGGATAGGATTTTCAAACTGTTGGAGTACACCAATATTTCTGCATATTCAAGGCAAGCATTTTTGAACACTTGATATGGTGGATGTGTGATAATAGCTAGCTAGAATATTTGAAGCAAGTTTTGATAATTTTAATAGAAATTGCATATGGGTAGTAATATTGCATGAATGCATGGTCATGTATATATTTTCTCTTGCATGCATTCCACTCAAGTCCTGACATGCATAAGTTGTGAGAATCCGGTGGGCACGGGACATTTTTGACACGATGGTGTCACGTGATTTATGTGGAACATACCGGTGATAATAAGTAACACCTCCTGAGTCGACCGTAGATCGAGTCTTGTTCCGGTAACCCCCATACCTTGATTCGTGCTACCACTTGTCCCTGCCTCAGGTGGGGTATGGTTCAGTAAGTTTTTAACCCCTTTCCATGCACACACCATACAGAGGGCCACGATGAGGGTTTCCACGGCCATGGACTAAATCCTGTCATCGGGTCAGGGGGCATGGGTGTTTCCGGCTAGATGTAGCCGAGAGGGGGGCACCCCTTGTAATCCGCGCGTATGAATAGTGATCCCATGCAGGACGTTGGTCTCCCCGTCTTAGAGTTTTACCGAACAGGTACCCTGGGTGATTCCTGGCGTCTGGACGGTTAAGCTGGTGTATGCTGGTTAGGTGTGTTCTCAACCCAAAGACCGTAATGGGAATTAGTCAGCATCTCGGTGCTGGCTAAAGAAATCCTTTACTTGTGGGTAAAGAGTACACCCTCTGCAGAGAAATACCTATTCAAATAGCCATGTCCACGGTTAAGGACTACAGTCTGGGTTGGTCAAGTGTTGGTCTTAGAGTCGGTCTCCGGAGGAAATAATTAAAATTGAGCATGGTTTATTTTGCAGAATAATTACTACTGTTGCTGATGTTATCATGAATATTATTGATGCTATGATCATTATTGTGGACTAACCCGTTTCTCTTAATTTTATTTCCTGAGTGTCTCAGGGGCTGGCTAGACTACCCCGGGCATTCAGTTTTATTTTCAAGACCTTACGAGGCGTCTCTCGAGATCTCGGGCGGTTCTGTCTCGCCCGACTCTCTTGTAGATACCCGTCTGGCATTTCTTTTCAAGACCTCTCGTGGTGTCGCTTGAGTTCTCGGATGGTTCTGTCTCGTCCGATTACTCTTTTAGACACCCGTTTGGCATTTCTCTTCAAGACCTACCGTGGTGTCACTTGACATCCAACGGGCATTTCTTTTATATTTTCTTTGGATTCTCGGATGGTTCTGTCTCGCCCGATTTTCCATCAACCTTCTTTGTTTGTCGCTAACACGTTACTTCTGCACATGCTAATATGCCATCTTGCCATGATTTAATTCCTGTCAGCATGCATATAATATAGACCAGCATGAGCATAAGCAAATATTTTAATTCATCATGATCATATATTATCTGCTGCATTCGGTATATCATTTGTTCATAATGTTTGCGAGTACATTCAAACATACTCACTGGCTTGTCGCTGGTTATTTCATTGGCCAGGTCAGAAGAGTAATATGACGACGTCCATACGGAGCCTAGGATAGCAGCCACGCGGGATAGGAGTTATCCAGGTCAGCCGTTCCTATGGGAATGGAGCCCCATCGATGTTGGAGAACCATGAGTCGCTTCCGTCATCCCCCACCAAAAATCATTGTTGTATCATTGGACCTTTACAGTCTTGTATCCAATTCTTGTAATTGCTTGGAATTCTGTATCGAGGAAGTGTCCACCAGCAAACAGAAATCCTGGGGCTGGTGATGACACGAGGGGTTAATTTCTGGGATAATGTGCCCCGGAAATCCGGCCCCGACACCATCGCTCGCTTTCGACCCGAAACAACACTAGGATTTCAACGAGGAATAGAAATGCTCACACATCATGACTATGCCTCTTTAATTTTTAGATGAACAAAAAGGTCAACCTCTCTTAATATCGACACTTCTACGGGTCAACAATTATGAACTCACAACTTTTTTCATATTACCATATCGATATCATTGACCCACAATTTCTCTATATGTGCTACATGATGGTTTTGATTATCACTCATTGAATACCTAATATTTTTGGACTAGTCTTATGACCCATGAAAATTACCGTCACTATTTATTAACTCTCAAACAAATATAAGTGAAGAACGAGAGTGAAATTATTTCTATAAAATCTACAAGCCACCGTCCTCAAAAAGATACAAGTGAAGTACTAGAGCAACTGCTAAGCTCAAAAAATATAAGTGAAGCACATAGAGTATTCTAAAAAATTATGATGAATGTGTGTCTCTCTTAATAAGGTGTGTCCGGCAAACAATGATTGTGGTAACCTGAAAGTAAGAGAAAACAAAAGCAAATGACGCTCCAAGCAAAACACATATCATGAGACGAATAAAAATATAGCTTCAAGTGACATACCGATGGATTGAGACGAAAGAGGGGATGCCTTCCGGGGCATCCCCAAGATTAGAAGCTTAAGTATTCCTTAGAATTTTACCTTGGGGTGCCTTGGGAATTCCCAATCTTAGGCTCTTGCAACTCCTTATTCCTTTGTCCATCATGATAACATCCAAAACTTCAAAACTTCAATCACACAAAACTCAACAAAACTTCGTGAGATCCGTTAGTATAAGAAACTTATTGCATACTTTAGGTACTGTTATAAATTGATTCTTATTTCATAATTTCATAATAGGTACTGTATTCTAACTTCCCCATCTCTTATACCCACCGATACAATCCATAGCATAATCAAAACAAGCAACTATGCAAGCAAAAACAGAATTTGTCTAAAACAGAATAGTCTGTAGAAATCTGCAGAGAACCTATACTTACGTATCTCAAACAATTCTGAACAATTAAGAAAAAATCTAAAATTTGTATATAAACATTGTGTAAAATTTCACATCATTATCACGCTCGAGTAAAAAATGAAAATTCCTATACTGGAGTCAAAAGTTTCTATTTTGTTTCAGAATTGATCCTACTCATCTTGTGAGTCATCCCAAAGGCTTTCCTTGGAATAAACACTAATTTAAACACAAAAACATAAACATTACTGAGGTAATAATCATGTTTTAAAAAAACAAACAGGAAGTTAAAAGGACAAATTTAAAGATAACTATTGGGATGCCTCCCAACAAGCGCTTAGCTAGGCATAGTGATTTCAATGATGCTCACATGAAAGTAAAGAATTGAAACACAATGGGAGCATCATGAAGCATATTACAATCACATTTAATCTTAACCCACTTCCTATTCATAGAAATTTTGTGAGCAAACAATTTATGGGAGCAAGAATCAACTAGCATAGGAAGGCAAAACAAGCATAACTTTGAAACTTTGAACACATAGGGAGGAAACTTGATATTATTGCAATTCCTACACGCATATGTTCCCCCCTCATAATAATTTTCAGTATCATCATGAAGGAATTCCACAATATAACTATCACATAAAGCATTCTTTTCATGATCCACAAGCATAGAAAATTTATTACTCTTCACATAAGCAAATTCCTTTTCATTCATGGTAGTTGGAGCAAACTCAACCAAATAACTATCATGTGACACTTGATTGTCATAACCTAATTGAAAATTAAAATAATTATGATAATTTTCATGGTTATCATTACTAATTATAGCATATGTGTCATCACCACAATCATCATAATGAATTTGCTCATCAAAACTTGGGGGACAAAAAATATCATCTTCATCAAACATAACATCCCCAAGCTTGTGGTTTTGCATATCATTAGCATCATGGATATTCAGAGAATTCATACAAACAACATTTATATCATGATCATCATTAAAGGAACTTGCATTAAGCAATTTTATAAATTCTTCCTCTAACAATTGAGAAGAATTTTCCGAATCCTTTTTTTCACGAAAGACATTATAAAGACAAAGCATATGAGGTAACCTAAGCTCCATTTTTTTGTATTTTTGATTTTTATGAGACAAGCTAAATATAACAGAAAATAAAAAGAAGAACAAGTGAATGAAATTTTGTGTGAAGTTACTTGATAGTTGCTGATGATATTCCCCGGCAACGGCGCCAGAAATCCTTCCTGATACTTGTGATCTGCGTTGGGTTTTCAGTGAAGAGGAATGGGTAATTGAAGCACAAAGTTGGTAAGTATTTCCCTTAGTTATGAAACCAAGGTTTATCGAACCAATAGGAATATCCTTCCTCAACCGTCTTCAGCGACTGCACACAAATGAACAAAAAACATGCACCCAACGAGGGCAAGAGGGTTGTCAATCCCCTTGATCTTGTTATTTGCAAGCAAATGATTTGTGTAGAAAATTTTTGATAAGTGTAAATTGCAAAATAAAATAAAAGGTAAATAAAGGCAGCAAGGTAATTGTAGAATTTTTAAATATATAAGTGAATAGACCCGGGGGCCATAGTTTTCCCTAGCGGCATCTCTCATGTAGGCAGAGTACGGTGGGTAACAAATTACAGTTGGGCAATTGATAGAAAAGTAGATAGTTATGCGATTTTCACGGCAATGATCATGTGTATATAGGCATCATGGCCATAAAAATATAGGCCGACTCCTGCCTGGACCTATTACTATTACTCCACTCATCGACCGTTATCCTGCATGCATCTAGATTATTAAGTAAAACAGAGTAATGCATGGAGAACGATGACATGATGTAGACAAAGTAAACTCAATCAATATGAATGAACCTCACCGTGTTATCCTTAGTAGCAACAACACAAAGACACATCTTGTCCCCTACTTTGTCACTGGGATATAGAAACTCGTCAAGTTGAACCTACCACAACGCACCACTCCCACCGATGAAATATCAATCTACTTGGCCAAAGCACATCAATAAATCGGAGAGCATTACGAAGCTATAATGATCATCCAATTAAGAGACAATATATATCAGAGGTATCTCAAATACTTTTCATGAATAATCTGAACATAAACCCACAATTCATCGGATCCCAACAAACACACCGCACTATAGGATTACATCTGATAGATCAAAGCGAAGATGTGATGACCATTGTATTGAAGATCAAGAGATAGAGAGATTGCCATCTAGGTACTAGCTATGGACCCGTAGGTGTATGGTTAACTACTCCCACATCATCGTGAGGGCAGCAAGGTTGATGTAGAGGCCCTCTGTGATCGATCTCCCCTCCGGCAGGGTGCCGGAACGGAGCTCCAAATGGCCTCACGACGGAACAGAGACTTGCGGCGGCGGAAAAAGGGTTTCGGGACTGCCTTAAGGATTTTTGCAGTATCAGAGAATTTATAAGCCAGAGAGGGATGTCGGGAGAGTTATGAGGGGGCCACCACATATCAGGGCGCGACCCCCTAGGACGCGCCCAGATGTGTGGTGGGGCCCTCGTGCGCCTCCCGACCTCCTTCCGAAGCTTCCAAGTCTTCTTTTGGTCCAGAAAAAATCATCCAAAAGTTTTGTGGCAATTGGATTTCGTTTGGTACCGTAAACCTGAAAAACCAAAAACATGCAGAAACCAGCAACTGGCACTGGGCACTAGGTCAATAGGTTAGTGCTAAAAAATATTATAAATTGGTAAGTAAAGACCCAAAAAGTATCCTAAAATGATAATATATCAGTATGGAACAATAAAAAATTATAGATACATTGGAGACGTATAACGACAGTACAGAGGTTCTCCACCCTCCGTGTGGGGACCCCGACTCATAAGTCGTGATCACCGAATGTACGTCCACAGTGATCCCAGAGATCAATGCACATTGAACACACCGAAACTGAATAACAAGAGTCTTACATCCATTATATACCGTTTTAATCAAATATGGCCTTGATGGCCAAGTCTTCGTAAACTCGCAGCAGAAATCTTCAATGACAGCGTGAACCCATGCCATCTGCCTTAACCCTACATGCATTCTGAATGGGAAGCATCCTAATTTGCATGTTCGTCACCAACGAATTCTTCACCATATTCCTTCTCTTCCATGCCTGACCAATTAAATAACCAGTGGCAGCCAATGAGTACTTTGAATGTACTCGCAAGCAACTCATTTTTGGAACAAGGCAATAGCAATGCATGATATAGCACAAAGTAGGTAAGTTGCAGAAAGCTAATTTTGAGTGCAATGACATGTTCCATCATCTTGTAAAATCATGCATCAACAGGTTGTAGATATCCATATGAACAAATTACAAATATCATCATAAGCAGGGGTTGAACATCTCATGTTCAGTCATTAGGTCAAGTCATCCGACTTAGCTCAAGTATCATCTTTCCCACTCACACACACACACAGAGTTTGGAAACCATGAACGTAGCCCAAGAGCGGTCATCCAACTGTCCTTGATCATGGAGACGGCTATTCGAATAGTTTTACACTCTGCAGAGGTTGCACACTTTACACACAAGACTCGGGGGAACTTCCATGTCACCCACAACTCGCGGTATATTACATACCCGAGGTAAGCACCCGAACAATGCCTTCTCTTGATGACACTACACAAAGAGTCCACTCGTTGGCCCACGTCTTCATGATGTACAAACACGAGCCTTGCTCAACATAGTACCATCCATGAAGAGACACAACGGTGTGACCGGTATCTATGAAAACAGCCCATGGTCGCTCTACCTAGCACGACCCCATATTGAGAGTGACCACGTCACTCCCGCAACTAGTAATGCGGGCTCTCTGCTAGCATCGACCGAAGTAATCAACAAAGCCCCTTCCCATATAGTGGTAGATGGTAGTACATGTAAGGTTGGAGTAACGGTCGCAACTTAAACCAATCCCTTTTTCAAAACAACACACACACTTGCCTCGATACACAACTTCTTTGTCAAGTGGTTACCTAGCTCATCATTATCTCCCTCGGGCATTAGTGGCACCCGACGGGGTTTTCAAAATGGTCTTTGGTAAACATTTGTTTTTCATCCCAATGCATATCCCCGTCCAACCTCCTTGGCAACTACTTAGCATCCTAACTACTTCCCACCCGCACAACCCTCATAGGAAGGTAGGGTCATGCTTAGTGCAAGTATCAACGACGAAAGTAACGGAGGTAACCCATCAAGGTGGTCACAATAGCATCATGATCGATACATCCAAAACTACATGCTATATGCTATGCATAAAAAGGTTTCTTAGACATGGTCAAAGGGCTAATTGCCTGGCTCAGCAAAGTCTTCGAGGTCTTCACAAGCTCCTCGTCCAACTCCGAGCACTTCGTCTACTTCGTCAACTACCGCCGGAAACAACCACGATAAGCAACACAACAAGCAGAGAAATAAAAGAGTGCAAAAATAGTAATTTTATTCTTCTTGGGTGTCCTTGGTCATAATAAAAATACCTAAAGTTTCCCTACTGGATTTGGATCAACGAAGATTTTTGAATAGGCCAATAAGGTGGAAATGAAGGGATTAATGATTCTGCAAGAAGTCTACAGAAAATATTTTTATAAAAATGAGTGGATGCACTCATCAAATAGGGTATGATTTTAGAAGAATTTAGGAAGTGGTTTCACAGGATTTGGAGTTGGGATGTTTTTCCTATGAATTTACTAAGATGAACTAAATGGAAAATGGGCCATTTATTAGATATAACAGAGACAAGGCATGGAAAAAATGTTAACCATAGCTCGATAAATAGGGCATGATATTTGGAGCACCTAGAAATTGGAATCACTCCATTTGGAGTATGTTTCAGCTCTCTAGGGATTATGCAAAATGGGGTTTTTATAGTTCAAATTTGAATTTAAATTTGAACAGTAGAGAAATGTTTACTGGAAAAATGTGTAAGCTACATTTTTGGATAGAGAATGATTTTAGGAACACCTAGAATTTTGAATCAACAAACTTGGAGTTAATATCATTTTCCTAGAGATTTTACATTTTTTTGCAAAAACAGAAAATGTAGGTGTTCCTAAAATTCTACCTAATGGGCGTTTTACCTAATGGGTTAGCCGCGCACTGAGCATAGCGTAGCAGTGACTAGACTGGGCCGGCCCAACTGCTTGGCTGCGCACGCGTAGGGTCATGTCGGAAGTGTATTCATAGGAATACGTCTTCTTCGCGGGGAGGCGCGGAAGAGGGATGGCGCCTCCACTTATGCGCGGGCCCGGCCGTTGGGTCGCCTACAGGCGGGGCCCGCTTGGCATGCTCATCCTCCTCCTCCCGCTCGAACAGAGGCGAGGCAGGGGAGGCAGGGCTGAGTGTGCCCCGGTGCCGTTTTGGCGGCTTTGGCCACCTCCGGCGATGCCCCGGCCACCGTAGGGCTCGGGATGGAGAACCGCATCCGCCTGGGTTCCCTATTTTCGCTGGGGAGCACCGGGGAAGTCGGGCCTCTGCCGTAGGCGGAGGCCGGAGACGGGCACCCGTTGGAGCAGCGTTCTAGCTACCGGGAGGAAGGAAAGGAGTGCGGGGGAGGATTTCTGCGATGCTGGAGTGCTCTGGTGAAGCTCAAAAGAGAGGGGGAGCTCGAGGGAGCTCGGATTCGAGCGAGCCCGAGGCGGCGCCATGGCGGCCATGGGGGGAGCAGCCGAGCTCTGGAGCTCAAATGTCTCGTCCAGGGGGTATCTGGGAGTGAGGGAAGCGGTATATGACGCCAGGGTGAGCTCGGGGAGGGGTAGAAGAAGAGGGGCGACGAGGTGAGGCTCGGGTGGCCGCCGGAAGCCCTCAGGCACGGCGAGCATGCTTGCTAGAGCAGTGTTGGGGGCTTCTGAGCGTCGGGGAGTGGCGTCGGAGGTAAGTGGAATCTCCTGGCACGCTTGGGCACCTTGCCGCAGCTGTGCGCGAGCTACTGGACAACGACCAATGGCAGAGCGCCGTTTCTGCAGGTCAGTTGCGTGGTCACCACGCCAAGGCATGTCCAGGGAGACATTTTGGTCGGCCAAAGATGTCTGGCGTGTGAGGCATGCATGGTAAAGGGTATTGGTAAATTTTGAGAGCTTGAGGAGTTGTGTAGATTTTTTTACAAAGGGTAAGTTTGTAGCAGCAAACTGGAGGCTCATCTAAGGGGTTTGTATTGGAGGGCATTGGGGGTAAAACCTTGTCTAGTGGCCTGAGTTATGGAAGGACTACATCTCCACCAATTTCCAGCTCAGGGAGATAAATCTACAGGGCACTTGTAGTACAAAGCTATATTTGCTGCCATAAACTAGGTTTGGATGATTTGCTCATATATTTCATATGAGCATGCCATTTTTGGGCGTGGCAAGATGCATTAGCATACTAGAGGTGATGTGGAAGGACTTGGGGGCATTTGCATGAGCAGAACAATGTGGGAGAGGAAGGAGAGGTGCTGCCTTGGTAAAAAGAGAGGGAATATGAGGGAGTTACCCCCCAAATAATTGAGGAGAGGCCATGGCAAAGTTACTGGAGGTAGAAGGGGTCTAGACCATGCTGTGGTAAAAAGTTAGAGGCAAGGAGAATCTTTTTGGGTCAACTTAGCTTGTCTACAAGCTTATGGCTGAAGGTGTGTGATGCTGTCCTAGGGCATCTAGGGGTATCCAATGGCCCTGAGATTTACCAGGGGGAAATGGTAAGTCCAGTAGGTCCTAATTACAAGTTCTCAACTTATTTGAAGAAAGTTGATAATGCAAACTTGGTAAACCCTAGGAATCAACAGAAATGGTTTTTTGTGGATCAAGTCATGCAAAACCATTCTCCTGGATGCACCACTTGGTGTAGTGTTATCATTTGGTGATTATAGCATGCCCACAAAATTTGAGATCAAGAGGAGATAGTTGGCAATGTAGAGTTGATCAAATTTGGTTCTGGACAGGAATGGTTTTGGGATATTTTGTTGAATCAAAACAATTAGGATTGAGATGGAACATGGCAAGATCATCACATATATCATGTGTGACTTGCTAGAATTTCCCTGAAATTATTTGAGAATATTTCTTATAGAAATATTTCAAATACTTGAAATATGCAGAAAGGGTTTTGGAGTGTTTTCTCCAACATTTTGAACATGACCATGTGTTGAAACTCTTATATATGGAACATATATGTCCACTGGGTTTCCCTAAATTTTCTCAAATATTTTGTAAGCATAAAAATATTTTTCCCTATAAAAGACCAATTCTTGCCTTAAGAAAAAGACTTTAAATAAAATAGGAAAATAATCTTTAAAAATAATATTTAGTGGTTTTGGGAAGTCTTAGATATGGTAAGTTCCAAATAAAGTGTTTGGCGCAAAATACTCACCCTAATTTGAGGACTTGTAGTACAAATCTCAATTCAGGGGTTTTTGAAAACCTTAATTGAATAAATGCTTTTTTGCCAAAATAATATTTTATAAAAATATTTTAAAGTCCTATTCACATGGCATGATCATTGGGCAAAGATTCGGATCAAGGAGATGAGTTTTGAGAGTAGGAGGAATCCTGTGAACTAAAACGCAACCAAGCAAACAAGAAATCAGCAATCAAGTCAAGCATCACAAGCACACAAAAAGTTTTTGTTGGCCCTAATTTTTGAGTCATGTTAATTTCATGAGGCAAAACACAGGGTGTGACACTCCGGCAACTCATCTCACACCGCCTCGCTGAATAAGATCTGCACGATCACCTCCAGCACGAGCGCCTCCAAGCGGTCGGCGCACAGCCTGGTCATGTCCTCGAGGACCTTGTACTCCCAGGCCAGGTGCAAGCACTTCTGGAGGGGCGCAATGCACTTGCGCACAAACTCCCGCACCACCATTGCCATCGTAAGGCCTGCCGCACGCAGTTACTAGATACGGGCGGTGATTGGCCCGAGCTTGGCCTCCATCATCTTGGAGTGCTCCTAGCCTGCTCTTGGCGGTCGGCTCGGTGGGAGGTGTGAACAAAGGGATGCTCTGGCCTACCTCCATGCAGATCCAGCGCGATCTGAAGTTCTCCACCTTCTTGAGAATCTTCATGTTGATGATATGGTCATCCATCCCTTCAACCATCCATAAGGAGGTGCACCCCGCGCCCGGCCCCTGCTTGTACATCAAGCTATAGAAGGTGCGAAAGAGGACAACCGAGGGTATCACCCCCAGGAAACCATCGCGGAAGAAGGCAAAGATGGTGAGGGGGAGAACAGAGTTGGGTTGGAGGTAAAGAGCTTGGATCTGCTAATGCTCTAGTATGGCACGGAAGAAGTCGGACAAGGGCGTGAGCAGTCCTCTGAAGATAGAGTGGAAGAAGCAGGGGAAGGTGGTCAGCGACAGCGTCCGGGACGGCTGCGAGACGAGCCAGATCTTGGTGGTCCCATGCTTGTTGTGGGCGTCGGCCGTCAGGGGGACGAGCTTCTCCAACCCCTCATGCTACTTGATGGTGGAGGGCACCAAGGTTGGCTCAAGCTACGCTTTGGCGGCAACGGCTACGCTCCTCTTCTTGGGAGCCATGGCGGTGGCGGCACTAGCGTGGAGAGGCGAGGAAGGAGAGCAAGGAGTGGTGCAAGCAAGGAAGGAGGATAAGTGGGTAGAGGAAGTGTTTGTCGCAAGGAAGGCAATGATGGTGACAGTTCAACGCATGGGGTAGTCTTAAGACCGCACGTGTACAGTTACCGAGGCATCATGGGGAAGTGGGGGCGTCCCATCCCATCGTGTTGCCACGCATCTCCACCTCGACCCTGTAGTCTGTTCAGGCCCTGTGGCGTTTTGACCCATGCCGTTTCATTCTCAACGTGCAGAAAGTTCTCACGGCAGGCCCGGGGGCTACTGTCGGTTCAATCGATACCAGTGTACCATGGCCCATCTACTGGCGGCCCAGTCAACGATGCTCGGAAGGCCCAAATCAGGAGTAGCCCACTTTGAGGTTTTATAGGCCCATGGCATCTCGCTATGCGCTAGCGCCATGAAGCTTCCCTCTCTCCAAGCTGGGGTACTTCAAGAGACTTCTCCCCAAGCCATAGGTGGCCTCACGAGGCTGGTTCCTCTGAAGCCTTTCGCCTGGAGGGCCCATGCGGCACTAGTCATGGGGTCACGTGATCGTCATGTGGATGATATCCTGCGCTAGCAGAGGCGACCAGGACCGTGCCTGCGGGTATAGACAGAGAACCTTTCCTCTTTTGTGAAAAAAGGGTGGCGAGTTGTTGTCCTTCTCCATGGCGAGCTCCAAGGATTGCCATTCCGGTGCAAGGAAACCAATGTGATGCTGCCCGCTAGGATACGCGTCATCGGCGAGCCCACGAGCGCATCATGGATGACGGCTTTCCAGACTGAATACCACCTTTTGTCAGGACGGACTGGGCGCTTGTCTGTGGGGACCCCGACTCATAAGTGGATGACACCGAATGCATGTGTATAGTGGTCCCAGGATCAATGCTCACTGAACAAATAGAAACTAGATAACAAGAGTGTTACATCCATTACATAATGTCTTACACAAATTATGATGATTATGATCAAGTCTTACACGGATAGGGCCATGATGGCCAAACAACAATTAAACAATCGCGGTGGAAATCTTCAACGATAACGTGGACCCATGCCATCTACCTTAACTCTACTGGCATTCTAACTATGAAGCGGCTTAATTCGCATGTTCGTTACCAAGGTACTCTTGACCAAACTACTATGTTCCATGCCTGGCCAATTAAATAACCAGGGAAAAGCCAATTACTACTTTTGAATGTACTCATAAGAAACCCATGTGAGGGAGTCCGGGATTAAGGGGTCCTCGGGCTACCGGCCTATCCCTGTGTGCCGGACAGTGGGCCGCCTTGTGATTGTCAATGAAGGTCCGGACACCATAACCAAGACGGAATCTCTCAGGTCCTGACGTGTACTCCAAGTAAAAGACGATGGGCTTGACATATTCCTTTCCTGATGTAACCAACATTGCGTAACCCTAGATACCCCTGGTTACTATATATAAACCAGAGCGTTTTAGTCCATAGGGCAAGTTCAGCTCATTACTCGTAGGGTTTAGACCACATCATATGATCTCGAGGTAGATCGAATTTTTACTCCATACCCCATATTCAATTCAATCAAAGCAATACGTAGGGTTTTACCTCCATTAAGAGGGCCCGAACCTGGGTAAATATCGTCTCCCTTGTCTCCTGTAACCCATCAATCCAAGATCCACAGTTCGGGACCCCCTACCCGAGATCTGCCGGTTTTGACACCGAGATTGGTGCTTTCATTGAGAGTTCCACTCCGGAATTGCGAGAAGGATCGATGGCTTGCTTTGTCACCAGTGACGAGCTCCACCCCGAGGATATCTTTGTCCCCAGCCAGCCCTCCATGTTCGATGACGCCGCTCCGCTCACCGTGGAGGCAGATCACCTTGACCAGATCGTCGGGTTCGCCCCGGGTCAGGGAATCAAGTTCGGCAATCTAGATTACATCGCCAATGCCAAGGTGATCTGGTTCCCTCCGATCTCTCAGCTTTAACTAACGAGCACGGTAGCCCCGAAGCCTTGACTTCTAATCTTTTCCCCGACATTGTGTCCTGGACAACCTCCTCGGATTTGGCCTTGAGCCCGGATCCAATCATGACAGGCCAAGGTCATGGGTCAACTCTGGCTTAACACATTCATTCGGCTGATATGTTTGAGTACAGCTCAGCCAAAACACCAAAGGATAGTGCAGCCAACCCCTCGCCATCAAACGAGACTCTGGACCGGATCCAAGCATTGGAAATTAAAGATTCCCCGGCCCCGACCCATACCCAGATCGGTGTGGAGGCCGGTAACCGGGAATTTTGCTTCCCACCCACCACCCACATAATAGCCACCATCGAAGATTTAACCGATATGTTGGACTTCTCTTCGGATGAGGGCGAGGAAACATATGCGGATGTCGACACAACCGCTCCTCCCGCAACCGGCCAGTGGACCGCCACATCCACGTATGATGTTTACATGGTGGACACTCCCGGTGATAAGGACCGCAGCATGCCCGCTTCGAGCGGCGACGACATCCCACCCAAAAATAGTGGTGATGACACACTCAAGTGTCGTCGTCAGGGTAAAAAATCCAAGGGGCGCAAGGGAAGGAAAAATAACACTGCCTTTGAAAACTTTACATCGGACACCCCCGAAGATCCCGCTGACCCAGCCGCTCCCAAACAGCAGCAGGGCGATCCTGATGGGAAGACAGGTCCTGAAAACCCAGAGGACCCTGCCGATTCCGAAGATAGCAACTACCTATGATGCGGCGCATCCCACCGTCATCCCCATGAAACCTACACCGTCAAACCAACCCCAGAGTGGACCCATGAAAAGTGCACGCGCACATGCTATTGGAAACGAGGTGACTTCTCTCTTTTGCGACTTTCCTTTCATACTCATGGAACTTCGACGCTACCTCAAACAGAGACTCTGTGCATACTCAGGTACATCAATGCCAACCAGAGCTCGGAGGTGAAAGGGGAAGAATCGCTCAAAGAAAAGGAGTCAAGCACCAAGGGCAACTGTCTGGGCTGCCTGGAACTTCCGGCCCGCTCGGAACTTCCGGCCGACCGGTGACCCCGGGTCGAGTCCAGGAGTGCAAACTCTCTGGATAGCCCGGAACCGGCCCGGACCCTCGCCCAGAACCTCCGGCCGGCCTGGAACTTCCGGCCCCCTGTGCAGCCAGCCTCCGAAGACGGCGCCAACTCTCAGTTCAGCCCGGACCCTGCCCGGAAGCTGCCTGGAACTTCCGGCACCCAGAACTTCCGGCCTAGCCCGGAACTTCCGGCCTTTCCAGAGCGATGCCACTCGGGCCCGACGCCCATGTATCTCTCCAACTTACCCGTTCGTCCCTAGCACTATATATACTCCTCCTCCGCCTCCGAATTAGGGTTAGCTTATGTTTAGCATTGGATATTGTTGAGCATAGCTCCATTCACTTCCTTGCCTCGTGGAGAGATACCTCTACGTGAGAAGATCCGAAGCATATGCCAAGGCTCCATCTCGGGAAGATCCCACGGGATATCAAGACCTCACCTCCATGGAGTGAGATGACTACCGGCTACCGTGTATTACTTGTTTGACTTTGGATCTTTGTATCTTGTTTGCTTGTGTGGATTTAGTGGCTGTGTGATCGGAGGTCTTCCTTGGAGAAATTGGATCTTTTACCCCACTTTACTTCTCAATTTGATAATTTGCCCCCCCCCCCTGAGAGGCTGCCGGGTGGGGCCGGGGCCAGTGGTCATTGAGACAACCCTGGGGCAAATCATCAAACCCCTCGTAAAGTGTGGCAAAGCATCCAATTTCCCGTCTTCCTTGTGTTCGTGTTCTCTTTTGTGATTTTCTCCCTTCCTCAACCTCCAAGTGTGAAAAGGTCGACACCCACGGGCTTGCCCCGTATCATATTGGTATCATGAGCCACGTTGATTCACACCTTGGAGTCCCCTCCCCCACTTTCTAGCCAAGTTTGTTTCGTTTTTGCCCTAATTTCGAAAATCCCCACAAAAATAGCCATACCAAATTTCTTGGATTCGTTTGATTTGAAGAGATTTTGTTGATTTTGATCCGTGGATTTCGTTATGGATGAGTGGATCTACCTTTCTATCCATCCAATTTTCACCAATTTTTCTTTTCCCCCCTCAGATTTGGGTTTTTCCTCTCAGTTTTCCGCCCAACTCCAAGATTTGGAAATTAGGGTTCGTCTCAATTTTCTCTACCCCCAGAAGGTCCGGTGGACCTTCCGGTCCTCCGGACCATCCGGCCACCCTAGACCCTCTGGCCTCCTAAACTTCCGGCCGGCCCTGACCTTCCGGCCTTAGCAGAAAGTTGCTGAGTCCATTGCAGTTTATTTTCTCCCATGTTTTCTGCCATTTCTTCCGCTACCACCACCATTTCTTCCGCAAACCATTCGCATTTGAGATTTTGAGTCACGAGCATCGCCACTTGCTAAGGTGTTTCGGCTAATTAGGAGTGTTTCTTCATCGACATCGCCGCTCATCATCGCGCCAGATCGTCGCCGACCAACTCTTCATTGAAACCAAACCGTAAGCAAGGACGGTAACCGCGACGACACTCTTGACTCTACCCTTGCCATTGCATTGTTACCTCGAGCCTATTTGCTTTACTTGCCTATCAAGACTAGCGATTAGGTATTGCCGGGCTACGCTACTTGTGCACTTTAGTGATACATACTCCGCATAGCTTCAATTGCGTGCATATATCTTAGTATCATATTGGTATCTTTTGTGTTCAAGTGCTACCCGCATACATAATTGCTATCTTGGTGTGCACGTCCCACATTGTGACCATACAAAACATCATTGCAAAAGAAAAGAGGAGCAAAGCTTTTAAGCAAGAGCAAAAGAGCAAAAGAGCAATAGCATCGCAAACTTCGCATAGCATACTTGATCATCTTGGATCAATTGAGCGAGTAACACGTGCCGCATACATACATAGCAACTCGGGCATAATAAGACGACACATTTGGTTCCTTTTAGGTTGTGCACAAGTGCGTATCACGCCCATTGGAGCAATCATGTTAGCGTCTCTCTAGTGTTGTGCAACACGAGCGTTTTCCGTGGATTCCACATTTTGGCTCATCCTTGGTTGCACGATTCCAATTTTCTTCCATGTGTGTGTTTCCGTGTATACTCATTGCTATTTATCTACATTGTCTCATTTGCGAATTTACGAATCTCTTTCAACATTATTGAATCTTATCTTGCGGATTGCTTGAAACTTGTGCCACTATCCTAACCAAGCTCCTCTATAAGCCTTATTTGTCTAGGTGTGAGAAGGAAGATCTTCGGTACCAATTCTACCACATTTGCATATTGAGTGATCTCCATTTTCAAACTTGTGGAATGGTAATTGATATTGTCATCTCATTCTTCCACTTATGTCAACTTGAGTGTTGTTATGGATAGGTCAAACATCCACAACCCGGCATTTGAGGAGCAAGAGGACGACGAAACCACCTTCGTCACCAAGATGAAATTCTTCGGCGCGCAAAAGGCAATGTGCCAATCGCATGACGCTTTGAACGACCGCATCGAGCAACTCGCCACCGACGTTCGCGAATCCGAAGTGCGGACAGGGGACTACCTCGACACCAAGCTCTCAAGACAAATGGAGGAAATTCGTGCCTTGATGGTTAAGCGCGCTTCTTCCACATCTACATCGTCATGGAGGCGCAACTCAAGTCGTCACTCATCGGAGTACTCTTCCAGTGAGAGTCCACCTCGAGCATGTGCTCATCACCGTGATGAACACTCCGGTCCCAGTTCACCCCAAGGCCGCCAACGTCAACCTTCGAACAATCCCTTCCATGGCAATGGGCTACAAGATCGACTTCGCGAGCGTGCTCGGCGTCACCAACAAGAACAAGAAGCATTGGAACAAGAACGCCAACAACAATGCCGTGAAGAAGAACTCCGTCACCACGAAGAACAAGCGCTCTAAGCCCAACGCGCACTACGTGATTCTACTCGTGCGTTGGAGGAACGAAACCGTCAAGCACATCTTGAACAAGAAGCCCTTCGCCAAGAACGACAAGAGATGCCAGTCGCTATGAGGAGCACCAAGAAAGGCACAACCATCACTACTAGGAAAAGGGCTATAGCTGATATGGACATTAATGGCGCACCATGTATGTGGTGCGCCACTGCTATATAGCAGTGGCGCACCAGATACAGGTGCGCCATTAGCAAGCTTGTCGGCAATCCAGGACATGGACATCAGACAAGAATTCTTTCGCATCCAGTCGGAGTTTGCGGAAATCATCCATCAAGATGTCCTTCGTACCTCGGGGCAGTTCTACCTTAGATATCAACCGTCCAACAGTGACATAGAAACAACGCTACAAATGCAGGCTGACAACGACCGCGATTTCATGACCATCACGATAGACGGCGGCTTCATCCACGCTCCGGTCCCTGAGTCGAGTCGAAAGTAGTGATGGTATGTAGTTCTGAAATATCGATTAGCTCTCTAGTTTGGACAGTCGTTCAACTTATATGTAATCGATGCTATTTATTAGTAGGACCACGAATCGTGCTATTAATGTGTTGCTTTTCTCTTCCGATCCTTTTGTTGCATACTTATATATTGCTTATGTATTGTCTGTGAATTGCTACTAACGTTTTGTTTGTCTAGTGCATAGAGATGCCGTCGTATGTCGTGTACAAGGGTAAGGTTCCCGGAGTCTACGACGACTGGGGGGAGTGTCGGAAACAGGTTTACCGTTTCAGCGGTAATAGTTACAAAGGGTACACCACTAGGGCGGAGGCAGAAGCTAGATACGCGCACTATCTAGCGGGAGAGAGGAGGGAGCGGAGGAGGAACCGGATGAAGACCAGTTTCATCGCGATGATGCTCATCGTGATGACCGCAGCTCTCTTCTATGTGATGGTAGTTTAGATGATCGATATCGACTTGTAATGTGGACAAACTCGCTACTCGCGGTCTAGCTCGAGACTTGTAAATGTTCTAACTTTGTTCGGTCTTTTGAATTCGGAGACTAGCTAATATGATGAATTGTATTCGGAGACTAATCTTCTATTGTATTCGATGAATCTGTTGTTTATATTCTGTGCACTAATATATTCTGTGCTGTCTATATTCTGTGCACTAATATATATGAACCTGCGCAAATATCAGAAAAGAAAAAAAAAATAATTCCTAATATTCATACTAGTGGCGCACCATACAGCACATTAGTGGCGCACTGCTATAAAAATACTAATGGCGCATTATCTGTTAGTGCGCCATTAGTAACCCAGAGCACAAGGTAAATATGGCCCCCTGGGAGGCATACTAATGGCGCACCGTGTGACTTACTAATGGCGCACTTCCTGGTGCGCCACTATAGTCTGGTATACTAATGGCGCACCAGGGGTGCGCCATTAGTATATGTTACTAGTGGCGTGATGATAGTGGCGCACCTGTAGTGCGCCATTAATGGCAAAAACAGGTGCGCCACTAATAAGCCTTTTCCTAGTAGTGCATGTATGTCCACCTCGTCGCCGTCCTCAAGCTCATCGCGACGAACCCGAGCATGAAGACGAGCAAGCACAAGATCAACGCCAACACGCTCAGGACAATGACAATGAGAATCCACATCCAAGACAAGGATTTCGGCATCACCAACACAATGATGAACAACGTTTCGGCAAGCTCAAGTTCACAATGCCAAAGTTTTTCGGAAGCAATGATCCCGAAGATTACTTATCATGGGCACTCAAGGTTGACAAGATCTTTCGCCTCCACAACTATGATGAAGAGAAGAAGATCACCATGGCTTCACTTGAGTTCCAAGACTATGTCCTTATTTGGTGGGAACAAGTGGTTGAGCGGAGAAGAGAAAGAGGCAAGCCACCTGACGGTGTCCTGGACTAGGGGGTACTCACCACGTCGTCTCCCGACCAGTGGGTCGGGCCGAGGACCCCTAGGGCGGTTCATTAATGGGCCAGTTTGGACACCCCATGATGCATACGAGGAAGATTCCACAAGACTTGGTGATCAAGACAAGGACTCCTCTCCATAGACGTAGCCGACTAGGACTCTTGTTATCCTAGGCCTCTGGTGTGTTATATAAGCCGAGGCCAGGCTAGTCATTAGACAATCAGATCATCATAGATCATATCATCATACGAGCATAGCTCTTAGGGTTTAGACCACTACATACGATCTCGTGGTAGATCAACTCTGTACTCGATACACCATCATCAATACAAACAAAGCAGGACGTAGGGTTTTACCTCCATAGGAGGGCCCGAACCAGGGTAAACACCGTCTCCCTTGTCTCCTGTTAACCATCGATCCAGGACCCACAGCTCGGGACCCCCTACCCGAGATCCGCCGGTTTTGACACCGACATTGGTGCTTTCATTGAGAGTTCCGCTGTGGGATCGCTAGAAGGATCGATGGCTCGTCTGCATATTGCAGTTTTTTTTGGATAGTGAATTTGTGTTCGTCGTCCCCATTTCCTGGAGCGTTGTTTCGAAAATTGCCTCAATGGAATTGTGCGAAATTGTATCTACAAGAACCCTGCAAAATTTCGTCGCGTTCCGATGGAGGAATCTCCGGCAATCTCCAATATACCGGAGCCCTATCGAATCTGGACGGGAATCTGGATGAGTTAAGGACGAGGTGTCCAATATCTAGCTCGTACATCCGCTGGAAAATCCCAGCGTTCATCAGCTGCGGAATTCCTATATCGATCACCCCTCAAAATTTCAGCTCGATCCGACCGTCCAAACTCCATTAAACGTCCGATTAGTACAATGAATTTTGGATCTATTTTCTACGTGAAAACGAATCCGACCCGAGTTCATCTTTTTCATGAACGGGTTGTCGAACGTCCTTTTTGAAGGAAATTTTCTCATCATCTCGGTCATCCGACCAAGAGTTCGGCATCGCGAGGGCCCTATAATCATCAAGCGAACCTCGTCATCCGCGGGTTGTGCGGGTCGGGCGCCCCGTTCCTTCATCAAGCCAGCATTAACCTCGTCACAAATTCCGACCTGCGTCGGCATCGCCGCGCCGTTACTTTTTCAAGCTGACGTCCACCACGCCGACCTGCTTTGGCACGTCAGCTCGTATGGGGCTCTAGCGTCACCTTACCGATTTGCTCCGTCACCTCGGCTAGACCGAGGCTTCGTCATCTCCTCATCAACCCGCTCCGGAGACTTCGGCGTCACCAGCCGACCAGCTTCGACACCTCGGCTGGCGTGAGACTTCGGCGTCACCAGTCAACCTGCTTCTACACCTCGGCTAGCCTGAGACTTCGGCGTCACCAGCCGACCTGCTCCGTCACCTCGGCTAGACCGTGGCTTTGGCATCCCTTCATCAACCTGCTCCGGGAACTTCGGTGTCACTAGCCGACCTGCTACAACAACTCGGCTGGCATGAGACTTCGGCGTCACCAACCGACCTGCATGAGACTTCGGCGTCCGCCGATCACAGCTTCGCCATGTTAACTGGACCGAGGACTTCATCTCACCACATCGACCGTGCAGCGTCGCCACTTCGTCAAGCCGAACTCTTCGTTCAGGCAGCTCGGCGCCCAGGCCATATTACTTTACTTATTTACTTCACTTAAATTAACTAAGTAGAAGAATTTTTTTTAAAATATATTATTACCTTTATTTGTTATTACTCTTGGCTTGCACTATATTGTGTGCATAGGTAATCGACTTCGGCTGTGTCATGCGGTCACCGTGTCGTGCGTACATCGTTGTCCCGTCTCCATCAACCAAATTGTGTCGTCGACATGGCCGACGGACGTGGGGGCTTCGCCGTCACGCTGCCGAACTACTCCGTCTGCTCGACTGGACCGGGGGTTTCTCCTCGGCCTTCGGAAGTGTTGTGTTGTCACTTCATCAAGCCGAGCTCTTCTTCGGCTACCTCGTGACCGGCTTGGGGGCTGGGACCTTGACCCACTACAAACTCGACACACATCACAAGCACATTATCCAGCTAAGTTGATTTCATGCTCAACTTTTTTCAATTTTTAACTTTTGTTCGGTTCGACCAAGCATTATATTTATGTTAAATAAAAAAGTTTGTTTGTTAAAAACACTTTCTTTTCCCATGACAACTGGGGGCTTTGCTGTCACGCTGCCGAACTACTCTCCTCGGCTGGACCGAGGGCTTCGCCTCGCCGCAACAACCGTGTTGCGTTGCCACTTCTCGACCCGAGCTCTTCGCTCGATTACCTCGGGCTTGGGAGCTGGGACCTCTGCCAGGCCGAGGACTACGTCTTCGTCACGCCACAACCCTGAACCGCACCGAGCACATTAACCAGCTAAGTTGTTTTCGTGCTCAGCTCTCTTTGAAATGACACTTTTTGTTCGGTGCAACCAAACATTATATTTTTTTCTGTTAAACAAAAAAAAACTTTGTTTGATTAAATATTTATTTACCCGATTTAACCGGGGGCTCTTAAATTTGTATGAGCCATTTTATAATAACTGTGTTTTCTTCTTAGTCATTGCAAAGTCTTTTTCTACTACTCCTTTTTCCGACACTAGCGTGTGGTCAATAACCGGATAGCCTGGTTTCTTTCTAAAGCCGCTCGAGTTTAGTTCGCTGAACAGGCCTCAGAGAAACACTCCGCCGTCGGGATATGGAGGTTGAAGCCAAAGGCTGACCCGCTTGGAGTCCGGAGATCGGATGTATCAGGTTAAAACACGACCGAAGCACAAATTAAATTTTAGACCAATTTTGGATATGCACAATTTTCTTTTATCTAAACATAAAGTTTTTTGCATAAGTTTTTTGGTATTTCCGAGCATAACTCTTGCAGTACAATGCCAGATGCATTTCATGTATCGGCAGTATTAAAGGGGGTCTGCGGCTAACACCGAACCCACCAAACACCGAGGTACTCCATGCAGTCCTCGGCAAAATGTCCTCGATATTTTGCATTTATATGCATTGATTTCGAGTTGTGTCTTTGGTCTATAGCTGGATTGCCCGGCTCCTGTGCTTACCCCTTACGTTTCCGCTCTGTTCGGCTAAGGGGTAAAGTGAGAACCACTGCGATTGTCACTTCCGGTTTAACTGGTTAAGTGCCTCAGTTGGAGAAAGCCGAAAGCTGACTGTCACAACAAGCGTAAATCGGTCAGCGAACCGCAGGCGGTGTTCAACCAAATATAGCCGATAAAGGTTATCCGAGTAAAACGAAGGGCCTTTATTTCTTGAAAAGGCCAAGTTGTGGGTGGTTCGACCTCGAATAATCCGAGGAGTCGACGTATACCGGGGGCTATTAAGTTGCCCCCAAACATATGCTCCTATGACTAAGTGAAAGTTATAAAGCCTAAATATCTGATTGCCTCGTTTCCACTAACACAACCGCCTCCGGGCACCGAGACGTCAGCTAAGGGTTGTCTTGTTTGTACGGAAACACCCTACGTAGCATCTACAAAGGGGTGGAAGCCGACGATAGGCTACTTTCAAATTATAAACGGTCACAAAGGAGTCAAAATAGCATATAGCATAAAAGCATTTGTATTCAATATATGAGTGCTGCCTTCCGTAATCATCGTTATAAAGCCATAAATATGCATCAATTTGACTTAAGATTTTGGCCAAGCTGGGTTGCCTGGCTCCCGTGCTTATCCCCTACGTTCCCGATTGTTCGGCTAGGGGGTAAAGGGAGCACCTCTGCGATTGTTACTTCCGGGTCATCCGTGTTAGTACCTCAGACTGGGTGAAGCCGAAAGCTAGCCATCTTAAGAATATAATTGGTCGGCAACGATGGAAGTGAAAATTTAGGTTCACTAAGGACCACGTAGTTCGTAAACTTTCCCCACATTGATCGGAGTTGAGGTTTCACGATCTTGGTCAACATGATAGCCTGGGAAAAGGAACTTATAAATAAACTATTTTTCCCAGAAGATGTTTCTTATAACGTATCTCTCCGCGTACCTTTGTTTATAAAACCGCATGGCCGGATTGCCTTGTTTGCCGTAAATCTTTGCCCTTATAAAGGCTTTATAAAGTAGGACAAACACTCCTCGGCTACTAGCCAAGGAGGTTGAAGCCGATGGTCGGTCAACAAAGTCTTGTACAATGCGGATCCGAGCATTAATGATGTAAAGTACTTGGATACATAGAATCATTACACATAAATTGTGTCAAACGTAACAAAGTTTGTGTCTCATAAATATCGATCCTTAATTCGACCACCCGTGCCCAAATTAAGGCTCGGGGCTACTACATTGCATATTCAATGCAGCAAATTCAAAGTGCAATACGGTTTCCGAGGAGATTTGATCCTTAGGTTGGTCGGCCGCACCCAACACGAGTCTCGGAAACTACTGCGTACCACGTTTACATCCCTAACGAGTGCCGCCGAGCAAGAACTTGATCCTTAGGACGATTTTCCAAATCGACCTAAGTCTCAGGGGCTACTGGGATTAGTGGTTTTATTTTGATTATTATTTTTTCCTTCAGGGGCATCTCAGGTTTTAGACCGACAGGCGCGTTGAGGGCTACTGGCGATATATCTCGGCAGAGAATAAATTGCACCAATCGGAAATATCCACAAAAAATCAGCCCACGGTCGGGGTGGTGTACCACCTCGGAAGCAGTCCGGCATAAAGCTCGGGCGCAACTGGCTGGCTCCATAGAGGGCATTTCCGGCATTAAGCTCGGCTGAATTCGTTCAATCTTTTA
Source organism: Elymus sibiricus (assembly GCA_039707655.1). NCBI lineage: Eukaryota > Viridiplantae > Streptophyta > Magnoliopsida > Poales > Poaceae > Elymus > Elymus sibiricus. The sequence continues at coordinate 200,710,880 of CM077669.1, read as the reverse complement.
AAGACCAAGGTAGTTTATGACACCTCGGACGCTGATCATCATTGGAGCTCGGATGCGGTCCGGCGTTGGAGCTCGGAAGCATTCCGGCATAAAGCTCAGGATCGAAGACACTTCGGAAGCAGTCCGGCATAAAGCTCGAATGCGAACGGCTGGCTCCATAAAAGACTATCCCGATATTTAAGCTCGGATGAACTACTTCAAATATTCAGAGACCGAGGTACCCTATGACACCTCGGATGCCGACCAGCGTTGTAGCTCGGGCTCAGAAAGACACCTCGGATACAGTTCGACGTTGGAGCTCGGACACAAGAGGATACCGCCACATAGGAAACACTTCGGACCCGAGTTGTGGCGTAAAAATAATGAGGCATTAATACAGGCCGATAACTTAAAGGGACTCCTCGGAGGCGCGACTTGTGAACTCTTCGGATTCACCTCGGCGATCCTCAAGATCAGTGATGGGAAGATTTATTGAACCAGTTTTCAAGACCGACGGCCGAAGACGAAGAACTGTTCGGAAGAACCGAGGAGCGTCCCTAACTTGAAGACCGGTTCAGGGGGCTACTGACGGTGTCCTGGACTAGGGGCTACTCACCACGTCGTCTCCTGACCAGTGGGTCGGGCCGAGGACCCCCAGGGTGGTTCATTAATGGGCTAGTTCGGACACCCCATGATGCATACGAGGAAGATTCCACAAGACTTGGTGATCAAGACAAGGACTCCTCTCCACCGACGTAGTCGACTAGGACTCTTGTTATCCTAGGCCTCTGGTGTGTTATATAAGCCGAGGCCAGGCTAGTCATTATACAATCAGATCATCATAGATCATATCATCATACGACCATAGCTCTTAGGGTTTAGACCACTACATACGATCTCGTGGTAGATCAACTCTGTACTCGATACACCATCATCAATACAAACAAAGCAGGACGTAGGGTTTTACCTCCTTAGGAGGGCCCGAACCTGCGTAAACACCATCTCCCTTGTCTCCTGTTAACCATCGATCCAAGACCCACAGCTCGGGACCCCCTACCCGAGATCCGCCGGTTTTGACACCGACACCACCTATCACCAATTGGGCCCAAATGAAGGATCTCACATGAGCTCGTTTTGTGCCTACACACTACAACCGGGATCTCTTCAAGAAGCTACAACAACTGAAGCAAGGCACCAAGTCAGTAGAAGAGTACTACCAAGAGATGGAAATCGCAATGATCCGAGCCAATGTCAAGGAAGATGACGAGCAAACAATGGCGCGCTTCTTGAATGGCCTCAACTACCAAGTCAAGAAAATCGCGGACTTCCAACCATACTCAAACCAACTTGAGCTCGTGCATCAAGCGACCAGGGCGGAATGACAAGTGCAAGAATACTACAAGTACTCCAAGTTCTCCTCCAAGACCTACGGCTCAAGTGCTCAAGCTACTACGACAACGACACCTTCGACTATGAATACAACACCTACCAGCGACAAGTCAAGCTACAAGGACAAGACGACTTCGTCAAGCCGACAAATCACAAGCACCTACAAGCCGAGAGCTTCATCCTATACTCCAACACCGGATGCTACCGCCAAGACAAGTTCAATCAAGTGTTTCACGTGCCAAGGTCGAGGCCACAAGACATATGAGTGTCCAACAGGACGCACCATGATCCTTCAAGAAGATGGCACCTATGACTCTATGAGTGACGGTGAGATGGAAGCTTTTGAACACGTGGCCATGCATCGTCAAGTGAATGAAGATGTGACGTGGCTTGATACTGCGTCGGTATTTCCCCAAAGAGGAAGGGATGATGCAGCACGGCGACGGTAAGTATTTCCCTCAGTTATGAAACCAAGGTTATCGAACCAGTAGGGGGATCACCACTACCCAATAAGCAGCACCTGCACACAAACAACAAATACTTGCAACCCGACGCGAAAGAGACGTTGTCAATCTCTCTACGGTAAAAAGATAGATTAGGTAGTGATAGATAGGAGAGATAGATCTCTCAAGAACACAAAATATAAAGGGCAAATAAAATATGCAGCAATATGTTTTTGGGTTTTTCGTCTTGTAGATCTGAAAACAAAGATGCAAAAAGATAGATCGGAAAGCAATATGTTGGAAAAGTAGACCTGGGGGCCGTAGGGTTCACTAGTGGCTTCTCTCATGAGTATAGCAGACGGTGGGTGAACAAATTACTGATGGGCAATTGATAGAAAATCGAATAGTCATGACGATATCCAAGGCGATGATCATTATATAGGCATCATTTCCAAGATAAGTAGACCGACTCCTGCCTGCATCTACCACTATTACTCCACACATCGACCGCTATCCAGCATGCATCTAGTGTATTAAGTTCATGGAAAAATGGAGTAATGCAATAAGAACAATGACATGATGTAGACAAGATCTATTCATGTAGGAATAGACCCCATCTTGTTATCCTTAATGGCAACGATACATGCGTGCCTTGCTGGCCCTTCTGTCACTGGGAAAGGACACCGCAAGATCGAACCCATCACAAAGCACCTCTTCCCATGGCAACAAAAATCGATCTAGTCGGCCTAACTAAACCAAAGATTCGAAGAAGAAATATGAGGCTATAGGTAATCATGCATATAAGAGATCAAAGAAGACTCAAATAATATTCATGGATAGAAACTGATCATGAACTCAAAATTCATCGGATGCCAACAAACACACCGCAAAAGTTTACATGAAATAGATATCCAAGAGACCATTGTATTGAGAATCATAAGAGAGAGAGAGAGATAGCCATCTAGCTACTGCCTACGGACCCGTAGGTCTATAGTGGAATACTCACGCATCATCGGAGAGGCACCTATGAAGAAGATGAACGCCTCCGTGATGGTGTTTAGATTGGATCTCGAGGTTCTAGAACTTGCGGTGGCTGGAATTGTGTTTCGTCCACTCCCCTAGGGTTTTTGGAATATTTGGGAATTTATAGGCATCAGAGGTGGTGGAGAGCGGCCCCGAGGAGGGCACAACCCATCAGGGCGCGCCGGGGCCCACCTGGCATGCCCTGGTGGGTTGTGGTATCCACGGCCCACCTCTCCGGCACTTTTTTGGCCCACTGGGTGTCTTGTGGTCCAGAAAAAATCTTCAAATAGTTTCGTCGCGATTGGACTCCATTTGGTATTGATATTCTGCGAAGTAAAAAACAAGCAAAAACAGCAATTGGCACTTTGGCACTATGTCAATAGGTTAGTCCCAATGATATAAAGTTGTTATAAAATGATTGTAAAACATCCAAGAATGATAATATAACAGCATGGAAAAAGCAACAATTATAGATAAGTTGGAGATGTATCAGCATCCCCAAGCTTAATTCCTACTCGTCCTCGAGTAGGTAAATGATAAAAACAAATTTTTTGACGTGGAATGCTGCCTAACATGTTCATCTCATATTCTTTTGTTTTGTATAGCATGGACATTGGGACATGTAAATGATTCAAAGCAATAGTCTAGTTTTAAAATAATGACTTCAATACTCAAGCATGTCAACAAGCAACCATGTCTTTCAAAATATCAACACTAAAGAAAGTTATCCCTAGCCCATCATGCTCAATCATTGATCCATTCATGAAATACACTCAAATATTAGCTATGCCCAATGCTCAAGTATGATTATAGTGCCCCCTAGTTGGTGCTTTAGAAGAGAAGATGGAGACTCAAAGTAAAAATAAAAATTGCATAAAGTAAATAGATAGGCCCTTCATAGAGGGAAGTAGGGATTTGTAGAGGTGCCAGAGCTCAAGGTTTAAATTGAGAGAGAAAAAATATTTTGGGTGGCATGCCTTTCCTGTCAACGAATACGACAAAGTAGCTCACAATACTTTCCATGCTAGATATATCTTCGGCGGTTCCCAAACAGAAAATAAAGTTTATTCCTTTTTCCACCAAACTTTCAATTTCCATGGCGGGCCGTATCCACGGTTGCCTTCCATACCAACACTTTCCAAGGAATTTATAATTTCACAACATAAAGTAAATATTTTTTTCTTTTTCATTTCGGGAATGGGCATCCCTATTACCGCCGCACTCTCGTGCAATGACAAGTGAATAAACACTCATCTTGAGAATAACACATCTAGCATGGAAAAATATTGGACACTCCCCACCGTTTCATGAGTGGTACGAGCACACAAAAGAGAAAAATTATTTTGAAAATTTAGAGATGGCACATACAAATTTGCTTGGAACGGTATGGAAATACCGCATATAGGTAGGCATAGCGAACTCATAAGGCAAAACTTGGTTTAAGGATTTTGGATGCACAAGTCGTAATTCTACTTAGTACAAATGGAGGCTAGCAAATAGGTTGAGAAGCAACCAAACCAAGAAACGAAAATTCACATAAGGGAGCATTGAGCATAACTAACACCGAATAATGCACCATAAGTAGGATGTAACTTCATTGCATAACTATTGACTTTCGTGCATGCATAGGGAATCAAAAACCATAACACCAATATTCCTACTAAAGCATAATTACTCAGTGACATGACTCACATATTACTATCATCATGTTTCAAAACTATTACAAAGAATCAAGTTTTATTTGCCCAATGATCTTCATGAAAGTTTTTATTATGTCCTCCTTGGATATCTATCACTTTGGGACTTGTTTCATATATTGCCATTGCTTTTTGGCAAGCTCAAACAAATTTAAGTGAAGCACATGAGCATAGAGATTTCATATCTCAAAATAGTATAAGTGAAGCATGAGAGGATTTCTTGCAAATTTTCTAACTCTCAAATTAATCTAAGTGAAGCATGAGAGCATTTCTAGAAAAAAATTCCAAGCACACCGTGCTCAAAAAGATATAAGTGAAGTACTAGAGCAATTCTATAGCTCAAAAAGTTTGAGTGAAGCACATAGAGCAATTCTAACAAATCATAGCATAGTTTTGGCTTTCTCAAATAGGTGTGTCCAGCAAGGATACAAATGACAAACTAACAATCAAAGCAAGCAAAGATACAAGACGCTGCAAGCAAGACTCATGATATGTGACGAATAAAAATATAGCTCCAAGTAAAATAATGATGGTCGTTAGAAGAAAGAGGGGATGTGTCGGGGCACAGATGCTCACGATCACCTATGGGACTAGCGGCCCCTTTGTGGTTCGGCAAGGGGGGTCATGTTGCATGAAGAACGGAGAGCGTGAGACGGCGCGACGATCATGACTCAGGCATTTTACCCAGGTTCGGGCCGCTGCTAAGCGTAAAACCCTACTCCTGCTTTTTGTGGATTTATCAGAGGAACACGAAGGACACGCAGCGCCTAACCCCAGCAAGAGCTGCTGTCGGGGTGAGCTACTACGCGAGTACAAGTGTCGAAAGGTGTGAATCGTGAATCTGGCGCTAGGTAGCCTTGGGCCTCCTTTTATAGTGCAAGGGGTTACCACAATGGCAAATCAGTCATTATCTATCGATTAGACAGCTTAGCAGAGTTATCATAACTAACTCTAGCATTTAGGACAAAATACCATGATTACTAGCCTAGGTGGCGCTCGGGGGTGCATCCCCGGCAAGCTCTTGCCACCGCTTGGCCGGTCTTTGCTTATGGTCTTGGCACGCTGCAGGGCGGGTGTCAACTGAGTATAACTTGCCTCCCGGTGCATCGCCACGTGTTTAGCGAGAGCTGATTAGCCGCTTGAGGGATCGACACCACATCGGCAAGTGACTGGCATAGCGATGCGGTGGAGCGGTGGCTGGTTAGCTTGCGCCTGCCGGGGGATGGCTTGTCGGGTCTTCAGAAAGGTGTGCATGTCTTGGTCCCGGGCAAGCGCCGGGGACATGCTTGGCGCGTTGCAGTCCAGGCTTGGGCTGCCGCGTTGGGCTTGTTGGAGTATGGTCTTGATCATTCGTTGGGTTTGTACGAGCGGTGAAGGGTTCAGCTACTACCGCCTGTGCATAAGTCAGGGGCACTAGGTACCCCTGTACTAGTGCACCGACAGGATGCCACTCGGGGGCATCCCCAAGCTTAGTTGCTTGTTTCTCTTTGGATATATCTTGGGGGTGCGGTAGCATCCCCAAGCTTAGGCTCTTTTCACTCCTTATTCCTTCATCCATCGTGATCTCACCCAAAACTTGAAAACTTCAATCACACAAAACTCAACAAAATCTTCGTGAGATCCGTAAGTATAATAAAGGAAATCACTACTTTAGATACTGTTGCAAACCCATTCTTATTTTATTATTGCATTATACCTACTGTATTTTAACTTTACCATGGCTCATACCCTTCAATATAACCCATAGATTCATCAAAACAAGCACACAGTGCAACGAAAACAGAATATGTCTTAAACAGAACAGTCTGTACTAATCTGTACTCTAACCATACTTCTGTAACTCTAAAAATTCTGAAAAATTTGGACAACGTAAGTTATTTGTATAGCAACACTGTGTTAAAATTTCAGCTCTCTCGTTCCAGCAAAAAATGAAAATTCATATATTGGACGCAAAGTTTCTGTTTCAGATTCAGCATCACTTCTAGTCATCCTATGAATCATCCTAAAGACTTTACTTGGCACAAACACTAAATAAACCATAAAAACACAATCATAATAGAGGCATAATTGTGTCAGCACTGAAAGACAGAAAGGAAAAAAGAAAAAAATTATTTATTCATTGGGTTGCCTCCCAACAAGCGCTATCGTTTTACGCCCCTAGCTATGCATAACGCATAGATTCAAGTATTGTGATCTTTGGTTTTGGATCCATAGGATGCCCTCATGTTTGATTCATATGGTGGCTTAATTATTGTTCTAGGGAAGTGTTCCATACCCTTTCTGAAGGGAAATTGAAAACGAATATTGCCTTCTTTCATATCAATCACGGCACCTATAGTGCGTAAAAATGGTCTAACAAGTATAATAGGACAAGACGGATTGCAATCAATATCAAGCACAATAAAATCTATGGGCACATAGTTCCTATTTGCAGGAGTAAGAACATCATTAATTCTTCCCAAAGGTTTTTTAATAGTAGAATCCGCCAAGTGCAAATTAAGAGTACATTCTTCAATATTGGTAAGACCAAGCACATCACATAGAGATTTCGGAATTGTGGAAACACTAGCACCCAAATCACACAAAGCAAAGTACTCATAATTTTTAATCTTGACCTTAATGGTAGGTTCCCACTCATCATGTAATTTTCTAGGACTAGAAATCTCCAACTCCAACTTTTCTTCAAAAGATTTCCTCATGGGATCAACGATATGTTTAGGAAAAGCTTTATTTTGGTCATAAGCATGGGTTGAATTCAACATGGATTGCAGCAAAGAAATACATTCAATCAAAGAGCAATTATCATAATTAAAGTCTTTGCAATCCAAAATAGTGGGCACATCACTAGTTAAAGTTTTGACCTCTTCAAACCCACTTTTATCAAAAATTTCATCAAGATATTCACCCTCCAAATTAGTGGGACGCCTTCTAGCTAAAGTTGACTCTACTTCAGTCCCTTTATCATCAATCTTAATATTACTAAACAAGGAATCAATAGTAGAAACTCCAATCACTTTAAGATCTTCATCTTTTTTATGAAGGCAATCCCTAGAAAACGATTTTTCTAAGATTTCTCTCTTAGCTCTAAGCATAGCGGTTCTTTTCTTACTTTCATCCATAGAGATATATAAAGCCTTAATAGATTCATCAATCTTAGGCACAAAAGCTTTCAACTTGAGATTTTCAACATCATGAGAAATTCTATCAATGCTTCTGGACATATCATCAATCTTATTCAACTTTTTCTTGTATCATAGTATTGAAAGCCTTTTGTGCATTGGTAAATTCTTTAATATTACTCTCAAGATCAGAGGTGTTCCTATTATCATTGTAAGAAGAATTACCATAGGAATTACCATAATTATTAGAGGAATTTCCAGGAAAAGGCCTAGGATTAAAATTACCTCTATAAGCAGTGTTATTGAAATTGTTTCGCGAGACAAACTTCACATCTACGGAATCACTATTTTGCTCAATCAAGGTAGACAAAGGCACATCATTAAGATAAATAGGAGCATTTTTACTAGCAACCAATTTCATCAAAGCATCAACCTTATCACTGAAAGTACTAATTTCTTCAACTGAATTAACTTTTTTACTAGTAGGTGCTCTTTCGGTATGCCATTGTGAATAATTTACCATGATATTATCTAGCAATTTAGTAGCTTCACCCAAAGTAATCTCCATAAAGTACCACCCGCGGAGGAATCTAAAAGATTTCTAGAGACAGAATTCAATCCCGCATAAAAAATTTGTATGATCATCCAAAGATTTAAACCATGAGTAGGACAATTTCTTAGCATCAACTTCATTCTTTCCCAAGATTGTGCAACATGTTCATGCTCAAGTCGCTTAAAATTCATGGTTTGTGTCCTAATGGAAATAATTTTCGCGGGCGGAAAATACTTAGTGATAAAAGCATCCTTGCACTTATTCCAAGAATCGATACTATTGCGAGGCAAAGAGGAAAACCAAATTTTTGCACGAACCCGCAAGGAAAAAGGAAATAATTTCAACTTCATAATGTCATTGTCCACATCTTTTTTCTTTTGCATATCACACAATTCTACGAACGTGTTTAGATGGGACGTGGCATCCTCATTAGGATTACCGGCAAATTGATCTTTCATGACAAGATTCAACAAAGCGGCATTAATATCACAAGACTCCGCACTAGTGGCGGGAAGAGCAATCATAGTAATAATAAAATCATTGTTATTAGTATTGGAAAAATCACACAACTTGGTGTTTTCTTGAGTCATCGTGACTACGCAAACAAGATTGCAAGCAAGGAAGAGATTCGGCGAGAAAAAGGCAAACGAAAAAGAGGGCGGATAAAACGGCAAATTGGTGAAGTGGGGGAGAGGAAAACGAGAGGCAAATGGCAAATAGTGTAATTGGAAGGAGATGAGATTTGTGATTAGGAACCTGGTAGATGATGATGGAGTCCCCTCGACGCCCACGATAGGCACGTAGAAGAGACCGCTTCCTCCCCGACGACGGCGCCAGAAAATTCCTTTGACGTGGCTTGAGACCGCGTCGGTATTTCCCCAAAGAGGAAGGGATGATGCAGCACAACGACGGTAAGTATTTACCTCAGTTACGAAACCAAGGTTATCGAACCAGTAGGAGGATCACCACCACCCAATAAGCAGCACCTGCACGCAAACAACAAATACTTGCAACCTGACGTGAAAGAGAGGTTGTCAATCTCTCTGCGGTAAAAAGATAGATTCGGTAGTGATAGATAGGAGAGATAGATCTCTCAAGAACACAAAATAAAAAGGGCAAATAAAATATGCAGCAATATGTTTTTGGGTTTTTGGTTTTGTAGATCTCAAAACAAAGATGCAAAAAGATAGATCAGAAAGCTATATGTTGGAAAAGTAGACCCGGGGGCCGTAGGGTTCACTAGTGGCTTCTCTCATGAGTATAGCACACGGTGGGTGAACAAATTACTGTTGGGCAATTGATAGAAAATTGAATAGTCATGACGATATCCAAGGCGGTGATCATTATATAGGCATCACGTCCAAGATAAGTAGACCGACTACTGCCTGCATCTACCACTATTACTCCACACATCGACTGCTATCCTGTAACGCCCCCATGTAATAGCTACAGTAATCACCCCTTTGATAGTGCCATGTCATTATGATTAACCATGCTTGAGCATCATTGCATCGTATCTCATTTCAAATTCCAATTTAAACTTGCAATTCAAACCTAAAGTGAAAATAAAAGTTGTTCAAAACCAGAAACTAAAATGATCATTAAATAGGAAATAATTCATAACTAATTATGATCAGTAAAACAACATTACTAAAAATGCCGAAGTGACTCCATCAACCTCAAACAGTAGCTAGTAGCAACATTTAATATCATTTTATTTTATAAGAATTACAAATGAAATCATGTTCTACCCAAACCAATTTTTGGTGGTTGAGAATAATGCACTGTAATATTTGAGCCAAGTCACACATTTATTAAAATTCATTTAGTGCTAAAACAATTTGCAAAACAGTGGAAAAGAAAAGAAATAGAAAAGAAAAAGAAAAGGGGCAATGGTCTAGTGTGCACTTGGGCTGCAAGTGCACAGTAGCCGGCCCAGCCCACCAGCGCCATCATCGTCTTCGTCGCGCTGTCGCCTGGCGCGCGCGACAGCGTCGTCGTCTCGCCACGCGCCGGCCATCCGCGCCGTCCCCGATGCCGTTAAGGCCTCACCCGTGCCCCTCTCGACCGCCCGGAACCCTAGCCCCCTCAGTCGCCCCCCGCACGCTTCCTCCCTCTCGATCCCCACCTCTCCCGCAACGTCGCCGTCGCTGCCGCGCTCGATCCCGCGGCCACTGACGACCTCGAGCCCCGCTGAGACGCTCACAAGCACCGCCGTGACCTCCCCGTCCCCCTCGACAACGCGCCAGAGCTCGGGAGCCCCTACATTGAGCGCCACGAGCTCTTCTTCCTCTTCTCGGCTGCCGACGAACTTCACCGTCTCCGACCGCCCTGCTGCTCCTAAGCCACCGCCGGGCCTACGTGTGCCTCCCCGGTGAGCTCCTGCTCCTTCCTCTCCCTCTTCCGGCCTCGATTAGTCGCCGTAGCACCCGATTCACCTTGCGCCCGAAGCCCGCCGCCGTGTAGCTCGTCGCCGGCGTAGCTACGGCGACCATTTGGTCCCGTGCGTGCCACCGTTGCACTCGCCGCGTCGCGTAGGTCCTCCCCAGCGCATCGCCTCGCTCGTTTGCGCCCCGCGACCCCGTTCCCGTCGCACGCCCGAAGGGCCTCGCCGCCGGCGAGCTTCTGCCGCTCGCTACCGGCCACCTCAGCCGCTCCCACCGCCACCATTCGACGCGGCGTTGAACGCCCGTTCGAATGAGCCCGGCCGCGTCGCAAATGGCCTCCTCTACGCGAAACCCGCGCCGCGCTACCGTTTCAGGAGCTCGCCGGAGCTTCTCCGGCGGGATTCCGGCGAAGCCGCAGCCGCCGTCCGACGTGGCTGGCCCTGGCCCACCTGCCAGTGACCCTGACTGGTGGGGCCGTGGGCCCATTGACCAGTCAGCGCCGCTGACTGGGTCAGCTGAGCCACTGACATGTGGGGCCTCCCCCCTCTGTGTCTATGACATATGGGTCCCACTGTCAGTTAGTTAATTAGGTGGTTAGAATTAATTAAAAATAATTAAATTAGTTTAATCAGTCACTGACAGGGCGGGCCCACTAGTTAATTAGGATAATTTAACCCTATTAATTAAAATGAGCCTATGACGTGTGGGACCCACTGTCAGGTTTGACCTGGTCAACCCCATTGTTGACTGCTGATGCAATGCTGATGTCATGCTGACGTCATCCCAACACTGTTACGGATAATGTTGAATTAAATAATTAAAATAATTCCAGAAAATTAATAAAACTTTAGAAAATCATATCTTTTAAACCGTAAGTCAGATGAAAATAATTTATATATGTAAAATGATCAGAAAAATATGAAGATTCTGAATATGTGAACAAAACACCTGTCCAACACTCCTAGCTAGCTGAACATGGAACTTTTTGACTGTTTTCGATAGATGAATAGTGCACCACTTTAATAAAATAAATCCAGATAAATTCCTAAATTAACTAAATCGTTTAGTTAGACAGTAAAGCACATTTGCATATCTTTTAGGCATGTCATGCATCAGTGATTGCATTTGTTTGCTTTATATTTATTGTTTCTTCCCCCTCCTTCTCTTTCGATAGACGCCGAGACCGACGCCGTCCCAGCAGAGTTCGACTACACCCCCGACGACCAGCCGTCAGACGACCAGCCCCTCTCAGCAGAGCTTCCAGGCAAGCAAACCCCCTTGACGCATGCCTATATCACCCATTCCTTTCTCCCTCCTGCTTCCATTTGAAATGGCCGCTGCTACTATTTTATCCTATTTCTGATGCATAGTCTGTTTTTGATAACTGCTATTGATACCTGCCTTATTATCCAAACCGCTTAGTATAGGTTGGATGGAAAACCATCTGTGGCCCCTCTCCCTTGCTGTAGTTGCTCCGCTTTAGTACCTGTGCCCCGTTCGAATGATCGACGGGCTGAGAACAGCACATCACCGCACACCCCCTAAATTGCTCGACACTGCAGAGTTGGCATCGAGTGCCGAGGGTGATACCTCTTAGCTCACTTTCGATGGTGCCTCTGTAGAATAGCTTCCCGGATGTGTGTTATCGAGGGTGATTACTCTTACATCACCTCCGCTAAGCTACCGTCGCGCAACTCCTCGAGTGGGAATCCATCGAGGGTGATTCCTCGGATTCCTCCTCGTTACTTGGACACACGGTTACTTTGACCTTTGTTACAGGTGGGTCCACCTCGAGAGGTACCCGCGGGGAAATGTAAAGTCGGGCTGGCCCCAAGGGTGCCCGCGAGCGAATATCATTAAAGACGGGTCGGCTCCAAGAGCACCCGCGCGATACTAAATACGCCTAACGGAACTGGGTATTTGATCTGAGTGGGTCGTCGTGCCCATTTTGCACTACCACCACGTGGGATAATGGTTTAATGGGGCCCTCTGCAGCGTAGTATCAGCCGAAAGCTCTTTAGACGTCACAGGTTACTTTGCGGGCTGATCGCCGGGATTGGGCTGGTTACGTCACTGGGTTGTCCAGTGTCGCGCCTGTTTCTCCGGCCAGCCACGCAACGTGCAGGAGTGCAATGGGTGATGGGCCCAAGACCCCTGCGCACTTAGGATTTAGACCGGCGTGTTGGCCTCTCTGCTGAGCTCTAGGTCGGGCTGCGTTGTGTCGATCACCCGAGGCCGGGTATTACCCAGCAAGTGTATCCGGCCGGAGGTAATCGAGTGTGTTGGGTAACAGTAGTGCACCCCTGCAGGGAAGATATCTACTCGAATAGCCGTGTCCACGGTAACAGGACGCTTGGAGTTGTGCCCGGATCCATGACAACTATAAAGAGATGATGATACATGCATGATAAACTGTTAATACTGCTCTCGGGATCGCTTTCTCGCAGGGTGTCGAGAAAGGATCTCAGGGCATTGCTACTGTATGACAACATGTATGCTACTACTATCTACTCTCTTCTGATGCTGCAAGACTGCTTGAAGATGCTAGTCTTCGATAGGCTAGGCTTTTCTCTCTCCTCTGGCATTTCTGCAATACAGTCCACAAATACAGCCTTCTCATTTGATACCATTGCATGTTTAGCGTAGTTCTGATGTCAGTCTTGCGAGTACTTTGGATGAGTACTCACGGTTGCTTTGCTATTATTTTCCCCCATACCCTATTGTTGATACATCAGACGATGGAGCCCAGGAGCCAGATGCCACCGCCGGAGCTTACTACCAGGAGGGTCCCGATGGTACTTACTTCTGGATCGAGCCAGCCGACTAGGAGTAGTTAGGAGGCTCCCAGACAGGAGGCCTGTGCCTTTTCGATCTGTATCCCCTGTTTGTGCTAGCCATCTTATGGCACCCGTGACTAACTATGTCTGTACTCAGATATCATTTGTGTGTATGACTTATGTATTCGGGTCCTCGCGATCCCTGGTTTGTAATATGATGATTTATGTTTGAATTTGTGCCTAAAGTTGTGTTGTGATATTGATTAGTGAGTCCCTAATCTTGGTCGTACGCGTCTGCGTGTATGATTAGCGTACGGTCAAATTGGGGGCGTCACAAGTTGGTATCAGAGCCGACTGCCTGTAGGAAGCCCGTATCCAACTCCTTGGCCGTAGTGGAGTCTAGTGTTTCCGAAAACTATTTTACTAACATGGCTGTGTGGCTTACGGGCCCATGTCGCCAACTGGGTGGTATTAGGATCTTTTATTTCTCTTCTATACTCTGGGACTCTGAACTCTCTTCCTTTCGGGTTAAATGAATTTTACTAACGCCGACACTAGGATCTCATAATCTCGTCCACCCGGAGAGCTGAATTATCAGTGCTTGTTTCCCTATCATTGATCTGATTAATCTGATAATCACATTTTCCTTTCCATTGGTCTGTTTAACCTTTCTTTCCAAGTTGTATTATGCTTCCCATTGTCATTTGACAAATCCTGAATTTCCTCTGTTTCAGATGGATCGCCTGTTTCCACCGCGCCCTGCGACGCAGCTTGTGCTTCGCACTTGGGCTCGTGATGCCCCTGGTTTTCCAGCTGTCCTGATCGCCCTCCTGACCAGACTTGGCTACCGCTGGTATCCCGAGTATATGGTTTACGAGGATTACCGCGAGTTCAACCAGGAGCCGTACCATGCTGATGTTCGTATCTATGATCAGCGAGATGACTCAGACACCGAGTTGCACCTTTTCAACGGTATCGGTGTGACGATTGAGATGGCAGTCCATGATGCTGCCTATTCTGCTGTCGCACGACTCCGTGGAGAGCATCGTAGCTTGGATGCCTCTGAGTTCCGATACATTCCGTATGCGCCTACTGGAGATGCTACTGGATACTACACAGCTATCTGTGCCCCTTACGAGCGTCGTCGATACGACCCGCACGTGTTGATTCAGTGCACTCAGGCTCTGGATCGCACTAACCGGGCTCTTACAGTCGAGCTGTTTGCCACTCGAGCACGTCTCTACGATGCTATGACATAGTTGCTACCAGCTGTTCGAGCAGGGATACATCCGGAGTATATCCTTTACCCGCGCAGGACTCAGATGCCGGCAGGTATCGATTGGCCTGCTGTTGGAGGTCACAGGCCTGCGCGTGGACCTCTTCTTTCAGTTTGAGACCGGGTTCTGCATCAGAGTGCACACGGAGAGCAGGACTTTTCTGCTACAGAGATTCATCGTCCGCACTTGCTCTTGCAGTTACCCCGTTTCAGTGGTTTTCCCCGACGTTGATGTAGCCTTTGCTATGTCTCGTTGTGTAGTTCCTCACCGCGTGCCTGCGCGCCGCCTAGTATGTCTTTTTCCTTAATTTTACGCCGTTATGCTGTCCGCATGTAACCGACTCTGTGTATGGATCTGTATGTCGTAATTGACTATTACTATGTATTGATGCACTACTCATTCATTGTCGTGTTACATCATGTTTGTCGCTAAACACTCGCAAGTGCTTTTTCTAAACTACCCCCTCTTGAAATTTTAGCAGGATGGTAAGACCAGGTGGTCGTGGTCGTGCCCCTGAGCAGCCACCACCGCCCGACTACATGGCCGCAATGATGCAACAATTCGAGCTGAACCGTCAGTTTATGACTAATATTATGGCTCAGTTTCCGCATCAGAACAATCAGAACCACAACCCAGCTTCAATAACACTGTCAGAGTTTGTGTGCCTCAACCCCACTATTTATCGCAATTCTGAACAGCCACTGGATGCCGATGACTGGCTTCGCGACATCGCCTTTGAGATGGAGTCTGCCAATGTCGCCCCTGAAAGCCTTGTCGCCTTCGCGACCTACTTCCTGAAGGGACCCGCTGCTCAATGGTGGTCCACTCACAAGCGTACACTGCCTGCTGGGACAATCGTTACTTGGGATGACTTTCAGACTGCCTTCCGTGCTCGCTATATTCCTCAGGGGATCATAGATCGGAAGAAGAACGAGTTCCGCAACCTCGTTCAGGGCAACAAGACCGTCGAAGCCTATCAGCGGGAGTTCCTTAACTTATCCCGCTATGCTGAAGAAGACATTCCAACTGATGCTCGTAGACAGGAGAAGTTCCATAGTGGACTCCATCCAGACCTCGAGCTTGCACTTGCTGCTCAAGACGTCACCGACTTTGCCACTCTCGTGAACAAGGCTATTCTGGTTGAGACCGCTCAGATCAAGCACAAGGAGTCGCAGAAGCGCTATCGTGACATTGGCTCATCTTCGAGCCCAGCACAGAAGCGTCGTATCTGGATTCCAACAGTGTGTACCGTCCAGCTGCCCCTGCGTCAAGACCCTCTTATGCTGCACCCCGTCTGCCTCCTCCACCACCGAGGCAACCAAGAGTTCAAGCTGCTCCACCGCGTGTTGCTCCTCTTCGTCCTGAAGATGGTCTATGCTTCAAGTGCCGCAAACCAGGTCACCTTGCTAAGGACTGCAGCCAGAATCACAATCAGCTGGCTTTTCCTCGTAATGGCCGTGGTAATGGTCGTGGCAACAATCAGACCCGCAACTATAATACTGGGTCTGCTGCTTATGGTCGTGGACATGCTTACAACATTGATATCGAAGAAGTCCAAGATCAACCTGCTACTGTGATGGGTACCCTTCTCGTTAATTCAGTACCCGCTTCTATTTTATTTGATTCAGGAGCATCGCATTCATTCATGTCTGAAGCATTTGCATTATCACATGACATTGCGTTTGATAAAATGAACCTACAAATGGTCGTCCGTACCCCTGGAGGTCAGTGTCAAACCTCTGTGATGGCACACAATGTCCCTGTTGAAGTTGAAGGGTTGGAATTCCTTGTTTCACCCATTATCCTGAAGTCTTCCACCATAGACCTCATTTTGGGAATGGATTGGTTGAAAGCTCATATTGCTAACATCAATTGTGCCACTAAAGTCGTCCAACTCTTGCACCCCTCAGATGAGATAGTGATCTACACCGCCCGGATTACCCGGAATGCCGAAGCTCAGATATATGCTCTGAATGCTTTGAACGCCTCACCTCTGGAAGGGATTGAGAACGTTCCGGTCGTCCGTGACTTTCCGGACGTCTTTCCGGAGGAACTTCCAGGAATACCCCCGGTTAGAGCCGTCGAGTTCGTCATCGACTTGAAGCCTGGCACTACCCCTATTGCGAAGCGTCCTTATAAGATGCCTCCGCATGAACTTCTCGAGCTTAAGGAAGAAATCGACAAGTCACTGAAAAAGGGTTTCATCCGCCCCAGTTCCTCTGCTTGGGGAGCACCTTCTCTCTTTGTTAAGAAGAAGGATGGAACTAACTGATTGGTCCAGGACTATCGGCCCATTAACCAAGCCACAATCCAGAACAAATATCCACTGCCCCGGATTAACGATCTTTATGATCAGCTTGCTGGATCCTCTGTGTTCTCGAAACTCGATTTGAGGTTGGGTTATCATCAGATCCGAGTTCGAAAGGAGGATAATCCGAAGACTGCTTTCGTTACTCGCTATGGATCATACAAGTACACTGTTATGTCCTTCGGATTAACTAATGCTCCGGCAACCTTCTCCCGATTGATGAATTATATCTTCATGGACTACCTCGACAAGTTCGTCGTGGTCTACTTGGATGATATCCTGATATATTCCAAGAATGAAGAAGAACACGCCAAACATCTTCGGCTTGTATTGGAGAAGTTACGAGAACACCAGTTATATGCCAAGTACTCTAAGTGTGAATTTTGGTTATTCGAGGTGACTTATCTTGGTCACGTGATTTCCAAAGATGGCATTGCCGTTAACCCCGAGCGAGTTCAGGCTATTCTTGACTGGACTCCTCCGAAGAACGTCAAGCAAGTCAGGAGTTTTCTCGGACTCGCTAGTTATTGCCGCCAATTCGTTGAGAACTTCTCGAGGATTGCAAAGCCATTAACTGACCTGCTCCACAAAGGTGTTAAATTTGAATGGACAAAAAAATGTCAAGAAAGCTTTCAGATGCTTAAAGATAAGTTGACATCTGCCCCAGTGTTAGCACCCCGGATTCTCAAAAGGACTTCGAGATTTACTGTGATGCATCTCGTCAAGGATTAGGCTGTGTCCTAATGCAAGAACGCAGAGTAGTTGCTTATGGCTCTCGTCAATTGCGTCCTCACGAGGAAAATTATCCGGTACATGATCTCGAGTTTGCTGCAGTTATTTATGCTCTGAAGCTATGGCAACATTACCTCCTCGGTAATCGTTGCGAGATATACACGGATCATAAGAGTTTGAAGTATCTATATACCCAGCCAGACTTGAACCTTCGTCAACAAAGATGGCTTGAGACAGTAGCCGATTATGATATGAATATCTCCTACACCCCTGGCAAGGCTAATGTAATGGCCGATGCTTTGAGCCGCAAGGCTTATTGCAACAACCTCATGGTTCAGGAAGCACAACCTATGCTTTATGAAGAGCTTCGCAAATTGAACCTTCACATTGTTCCTCAGGGTTATCTCAATACCCTGGAGGTTGAGCCAGACCTCGAGCGCAACATCAAGACCAGACAGAATTATGACTCTGAAGTTGAGAAGATTAAGAAGTACCTCTCCAAGGGTAATCCTTCTTTCTACCATGTTGGTGAGGATGGTGCTTTGTTCTTCAAAGGCCGCCTAGTGGTCCCCAGAAAGCATAATCTGGACTCTCGTTCGGATGTCATGAAAGAAGCACATGACACGCCCTTGTCTATTCACCCTGGTAGTACCAAAATGTACCAAGACATTCGTCGGCGGTACTGGTGGCCCGATATGAAACATGATATTGCTAAGTATGTTGCTGAGTGTGACGTTTGTCGTCGCATCAAAGCAGAACATCAAAGGCCTACTGGAACTCTGCAACCCCTTGAAATTCCGGAATGGAAATGGGACAAAGTCCAAATGGACTTCATTACTGGTTTTCCCAGATCGCAGAAGGGTCATGATGCTATCTTTGTCGTCATCGACCGATTCTCAAAGGTTGCTCACTTTCTGCCTGTCAAGGAGACAATCACTGCTAGTCAGTTAGCAGACTTGTATGTTTCCAGAATTGTGTCACTCCACGGTGTTCCGTTGGAGATCAGTTCAGATCGTGGCGGCCTCTTTACTTCCAGGTTTTGGAGTAGTTTCCAAGAAGCCATGGGAACTCATCTGTCTTTTAGCACTGCTTATCACCCTCAGTCTCAGGGTCAAGTCGAAAGAGTTAACCAAGTGCTTGAAGATATGCTTCGAGCTTGCGTCATCTCATTCGGTAAGAAATGGGAAGAATCTCTCCCATATGCCGAATTCTCTTACAACAATGGCTATCAAGCTAGTCTGAAGATGGCACCATTTGAAGTTCTCTATGGACGTAAGTGTCGAACCCCTCTGAATTGGTCAGAAACTGGGGAACGTTCACTCGTTGGACCGGACATTATTCAACAAGCTGAAGAACAAGTCCGCATTGTCCGTGAACATCTGAAAACTGCTCAGTCTCGTCAGAAGAGCAACTATGACCGAAAGCACAAGGTAATGGTCTATCAGCCTGGTGAGCAAGCTTACCTTCGTGTTACTCCGATGAAGGGCACTCATCGGTTCGGAATCAAGGGCAAGTTAGCTCCTCGCTATATTGGCCCGTTTCGCATTCTCGCTCGTCGAGGAGAAGTGGCATATCAATTGGAATTGCCGCCAAACCTTTCTCAAGTGCATGATGTCTTTCATGTGTCGCAACTTCGTCGCTGTTTTAAGGATCCTATCCGAGCTGTGGATCATGATGTACTTGAATTTCGAGAAGATCTGTCTTATCCAGAATATCCGATCCGCGTTCTAGATCAAACTGAACGTCGGACTCGTCGAAAGTCGATCAAGTTCCTCAAGGTTCAGTGGTCAAATCACTCTGAGGATGAGGCCACTTGGGAACGCGAGGACCGTCTTCGTAAAGGATACCCTACTTTCTTTCAGTCTTCCTCTTAATTCTTGGGACGAGAATTCTTGTTAGAGGAGGAGAATTGTAACGCCCCCATGTAATAGCTATAGTAATCACCCCTTTGATAGTGCCATGTCATTATGATTAACCATGCTTGAGCATCATTGCATCGTATCTCATTTCAAATTCCAATTTAAACTTGCAATTCAAACCTAAAGTGAAAATAAAAGTTGTTCAAAACCAGAAACTAAAATGTTCATTAAATAGGAAATAATTCATAACTAATTATGATCAGTAAAACAACATTACTAAAAATGCCTAAGTGACTCCATCAACCTCAAACAGTAGCTAGCAGCAACATTTAATATCATTTTATTTTATAAGAATTACAAATGAAATCATGTTCTACCCAAACCAATTTTTGGTGGTTGAGAATAATGCACTGTAATATTTCAGCCAAGTCACACATTTATTAAAATTCATTTAGTGCTAAAACAATTTGCAAAACAGTGGAAAAGAAAAGAAATAGAAAAGAAAAAGAAAAGGGGCAATGGTCTACTGTGCACTTGGGCTGCAAGTGCACAGTAGCCGGCCCAGCCCACCAGCGCCACCATCGTCTTCGTCGCGCTGTCGCCTGGCGCGCGCGACAGCGTCGTTGTCTCGCCACGCGCCGGCCATCCGCGCCGTCCCCGACGCCGTTAAGGCCTAACCCGTGCCCCTCTCGACCGCCCCGAACCCTAGCCCCCTCAGTCGCCCCCCCGCACGCTTCCTCCCTCTCGATCCCCACCTCTCCCGCAACGTCGCCGTCGCTGCCGCGCTCGATCCCGCGGCCACCGACGACCTCGAGCCCCGCTGAGACGCTCACAAGCACCGCCGTGACCTCCCCGTCCCCCTCGACAACGCGCCAGAGCTCGGGAGCCCCTACATTGAGCGCCACGAGCTCTTCTTCCTCTTCTTGGCCGCCGACGAACTTCGCCGTCTCCGACCGCCCTGCTGCTCCTAAGCCACCGCCGGGCCTACGTGTGCCTCCCCGGTGAGCTCCTGCTCCTTCCTCTCCCTCTTCCGGCCTCGATTAGTCGCCGTAGCACCCGATTCACCGTGCGCCCGAAGCCCGCCGCCGCGTAGCTCGTCGCCGGCGTAGCTACGGCGACCATTTGGTCCCGTGCGTGCCACCATTGCACTCGCCGCGTCGCGTAGGTCCTCCCCAGCGCATCGCCTCGCTCGTTTGCGCCCCGCGACCCCGTTCCCGTCGCACGCCCGAAGGGCCTCGCCGCCGGCGAGCTTCTGCCGCTCGCTACCGGCCACCTTAGCCGCTCCCACCGCCACCATTCGACGCGGCGTTGAACGCCCGTTCGAATGAGCCCGGCCGCGTCGCAAATGGCCTCCTCTACGCGAAACCCGCGCCGCGCTACCATTTCGGGAGCTCGCCGGAGCTTCTCCGGCGGGATTCCGGCGAAGCCGCGGCCGCCGTCCGACGTGGCTGGCCCTGGCCCACCTGCCAGTGACCCTGACTGGTGGGGCCGTGGGCCCGTTGACCAGTCAGCGCCGCTGACTGGGTCAGCTGAGCCACTGACATGTGGGGCCTCCCCCCTCTGTGTCTATGACATATGGGTCCCACTGTCAGTTAGTTAATTAGGTGGTTAGAATTAATTAAAAATAAATAAATTAGTTTAATCAGTCACTGACAGGGCGGGCCCACTAGTTAATTAGGATAATTTAACCCTGTTAATTAAAATGAGCCTATGACATGTGGGACCCACTATCAGGTTTGACCTGGTCAACCCCACTGTTGACTGCTGATGCAATGCTGATGTCATGCTGACGTCATCCCAACACTGTTACGGATAATGTTGAATTAAATAATTAAAATAATTCCAGAAAATTAATAAAACTTTAGAAAATCATATCTTTTAAACCGTAAGTCAGATGAAAATAATTTATATATGTAAAATGATCAGAAAAATATGAAGATTCTGAATATGTGAACAAAACACCTGTCCAACACTCCTAGCTAGCTGAACATGGAACTTTTTGACTGTTTTCGATAGATGAATAGTGCACCACTTTAATAAAATAAATCCAGATAAATTCCTAAATTAACTAAATCGTTTAGTTAGACAGTAAAGCACATTTGCATATCTTTTAGGCATGTCATGCATCAGTGATTGCATTTGTTTGCTTTATATTTATTGTTTCTTCCCCCTCCTTCTCTCTCGATAGACACCGAGACCGACGCCGTCCCAGCAGAGTTCGACTACACCCCCGACGACCAGCCGTCAGACGACCAGCCCCTCTCAGCAGAGCTTCCAGGCAAGCAAACCCCCTTGACGCATGCCTATATCACCCATTCCTTTCTCCCTCCTGCTTGCATTTGAAATGGCCGCTGCTACTGTTTTATCCTATTTCTGATGCATAGTCTGTTTTTGATAACTGCTATTGATACCTGCCTTATTATCCAAACTGCTTAGTATAGGTTGGATGTAAAACCATCTGTGGCCCCTCTCCCTTGCTGTAGTTGCTCCGCTTTAGTACCTGTGCCCCGTTCGAATGATCGACGGGCTGACAACAGCACATCACCGCACACCCCCTAAATTGCTTGACACTGCAGAGTTGGCATCGAGTGCCGAGGGTGATACCTCTTAGCTCATTTTCGATGGTGCCTCTGTAGAATAGCTTCCTGGATGTGTGTTATCGAGGGTGATTCCTCTTACATCACCTCCGCTAAGCTACCATCGCGCAACTCCTCGAGTGGGAATCCATCGAGGGTGATTCCTCGGATTCCTCCTCGTTACTTGGACACACGGTTACTTTGACCTTTGTTACAGGTGGGTCCACCTCGAGAGGTACCCGCGGGGAAATTTAAAGTCGGGCTGGCCCCAAGGGTGCCCGCGAGCGAATATCATTAAAGACGGGTCGGCTCCAAGAGCACCCGCGCGATACTAAATACGCCTAACGGAACTGGGTATTTGATCTGAGTAGGTCGTCGTGCCCATTTCGCACTACCACCACGTGGGATAATGGTTTAATGGGGCCCTCTGCAGCGTAGTATCAGCCGAAAGCTCTTCAGACGTCACAGGTTACTTTGCGGGCTGATTGCCGGGATTGGGCTGGTTACGTCACTGGGTTGTCCAGTGTCGCGCCTGTTTCTCCGGCCAGCCACGCAACGTGCAGGAGTGCAATGGGTGATGGGCCCAAGACCCCTGCGCACTTAGGATTTAGACCTGCGTGTTGGCCTCTCTGCTGAGCTCTAGGTCGGGCTGCGTTGTGTCGATCACCCGAGGCCGGGTATTACCCAGCAAGTGTATCCGGCCGAAGGTAATCGAGCGTGTTGGGTAACAGTAGTGCACCCCTGCAAGGAAGATATCTATTCGAATAGCCGTGTCCACGGTAACAGGACGCTTGGAGTTGTGCCCGGATCCATGACAACTATAAAGAGATGATGATACATGATAAACTGTTAATACTGCTCTCGGGATCGCTTTCTCGCAGGGTGTCGAGAAAGGATCTCAGGGCATTGCTACTGTATGACAACATGTATGCTACTACTATCTACTCTCTTCTGATGTTGCAAGACTGCTTGAAGATGCTAGTCTTCGATAGGCTAGGCCTTTCTCTCTCCTCTGGCATTTCTGCAATACAGTCCACAAATACAGCCTTCTCATTTGATACCATTGCATGTTTAGCGTAGTTCTGATGTCAGTCTTGCGAGTACTTTGGATGAGTACTCACGGTTGCTTTGCTATTATTTTCCCCCATACCCTATTGTTGATACATCAGACGATGGAGCCCAGGAGCCAGATGCCACCGCCGGAGCTTACTACCAGGAGGGTCCCGATGGTACTTACTTCTGGATCGAGCCAGCCGACCAGGAGTAGTTAGGAGGCTCCCAGGAAGGAGGCCTGCGCCTTTTCGATCTGTATCCCCTGTTTGTGCTAGCCATCTTATGGCACCCGTGACTAACTATGTCTGTACTCAGATATCATTTGTGTGTATGACTTATGTATTCGGGTCCTCGCGATCCCTGGTTTGTAATATGATGATTTATGTTTGAATTTGTGCCTAAAGTTGTGTTGTGATATTGATTAGTGAGTCCCTAATCTTGGCCGTACGCGTCTGCGTGTATGATTAGCGTACGGTCAAATTGGGGGCGTCACATATCCAGCATGCATCTAGTGTATTAAGTTCATGGAAAAACGGAGTAATGCAACAAGAACGATGACATGATGTAGACAAGATCTATTCATGTAGGAATAGACCCCATCTTGTAATCCTTAATGGCAATGATACATGCGTGCCTTGTTGCCCCTTCTGTCACTGGGAAAGGACACCGCAAGATCGAACCCATCACAAAGCACCTCTTCCCGTGGCAAGAAAAATCGATCTAGTCGGCCTAACTAAACCAAAGATTCGAAGAATAAATACGAGGCTGTAAGTAATCATGCATATAAGAGATCAAAGAAGACTCAAATAAAATTCATGGATAGAAACTGGTCATGAACTCAAAATTCATCGGAACCCAACAAACACACCGCAAAAGTTTACATCAAATAGATCTCCAAGAGACCATTGTATTGAGAATCATAAGAGAGAGAGAGAGAGAGAAAGCCATCTAGCTACTGCCTACGGACCCGTAGGTCTTTGGTGGACTACTCACGCATCATCGGAGAGGCACCTATGAATAAGATGAACCCCTCCGTGATGGTGTTTAGATTGGATGTCGAGGTTCTAGAACTTGCGGCGGCTGGTGTCGGTGTCAAAACCGGCGGATCTCGGGTAGGGGGTCCCGAGCTGTGGGTCTTGGATCGATGGTTAACAATAGACAAGGGAGACGGTGTTTACCCAGGTTCGGGCCCTCCTATGGAGGTAAAACCCTACATCCTGCTTTGTTTGTATTGATGATGGTGTATTGAGTACAGAGTTGATCTACCACGAGATCGTATGTAGTGGGCTAAACCCTAAGAGCTATGCTCGTATGATGATATGATTGTCTAATGAATAGCCTGGCCTTGGCTTATATAACACACCAGAGGCCTAGGATAAGAAGAGTCCTAGTCGGCTACGTCGGTGGAGAGGAGTCCTTGTCTTGATCACCAAGTCTTGTGGAATCTTCCTCGTATGCATCATGGGGTGTCCGAACTGGCCCATTAATGAACCGCCCTGGGGGTCCTCGGCCCGACTCACTGGTCGGGAGACGACGTGGTGAGTACCCCCTAGTCCAGGACACCGTCAGTAGCCCCCTGAACCGGTCTTCAAGTTAGGGACGCTCCTCGGTTCTTCCGAACAGTTCTTCGGCTTCGGCCGTCGGTCTTGAAAACTGGTCCAATAAATCTTCCCATCACTGATCTTGAGGATCGCCGAGGTGAATCCGAAGAGTTCACAAGTCGGGCATCCGAGGAGCCCCTTTAAGTTATCGGCCTGTATTAATGCGTCATTTGTTTTGCGCCACAACTCGGGTCCGGAGTGTTTCTCGTGTGGCGGTATCCTCTTGTGTCCGAGCTCCAACGCCGAACTGTATCCGAGGTGTCTTTCTGAGACCAAGCTCCAACGCTGGTCGGCATCCGAGGTGTCATAGGATACCTCGGTCTCGAAATATTTGAAGTAGTTCATGCGAGCTTAAATATCGGGATAGTCTTTTATGGAGCCAACCATTCGCATTCGAGCTTTATGCCGGACTGCTTCCGAAGTGTCTTCGATCTTGAGCTTTATGCCGGAATGCTTCCGAGCTCCACCACCGGACCGCATCCGAGCTCCAATGATGATCAGCGTCCGAGGTGTCATAAACTACCTCGGTCTTTAAAAGATTGAACGAATTCAGCCGAGCTTAATGCCGGAAATGCCCTCTATGGAGCCAGCCACTAGCGCCCGAGCTTTATGCCGGACTCCTTCCGAGGTGGTGCACCACCCCGACCGTGGGCTAATTTTTTGTGGATATTTCCGATTGGTGCAATTTATTCTCTGCCGAGATATATCGCCAGTGGCCCTCAAGGTGCGTGTCGGTCTAAAACCTGAGATGCCCCTGAAGGAAAAAATAATAATCAAAATAAAACAACTAATCCCAGTAGCCCCTGAGACTTAGGTTGATTTGCAAAATCGGCCTGAGGATCAAGTTCTTGCTCGGCGGCACTCGTTAGGGATGTAAACGTGGTACGCAGTAGTTTCCGAGACTCGGGTTGGGTGCGGCCGACCAACCTAAGCATCGAATCTCCTCAGAAACTGTATTGCACTTTGAATTTCCTGCATTGAATATGCAATGCAGGAGCCCCCGAGCCTTAATTTGGGCACAGGTGGTCGAATTAAGGATCGATATTTATGAGACACAAACTTTGTTAAGTTTGACACAATTTATGTGTAATGATTCTATGTATCCAAGTACTTTACATCATTAATGCTCGGATCCGCATTGTACAAGACTTTGTTGACCGACCATTGGCTTCAACCTCCTTGGCTAGTAGCCGAGGAGTGTTTGTCCTACTTTATAAAGCCTTTATAAGGGCAAAGATTTACGGCAAACAAGGCAATCCGGCCATGCGGTTTTATAAACAAAGGTACGCGGAGAAATATGTTATAAGAAACATCTTCTGGGAAAAATAGTTTATTTATAACTTCCTTTTGCCAGGCTATCATGTTGACCATAATCGTGAAACCTCAACTCCGATCAATGTGGGAGGAAAATATTGAGGATTTAGTTCGGGGAAAGTTTCCGAACTCTGTGGTCCTTAGTGAACCTAAATTTTCACTTCCGTCGTTGCCGACAAATTATATTCTTAAGATGGCTAGCTTTCGGCTTCACCCAGTCTGAGGTACTAACAAGGATGACCCGGAAGTAACAATCGCAGAGGTTCTCCCTTTACCCCCTAGCCGAACAATCGGGAACGTAGGGGATAAGCACGGGAGCCAGGCAACCCAGCTTGGCCAAAATCTTAAGTCAAATTGATGCATATTTATGGCTTTATAACGATGATTACGGAAGGCAGCACTCGTATATTGAATACAAATGCTTTTATGCTATATGCTATTTTGACTCCTTTGTGACCGTTTATAATCTGAAAGTGGCCTATCGTCGGCTTCCACTCCTTTGTAGATGCTACGTAGGGTGTTTCCGTACAAACAAGACAACCCTTAGCCGACGTCTCGGTGCCCGGAGGCGGTTGTGTTAGTGGAAACGAGGCAATCAGATATTTAGGCTTTATAACTTTCACTTAGTCATAGGAGCATATGTTTGGGGTCAACTTAATAGCCCCCGGTATACGTTGACTCCTCGGATTATACGAGGTCGAACCACCCACAACTTGGCCTTTTCAAGAAAGAAAGGCCCTTCGTTTTACTCGGATAACCTCGATCGGCTATATTTGGTTGAACACCGCCTGTGGTTCGCTGACCGATTTACGCTTGTTGTGACAGTCAGCTTTCGGCTTTCTCCAACTGAGGCACTTAACCAGTTAAACCGGAAGTGACAATCGCAGGGGTTCTCCCTTTACCCCTTAGCCGAACAGAGCGGAAACGTAAGGGGTAAGCATAGGAGCCGGGAAATCCAGCTATAGACCAAAGACACAACTCGAAATCAATGCATATAAATGCGAAATACCAAGGACATTTTGCCGAGGACTGCATGGAGTACCTCGGTGTTTGGTGGGTTCGGTGTTAGCCGCAGAGCCCCTTTAATACTGCCGATGCGTGAAATGCATCTGGCATTGTACTGCAAGAGTTATGCTCGGAAATACCAAAAAACTTATGCAAAAAACTTTATGTTTAGATAAAAGAAAATTGTGCCAATCCAAAATTGGTCTAAAATTTAATTTGTGCTTCGGTCGTGTTTTAACCTGATACATCCGATCTCCGGACTCAAAGCGGGTCAGCCTTTGGCTTCAACCTCCATATCCCGACGGCGGAGTGTTTCTCTGAGGCCTGTTCAGCGAACTAAACTCGAGCGGCTTTAGAAAGAAACCAGGCTATCCGGCTATTGACCACATGCTAGTGTCGAAAAAAGGAGTAGTAGAAAAAGACTTTGCAACGACTAAGAAGAAAACACAGTTATTATAAAACGGCTCATACAATTTTAAGAGCCCCCGGTTAAATCGGGTAAATAAATATTTAATCAAACAAAGTATTTTTTTTGTTTAACAAAAAAAATATAATGTTTGGTTGCACCGAACAAAAAGTGACATTTCAAAGAGAGCTGAGCACGGAAACAACTTAGCTGGTTAATGTGCTTGGTGCGGTTCAGGGTTGTGGCGTGACGAAGACGTAGTCCTCGGCCTGGCAGAGGTCCCAGCCCCCAAGCCAGAGGTAATCGAGCGAAGAGCTCGGGTCGAGAAGTGGAAACGCAACACGGTTGCTGCGGCGAGGCGAAGCCCTCGGTCCAGCTGAGGAGAGTAGTTCGGCAGCGTGACGGCGAAGCCCCCAGTTATCATGGGAAAAGAAAGTGTTTTTAACAAACAAACTTTTTTATTTAACATAAATATAATGCTTGGTCGAACCGAACAAAGGTTAAAAATTGAAAAAAGTTGAGCATGAAATCGACTTAGCTGGATAATGTGCTTGTGACGTGTGTCGAGCTTGTAGTGGGTCAAGGTCCCAGCCCTCAAGCCAGTCACGAGGTAGCCGAAGAAGATCTCGGCTTGATGAAGTGACAACACAACACTTCCGAAGGCCGAGGAGAAACCCCCGGTCCAGTCGAGCAGACGGAGTAGTTCGGCAGCGTGACGGCGAAGCCCCCACGTCCGTCGGCCATGTCGACGACACAATTTGGTTGATAGAGGCGGGACAACGATGTACGCACGCCAAGGTGACCGCATGACACAGCCGACGTCGATTACCTATGCACACAATATAGTGCAAGCCAAGAGTAATAACAAATAAAGGTAATAATATATTTTAAAAAAGATTCTTCTACTTAGTTAATTTAAGTGAAGCAAATAAGTAAAGGAATATGGCCTGGGCGCCGACGTGCCTGAACAAAGAGTTCGGCTTGACAAAGTGGCGACGCTGCACGGTCGATGTGGCGAGATGAAGTCCTCGGTCCAGTTAACATGGAGAAGCTGTGATCGGCGGACGCCAAAGTCTCATGTAGGCCGGCTGGTGACGCCGAAGTCTCATGCCAGCCGAGGTGTCAAAGCAGGTTGACTGGTGATGCCGAAGTCTCACGCTAGCCAAGGTGTCAAAGCTGGTCAGCTGGTGACGCCGAAGTCTCCGGAGCGGGTTGATGAGGAGATGACGAAGCCCCGGTCTAGCCAAGGTGACGGAGCAGATTGGTAAGGTGACGCTAGAGACCCATGCCAGCCGACGTGTCAAATCAGGTCGGCGTGGTGGACGTCAGCTTGAAAAAGTAACGGCGCGGCGATGCCGACGCAGGTCGGAATTTGTGACGAGGTCAATGCTGGCTTGATGAAGCAACGGAGCGCCCGACCCGCACAACCCGCGGATGACGAGGTTAGCTTGATGATTATTCGGCCCTCGCGATGCCGAACTATTGGTCGGATGACCGAGATGATGAGAAAATTTTCTTCAAAAAGGACGTTCGACAACCCGTTCATGAAAAAGATGAACTCGGGTCGGATTCGTTTTCGCGCAGAAAATAGATCCAAAATTTGTTGTACTAATCGGACGTTTCCCGGAGTTTGGACGGTCGGATCGAGCTGAAATTTGGAGGGGTGATCGATATAGGAATTACGCAGCCGATGAACGGTGGGATTTTCCAACAGATATACGAGCTAGATACTGGACACCTTGTCCTAAACTCATCCAGATTCCCGTCCAGATTCGATAGGGCTCCGGTATATTGGAGATTGCCGGAGATTCCTCCATCGGAACACGACGAAATTTTGCAGGGTTGTTTTAGATACAATTCCGCACAATTCCACTGAACCAATCGTCAAAACGAGGCTCGAGGAAACGGGGACGACGAACACAAATTCGCTGTCCAGAAAAAACTGCAATATGCAGACGAGCCATCGATCCTTCTAGCGATCCCACAGCGGAACTCTCAATGAAAGCACCAATGTCGGTGTCAAAACCGGCGGATCTCGGGTAGGGGGTCCCGAGCTGTGGGTCATGGATCGATGGTTAACAGGATACAAGGGAGACGGTGTTTACCCAGGTTCGGGCCCACCTATGGAGGTAAAACCCTACGTCCTGCTTTGTTTGTATTGATGATGGTGTATCGAGTACAAAGTTGATCTACCATGAGATCGTATGTAGTGGTCTAAAACCTAAGAGCTATGCTCGTATGATGATATGATCTATGATGATCTGATTGTCTAATGACTAGCCTGGCCTCGGCTTATATAACACACCAGAGGCCTAGGATAACAAGAGTCCTAGTCGGCTACGTCGGTGGAGAGGAGTCCTTGTCTTGATCACCAAGTCTTGTGGAATCTTCCTCGTATGCATCATGGGGTGTCCGAACTAGCCCATTAATGAACCGCCCTGGGGGTCCTCGGCCCGACCCACTGGTCGGGAGACGACGTGGTGAGTACCTCCTAGTCTAGGACACCGTCAGCTGGAATTGTGTTTCGTCGACTCCCCTAGGATTTTTCGAATATTTGGGAATTTATAGGCATCAGAGGCGGTGGAGAGGGGCCCCGAGGAGGGCACAACCCATCAGGGCGTGCCAGGCCCCCCCTGGCACGCCCTGGTGGGTTTTGGTCTCCACGGACCACCTCTCTGGCACTTCTTTGGCCCACTGGGTGTCTTCTGGTCTAGAAAAAATCTCCAAAAAGTTTCGTCGCGATTCGACTTCGTTTGGTATTGATATTCTGCGAAGTAAAAACAAGCAAAAACAGCAACTAGCACTTTGGCACTATGTCAATAGATTAGTCCCAAAAAATGATATAAAGTTGTTATAAAATGATTGTAAAACATCCAAGAATGATAATATAACTGTTGGAAATATGCCCTAGAGGCAATAATAAATTGGTTATTATTATATTTCCTTGTTCATGATAATCGTTTATTATCCATGCTATAATTGTATTGATTGGAAACTCAAATACATGTGTGGGTACATAGACAACACTGTGTCCCTAGTAAGCCTCTAGTTGACTAGCTTGTTGATCAAAAGATGGTGAAGGTTTCCTAGCCATGGACATGAGATGTCATTTGATAACGGGATCACATCATTAGGAGAAGGATGTGATGGACAAGACCCAAACTGTAAACGTAGCATATGATCGTGTCGGTTTATTGCTATTGTTTTCTGCATGTCAAGTATCTGTTCCTTTGACCATGAGATCATGCAACTCACTGACACCGGAGGAATACCTTGTGTGTATCAAACGTCGCAACGTAACTGGGTGACTATAAAGATGCTCTACAGGTATCTCCGAGGGTGTCTGTTGAATTGGCATGGATCAAGACTGGGATTTGTTACTCCGTGTGACCGAGAGGTATCTCAGGGCCCACTCGGTAATACAACATCACAATAAGCCTTGCAAGCAATGTGACTAAAGTGTTAGCCACGGGATCTTGTATTACGGAACGAGTAAAGAGACTTGCCGGTAACGAGATTGAACTAGGTATAGAGATACCGACGATCGAATCTCGGGCAAGTAACATACCGATAAACAAAGGGAACATCATACGGGATTAACTGAATCCTTGACATAGAGGATCAACCGATAAAGATCTTCGTAGAATATGTAGGAGCCAATATGGGCATCCAGGTCCCGCTATTGGTTATTGACCGTAGAGGTGTCTCGGTCATGTCTACATAGTTCTCGAACCCGCAGGGTCTACACACTTAACGTTTGGTGACGATATAAGTATAGTTGAGTTGTTATGTTGGTGACCGAAAGTTGTTCGGAGTCCCGGATGAGATCCCGGACATGACGAGGAGCTCTGGAATAGTCCGGAGGTAAAGATTGATATATGGGATAATAGTGTTTGGTCTCCGGAAGGGTTCCGGAATTCACCGGAAGGAGTTTCGGATGTTTCCCAAAATGTTCGGGTACGAGAACACTTTATTTGGGCCAAGGGGTAAAGCCCACGAGGCTTTAGGAAGGTGCAAAAGGAAGTTTTGCGGAGGCCAGGGGCCAGACGCCAGGGACCCTGGCGTCTGGGGCCAGACGCCGAGGTCCCTGGCGTCTGGTCCTGGAGTCCGAACAGGACTCTTGCCTTGTGGGCCAAACCGACTTTGACGAGGCTCTTTCTCCAAGTTTCGACCCCAGGGCTCAACATATAAATAGAGGGGCAGGGCTAGCACCCGGAACACATCAAGATTTCCCCAAGCCGTGTGCGGCAACCCTAACCCTCTAGTTCCTCCGTCATAATCTCCGTAGCGCTTGGCAAAGCCCTGCAGAGATTGGTCCTCACCACCATCACCACGCCGTCGTGCTGCCGGAACTCATCTACTACTTCACCATCGCTCGCTGGATCGAGGAGGTGAAGGCGTCATCAAGCCGTACGTGGGTTGAACGCGGAGGTGCCGTTCGTTCGGCACTAGTTCGTGATCGGTTCGAGGGACGACTTGCGATTTGGATCGCGGAGACGTTCGACTACATCAACCGCGTTTCTTAACGCTTCCGCTTAGCGATCTACAAGGGTATGTAGATTCACTCTCCCTCTCGTAGATGCTCATCACCATGGATAGATCTTGCGTGTGCGTAGGAAATTTTTTGTTTCCCATGCAACGTTCCCCAACAGTGGCATCCGAGCTAGGTCTATGCGTAGATGAGATCTCGAGTAGAACACAAACGAGTTGTGGGCGTGGGTGTATACATATTGCTTGCCGTTACTAGTTGATACTTGATTCGGCGGTATTGTGAGATGAAGCGGCCCGGACCGACATTACGCGTACGCTTACGCGAGACAGGTTCCTTCAACTGACATGTAACTTCGTTGCATAAAGATGGCTAGCGGGTGTCTGTCTCTCTCACTTTAGTTGAATCGATTTCAATGAAGAGGGTTCTTTTAGAAGATCAAAAAGCAATCACTACACCACGTTGTGGTTTTGCGTAGGTAAGAACGGTTCTTGCAAACCCGTAGCAGCCACGTAAAATTTGCAACAACAATTAGAGGACGTCTAACTTGTTTTTGCAGGGTATGTTGTGATGTGATATGGCCAATTACATGATGAGATATATGTGATGTATGAGATGATCATGTGTTGTATAGAATATCACGACTTGCATGTCGATGAGTACGGCAACTGGCAGGAGCCATAGAGTTGTCTTTAATTATTTTCGCCGTTTTGCTTTACTTTATCGCTATGAGTTAGCAATAGTCGTGGAAGCAACAGTCGGCGCGACAACCTCATGGCGACACGTTGATGGAGATCAAGATGATGGAGATCATGGTGTCATGCCGGTGACGATGGAGATCATGCCGGTGCTTTGGAGATGGAGATCAAAAGCACAAGTTCATGGCCATATCATGTCACTTATGATTTGCATGTGATGTTAATCCTTTTATGCATCTTATTTTGCTTAGGACGACGGTAGCATTATAAGGTGATCCCTCACTTAAATTTCAAGATAAATTGTGTTCTCCCCGAGTGTGCACCGTTGCGAAAGTTCGTCCTTTCAAGACACGCCGTGATGATCGGGTGTGATAGACTCTACGTTCGCATACAACGGGTGTAAGCCATGTTGCACGTGCGGAACACTCGGGTTAAACTTGACGAGCCTAGCATGTACAGACATGGCCTCGGAACACAAGAGACCGAAAGGTCGAACATGAGTCATATAGTAGATATGATCAACATGAAGATGTTCACCATTGAAACCACCTCAACTCACGTGATGATCGGACTTGAGTTGGTGGATTTGGATCATGTTACGCTCGAATGACCGGAGGGATGTCAATTTGAGTGGGAGTTTTTTAAGTAATATGATTAACTAAACTCATTATCTAGAACAATAGTCTAAGTTGTCTTTGCTATATTTATGTTGTAGATCATGGCTCGCGCAGTAGCACCCCTGAATTTTAATGCGTTCCTAGAGAAAGCTAAGTTGAAAGATGATGGAAGTAACTTTGTGGACTGGGCCCGTAATCTAAGGATTATCCTTACGGCTTCCCAGAAGGCTTATGTCCTTGATGCACCGCTTGGTGATCCACCCGCTCCAGTTGAGTCTCTAGACGTTGTGAACGCCTGGCAGGCTCGTTCTGAAGATTACTCAATAGTTCAATGTGCAATATTGTATGGCTTAGAACCGGGACTTCAAATACGTTTTGAACGTCATGGAGCATATGAGATGTTCCAGGAGTTGAAGTTTATCTTTCAGAAGAATGCCCGGATCGAGAGATATGAGATCTCCGATAAGTTCTATGCTTGCAAGATGGAGGAGAACGAGTCTATCAGTGATCACGTACTCAGAATGTCTGGGTACTCCACCCGTCTGGCTGAATTGGGGATGCCCCTTCCGCCAGAGGCTATCACTGACAGAGTTCTTCAATCATTGCCACCTAGCTACAAGAGCTTCGTGTTGCACTATAACATGCACGGGATGAACAAGTCAGTCGCCGAGCTGTTTGCGATGCTGAAAGTCGCTGAGTCTGAAATTCAGAAGGAGCATCAAGTGTTGATGGTCAATAAAACCACTAGTTTCAAGAAAAATGGCAAGGGTAAGAAGGGTAACTCCAAGAAGAGTGGCAAAGCAGTTGCTCCTCCCGTGAAGAAACCCAAGGCTGGACCCAAACCAGAAACTGAGTGTTTTCATTGCAAGGGAACTGGAAACTGGAAGCGGAACTGCCCCAAGTATTTGGCTGACAAGAAGGAGGCCAACAACAAACAAGGTATATATGATATACATGTTATTGATGTGTACCTTACCAACTCTCGTTGTAGTGCCTGGGTATTTGATACCGGTGCGGTTGCTCATATTTGCAACTCAAAACAGGAACTGCGGAATAGACAGAGGCTGGCAAAGGACGAAGTGACGATGCGCGTGGGAAATGGTTCCAAGGTTGATGTGATCGCCGTCGGCACGCTCGCTCTTCGATTACCATCGGGATTAGTGATGAACCTGAATAATTGTTATTTAGTGCCTGCGTTAAGCATGAACATTATATCTGGATCTTGTTTATTGCGAGACGGTTACTCATTTAAATCAGAGAATAATGGTTGTCCTATTTATATGAGTAATATCTTTTATGGTCATGCACCCAATATAAGGGGTTTATTCTTATTGAATCTCGATAGTAATGATACACATGTTCATAAAATTGATGCCAAAAGATGTAGGATTGATAATGATAATACCACTTTCTTGTGGCACTGCCGTTTAGGTCATATTGGCGTAAAACGCATGAGGAAGCTCCATGCTGATGGACTTTTGGAGTCACTTGATTTGGAATCACTTGACACATGTGAGCCATGCCTCATGGGCAAGATGACTAAAACGCCCTTCTCTGGAACAATGTAACGGGCAAGTGACTTATTGGAAATCATACATACTGATGTGTGCGGTCCGATGAGCATTGAGGCGCGCGGTGGTTATCGTTACTTTCTCATCTTCACTGATGACTTAAGTAGATATGGGTATATTTACTTAATGAAAGACAAGTCTGAAACGTTTGAAAAGTTCAAACAATTTCAGAGTGAAGTTGAGAATCATCGTAGCAAGAAGATTAAATTCCTATGATCTGATCGAGGAGGAGAATATCTGAGTTATGAGTTTGGCAGTCACTTAAGACAATGTGGAATTGTTTCACAACTAACACCGCCTGGAACACCACAGCGTAATGGTGTGTCCAAACATCGTAATCGAACCTTATTGGATATGGTGCGATCTATGATGTCTCTTGCCGATTTGCCACTATTGTTTTGGGGTTATGCATTAGAGACAGCTGCATTCACTTTAAATAGGGCACCATCGAAATCCGTTGAGACGACGCCATATGAACTTTGGTTTGGCAAGAAGCCAAAGTTGTCGTTTCTTAAAGTTTGGGGATGTGATGCTTATGTCAAAAAGCTTCAGCCTGAAAAGCTGGAACCCAAAGCGGAGAAATGCGTCTTCATAGATACCCAAAAGAGACAGTTGGGTATACCTTCTACCTTAGATCCGAAGGCAAAGTGTTTGTCCCTAAAAACGGAACGTTTCTTGAGAAAGAGTTTCTCTCGAAAGAATTGAGTGGGAGGAAGATAGAACTTGATGAGGTTGTTGAACCTTTACTTCAACCTGAGAGTAGCGCAGCACAGAAAGATGTTTCTGTAGAGCCTACATCAGCTGAAGAGGAAGTTAATGATGATGATCATGAAGCTTTGGATCAAGTTGCTATCGAACCTCGTAGGTCGACAAGGACGCGTACTGCTCCTGAGTGGTATGGCAACCCTGTCTTAGAAGTCATGTTGTTGGACAACGATGAACCTACGAGCTATGGAGAAGCGATGATGGGCCCGGATTCCGAGAAGTGGTTAGAGGCCATGAAATCCGAGATGGGATCCATGTATGAAAACAAAGTGTGGACTTTGGAAGTATTACCTGAAGGGCGTAAGGCCATTCAGAACAAATGGATCTTTAAGAGGAAGACGGACGCGGACGGTAATGTCACCGTCTATAAAGCTCGACTTGTGGGAAAGGGTTTTTCATAAGTTCAAGGAGTTGACTACTATGAGACCTTCTCACCCGTAGCGATGCTTAAGTCCGTCAGAATCATGTTAGCAATAGCTGCCTTTTTCGATTATGAAATTTGGCAGATGGATGTCAAAACAACGTTCCTTAACGGTTTCCCTAAAGGAAGAGTTGTATATGATGCAACCAGAAGGTTTTGTTGATCCAGAGAATGCTGACAAAGTTTGCAAACTCCAGCGATCCATTTATGGACTGGTGCAAGCATCTCGGAGTTGGAATCTTCGCTTTGATGAGGTGATCAAAGCGTTCGAGTTTATACAAGTTTTCGGAGAAGCTTGTATTTACAAGAAAGTGAGTGGGAGCTCTATAGCGTTTCTAATATTATATGTGGATGACATATTACTGATTGGAAACAATATAGAAATGTTGGAAAGCGTGAAGGAATATTTGAACAAGAGTTTTTCAATGAAGGACCTAGGAGAAGCTGCTTTCATATTAGGCATCAAGATCTATAGAGATAGATCACGACGCTTGATAGGACTTTCACAAAGCACATACCTTGACAAAGTTTTGAAGAAGTTCAAAATGGATCAGTCCAAGAAGGGGTTCTTGCCTGTATTGCAAGGTGTGAAGTTGAGTAAGACTCAATGCCCAATGACTGCAGAAGATAGAGAAAAGATGAGTTTCATCCCCTATGCCTCAGCCATAGGCTCTATCATGTATGCAATGCTGTGCACAAGACCCGATGTCAGCCTTCCCATAAGTATGGTCGGAAGGTTTCAAAGTGATCCAGGAATGGAACACTGGACGGCGGTCAAGAATATCCGGATGACTCTAAGTCACAAACCGGGTACGTATTTATTCTTAATGGGGGTGCGGTTAGCTGGTGCAGTTCCAAGCAGAGTGTGGTAGCTGATTCTACATGCGAAGCGGAGTACATCGCTGCCTCGGAGGCGGCGAAGGAAGGTGTCTGGATGAAGGAGTTCATGACAGATCTTGGAGTAGTGCCTAGTGCGCTTAACCCAATGACTCTGTTTTGTGATAACACTGGTGCCATTGCTCTAGCCAAGGAACCAAGATTTCACAAGAGGACCAGACACATAAAGTGACGCTTCAATTCCATCCGCGATTACATCAAGGAGGACGACATAAATATTTGCAAAGTACACACGGATCTGAATGTTGCAGATCCGATGACTAAACCTCTTCCAAGGGCTAAACATGAACAACACCAGAACTGTATGGGTGTTCGATTCATTACAATGTAAATCACATAGTGATGTGAACTAGATTATTGACTCTAGTGCAAGTGGGAGACTGTTGGAAATATGCCCTAGAGGCAATTATAAATTGGTTATTATTATATTTCCTTGTTCATGATAATCGTTTATTATCCATGCTATAATTGTATTGATTGGAAACTCAAATACATGTGTGGGTACATAGACAACACTGTGTCCCTAGTAAGCCTCTAGTTGACTAGCTTGTTGATCAAAAGATGGTGAAGGTTTCCTAGCCATGGACATGAGATGTCATTTGATAACGGGATCACATCATTAGGAGAATGATGTGATGGACAAGACCCAAACTGTAAACGTAGCATATGATCGTGTCAGTTTATTGCTATTGTTTTCTGCATGTCAAGTATCTGTTCCTTTGACCATGAGATCATGCAACTCGCTGACACCGGAGGAATACCTTGTGTGTATCAAACGTCGCAACGTAACTGGGTGACTATAAAGATGCTCTACAGGTATCTCCGAGGGTGTCTGTTGAATTGGCATGGATCAAGACTGGGATTTGTTACTCCGTGTGACGGAGAGGTATCTCAGGGCCCACTCGGTAATACAACATCACTATAAGCCTTGCAAGCAATGTGACTAAAGTGTTAGCCACGGGATCTTGTATTACGGAACGAGTAAAGAGACTTTCCGGTAACGAGATTGAACTAGGTATAGAGATACCGACGATCGAATCTCGGGCAAGTAACATACCGATAAACAAAGGGAACATCATACGGGATTAACTGAATCCTTGACATAGAGGTTCAACCGATAAAGATCTTCGTAGAATATGTAGGAGCCAATATGGGCATCCAGGTCCCGCTATTGGTTATTGACCGTAGAGGTGTCTCGGTCATGTCTACATAGTTCTCGAACCCGCAGGGTCTACACACTTAACGTTTGGTGACGATATAAGTATAGTTGAGTTGTTATGTTGGTGACCGAAAGTTGTTCGAAGTCCCGGATGAGATCCCAGACATGACGAGGAGCTCTGGAATAGTCCGGAGGTAAAGATTGATATATGGGATAATAGTGTTTGGTCTCCGGAAGGGTTCCGGAATTCACCGGAAGGAGTTTCGGATGTTTCCCGAAATGTGCGGGTACGAGAACACTTTATTTGGGCCAAGGGGTAAAGCCCACGAGGCTTTAGGAAGGTGCAAAAGGAAGTTTTGCGGAGGCCAGGGGCCAGACGCCAGGGACCCTGGCGTCTGGGGCCAGACGCCGAGGTCCCTGGCGTCTGGTCCTGGAGTCCGAACAGGACTCTTGCCTTGCGGGCCAAACCGACTTTGAGGAGGCTCTTTCTCCAAGTTTCGACCCCAGGGCTCACCATATAAATAGAGGGGCAGGGCTAGCACCCGGAACACATCAAGATTTCCCCAAGCCGTGTGCGGCAACCCTAACCGTCTAGTTCCTCCGTCATAATCTCCGTAGCGCTTGGCGAAGCCCTGCAGAGATTGTTCCTCACCACCATCACCACGCCGTCGTGCTGCCGGAACTCATCTACTACTTCACCATCGCTCGCTGGATCGAGGAGGTGAAGGCGTCATCAAGCCGTACGTGTGTTGAACGCGGAGGTGCCGTCCGTTCGGCACTAATTCGTGATCGGTTCGAGGGACGACTTGCGATTTGGATCGCGGAGACGTTCGACTACATCAACCGCGTTTCTTAACGCTTCCGCTTAGAGATCTACAAGGGTATGTAGATTCACTCTCCCTCTCGTAGATGCTCATCACCATGGATAGATCTTGCGTGTGCGTAGGAAATTTTTTGTTTCCCATGCAACGTTCCCCAACAATAACAACATGGAACAAGCAAAAATTATAGATATGTTGGAGACGTATCAAGATGACGATTCTCAAATCTTTTGCGACAACGATTCGAGCCCCGCTCCCGTTGTTTCCAAGGTCTTGACGCTTCAACAACAAGAAGACGAGGACCAACATTGCCACATCTTCCACACCAAGGTGGGTATCCAAGGAAAATTCGTCAAGGTCATCATCGACGGCGGAAGTTGGCACAAATTGGCAAGTGAGGACCTTTGTTCCAAGTTACAATTGGTCAAGAAGAAGCACCCTCGCCCCTAGAAGGTCCAATGGCTAAGTGATTCTGGCACCCTCCAAGTTGAACATACTGTGGAAGTTTTCTTCAAGATAGGCACTTATGAAGACACTTTGGAGTGCGATGTGGTTCCAATATCCGTTTGCCACCTTCTACTTGGTAGACCTTGGCAATTCGACCGTGGCGTCACACACAACGGTCGGACAAATCATTATAGATTCAAAATGAAGGGCAACCAATATGTACTTCGACCAATGACTCCAAGTCAAGTCATCACCGACAAACAAGCTTCATCCCATCGTGGAGATAAAAGTGAGAGAGTGATCCACCTAAAATAGAGTGAGCGCCACAAGCCAAACTTGAGTGACTCCACGATAAGGGACATGAGAGATATAGTTCTTTTAGCAACCAAAAGAGATTTGAGGGATGTGAGTGAGAGCCCGTCGACCGTTGTTCACTATGTACTTGTGTGCAAAGATGACGTCGTTCGGACTAACCCTTCACAACATCTTCCTCTTGTGTTATCTAAGTTTTTGTAGGAATTCCAAGATGTTTTCCCCGATGAGCTACCTCCGGGACTACCACCAAAACAAGGGATCAAACACTGCATCGACCTCATCCCCGGAGCACCGCTTCCTAACAAGGCTCCCTACTGCGTCAACCCCGAAGAAACAAAGGAAATACAAAGGCAAGTCCAAAAACTCCTAGATAAAGGGCATGTACGTGAGAGTTTGAGTCCTTGTGCGGTTCCGGTCATACTAGTGCCTAAGCAAGATGGTAGTATGCGCATCTGTTCCGATTGCTGTCCTAGCAATGCTATAACTATTCATTATCGTCATCCCATTCCTCGTCTAGATGATATGCTAGATGAACTTAGTGGTGCCACTATATTCTCCAAGATTGACTTAAAAAGTGGTTACTACCAAATTCGCATACAAGAGGGTGACGAGTGAAAAACGACATTCAAGACTAAGTTTGGTCTCTATGAATGGCTAGTGATGCCCATGGGCTTATCCGAAGCACCGGGTACATTCATGCGTGTCATGCATTATGTTTTGTGACCCCTCATAGGATATTGAATTGTGGTCTATTTTGATGACATTCTTGTCTTTAGCAAGTCTCCTGAAGAGCATGCCACCCATGTTCGTGATGTTTTGCAAATCTTTAGGAAAGAACAACTCTATGCAAACATGGAGAAATGCACCTTTGGTGTTGAGAAGGTAGTTTTCCTAGGCTTTGTAGTATCTTCTAAGGGCGTTCATGTAGATGAAACTAAGATTAATGCTATTAAAACTTGGCCCACACCAACGAATTTGCAACAAGTGCGTAGTTTCCAAGGACTAGCCGGTTTCTATCGCCGTTTTGTCAAGGACTTTAGCACTATTGCATCTCCTCTTCATGCTTTCAGTAAGAAGAATGCACCATTCATTTGGGGTCCTTCCCAATACACTATCCGCATTCCATGAACTTAAAAATTTGCTAACACATGCACCTTTTCTTGCTTTGCCCAACTTTGATAAAACATTTGAAGTGCATTGTGATGCTAGTGGTAATGGAATAGGTGGTGTGATTATGCAAGAAAATAGGCCAATTGCGTACTTTAGTGAGAAACTATCCGGCGCTCAACTTAATTACCCCATCTATGACAAAGAATTGTATGTTTTGGTGAGAGTTTTACATGTGTGGGAACATTATTTGCGACCTCATGAGTTTGTCATCCATACCGACCATGAAACGCTCAAGTACTTAAAGGGTCAAACTAAGTTGAGCAAACGGCATGCTAAATGGAGTGAATTTATTGAGTCATTCCCTTATGTCATCAAATACATTAAGGGTAAGGAAAACGTGGTGGTGGATGCCCTTTCCCGCAAATGCATGCTAGTTACTCAACTTGAACTGAATGTTATGGGTTTTGAGCACATCAAAGACTTGTATGAGCATGATGATTATTTTGCTAATCCTTACGCTATGTACCAAGTGAAACCTTGTTGGGAGAACTACTACATGAAAGATGGCTATCTTATGCGTGCTAACAAACTTTGTATACGCAAGTCTTCTCTTCGTTTTTTGCTTTTGCAAGAGGCTCACGGTGGAGGACTTATGGGTTACTTTGGCCGAGACAAGACGTATGCCACACTATCTAACATGTACTATTGGCCCAAGATGTTTCATGATGTTGCACGCTTGACAAACCGATGCTCCACATGCCGCAAAGCTAAGTATAAATCTCAATCCCATGGTCTTTATATGCCTCTTCCTATACCTTTCCAACCTTGGGAAGACATTAGTATGGACTTCGTGCTTGGCTTGCCACGAACTAAAAATGGCCATCATTCTGTTTTTGTCGTTGTGGATCGCTTTTCCAAGATAGCTCATTTCATTTCATGTCACAAGATAGACGATGCTTCACATATTGCAAATATCTTTTGTAGGGACATCTTGCGACTACATGGCGTCCCCAAAACCATTGTCTCGGATTGCGACGTCAAGTTCCTAAGCTACTTTTGAAAGACCCTATGCGCCAAGCTCGGAATTGAGCTTCTATTCTCTTCGGCATATCACCCACAAACCGATGGACAAACGGAGGTGACGAACCGGACGCTATCTACTCTCCTTCGCGTGTTGATCAAGAAGAACATCAAGGAATGGGAAGAGTGCCTCCCCATCGTCGAGTACGCCTACAATCGTGCAAGTCACGCCACCACCAGCAAGTCTCCGTTCGAAGTGGTCTACGGATTCAACCCTTTGTCCCCATTGGACATCCTTCCTCTACCACTCCAAGAGCGTTTCAACATGGACGCAAGTGCAAGGGAAAGCTACCTCAAGAAAATGCATGAAGATACAAGGCGCACGCTCGAACGTCAAGTGGAACGCATCACCAACAAGCGCGACATCAACAAGCACCCCATGGTGTTCAAGCCCGATGATCTTGTGTGGCTATACCTTCGCAAGGACCGCTTCCCCAACTAACGCAACTCCAAGCTACTCCCTCGAGCCGACTGACCCTTCAAGG
Source organism: Elymus sibiricus (assembly GCA_039707655.1). NCBI lineage: Eukaryota > Viridiplantae > Streptophyta > Magnoliopsida > Poales > Poaceae > Elymus > Elymus sibiricus. The sequence goes on along the minus strand of CM077669.1, from coordinate 200,668,507 downwards.
TGTTGGCATGCTACAACAACAATGCCTACAAGATCGACATCCCCTGCGACAAGTACAACGTGAGTGACACCTTCAACGTCAAGGATCTATCCCCTTTTCATGGTGATGAAGATCTTGATCCGAGGATGGATCTTCCCCAAGGGGGGGGAGATGATGCGGAGCATCCCACCATCATCCCCATGAAACCTACACCGTCAAACAAACCCCCAAATGGACCCATGACAAGAGCACATGCACACGCTATTGGAAATGAGGTGACTTCTCTCCTTTGCGACTCTTCCTTTCATACTCATGGAACTTCGACGCTACCTCAAATAGAGACTCTGTGCATACTCAGGTACATCGACGCCAACCAGATCTCGGAGGTGAAAAGGGAAGAACCGCTCGAAGAAAAGGAGTCAAGCACCAAGGGCAACTCTCTGGGCAGGCCGGAACTTTCGGCCCACCGGCGACCCAGGGCCGAGTCCAGGAGTGGAAACTCTCTGGATAGCCTGGAACCGGCCTGGACCTTCGCCCGGAAACTCCGGCCCCCGGAACTTCCGGCCCCCTATGCAGCCAACCTACAAAGACGGCGCCAACTCTCTGTTCAGCCCGGACCCTGCCCGGAAGCAGCCCAGAACTTCCGACGCCCGGAACTTCCGGCCTAGCCCGGAACTTCCGGCCTTTCCAGTGCGACGCCACTCGGGCCCGAGGACCATTTATCTCTCCCACTTACCCCTTCGTCCCTAGCACTATATATACTCCTCCTCCGCCTTCGAATTAGGGTTAGCTTATGTTTAGCAGTGGATATTGTTGAGCATAGCTCCATTCACTTCCTTCCCTCGGGGAGAGCTACCTCTATGTGTGAAGATACGAAGCGGATGCCAAGGTCCCTATCGGGGCACGGATGCACACGATCACCTACTGGACTAGGGGTCGCTTTGTGGTTCGGCAAGGGGGGTCACGTTGCACAAAGAGCGGAGAGCATGAGACAGCGCGACGATCAGGACGTTGGCATTTTTACCCAGGTTCGGGCCGCTGTGAACTGTGAAACCCTACTCCTGCTTTCGGTGGATTGATCGAAGGAACACGAAGAACACGTAGCGCTCAGCCCCGGCAAGGGTTGCTATCGGGGTGAGCTACTACGCGAGTACAAGTGTTCAAAGGTTCTGAATATTGAGCTAGGTTTCCTCCGGCCTCCTTTTATAGCGCAAGGGGCAACCACAATGGCAAAATAGTAATTATCTATCGATTTGATAGCTTCGCAGAGCTATCGTACCTAACTCTGGCATTTAGGACAAAATACCATGATTACTAGACTAGGTGGCGCTCGGGGGTGCATCCCCGGCAAGCTCTTGCCACCGCCTATCTGGCCGTTGCTTAGGGCCTTGACACGCTGCTGGACGGGTGTCAACTGGGTATAATCTGCCTTTCGGTGCTTTGCCACGTGCTTAGCGAGAGCTACCCAGCCGCTTGAGGCTTCGACACTGCATCGATAAGTGACTGACGTCGTGATGCGGTGGAGCGGTGGCTGGTTAGCTCGTGCCTGCCGGGGGATGGCCTGCCGGGTCTTCTTGAGATGTGCGCGCCTCAGTCCCCGGCAGGCTTCGGGGACGTGGCTGGCGGGTTTTTGGCCCCTCCTGGGCCGTTGTGCTGGTGCTGCCGATGTTTGCTTGGCCCCCTGCAGGTTGTTGCTGCTGGGGTCTGGTTCTTGAATGCTTGCTTGGTGGTGTGGTAGCTTTTCCTGACGGGCTCAGGTCATGAACGCTGGAGGCTTTAATGTCCGTGCACAAGTCAGGGGGAATGAACACCCCTATTTGTATACCGCGACAGAAGCCCCCGGGCCTGAGCCATACGTGTCGCTTGGCACGTTGGGTTAGGCCCCAAACAGTGCACGGACACGCGTCGAAGGAATGTTGTCCTCCCATCCCACGTCCACTCCGCATAATTATCGCGGATCGTGGGGTCGTGGAACAGTAGCTGTTGGAGAGTAAAAAAGAACTGCCAGTAATAAAACGACAGTTTTCCGAAAAGATTGCGAGAGCCAGCCCCCGTGTAGGTCCCCCCCAAATAAAAAGGGCAACGCGCAGGGGTGCTGCTCATCCGCATCCTTTTCTCCGTCCTTCATCTTCCTCCTCAAGGCAAAGAACTGCTCCAGCCGCCACTTCCGGCCCATTGAGCACCGCCAGACCATCTGCCGCCCTTGAAAGCTTCAAGGATGGGGCGGAAGACAGCTGCTAGCAAGGGGAAGCAGACGGCCACATCCGTGGACCTGGTGGCCGAGGAGAGGAAGAATAAAGCGGAAGAGCTGGAGAGGCGGCGAGAGGGAGATCTGGTTATCTCTCCGTCGAGCCTGGATGGGGTTGCCTATATGTGGGGTTGGGCTACGAAGGGACAAGGAGCACCCGAGGTCCTTCTGGACAGCCCCAAGGAGAAGAAGCCATCAGATTCGTACCACTTCTTCTGTGCGTACTTTTACTGCGGCCTTGTTCCCCCTGCTCTGATTTCTTCTGTACCATGATAACGGCATACGGGTTCCACCTTCTGGACTTTACGCCCAATGCAATGGCGTGCATGGCGATCTTTGCCCATCTGTGCGAGAACTTCGTCGGAGTCGCCCCCAATGTGGACTTGTTCACGCACTTCTTCGTTCCTCGGATTGAGGATAAATCCCACTGCTCGGGGAATATAAGCTGGATCCCCCGGGGCAGAAAGGATGACTCGGATTACCTTTCTAGACAACAGCGTGGGAAGTGGGAAGAATGGAGGGGTGACTGGTGCTGGATCAAGGACGACAAGGCCCCCGCGTTCTGCCGGGCGTAGACCGGTTGTGCCACGCGCGACAGCGACTAGGGCAAGTTGGGCCCTACCGATGGCAAGCTCCGCCTGGGGTTGAACAGGATCATTCGCCTCAAGGCTGCTGGGCTGACCATCGAGCATGGGGGGGTAGACTTCCTCCGTCGCCGCATCGCGCCGTTGCAGAAGAGGGACAGGTTTGCGTGGGAGTTTAATGGCCCCGTCCACTGGATGCGAGTGTACCCAGGTCCTGCGAACAACATGACAGCTTATGGCCATGGCTGGCTATGCGATCAGCTGTTCGGCCGCCTGGGGCTGTTCCACTTGCCGGCAGGAGTCGTCCCCTTCCACTGCAACTCTTACCGGGGACAGAGCCTGAACTGGATGCCTGATTGTGATGCCTCCGGTGTTAAGCCTGATTGGGAGCTGCCCACCCTGGAGAGCAAGATGGAGTGGGTCTCCAGCCTGGATGAGAGATCTTCCAAACCGGAGGACAACTTGACCGCGCCAACCACGTCGGCGGAGAGAGCCTTCATCGCCGTTCGGATCGCGGACGACAAGACTGTTAGAACCGCCAACGGAGCAGCCTCCAGAGAAGCAGAGGAGGAGTCCGAGGATGACGGCTCTTCTGGGGAGGAGAGCGGAAATCTTGCTCTGGAGGAGGCTGCCGGGTGGGAGACTGCCGGGGCCAGTGGCTCCCAAGTCGCGGCAACAGGAACCCAAGGAGGGGTCGAGGCGGAGGAGGCGAAGGACCCGGAGGTGGAAGAGGAGGGGCTCGAAGAGGGCCCCCAGGCTCCGGAGCCGGGGTGCCGCCTCCGTCATCGCGCCAACCAAGTACCAACTGCCCCCGGGTCTATGCGAGGTCCCCCGAAGGTGAAGAAGACGACTTCGAAGGGCGGCGGGTGCGAAGTAGCATGCCGCCAATCCTCCCGCCTTTCCCAAGCCAAGGCGTCTCCCATCAAGCGACGGAGGGTTTCAGGGGTGGACCCCAGCCCCCCGTCAAGCCCAAATTCTCTGCCAGGCTCGCCCTTGCTGGAAGTCTCGGCCTCTCCATCAAGCCCTGTCCCTCCAACTCTAAAGAGGGGTCGGTCGACACCACCGCCCGCATCGTATGAGCTGGGCTCAATGCTCCTTGCCTCGGAGTGAGTTTAGTTCATCTAAGCTTCCGTCGAAAGTCTTTAATCTAGATTTTCCTGATTGATCTCGCATGGTTGATCTTGACAGGGATGAGGATGAGGACACTCTTGCGCACAGGGTCAAGAGGGCCAAATCCGTGGCAGGACCGAATTCCGTGGCAGGTATGGGCTCTGCAGGAGACGCGGAGGAGAACCCCGTGTCTAGACCCCAGTCCAGCCCTCTCCGTGAAATCCAAGTGTGGGCCTCGTCCACTGACAGGGATGAGGAAGGATGCCTCCCTTCACCCGACGGGGAGACAGGAGAGGAAGATCGGAGGAAGGCTCGCCAAGAGGAACCTCTCCTCCAAGATTTCTCGTCAACTTTCGCCTGTGAGAAGGCTTCACCGGCAAGGGCCTCCGCCGAAGAGCTTACCCGTGCAAAGGTCATTGCCGAAGGGACAGCGACAGACCGCACGCCAGCAACTGATGTTGCCCGGTAAGGAGAGGTTCTTCCGCAGCAACCTCCATCGGGTATCCCTCTTGCCAGTATTTTTACTTTTCCTGTATCCTCCCTTTACGTGCCTTATTGATTCCTGATTTCCATACTTCTGTTTTATTGCTCTAATCCGCAGCTCCGCTTCTTGAAGAGCCTGAATTGCAGGAAGAGGTAGCTGACATTGGGAAGGACGCTGCCGCGGAGGCGATGAAGACTGCTGTCGCGGAGGAACATGGCCCGGCTGCCGGGGATATTCAGGGGTCCTCAGAAGGAATGGAACAAAATACCGGCATCGCACCTGGCCTGGACACAGTGGTCGAAGAGAAGACTCCCATTCAATCCATGAGGCCTCCCTCGTCCAGTTATCCCCTGGCATCGGCTCTGCAGTCCACCGTAGAGTCACCTGGTGTTGGTCACTGCTCCGCTAAGTCACACAGATCTCGGCTCGCTCTTCTCAGTGGGCAGAGACCTCGATGAAGAAATCAAAAAGATCCTGGCGCCACTATCCCAGAAGATCGAAGGAGCTGATAGCACTGCTGACGATGCCAAGGATTTGGGTTTCCTAGAATCTATAGCAGCAGGGCTTAAGGATGTGGAGAGTAGGTACAGGCTCAAGTGGCAGGCAGTCAAGGAGCAGCGTGACTCGACCGAGCTCGTGGATCAGCAGCTGAGGAGCAAAGGGAGCGAGCTGCAGGATTGGTACAACTGGCAGGTCCATTCTCTTAAGAGGCAGCATGAGATGCTATCCATGGCCAATGAGGACGTTGCCGCCTGGAAGGCTCGTCAGGCGGAGTGTGAGGTGCTTCTGGACGACAGAGAGGAGGGCATCTCCTTCCGAGAAGGGGCCCTTGAGGCTACCCTCCGTGCCAAGGACGAGGAGCTGGAGGCCCGCGTCCGGCAGCATACCGTGGAGCTAGAGGATAGCCACAAGATCACTCTTGACATGCTTTCCTTGGAGTCCGCTGCTCAACCGAAGAAAGTGGCTGACGAGCTAGCTGTTGTATCTGCCGTCAAGGCCAAACTTGAAGTTCAACTGACCAAGTTGACAGATGATCTTGCTGGGAACACCAAGGAGACCGAGGCCCTCAAGGAGGAAGCGCGAAAGGCAGCAACAACTCTGGGAGAGGTGCAATCACAGCTTTCCTCCAAGAGCCAAGGTCTTGATGCTGCCAACGGCACCATTTCTCACATGAAATCCAGGCTTGCTTCCTTGGAGACCGATCTCGAATCTGCTGGGGCTCGCGAGAAGTTTCTGCTAACAGATGTGAACTGCGCGGAGACCCTCCAGAAGGATGCTGAAGAAAAGCTGGAGAACTTAATTGAGCAGCGCGACCTCTGGATCAAGAGCATGGTTGATATCGCCGAGCGCCTCACTGCCCAGATTACCAAGATGAACATGAAGAGTTGGGCCTTCTCTGTGGGCAAACATGAAGCTCCAAGCGTCAAGCTGACACTCTTCTTCGATGGCTTGATCGAGGGGTTGAAGACGTATGAGGAAGATAGGGCTGCCTGCTTTTCCAACGAATCCCGGAAGCTGGCGCGTGATGCCCTCTTCTTGGTCTTGAGCAACCTCGCCTTCTTCCACTGGGATCTCGACCTCTCTGATGGTTTCAAGAAGCTGCCGTCGGGCGCTGACACCTCAGCCGCCGCGGAGAAGGCCGGTCCCCTCACTGACAGGATCCTTAAAATTTCAAGGACCCAGGGGAGCCACCAGAGTTAACTTTAAGCCTTCTTTGTCGCGATGCCGTCCTGTACTTCATACATAGTAGGTATCTCGTATTAGGGCATGCACTTTCTTTATTTTAATGTTTGCTCGAACTGACGTTTTTATGCAAACGTATGCTATCCCCTTCGTTTCCCTTCTGGCGTTCGTATAAATGTTATCTTTGCACATTCTAGTTACCTGCCAACAGCGTGTTGCCGTGATTTCTTTGAGGAACGGGTCCTTATCATTCTGCTGGCAAGGGCATGCTGCCGGCGAGATTAACCTTGGTAGTGTTGATGCTGCCACGCATTTCGTTGAGCAAGCACGAAACAAAACATGGGGGCAAACAAACACGGTAAGGTCTCATCACACGCAAGATTTATCATACGAAACCTTTGGTTCGACGAAGGGACATACAAATGTATATCGTAATAAGAGTTGATATTTGTGCCAACTTAGCTTTTGTCATGGCTTTCCATTTCGTCCCGGCGCGTGCTTATTTACGTTTATGGCCCTTCCCTTTATCCACCGGCACCTTTCCTCTCCGCGCTCCTTACGGTGTGCGTGCAAGCGCATGTTCACCGCTGCCCTGAAAAGAAGGGGACGTGGGAAAGAGCAAAGTGGAGTTACTCGAAGATTCGTTAGACATGAATATAGTCCGCGGCAGGGATATGCCGGGTTAATGTAACATTCATAATCAGCCAGGAATGAAAGAGAAAGCATGCATGGCCGAGCCTTCCCTCCTTTCCTTCGCACCCAACGGCCCCACAGCGACCTATATGTAGGAGGACGGGACCTTGTCGTGGTTCTCCTGCCGGGAGCGTCGACCAGGGGATGCGCTCTAGCATTCGGTTTTGGATTTATCCCTGGCAGAACAAATGCAAGACCGAACTTCATGCGAGATCAGCGACACTAACGATACCGCCGCCGCGCAGAGCTGACCACAGGCGGGGAAGGAGGAGGGAGAAGGGCATAGCCTGGTACCACTTTCTTTCCTTGGCCTACTGGATTACGCCACACCTCCCTAGGGTCAGGCGGACCCATTTCCTTCCGGCGTTCCCTTCTCCAACTTTGGCCGCGGGGGACACGACGGTGGCGCCGCCAGCCCCAGCCATGTATCCCACGACGTCCATCTCATTCGCGACCGCCGCAACGGCCACAACGTCTGCGGCTGCACGCGAAGGAGCCTTTGAAGTGGAGGGATGCGCGGCCGCACTGGACTTTTCTTGGGAGCCATGGATGCAGAAGATGACGATGAAGATCGACTCGCCATTCACGAACTCAGGTTCCCGCAAATGATGCACGCCCCCCTACCTGGCGCGCCAAAGATGTCGGGGCACGGATGCACACGATCACCTACGGGACCAGGGGTCCCTTTGTGGTTCGGCAAGGGGGGTCACGTTGCACAAAGAGCGGAGAGCATGAGACAGCGCGACGATTAGGACGCAGGCATTTTTACCCAGGTTCGGGCTGCTGTGAAGCGTAAAACTCTACTCCTGCTTTTGGTTAATTGATTGAAGGAACAAGAAGAACACGCAGCGCTCAGCCCTGACAAGGGTTGCTGTCGGGGTGACCTACTACGCGAGTACAAGTGTTCAAAGGTTCCGAATCTTGAGCTAGGTTGCCTCAGGCCTCCTTTTATAGCGCAAGGGGCAATCACAATGGAAAAAGAGTCATTATCTATCGATTAGATAGCTTAGAAGAGCTATCGTACCTAACTCTGGCATTTTGGACAAAATACCATGATTACTAGACTAGGTGGCGCTCGGGGGTGCATCCCCGGCAAGCTCTTGCCACCATCTATCTGGCCGTTGCTTATGGTCTTGACACGCTGCTGGACGGGTGTCAATTGGGTATAATCTGCCTTTCGATGCTTTGCCACATGCTTCGCGAGAGCTACCCAGCCATTTGAGGCTTCGACACCGTATTGATAAGTGACTGGCGTCGTGATGCGGTGGAGCGGTGGCTGGTTAGCTCATGCCTACCGGGGTGATGGCCTGCCGGGTCTTCTTGAGATGTGCACACCTCGGTCCCCGGCAGGCTTCGAGGACGCGGCTGGCGCGCATCGGGCCCCTCCTGGGCCGTTGTGCTGGTGCTGCCGGCGTTTGCTTGGCCCCCTGGTTGTTGCTGTCGGGGTCTGGTTCTTGAATGCTTGCTTGCTATTGTGGTAGCTTTTCCCGACGGGCTCAGGTCGTGAAGGCTGGAGGCTTTAATGTCCGTGCACAAGTCAGGGGGAACGAACACCCCTGTTTGTATACCCCGACAGCCCCATCTCGGGAAGATCCCAAGGGATATCAAGACTTGACCTCCACGGAGTGAGACGACTACCGGCTAAGGTGTATCGCTTGTTTGACTTTGGATCTTTGTATCTTGTTTGCTTGAGTGGATTTAGTGGATGTGTGATCAGAGGTCTTCCTTGTGTTCATATTATCTTTTGTGATTTTCTCCCTTCCTCCACCTCCAAGTGTGAAAAGGTCGACACCCACGGGCTTGCCCCATATCAACCTACCTCTTTCCGAGGACGATGTCAGTCTCGGCGATGAGGATTTCATCGTTCCCGAAGACCCGGTTGATCAAGAGCGATTCAAGCGTCAACTGATCGCCATCGCTTGAAGCCGCTAGCTGAAACAAAAGCAAATCAAAGCTGAACAAGACACCCTCAATGACAGATGGACACAAGTCCTAGCTGCCGGGGAAGGGCACGACTATCGATGGCAGGATTAAAATAAAGATTACCCGCGCCGCTGTTTATTGCCAGAATTCGATGATGAGGCCCTTGAACCTGCACTCCCTAGACACACCAAAGATAACCAGCCGGACCACCCCCCTCAAGTATGGGACAGGCCGACTGGCAAAGCGGTAGAAGTACCCGAACACCCCCGCAAAGGACGGAAAGAACCATCGCGACCCGAAGACCCGTTCGACTTACGACACACTCTGAATGCTCACGTAGGACAAACAAGATCCATTTACGGATCCAAAGGATGAACCCCTGCTAGAGGGGATGTGAGTCAAGCTTGGCTCAACCAGAACGATAGAGTTCGAGGACAACACCGGGACCAAACTCAATCCGACCTCCAGCGCGACGTAGCCAGGGTCCGGGGCGCCGCCCACCCGATGTGTTTCACTGACGAGGTGATGCAACACCCGTTCCCCAAGGGGTTCAAACCCGTAAACATTGAACAATAGGACGGCACTACTGACCCGACTGTTTGGATTGAAGATTTCCGTCTCCACATACACATGGCTCATGGAGATGACCTCCACGCCATTAAGTACCTAGCACTAAAGCTCGAAGTACCAGCACGGCATTGGCTGAACAGCCTCCCCGAAAACTCCATCAGGTGTTGGGAAGAACTCGAGATGCCTTCCGCTCTAAGTTTCAGGGCACCTATGTTCGGCCGCCGGATGCTGCGGATCTAAGCCATATCGTTCAACAAGCCGGAGAATCATCCCGGCAATTCTGGAACGGATTCCTGACCAAGAAGAACCAAATCGTCGATTGCTCTGATGCCGAGGCGCTGGCCTACTTCAGGCCATGTAATACAAGGGTTTGGAGGTTCACCGTGTTAAAACGAAGGGTTTGGAGTAACACAAGCCATGTGATATGGGTTTTTTACATTGTTAAACACCGAACATCCAATAGTAAAGGGGGTTAGTGCTCACTCCCCGCATTTAAGCTCTGATGGTTAAGTGAAAGCAATAAAGCCGCATAGTCTGATTGCCTCATTTTCTTCCGAACTACCGGCTCCGGGTACCAAGACGTTTGCTAAGGGTAATAGTGAGGATATCGAAAACACCACTTTTAGTATCTATAGGGGGGGTTGAAGCCAACGACTAGTAACTTTCAGAATTAAAACAACCACACAGGAGTCAAAAGTAACAAAAGCACAGTATGACATATACCATGCAAATTCAAAAACATTAAGATACAATATAGTTTCAACCATTTAATGGAAGGTAGTACTTTCACTCAAGAACTACATCTCTTGGGCATAAAGCTTCTATTGCCCGTGCACCGTCCATAACGGCGGAAAAGTACGGCTCGGGGCGCCTTTGCTCCTTCCTGGGTAGCGGAGGACCGGTAGCCAGTTCGGTGGGCTTCGGCCCTGGCTAATCCACCATTGTCTTTGCAAACGCCATCCGGGCTCCCTCGATGAAGGTAGAGCGAGTCAGGGCATCGACCTGGGGTATGGCAGCGACCAACCTTTGTACCAAACCAAAGTAGCTGCCAGGCAGTGGCTCCGTAAGCCGTAGCCGGATACAGAGATCCTTCATGGCCGGTTCGGCTATGAGGTGGAAATCCATCAGTTGTTTCAGCTGATCGGAGCAAGGAGTGGTTCCTCGGGGGCATGAACCTGCTCCCAGAACAGTCGTTGATCAGCATCCCCTTCTTGGGAGGCATAATGATGCGCCGCAACCGCTGCACTCTTTGGTCGGTCCGCAAACACGCGTGGAGAACGCCACACTCGAATGAGAAACAACAACCTTTTTCCACCAACGGGGCATTGCAATAAGTATTGCTTACCACTCGCAATATACTTTATTTGGTGGAGTTCCTTCTCATGGCGCTGCACCTCCATGCGTGCCTCCTTGAGGGTTGTAGAGTTCAAGGACAGCTCGGTAGCTTGCTCCTTGTTCTTCCGCTCACAGGCCTCACACTTACAAATGGCGTCCTTGAGCTCTTGTTGTACTTCCACAACCCTGGCTTCATGCTTGTTACTTTCAGATTTTGCCGAGAACATATCGGCAGCCGCCTTATGTTTGGTGGTCTCCTGCTTCGCCTTTGACAGCTCGGCCTTGAGATTCTCGATCTCCGCGGCAACGACTGCATTGGGCATCAGCATACTCCATTTTTCAGGATACAACCATAAAAATTCCTCGCTTATATAAGGAAAATAACGACATCAGTCCAGTTCGGACTTACCTTGTGCGTTGTCAAACCGCTTGTTAAGGCGGTCGAGCTCGTCTTCGGAACTTTTCAGCTTCTGATTCATCTCGGCCAACTCCACAACACTAAGGGATGTGGTCACCGGAATAGCCTATATAGATAATTAACACATGTCAGATTCCCAAGTCATTGGATTATAAGATCCTCTGTCCGGATGTTTTTCACATTCCAATGGAGTCTTGGGGGCTGCGACTAATTTAAAAAAAAGAATTTTACTTCGTATTCTTATCACATTCGACCCCCGCGTGAGTTTTTCCAAACTCACACAGGGCTCACGGGCTACTAAGTATGGCAATTGCATATAAAACCAAACATACTTTCAAAAATGGTGCCATACTATGTAAATTACCTTGAAGCGTGCTAGCAGGCTGCCGAAGGATTCTTTCAATCTGTTGTCAACAGATTGAATACCTTGTAATGCCGCGCCCAGGAGGGCGCGGTGCTCTTTGGCGTTGGAGGAATCATTTAGACCCCCCTCCATCATGGCCGTCCACCCGGATTGAATCTGCTCTCTTACAGGCAGCACCGGGTGCGGCATTGTGGTTTCTCCCACTGGACAAACCTACGCAGATGACTCCGAAACCTTTGAGGGATCTGGAGCCAATTTGGGGAAAGCTCGTGTTGACTGAGCTCTCCCTCCTTGTGTGACAAAAGGAATTCACCCCCTGTTCTTCGGCGGCCGAGGTATTAACCCTGGCCATAGTATCATCACACCTGCCCCACACCTCCTTGGCGGCTGGGGGAGGGGAGTTATGGGATGCAGTCCTGCTCTCTCTCCGAGTTTTGATCGACAGGGAGCTCGCGCATCGGACTATAATGAGGAAAAAAGCACATACACGGTCTGTTATAAAACCTTTAGAAGGGATAAAAATGCTGAATTAGGTGAATTCATACCTTTGCGATTGGGGTTTGACCCTGAGGGTCCTTCGAGGGACAACCTCAAAATTCTCAGACTCCTCGTCCGAATCCGGAATATCATCGAGCAAGGCCACCTTGGGCATGCATGGTCTTTTAGGGGAGGGAGCTGGGTCACCCTCAGAGCCTTCAGACACTTCCCTTTTCTTGGCGTGGGAAGAATCGTTCTCCTCCCCATCCTGCTCCATCTATCCTTCAAGAGTAGAGGGAGCGTGCGCCTCCTCGGATGTTGTGTCCGAGGGGCCCTTTGATCTGAGACCCCCTCGGGACTCCTTATTATCTTCTTTCTTCTTCTCCCTCCTCTTCAGTGCCGCTTATGGCTTTTCGGCCGGCGGCAAAGCATGACTTGAACTACATTCGGTAGTTCGATATTCTTATTATCCACCAAGGTGGTGATGTACCTTTGCAAGGTCTTCACCTCCGCGGCAATCCCCCAATCGAGCCCCTTCTTCATCCATGATACTAGTCTGGTGGGAGGTCCAGATCTAAATCTGGGAGGTGCCTCCCATCCTTCTTCGCGTGGTTTGGTGATGTAGAACAACTCCCATTGCTAGACATTGACGGTGTCTATAAAATAACCGTCCAGCCATTGAACCAAGAGGAGCTTGCTCATCATCACTCCCCCGCAGTTGGCCTGCTCGCCACTAACAACTTTCGGCTTGATGTTGAATATCTTCAACCATAGGCCGAAGTGGGGTTGAACCCGAAGAAAGGCTTCGTAGAAAGTAATGAAGGAGGAGATATGCATAAAAGAATTCGGGGGGAGATCATGAAAATCTAGCCTGTAGTATAACATAAGACCCCTCACAAAGGAGTGGAGGGGGAAGCCTAAGCCCCGGAGAAAGTGAGGAATGAAAACTACCCTCTCGCCTTCTCTAGGTGTGGGTATGGCCTGGTTATTCTCCGGGGCTCGATGGGCGACGTTCGCCGACAAGTAGCCGGCAAGCTTCAGTTCCATAATGTCCTTCTCGATGACCTTGGAGACCTCCCACTTGCCCTTGGAGCCCGCTCCCGCCATGACCGAATTGAGTAAGGGTTCGAGTGGTTCGGGAGGAATGGGGTTGGAAGCTCTAGGCTTAGGAGGGAGATGGCAATGGGGAATCTGGAAGAGCGTAGTAAAGGTCTTGGCGGACGTTTCGTTTTATAGGCCGTTGAAATACCAAGAGCCTAAGATGCGCCGTAGACCTCGCCACTTCCCGATGAATCATGCAGTTATGCAGTCATGGGATAACCCAAATCATAAACCATACCTTCGGAAAGGCCGGACACGATCTCCATATTAATGAGACGTGTTGATTAAAAATGAAAACTGCCTCGAACCGCGATTTGAGCTTTATGGGGACTGGTCAACAGTAACGTTCAAGTTGTGACCTTTCAGTAGAAAGTTGTCAGTAAGAATCACTATTTTTGCTTGGACGGTTGGCCTTCGAGGCTAAGTTATATATTCGAAGTCATGAAATATTCACTGGCTGAATTGTCGTCAGTGGAATTTGAATTCAAGGTGAAACACACCTCGCAAGCCAAAGACTACAAGAACAGGAAGCTGTTGGGCGTCAAGACTACGACATAGGAGGTTAGTCTGGGGGATACTTAGGGAGTCTGGGATTAAGGGGTCCTCGGGCTGCTGGCCGATCCCTGCTGATGGGATAGTGGGCCGCCTTGTGATTGTCAATGAAGGTCTGGACACAATAACCAAGATGGAATCTCTCAGGTCGTGACGTGCACTCCAAGTACAAGACGATGGGCTTGTCATATTCCTTTCCTGATGTGACCGACATTGTGTAACCCTAGATACCCCTTGGGACTATATATAAACCAGAGGGTTTTAGTCCGTAGGACAAGTTAAGCTCATTACTCTTAGGGTTTAGACCACATCATACGATCTCGAGGTAGATCAACTCTTTACTCGATACCCCATATTCAATGCAATCAAACCAGGACGTAGGGTTTTACCTCCATTAAGAGGGCCCGAACCTAGGTAAATATCGTCTCCCTTGTCTGCTGTAACCCATCAAACCAAGATCCACAGTTCGGGACCCCCTACCCGAGATGTGTCGGTTTTGACACCAACACCATGCTTACAAATATCAATATAAACAAAGTACGAACAACTCCAGTTTAATCATCTCATCAATTCAATCGACTTAGCTCAAGCATCTCCTTTGTCACACACACCCAAGTTTATAAAACACTGGACATAGATTAAGAAGGACCACCAACAGTCCTTGACCGTGGACATGGCTATTCGAATAGTTTGACACACTGCAGAGTTAGCAGCTTTACCCACAAGACTTGGGGAAATTCCATGTCATCCATGACTCGCCTCGTATTACATACCCGAGGTAAGCAACCGAACAATGCATTTCCCTTGTCGATACTAAACAAATAGTCCACTCATTGGTACCCATCCCTTATGATGTACATCACACGTACCATCCATGAGGGGACACAACAGTGTGCTCGGTGTCTGTGAAAACAGCCATAGTCGTCCATTCAGGCACAACCCCGTATCGAGAGTGACCACGCCACTCCCGCCACTTGTAATGCGGGCTCTCTGCTAGAACCAACCAAAGTAATCAACAAAGCCCCATCCCATAAGGGGTAGTGTGGTCATACATGTAAGGTTGGGAAGGTCAGTAGATCTTAATTCTAATCCGTTTTCAAAAACACACAAACAATTTTCCACATGTCGGTGTACTAAGAAACGAGGCCCTTAGCACCCTGACTTGTGCAGCAGACACCCGCAGCCTCCAGACCGGCAAGATCTTGCCGGGCAGAAGCATTCCTCCAACTACACAAAGCAAACGACCAAGTAACCCAGCAAGACGCCTTGTCTTGGGCTCAAAGGCGAGCGCCCCCGTCAAGGACTCCGCCAGCCAACACCTAGCTCCACGTCACCGAGATGGTTGTTTACATTGGCTATGTGTTGAGTGGGCAGGCGGTTAGGTGGAGCTGGTCAGGGCGCATGGCAGCATGAAGGGATTTACAGCAGCTTTAACGACACCCATCCCGCAGCGTGGCGAAAGAATAGAAGGTAGCTGGGCGGATGACACAGAAGGAGATGCAGTCCTTGCCGGGAGACATCGGCATCTTGACACCTCACGGCGCATTCAGTGCGCCTATCCTAGTCCGTCAAGCTTAGGTATTTCCCACTACCACCTCTCCTAACACTCTGGTAGAGGGCAGTATCCACTGTTTACCAGATGTAACAACCATTTTGCCACTGTGGTAGCCCCTTGTCTATAAAAGAAGGCCCATGACTACCTTTACAAAGGCCGACACTCTGTTCATTCTACACGTGTAGCTGCACTCCCAAGGCACCACTCGTCGGGGTTGTTGCGCCCTGTACTATGAACAATCATAAACCACCAAAACACAGGACATAGGTTTTTACGCTCCGGTGGCCCGAACCAGTCAAAACCCTCGCATACACAGGAATCAGTGATGCTCTTTGCGCGTTAGAGCCCTTACTACCGAACCATGAAGGGGCGTTGCCGGTCCCATAGATCGTCGTACCCTGACATCTTTGGCGCACCAGGTAGGGACTTCTCTTGTGTGAACCTTCACTGATCTCTGTGCATCTTCATCAGCAGCTTCGTTGACGCCCATGTTCCCCAAGAAGGCCAAGGGCGCGGCAACACCTGCTGCAACCACATCCGAGCTACCATCTCAGGTAGTCGTCGGCAGCGGCGATGAAGGCGGCCCCCCATGCTCACCACACTGGTGAGCACATCAACAACACCGTGCGAAGCTCCGTGAGCTGCGACCCGGACCCCGCTGTCATAGAAACACGGGATGCGCTGACGGCGCCGGGGGCTGATGCCGAGGCGGCGGCGGCCGCGGTGGCGACAAAGAAGACAGCACCCCCGCCACGCCCTTTGCAGGACGACCATGACCAACACCCCGAGGCGGCAAGCCCGGGCGGCACGCGAACAAGACCCCCGTGCGTCCCTCCCAAGATGTGCAGGTCCAAGCTCGACAGCAACCTCCTGGGGAAGATGGGCGGCGTGCGACAGCACGGGCAAACGCACCTCCTCACACCATCAGAAGTGTCGGAATCGGGGCTCCGCAGACCCAAGAAGGTTCGAACACTGGGGTGCACTTGCTCTCCTGCCATACTCTATTTGGCAACCTCACGGTGACTCTCCGGCGGCCTAAGCTAAGGAAGGTGAACAAGGACACATAGAGTTTACCCAGATTCGGGCCACCTCACGATGTAAAACCCTACTCCTGGTTGGTGGATTGCTTGCGGTGGAAGATGAGTAGAAGGCATGTTCTTGCCCAACGAAAAGGTCTCCCCCTGCGGGGGCTGGTTCCCCCCCCCCCTTATATTGGCTCCGGTCCTCTTCCCCCGAAAAATATCAGGCGGGAAGGGTTGCCACAACGACCATTTTTAAAGGGGACAGGGTCACAGCTTATCCTGACAAAAGGTGGTCCTCACCTGCTAAAGTTCCCCGTCATGACGCGCTCGTGGGCTCGGGGGTGACATCCGTCCCGCCGAGCCCCCGGTCCTGGTCTTCTAGCATGGAAGAGGAAACCTTTGGGGGGTGCTTTGGGAACCGCGGGCTGGCGCTGCCCCTCTATCGCCAAAGAGGGGATCCTCGCCGTTTGCGCCTGCTGTCGCTGCGGCTGGCACCGTTTGGCACAACATGCGTCACCCATATGCGGGTACGGAGTTGCGGGGCCCGGCCCGGCTAGCGCCAGGCGGACCTGCCTCCCGAGGGCGCCGTGGGGAGACTCGTGGGGGGATCATGCGAGGTGCTTGGTGGTGATGTCGCCTTGCGCCTCACGAGGCACTGACCCTCGCGAGGCCCGACTCTTTGAACCCTGCGGGTGGGGCCACCTAGTGTTCAAGGCAGTCTTCGCGTCTTGGGCCGCAGGCAGACAGGCATGGACACTCCCAGTCCAAGGGGCCCGACAGTAGCCCCCGGGCCCGCACCGTGGTGGGCCATGCGTGTTGGGGAGGTCGAAGTGATGCGGGCCCCATCGCCTATGGGCCAGGCGCGACGCATGGCGTTCGGTGGGTCGTGCGTCGCCTCCACTCCCCCACTACGCTCCGGGAACTGCCCGCGTCGGTCATAAAAACTCTTTCCCCTCGGCTTCTCTGGTACACCTCCTCCCCTTACCATTTCCTGCTTCTCGCTCCCTCGCCCAATCTTTGCCCCCCTTTCTCCTTTGTGGTCATGGCGGCGAGGCAGGACGCTGCGAGCAACGGAACGCAGGCGGGGCCTTCTACGCCGCCCTCGTCCTCCGGAGGCAGCGGGGGTCGGCGCTCGGCGCCACCTCCGATGTGGTGGCGCTGGTTTGCCAACGACGAGTAAGTGTTCCACTATCTTGGTCCCTTCTTGCACCTTAATCTCGGTCGGCGAGTCTAACTGCCGTGACTCCCAGAGCACCCACGCCCAAGAGACGGAAAAGGGCCTCGCCCGATGCATCCTCCCTTGCGTAGCCTACTGGCGGGGTCTCCGCCCCTTCGCCCGGCCCGGCGAGGCCCGGGGGGCGTGCACCTCGCGCCGCCACCCATATTGTGCCAAACGTCGAACGCGAGGCGGAGCTGGCTCGCAGTGAGGCTTCCGTCGCGGAGAGGGTGGCCGATGTGCCCCTCCGTGAGCGAGAGGCCAACTGGACGCATTCGATCAGGAGGTGGAGCGCGAGCGCCTCGAGACCTTGGAAGGTCAAGCCCTCGCCGACAAGGTTACCCAGGCGGCAGTGCGCGAGGAGGCTTGCATTAGCGCCGACGCCAGGGTGGCTCAGGAGCGGCAGGCCGGCTTGCAGGAGTATCACGACGAATTGGCCCGGTAGGAGGCCCGCCTCCAGCTTCGGTGCGACTGCCTCCAGGGAGAGGTGAGCGCACTTCGGGCCCGGCTCCTGGTCGTCGAGATCGATCTCCAGGGCGCCCTCGCGAGCAAGTAGGATGCCAAGGCAGAACTGGCGCCACTGCAGGCTCAGGTCAGAGAAGCCTCCGACACCATGCAGCTAGCCCATGACGACGCGGCGCGGGCGCGCATGATGGAGGCGCAGCGCTCTCAGCAGTTCCAGGGCGTCACGGGTCGCGCGGGCGGCATGCTCCGTCGCTTCGTCAGGGACATCCAAGATCTTCCCCGCATACTTGGTGATGGCGACTACCTCGACTTCTTCTCGAAGGTGGTGGAGGTGCTGGAGTCAGGCATGTCCAGGGTGGAAGAGGACATTGAGTCGAGCACGCGCGACCTCCTGGACTGCGCCCTGACGCGCGTCTTTTCCAACCTGCGCTGCCACGACCCCGCCTTCAACCTCTCCAGCGTGATGGACCCGGTGCCTGAGGCGCTCCAACGCCCCATCAGGGAGGAGGTGCGCGAGCACGTGGAGTCACTGGTTGGGCGGTTTGCCCAGGACGCGCCCTCCGGGGAGAGCGGAGGCCTTGGCGCTGCGACTTCCGGCGGCCACGACGAAGACGATGCTTCGTCCACTTAAGTTTTTATGCTTCTCTCTGTAATGTTATGGATCACCAGGCCCCGTGCGGGCGAAAGACAACTGCAAGTTACTTTTCCTTAAATTGGTAACCACTTACCGTATTTTAGTCGCCCTCCTCCCCCTCGCGGGGTCTTGTTCTTCCTTCTATGCTGCCCCCATGCCCCAACTGGGTGGGGGCCAACCAGTGGCGATCTTTGCATGGTCGATGGGGTTCACGAGCCCCCGTGCCAAAGGGCTGAGACCAGCGTGGTCGATGGAGACTCATGGTGTGCGGCGCTCGAAGTTCCTGCCCTTGGCGCACGACGCGACGTCATGCGACAGCCCCTGAGGTCTGCAACATCTAGCCCGTGCCTTGCCCGGCCGTTGTCCCTCACCCGTCCTTCCTTGGCAGGTTCTCCCGCAGGGTGCTCCACCCAGGGGTTCATGCGCTCGCCCGCCTACGCTCGGGCCCCGTGTATAGAAGTGCGTTGCCCGACGTCCTTGCGAGGTGGCGAAACATTCGCGGCGCGCACAAGGGCGGTCCCCAGGTGTGGGCCCGCTTCTCATAGCCAACCGCGCCTGGGCTAGCGCGGTCTGCCGAGTGCGGGCCTCGTTCCCCTTTCATTTGATGAACCCGCCTAAGCAACGTCCCTGAGGCAGTTCCAAGGCGCAGCCTCGCGCGAGGTGCTGTCGAGGCCCCTAATGATTGTTGTCAGCGCGAGCCGCCGTTGTGGGGCCCTTGTGGGGATCCGGCCTGCTGAGCTTGTTGGTGGGCCAGGTTCGGCTGGTGGTGCATGCTTCCTCTTGGGCCACAGGTAGCCGGGCCCAGATGGCCCTGGTCTCGCGGACCTGGCGGTGCGACCCATGGGCTCATGGCGGTTGCAGCTCCTCCAGCGGGGCGAGGTCGGAGCAGCACGGGCCCGAACCGCCTGAGAATTCGTAGTACGTGGCGCACCATGAGGCATGGGTCCCTTCCACTCCCCGCGACGCCTCGGTAACCGCCCAGGCTGCATATAAGTGGGAGGGGATGAGTCCCTTAGCCCATCCTCCTTGTCTTCGGTCTCTATCGCCATTTGCCACCATAGCAGTGATGGCGCCTGTGCGGAAGCTCTCCTCCGCCGAGAAGGAGAAGGCGGTGATGGATGAGGCGGCCACGTCGAGGCCAGCGAGGGGCGGTGGCTGTCGTCGTGCGTCCATCGCTGCGCTCGAGGCGCCTCGTCGGGGGGGGGGGGGGCGACCTTCGCCGGTGGTCCACGTCGGCTCGAGCAGCCGCGGAAGGAGCCCCGCCCGTGGATGCGGGCGCGGCGGGCGAGGTCAATGGGATGGTGCGGCCTCCCGGCCGCCCCGGCCGCGGAACCACTCCGCCGACGCGGTCCGCGAGTTCATCGTGAGGGTGAAGGGTAGGCCTCGCACCTGGCTCCGGCTCCCAGACCCCTTTGGGCGGGGGATGGAGGGACACGCTCCCCTGGGCCTGTGGCTGCAGCCGGACGGCTGCTCCAACGGGTCTTCCTGGGTGGGGACGAAGTTCAACCCACTCGGCTTCATGTTTTTAAAGTGCGGGTGGAAGTCATTCGCCCTTGCCCGCGGCCTGCGGGAGGGGCACGTCCTTCACTTCAAGTTTGACGGGGCCTCCACACTCTTCATGAAGATCTTCGGGGAGGCCAGTGATCGCCTGGACTGCTGCATGGAGAGCAGCAGTAGCAGCAGTGGTAGCTGCTGCAGCTCCTCCTCCGGGGAGAGTGGGAGTGATGATGACTCCAACGGCACTTCCTGCATCCGCATCAAGGAAGAGGACTCTGACTAGGCGTCATGGCGTCAGGTTCGGGATCTCCAGAGGAGCCGCGGGAGTTCAGCTCCTCCTTTGTGTTGTTTTTCCTTCCCTGTAATGAACATGCTAACCCCGCGGGGGTGCGCAAAAAAATGGGTTATGTCCCTTGTGCCTCAAATTGAACACTTTTGGGTTGAAAATTAGCTTCTCCTCCTTGCCCTGACGCTATGCGTTGCCGGGGCTCAGCCCCCGGCCGCATCTCAGTCGCCGCTGGTATAAATGGTCCTGCCGCGTGATGGTTCTTGGGGGAGCCTCCCTGGGGAGAAATCCTGCGTGAAAGCATTAGCTCCTAAATAGAAACGCGCTTACCGGTTTACACTTGGGCGTCGCATGAGGAAGATAGGCACCACGCACCTTGGTAAGGTGACACGCGTGTGTTTATGTCCACGAGCCAAAACCCAGTGCTATGGGTCCCAGCGTTGCTAGGACTTGCCCAAGCGCAAGCACCGTGCCCAGCCCCCGCGCGTGTGATGCCCAAGGGGGGCGGTGGGCGTGTGCCCTGGGAGGGGCCGGTGGTTTCCGAAGCGGGGACCATTTGCCTCGAGGCTGTTACGGCCCCCGCCGCGGGGTTTGTTCCTGTCTCACCTAGCGCGGAACATGGGGCTTCCACTAGGCATGTGCGGGAGTCCTCCCAGGGCCGAGAGGGGGCCCTTTGGGAGGCTCCGGGGCGTGTACAACCCCAACCTCATTATTACGTGAGAGTGTCACGGGCGGCGATTTAAAAAGAAGGGTCGGATACCCCAGGCACACGGCTCCGGAGCTCCTTCCTCAGTTCTTCTTCCACCACCGCGGAGCATGGGGCTTCCACTAGGCGTGGGCGGGAGTCCTCCCGAGGCCGAGGGGCGGACTTTCAGGAGGCTCCGGGGCGTATACAACCCAACTCATTCTTCCGTGAGAGTGTCACGAGCGGCGATTTTGAAGGAGAATAGGATACTCCAGGCACAAGGCTCAGGAGCTCCTTCCCCAATTCCTCAGGTGGCTTTACGCCTGGTTTCCAGCACGGGTGCGCGTCTCACGACCCATAATATGGGCGCGGGATGCACCACGCGATCATCATGGTGCTGCGCCGGGGTGGCGGGGCACCCGTCTAGGGACAGCTTTACCCCCGCCGCTCCGAGCCATGCCCCCATTACCCGCCCATGACGGTTCTCTGGGAGGGCGGGACACCAAAGACCTTGGTGAGATGACTAGCATAGGTGGCCAGCCCGTGAGCCAGAGCTTGGTCATTTGGATTTCTCAGCGCTATGAGGACAAGTCCTGGCGCAGACGTCGTGTCCATCCCTCCCCCACGGAACCGTCGAGACGGCGGCACAGGGGGTGAAGATCCTGCGGGGACGAGATGCTACACTTGAAAGCTTGAAACAAATGGCACAATCTTGATAGGGGTTAACTGATTCATTACATAACAAGGAAGTCCCAGCTCCGGGGTAACGAAAAGTACAAAGAAGGGGGTACCGGGGGTCGCCTGACTCGAACAAACCACAAAAATAACCTGGCGGCCACGCCGTTGTGGGAACATCAGGCCGTTTCTTGACGCGCGTCGTGAGGGTTCACCCTTTAGGGGCGGGCTGGCTCCTGAGGTTTCGGAGATCCTGGGGGCTCGGGGCCTTGGTGCCACGTGAGGCGCCATCGCAAACTGCGCCAGCCTTTGGAAGACGGCGCCGGCGTTCACCAAGCCGAAGGGCATGCGAACGCGGTGGGCGGCGACGTGTAGCGGGAAAAGGCCTTGAGATCTGGCCCGGTTAAGGCCCGTGATGTCGACGCACATGCGCGTTTCGCCGCGCTCCTGGCGGCACTCCTCTCGTATCCTGACGTCTTCTTGGTCGATGAGTTCCCATGACGCCGGCGCCTGGCGCTGCGTCCCTTGCCTCCGGGGGTGCGCCACGAGGCACGCCTCAAAGCGGTGCCCGAGCACCTCCCTTGTTACATCCTTGGCTTTGACGAGGCTCAGGGCAAGCAACAACTGCTTCTTCTTCGGGGGCGCAGCCATTACAAGCCCAGCTCCCCCCTCGTCGTCGGGAGTCTCGGCCGCGACCGCCCTGTAAGCCCGCTCGAGGGAACGGACTGCGTCTGTCTCATCGCAGGTGATGGTGATGACGCCATAGGGGCCCAGCATCTTGAGGACGTTGTAACCGTGGTGGGCCACTGCCATGAACTTGGGCAGGGCCGGGTACCCCAAGATAGCGTTGTACGGGAGACCGATGTGCGCAACGTCGAAGTCGATGAGCTCGGTGCGGTAATTATCACATGTGTCGAATGTGATGGGCAAGCGAACCTGTCCTATGGGGACGACGGAACCACCGGAGACGCCGTGGAACGGCCGGCTGGGCGACAGGTCACGGTAGAGAACCTGGAGGGTTCTCGAAGTTCTCCACGGAGAGCACGTTGAAGCCAGCGCCTCCGTCGACGAGGGTCTTGGTGACGGATACGTTACAGATGACGAGAAGGCTTGGGCTTCGTCGAGGATGCAGGCCGCCATGCGAGGCTCCTGGCCTTCCCAAAACCATCCGCCAGACAAGCCACTGCTCCTCTCCCCTGGCGACGGCGGCTGCGCCGGCAGGGCCGCGGCATCCTGGAGGCGGACCCCGTGGGGCCGTCCTTGCCGGGCGTCCTCCCGAGGCCGCCCGCGCCCATCGTCACCGCGAGGCTGCTCACGTTGGTCTTGGTGAAGGTTGTTGTTGCGGTTGTTCCTCCTGCTCCCACCACTGCCTTCCCCGCGACCGGTACCGCGGATGCTACGGCCCTGACACCAGCCGGTGCGCTCCCTACGGGATGGCCCGAATGCCCGACAGCCCCCCGTGTAGTGGGTGTGTACGTTGTGGTGAGCGTAGAACATTCCGCCGCCTCCCCATGGGGCGTCGCTACCAGGGCCGGCCTACAGGCCGCAGCCGGTCACTGGGACTCAGAGGAGAAGGAGGAAGGCGCGAGGCAGGCCCTGCCCAGGCCCGCCGTACTGAGGCCCGACCAGGTCGGCGCCTGTTGGCGGGGGAGGCCCGCCGCCCACGCTTCCTCCTTCCGCCGCCGGGGCCCGGAGTGGGCGGTAGGGCGCCAGAGCCCTCTTGGCGACGGTGACGAGTTCGGCGATGTGGTCCACCTAGGCATCATGGCCCCAGTCCGTCGGGTGGCGTAGGAGCCACTCGCTCGCAATGAGTAGCGCGTCCTACGCGCTCAGGTCTCCCACATGAACGCGGGTCGGGGGAAATGCGACAGGGTGGTTATCTCGCCGCGCAGGGGGCCGCGAGCGGTCCCGCCGCTCGCGAGCGTCGCAGTCATCGACGGCTTCATTCGCGGCCTGGTGAGGGCCATGGCGCTCGTTCGGCAAACGCGCGCTGGGCGGGTGTCAACCATTAGGACGGCGCGAGTGGGAACGAGGCGGAGCTGGAGAGCAGGAGCGCACCTCTACCTGGCACGCCAAATGTCGGAATCGGGGCTCCGAAGACCCAAGAAGGTTCGAACACTGGGGTGCGCTCGCTCTCCTGCCCTACTCTACTTCGCAACCTCACGGTGACACTCCAGCAGCCGGAGCTAAGGAAGGTGAGAAAGGACACACAGAGTTTACCCAGGTTTGGGCCACCTTGCGATGTAAAACCCTACTCCTGCTTTGTGGATTGCTTGCGGTGGAAGATGAGTACAAGCCGTGTTCTTGCACAACCGAAAAGGTCTGTCCCCTGCGGGGTCTGGTTCCCCTGAAAAATATCAGGC
Organism: Elymus sibiricus; assembly: GCA_039707655.1. Lineage (NCBI taxonomy): Eukaryota > Viridiplantae > Streptophyta > Magnoliopsida > Poales > Poaceae > Elymus > Elymus sibiricus. The sequence goes on along the minus strand of CM077669.1, from coordinate 200,644,588 downwards.
GGGAAGGGTTGCCACAACGGCCATTTTGAAAGGGGACAAGGTCGCAGCTTATCCTGACAAAAGGTGGTCTTCGCCTGCTAAAGTTCCCCGCCGTGACGCGCTCGTGGGCTCGAGGGTGACATCCGTCCCGCCGAGCCTTCCTGGTCTTCTTGCACGGAAGAGGAAACCTTTGGGGGATGCTTTGGGAACCCGCGGGCTGGCGCTGCCCCTCTATCGCCAAAGAGGGGATCCTCGCCGTTCGCGCCTTCTGTCGCTGCGGCTGGCACCGTTTGTCACGGTGTGCGTCACCCATGTGCGGGTACGGGGTTGCGGGGCCCGACCCGGCTAGCTCCAGGCGAACGCCCCTCCCGAGGGCGCCGCGGGGAGCCTCGTGTGGGGATCCTGTGAGGTGCTTGGTGGTGATGTCGCCTCGCGCCTCAAGAGGAGCTGACCCACGCGAGGCCCAACTCTTTGAACCCTGCGGGTGGGGCACCTAGTGTTCGAGGAAGTCTTAGCGTCTTGGGCCGCAGGTAGACGGGCCTGGACACCCCCAGTCCCAGGGGCCCAACAAGAAGTAAGAGCGCCACCCATTCCTTGAACCGCTCCCTGCCCAAAACCGCGAAAGAAGCTCTGGCGCAAGCACATCTACTGCTAAACTTTCCGCCTACGCCAGAGAAGATGGATGACTGGAGGGAGACTATAAAGAGGTTGCCGAGCTTCACGAACCGCGACAAGCCAGAGGGAGCAGGACCATCGCACTGGGAGGCCCAGCCACCGGCCACAACGCTGGCGGGGCACCTACGGTCCAGTCTCCTATGCAGCGAACCTCCCGCCGGACCTAAATACAAGACGAGGTGTCCTACGCCTCGCCGGACCCGTGGCGGAACCAATATCAGCGCCATGTCCTGAAGGATAGGCGCAAGGAGGACGCCTGCACGACCATCACGAGGCGGCGCGAAACTCGCCATCAATCCGAAGGCCGCGCGGACCCTGCCATCGATGAACCCACACCGGGAGTGCCCGGCAGCCTACCCTACGAGGTGGGATGCCCGGTGTTCACTCGTGAGTTGCGGCAGGTTCGCTGGCCTTCCAGCAGGGCCATCAAACCCGGGCTGCCCAACAAGTATGACGGCAAGATCAGTCCTTCAGAGTTCCTCGGCATGTACACCATCGCCGTGCAGGCCGCTGGGGGACGGGACGAGAAGATACTCGCTAACTACTTCCCGCTGGCGCTCAAGCCCAACATGAGGAGTCGGTTGATGAACTTGCCGGAGGGGTCCATCTCATCGTAGGCGGATCTGTGCAACCAGTTTGTTGGCGCATACCATGGGGGCCACCAGCTCCCAGGGCAGCCCAGCGACTTGCATGTGCTTCCCCAGAGGGACGGCAAGATCCTCCGCAAGTACATTCAGAGGTTCAGCCGCATGCAGCATGACATCCCTGACATCCACCCCACCGCCGTGATTGCCGCATTCCACACGAATGTGCGCAATTGGCGGATGCAGGAGGAAATGAGCATTAACAAGGTACGAGACGTCGTTGAGCTATACGCTCTGCATGACAAGTGCGTGCGCCGAAGAGGGGAGAAGACTCCCCAGAGAAGACGCTGGCGTGGAGGTCGACTCCGACGACAATGACGCGTCAGCCGCGAAGAAGAAAGGCCGGAAGCGCAATAAGAAGCACAACGGAAAGGTAGTAATGGCCGTTGAAGGGGCCGGCAAATCAGACTCCGCCAAGAAGGCCATGTCTGAGGGGTCTGGCAAAAATGTTGCCGCGTGCTCCGGAGATGACGAGGCCACGGCATGGGGGATGGCCAGTGGGCCATACTACAAGATCCATCGCACCAAGAGCCACGACATCAAGAGCTATCGCCAAGTAGAACAACTTGCCAAAAAGGAGAGGCAAAAGTATGAAAGGCGCGACAAGATGAGAGGTCAAGACGGTGCAGGTGGCTCCGGCAAGAAAAACAGCGGTGGCCGTGGCGGGCGCCGCGGCAAGGCCAAGCAGCAAAAAGAGAAGCCTACTAGAGGCCGAGACAACAAATCTGATGACGACGATGACAACGTGAACGAAGGCGAGTCCAAAGACCCGGAGTTCCAGAAGGCTGTGGATGCCATGTGCGTTGATGGAGGCGCATCTTTGCACTCCTTCACTAGCAACTCAAGCAATGGGTCTGTGAGATCAATGCAACAGAACCAGCGGCAGAAGCAAGGAAACTCCTCAAGTTATCCAACACTCCCATCATCTTTGACGCAGAGGACCACCCTGACCGCATCACTACCATCGGGTGTGTGCCGTTGTTGGTATCGCCAACAATACGAATCCTCAAGGTCACCAAGATGCTGGTCAATAATGGGGCCGGGCTGCATCTGATTTTCCCAGACGTGATCAAGCGTCTACAGATCCCTGACTCAGATCTCAAGCCGATGGCATCTTTCCAAGGGGTCAACCCGGGAAGCTCTCAGCCAAAGGGAAAGATAACTCTGTCAGTCACATTCGGCACCGAGCTCAACTTCAGGACGGAGAAGATCGTCTTCGACGTTGCGAAGATGTCACTGCCGTACAATGGAATCCTGGGCCGACTGGCGCTGGCAAAGTTCATGGCGGTGTCTCACCATGCCTACAAAACGCTCAAGATGCCAGGGCCGATGAGCGTCATCACCATCCAAGCTGACAACAACAATGTGGTCCTCCGGATAAACAAGCTCTTCCGGGAGATAGTGGCAGCGTCTGCCGACGAGGCACTCGCTCCTGCCGGCAAGGCTCCCGGGGGGAAGAACAAGGATAAGAACTCTGGCTCTAGAGAGTCTCGTAAGAACTCCGGGAAGCGCAAGGCAGAGTGTAGCACACCCATCGAGGATTTACCAAAGATCTCTGCTGCCAGGAGCAAGAAAGACAAGGTGACCATCCCCAAGACGAAGCAAGTGGCTCAAGTGGCTGGCGGGAGAACGGCGAGGGCGGCACTTTCACCATAAGTGCCACCCTTTATAGCAAATAGGAAAGCGCGCTCGTCGCCTTCCAGCGGGCGAATGTCGATGTGTTTGCCTGACAACCATCCGACATCCCCGGTTTTCCCAGGGAGGTGATTGAGCACCACCTTGTCGTTTGTCCCCACGCGTGCCCCGTCAAATAGAAGGTCCAAAAGCAAGCACTAGAGTGGCAAGAGTTCATTGCCGAAGAGATTAAAAATCTAGAAGTAGCAGGTTTGATCAGAGGAGTGATGCACCCAACTTGGTTGGAAAATCCCGTGGTTGTGCGCAAGGCGAATGGGAAATGGAGGCTTTGCATCGACTTCACCGACGTCAATAAGGCCTGCCCAAAGGACTCGTTCCCCTTGCTGCGCATCAATCAGATAGTGGACTCAACCGCTGGCTACAACATCTTGTCCTTCCTCGATGCATACTCTGGCTACCATCAGATCTTCATCACCAAGGAGGACGAAGAGAAAACAACGTTCATCACCCCCTACGGCACATACTGCTTCTAGCGCATGCCGTTCAGGTTGAAGAGCACCGGTTCCACATTTGCAAGAGCAGTTCAAATTGGTTTAGGTCCACAACTGCACAGGAACGTGGAAGCTTACATGGATGATATAGTGGTCAAGACAAAGAACAAGGAAATGCTGGTGCAAGACCTGGAAGAAACCTTTGCAAACCTGCACAAGATCAACCTGAAGCTCAACTCTGAAAAGTGCGTCTTCGGAGTCCCCTCCAGCAAGCTCCATGGGATCTTCGTCTCGCAATGCGGGATTGAAGCCAACCCCGCCAAGATCAAGGAATTGAGCAGCTAGAGGAGCCGAAGCGCATCAAGGACGTGCGCCATTTGGCGGGCTGCATCGCCGCCCTCAGCAGGTTCATTTCCAAGTCCGTAGAGCATGCCTTGCCGTTTTTCAAGATTTTGAAGAAAGCGGTCCCAATGACTTGGACCCCGGAAGTAGAGGTAGCACTGCAAGATCTGTAGAAGTACTTGTCCTCAACACCAATCCTAGTTACGCCTAAACAAGAGAAATCTATACTTAGCGGCAACAAACCAAGTGGTTAGTGCTGCACTAGTGGCGGAGAGGGAAGCTGAGGGAGACGAGACAGAGGACCCCGAACCGGAAGCCGACAAGCCAGATTCAGATACAGATATGATGCAAGAAGGGAATAGGCAAGTTGTGCGGAAGAAGAAGATGGTGCAGCGACTAGTTTATTTTGTCAGCTCTCTCCTACAAGGGGCTAGATCAAGATACTTTGGGATGCAGAAGATGCTTTTCAGCCTCCTTATGGCCTCTCGAAATCTGTGCCACTACTTCCAAGCACACCACATCACTGTTGTCACCCGGTTCCCGATGCAACGTATCTTGAGGAATCCACAGGCAACCGGTAGGATCGTCGAATGGGCATTCGAGCTAGCCAGGTTTGACTTGACGGCGACAATCCAGAGCAGGGACTTGGTGGAGTTCATAGCAGAATGGACACCAACGCTGGACGAAGAAATCCTTGAGACAACACTCCACGGAAAAGAAGCACCTCAGGAATGGGTCATGTCCTCTGACGGAGCTTTCTCGCTGCAAGGCGCCGGTGCCAGAGTGCTACTCATTGCACCCACCTGGGAGCACCTCAAGTACGTGATCCAGATGCACTTTCCCGGGGAGGAGTCAACAAACAACACAGATGAGTATGAAGGGCTGCTGGCCGGGTTGAGGATAGCAGCCGATCTTGGCATCAGAAAGTTGGTAGTACGGGGAGAATCATAGCTTGTCGTGCACCAAGTAAATAAAGATTATCAGAGTCCCCTGATGGAAGCCTATGTTGATAAGGTATGGAGATTGGAGAGTGATTTGACGGTGTGCAAATGGAGCACGTCCCCCATGCCGAGAATGATATTGCCGACGACCTGTCAAACAGAGTTGCACAGAAGCTGCCTGTGGAACTGGGCACTTTTGTCCTCCGATTAACACAACCCTCAGTCAACCCATCAACGCGCCAGAACAGAAAAAGGAAGGTCAGTCCTGGTGATTATCTCCCGGCAGAGTCATCAGTGGCCGCCAAGATGGTTGCCGGGAAATACCGGCCGCGTGTCGGGGAACTGCGGCGGAAGTATTGCCTTTAGTCCTTGTCGCCGAGCCAATAGCTCCGACATGGGCGCAGCAGATTATCCAATACCTTTAGACAGGGGAACTTTCCGAGGAACAGGAAGACGCTGAAAGAGTAGCCCGGCGGTCGAGCATGTACCAATTTGTGGACCACACCTTGTACAAGAGAAGACCGAACGGCGTGAAACTGAAATGCATTCCTCAAGAAGAAGGACATGAACTGTTGCGGAGATAGACGAGAGGATTTGTGGCTCCCACGTAGGATCACGAGCCCTTCTTGGGAAGGCGTTCCGGCAAGGCTTCTACTGGCCGACAACCCTTCAAGACGCCTCGGTGTTGGTAATAACATGTGCAGCCTGCCAATATCACGCAAAACAGATACATCAACGAGCACAAGCCCTTCAAACCATGCCGCTCTCCTGGCCATTCTAGGTCTGGGGGCTCGACATCGTCGGCCCCCTCTCCCGTGGTACCTGGGGCTTCGAGTTCTTGTTCGTCGCCATCGACAAGTTCACGAAGTGGACCGTGGTAGATCTAGTGAGAATGGTATCGGCGTAGGCAGCCGTCAAGTTTCTTAGAGGGATTGTTTGCTGTTTCGCTATCCCAAACAGGATCATCACCGATAATGGCTCGCAATTCACCAGCAGCACTTCCATGCAATACTGTCAAGATATTGGCGCCAAGGTCTGCTTCGCCTCGGTTGCTTTAGAGAGGGCAAATGTTGATGTGCTATGGGGCCTCAAGACGAGAACTTTCGACAAGCTGCGCAAGCACGGAAGGCGCTGGATTGTTGAGCTGCCGGCGAATTCTTTGGTCGATCAGAAAGACGCCAAATCGAGACACCGGCGAGACACACTTCTCCCTAGTCTATGGTGCAAAAGCAGTTCTCCCCACAGAACTCACGTACGGGTCACCAAGAGTGCAGGCCTTTGACAAGGACCAGCAAGAGCTACTTCGGCATGACAATGCCATGCTCCACGAGGAAGATTGTATCCAGGCCGAACTACGTGCCACTAGGTACCAGCAGGCCTTGCACCGCTACAATAGCTGCAAAGTGCGCGCCAGGATTGTTGAGGAAGGTGACCTTGTTCTTCGACGGATTCAGTCCGCGAAGGGCTCAAACAAGTTGGCGCCGAAGGGGGAAGGCCCTTACCATGTGGTACGAGTCACCAGGCCTGGCGCAGTCCGTCTGGAGACCGAAGATGGCACTCCGGTGCAAAATTCGTGGAAGATCAAGCATCTTCGAAAGTTTTACCCGTGAGGCGCGGTTGCCTGGTCCGCCCGGCAACCCCTTTTGTGCAAGTTATGCCGGCAAGGCATGTAATCCTTTGTACAAAGCCAGGCGATGACCCTATGCGTAGTTAAAAAGCTAAGTATTTGGCAACACTTTGTCGAAAGTACATATTTATCTTGTGTATTGACGTGGCCTGAGACTGCATCGGTATTTCCCCAAAGAGCAAGGGACGATGCAGCACGGCTACGGTAAGTATTTCCCTCAGTTATGAAACCAAGGTTATCGAACCAGTAGGAGAACCAAGCATCACTATGTAAACGGTACCTCCACACAAAGAACAAATACTTGCAACCCGACGCGTACGAGAGGTTGTCAATCTCTCCACAATAAAAAGATAAATTGGTTTGTATGAGATTGGATAAATAGATCACACAAGAACAAAAAATAAAAGATGCAAATAAAAAGTGCAGCAAGGTATTTTTGGGTTTTTGGAATAATAGATCAGAAAAAAATGCTAAAAAAGATAGTCCGGAAAGCAAAATATTAAAAGAATATACCCGGGGGCCGTAGATTTCACTAGTGGTTTCTCTCAAGAAAATAACACACGATGGGTAAACAAATTACTGTGGACAATTGATAGAAGATCAAATAATCATGACGATATCCAAGGCAATGATCAATATATAGGCATCACGTCCAAGATTAGTAGACCAAAACGATTATGCATCTACTACTATTACTCCACACATCGACCGCTATCTAGCATGCATCTAGTGTATTAAGTTCATGGAGAAACGGAGTAATGCAATAAGAATGATGGCACGATGTAGACAAGATCTATTCAAGTAGGAATAGACCCCATCTTGTTATCCTTAATAGCAACGATACATGTGTGCCTCGCTGCCCCTTCTGTCACTCGGAGAGGACACTGCAAGATTGAACCCATCACAAAGCACCTCTTCCCATGACAATAAAAATCAATCTAGTTGGCCTAACTAAACAAAAGATTCGAAGAAAAATACGAGGTTATAAATAATCATGCATATAAGAGATCAATGGATACTCAAATAATATTCATGGATAGAAACTGATCATGAACTCAAACTTCATCGGATCCCAACAAACACACCGCAAAAAGTCATTACATCAAATAGATCTCCAAGAGACCATTGTATTGAGAATCAAAAGAGAGAGAGAAAGCCATCTAGCTACTGCCTATGGACCCGTAGGTCTATGGTGGACTACTCATGCATCATCGGAGAGGCACCCATGAGGATGATGAACCCCTCCGTGATGGTGTTAGATTGGATCTCGTGGTTTTGCAACTTGCGGCAGCTGGAATTGTGTTTCGTCGACTCCTCTAGGGTTTTTGAAATTTCTGAAGATTTATAGAGCTGAGAGGCGATGGAAAAGACCTCCCTGGGCCCCACGATACATCAGGGTCGCTGGAGGCCTCTGGCGTGCCGTGGTGTATCGTGGGCCCCACGGGCCTCCCCCAGGTGCTTCCTTGGCTCCCAAGTTGTCTTCTGGTCCAAAAAGATATCCAAAAAGTTTTGTGGCAATTGGACTCCGTTTGGTACTGATATACTGCAAAGTAAAAAACAAGCAAAAAAACAGCAACTGGTACTGGGCACTATGTCAATAGGTTAGTCCCAAAAATGATATAAAGTTGCTATAAAATGATTATAAAACATCCAAGAATGATAATATAACATCATGGAACAATCAAAAATTATAGATACGTTGGAGACGTATCAGCATCCCCAAGCTTAATTCCTGCTCGTCCTCGAGTAGGTAAATGATAAAAACAGAATTTTTGATATGGAATGCTGCCTAACATGTTCATCACATATTCTTTTCTTTGGTAGCATGGACATTTTGACTTTTCAGATGGTTCAAAGCAATAGTCTAGTTTTGACATGAAGACTTTAATACTCAAGCATACTAACAAGCAACCATGTCTTTCAAAATATCAACAATAAAGAAAGTTATCCCTAGCACATCATGCTCAATCGTTGATCCATTCATGAAACACAATCGAATATTAGCTACACCCAATGCACAAATATGATCATAGTGCCCCCTAGTTGGTGCTTTATAAGAGAAGATGGAGACTCAAATTAACAATAAAAATTACATAAAGTAAATAGAAAGGTCCTTCGCAGAGGGAAGTAGGGATTTCTAGAGGTGCCAGAGCTCAAAGCTTATATTGAGAGAGAAAAATATTTTGGGTGGCATGCCTTTCCTGTCAGTGAAAACGGCAGAGTAGTTCTCAATACTTTCCATGCTAGATACATCATAGGCAGTTCCCAAACATAAAATAAAGTTTATTCATTTTTCCACCATTCTTTCACAATCCATGGTTAGCCCTATCCACGGTGTCCTTCCATACCAACACTTTCCAAGGAATTTATTATTTGACAACATAAAGTAAATTTCTTTTTCATTTCGGGACTGGGCATCCCTATTACCGCTGTACTCTCGTGCAATGACAAGTGAATAAACACTCATCTTGAGAATAACACATCTAGCATGGAAAAAAATTGGCCACCCCCAGCCGCTTCATGAGCGGTACGAGCACACAAAAGGGAAATTCATTTTGAAAATTAGAGATGGCACATACAAATTTGCTTGGAATGGCAAGGAAATACCGCATATAGGTAGGTATGGTTGACTCATATGGCAAAACTGGGTTTAAGGATTTTGGATGCACAAGTAGTATTTCTACTTAGTACAAGTGGAGGCTAGCAAATTGATTGAGAAGCAACCAACCAAGAAACAAAAATTCACATAAACGAGCATTAAGCATAACTAACACCGAATAATGCACCACAAGTATGATGTAATTTCATTGCATAACTATTGACTTTCGTGCTTGCATAGGGAATCACAAACCTTAACACCAATATTCTTACTATAGCATAATTACTCACCAACATGACTCACATATTACTATCATCATCTCTCAAAACTATTGCAAGGAATCAAGTTTAATTTCTCCAATGATCTTCATGAAAGTTTTAATTATATCCCTCTTGAATATCTATCACTTTGGGACTATTTTCATATATTGCAGCTGCTTTTGACAAGCTCAAGTGAATTTAAGTGAAGAACATGAGCATAAAAAATTCATCTCTAAAAATAATATAAGTGTAGCATGAGAGTATTTCTTCAAAATTTACTAACTCTCAAATTAATCTAAGTGAAGCATGAGAGTATTTTTTCAAAAATTAAAGCACACCGTGCTAAAAAAGATATAAGTGAGGCACTAGAACAATTCCATAGCTCAAATAATTTAAGTGAAGCATATAGAGCAATTCTAACAAATCATAGCATAATTTTGGCTCTCTCAAACAGGTGTGTCCAACAAGGATACTTGTGACAAACTAAAAAGCAAATCAAGCAAAGACTCATATAATAGAAGACGCTCCAAGCAAAACTCATGATATGTGACGAATAAATATATAGCTCCAAGTAAAATACCGATGGTCGTTAGAAGAAAGAGGGGATGCCACTCGGGGCATCCCCAAGCTTAGTTGTTTGTTTCTCCTTGGATATTATCTTGGGTTGCCTTAGCATCCCCAAGCTTAGGCTCTTTTCACTGCTTATTCCGTCATCCATCGTGATCTCACCCAAAACTTGAAAACTTCAATCACACAAAACTTAACAAAACCTTCGTGAGATCCGTTAGTATAATAAAGAAAATCACCACTCTAAGTATTGTTGAAAACCCATTCATATTTTATTATTGCATTATATCTACTGTATTCTAATTTTACCATGGCTTATACCCTCCAATACAAACCATAGATTCATCCAAATAAGCACACAATGCAATGAAAACAGAATCTGTCAAAAAACAGAACAGTCTGTAGTAATCTGTACTCTAACCATACTTATCTAACTCTAAAAATTCTGAAAAATTAGGAAACCGTAAGTAATTTGTATATAAATCTTGTGTAAAAAATTCAGAATTTTTCGTCACTTAAGTGATTTTTGAAAATTCTTCTATTGGGCGCAAAAGTTTCTGTTTTTCAACAAGATCAAATCAACTATCACCCAACATGATCCCAAAGGCTTTACTTGGCACAAACACTAATTAAAACATAAAAACACAATCATAACAGTAGAATAATTGTGTAAACACTCAAGAACAGAAAGAAAAAGGCAAAAATAAATTGTATTCATTGGGTTGCCTTCCAACAAGCTCTTTCTTTATAGCCATTAACATAGGCTTGAGATTTCAATGATGCCCTCGTGAAAGATAATAATAGCAACACAAAGAGAGCATCATGAAGCATATGGAAAACACACTTAAGTCTAAAATAGTTCCTATGAATAGGCATTTTATAAGCAAACAAATTATCAAGGCAAGCAAAAACTAGCATATGGAAGGAAGGAGAAAGAGACAATAGCAATCTCAACATGAAGAGAGGTAATTTGGTATCATGAAAATTTCTACAACCATAATTTCCTCTCTCATAATAATTACATGTAGGATAATAATCAAATTCAACAATATATCTATCATAAACAATACTCTCTTTATGATCAACATGCATAAAGTTTTTATCATCTTCCAAAATAGTGGGATTATCATCAACTAATGTTATGACTTCTCCAAACCCACTTTTATCAAAAAATTCATAAGATTGAACACTCTCCAAATATGTGGGATTCTTTTTACCTAAAGTTCACGCTCTTCCAAACTTACTTTCGATACAATTTCAAACATTATTATCAATAACATATTCAACATGAGGCTTAAATAAATTTTCAAGATCATAGAATCATTATCACCCCAATATGATCATTGCAATAAGAAGTGGACATGACAAAATTATCATCCCCAAACTTGTAGTTTTGCATATCATTAACATAATTGACATTAATAGAATTTATAGTAACATCATTGCAATCATGCTTTTCAATCAAGGAGCTATCATGAATCACCTTATAAATTTCTTCTTTCAACACTTCATCAAAATTTTCAGATTCATGATTTTCAAACAAAACTTCATAGAGATAATCAAGTGCACTCAACTCACCAGAAATTGGTTCATCATAATTTGGCCTTTCGAAAAGATTAGCAAGTGGATGACGATCCATACCAAAAGATTTTTAGCAAGCGAAGATGCAAGCAAATAGAAGGCACATGGGAACACAAGCAAACATAGCAAACAAGCAAAAAGGCAAACGGAAAAGAGGGCGAGTGAAACGGCAACTTTTTGTGATGTGGCGAGATGAAAATGAGAGGCAAATGGCAAATAATGTAAATTGCAACGAGATGAGATTTGTGATTAGGAACCTGATAGGTGTTGATGATGTCTCCCCGGCAACGGCGCCAGAAATTCCTTTGACGTGGCTTGAGACTGCGTCGGTATTTCCCCAAACAGGAAGGGATGATGCAGCAAAGCTACGGTAACTATTTCCCTCAGTTACGAAACCAAGGTTATTGAACCAGTAGGAGAACCAAGAAACAGTATGTAAACGGTACCTGCACACAAAGAACAAATACTTGCAACCCGACACGTACGAGAGGTTGTTAATCTCTCCACGGTAAAAAGATAGATTGGTTTGTATGAGATTGGATAAATAGATCACACAAGAACACAAAATAAAAGATGCAAATAAAAAGTGCAGCAAGGTATTTTTGGGCTTTTGGAATAATACACCTGAAAACAAATGCGGAAAAAGATAGATCGGAAAGCAAAATATTCAAAGAATAGACCCGGTGGCCGTAGATTTCACTAGTGGCTTCTCTCAACAAAATAGCACACAGTGGGTAAACAAATTACTGTTGGGCAATTGATAGCAGATCAAATAATCATGACGATATCCAAGGCAATGATCAATAGATAGGCATCACGTCCAAGATTAGTAGACCGAAACGATCCTGCATCTACTACTATTACTCCACACATTGACCGCTATCTAGCATGCATCTAGTGTATTAAGTTCATGGAGAAACGGAGTAATGCAATAAGAATGATGACATGATGTAGACAAGATCTATTCATGTAGGAATATACCCCCATCTTGTTATCCTTAATAGCAACGATACATGCGTGCCTCACTGCCCCTTCTGTCACTGGAAGAGGACACGGCAAGATCGAACCCATCATAAAGCACCTCTTCCCATGGCAAGAAAAATCGATCTAGTTGGCCTAACTAAACCAAAGATTCGAAGAGAAATACGAGGCTATAAATAATCATGCATATAAGAGACCAAAGAAAACTCAAATAATATTCATGGATAGAAACTGATCATGAACTCAAACTTCATCGGATCGCAACAAAAACACTGCAAAAATTCATTACATCAAATAGATCTCCAAGAGACCATAGCATTGAGAATTAAAAGAGAGAGAGAGAGAAAGCCATCTAGCTACTGCCTACGGACCCGTCCGTGATGGTGTTAGATTGCATCTCGTGGTTCTGGAACTTGCGGCGGCTGGAATTGTGTTTCGTCGACTCCTCTATGGTTTCTGGAATTTCTGAGGATTTATAGAGCTGAGAGGTGGTGGAAAAGACCTCCGTGGGCCCCACGATACATCAGGGCGCGCCGGGGGCCTCTGGTGCGCCCTGGTGTATCATGGGCCCCACGGGCCTCCCCCGAGGTGCTTCCTTGGCTCCCAAGTTGTCTTCTAGTCCAAAAAAATCTCCAAAAAGTTTCGTGGCAATTGGACTCAGTTTGACTACTGCTATTCTACGAAGTAAAAAACAAGCAAAAAACAGCAACTGGCACTGGGCACTATGTCAATAGGTTAGTCCCAGAAAATGATATAAAGTTGCTATAAAATGATTATAAAACATCCAAGAATGATAATATAATAGCATGGAACAGTCAAAAATTACACATACGTTGGAGACGTATCATGTATCTTTTCATGACATGTTGCGTAGGATAACTGGTGAACCACTTGGGTTCATGGCCAACTCTATTTTCTCTTCTTTCTTTTCCTCAAAGGGAGAAGGGACCCCGCGTGCAACTCTTTCCGGGGGGAGTAACGGTATGGTCACTTACGGGTGCGTTCGGCGAAAAGAAGCGCGATGAGAAAAAGCTAAGTTGCGCAAACTCTTCGAAAAAAATTTGACCCATGTTTTTTGTGGGAAAACTTGTGTTGTTGGGTGTTGGAAGCATGCCCAACAAATAAGGTTGCCAGGGTGAGGACGGCAAGGCGGCCTTGCCGGAAGCAACATCTCTATCAGGGTGCTCAGGATTTATCCTTAGAAGCGCCCGAAGGGAGGGTGTATGCCTCAGCAAGTGCCCCTCTCAAGCGAGGGGACCCAAGGAACACACAAACGCAAGTTTCTTTCGCGAAGGGAAACAGACATTCATAAAACACATAGCAAGGTCGTTGTCGTTTTTAAGCTACCCAATAGTTTCCCTTCATTTCCTCGCAGGGTTACATTGGGTACGATTTAAAAACTAAAGGAGAACGCCGAGCTCAGCTTAAATACAAAAGGAGGATGCCAAGCTCGGTGACGGCAATGACGGGGTCAAGACGGAGTAAGATTTCCTATAACGTCCCCGTCAGCCTCCGGAGGGAGTTCTGCCACTACGTTGTTGCAATTGATCTGGAAACGAGGTCTCGTGGATGGAGCCTCATTCCTGGATCCCAAAAACCCTAGCTACGACGCCATGCGCACATAGTAATACTCCTCCTGCTTGATGCCGAAGCTGTTACCGTCATCGTCGTTGTCGTTGGAGGAGTCGTAGTCGCTGCCGCTCGAGCTCTCCGCGCAGCACTCCAAACAGGCGGCGGACACCCCAACGATCTTCACGAAGAGGGTCGCGGAGCCGTCGAAGTTGAAGTGGAGGATATTCCCGGGGCCCAGACCACGGGAGCGGGCGAACGACTTCCACCCCCGCGTCAGAAACATGGCGCATCCGGGGGAGAGGTCGACGGCCACCAAGGCTGGGCCATTGCAGCAGCCATCCACCTGCAGCCATAGCCCCTGAGGCAGGCCGCCTTCTATGGCCCGAGCAAATGGGTCGGGGAGGCGCAGCCAACTCAGGGCGTGGCGAGGTACCGCCACAACAAACTCCAGCACCTCCTCTGCCGCCTCGATTCCCGCATGGGGTTGGCGGAGAGGTGCGCCACCGCGTCCGCCACCATGGCCACCGCGGTTCGATGGAGCCACCCGACCACCGCGACCCCCACAGATCGACAGAGCCTCTTGCCCACGATCCATGGACGCCGACTGTCCATGGGAGCTAGGACTGGCCCACGTCGTCATCACCACGATTCGCATTGGGCTCTGAGGAGCACCCCTTGCAGCGCCACCCGACTCACAAACGCGGCCGCGACCCCTTGCCATCTCGAGGGGGACGCATCGGGGAAGATGGCTAGAGACGAGGGAAGAAGACGATGAACGACAAACTGACAGCATGATGGCGCGAAGGAGCAACAACTTCCCTCGGTCCTCCCCTCTTTATAGGGCTGGGTAAGGTGAAGGACCGACTCTTCGTGACCTGGGCTGGACGCTCACTGGCTCTCAGTCAGCGGCCGAGACTGCCCCTCTCAACCAATGCCAGACCCCGCGTATGAAACGCGTCATGTGGGACACGACGGGGAGAGCAGATACGCTCAAGCGACGCTGGAGGACTTGGGAGTCGACTGTTCAGTACCAAGAGCACTGCTTGGGCGACAGTCTCCCTTGCCCGCGCACGACCCCACGTGGGAACACATGGCATGAAGGGAGCGTCACTCCCTGTCCAGCACGGCGTGACTTTTTGGGCACGCCCCTTCAGGAAACCACCCCGCAACTCCTAGGACCCGCAGTTACTGCGCATCGTGGGAAAGGTTAGTAAAAATCATCATAGCCGTAGAGAATTGGGTCCCTGTGCAGCTGTGCACTGTTTTTGGGCCTAGCCCAACAAATATCATGGATGCATGTGTGGACCAGGACCTTAGCACCCTGTCGGTGTACTATGAAACGGGGCCCTTAGCACCCTGACTTGTGCACCAGACACCTGCAGCCTCCAGAAACCGTCAAGATCTTGCCGGGCAGAAACATTCCTCTAACTACACCAAGCAAAGGACCAAGTAACCCGGCAAGACGCATTGCCGGTGGATCAAGGGCGAGCGCACCCGTCAAGGACTCCGCACGCCAATGCCTAGCTCCACGTCACCGAGCTGGTTGTCTACATCGGCTACGTGGTGAGCAGGCAGGCGATTAGGTGGAGCCAGTCAGGGCGCCTGGCAGTGTGGAGGGATTTACAGCAGCTTTAACGACACCCATCCACAGCATGGCGAAAGAATAGAAGGTAGCTGGGCGGACGACACAGAAGGAGATGCAGTCCTTGCCGGGAGACGTCGCCAGCTTGACACCTCACGGCGCATTCAATGTGCCTGTCCTTGTCTGTTAGGGTTAGATATTTTCCACTACCACCTCTGCTGACACTCTAGCAGAGGGCAGTATCCACAGTTTATCAGATGTAAATACCATTTTGCCACTATGGTAGCACTTTGTCTATAAAAGGAGGCCCATGACTACCATTACAAAGGTCGACACTCTGATCATTCTACATGTGTAGCTGCACTCCTGAGGCACCTCTTGCCGAGGTTGTTGCGCCCTGTACTGTGAACACTCATAAACCAGCAGAACACAGGACGTAGGGTTTTACGCTCTGGCGGCCCGAACCTGTCTAAACCCTCGTGTACACAGGAATCAGTGATGCTCTTTGCGCGTTAGAGCCCTCAATACTAAACCAAGAAGGGGCCTTGTCGGTCCCACAGATCGTTGTACCCCAACAACTCTATAGACCACTTCTTTATCAAGTGGTTATCTAGCTCGACCTCTCCCTCGGGCATTGGTGCCACCCGATGGGGTTTTCGAGAATCCTTTGAAAACACTTTGGTTTCCATCTCTATGCATATCCCCTTCCCACTTGCGTTGCAATTACTTGCACCTATCTACTTCCCACCCACATGACTCTGAACGGAACATAGAGCCATCCATAATGCAAGTATCGACGAGAAGTGCATCGGAGATCAACCCAGCAAGGTTTTCACCATATCATCCTCATGCTTTCAATGCAACGAGTAAAGTGCTATATGACATGCATAAAAAGTGGTTTCATCAGCATAGCCAAAGGGCAGGTTGACTGGGTCAGCAAGGTCCTCGAGGTATTCAAAAGCTTCTGGTCCTTCTCGAAATACTCTGTCTACTGCGTCAATTAACGTTCGAAACAACCACAATAAGCAACACACAAAGCAGAGAATAAAAGTGTTCTAAAAATAGAAATTTCATTTTTCTAGGATACCTCTAGTTACATGAAAAATAACAAAAGTGGCTCCATTGGAGTTGAAGCACTAGGGATTTAACTAGGATGGACTCAAGAGGGAACAAGGACTTGCAAGGAGTCGACAGAATGCCTCTTTGTAAAAATAAGTGCAGGCACTTATAACCTTAGGCATGAAATTAGAAGTATTTTGAAATTTGTTTCATTGGATTTGGAGTTGGGATGAATTTCCTATGAATTTTCTAAGATGGAATAAATGGGGAAAGGATTTAATAGATCCAACATGAACAAATCAGTCGAAAATGTCCACCATTTTTAGATAAACAGGTCATCATTTAAAAAGCACAAAGAAATTGGAATCATCTCATTTGGAGCTATAATGATTGTGCTAGTGATTTTCAAAGGGGCCCATAAGTGCTAAAGTTTGAATTTAAATTTGAACATCACAGAGAAGTGTGGTGGAAAAATATGGAAGTGGCACCAGTAAATAGTTTGGAAATTTAGAAGAATATTGGAATTTGTATCAATGCAATTGGAGAATTATTATATCTTGTAGAAATTTTTCAAAACCATTGGAAAAGTAAAAATAAAATAGCCACTATGTGGTCAGGCTAGAACAGACCCAAACTGGGCTGGCCCGGAGCTAAAGCGGCCCAAGTGGGCCAGGCGCGCGGACCAGTCGGGTTATAAATCTGATGAGTGGAGCCCATCCTCCGCCACACATAGGCGGGGAGGAGAGAGGGGAGAGGATGATAGGTGGAGCCCGCCTGCCATCTTCTTCCTCGTGACAGGGAAGCCGAGGAGCTCACCATCGATGCTATAGGCCACGGGGGAGAGAATGGATGGCTACGGTGGACTCAGGTGGTCATCGCCAGTCGGATGGTTGTGGAGAGGAGCATCGAAGAGCTCAGGTTTGCCTGCGTCATGGAGGTCGGGCGGTGCCGCTTCGGCAGCAGGAATCTCTGGTCCCCCTGTGCTCCAAACGGAGGGGGGAAGCAAAGGGGATCGTCTCAGGAGGTCGAGGCAGTTCCATGTCAAGTGAGAACACGGGCGGGGGAGGCATACACCGGGCGAACGACGGTGGACCGTGGAGGCGGAGCTCCAGCCCGATCCGAGCACGGGGAATGTGGGAGGTTGCTTGGCTGGTGCAGAGACATGATTGAGGGTGCGAGAGGGGGAGACAGTTGGAGAGGGGAGCTTGGGGTGCACTATTTATACACGACGCACTATGGACAGGGAGCTCAGCGAGGTCGAGACCGTCGCTAGAGCACATGCGGGCTCGCCGGCTCTTGTCTAGGGTGTTCCTGCACGCGGTCTTGGTCCAGAGGAGGGAAGAGAATGAGTGGGGGAGTGCCATGGGTTTGCGCGTGTGAGTCCATCCATTGTCCAAATGGGGCGGGATCGGGCACACGTGGCAGAGGAAGATAGAGCGTGAGGGAGAAGGGACCCGACACGGCGACGTCTTGCGCACATCGAGACAAGTTGTCTGGCGCGCGGAGAGGACCCGAGGTGGTCGAGGGTGCAAGGTCAACTCTTTGCAGCACGGCCGCACACTCCAGGGCACCTTTTTGGCCGGCATTGGCGTGCTCTCGTGCACCCCGGTTGTCCTGTTGTGTCTCGAAGCTATTGGAGATGCCTTGGATAGTGTATGAAGTAAGCAAAGGCACATGAGAGAGGAAGTGAGGGAGTAGAGCTGAGAGAGAGTGACAATCTTGCTATCCAGAGGGTAAGATTGGGGTTTTACACCTCCAATAATGGAGCTGAGACTTTGGAATTGGTACTAGAGGTGGAGGGGGTCCTAGTGGAGGTGTGGTAAAAGTTTTGACTCATGGGCAGTTCAGTTGGGGCCTCAATGATTGGCCTTAAAATTACACCAGAAGGTATTTGGTCATGGTTTGGGCTAACTTAGATGCTCTCCTTGCTTTGGTGTTAAACAGGAGTGAGTGGCATCACGTTTTAGCCTTGCCCATAAATTTTGAGCTCAAATGGAGGAAGTGGCCTGTATAGCTTTTGCAAACCCTAGAAATGGGCAGAATCAGGTTTGCTCAGATCTAGCTAGGCTACTCTATTCTCCTTCCTGCACGACTTGGTGTAGTTGCATCTTTAGAGACTTAGAACATGCCAACAAATTTTGAGAGAAAATTGTGACAGTTGGCAATGTAAGGTTGATCAAATTTGCACTTGGACAGAGAGGGTTTTGGGGCACTCTTGTGAACCAAAACAATTTGGACTTAGGTGCAACTTAGTAAGATCATCACATAAGGCATAGGTGACTTGCTGGAATTTCCCTGAATTTACTTGACAATAATTCTTATATAAATATTTCAAATACTTGGAATATCCAAAGAGGGTTTTGGAGGGATTTTTCCAATATTTTGACGATGACCATGTGTTGAAACTCACCTATATGGAAACTATATGTCCAGTGAGTTTACCTAAATTTTATGAAATATTTTTGAAACATTAAAATAATTTTGCCCTATAAATGACCATTTCTGGCCACAAAAAGGCATTTCAATAAAATACAAAAATAAATTTTAAAATATTATTTTTGAGTTGTTGGGAAGTCTTATATATAATAGGTTTCACATAAAATCTTTGGGATAAAATATTTACCCTATTTTGAGGACATGTAGTTCAAACCTCAATTCAGGGGGTTTTGAAAACCTAAATTGAATAAACACATTTTGGCCAAAATATTTTTGTATAAAGATAGTTTTAGGTCCTATACACATGGCATGATCATTGGAAAGATTTTGGATCAAGGAGATGAGTTTTGAGAGTGGGAGGATTTTTTTGAATTAAACCACATACAAGCGAACAAGCAAATAGCAAGCAAGTCAAACATGGGAGGAAAAACACAGGGTGTGACAAACCTACTCCTCTTACAAGAATCTCGTCCCCGAGGATCCTAGGCTAGGCGCTAAAGAGGTATAGAAATCTGAGTCGGAGGTAGTCTTCACATTCCCATGTTGCTTTTACTTTGGTGTGGTTGCTCTACTGGCCGTTGAAGTACTTGATGATATGGCTTTGAGTGCATCGCTTGGCTCCATCTAAGATGTGAGCGGGGTTCTCGTGATAAGTTAGGTATGACTAATAGGTCGACGGTCGGATGATCGATATCCTTATAGAGGTCGGGGTAGTTGGGAATTTTTAGACACTTATGAAGTTGTGACACGTGGAAAACGTTGTGCACATCATAAAATTCAGAAGGCATTCCTAGTTCGCAGGCAATATCTCCTTGTTTCCAAGTTCCTTCTCTCCGGGGTGGTTACCCACAAGGTTGGTGGTGTACTCGATGATGTGTCTCCTCGTACGTCGTCCTCCAACATCCGAAGTTTGATTAGAGGTTATGTGGCATGTCAGATCCAGCTGGGGCCAAGGCCTTATGAATGAGGTTTGGGCAAGGGTCTGTCTTTTGTGCGTATTTCCAAAGTCGGAATACATGGGCAAGTATTGTGCATGTGTGTTTTCCCTGGGTATACCCATGTTGGTTAGTGACATCCTGATGCCTTGTGCTAGACTAGGAGGGTCATCGTCTTGGTGTAGCTTTCCGGTGATGTGGAATCGTTGGCTTCCCTAGAGCAGATGATCCTCCGATGCACGTGGTTTTCAACTGTAAGGGCGTCAAGGTTTGACAGCCACTTGGCAAGATCAGCATGATCTTCCTTGGCAAGATCAGCACCTTGGAATTCCTTGGCATTTACACCATCGTGATACAAGCTGCCAGGGGTCGAGACGAAAAGGTGTTTGCCAACTACTTCCCTTTGGCACTCAAGCCCAATGTGAGGAGTTGGCTAATGAACTTGCTAGAAGGCTCCATCTCTTCTTCAGCGGATCTGTGCAATCAGTTTATTGGTGCATAACACGACGGCCACAAGCTCCCAGGGAAGCCCAGCGATCTGCATGTGATTCCTAAAGAGACGGTGAATCCCTTCGTAAGTACATTCAGAGGTTCAGTCGTGTGCAACAAAACATCCCCGACATAGATCCTATGGCAGTAATTGTCGCGTTCCACACGAACATGCACAACAGGCGGATGCGTGAGGAGATGAGCATCAACAAGGTGCGTGATGTCGCCAAGCTCTACGCTCTGGCTGACAAGTGCGCGCGCGCTGAGGAACGGAGAAGACTCCCTGGTGAGGATGCTGGCGCAGAGGTTGACTCCGATGACGATGATGCGTCCAACTCCAAAAAGAAATGCCGAAAGCGCAACCGCAAGCGTAAAGGTAAAGCAGTCATTTCCCTTGAAGGCTCCAACAACTCCAAGCCCGACAAGAAACCCAAGATGAAGAGCTTCGGCAAGGAGGCTGTCGCGTGCTCCGGTGATGACGAAACCGCGGCGGGCAAGAAGCATGACTGGTCGTACTGCAAAATCCATCGCACCAAGGGCCACGGCATCAATGACTATCGCCAAGTCGAGCAGCTCACTGAGAAGCAAAAGCAAGAGTACGAGAAGCGCGTCAAGGAAAAGAGTCAGGATGGTGCAAGTGGTTCCGGCAAGAAGAGCCGTGGCGGCCGTGGTGGACGCCGCGGTAAGACCAAGCAACAGAAAGAAGCTTGCAAGAGGTCTCAACAAGAAATATGGTAACGAAGACAATGATGATGAAGATGAAGAAGGATCCGACAGCTGAAACAGTGGGCTCGTGAGATCAATGCGGCAGAACCAGCAACGGAGGCACAAAAGCCCCTCAAGTGGTCCAACACGCCTATCATTTTCGATGTCGGAGATCACCTTGACCGCATTACTGCCGTCGAGTGCTTGCTGCTGTTGGTTTTTCAACAGTTCGCAATCTCCAGGTCAGAAGATGTTAGTTGGCGGTGGGGCCATCTTGAACTTGATCTCGCTAGATGTGATCAAGGGGCTACAGATCCCCGACATGGATCTCGGGAGAAGCCAACCGAAGGGAAAGATCACCCTGCCAGTGACGTTTGGCAGCGAGCTCAACTTCAGAATAGAAAATATCACCTTTGATGTTTTGCCAAAATCCAGCTACCATAAAACGGAATCCTGGGCCGCCCGGCGTTGGCAAAATTCATGGCGGCATCTCACTACACCTAAAACACTCTGAAGATGCCAGGGCCGATGGGTGTCATCACAGTACATGCAGATAAGAAAAGCGGTGTCTTATGCGCTGACAAGCTCTTCAGGGAGGCAGTTGCAGCATCCGTTGACAGGGCACTTGCTCCTGGCGGTGAAGCCCTCGGGGGGAAGAAGAACGAGAGTTCCGAGAAGCACGCGGCAGAGTGCAGCATGCCCGTTGATGACTTGCCAAAGAGCTCCACCGCCAAGAGCAAGAAAAACAAAGTGACCATTCCCAAGACGAAGCAAGTGGCTGCACGGGAGGATGGCGTGGGAGGCACTTTCACCATAAGTGCCACCCTCGATAGCAAATAGGAAAGCAAGCTCGTCTCCTTCCTGCGGGCGAATTTCGATGTGTTTGCATGGCAACCGTCTGACATCCCCGGTGTTCCCAAGGAGGTGATCGAGCACCACCTAGCCGTGTATCCCACAGACATCCCGTCAAGTAGAAGGTCAGGAAGCAAGCTTTGGAGCGGCAAGAGTTCATTGCCGAGGAGATCAGGAAATTGGAAGCTGTCGGCCTGATCAGAGTAGTAATCCACCCAACCTGGTTGGCGAACCCAGTAGTGGTGCGTAAGGCAAGAAGGAAATGGCGACTTTGTATTGATTTCACTGATATCAATAAGGCTTGTCCAAAAGATCCCTTTCCCTTGCAGCGCATTGACCACATAATGGAATCCATAGCCAGTTGCGATCTGCTTTCCTTCCTTGACGCCTACTCTGGGTATCATCAGATCTTTATGGCCAAGGAGTATGAAGAGAAAACCGCATTCATTACCCCATGTGGCACATACTGCTTCAAGTGTATGCCCTTCGGGCTGAAGGGTACTGGTTCAACATTTGCGAGAGTTGTCCAGATTGGTTTTGAGCCCCAGGTACATAGAAATGAGGGGCATATATGGTTGATATAGTGGTCAAGACAAAGGACAACACAATGCTGATTCAATATTTAGAAGAAACATTCTCAAACTTGCGCAAGATCAACTTGAAGCTCAACCTCGCGAAGTGCGTGTTTGGAGTCCTGTCCGACAAGCTCCTCGAGTTTTTGTGTCGCAACGCGGGATTGAAGCCAACACCGCCAAGATAGAAGCAATCGAGTAGTTGGAGGCACCCAAGCGCTTCAAGGATGTGCGCCGCTTGGCGGGTTGCATCGCTGCCCTCAGAAGGTTTATTTTCAAGTCCGTGGAACGCACCCTATTGTTTTTCAAAACCTTGAAAAAGGCTGGTCCAATGAAACGGACTCCAGAAGCGGAGGCAGCGCTCCAAGACTTGAAGAAGTACCTGTCCTCGACACCAATACTAGTCGCACTTAAACCACAAGACCGTTGCTGCTATACCTGGTGGCAACAAAACAATTGGTTAGTGCCGCGCTGGTGGCGGAGAGGGAAGCTGAGGACGAAGAGGCAGCAGCCCTCGAACTATCAAACGGCAAGCTGGACTCACCCCTGGCGAGCCAAGGGGCCCCCAGTACAAGTGCAGCGCAAGAAAAAGAGCAACATGTCGTGCCAAAGAAGAAGATGGTGCAGCGCCCAATCTATTTTGTCAGCTCTCTCCTACAGGGGGCTAGGTCAAGATATTCTCATGTGTAGGAATTGCTTTTCGGCCTCCTCATGGCCTCCACAAAGCTGCGCCACTACTTCCAAGAACATCATATCACTTTCGTCACTCGCTTTCCATTGGAGCGCATCTTGAGGAATCCAGAAGCAACCGGAAGGATTGTTGAGTGGGCATTGAAAATAGCCAGCTTTGATCTGAGTTTAGAATCACATCAACTATTCAGAGCTTAGCTTTGGCGGAATTTATTTTGGATTGGACGCCAACGCCAAAAGAAGAAATCCTAGAAATCACGCTCCACGGCAAAGAGACACCACAGGAATGGATCATGTACTTTGACAGGGCCTTTCCACTGCAAGATACCGGTGTCGGAGTGCTACTTGTCGCGCCCACTGGGGAGCACCTCATGTTTGTGATCTAGATGCACTTTCCCAGGGAGATGTCGACACACAACACAGCTGAGTATGAAGAACTGCTTGCCGGTCTGTGAATAGCAGTAGACCTCGGCATCAGAAGATTGATAGTCCTGGGAGATTCATAGCTTATTGTGCGCCAAGTGAACAAACACTACCAGATCCCTCTGGTGGAAGCTTATGTGGACGAAGTGAGGAAGTTGGAAGAGCATTTTGACGGTCTACAGACAAAGCACATTTCGGTTGGAGAGAATAGCATCGTCAATGACCTGTCAAAACAAGCTGCTCAAAAGTTTCCTTGGAACCAGGTACTTTTGTACTTCAAGTAACTCAACCATCCGTCACAAGAACAGTACGGCAAGCCAGGAAAAGAAAATTCAGTTCCGGCGACTATCTCCCGACAGAGCTGCCAGCCATCGCCAAGAAGATCGCCAAGAACTATGAAACGCTTGCCGGAGAGCAGCAAGCTCCAGCAGGCCATGTGGCCCTTGTCGTCGAAGCTAGCACTCCCACATCGGAGGAAATGCCATTAGTCCTTGTCATCGATCCCCAGGCTCCGACATGGGCGCAACAAATCGTACAATACCTCCAAACAGGTGAAGTTCCCGAAAAGCAAGAAGAGGCTGAGAAAGTAGCCCATCAGTCAAGCATGTACCAATTCGTGGACTGTACTCTGTACAAGAGGAGACCGAATGCGGTGAAATTCAAGTGTATTTCAGGGGAAGAATGACGGAAGTTGTTGGCAGAGATACATGAAGGGATATGCGGCTCCCACATCGGATCACGTGCCCTTGTTGGGAAAGGATTCCGGCAAGTCTTCTATTCACCAACGGCCCTTCAATACGCCTTGGTGGTGCTGACAACATGTGAAGCATGCCAATTCCACACAAAGCAGATCATCAACCAGCACAAGCTCTTGAAACCATACCACTTTTCTGGCCATTTGCAGTTTGGGGGCTTGACATCGTCGGCTCTTTTCCCCATTCTACCCGGGGCTTTGAATTCTTGTTCGTGGAAATCGACAAGTATACAAAGTGGACTGAAGTTGAGCCGGTCAGAAAGGTAACGACACAAGCAGTAGTCAAGTTTATTACAGGACTAGTTTTCCGGTTCGGGGTACCCAACAGGATCATCACCGACAACGGCACACAGTTCACCAGCAACACCTTCATGCAGTACTGTCAAGATATCGGCGCCAAGATCTGCTTTGCCTCGGTTGCCCACCCGAGGTGCAACGACCAAGTAGAGAGGGAGAATGCTGAAGTGTTAGAGGGCCTCAAGAAAAGAACTTCAAGCAAAGGATGGGCAGCTCGAACAAATATGACATGCGTTTCAATCTGGCCCAACTAATACAACCAAACTCACAACTGGGCATCCTCACAATACCATTCACCACTCAAAAGATAGATGATGTAATCAAGGAAATGCCCTCTGATTGAGCTCCAGGACCTGACGGTTTCAATCGAGCTTTTCTGAAAGCATGCTGGCCGATTATTAAAGAAGATTTCTATCAGCTTTGTCATGCATTCCATGATGGCAAGATCAGCTTGGAAAGTCTGAATTATGGATATGTAACCCTCATTCCCAAGAACAATTCTTCGGAGTCAATAAATGACTACAGGCCGATCACCCTCCTCAACTGTTGTCTGAAGCTAATCACTAAGCTGCTCGCAAACGGGCTTCAGAAAGTGATCCTAAACATTGTCCATCGTAATCAGTACGGATTCCTCAAGAATCGATCCATACAAGACTGCATCGCTTGGTCGTTTGAATTTATCCACCAATGCCAGAACTCCAAGCGAGAAATTGTCTTACTCAAACTGGATTTCGCTAAGGCGTTTGACACAGTTGAGCACGAGGCGATGATCCAGATTATGAAACATATGGGTTTCAATGATTAATGGTTGGGATGGATTAAATCTATCTTTAGCTCAGGGAAATCATTGGTGCTTCTAAACGAGGTGCCTGGAAGACAATTCAATTGTGGAAGTGGGGTAAGACAGGGAGACCCCCTCTCACCCTTAATATTTGTGCTTGCGGCCGAACTCTTGCAGCTAGTCATCAACGACGCATGTGCCCGAGGAGTAATCAGCCGCCCAATACCTCCGCGATCCAATACTGACTACCGGGTGATCCAATACGCTGACGACACAATCATTGTCATGCCGCCTGTCCCGCTGAGGCAAGAGCCATGAAGAACATATTGGCAGAGTATGCGACCTCAATTGGATTGAAACTTAACTTCCAAAAGTCCACACTCGTCCCGATTAACACACCTGAGGTGCTCTGTCGGGACATAGCTAATATCTTCGGATGCTCAGTGGCCAGCATGCCTTTTACATACCTAGGTCTGCCTCTTGGAAGCACTAGACCATCGATGCAAGATCTAATGCCACTTGTATGCAAGACAAAACGGAGCATTACAGCCATCATGTGCACTATGTCGTATGCTAGAAAACTCTCCCTCCTAAACTCAATTGTCACTTCCCTGATGATCTATGCTATGTGTGCTGTCAAGATCAATCCAAAAATTCTGGAGCAAATAGACAAAATCTGAAGGCATTGCTTGTGGAACAAGAAAACTGAAAATGGGGAGAAAAGCAACTCACTAGCGGCCTGGGAGATGGTCTGCCAACCAAAGAAACATGGTGGCTTGGGAGTTTTGAATCTCCGGATCCAAAATGAAGCACTGCTGCTTAAGTTTTTGCATAAATTCTACAATAAGAAGGACATTCCATGAGTTACTCTAATCTGGGAAACATATTATGAGAGCTCGGTACCACACGCGGCAGACATCTGTGGCTCTCACTGGTGGCGAGACGTTATGAACTTGAGCCCAACTTACAGAGGGATAACCAAGGTGGAAATCGGGAGCGGCAGCACGTCCCTATTCTGGAAAGATCAATGGAATGAGGAGATCGTTAGTGAAGCGTATCCGAGGGCGTACTCATACGCGATGAATGAGGATGCGTCGGTTGAAGATGTTCTACTGACATAGAATCCGCGAGATGTGTTCCACCTCCCACTCTTGACCCAGGCGCGTGTGGAAGTAGAAGACATGCAAAACGCTATGGCAAGTACTGGGATCGACGCTGGGGTGCCTGACAAATGGACCTGCGTTTGGGGCGCAAAGGAATTGAAAGCTAAAGACTACTATGCATTCTACCACAGGGAAGTGAAAGATCATGACGCCTTCAGGTGGTTATGGAAAACGAAGTGCACTCCAAGGATCAAGGTCTTTGGTTGGTTTCTTTATCTGATAGACTCAACACCAGGGACATGCTGAAACGCAGGCATTACAATGTAGTTACTGAGCTAGATTACCTGCTTTGTGGATTGCACATTGAAGAAATGGTGGAACATCTCTTTTTCCACTGTCAGTTCAGTGCATCATGCTGGAGACACCTGGGAGTGACATGGGGGGACTACCAACATCGACTCCAATTGATTGAAAATGCAAGATCAACCTGGAGAGGGCATATGTTCCTCGATATATTCTTAGTGGCAGCGTGGAGCCTCTGGAAGGAGCGCAACAATAATTACTTCATGAAGATTACCCCCACTTTGGACTCCTGGAAACAGAGATTTGCTAAGGACTTTGCAAATATTTCCTATAGAGCTTCTGATAGAAAACAGCAGTTTATTACTGCTTTCCTAGCCTCTCTCCCCCAACATAACCCACATTAGCTCTTTGTTATAGAACTTTTTGAGTGGGGGCACAGTGTTGTAACACATGTAACATGTAAGCACAGTTTGATAATAGTAATATATATGCAGTAAGGGATCTCCCCTTACTTTTTTACCTATCAAAATTTTTTTTGACAAGCTGGACAAGCATGGAAGTCGCTGGATTAACGATCTGCCAGCAGTTCTTTGGTCAATGAGAAGACACCAAATCGAGCCACCTCCAAGATACCCTTATCCCTAGTCTATGCCGCAGAAGCAGTGCTCCCCATGGAACTCACATACGGATCGCCTCGAGTACAAGCTTTCGACGAAGAAGAGCAAGAGAAATTGCGATAGGACCATTGCACGGTCCTTGAGGAACATCATCTCCAGGCTGCGTTGCGTGCCGCCTGGTACCAGCAAGCCTTGCACCGCTACCATAGCCGCAGGGTGCACGCCAGGAGCGTTAACGAAGGCGACCTTGTTTTTCGTAGTATTTAGTCAACTAAGGGTTCAAACAAGTTGACGCCAAAGTGGGAAGGCCCTTACCGGGTAGTACGAGTCACCCGGCCCGGCACAGTCCGCCTGGAGACCGAAGATGGCACACCAGTGCAGAACTCATGGAATCTTGAACATCTTTGCAAGTTGTACCCGTGAGGCGCGGTTGCCAGGACCCTCGGCAACCTCTTTTGTACGAGTTCACCAGCTAGGCATGTAATCCTTTTTACAAAGCCTGGCGAAGACCCTGTGCGTAATCAATAAAGCTATGTTTCCACAACCTTTTGTCAAAGTACATATTTATCTTATGTATATTGCATCAAATGTTGTGTTCATTTTTACATAAGTGTGATTGCTGAACTCCAAATGTTCCTAGCCTCCTCTTTTTCTCTTCTTTCTTTTTCTCAAGAGACAGAAGGGACCCTCGTGCGCTAGTCTTCCCCCGTGGGGGTGATGGTATGGATACGTACGAAAACGTTCAAGGTCGATCATTCCACAGCAAGAAGTATAGTAAAGAGAAGCTAAGTTAGAGAAACTTTCAAAAAATCTCTTTGTTATAGTCGTTTTCCCTTGAATGGTACCGACACTTGTATGAGAAAACCTGAACGTGAAGGACCCTTGTCAAAATTGTCTCCGCTCTTTGGATACCTCGACTCCGCTGAGCAACAAAAGCAGCCGCGGCAAGAATGCCAAGGTGGCCTTGTCGGTAGCAGCATCACCGGCAGGCTTCTAAGGACATGTTCCTAAAAGCGCTCGTGGCAAGGATGTGCACACCGGGAGGCATTTCTGATAAGCGTAGGGGCTAGAAACATGCAAGTATGGAATCATACAGAAGGAAAAACGTTCATTCATCAAACATGATAAACGTTAAAATATTAGTAGAGGGCACCCAAACATTTTTTTCTTGCATCCCCGCAGGGTTACATTGGGTGCGACATAAATACAAAAGGACATCTGCCACTAAGACGCGGCGATTGATCCAGAAACGAGGTCTCGCGGATGAAGCATCGCATGCGCGCCAATCGTCTCCTTGTGTAGGTGGCCAATAGGGAGATAACCTAGCTGAGCGCGGTCCACCTTCAAAACCCGGCAAAGGCATCATGCACACCTAGTCAGAGTCGTCGCCCTCGCTTTTGATGGCAGGGGAATCGTCGTTGTCATCATCATTGCTGGAGGAGTCGAAGTCGCTGCCGCTTGAGCTCTCCACGCAGCACTCCAGCCGGCTACCACAAGCCCCAGAGAACTACACAGAGAGCGTAGGAGCCCCATCGAACCTGAACTGGAGAAGATGCCCTGGTGCTAGACCACGGGAGCGAGAGAATGACTTCCTCCCCCACGTCAGGAACATAGCGCTGATGGGAGAGAGGTCGACTGCCACCCACGCAGGCCCGTTGGAGCAACGATCCGCCCGAAGCCAGAAGCCCAAGGGCATGCTGCCTTCCATGAACCATGAAAAGGGATCAGGAAGCCGCAGCCAGCTGCGGGGGCAACGACATAGCGCAACGACGAACTCGTGCGCCACCTCCCCCTTGTGGGTCTCCACCCGGGGCATGATACGTCCATTTTGCATCATGATTTCTCATTGATATTTGTGTTATTCTTGGCCATTATTCCCTATTATCATACAATTCTTATGCCCTTTCTCTCTGAATATTCAAGGTACATCACAAAGAGGGAAATATCTAGAAACTGGAATTTTGGACCGAGAAACCAAGAAAAAGGCAGAAAAGTCACCAGACTCCAAATGACTTGAAACTTCACCTGTTGGCCACAAGCCAACAGTGCGCGCCCTGATGGCTTGTGGGGCCCCAGCAGGTCTCCCGACCCCCCTCTTCTCCTATATGGTGTGTCTTACACTAGCAAAAGGCATAAGCAATCTCTCGGGATGAAGCACCGCCATATCGAGGCGGAAACCTGGGCAGAGGCCCTTTTGCACTCCGGCAGTCAGGTTCTGTCGGGGGAATCCCTCTCCGGGAGGGGGAAATCGAAGCCATCGTCATCACCAATGCTTTCTCCTTCGTGGGAGGACCAATCTTCATCAACATCTTCACCAGCACCATCTCATGTCCAACCCTAGTTCATCTCTTGTATTCAATCTTTGTCTCAAAACCTCAGATTGGTACCTGTGGGTTATTGGTAGTGTTGATTACATCTTGTAGTTGATGCTTGTTGGATCACTTGGTGATAACCCACAAGTATAGGGATCGCAACAGTTTTCGAGGGTAGAGTATTCAACCCAAATTTATAGATTCGACACAAGGGGAGCCAAAGAATACTTGAGAGTATTAGCAGTTGAGGTGTCAATTCAACCACACCTGGAGATTAAATATCTGCAGCAGAGTGATCAGTAGCATAGTAATATGATAGTTTGATAGCAGTAGTGACAGTAACAGTAGTAGCAACAGCAGTAGCAATAGTTTTGTAGTAGTTGGAACAGCAGCAGCAGCAATAGTAACTTAGCAAGAATAATAAGTGGAAAGCTTGTAGGCACTGGATCGGTAACACATTGGATGATATTCATCATATAACAGTCATAACCTAGGGCGACACAAAACTAGCTCCAGTTCATCAATATAATATAGGCATGTGTTCCGTAAATAGTTATACGTGCTTATGGAAAAGAACTTGCATGACATCTTTTGTCCTACCCTCCCGTGGCAGTGGGGTCCATAAGGAAACTAAGGGATATTAAGGCCTCCTTTTAATAGAGAACCGAAACAAAGCATTAACACATGGTGAATACATGAACTCCTCAAACTACGGTCATCATCGCGAAGTATCCCAAATATTGTCACTATGGGGTTGATGGATCATAACACATAATAGGTGCATATGACTAGGCAAGATCGGATCAGAACATGAATATAGAGATGATAACATAAACGGTTCAGATCTGAAATCATGGCACTCGGGCCCTAGTAAGAAGCATTAGGCACAACAAAGTCATAGCAACATCAATCTCATAACATAATGGATACTAGGGATCAAGCCCTAACAAAACTAACTCGATTACATGATGAATCTCATCCAACTCCTCACCGACCAGCAAGCCTATGAAGGAATTACTCACTCCCGGTGGGGAGCATCATGGAATTGGCAATGGAGAAGGGTTGGTGATGACGAAGACCGAAGATTCCCCTCTCCGGAGCCCCAAACGGGCTCCAGATCTGGCCTCCCGATGAAGAACAGGAGGTGGCGGCGGCTCCGTATTGTAATACGCGATGAAACTTTCTCCCTGATTTTTTTCTCCATGGATGTGAATTTATAGCATAGGAATTAGGGTCAGTGGGGCCACGAGGTGGGCACAACCCACCAGGGCGCGCCCAGGGGGCCTGGCGCGCCCTGGTGGGTGCTGGCCACCCTGGCCCCCCTGTTCGGTGGATTTTGGCTCCAATAATTCACATATATTCTGAAAAAATTCTCCAAAATGTTTCGTTCCATTCCGAGAACTTTTATTTTTGCACAAAAACAACACCATGGTAGTTCTGCTGAAAACAGCGCCAGTCCGGGTTAGTTCCATTCAAATCATGCAAATTAGAGTTCAAAACAAGGGCAAAAGGGTGAGGAAAAGTAGATACGTTGGAGATGTATCACTTGGAGAAAGTTATTATGTTCAGATCCTTAATCTCCATTATTATACCTTTATTCTTGAACATGTTGATGAGGTGTGAGTAGTTACTATTGTTCTTGACGACATGGGAGAAGTCTTGTTATAAGTAATCTTGTGAAGTTGGTATTCGTTCGATATTTTGATGATATGTATGTTGATACTTCTCTTAGTGGTGTCATGTGAACATCGCGTACATGACACTTCACCGTGTTATGTGCTAAGGGAATTCATTGTGGAGTAACAAGTATATGATGCGTTGCGAGAGTGACAGAAGCTTAAACGCCAGTTTATGCGTTGCTTCATAAGGGTCTGATTTGGATCCACACGTTTCATGCTATTGTTAGATTTATCTTAATTCTTCTTTCGTATTTGCGGATGCTTGCGAGAGGGGTTAATCATAAGTAGGTTGTTTATTCAAGTAAGAACATCACCTTAGCACTGGTCCACCCACATATCGAATTATCAAAGTAGCAAACACGAATCAACTCAACATGATGAACTTGACTAGACACAAAATTCCCATGTGTCCTCGGGAGCACTTGCTTAATATAAGAGGACTCTCATGCCTGTCCTTTGATATAAAAAGGAATGGGCTACCTTGGTGCACCTTTGTTACTATTCCTACTTGTCACTTGTTACGAATTATCTTGCTGCAAAACTATCTACTATTGTTACTCACAACACTTGCAAAAAATACCTTGCTGACAACTTCTTATCAATTCCTTCTGCTTGTCATTGGGTTCGACACTCTTACTTATCGAAAGGACTATGATTGATCCCCTATACTTGAGGGTCATCAAGACTCGTTTATGGCGCCGTTGCTGGGGAGTGAAGCGCCTTTGGTAAGTGGAAATTGGTAAGGAAACATTTTCTATGCATGCTGAAATTTACTATGGCTTGTCACTATGAACGGTCACCCTATGGAAGTTGAAGAAGTTGTTCCTCAATCTTGTTCGGGACATCCTATGGCTTGTTCGGGGCATCTTCACCTCCAATGGAAGTTGATGAAGTTGTTCCTCAACTTACTGAACCTACTGAAAATATTTGTTATGAGATTCCTTCGGGTATGGTGGAGAAACTATCGGCTAATCCTTATGACGGTTCAACTCATCCTGATTACCATTTGATATATGTCGATGAGATTTGTGGCTTGTTCAAGCGTTCAGGTCTACCCGGAGACAAAGTTAAAAATAAGGTTTTCCCTTTATCTTTCGAGGGAAAAGCATTAATGTGGTACAGGTTATTGGATGATATTGGATCATGGGACTGGAATCGCTTGAAGTTGGAATTTCATCAGAAGTTTTATCCTATGCATCTAGTTTATCGTGATCAAAACTTTATTTATAATTGCTGGCCTCGTGAAGGAGAAAGTATCGCTCGAGCTTGGGAGAGGCTTAATCTACGATGCAAACTTGCCCCAACCATGAGCTCTCGAGAGAAATGATTATACAAAACTTTTATGCTCGGCTTTCTCATGATGATCAAGCATTACTCGAATCTTGTGACACTGGTTCCTACATGAAGGAGACTATTGATTCAAATGGCATCTTCTGGAAAGAATTAAATGCAACCCTAAAGATTGGGAACTCGACGAAGGTAAAGAGTCAGGTATAAAGCTTAATTTTGATTGCTTTAAATCTTTTATGGAAACTAATGTTTTCCATGAGTTTAGCATTAAGTATGGTCTTGACTCTAAGATAGTAGCTAATTTCTGTGAATTATTTGCTACTCATGTTGATCTTCCCAACGAGAAGTGGTTTAAATATCATCCTTCCATTGAAAAACCATTAGAGGAACCTGTTAAAATTAAGAAGGGAGAAGTAATTGTTAACCATGTTGATCCAATTGTCCCTACTCCTTATATTGAGAAACCTCATTTTCCTGTTAGAATTAGGGAAGATGCTAAGGCTACAATAGTGGTTAATAAAAGTCATGTTAGGACACCTATACCTTCTGAATAACTAAATGTTGAGCCTAAAGTTGCTATGGTTAAATATCTCCTAGTAGATAATATTGATGGTCAGGTTATTTACTTTTGTGATGAAGCTGCTAGAATTGCAAAACCTGTTAGAAACAAGAGGGATGAGCTCGATAAAAACAAATCAGTTGTAAGCATGCCTGTTGTCTCCATAAAAATTGGAGATCATTGTTACCATGGTTTGTGTGACATTGGTGCTATTGTTAGTGTTATACTTTTTAAATTATACCAAGAGATTATGCATGACATAGCACCCTCTGAGATTAAAGATATTGATGTCACTATTAAACTCGCAAACCGTGATACTATTTCACCACTTACTACAGTAATCAGGTAATTTTCTATCTGTGACTTACAGATGGCAAAGACAGAAAACATGAAGGCAAAGAATTTGCCATCAGCCACTGACGGCAAAATGTGACGACATAGTGTAAATCGGCAAAGACAAACTTCCCCGTCATATTTTTATCGAAATAACAGAAATTATTTGCCGTCAGCCATAGTACATGTTTCCCGTCATCCTAGTTACCACAAACAGCAAAGAGGTCTATTAAATAATAATAAAAAAGCAGCCGCGGTGTGCCCCGCGCCGGAGCACCAGCTACACTGCCGCCGAAGTTGGCACTTTGGGCGTCGATAGCTGTTCCCCAACGAAGCAGAGGCTCAGGGTTTGAGGTCACCGGCTTCGGGCGGACCCTGCTGGGGTCGAGATGAGGCGGAGTAGGGTGGAGCATGTGCAGGACGGTCGGAGTTTATCCACGACCGTGGAGGACGAGGCCCATGCAAGGTGAGGCGGAGCAGGGCGGAGCCAGTGTAAGATGGTCGGAGTTCATCCATGGTTGTGGAGGACGATGCGTGTGGAGCCGATGCACGGACGACCAGAGTTTGAGCACGCAGCGGCAGGCCATGGCTCCTATCCATCTGAGCTCGGGCACTCAGGGCAAGACGGGGCCTCCAGATCTAGCGGATCCGGCTCAGTGGGCTCTAGGGCGCTCGCCTAACGTTCCGACTAAAGCGTTGCTGCAGGAGCAGGCGCTCCTGTGGTCGCCGGCCGGACATGGCGTTGTCCACGCGAGAAGAGAGAATGGAGCCCACACACATGGCTGTGTTGGGATGTACTAGTACGTTTGTACATGCATGCGAATAGTGGGTGCCTAGTGCATGCGATGTGTGGTGGGGGTGAGTTCCCCTGCCACGTCATCGATACAGGGGAATTGGTTCCAACCAATAGGAAACCAAGAATTTTTTGTGTTTGTTTACCCGTGTAATTTTGACAAAATGAACAAGTTAAAATTTAGTAAATTTCCTCAAACTTTTTCCGCACCTTCTAGGAATTATAAACCAGTACCATGCCAAATTTCATATTCTTTAGACATTGTTTACATTTAAAAAAAACCGATACTATAATTTTGCCTACAGTTGTTCTGAAACTGACGGCAAAGTCTTTGCCGTCTTCCAAACGAAAACAGATGACAAAGTGTGCGCTTTGCCGTCTGCCAAATGAAAACAGACGGCAAAGTGAGCTCTTTGTCGTCTGCCAAGAAAAAATAAACCGCAAAGTATGTCTTTGCCGTCAATTATTCTTTGTCGTCAGCAGCTGACGGCAAAGTATGTCTTTACCGTCTGCCCCGACGAAATGCCGACGGCAAAAAAATCCCCTGAAGGCAAATTATCAGTTTCCCGTAGTGACTTGGGATTGTTAGAGATGTTGAAGTCTTGTGTGGAAAAGTCAAGTACCCCACTGATTTCCTAGTACTTGGTTCGGAACAAGATAACTTTTGTCCCATTATATTTGGTAGACCTTTCTTGAATACTATTAATGCTGAAATTAATTGTGCTACTGAGAAGGTCAAAGTAAGCTTTGGTGATATGTCTCATGAATTTAGTTTCTCTAAGTTTAATAAACAACCACATGAGAAAGAATTTCCTAATAAGGATGAAAAAATTAGTCTTGCTTCTATTGTCGTACGTCCTACTGATCCGTTAGAACAATATTTGCTAGACCATGAGAATGATGTGCATATGAATGAATGAAATGAAATAGATGATATATTTCTTAGATAAACACCTATTCTTAAACACAACTTACTAGTTGATATTTTAGGGGATCCTCCTCCACCCAAGGGAGATCCCATGTTTGAGCTAAAGACATTACCTCATACACTGAAGTATCCTTATCTTGATGAAAAGAAGATATATCCTGTTATTATCAGAGCATGAAGAAAGAAGCACAATGCCGCTATTGGATATACTATTGATGATCTTAAGGGCATAAGCCCCACTCTATGTCAGCACAAGATTAATATTGAACCAGATGCTAAACCTGTCGTTGACCATCAACGCCATCTCAATCCTAAGAAGAAGGAGGTGGTAAGAACTGAGATACTAAAACTTCTGGAAGCAGGTATAATTTATCCTATTGGTGATAGTAGATGGGTAAGTCCTGTTCATTGTGTTCCTAAGAAAGGAGGTATAATTGTTGTGCCTAATGATAAAAATGAGCTGATTCCATGTCACACCCTATGGTTTGCCTCATATTACTAAGTTAGCATAGCTCAAAATTTTGTACCAACAAAATCTTTTTATGTGCTTGTGATGCTTGACTTGATTGCTATTGCTTGCTTGCCTGAGTGTGCATTAAATTCATAAAATTCCTCCTACTCTCAAAACTCATCTCCTTGATCCAACTCTTTGCCCAATGATCATGCCATGTGTATAGGACCAAAAACTATTTTTATAGAAATTTATTTTGGACAAAAAGCATTCATTTAATTTAGGTTTTCAAAAAACCCTGAGTTGAGTCTTAAACTACAAGTCCTTAAATTATGGTATTTAAATTCTTTCAAAAAGTATATTTGAAACCTATCATATATTAGGCTTCCCAAAACCACAAAATATTATTTTTAAAAGTTATTTTCATATTTTATTTAAAGGCTTTTTCTTAAGGCCAGAAATTGTCTTTTATAGAGAAAAAATATTTTTATGCTTTCAAAATATTTGAGAAAATTTAGGGAAACTCAGTGGACATATATTTGCCATATATATGAGTTTCAACACATGTTCATGTTCAAAATATTGGACAAAACCCTCCAAAACCCTTTCTGCTCATTTCAAGTATTTGAGACATTTCTGTAAGAAATATTCTCAAATAAATCGAAGAAAACTCTAGCATGTCTGATATGCCATATGTGATCATCTTGCCGAGTTTCAACCAAATACAAATAGTTTTAGTTCACCAAAATGCTCCAAAACCATCTCTGTCCAGATCCAAACTTGAGCAACTTTACATTGCTAAGTGCCCCTAATTGTGCTCAGACTTTGTGGACAAGTTCTAATCCTCTCATAATGCATCCACACCAAGTGGTGCATCATGGAGAAGAGATCCACTTGGCAAAATCCCACCGAAACCTTTTCTTCTTCTTTGTAGAAGTTATAATTACTTCATTGTCAAGTTTCTCCACTTGATCCCAAACTTTGTGGAAATTCTTTAATCATCAAATGATGTCACCACACCAAGTGGTGCATCAAGGAGAATGTCCTGGCATGATCAGATCTAAGGGAATCTATTTTTTGGTTAATTTATAGGGTTTGCCAAAGTTACATTGGCAACTTTCCTCAAATAATCTCAAACTTGGTGGTAAACCTTACTTTTATCTACCATTTGATCCTGTTAAATCTCATTGCATGTGGGAAAGTTTATGTTGCCCAAACACACATCAAACACCTTCTGGTAATTTGGTAAAAACATGTTTTGAACCCCTTTCACTATTTCCCATCACCCCAAATTTTTACCACAACTTACTAGTGTTACCATGCTCCCTCAGTAACCTTTTCCTGGCTTCAGCTCAATCATGGAGGGGTGAAAACCACATTTTTACCCCGTGGACAACATCTTCTCTCTCCACCTCAGCTTTTCTTCTTAGCCAAGGCAAGCTCCAGAGCATCCTATGGTCTCTCCCCCTTTGTTTAAAACCCCTGGAGCTGCTTGTAACAGGTGGCCGTGCCCAAGACGCCAATGGCATGCCATGACATGCCATTTGGGCACTCTGGAGTACGCTACAGTGCCCCAGGCCATTGTAGCCGCAGCATCCCGAGGCTCCCAACAGCTTTGGAGGGCGGGGCCTTCTCCCCTGAGGTGCCCTCGACCTCCACAACCCGCCACCCTTAAGGGTCCCTTCTTCCTCAGTCTCTCTCACCCCTGACCACGCGTGCCCGACGGCGCCCATGTCCACCACTCCCTGCTCACCTTTGGGGCCCGCCTAGAGCTCGCCCCACTCCTCCTCTAGCTCCCCAGCATCCTGCTCCGCCCTGATAAACACCACAGGGGACCCCTACCCCCCTCCTTGGCAGGCAGCACCGTTCTCGTGGGAGCCGTGAGCTCAGTCCACGGCCAAGTCCTGGCTACCCTATTTAAAGGCCCTCCCGAGCTCCCCCTGCGCTCCTATCGCTCCCTCCTCCTCCTAATTGTGCCCCTGCACCAACCCCGCATCCTTAGGAGCGCCCGAGCTCGAGTCCGCCGCTCCGTCCGTCTGACCACCTCACGGTACAGAGCGTCCCCGGCCCTCCTTCTTCCTCCTCAGGAATCTCCACAGCCCCCTGACCTCATCCCACCTATTCTCCGCTTCGATTGCAGTAGGGGGCCACGTGATCGAGCTTGGTCCAAAGCACCGCCGCCCTGCATCATCGTCGCCCGCGACACAGGCATCCCCGACAGCCATCTCCAGCAACCCCTGACCTACGGCAGCCCCCCGAGCACTACGGTGCCGCCCGTTCGCCTCGCGGTCGCTGGAAGCGCTCGCGGTGAGCCCCTCTGCCTCCTCTGTCATGAGGAAGGAGATGACAAGCGGGACCCACTTGTCATTCTCTTTCCCTCCCACCTCTCACCGACGACAGGGCTCGAGTCCTCAGGTTGAAACGCCCGCGGGTGGCGCGTACTGCTTCGAGCAGTGGCGTACTCTTGGATTACGTCTTCGACATGGCCACAGCGCTGTGCAGTGCCCTGGGCTGATTTCCTCCTGTTCCGTCTCTGCTGGCGCCCTTCTGGCCCAAGTGCACAGTAGCAGTTTTCCTTTTCTGTTTTCAGAGGACTTCCAAAAATTCCACAAAAATAAATACTTGTTCAAATTCAATAATTCAAATTTCTACGTTCTCGTAAAAATGCCTCCTATTATTTGCTGAACTTTTATATTTTTCCACCACAAGTTTCTCCACTATTCCAATTTAAATTCAAACTTGACCTATAAAAGGGCATTTTGTAAAACCTCTAGAATATCCAAATCAACTCCAAATGGAGTGATTCAAATTCCTAGACGACTATAAAACCATGATCTATATATCTAGCCCTCATCAACATTTTTACCATGCATATATTCTGTTGTATCTAATAAATGGCCCCATTTTCCCCTTTATTCCATCTTTGAAAACCCCTAGAAAATTCATCCCAACTCCAAACCAAGTGACACCACTTTATAAATTCTTCGAAAATCATGCCCTATTTGATGGGTGCATTCACTCATTTTTATAAAAATATATTCTGAGAACTTCTTGTAGGATCATTAATCCCTCCATTTCCACAATTCAAAAAGCCTTATTGATCCAACTCCAGTAGAGACACTTTAGGTATTTACCTTATGGCCAAAGTTGTCCAAGAAAAATAAAATTCCTATTTATAGAGCACTTTTATTTCTCTGCTTGTTGTGTTGCTTATTATGGTTGTTTCCGACGGTAGTTGACAAAGTAGACGGAGTGCTCAGAATTGGACCAGAAGCGTGTGAAGACCTCGAAGACTTTGCTGAGCCAGGCAAGGAGCCCTTTGACCATGTCGATGAAACTATTTCTTGCATGGCATTATAGTACTTCGTTTGTTGCATGAAAGAGCATGTCGATGATGTGGTGACCACCTTGATGGGATGGCCTCCGATGCAATTCTCGTTGATACTTGCATTGTGCATGACCCTACCTTCCTATGAGGGTTATGCGGGTGGGAAGTAGTTAGGATGCTAAGTAGTTGCTACACAAGTGTGACGGGGATATGCATTGAGATGGAAAACAAATGTTTACCAAAGACCATTTTGAAAACCCCATCTGTTGCCAGTAATGCCCAAGGGAGATGATGTTGAGCTAGGTAATCACTTGATAAAGAAGTGGTGTACCGAGGCAAGTTTAGTGTGTGTGTTTTTGAAAACGGATTAGATTTAAGATTTGTCGACCGTCCCAACCATACATGTACAACCACGATACCCCTTATGGGACGGATCTTTGTTGATTACTTTGGTTGATGCTAGTAGAGAGCCCGCATTGCTAGTGGCGAGAGTGACGTGGTCACTCTTGATACGGGGTTGTGCCTGATAGGACGACCATGGGCTGTTTTCACAGACACCGGGCACACCGTTGGTCCCCTCATGGATGGTACTTGTGATGTACATCATGCGGGCTGGGTACCAACGAGAGGACTCTTTGTTTAGTGTTGTCAAGGGAAAGACATTGTTCGGGTGCTTACCTCGGGCCTGTGATATACCGCGAGTCGTGGCTTGGCACGAAAGTTCCCTATGTCTTGTGGGTAAAGTGTGCAACCTCTACAGAGTGTAAAACTATTCGAATAGCCGTGTCCACGGTCAAGGACAGTTCGGTGGTGCTGCTTAAACTACGTCTAGATGTTTTGAGAAACTTGGTGTGTGTGTGTGTGACAAAGAGATACTTGAGCTAAGTCGAAAGACTTGATGAAATGATTGAACATGTGATGTTCAAACCCTGCTTATATTGATATATGTATCCTGTTCATATGGATATCTGCTAACTGTTGATGCATAATTGTTATAAATGGTAGGGCATGATATTGCACACAAAACTAGCTTTTCGCAAAACTACCTACTTAGTGCTATACCATGCATTGATTTACCTTGTCCAAACATGGGTTGCTTGCGAGTACATTCAAAGTACTCATTGGCTTGCCACTGGTTATCTTATTGGCCAGGCATGAAAGAATAGGATGTAATGGAGTGTACCTTGGTGGCGGACATGCGAGCTAGGACGCTTCCCAGTCAGAATGCCTGTAGGGTTAAGGCAGATGGCATGGGTCCACACTATCATTGAAGATTTTCGCTGCGAGTGTATGAAGACATGGCCATAAAGGTCATATTTGAGTAAAACGGGACATAATGGATGTAAGACTCTTGTTATTCAGATTCTATGCATTTAGTGAGCATTGATCTCTGAGATCACTGTGCACGTACATTCGGTGATCACGACTTATGAGTCGGGGTCCCCACATTCCACAAAGAATCGTAGCTGCCTATAGGATGGTGATTAATTTCAGGAAATTAAATAAAGCTACTAGGAAAGATCATTATCCTTTGCCTTTTATTCATCAAATGTTAGAAAGACTATCTAAGCACACACACTTTTGGTTTCTTGATAGATATTCTAGTTTTTCTCAAATACCTGTGTCGAAAGAGGACCAAGAGAAAACTACCTTTACTTGTCCTTTTGGAACTTATGCTTATAGAAGTATGCCTTTTGGTTTATGCAATGCACCTGCTACCTTTCAAAGATGTATGACTGCTATATTCTCTGACTTTTGTGAAAAGATTGTTGAGGTTTTCATGGACAATTTTTCGTTTACGGGACTTCTTTTGAGGATTGCTTGAGCAACCTTGATTGAGTTTTGCAGAGATGTGAAGAAACCAATCTTGTCTTGAACTGGGAGAAGTGCCACTTTATGGTGAATGAAGGTATAGTACTTGGGCGTAAAATTTCTGAAAGAGGTATTGAGGTGGACAAGGCCAAAGTTGATGCAATAGACAAAATGCCATGCCCAAAAGATATCAAAGGTATAAGAATTTTCCATGGTCATGCTAGTTTCTATAGGAGTTTCATTAAAGATTTCTCAAAGATTTCTAGGCCATTAACTAATCTCCTCCAAAAAGATATTCCTTTTGTTTTCGATGATGATTGTGTAGAAGCCTTTGAGATACTTAAGAAAGCCTTGATTTATGCACCTATTGTCCAACCACCTGAATGGAACCTACCATTTGAAATTATGTGTGATGCTAGTGATTATGTTGTTGGTGCTATTCTAGGGCAAAGAATCGATAAGTGATACTTGTGATCTGCGTTGGGTTTTCCGTGAAGAGGAACAGGTAATTGCAGCACAAAGTGGGTAAGTATTTCCCTGAGGTAATTGCAGCACAAGGTTTATCGAACCAATAGGAATATCAGTCCTCAACATTCTTCAGCGGCTGCACACAAAAGAGCAAACAACTTGCACCCAACGCGGGCAAGAGGGTTGTCAATCCCCTTGATCTCGTTATTTGCAAGCAAATGAGTTGTGTAGATAATTGTAAATTGCAAAATAAAATAAACGACAAATAAAAGCAGCAAGGTAATAGTAGCATTTGTGAATTTATAAGTGAATAGACCCGGGGGCCCAAAGTTTTCCCTAACGACATCTCTCATGTAGGCAACATACGGTGGGTAACCAATTACCGTTGGGCAATTGATAGAAAAGAGGATTATTATGCGATTTTCACGGCAATGATGATGTGTATATAGGCATCACATCCATAAACAAATAGGCCAACTCCTGCCTGCACCTATTACTATTACTCCACTCATCGACCGCTATCCCGCATTCATCTAGAGTATTAAGTAAAACAGAGTAATGCATGGAGAACGATAACATGATGTAGACAAAGTAAACTCAAGCAATATGAATAAACCCCATCGTGTTATCCTTAGTAGCAACAACACAAATACGCACCTTGTTCCCTTCTAACACTGGGATATAGAAACTCGTTATGTTAAACCTACTACAACGCACCTCTCTCACTGAAGAAAGATCAATCTACTTGTCCAAAGAAAATCAATAGACCGGAGAGAACTACGAAGCTATAATGATCATGCAAATAAGAATCATAATATATATCAGAGGTGACTCAAATACTTTTCATGAATACTCTGAACAAAAACCCACAATCCATCGGATCCCAACGAACGCACTGCACAAAAGGATTACATCAGATAGATTAAAGCGAAGATGCAATGATGATTGTTTTGACGATCAAGAGAGAGAGAGATTGCCATCTAGGTACTAACTATGGACCCGTAGGTCTGTGGTGAACTACTCACACATCATCATGAGGGCAGCAAGGTTGATGAATAGGCCCTCCGTGATCGATTCCCCCTCTGGCAGGGTGCCAGATCAGAGCTCCAGATGGCCTCCCGAGGGAACAGAGACTTGCGGCAGCATGAAAAGGGTTTTGGGACTGCCTCCAAGGTTTTCACGATATTAGAGAATTTATAGGACAGAGAACGAGGTCGGGGGAGCCGCCAGGGGCCCAGAAGCCATCAAGGCGCGCCCCCCAGAGCGCGCCCTGTTGGCTTGTGGGGCCCTGGTGTGGCTCCTGGCTTCCTTCCGAATCTCCCAGGTCTTCTTTTGGTCCATAAAAAATCATTAAATTTTTTTGTGGCAACTGGACTTCATTTGGTACCGTAAACTTGAAGAGTGAAAAACATGCAGAAAAC
Organism: Elymus sibiricus; assembly: GCA_039707655.1. NCBI lineage: Eukaryota > Viridiplantae > Streptophyta > Magnoliopsida > Poales > Poaceae > Elymus > Elymus sibiricus. The sequence continues at coordinate 200,601,722 of CM077669.1, read as the reverse complement.
AGCAACTGGCACTGGGCACTGGGTCAATAGGTTGGTGCTCAAAAATATTATAAATTGGTAAATAAAGACCCAAAAAGTATCCTAGAATGATAATATATCAGCATGGAATAATGAAAAATTATAGATACATTGGAGACGTATCAGGCATCCCCAAGCTTAATTCCTGCTCGTCCTCGAGTAGGTAAATGATAAATACAATTTTTTTATTTGACATGCTACCTATTATGTAATCTTTTGCATGCATGCTCATTGAGAAACAATGAATTAACAAATATTAACATAGCAATACTTATAAGCATAAGAAACAAAATCATTAATCTTTCAAAGGATAAGATTCTCAAAGAATGTTTACCCCCATTCGTCTTATTATATTAGCAAGGCATGGCTCCATCTTCACCACATTAATGTCCAAGTCAGGAAATTGGATCGTACTTTTTAATATGCATCAACTTTTTATTCTTCACGCAATACATGAGCGTGAGCCATTGGACATAGCATAAAGGTGGAATAGAATATGCTGGTAGATATCAAAGGGGTAAAAACTGGAGAAGATAGTCTCACATCAACTAGGCGTACCAACGGGCTATGGAGATGCCCGTCGATAGATGTCGATGCAAGGAGTAGGGATTGGCATGCAAATGATGCACTAGAGCTATAAGTGTATGAAAGCTCAACCGAAGCTAAGTGGGGTGTGCCTCCAACTTGCTTGCTCATGAAGACCTCGGGCATTTGAGGAAGCCCGTCATAGGAATATACAAGCCAAGTTTATGATAATGAAAAAGTAATTCCCACTAGCATATGAAAATGACATAACATGAGACTCTCTATATGAGGAATTCCCACTAGCATATGAAAATGATATAACATGAGACTCTCTATATGAGGAACAAGGTGCCACTTTGAGGCACAAGTATGGTAAAGGATAGTAGCAAAGTCCCTTATCTCATTTTCTCTCATTCACAATTTTGTATATCATGGTGGGCTCATTTGGCCTCCCCCATTTTTATTTCCTCACTGGGACAATGCTCTAATAATGATGATCATCACCCTTTTATTTACTTACAACTCAATATCAAGAACTGATAGGAAGATATGACTCTATATGAATGCATCTGGCAGTGTACCAGGATGTGAAAAGATCTAGTGTGACATGTAACAAAAATATGATAAACAGTGGCTTTCCCACAAATACTATGTCAGCTCTATATGATCATCCAAAGCAATATGATGATGAACGAACTAGTCATGTGAAGTGACGATGGAATTTGCGTGGCAATATATCTCGGAATGGCTATGGAAATGCCATGATAGGTAGGTATGGTGGCTGTTTTGAGGATGATATAATGAGGCTTATGTGCAACAGAGCGTATTATGTCACAGGGTTTGGATGCACCGATGAAAGTTGCACCGATCCTCATGCTGAGAATGGGCTTTGCACGGTACCGAAGAGGCTAGCAAATATGAGGAGGTGAGATTGCGTATGTCCAAGGTTTCACATTAGTCCTAAGAACTCATATCCTTATTGCAAAGTTTTATTAGTTTTATCACAAATCAAAGTACTACTCGCATGCCCCGAGGGAGGAGGTTGGTAGGAGTTAACCATCGCGCGCCTCCGACCCGAAACAACATTAGGATTTCAATGAGGAATATAAATGCTCACACATTACCACCATGCCTTTTTTAATTTTTAGACGAACAAGAAGTTAACCTATCTTAATATCGACACTTCTATGAATCAACAATTATGATCTCACACCTTTTTCAAATTACCACATCAATACCATTGACCCACAATTTCTCTATACGTGCTACATGATGGTTTTAATTATCACTCATTGTATACCTATTATTTTGGACTAGTCTTATGACCCATGCAAATTACCATCACTATTTATTAACTCTCAAACAAATATAAGTGAAGAGTGAGAGTGATATTATTTCTATACAATCTGCATGCCACCGTGCTCAAAAAGATATAAGTGAACTATTAGAGCAACTGCTAAGCTCAAAAGATATAAGTGAAGCACATAGTGTATTCTAACAAACTATGATGATGATGTGGCTCTCTCAAATAGGTGTGTCCAGAAAATAATGATTGTGTCAAACTAAAAGTAAAAGCAAACAAAAAAAAAACCACGCTCCAAGCAAAACTCATATGATGTGATGAATAAAAATGTAGCTTCAAGTGACATACCGATGGATTGAGATGAAAGAGGGGATTCCTTCCTGGGCATCCCCAAGCTTAGATGCTTGAGTATTCCTTAGAATATTAGCTTTTGGTTCCTTGGGCATCCCCAAGCTTAGGCTCTTGCCGCCCCTTATTCCTTTGTCCATCGTGATAACACCCAAAACGGGAAAACTTCGATCACACAAAACTCAACAAAACTTTGTGAGATCCGTTAGTATAAGAAACATATTGAATACTTTAGGTACTGTTATAAATTGATTGTTATTTCATAATTGCATAATAGGTATTGTATTCCAACTTCTCCATGGCTTATACCTCTCAATACAATCCATAGCATAATCAAAACAAGCAAACTATGCAAGCAAAAATAAAATCCGTCTGAAACAGAACAGTATGTGGCAATCTATAGAGAACGTATACTTATGTAACTCTAAAAATTATGAGAAATTATGAAAACCTCTAGAATTTGTACATAAATACTGTGTAAAAAATGGAGATCATTATCACGCTCCAGTTAATAATGTAAATTCCTGTACTTGAGTCAAAAGTTTTTGTTTTGTTTCACAATCGATTCTACTCATCTTGTGAGTCATCCCAAAGGATTTACTTGGCACAAACACTAATTACAACATAAAAACAGAATATTACAGAGTCAATAATCATGTTATGAAAAACAAATAGAAAGTAGAAATAAAAAATAAAGATAACTATTGGGTTGCCACCCAACAAGTGATGTTGTTTTACACCCCTAGCTAGGCATAATGCATAGTTTCAAGTGTTGTCATCTTTGACATCAAGCTCCTCAATAACACAACCATGGATAATAGGGACAATAGGAGGCTTGGAAATAGGATCTTTTATCAGGTTTATAAAGTTGGGATGAACACTAATCATTTTTTTATCTTTGTTTCTTTTGGTAGGAGGTGTACTAATGCTCTTAGGAATATATATTAACTTGGGTCTTTTGTTTCGAGAGGTACTAGCATTAGATGTAGGAGGTGTCCTTTTCCATTTTATCAATTCTATTCAATCCTTGTTCTATCCTTTCATCAATAATAGTGTCCTTTTCCTTTAAAGTTTCCGAAGTCATTCCTACACGTGACCCAAATTGAGTGATATGATTATGAAGTTTTTTATCTAACTCCTCAATTGGTTCATTCGTGATCATTTTCTTTTCAATAGCATCAAGCCTTTGCATAACATGTTCCAAAGTCAAACTAGTTTCATTAAATATAACGGGTGGTGCCCCAATGAGATTTTCAATTGCGTTATAAGCATACAAGGTGTGACACATTAAGAAGTTCCCACCGGTGATGTTGTCAAGAACAAACCTATACCAGGTTGTCACACCAACATAAAAATTATGAACCAAGGTAGTGCTGGATAGCTTGTTAGTTGCTTTATTTTGAGCGAAGCAAATCCTATACCAAGCATCTTTCAAAGTTTCTCCTATACTTTGTTTAAAATTGAATACATCATCATTGGGAGTAACGCGAGCAAAAGAAGAACTAGCCATGAATTCAAACAAGAAAACAAATGAATGATAATTTGTGTGAAGTTACTTGATAGTTGATGATGATATTCCCCAGCAATGGCGCCAGAAATCCTTCCTGATACTTGTGATCTGCGTTGGGTTTTTCGTGAAGAGGTATGGGTAATTGCAGCACAAAGTGGGTAAGTATTTCCCTCAGTTATGAAACAAAGGTTTATCGAACCAATAGGAATATCAATCCTCAACCGTCTTCAGCGGCTGCACACAAAAGAGCAAACAACTTGCACCCAACGCGGGCAAGAGGGTTGTCAATCCCCTTGATCTCGTTATTTGCAAGCAAATGAGTTGTGTAGATAATTGTTGATAATTTTAAATTGGAAAATAAAATAAAATAAAAATAGAGGCAGCAAGGTAATAGTAGCATTTATGAATTTATAACTGAATAGACCCGGGGGCCATAGTTTTCCCTAGCGGCATCTCCCATGTAGGCAACATACGGTGGGTAACAAACTACTGTTGGTCAATTTATAGAAAAGCGGATAGTTATGAGATTTTCACGGCAATGATTGATACGTCTCCAACGTATCTACTTTTCCTCACTCTTTTGCCCTTGTTTTGGACTCTAATTTGCATGATTTGATTGGAACTAACCCGGACTAACGATGTTTTCAGCAGAACTACCATGGTGTTGGTTTTGTGCAGAAATAAAAGTTCTCGGAATGGAACGAAACTTTTTGGAGATTTATTTCAGAATAAATGAGAATTATTGGAGCCAAAATACACCGCAATGGGGGGCCAGGGTGGGCATCACCCACCAGGGCGCGCCAGCCCGCCTGGGCGCGCCCTGGTGGGTTGTGCCCACCTCGTGGCCTCACTTGCCCTAACTCCGCCACTATAAATTCCTAAATTCGGAGAAAAAAATCAGGGAGAAAGAATTATCACGTGTCATGATATGGAGCCATCGCCAACTCCTGTTCTTCATCGGGAGGCCAGATCTGGAGCCCGTTTGGGGCTCCGGAGAGGGGAATCTTCGATCTTCATCATCACCAACCTTTCTCCATCGCCAATTCCTTGATGCTCCCCATCGGGAGTGAGTAATTCCTTCGTACGCTTGCTGGTCGGTGAGGAGTTGGATGAGATCTTCATCATGTAATCGAGTCAGTTTTGTTAGGGCTTGATCACTAGTATCCATTATGTTCTGAGATTGATGTTGCTATGACTTTGCTATTCCTAATGCTTGTCACTAGGGCCCGAGTGCCATGATTTCAGATCTAAACCATTTATGTTATCATCTCTATATCCATGTTCTTGATCCGATCCTTCCCAGTCATATGCACCTATTACGTGTTATGATCCGTCAACCCCATAGTGACAATATTTGGGATACTTCGCGGTGATGACCGTAGTTTGAGGAGTTCATGTATTCACCATGTGTTAATGCTTTGTTCTGGTTCTCTATTAAAAGGAGGCCTTAATATACCATAGTTTCCTTATGGACCCTGCTGCCACAGGAGGATAGGACAAAAGATGTCATGCAAGTTCTTTTCCATAAGCACGTATGACTATTTACGGAATACATGCCTGCATTACATTGATGAATTGAGCTAGTTCTGTATCACCCTAGGTTATGACTGTTACATGACGAATATCATCCAATGAGTTACCGATCTAGTGCCTACGACCTTTTCACCTATTGTTCTTGCTAAGTTACTATTGTTGCTTTTGCTCTTCCAGCTGCTACAAAACTATTGCTCCCACTGTCACCGCTACTGTTACTGTTGCTACTGCTACCAAACTATCATATTAATGTGCTACTGATCACTCTGCTGCAGATATTTAATCTCTAGGTATGGTTGAATTGACAACTCAACTGCTAATACTCTCAAGTATTCTTTGTCTCCCCTTGTGTCAAATCTATAAATTTGGGTTGAATACTCTACCCTCGAAAACTGTTGCGATCCCCTATACTTGTGGGTTATCAAGACCTTTTTCTGGCGCCGTTGCCGGGGAGCATAGCAATATTTGTTGAGTCACTTGGGATTTATATCCATCTATCACTATGAAGAATCTGAAGGATACTAAGACCAATATTTTTCCCTCTACTACGAGGGGAGGTAAGGAATTGCCATCACACTCTGCACTTGATTCACCTTCTGTTATGAGTAAGCTTGCAACACCACCACATGCTAGTAATCCTGATATGTCACAAGGTATTGATGAAGCTACCTCTGCTATGAATTATGCTATTGATGATGCTAGTACCATGCTTGATGATAATGTGCCGCTAGGAGAATTTCTTGATGAACAAATTGCTAGAGCTAAAGAGAATGAAACTGCTGAAACTGATGAAATTGCTGAAACTGATGAAGCCTATGAAACTGATGATAACTATGAAAATCCTATTAGTCCTAGCTCTCTGAAGTTTTAAATGCCTAAGATACCTGAAGGTTATGTTATGGACGAAGAGATAACTAGAGAAATTCTTTCTTGCAAGTATAGAGACGATCTTAAGAAATTACTATGCAAGTATAAGGAAAAGACTTTGAATGCTAGAATGAAATGTGATCCTAAGTTTGCTACTTCACCTAGCTTTGTTACCGATAAGGATTATGAGTTCTCTGTCGACCCAGAGTTAATTACTTTGGTTGAATCTGATCCTTTCCATGGCTATGAAACTAAAACTGTAGTGCCACACCTTACTAAGCTGAATGATATAGCCACCCTCTTTGCTCATGATGAGAAGATTCGCTACTATTATATCCTTAAGTTATTTCCATTCTCATTAAAGGGTGATGCTAAGACATGGTACAATACTCTTACTCCTGGTTATGTGCGTAGTCCCCAGGATATGATTTACTACTTCTCTGAAAAATATTTTCCTGCTCATAAAAAACAAGCTGCCTTACAGGAAATATTTAATTTTGTGCAAATGAAAGAAGAGAGTATCCCACAAGCTTGGGGGAGGCTTCTCCAATTGCTTAATGCTTTGCTTGATCTTCCTCTCAAGAAAAATGAAATACTTGATATCTTTTACAATGGACTAACCGATGCTTCTAAGGACTTCCTAGATAGTTGTGCTGGCTGTGTTTTCAGGGAACGAACTGTTGAACAAGCTGAGGAATTATTGAATAACATATTTAAGAATTATGATGATTGGACTCTTACTGAAGCACCGCCTAAACCCACTTCGAAGAAGAGGGGTATCTTATTTCTCAGTCCTGAAGATATGCAAGAGGCAAAGAAATCTATGAAGGAAGAAGGTATTAAAGCTGAGGATGTTAAGAATTTGCCACCTATTGAAGAAATACATGGCCTTGACACACCACCACCTCCACAGGTGGTAGAGGTAAATTTTGTATTAAAGTTTAATGAAAGTGACATCCCTCACAATAAACATCCTAGTCAATGCTTATATGAGTTTGACAACTATATTATGAAGCAAGATCATTTCAATTGCCATGTTCTGAAACAATTGAAATATAATTCTGATATGATTGCTCGCTTGAGTGACTTGCTATTTAGAATCAGTAATGATGTTAGAGGTGTAGGAAAACATGCCTCTATGGTTCAAACTCAGTTAGAACAAGTTGCTAAGTCTCAAAAAGAATTGCTTGATGAAATGAATAATATGCATGATTTTGCTGCTAGAGTAGTAACTAGAGGAGGTACAATGACCCAAGAACCACTTTATCCTGAGGGTCATGCTAAAAGAATTGAACAAGACTCTCAGAGAATTAATATTGATGCACCTAGTCCTTCTAAGAAGAAAAAGAAAAAGAAAAATGGTAGGACTTTGCATACCCGTAGTGAACCTGAGACATGGAAACCTCCTGATAATAATGATGTCTCTATTTCTGATGCTGAAACTCAGTCTGTAGTGAACATTCATCTAGTGATAATGAAAATAATAATGATGATGTTCACGATGATGCTCAACCTAGTAATGATAAAGAACCAGATAATGATGTTGAAATAGAGCCTACTGCTGATCTTGATAACCCACAACCTAAAAATAAACGGTATGATAAAAGAGACTTTGTGGCTAGGAAACATGGTAAAGAAAGAGAGCCATGGGTTCAGAAACCTATGCCGTTTCCACCTAAGCCATCTAAGAAAAAGAATGTGGAAGAATTTGAGCGCTTTGCTGAAATGATTAGGCCAGTCTTTTTGCGTACCCGCTTAACTGATATTTTGAAGATGGCCCCTTACGCTAAGTATATGAAAGACATCATCACTAATAAAAGAAAGATACCGGAAGCTGAAATCTCCACCATGCTTGCTAATTATTCTTTTAAGGATGGAGTACCTAAAAAACTTGGAGATCCTGGAATACCAACTATAACTTGCTCCATTAAGAGAAACTATGTCAAAACTGCTTTGTGTGATTTGGGAGCTGGTGTTAGTGTTATGCCTTTCTCCTTATATAAAAGACTTGATTTGAATAAACTCACACCTACTGAGATATCATTACAAATGGATGACAAATCAACGGCCATACCTATCGGTATTTGTGAGGATGTGCCCGTTGTTGTTGCATATGTTACTATCTTAACGGACTTTGTTATTCTTGAGATGCCCAAGGACGACAACATGTCGATTATCCTTGGTAGACCCTTTTTGAATACTGCAGGGGTTGTGATTGATTGCAATAAAAGCAAAGTCACTTTTCATATTAATGGTAATGAGCACACGGTGCACTTTCCGAAGAAACAATTCCAAGTGAATGGTATAAATGTTATTGAAGAATCTCCGACCATCACTATTGGAAGTTTTCAATTACCTCTACCTACTGCCAAAAAGAAATATGATATACTTATTGTTGGGGATATGCATATCCCCATTGAGGTAACTTAGTGTTTTACGAAAGTTCTTCGGTTTCATGCTAATCGGAAGTGGTTGTTAATAAGACTTGATCAACCTTATTAATGGATCATTTTAGAGAGGTATGAAGTTGAGGAATCTAGTAAGTACAACTCTCTGCTCCCACCTTTTATTTTCTGTTTTTAGTTAGTCAAATAAAATAAAATGCCATGATTATCCTGTATTCTGTTCTCTCCGTGCAATAAAAAAATAACCCAAAAATAAAAATTCTCAGAATGCCCTGAAAATTTAACAAGATTTTTTTCTAAATATTTATGAACTTTTGGTGCAAATAACACCAGCGGCGGGGTGCACCTGGTGTCCACAAGACACCAGGGCGCGCCCTAGTGGGTTGTGGCCCCCACGTGGGCCCCCTCACTTATCTCTTTAGCCCACATCACCACCTACCTCCAGCAAAAAGTCACCACAGCCACCATTTTCGTGTTCTTGCTCTCAAACCTGTGGATTTCGATCTCTTTGCTCAAAGCTCCGTTTCTGAAACTGTTTGGACAGATTGCTTCTTGGTATGTGACTCCTCCATTGCTCCAATTAGTTTTTGTTTAAGTGGTTTATTTTTAGAATAATTAGCTACTCTTCGTGCTGCTATAGATGAGCATGCATGTTGAATTCTTAGAGTTCTAAGTAGTTTGAATGCTCAATATGGCCTCTATGCATGCTTGGGAGTAGTTGCTAACAATCTTACAAAGTTTTGTTGACAAACTTTTTGTGGACTAAATTTTTTCAGAATTTTTATAGGAATAAAATGTAAATCTTTAGGAAGTTTTCCTCCAAGAAAAATGCCTAGGGAGTCATTGGGGAATCATCGGACAGTGAACTTCACACTCCAAGAAAGGTGGAGGTGCGGCCGTGTGAATGGCCGCATGATGCCTTCATGGAGGAGGCCGGGTTCCATCAAGAGGTCGCTCAGTTTGTTGCCAACGCCGGGTTAACCGAGTTCCTCGCAGCTAAGTGTGACCAATATCACATCCTTACGAATTCCTTTTTATGCAAAGCTTTAATTATTTAGGGAGAAACAATCCTCCTGAAGTGGAGTTTAATTTTTATGTTGAAACTTACAGAATGTCGCTAACCGACTTCTGTAACATATGCTTGATTCCTTCTGATGGGGACCTGAGAGAACCTAGGCCATCTGAGTTTGGGGATTTTCTCCTCGTGTTAACCGTGTGTGAGGATAGAGGCGTGTCGAGCGCCACTGCAACTAGTTTGCAGTTTCCCTCAGTACATTATTTTGCTTTGGTCATCACTAAGTGTTTAACCGCTAGGGAGAAGGTTGGCGCACTCAGTGCTCCTGACCTTGCAATTTTACGTCGTGCACTTTATGATGATCACACCTTTAGTATGAGAGCTATTATTGCTCGATGCTTACATCTTGACAAAACTAATGGAAAGATACATGGTGGTATTTATGCTACTCGTTTAGCGGACCAGTTTAGAATCCCATTTCGCCCCCATGATTATCTCTTATCCCGAGTTTACCATGATCATAAGACACTGCAGGCTCACCAATTCCTTGACGTAACTGAGTCTCCCCGTGATATTCATTATAACCTAGTATTTAGCAAGGAAACACGTGATGTTATTCCGTTGCCTGCACCTGCTTTGTTTGATCCTATTGCCAAGAACGGATACAGGATTATGCCAGATGATAGTATAGCTTAGCGGAACAACCTAGCAGCCGCTGAGGAAGAGCCCCAAGGGTGGGATGCTCAGGTGCCGCCTCCGCCTCACTATGACCTGGGGCCGGATGGCTACTACGGATGGTGATTACCAAGCTAGGCCAAAAGCCTAAGATCGCGGGAGTACGTATTTCCACCGACATTACATTCATGTTCACACATTTCATTCCAGTTGTCAGTGTTCACACTTTTTCATTGTAATATCCATGCTTGATTTGTTTTCTCGCTTTCTTCTTGTGTGTTTGAAAAACTTTGAGAAAACCCAAAAATATTTCCTACTTCTTTTTAGTTTTTCTTCCTAGCTTAGTTTAATTGTAGCATCAAAAGAAAACCCAAAAAGATTTCTCGCTTCTTCTTTTACTTGTTGGGAGTTTTCCCGTGTAAATAGTTTTTCTCGTTTTTGTTTTTCTTGTTTAATTTGCTTTCTTCATGAAAAACCAAAAACTCCAAAAATATTTCAGTGTGTTTCTCTGAAATTCTTTTCCTTTTATTTGAGTCGTACCGAGGAGAAGACCACAATGAAATCGTTGAGTGGTTCTCATCTGCATTATCGTTTATCTAACAAAGAGCCCATGTTACTTTGTCTTCTCCTCTTGAATAAAATGTTTGCAGATTCCAGCTTAGTCCACAACACTCTTGCACTATTATTATCTTCTTATCGTTCGATCATTCAAGTGAAAGGCAATAATGATGACATTTGATGAATTGCCTGTGGCAGAGAAAAGCGGGTATGAACTCAACTTGTTTTTGTTTTTGTAAATATGTTTAACCTAGTATCCCCTGATTCAGCTCATTATGATGAAACATGTTTGCAATGACCATTAGAGATTATAGTTGTTCATGCCATGCTTAAGTAGCTAGGACTGGATAATGATTTATCTTGGGTGTCAACATGCATTAAAATGGTTGTGATGCGGTATGATGATATGGTATCCTCCTCTGAATGTTTCAAGTGGCTTGACTTGGCACATGTTCACGCATGTAGTTGAATCAAAACCAACATAGCCTTCATGATATTTATGTTCATGGTGTCCATATCCTACTCATGCTAGTACTCAATGTTGATTATATGTAATGCATGTTCATGACCGTTTTCGCTCTCTAGCTGGCCGCTTCTCAATCGAATTCCTAGCCTTCACCTGTACTAAGCGGAAATACTGCTGTAAATTTGCATGTGCCACCTCTAAAAATTTAAATGAACATCTGTTTTGTGTGCCTAGACCGCTCATGAAGCGACAGGGGTGGTCAGTATCTTCCATGCTAAGCGGGTTATTCTCATGACTAGTGTTTATTCACTTGTCCTTACACGAGAGGGGCGGTAATAGGGATTCCCAGTCCCGAAATCAAAAATCAAAAATAATTAAAAAAAACTCCCCCAGGAATGTTGCTGGTTTGGACGGTACCCGTGGAGGGGGAGTAAACCTTTACTTTTACCGCTTGGGAACTGTCGCTAATTTGTTTAGCATGGAAGATATTGATAACTCTTGGTTGTGACATTGATAGGAAGGGTGTACCTCCCAAAAATTATATCTATCTCTGTTTTAAACTTTGAGCTCTGGCACTGCTGCAAATCCATGCTTCCGTCTGCGAAGGGACTATCTATTTACTTTTATGTTGAGTCATCACCTTCTCAAATAAGCGCCAGACCTGAGAGCACTATTGTCATCCTCATGCATTGTGTATACTTGATGTTGGGTGCAGCATGACTGGATCTTTTCTACCATGAATTATAATGTTTAGTCGCTGCTTGAACTTTGGAGGTGCTCTGCATTTATGTTTTGCGGTCTCAGAAATGGCTAGCGAGATACCACTATTGTCATATTGTATCATGATTATTTTGACAAAGTGTTGGCGCTTGAGATATCTTATTATTGCTCGCTAGTTGCTTATGTTATTGTTATGAGTAAATATAATTCCTAAGAGTTATTGTTGAGATGGTTAGTCATAATCTTTGCTGAAAACCTGGGTGCTACTTAAGCATATATATGTAAACAAGAACAAAAGAGTTCATAAAAGTTTTTCTTTATCACTTTCAGTTTGTCAACTGAATTGCTTGAGAACAAGCAAAGGTTTAAGCTTGGGGGAGTTGATACGTCTCCAACGTATCTACTTTTCCTCACTCTTTTGCCCTTGTTTTGGACTCTAATTTGCATGATTTGAATGGAACTACCCCGGACTGACGCTGTTTTCAGCAGAACTAATATGGTGTTGTTTTTGTGCAGAAATAAAAGTTCTCGGAATGGAATGAAACTTTTTGGAGATTTATTTCAGAATAAATGAGAATTATTTCAGCCAAAATACACCGCAGAGGGGGGCCAGGGTGAGCATCACCCACCAGGGCGCGCCAGGCCCCCTGGGCGCGCCCTGGTGGGTTGTGCCCACATCGTGGCCCCACTTGCCCTAACTCCACCACTATAAATTCCTAAATTCGGAGAAAAAAATGAGGGAGAAAGAATTATCGCGTTTCATGATACGGAGCCGCCGCCACCTCCTGTTCTTCATCGGGAGGCCAAATCTGGAGCCTGTTTGGGGCTCCGGAGAGGGGAATCTTTAGTCTTCGTCATCACCAACCTTTCTCCATCGCCAATTCCATGATGCTCCCCATCGGGAGTGAGTAATTCCTTCGTAGGCTTGCTGGTCGGTGAGGAGTTGGATGAGATCTTCATCATGTAATCGAGTCAGTTTTGTTAGGGCTTGATCACTAGTATCCATTATGTTCTGAGATTGATGTTGCTATGACTTTGCTATGCCTAATGCTTGTCACTAAGGCCCGAGTGCCATGATTTCAGATCTGAACCGTTTATGTTATCATCTCTATATCCATGTTCTTGATCCGATCTTGCCTAGTCATATGCACCTATTACGTGTTATGATCCGTCAACCCCATAATGACAATATTTGGGATACTTCGCGGTGATGACCGTAGTTTGAGGAGTTCATGTATTCACCATGTGTTAATGCTTTGTTCCGGTTCTCTATTAAAAGGAGGCCTTAATATCCCTTAGTTTCCTTATGGACCCCGCTGCCATGGGAGGGTAGGACAAAAGATGTCATGCAAGTTCTTTTCCATAAGCACGTATGACTATTTACGGAATACATGCCTACATTACATTGATGAACTGAGCTAGTTCTGTATCGCCCTAGGTTATGACTGTTACATGACACATATCATCCAACGAGTTACCGATCCAGTGCCTACGACCTTTTCACTTATTGTTCTTGCTAAGTTACTATTGTTGCTGCTGCTTTTCCAACTGCTACAAAACTATTGCTGCCACTATCACCACTACTGTTACTGTTGCTACTGCTACCAAACTATCATATTACTGTGCTACTGATCACTCTGCTGCAGATATTTAATCTCTAGGTGTGGTTGAATTGGCAACTCAACTGCTAATACTCTCAAGTATTCTTTGGCTCCCCTTGTGTCGAATTTATAAATTTGGGTTGAATACTCTACCCTCGGAAACTGTTGTGATCCCCTATACTTGTGGGTTATCAATGATCATGTGTATACAGGAATCACGTCCATAAACAAATAGGCCGACTCCTGCCTGCACCTATTACTATTACTCCACTCATCGACCGCTATCCAGCATTTATCTAGAGTATTAATTAAAACAGAGTAATGCATGGAGAACGATAACATGATGTAGACAATGTAAACTCAAGCAATATGAATAAAACCCATCGTGTTATCCCTAGTAGCAACAACACAAAGACGCACGTTGTCCTCTTCTGTCACTGGGATATAGAAACTCATCAGGTTGAACCTACTACAACACACCTCTCTCACTCAAAAAAGATCAATCTACTTGGCCAAATCAAATCAATAGATCGGAGAGAATTACGAAGCTATAATGATCATGCAAATAAGAATCATAATATATATCAGAGGTGACTCAAATACTTTTCATGAATAATGTGAACATAAACCCACAATTCATCAGATCCCAACAAACGCACCGCACAAAAGGATTACATCGGATAGATCAAAGCGAAGATGCGATGATCATTGTATTGAAGATCAAGAGAGAGAGAGGGATTGCCATGTAGGTACTAACTATATACCCGTAGGTCTGTGGTGAACTACTCACACATCATTAGGAGGGTAGAAAGGTTGACGAAGAGGCCCTCCGTGATCGACCCCCCCTCCGGCAGGGTGCTGGAACACAGCTCCAGATGGCCTCCCAAAGGAACAAAGACTTGCGGTGGCCTAAAATTGGTTTCGGGACTGCCTCTAGGGTTTACACGATATTCGAGAATTTATAGGCCAGAGAACGAGCTCGGGGGAACTGCCAGGGGTCCACAAGCCATAAGGGCGCGCCCCCCAGGGCGCGCCCTGTTGGCTTTTGGAGCCCTGGTGTGGCTCCCGGCTTCCTTACGAATCTCCCAGGTCTTCTTTTAGTCTAGAAAAAATCATTAAAAAGTTTCATGGCAATTGCACTTCGTTTGGTACTGTAAACCTGAAGAGTGAAAAACATGCAGAAAACAGCAACTGGCACTAGGCAATGGGTCAATAGGTTAGTGCTCAAAAATATTATAAATTGGTAAATAAAGACCCAAAAAGTATCCTAGAATTATAATATATCAGCATGGAACAATCAAAAATTATAGATACGTTGGAGACATATCAATAAGAAATTGAATGTTATTCATTATGCTAGTAAGACCCTAGACACTACTCAAAGAAATTATGCTACTATGAGAAGGAAGTTTTAGCAGTTGTGTATGCATGTGATAAATTTAGACCTTACATCGTTGATTCCAAACTAATTATTCACACTGATCATGCTTCTATTAAATACCTTATGGAAAAGAAATATGCTAAACCTAGACTTATTAGGTGGGTTCTTTTACTTCAAGAGTTTGATTTGCATATCGTTGATAGAAAGGAAGCTGAAAACCCTGTAGCAGATAGCTTGTCTAGGATGGAAAGTGTTCTTGATGACCCACTGCCTATTGATGATAATTTATCTGATGAGAAAATTGCTGTTATAAATACTTCACGTAGCACTCCTTGGTATGCTGATTGTGCTAATTACATTGTTGCTAAATATATTCCACCTAGCTTCACATATCAACAAAAGAAAACATTCTTTTATGATTTCAACATTACTTTTGCGATGACCCACATCTTTATAAAGAAGGAGTAGATGGTATTATTAGATGTTTTATACCTGAGCATGAATAGGGACATATTCTAAGGAAGTCTCACTCCGAGGCCTACTGTCGGTGTACTAAGAAATGGGGTCCTTGGCACCCAGACTTGTGCACCAGACGCCGCAGCCTCCAGACCGGCAAGACTTTGCCGGGGGGCTCAGTGCCGCATGCACCCGCCAAGGACTACCCTGCCAAGGCCCATCTCCACAATGCCAGGCTGTTTCTCTACATCGACCAGGTGGCGAGCGGGCAGGTGGATAGGTGGAACTGGCCGGGAAACGTGGCAGCATGGAGGGATTTACAACAGCTTTAACTACACCCGTCCCATGGCAGGAAAAAGAATAGAAGGTAGCTGGGCGGAAGGCACAGAAGGAGATGCAATCCTTGCCGGGAGACGTCGCCAGCTTGACACCTCACAGCGCATTGAATGTGCCTGTCCAAGTCCTTCAGAGTTAGGTATTTCCCTCTACCACCTCTGCTGACACCCCGGCAAGAGGCAGTGTCCACTGTTCGCCAGATGTAAAGACCATTTTGCCATTGTGGTAACCCCTTTGTCTATAAAAGGAGGCCCATGGCTAGCTTCCCAAAGGTCAAAACCCTGTTCATTCTACACACGTAGTTGCACTCCCGAGGCACCTCTTGCCGGGGCTGTTGATCCTTGTACTGTGAAAACCCATATTCCACAAGAACACAGGACGTAGGGTTTTACACTCCGGCAGCCCGAACCTGTCTAAACCCCCCACCTACGCAGGGTTCTGTGATGCTTTTTGTGCCGGAAACCTACCCACCTGATTACAAAGGGTCCTTGCATGATCCATAGATCGTCGCTTCCCCAACATATTTGGCGCACCAGGTAGGGTGACATTTCTAGCACGAACCTTCACCGTCTTTGTGCACCTTCACCAGTAGCTTCATTGTCGCCCATGGTCCCCAAGAAAGCCAAGGGTGCATCGACTCATGGTGCGACCACATCCAAGCTGACATCTCAGGCGGCCGTCCGCAGCGCCGACGAAGGAGACCCCCGCGCTCACCCTGCTGGTGAGCGCAGTCACAACAACACACGGAGCTCTGCGAGCCGTGACCCGGACCCCGCCTTCATAGGGGCGTAGAACACACCAGCGGCGTCGGGGGCTAGGGCCGAAGCAGCATCGACCGCGGCAGCGGGTGCGGCAATGGCGAAGGCGACTGCGCCTCCGCCGCGCCCCTCGCAAGGCGACTGCGACCAGCATCCTCGAGGCGGGGAGCCCGAACAGCGCGCTAACAAGACCCCTGAGCGTACCTCCCAAGGCGCACAGGGCCAAGCTCGAAAGCATCCTCCTGGAGCTGATGAGTGGTGCACGGCGGCACGGGCGAACGCTCCTCCTGACATTGTCAGGAGTAAGAGTGTCACCCATGCCTCGCGCGGCTCGATGCCCAGGACTGCCGAAGAGGCTCTAGCGCAGGCAAAGCTATTGCAGAACTGTCCGCCTGCGCCAGAGAAGATGGAGGACTGGAGGGTAACCATACAAAGCTTGCTGAGCTTCGCGAACTGTGACAGGCCGGAGGGGGCAGGACCATCGCACGCACGGTGAGCGGCCCCGAGAGGCCTAGCCATGGGGCGCGACACCGGCGGGGCGCATACTGTGCAGTCGCCTCCGCAGCGGCTTCCCGCCGGACAGACGTTCAAGACGAGGTGTCGTATGCCTCGCCGGACCAGCGACGGGACAAATACGAGTGCCAAATCCTAAAGGACAGGCGCAAGGAAGACGCCTACACGACCGTCGAGAGACAGCGCGAGAATCGTCGTCAATCTGACGGCAGCGCAGACCCCACCATCGACGAACCCGCGCCGGGGGCTCCTCGTAGCCTACCTTATGAGGTGGCATGCCCGGCGTTGACTCGTGAGTTACGACAGGTTCGCTGGACTTCTAGCAGGGCCTTCAAGCCCGAGCTGCCTGACAAGTACGACGGCAAGATCAACCCCTCGGAGTTCCTCGGCATCTACACCATCGCCGTGTAGGCTGCCGGGGGACGGGACGAGAAGATACTAGCTAACTACTTTCCGCTGGCGGTCCATGCCCAACGTGAGGAGTTGCTTGATGAACTTGCCGGAGGGGTCCATCTCTTCTTGGGTGGACCTGTGCAACCAGTTCGTTGGCGCATACCATGGGGGCCACCAGCTCCTAGGGCAGCCCAGCTGTAATAGCCCGAGACCAACGCTCTAGGAGATTCCCCTTTTATTCCATTGTTGTTGTGTGATTCGTTTGTCTGTCGCATGCATCATCGCATCATTCGCATCTTCTGCATTGCGTCGGCACTCTGTTGCCATCATTTTTCCAAAAACCTGCATCCGTTCATAGTTGCCGGTTCTTCCCGTTTTGGTCGATGAGCGTTTCGAGACCAACCACACTCGCACGTGCCCGCGACATCGGTAAAATGTTTTTTTAAAGTGTGTATAAAACATTCTCGGAATGGGTCAGAACTTGGCGAGCGGTCTTAATATAGTGTAGGTAGCCGACTGCCAAATTTCGTCGCATTCGGAGATCGTTTGATACCCCAACGGTCAACTGTAGTTGTAGCGTCATCGGTTTATTTATTGGACGTGTCACGGGCCGTATTGGGGATATAACCCCGTGGTAAGACCCGCCCAGGAGGGGCTGGGTCGTACCTGGCGGCTCGTAGCCAAGACCTGTAAGGTCGGCCGGAAGATGAAGGCCAGGCCGCGTGGCGGCTTACCTGACGGGCCACGACGAAGGCCCAGAGACAAAAAATGGTGTGAAGACCCGGGCGGTTAAGCCGCCCGAAGACGGCTTGCCCAAGATAGCAAGGCGGTTTAGAGACAGGATCAACTACGATGTATGAGTCGGTTTAGGACTCGTGTAACCCAGAGCCTCGACCTCCTATATAAAGGTGAGGCCCTGGGGCGGCTTAGACAGAAACCAATCAATCGAGAACTAGGTCAAGCGAATCTGCTCCCTTGTAATCGATACTCCAAGCAATACAACACAAGTAGGACATAGGCTTTTACCTCTTCTTGAGGGGCCGAACCTGGGTAAACTCGTGTCCCTCGTCTTGACCAACCCCTTTGAGTCTACCGCCTTTGCAATGGCCTCGAACCTATGTCTTCGGACATCTGCTGTGACAAAACCATGACAGTTGGCGCCCACCATGGGGCTAGCGCTCGGTGGTGTTGAGTTCTCAAAGGGCTCTCTCCCAGGGATAGAGGGGTACGCTGTTGGCAGGATGACCAAGAGTCGCCGCTGCCGGCTCTACATCGACGACACCGGCTGGGGCCCCGAGGCCGATTCAATTGAGTACGGTTTCCGGGTCCCCTTCGGCGGAATCCACGTCTTCATCGGCAAGATCGGCGGATCCGAACCCGGGCCGGACATCTGCACCAACATCGTCGAGCCGGCCCGGTGCGAGCAACCCGCCCGACGCGTGCAACCCGCCCATGCCGACCCGGGCAGAAAGCATGTCTTCGTCGGCTTCACCCAGGGCATGGAGCTTGAAGGTTCTATGTCACGGGAAGAAACTCTCGTCTGTTCAGAGGATGGATCCTCGAGCGGAGAGACGGAATCAATCTATCAGCTTCACAATGGTGGGCTCGGGGGCTACGTCGAGCCTTACCCTGAGTCGGAGTATCATGAGCCGGAGGATTATGAGCCGCCGAACCGCGCTGCCGTCTTCATGGCGGGTTCAGCGGCGGCTCCTGGCAGCTCAGCCGCCGGTGCGACTGGGTCTGGAGCTGGCAGGCCGCCGGCTCAGGTTTTCTGGATCTGATGAATGAGCTTACAACCCTGATGGCGACTGAGGTCACTGCTGAAAACCAAGCGGCCCATAATGCGGAGATCGCGAGGTTGAAGAACCAGATGACCGGAGTCCAACAGGAAATCAATGCGCTGAAGGCTCAGATGGATGCTGAGGCGGAGCGCCTTAGGGCGGACGCTTTCCGTTTCGAGTTAGACTAGCAGTCTGCAGCGGCGGTTCAGCGGATGAGGCATCAATCCCGCTTGCCAGATTAGTATGAAGCCAGAAATCTTTTCAACACGCCAGGGACAAGACGGAACGTACCTTTGACCGTGACCCGGACAGCGGAAGTACCTGGAAGCCGGGCGGCGGTTCAGCATCATCGGCCAGACCTGCCCCGCTGGAACCCGACCCCACCACAGCCTTTTCCGACGCCGCCGGGTCATTATTCTAACCCAGCTGAGAACATGGCGGCGGCGGCAACCCGGCTTGGTACAATCCCCATCCCCGATGAGGCACCTTTTGCAGAAGAGGTGCGGAACGCTATTGGATACCTGCAGACGGCGGTGGCCCAGCAGGAGAAGTATACTTACAGCCGGAGCCGCGTGCATTCAACTCCCATCCCCAACCGCAGCTATAGCCGGCGTTATGAGTCGCCGGCGGTTTCTAGCAGTGAACGACATCGGAACCCGCCGCGAGTCGATCGGGCGGCTGTGGATGCTCAAGCGCTGGTAGATCGGGCGAGAGCACAGTGAGAGGCGGCGGCTCTGGAGGCGGCGGCGGCTCATCAGGAACCCATAGTTGCACCTTCCATCTCAGTAAGGGCAGGAGTAACCTCCAGAGCTGTGTGAGTGCCGTGCTTAGCGCCGGCTCTACGGAATGAGCGTCTGCCAAAGGATTTCAAAGGTCCTCGCAAGGTGCCCAATTATACTGCAAACCTACCTCTAGAGGCTTGGATCGAAAGCTATGAGCTGGCCATGGAGATGTTGGACGTCAGTGATGCAGTATGTGCCAAATACTTCATCATGATGCTGGAAGAGCCGGCTCGGATGTGGTTAAAGGGCTTGCCACCCAATACCATTAATTCCTGGGCCGAGTTGAAGGCGAAATTCATCAAAAATTTCCAAGGAACGTGCAAGCAGCCCATGACGATTGTGGATCTGGACCATTGCATGCAGCATAATGACGAGTCGGCTCATCACTGGGTCCGGCGGGTCTCAACCATCATCCACTCTTCGGAACAGATTACGGCGGCTCAAGCAGTTTTGATTCTGGAGAAGAATTGCCATTTTACACCGCTGAAGCAAAAGCTTGGCCAGCTTAAACGCTCATGCCAAGACATGGGGGAGCTCATGGCGGCTCTCACCAAGTATGCAGACTCTGATAACACGAAAGACCCAAGCTCTGATGATGAGAAATCAGGTCACGGGAAGAAAGGTAACAATGGCAAGGGTCAACAGCAAAACACGGCTGGAAACAGCAACCCGGGCAAACGGAAGAACCCGAACGGCGGGTCAGAATTGGTGGCTAACACCAGCACTGGGAACAATCGTGCTAAGGGCAATGGGAACTTCAGGGCACCCTTTAACAAAGGTAAAGCTCCTTTCAACTTGGAGGAGATGCTCAATAAACCTTGTCTGGAGCACAGCCGGCCTGATAAGCCGGCAGGTCACACTTGGAGGGATTGCAGTATTATGCGGCAATTCAGGGATTATAGCCTTCAACAGCACCGTAATAACGGTAATGGTCCGTAAGGCGGCTCAGGGTCGGGCGGGTCAGGAGCCGGCTTTGGTGCTGGCGGCTCAGGATCCGGTTACCAGGGTCAAGGCAATCAAGGAGGTCATCATCAACAGCCTGGCGGTGGAGGCCAGCAGCAGAATAACCAATCGGGGTACCAGACTAACCCGAAACAGCTCAGTGGGGGTCAGTATCATGTTTTTACAACCAGCCTCGACAAGCGAGACCGGAAGGTACGGAAGCGGACGGTTAACGCGGTCATGCCGGCTCTCCCACAGTATTTGAAGTGGTCCGAGTATGACATAACATGGAGTAGGGAGGATCACCCGCCGCGTGTTGATAACCCGGGGCAACTGGCTTTGGTAGTTGCCCCCCAAGTAGGAGGATATGTGTTCACTAAAGTGCTTATGGATGGTGGCAGCAGCATCAATATCCTGTATTATGACACTTTCAGCCGGATGGGTTTGCTTGATAAGGATCTTAAGCCCTCTTCAACAGTTTTTCACGGTGTGGTGCCCGGAAAATCAGCTTATCCAGTGGGGAAGATTTCTTCGGAGGTAGCTTTTGGTGATGAATTTAACTACAGGGTGGAGTCTTTGTGGTTTGAAGTCGTCAAAATCAAAAGCCCATATCACGCTCTGTTTGGACGGCCGGCTTACGCCAAGTTCATGGCTAGGCCTTGCTATGTTTACTTATAGCTCAAGATGCCCGAGTTGAACGGGACGATTACCGTGCATGGTGATCGGAAGACAGCTCTTGAGTGTGAGGAAGGTGACGCAGCTTACGCAGAGTCAAGTTGTGAGGAGGCAGAGCTCTAGTTTCATAAGGAAAATGTTGACCCGGAAGACATGACTCCACTCAAGAAGCCTAACACGGAATCTGAGCCGCACCTCAAGTTTGCAGCGGATGATACCAAGAAGGTAGATTTCACTTCGGGCGACTCATCACAACAGTTCACTATCGGGGCTAACATGGACCCCGCATAGGAAAGCGCGCTCATCGAATTCAGCCGTGAGAATCGGGACATCTTTGCATGGAAGCCGTCTGACATGCCAGGTGTACCGAGAGAATTCGCTGCGCACCACCTTAATGTGGATCCTAAGTTCAAGCCGATCAAGTAGTTCCTTCGCCGTTTCAATGAAGAGCGGCGTAAAGCAATTGGGGAAGAGGTGGCCCGGCTCTTAGCAGCAGGGTTCATCGTGGAGGTTTTTCACCCGGAGTGGTTAGCTAACCCGGTGTTGGTGCTTAAGAAGAACGACACGTGGCGTATGTGTGTGGATTACACGGATCTTAACCAGGCCTGTCCAGTTGACCCGTTTGCTCTCCCCCGTATCGACCAGATTATTGATGCAATGGCGGGTTGTGAGAGTTTATGCTTCCTGGACGCTTATTCAGGTTATCACCAGATCAAGATGGCAGTTAAAGACCAAGAGAAGACGGCTTTCATTACGCCTTTTGGTGCTTTCTGCTATGTGTCTATGCCTTTCGGGCTCAAGAGTGCCCAGGCGATTTACCAGCGTTGTGTGCAGAACTGTCTTGATAGTCAAATTGGGTAAAATGTTCATGCTTATGTGGATGATATCGTGGTCAAGTCAAGAAAGAAGGAGACTCTACTTAACGACCTGAGAGAAACATTTGATAATTTACGGGTCTACAAGATGATGCTTAACCCGGCTAAGTGCGTCTTTGGAGTTCCTGCAGGCAAGCTCTTGGGATTTCTAGTCTCTGACCGTGGCATTGAAGCTAATCCGGACAAGATAAAGGATATCACCTCCTTGTCTGAGCCGGCGTGCATCAACGACGTTCAGCGCCTGGCGGGTCAAATCGCTGCGTTAAGCCGGTTCATAAGCCGCCTGGGTGAGAAGGCTATTCCTCTGTATCAAATGATGAAGAAAACAGACAACTTTGTCTGGAGTATGGCGGCGGGTGAAGCGTTTGAGGCGCTCAAGAAACAGCTGTCTGAGCCGCCGGTCTTGGCTGCTCCAGCTGAGAAGGAACCTTTACTCCTCTACGTGGCGGCTAACAATAGGGCATTCAACGCCGCGATTGTTGTGGAGGGTAAGGAGGCAGGGAAAGAATACCAGGTTCAGAGGCCGGTTTACTACGTCAGTGAAGTTCTAATAGAGTCCAAGCAGAGGTACCCACAGTGGTACAAACTGATATACGGGGTGTTCATGGCGAATCGTAAGTTGAAGCACTACTTCTTGGGACACCAGATCACTGTGGTTAGCTCTGCTCCGTTGGGAGACATAATTCAAAATAGAGAAGCCACTGGCAGGATTGCTAAGTGGGCATTGGAGCTTGGGCCTCTAAATCTAAAATATGTGCCCCGCACGGCTGTCAAGTCTCAAGCCTTGGTGGACTTTATTAACGACTGGACAGAGTGTCCGTCGCCCGAGGAGAAGCTGGATAACACATACTGGACAATTCACTTTGATGGATCTAGACAATTGGAAGGATCAGGGGCTGGAGTTGTCTTAACTTCCCCTAGAGGTGACAAGTTTTGTTATGTGTTAAGGTTGATGTTTCCCTGTACTAACAATGCAGCTGAGTATGAGGCTTTACTCCACGGCCTCCGTGTAGCTAAGGAGATGAACCTGAGCCGGGTTAGATGTCTTGGCGACTCACACCTCGTGGCTCAGCAAGTTTCAGGCACGTGGGATTCCAAGGACCCACGGATGGCGGCTTATCGTCAGGCGGTGGATATCATTGCTGGTCACTTCAAGGGTTATCAGGTGGATCATATTGACCGTCGCAAGAACGAGGCGGCTGATGCATTATCAAGACTTGGCTCTCAGCGTAAGCCGGTGCCGCCTAACGTTTTCTTGTATGTGCTATATCACCCGTCAGTTAAGCTACCTTCAGAGGAGGACCTGGCTATACCTGACCCGGAGTGGCAGCTGGTGGCGGCTCTGCATGCTATCCCTGACTGGATGTTGCCTTACCTAGCGTACTTGACTTGCGGCGAGTTACCCGAGAACGAGACCTTGGCAAGGCAAATCATAAGGCGATCTAAGTCCATGACGATCGTCAATGGCGAGTTACATAAGCGCAGTGTCACCGGCGTTTTTCAACATTGTGTTTCACCTGAAGAAGGTAAGGAAATCTTAAATGAGATTCACGCTGGCAATTGTGGTCATCACGCCGGCGCAAAATCTCTGGTGGACAAGGCTTTTCGACATGGTTTCTTCTGGCTGACGGCTCATAAGGACGCATAAGACTTGGTTCTCAAGTGCGATGGATGTCAGAAGTTCGGGCGACGTGCTCACGTGCCGGCTCAGGAGTTGCGTATGATTCCAATTACCTGGCCGTTTGCAGTCTGGGGGCTTGATATGGTCGGGCCCTTCAAGAGATCTAAAGACAAGAAAACCCACCTTTTGGTGGCGGTGGATAAGTTTACCAAGTGGGTGGAGGCTGAGCCGGTCGGCAAGTGTGACGCGGCTACGGCGGTTCAGTTTGTCAAAAAATTGATCTACCGCTTTGGTTACCCTCATAGTATCATCACAGATAATGGCACAAACCTATCCAAGGGGGCTATGCAGGCGTTCTGTGAAAGTGAGCACATCCGGCTTGACGTCTCTGCTGTTGCTCATCCACAATCCAATGGTCAGGCGGAGCAGGCTAACTAGGAGATCTTGAGAGGTATCAAGCCCCGGCTTATGGTTCCTCTGCAGCGAACGCCGGGTTGTTGGGTAGAAGAGTTGCCATCAGTTTATGGAGCATCAGAACCACTCCCAACAGGTCAACAGGCTATACGCCTTTCTTCATGGTTTATGGCGCAGAAGCCGTGTTACCAAGTGATATACGTCATGACTCGCCGCGGGTGGCGGCTTACGTTGAGACAGACAATGAGACAGCGCGTCAGGATGCGTTAGATGCTTTGGATGAAGAGCGTGATCTGGCGGCGGCTCGATCGGCGATTTATCAACAAGACCTGCGTCGCTATCATAGCCGCAGGGTTAAGACTCGGACGTTTCAAGAAGGCGACTTGGTGTTATGTCTAATTCAAGATCAGACGGATGCGCACAAGTTATCTCCTCCATGGGAAGGACCTTTTGTGGTTAGCAGAAACCTCAACAATGGGTCATACTATCTCATTGACGTACGAGACGAGTCACGCACTTCTGGGCAGGAGACCCACCGGCCGTGGAATATCGCTCATCTGCGACCGTACTATACTTGAGTCATCGACGCCCCCCATTGTACATCATCATTGTATATATCACTTATATATATATAATAAAGTTGGCATCCCTGCAAGCCGGGGCCTCTGCCGTTTTACGTATCTCAGATTGTGCAAAGATGGATACAACCACAAGGTCATTTGGGGGCTTCCAACCCACCGGGTTTAGCTTACACACCCTCTTGATCGGTTCTTCAGTCACCGTAAGGCCGGGTTATATACCCAAAAAGTTGACTCCGTCAACAAGGTCATTTGGGGGCTTCCAACCCGCCGGGTCTAGCTTACACACCCTCTTGATCGGTTCTTCAGCCACCGTACGGCCGGGTTATATACCCAAAAAGTTGACTCCGTCAACAAGGTCATTTGGGGGCTTCTAACCCGCCGGGTTTAGCTTACACACCCTCTTGATCGGCTCTTCAGCCACCGCAAGTTTGAGTTAAACCTGCCTGTATGCTGCTGCTCCGCTAGGTGACCCGCTGAACTCTTACCAGTTAATCTCGATTAGAGACCCTGAGCTGTTCAAACAAAGTTGACAGTCACTCTCGCTAGAGACCCTCTACTGGTCAAGGTTAAACCGGCGGCTCTTGTCACGTGAGGGCCGGCTTACGGAAAGCGAGGATAAGCTCACCCATCTGCTGCCGACTCTCCACTATGTGGCCCGTTCGTACTCTCAAATAGTTACTCTTTTAAAAGACCCTGCACTGTTTAAGGTTCAAACGACGGATTTATGTCACGTGAGAGTTAGCTTATGGGCCCTGGGGTACTCATGCCCTGCTGCATCTCTCTCTTGTTCGTTGCGCTCTTATCAGTTAATCTCGCCTAGAGACCCTGAGTTGTTCAAAGGAATTGACGCTCACTCTCGTTAGAGACCCTGTGTTGTTAAGAGTTCAAGTAGCGAATCCACCCAGAAGAACCGGCATATGAGTTTTAGAAAAAGCAAGGTCATGAAAGACTTAACATCTCCGGGTTGTGCTTTTTCGAGGCGCCCTCACAGCAATACAGAACATATTCTGTCTTGTTTGTTTTTGCAGGGTTTATCTCCTACGATGAGCCGCCGTGAAATCTGATATTATGAGCGGAACACAAGACAGATAAGCATGCATCAAGTTGTGCAAAGGTTCATACATGCGCGATGGCACGGCTCAGGCAAACAAAGTTTTTCTATGCCTATTACAAACTCTCCATGGAGCACAAAATAACACGGACTTAAAATTTTTGTACACTGCTAGCCTTGGCGGGTCAATAAGCCGGGTTGTAAGTTTCAGAAGCAAGTGATCAGCTCGATGGCGGGTCATCCTGCGCCGGGTCTTCGACCTCTTCGATCTGAAGATTGTCCACATCCCAGTTGCAGTTTGTTAAAGCTTCAAACTGAGCCTCGTCAAAGAGGGGGGACAGGTCAATTTCAGGAGCAAAGAGTTGCTTACGGCATGCAGGAGTCAAGTCCCTGGCCTCGAAGGTTGGGCAGCGCACTCGTTTGCTGTCCACGCTGTAAGCCGCCTGGTAGGTAGTCAGATCAACTTCATCCGCCAGTGTTGATGCGAGTACTCTGGAGGCCTTCATACACTTGGCATAGTCAGCTTCTGTGAATTCTGAGCCGTCGTCTTTCTTGGACGGAAAGCCATCCATCATCTCTTCTGCAGTCAGTTCAGGGGCAAAGGCCAAAGACCGGTTTAGCGCGGCCATTGCTCCCTTCCTGGCGGCTGATCGTTTGAGCTCTTCGATTTGCTTCGGCAGAGTTGACAGGAGTTCTATCACTCCCTTCATGAATTTGGGGATGCTTCTTTCATCCAGCATTGCTTTGATGGTGCAAAGGGTCCCGCAGTATAGCTGTTCTGTCAAGGTGTATACTGCTTTCAGCTTCAACAAGCTGTCAGAAGATAGCTGGCGGCTTCTTTGGCCTGCAAGGAAAGATTTGGTGTTATAAGCCGCCCGCACAGTTTTTAAACAAGGCAAGGAAATTTGCTAAGTATTCAGTGCTTACCAAAGATAGTAGAAGTCATCCTAGAGATATGATGCTTGAGGGTTTGCAGCTCATCTGACACAAGCTTAAGTTGCTGGTCAGCATCGTCTGCGCGCTTGGTCAGGGCGGCTTGGGTAGACTCCGCACTCTTTTTGAAGGCATCAAAGTCAGCCTGAACCTTCTTAAGCTCCTTAACAGCAACCCGCCATTTTTCTTCCGCCTCAGATCGGGCGGTTTGTTGCGAAGCAAGGCTTTCTTTCACGCCGGTCAGATTAGATTCGGCCGCGTCCAAGGCTTCCTGTGTTGCACAAAAACAGAAATAACACAGTTCAGGAGGTTTAAATCGCCAGGATAAGATATTCGTACATGGTTGATGAAGCTGCTATGCTACAAGTCTCAAGCACATTGCAAGCAATATACTTGACACTTGGGGGCTAATGTCTGTGTTCGCTCTCCAAGTCTACAATGAAGTTCCGGCTCATCTCCGTAAAGTTAAGCCAGCACTTGGGGGCTACACACGGCGCTCTCCAAGTTTACAGTGAAGTTCCGGCTCATCTTGTTAAAGTTAAGCCGGCACTTGGGGGCTACACACGGCGCTTTCCAAGTTTACAGTGAAGTTCCGGCTCATCATTTTCATACTGACCCGGACTTGGGGGCTACCCTTGATCTACTCTTCAACTAAGTACCGGCTTAATATATATATTAACCTGATACTTGGGGGCTACAAGTTAGGCAATTTGAATTATGATAAGGATTGGAAGACTCGGTCTACTATTTGCAATACTAAACCATCTCTTGGGGGCTAAATAAGGGTATAAGGAAAAGCAAGAGAGGAGGAGTACATCGTATTTCTTTTTCATTAGTCCAACAAGCTTCAACTCCATATTGCTGCTTGTGGAGAGGCGATTCAGATAACCAGCATGTAGTTCATCTGTAGTCATTTTTTCCAACACGGGGAATTCAAACTCAAGCTTTTCTGGTGAGCCTGTATCAGCCTGGCAGGTGTGCTTGGTTAATACATGGGGATCAGGGAGTTGATAACCCGTCCCAGTGACAACAACGTCTGGATGAGTTATGTCTTCAGCGGCTGTTGAAGGGCTCGGCGGCTTAGGATCAGCCTTCGGAGGACTCTCAGGAGTGACCATATCATCATCAGCCGGCTTAGAAGGCTGAAGAATGTCGGCAGATGCATCTGTTCTAGCCTCAGTGGGCTCAACATGAGGTGCAGGGGAATCCGGCTTAGCAGTTTCCGGCTCTTGGGCAGCAGGGGCAGCGGTAGACCCGCCGGTCTTCCTTCGTTTTGCTTGAGCCCTGGAAAACAAAAGATTGTCACATAAAGGACAAGGATGGTAAAAACGTATGATGCAAATTCAAAGGTACATACTCCGGGTTGATCTGCAGAGGAGGCAGCTTGGATGCAGTAGAGTCGCCAGATGAAGAAGGTGACTCCTAGAAAAGTTAAGACGATGAAAAACAGAGTAAGGTTACAATGCAAGACAATTAAAATTGGATTTAGATAAAAGAGTACCTCAGCAGGCCGTTTCCGAGGAGCCGGAGAGTTTGGCAAGCCGGTTAAAAGCTCTTCAGAGCCGGTGCTCCGGGTCTGACGTCTGGAGGTATGCTGTTGCTTTTTCAAAAGAAAATTGGGGTCTAAATAAACAAGAGGATGAGAAAATGGGACTTTCCGGATGACCCGCCGTACTTTCTCTGGTGGAAAGTTTTCTGAGTCAGAGGAGATGTAAGTTACCTCAAGGGCATCTGCATGGCTGGTTTCCGTTTCCTCCTGTGAATAATTGTTGTCAATAGGTTGCATAAAGAGACGGCCAAGGGAGTCAAGTTCTACCTCTGAGTCGTCAAGCTCAGGCAGTTCCTGAGCGACAGTTTTATTCTTCTGGACGCGGGTTTTACCCACTTTAGGTTTCCTCACAGGAGGGTTATACTTCTTCTTCCAGAAAGAAGAGCCGGCCTGTGCATAAGCCGCCAACAAAGGTTAGAAGGAGCAAGACAAAGTTAAAGTTTGACCAAATTTGTGGAAAAGTGTCTTACAGCTGGAGCCGGGTTCTTGACACAGAACGGTTTCAGCCCAACTTTGTTGCAAACCGCTTGCTTTTCGCCAAGAAGTCCTTTGACGGAGGAGTTGATATCTTGTTCTATCATAGGGGTGGAACTAAAGCAGAGGGTGTCATTGGGTTCACCTGTGAATTGATGCATGAGTCGGTCACGCGGCTCAGTGGCAGGATCTTCCAGCTAACCCAGCAGCGGGTTAAGTCGACGCCGGTCAAACCGTTGGCCATTAAGGCCCTAATCTTCGCGATAGCCGGAGCATATTTCGCTCGCTTCGCGGTGGACATTCGATCTGGGAGTTCTCCAGTGTTGCAGAGCCGGGTAGGACGGTAACCCGGCAGCGGATTCTCTCCTTCGGGAGAAGTGTCTTTGCAGTAAAACCAAGTCTTGTTCCAATCCTTGGGGTGACTTGGTAGGATAGCTGCTGGATAGGGCAAATCTCTCCGTCTCTAGATAGAAACGCCGCCAAGCTCCAAACTTGGTCCAGCCGCCACTTTAGTTTGGCGGTTGACGTAATGGTAGTCACGGAAAAGGTCGACGGACGGCTCTTCTTGCAGGTAAACTTCACATAAGACTTGAAACTGACACATGTTGGTGACAGAATTTGGGCCTATGTCTTGAGGGTGAAGCTTGAAGAAATGAAGAACATCCCGGAAAAACTTTGACCCGGGCGGGCTAAATTCACGAAGGAGGTGATCAGTGAACACGACAAATTCCCCTTCCTTGGGAGTAGGTCTTGATTCTGGCCCTGGAACCCGCCAATGGATAACATCCTGAGCCGGCAGGATACCCGATTCTACGAAATCAAGTAAGAGTTGTTCGGTGACTCCGGAGCTGACCCAATCGCATGACGAGGGTGCTCTCGACATAATGGCGGATCAAACTGCGAGAAGGTGCAGAGTATGGCGGGTTAGAAAAATATTAACTAGTCAAGGCAGATGTGGTCAACATAATGGTGAGGTGTTAAGCCGCCGAAGTGTTTTTATCAGAAAGCCGCCGATGCATCGGCGGGTTAGATGGACAAGGCGATGCTGGAAAATATAGCTAAGTACGGATAAACAGGTTTCGCATATTACCAATATAGCTGCAAGATCTACGGGCGAAGGTAAAAATGAAACATATTCAAAAACCCTAAAAAGACAGAAGAAGGACAGGTGGGCAGCACGCGGTGGAGGTTGCTATGCAGATCCAAGGCAAGAGGGCATTGGCATTAGAAGGGCAACCGCAATGGATAGACAAGTAATATGAGGTTCAAGGGGCCATCTACAATTTATATTACGAAGAACAGCGAAGAACCTGCGAAGAACACTAGAGAAAACCCGGTGAACTCGGGGGATCCTAATGGAGATGATTCTAGGTTCGAGAAAGGTTGAGAACGGTACCTCCTGGATGCGGGCGGCCCGGCGGAGTTTCTGGTCCAAGTCAGGTCGATGCAGCGGCCGGCGTTGGGGACGACGGCGGGGTCCAATTACGTGCGGCGGAGCTCTGGAGGCGAGGCTGACTGAGGCAGGAAGATGACAGCGACGGCAGAGAAAGGGAAAAAGGCACCACGTGTCCCTATTTATGGGATGGGATGGCAACAGTGCGCGTAAAAATCGAAGAGGCACAGTGAAGATTGACCGAAAGGGGCGCCTCGATTTTCGGGCCGACCATTCAATGAGAGGATCCATTGCAAATGTCACAGAATCTTTTTAGCATATTCGATGTGACGTCACGGCGGGTTATGAGTTTTCTTTTCAGGTGACAAAAATGTGAGACTCGCCGCCAAATGAGTTTGAAGATTGACATGAGGAGGCTCAAATCAACCTAGGGCCTAATGTTGGGGATATAACCCCGTGGTAAGACCCGCCCAGGAGGGGCCGGGTCGTACCTGGCGGCTCGTAGCCAAGACCTGTAAGGTGGGCCGGAAGATGAAGGCCAGGTCGCGTGGCGGCTTATCTGATGGGCCACGACGAAGGCCCAGAGACAAAAGATGGTGTGAAGACCCGGGCGGTTAAGCCGCCCGAAGACGGCTTGCCCAAGATAGCAAGGCGGCTTAGAGACAGGATCAACTACGATGTATGAGTCAGTTTAGGACTCGTGTAACCCAGAGCCTCGACCTCCTATATAAAGGTGAGGCCCTGGGGCGGCTTAGACAGAAACCAATCAATCGAGAACTAGGTCAAGCGAATCCGCTCCCTTGTAATCGATACTCCAAGCAATACAACACAAGCAGGACGTAGGCTTTTACCTCTTCTTGAGGGGCCGACCTGGGTAAACTCGTGTCCCTCGTCTCCACCAACCCCTTTGAGTCCACCACCTTAGCAATGGCCTCGAACCTAAGTCTTCGGACATCTGCTGTGACAAAACCACGACAGGCCGCAAACCTCTATCTTCTCTCAACCTAGCCCAACCACACAGCCCATCAAGCCCACCTAGTCTACCCCTTCGTCTATGCACATCGGATCACGATCGGGCGGACGACATCCATCCCACCATAGTCATTCCCTATATATAAACCATCCCATGGAGAGATCCCTCTCACTCTCCAGGGTTTCCCCTTGCCAAATTGCAGCCACAACCCTAAGAAAAACCTCCCCCTAGCCATCCAAACCATCAAATCCCGAAACCCTAGCCCCGAAGAGAGATCTGGCCCTCAGATCTGAAATCTGGGGCTCAGATTCCGTCTTCTGGCCCGCCCGGACGTTGTCCGCCCCTGGTCGGACGTGTCCGCCCGACTGCAGGGGCCCGAGCCACCGCCACTGGACGCATCCGCGCGACCATAGGGGCCTCCCACGTGCGCCGTGCACCTATGGCCGCGCCGTCTGAGCTCCTCGCCCCCACGCGCGTGGGCCGCCGCGCCAGTGCCTCGCCGCCCCGCCGCGCCTCCGTGGACCATCGGCCCGCGTCCGCCGGCGCTCTGCTCCTTCCGCTCGGGATCGAGCGAGGAGGGTGCCCGATCCACCACGTGGGCCCGTCCACTAGCCCAAGAGCGCGTGGGCCCCACTACAGCGCGTGCCTCCCTTTCGGCCCAGCTCACCTCGGCCCGATCCAGCCCAATGTGAGCAAACCACTAAAACCCGCCCGTTCTCCATATTGCTGTTTTGCGAACGAATTCTTTTGGCTATCCTTCGAACTATTCATTAGTTAGTCTATCCGACGAACAGTGCTGAAAACGACTAAGTCTGGAACTGCATGTTTTAACAATGGCATTTCATTTTGTGTTGATGATATCTTGTAAAGCGTGCATCGGATTTTGGAGTGTAATATATGAAATTTGTTCTACTCATTGTGCTCTACATGTTGGTCGTATTTGCATAAGAATTAGGATTCATTTGCTTGGTGTCATCTGTGTTGCAAAAGTGCATTTCGTCTTAATCTGTAAAACTGGTTCCTGTTAACGATAAGTTCAGTTTTGCGAGCTTCATATTATGCGATCCATGACTATTTTGAACTTGTGCAAAAGGAGTGTTTTGTAGTATGTCATGTATACTTGCGGTTAGTGTCCTTGCCATGCACATAGATGATTGTTATGCTACTGTTATTGCTATGTGATCATGCCTAGTCAAACGACTGTTTTTGGAGATAGTCAATTTTCACTAAGTCTGGAATCTGGTTATTTTATTGCTATGTTTCCATGATGATTGCCATGAATCTGTAGGTCCTTTGTGGTTGACACAATGGAATGAATTGTTGAGCATGTTATCCTTTGATAGAATGTGCCAATAGTTTGGAAGTATAGGTGTTGCATCCTCATTAGTTTTGTCAGCTCTGCTAAAACTGTTATTTTCACTAAGTCATAATTGTTGTCCCAATAGCCATCTTGTGAGCTCATTTGTTATTGATCCATGCTTCTATTCGATTTGCTGCAATGAGATGAATTGTTGTGCATCATGTAGGCTTGATCCCCATATCTTGTTTGTGAATTTTAGATTCTTCTAGCCTATTGTTATGAGGTGTGCAAAATGTCATGTTGTTGTTTTGGGCAGATTTGACCAAAACTTGCGTTGCTTGTTACTGTTGAACCGTTGCTCCGTTTTGAACATGCCATACATGAAAATTGACTAGAATTTCATGTAGTTTCATAATGTCTTGCGGGATCAATGACTTGGAATGTTTGTGGTTTTCATTTGCATGCATTTTGCATTCATGACATATTATCTTGCGTTCGTCATATCTTTTAGGTCGTAGCTCCGTTTTAAATGATCTATATATGTAAATCGCCTAGAATGATGAGTAGAATCACATGGTGCATTTTGTTTTGCTGTATAATAATTATAAAATGTGTTTATAAAAGATCTGGAACAAATTCATAATTTGCATATGGGGTCATTTCGGACATACTATATGTGGTTTCCGACCTCATTTGTAATGCCTAGATAGTGTAGTTTCATTAGGCTTCACCTCTTGCCATGTTAACAACATTTAAACTTGCGGTGCAAAAAAAACGTGAGTGAACTAAGTAATTGAAATGTGGAGCTTTGTCAATATGCAACCTGTTGCATATTGAGCTTCTCTTAATGTGTAGTATTTGTTTGTTGTGATTGCCATGCCTTGCATAATTAAACGAGACATGCATCATATTTGATTGTGCATCATGTCATGCATATGTTGTGGCGTTTATCGTGTGTTGATCGTTTGTTCCAGCTTGCTTCTTCTCGATAGAGTTCCGAAAGCGTTCGGATTGTGGGGATTCGTTCGACTACGGTGGTTCATTTACTTCACGGATTCGTTCTTCTTCCAAGCGGGATATCAGGCAAGATGAAAATTTCCCTAGATACATCTATCATTGCCATGCTAGTTGTCTCGTTTCTATCGCTCCATCTCGCTACCTACCACTTGTTTGTCAAGCCTCCCAAAATGCCATGATAAGCCTCTAAGCCTCGACAACCCAGCAAACCGTTGTTTGGCTATGTTACCGCTTTCTCAGCTCTTCTTATAGCATTGCTAGTTGTAGGTGCGGTTGTTTCCATGTGACAACATGGATATTTTTTTGAGGTATCACAATATTATTGCTATTTAATTTAGGATTTTTTACATCTGTGCCCCTGTTTCCTTAGTTGTACTCACTCATCCCCACACTCTTAACGTTTGCTCACTTTTCCCCACTCCCTTGTGGGAAACCCTCACAAAAGGTCATGGCGGAGGATGTCGTCGGGTCAATGGTTTGACCGTTAACTTTGACAAGTGGGGCCGTGTCGGAACGGCTCCTCCTTTGACCATTCTGACGTGTGGGGCTGCATTGAGACACGTCGGATGGGCTTCTGTGAACCTCGAGTTCGAGCCCTACAGCACCTCGCCGCTCCGCCCCCTCCGCCGCCGTCGTGCCGTCTAACCTCTAACCCCATTCTGACTCCGCCGCCGTCGTGCCCTCCACCAGATATACCCCCATATCCCCATCTGGATTAAGCAGCGATGTCGGGGGAGAAGGCTCTCAAGCCCATCGACTGTGGAGAGGATTTGGTGGAATTGGCGGCAGATAATTCATGGATTACACCTGGGTAAGCATCATTTTCCCCTCAAACTGATTTACTAATTCATAAATTCTGCCCTTTTTGACCGCTACTCGCTTGATTCGTTCAAATTTTGCTGAATTGTTCCCAGCCTAACAGCACCCCTTATTTGAATCGAATAGGATTGATCCTGTGTTTGCTTTCCGGTTGTCGGTTAGGATGGAAGTTAGTGTGCTGCGTGGTCGAATACCGCATATGCTTACTGTATTTTTCTATCCGAAGGTGGTAGAAACCAGTATCTCAGTCAAAGATTTGCTCGCGGCACTTCAAAATTCTCCATATGGATGGAGCACTGCAGATGCTGCTGAAATAAAAAAATTCAGCAGTACCGAGCAAAAATTTATACCACTAACTTGCGATGAGCATCTGGGATTGCTCTTTACTTTGAATGCTGAAAGCCGCTTCGGTAAAATCCATATCGAGGTGCTTCAGCCACGCAATGAACGTGAGAAGGGGAAGGGTGTTCAGGAATCTTCTGCCTCTGCTAACGGAGAGCGCCCCGACACTCCTTGTAGGTCGAAACCAAGCAGAGCTAGTGGTTATGAAAGTCAAAATATATCTGCTGCCATTTCTTGTGCCTCTTCTCCTATCGCTGCCGCTGCCGATGTAGTACATTATGGAGAGCCAAACGAAGAGGTGCCTTGACATGATAACGAGGATGAGAATATGTTCCCTGACCTTGTAGGTATTGCTAGTAAACAAGCAATGGAAGACGAAATTCAGGAGCAACCTATCAGCCGTGCTAGATTTGATGACACTGACGATGAAGAGAGGGAGGAGAACATCATCATCTTAGTTTTAGATGAATATGATGGTGAGGACATGCCAACAATTGAGTGGAACAGGGAAGATCCTCGGCTTGGTGTCGGCATCATATTCCAGTCGATGGTGGACTGTCGTAATGCAGTGACTACATAATGCATTCTCACACAAAATACATATGTGATTGAAAGGAGTGAGCCATCAAGGTTCATTGTTCGTTGCCCATATGATAGGTGTAGATGGAGGTTGCATGCATCACGTATGTTGAGGAGGAAGTTCATTCAGGTTTGTGTATTTTAGTATATACTGATTCTTATTTCAGATCATTGTGTAATGTTTTCAGATCATATTTGTTTCAGATAAAAAGGAACCCACACCAGCACACTTGTCCACCTAGAGGGGGAGGGGGGAAGCCTAAAACAAAGCTAGCAAAGAGTATATGAGTGGCAGATGCAATTTTGGATTGGTTGAGAGAAAAACCAACACTTGGTCCAACAGAACTCTAAGGAAAGCTATTTGAAAGGTACAAGATTGTTGTACCTTACATGAAGGTTTTTTATGGTAAGGAAATATCTCTTGACAGGATTAATGGCCCTTGGAAAGAGAGCTTTCAGTTGCTCTACACATTTAAAGATGAAGTGGGAGCTGCTAGTCCAGGGACTGTTGTAGAGATTGAGAAGCATACAGTTCCATACAAAATAAAAGGGAACTCATTTGAGAAGGAGTGCTTTAGGAGGGCTTTTGTTTGTTTCAAGGCTTGTTGGTAGGGGTTTATGGATGGTTGCAGGCCCTATTTGGCTGTTGATGCAACTGCTTTGAATGGAAGGTGGAGAGGACAACTAGTGGCAGCTTCTGCAGTTGATGGACACAACTGGCTATTCCCAGTTGTATTTGGTGTGGTGGAGGCAGAGTCCGAGGAAAGTTGGGTCTGGTTTCTGCAATAGTTGCGCAACCTTATAGGTACACCCCCACGCTTAGCTATACACACAGATGCTTGCAGGGGTTTGGAGAGTGCAGTGGAAATTGTATTCCCTGGAGTGGAGCATAGGGAATGTATGCGACACCTAGATGATGAGAACTTATGGCCAGCATCATACACCTAGATGCACACCATGGAAATTTGTGGTCCAGAAGTAAATTCAATGCAATATGCAAAGTAGACTATGTGACCAGTAACCTGGCAGAGTGTTTCAATTCAAAGATCAAGTGATTGAAAGGGCTTCTTATATGGCAAATATTTGTTAAGATTCGGTAGATGATCATGATAAAGATGGCTCTTCACAAAAGAATTGCAGAAAAAGAATATGTCGGCCATCTTATGCTCCCATCTCTTATTAAGGCATTGCATGCCAAGGCAAGAGGGCTAAGAAGAATGAAATGCATTCGAGCGGTGACACACGAGGCTGAGGTAACATATACTGACAGTAAAAACAGAAAATGGAGATATCCAGTTAACCTAGCAACTAGGGAATGCAGTTGTAGGCAATGGCAGCTCCGTGGAAAGACAAGCATACATGCCCTACATCTGATGACTGTTATCGCTGGTGAAGATGGTGAAGTTGATCAATACATCTCTGAATATTTTTCTGTTGCCAAATTTAGGGCTGCTTATGCTTCCAATGTGCCTGCACTCTTGGGAAAAGACCAATGGAACATAGTAGATCCAGGGTTCAAACTACATTCTCTTGTACTGACTAGACCACCAGGAAGACCATGGAAGAACATGTATAGAAGAGGTGAAGAGGGCCGTGTAAAAAGATGGCGTAAGTGCAAAAAATGTGGAATCCTAGGGCACATTGCTAGGTTATGTACCAATCTAGTGGATGCTTCATTTGGAGAAGAGGAACAATGGACAGCAACAAATGCAATTGAGAATGCAGCATTAGTGCAGATTGGAGCAAATGCAGAGGAGAATCCGGCATTAGAGCCGATTGTAGCTAATGCAGAAGAGAATCCGGCATTAGAGCAGACTGCAGCTAATGTAGAGGGGAATGAAGCAACTGAATTAGCACTGCCAGCAGCTTCGTATCTGTGCAACAATTATCCCTTTTTGTGCATCTGTTCTGGTTTTTTATCGATGGCTTATACTCTTTTTTTCTATTTGACCTAGCTCTAGGGAAATTAAAGGAAAAGGAGAGAAAAGGCCAAGACAAAAAGAAACTTCGGTTCAGTCATCATCCAATGCAGAATATGAAGCCATGGCATATGAAGGTTTTGAAGCTATTGAACCCCATCAACTGGCCAGTGGAAGTTCTCTGTCAGCACCTCGACAGCCACCAACCGAAGCGAAGATCAAAAGGAAGAAGAAAAAGGTGGATATCCCAGCTAGGGAAACCATGAGCAAGTCTGTTAAACCATCTAGGAACACAAGGAGCAAGGCAAAGATGCGAACTTTGAACGTTGAATGCAAGTTGTAAACTTTGAACTTTAAGGATCTGTAATAATCCAAAACTGGAGGCAAAATTTGACTTTGAACTAACCATTGAATTTTAAGGATTTGTAATAATTCGAAATTGGAGGCAACATTTGAAGTCCATTGCTCTGTGATGCGATGTTTGCATAATTTGAATTATTGTTTGGGACTAAAGTCTTTGTTGTTGTTATTGTTGATGTTGGCGACAATTTGGATTATTACATGTGGCAAAATTTGAATAATGAAAAAATAAGTCTCGATCCTTCTTATTGACACTAAAATGAAGCTTTTGTGATTTTCTTGATTTTTAAAAAAAATCAGTAAACCTATACCCACTATCATTCTCTTCTCGGACTATATACAACCTCGTACGTGATAGCTCATATTTGTGAAAGGAGTTTTCATGAAAATGTCCACAAACCAAGATTATTATTTTTTGTCATACCCATGTCACATACAACGGCATTGTGCGCATGTCTTCCATTTTTTTGATTTTTTTTGAATTAGTTCTGCTCATTTGAAGTTGGAAATGGTAGGTCACATCAAAAAAAGTTTTTTCATAAAAATGTCTCTAAACCAAGTTTATATTTTTTTATGGTAACTATGTCCAATGAAACGATGAACCGTG
Organism: Elymus sibiricus; assembly: GCA_039707655.1. Lineage (NCBI taxonomy): Eukaryota > Viridiplantae > Streptophyta > Magnoliopsida > Poales > Poaceae > Elymus > Elymus sibiricus. Next base: position 200,563,354 of record CM077669.1, on the reverse strand, counting down.
AAGGTTTCATATTTTTTATTTTTTTTGAATTAGTTAAGGTCATTTGAAAGTCGGTCAAACCTAAGATAACCCCGCTGACCGGCTCAAAATCCCGCAGCATCTTTCCAAACCTTAGCATCGAACTGTAGCTGTCCGATCATACCCTAGCGCCAAGTGACAGCCCTCAGATATGGTTTTCTAGAAGTAATTCTGAGGGCAGGCTATGCGCTGTTGGATCACATGGGCTGCTCCGCATCGTTGAATCGTCGGGGCGATCCGCGAGACAGCGAGAGGTTGGTTCTGCTCGCACACCACTGCGGCGTTGCCTGCACTTTCCTCTGCTTCTTCTTCTGTGGCGACGACAGGAGCCCCTCATCTGCTTCGTCTTCCCCGGCGACAAGATATGTCGAGCTCCACCTCAGCCTCCCGCCCCGTGTGAACCCAGTATGGTTAACTGCCCATGCTGCCATGTCCTGACTGCCAACGCACCGCGCCAGTTAAACGGTTGACTTCGAAGGAGGACAGGAACGGCAACTTTGGGCGCGAGGTCGTGAAATACGAGAGCAAGCCAGAGGGGCAGGTTAGATCTCATGATTTTCCTCTTTGCTTTTAATTCTTTTTCGTTGGATCTCGGATTTAGGGCTCATGATTTCGTTCCAGGTCATGAAGAAGTGCACACAATTTGAATGGCTGGCTGACTACGTTCTAAGGCTTCAAGGGAAGGGCTTGATTCATTTCAATGGGGCCGCAACCTAGGAGCTCAAGCTGTCGTTAGCCATGCGGAATTTGGTGTCTCAAAATGCTGCTCCGACAGTTGGGGATGCGGATCTGAAGGGAGAATTAAAGAATATGAACAAGAACTTGAGGCAGATGATTCAATTGAACAAGCAGGCGAATCTGATAGCTTTAGGATTTTATTTTTGTATAGTTGCCCTAGGATTTGCTTACTTGCTGGTCATCACTCGTTAGAGATGTTATTTCTGCGGTGTAAGCTTAATTTGTGGATCATGTACTCCCTGGATTAATTAAACTATGTCCCTATTGGTTCTCCAGCTCTGGTTGGGCCATCGCATGGCGTTGACTGTCGAAGGCCCAAAGATAAAAGAGGCCTACGAAATGGTGCACGTTCTGGTTCTTTTTTTTGCTTATTGATTTGATTGCACCTACAGAGAATGAGTGCACATTGATTCTATTTTCCTTTTTGCTGATTGATTTGAAATATTGCCACCAAAAATTAGTTTACAGCATAAAAAATGGCCACAAACTATTCAAAAAAGCTTCTGTTCATAATATATAGGGATATACTCCCTCCATTCTGGTTTACAGGGCTCAAATCTGGAATCTCATCAACCAAGGTTAATTCTAAGTGGATGGCACTAGTTTTAACTAGCCAATGAAATAACTCTCTCATATTCAATTTCCAAAGCAATAAATGTACCATCCTCCTTCTTAGTTAGACTAAAAGCATGAATTAAATATGGCGTGAGACTCAAAGCATTTTAACTCGGTTAGACTCAAAATGAGCCTAATATTATGGAAATCTGAAATTTTTATATGGCCACCAACACAACGGACGTGCGCGCGCTTTCTCCTCATCCGCCTCGGGGATGCGTGGCGGCCTTCCAACGACCCACACACCCGAAAGTAAATGTGCATGCGCGGCGGGCCCCGGTCGTCAACCACCTCTGTTCGGGTCGTCGTCCTTCTTTAAGTGGAAACCCATGGACAGTAGCTTCCACCCTTCCAAAAGCCTAGCCTGTCCCTTCCAACCCCGGCAGGGTCTACGAACACTACACCGCCAGCGCCAAACCCTAGCCCGACGGCGACAATTCAAAAAAATTAGCTTTTCTTCCCTTCTTCTTCTTTTCAACATCAACATGGATCTTTTTTCTAGCTTTAGTTTCCTTTTGGGTACCCATTCATTTTTGACACTTCAAATAGCCCATTAGCTGCGCATACCAAAACTTTGGAACACATAAAATATAGGACCAAAACACAAATATCACCGAATGAGCTACAAAATAACAAATAAAAGTAGCAAGCATAACATAGATATATAAATAGGGTAAGGTAAGTAGAAAGCATAACATAATTCTTACATAAAATACTATATAACACGACATAGGTAAATAGTTCACGTTACACCCAACGACATAACATAGAAATATATAAAAAAGCCCTAGGGTCTAACACCCTAGGGCAAGAAAAGCTTCTCCGCACCTCCTCCTCACAGCTCCGCCTCCCTGCTATTCTCGCCGAGATGGTAGGGGAGGCGTTGTATGACATAGCAGTTGGAGAAGATCCTATCGATATCCGTGAAGATGTTGTAGGTTGTGAATGCGATGAGCTCTCACCCACACCAAAACACCTTGCCGAGCAGGTGGAACGCATCAAACCTGTTGTGGAAGTTGATGATGAGCCCTGACGGTGGAGAGCTGGAGTTTGGACGCAGTTCCTCCAGTCGGAACATCACCGGTGAGCCCGTCGGGAGGTGGGCGAAGCCCGCATGGAGGAACCACTCGACCAAATCCTAGCCAGTCCTCCAGCGTGAGATCATCCATACGCGGAGTGTTTTCTCCATGACGACGCCGGGGGGGTACCGCATCTCTGCCCTGACTGGTGGCATCTGGAAGGTGGGGCCGTAGTACTCCATCTTCGCCTGGCTTGGAGAGTGCTCTAGATCTGGGGGAAGAAGAGAAGGAGAGTGGCGCAAATAGATGTGTGGAGAATAGTTGGAGGGGTGGGTGGTTTAAATAAGGGAGGCATTGGCCGCATTTTGCTATGTTCAAACGCCGCGCGGCGATCAGTATGCCCTAGACTTTAATTACTATGCTGAATTGATTTTGCGGATGTTAAAGGCTGAAACGATTGAACTAGTATGAATCGATTGAGGAGACACGTGCGAGAAGAGACAAACCAGCGGCAGCGACCGTCTCTGCGCCCATGGCGGCTCACAGGAAGGCTGCGTTAGTGGGGCTTCATGGCGGCGCGCATCGACGCATGCAGGCAGGCCAGCTGGATCATGATGTGCATGCATAGCAGGCTTATCGTGGCGGCATGCATCAGCGCATGCATGCAGTCATTTCATGCAACGGCCCAATAGTCCAACTAAACCATGGCCCAACGGTCCAACCAGCACCACCCTTCAACACGGCCCCACTTGCCAGGTCCAATGAGCGACACAGTCCAGCGCGGCCCCACTCGTCAGCAGTTAACAGTCAAACCATTGACCCGACGATATCCTCCGTTGTGACCAATAGTGAGGGTTTGGCACTAGGGAGTTGGGAAAAGTGAGTAAAAGTTAAGGACGTGGGGATGAATGAGTACACAACTAAGGAACCAGGGGCACAAGAATTGAAATCCCTTGGTCTTTTGCTCAGTGTTTTGTTCCACTTTTAATGCACATATATACTTGGTAAAAAGTGGAAGGCTTGGCCTTTTGCTCAGTGTTTTGTTCCACTTTTGCCGCCCGAGTTACTTGTGTACCAGTGTTATGTTCAATATTGAGCACTCCTAACATGCTTGGGGTTAGTATGGGGACCCCTTGATTTTCGTTTTGGGATAAAACTCTTTCGGCAAGGCCCAACATTGATACTACATTTGAAAAACTAATAGAACTTGCATAGGGACTTTTCGGACCCCATGGATAATTAATCAACCCCCAGGCCAGTGCTCCTCTTGAGTGTTGGTCCAACCCAGAGCAGCTTATTAACGCCGCCCGAGACAACTCGGTGATTGGCGTGGTAACCATCGCTCATTCGTCGTGTCCTGAGAACGAGATACGCGGCTCCTATCGGGTTCGTCGACACGTCGGGCAGTCTTGCTGGATTTGTTTTACCATTCTCGAACGTCCTGTGCACGGGGTTCCGAGGATACTTTGGGCTATCTTGAGGTTGAGGTTTTCGACCGGAATTCTAAGGATACTATGGGCTATCCCGTGGTTGAGGTTTTCCACGCAGCATGTGGTTAGTTTGCGATGGATGGGTTGGAGCACCCCTGCAGGGTTAAATATTTTCAACAAGCCATGCCCGCGGTTATGTGGCAACTTGGAAATTTGTTTAACATCTGGTCATAGAAAACTTAAAGTAAACTCAAATAAAATACACCAACCGTGTGCGTAACCATGACTGTCTCTACTCGTGAGTTCTGAACCGAGAGAGAACATGGTGGGGTTATGTTTGACCATAAGTAGGTGTTCAGGATCACTTAGTGATCATTACCAATTCATGATCGTTTATGCGTAGGTCACCCCACTCTTATTGTTGTACTCGTAAGTTAGCCACTCAAATAAATGCTTAGTGCTTGCTGCAGCCTCACCACTTAACCATATCTCACCCATTATGCTTTGCTAGTCTTGATGCCCTTGGAAATGAGATTGCTGAGTCCCTGTGGCTCACAGATTACTACAACAACAGTTGCAGGTACAGGTAACGCGATGCTTGATGTGAAAGTGATGCCTTGTTTGATTTGGAGTTCTTCTTCTTCATCGATCATAGGATGGGTTCCAGGCCGGCAGCCTGTGATAGCAAGGATGGATGTTACTTTCATCGTTTGATTTCGTCCATAGTTGGAACCTGCTCTTCTGTATGGTGATTGAATGTATTGATGTATTGATGTGATCATTATCTAGCTTGTGGTGAGTGTAACCCAATTCCATATACTCATCTCCTCTTTACATGTACTTGTAACGATATCCATTCTTGCGGAACGACGAGATGCGCTTCTATCCCTGTCGAGGCCCTTGAGCTAAAATAAGGATAGGATCGCATCAGAGCAGTACCGACCTAGGAACCCCCTTGATTGATTGAACTTGGCCCCATGCTTCCCTCTACGAAGGGACTATCTATTTACTTTTATGTTGAGTCATCACCTTCTCAAATAAGCGCCAGACCTGAGAGCACTATTGTCATCCTCATGCATTGTGTATAGTTGATGTTGGGTGCATCATGACTAGATCTTTTCTACCATGAATTTCAATGTTTAGTCGCTGCTTGAACTTTGGAGGTGCTCTACATTTATGTTTTGCGGTCTCGGAATGGGCTAGCAAGATACCACTCTTGTCATATTGTATCATGATTGTTTTGACAAAGTGTTCGCGCTTGAGATATCTTATTATTGCTCTCTAGTTGCTTATGTTATTGTTATGAGTTAATATAATTTCTAAGAGTTATGGTTGGCATGGTTAGTCATAATCTTTGCTAAAAACATGGGTGCTACTTAACCATATATATGTAAAGAAGAACAAAAGAGTTCATAAAAGTTTTTCTTTATCACTTTTAGTTTGTCAACTGAATTGCTTGAGGACAACCAAAGGTTTAAGCTTCGGGGAGTTGATACGTCTCCAACGTATCTACTTTTCCTCACTCTTTTCCTCTTGTTTTGGACTCAAATTTGCATGATTTGAATGAAACTAACCTGGACTAACGCTGTTTTCAGCAGAACTACCATGGTGTTGTTTTTGTCCAGAAATAAAAGTTCTCGGAATGGAACGAAACTTTTTGGAGAATTATTTCAGAATATATAAGAATTATTGGAGCCAAAATCTACCGAAGAGGGGGGCCAGGGTGAGCAGCACCCACCAGGTCGCTCCAGGCCCCCTAGGCGCGCGCCCTGGTGGGTTGTGCCCACCTCGTGGCCCCGCTGACCCTAATTCCGCGACCATAAATTCCTATTTTCGGAGAAAATATCAGAGAGAAAGTTTCATCGCATTTTACGATACGGAGCCGCCGCCACCTCCTGTTCTTCATCGGGAAGCCAGATCTGGAGCCCGTTTGGGGCTCCGGAGAGGGGAATCTTCGGTCTTCGTCATCACCAACCCTTCTCCATCGCAAATCCCATGATGCTCCCCACCGGGAGTGAGTAATTCCTTCGTAGGCTTGCTGGTCGGTGAGGAGTTGGATGAGATTCATCATGTAATCAAGTTAGTTTTGTTAGCGCTTGATCCCTACTATCCACTATGTTCTAAGATTGATGTTGCTATGACTTTGCTATGCCTAATGCTAATCACTAGGGCCCAAGTGCCATGATTTCAGATCCGAACCGTTTATGTTATCATCCCTATATCTATGTTCTTGATCCGATCTTGCCTAGTCATATGCACCTATTACGTGTTATGATCCGTCAACCCCATAGTAACAATATTTGGGATACTTCGCGGTGATGACCGTAGTTGGAGGAGTTCATATATTCACCATGTGTTAATGCTTTGTTCCGGTTCTCTATTATATGGAGGTCTTAATATCCCTTACTTTCCTTATGGACCCCGCTGCCATGGGAGGGTAGGACAAAAGATGTCATGCAAGTTCTTTTCCATAAGCACATATGACTATTTACAGATTACATGCCTACATTATATTGACGAACTGGAGCTAGTTCTGTGTCGCCCTAGGTTATGGCTGTTATATGATGAATATCATCCAACGAGTTCACCAATCCAACGCCTACGAGCTTTCCACTTATTGTTCTTGCTAAGTTACTATTGCTACTGCTACTGTTCCAACTGCTACAAAACAATTGCTATCACTCTTACCGTTACTTTTACTGTTGCTACTACTATCAAAACTATTATATTACTGTGCTACTGATAACTTTGCTACAGATATTTAATCTCCAGGTGTGGTTGAATTGACAACTCTACTGCTAATACTCTCAAGTATTCTTTGGCTCCCCTTGTGTCGAATCTATAAATTTGGGTTGAATACCCTACCCTCGAAAACTGTTGCGATCCCCTATACTTGTTGATTATCATCCCCCCGGACAGATTATGCAAAGAAAGAACATTTTCCTGACGTTGATAATTCCAGGGCTCAACTATTCGGGGAAGAAAATGAATATGTACATGCAGCCGCTTAAGGATGAGTTGCAAGAAGCTTGGGATAATTGGATCAAGACATACGACGCCGCTACAAAACAAAACTTCCCAATGCATGTGTGGTACATGTACTCGATGCATGACTTGCTGGCGTATGCGCTATTCGTTGGCTGGTGTGTGCATGGAAGGTTCCCGTGCCCCACATCCAAGGCAGCTCTTCAGTTTCATTGGCTGCAGGTGGGTCGCAAGTTTTCTTGCTTCGACTTGCATAGACAGTTCCGGGATCCTAGCCATAAGTTCAGAAAAGACAAGAAGAACTTCATCAAGGGTAGAGTTGTCAAAAACTCTGCACCACCTGCGTTGATAGGCCAACAGACCCCGGGTCAGTTAAACGCTCTCGAGCCTGATCCAAAGCGTCCAGGGTATTTCAAAGGGTATAATTGGGAACACGCCTGGACTCGCAAGACATGCCTGTGGGATCTGCCTTACTTCAAAGACCTCCTTTGCCCACACAACATTTAAGTGATGCACACTGAAAAGAATATCGCCGAGGCCCTTTTTGGTACATTGTTCGGCATAGAGGGGAAGTCAAAGGATAATCCTAAGGCTAGAGTCGATCAGGAGGCTCTATGTGATAGACCGTTACAAAACATGCGACAACCGAAAGGAAAGTAGAACTGGACGAAGCCAAAGGCATGGTTCAATCTTGGAAGGCCATCTATGAGGGATATTACCTTGTGGGTGAAAATGCACTTTATGTTCCCCGATGGGTATGGAACGACTCTAAAGAGGGGAGCGTGTCTTGAAAAATTGAAAATAATTGGTCTCAAGAGTCATGATTGGCACATATGGCTTGAGCGGGTAATGCCGGTGATGTTGCGTGGCTTTATCCCTGAGGATGAATGGCTAGTAATGGCAGAGCTGAGCTATTTCTTCCGTGTTCTTTGTGTGAAGGAACTATCGCCTGGCGTGCTAGATGAAATGGAATAGTTGCTGCCAGAGTTGATCTGCAAGTTAGAGATGATCTTTCTAGCAGGCTTCTTTAATCCAATGCAACATTTGATTTTGCATCTCCCGACCGAGGCAAGATTGGGGGGGACCATGCAAAATCGTTGGTGCTACGCAACTGAGAGGATGTAGAAGACGCTTCGAGCAAAATGTAGAAATAAACGTAGAATTGAAGCATCGATGGCCGAGGCATTCATTACGGAGGAGGCGGCAAACTTCGTGACAACACACTACGAAGCCAAAAATCGTCCTTTAAATAATCCGAAGCCTCAGTACAATGTTGGCAACCCTAAAAAAGGTGGATCCAAGCTCAGCCTATTCAAAGGGAAGCTCGCACCAGCCGGTGTTTCGAAAGCAATAGCGTTGGATGTCGAAGATTGGCGGACCATTTCATTGTATATCTTCAACAACCTAACAGAAGTGCGGCCATTCATCGAGTAAGTTCAGGGTACATTGTTTCGCAACGTCTAATTCCTTTGAACTGCTCTTATTCTCGGATATTTGATACAGTCGATACGTCGCCAAATTCTCGGATGGAGTGGTGATCCAAAAGGATTCCATCGAAGAGTATGATCTTCTGGCAAAGCATGGAGGCGGCTATCCCGGTTTCATCTCTTGGTTCAAATAAACGGTAATTTCCATTAGACCATTTCATTTCTTCGTCTAATTTGCGGCAAATGCAACAATCCTTTCGTATTAAACTTGTTGGCTAATTCAGAGTCTATGGACGCCGAATTGAGACAAGTCGCTAAAGGTTTTGACTATAAGGTCCGTTCATTTGACAAATATGACATCAACGGGTATCGCTTTCGTACCTTTGGCAAAGATATCTATGGCCGACCAAAATTATACAAATTGTTGTGTCTCTGCTATCGGCCAAGGAGGTGCCGAGTATTATGGAAGAGTTGAAGCAATTTATGAACTTCTATTCTATGGTGAAAACCCACAAAACGTCGTAGTCTCCAAATATTATTGGTTCCAGCCGAAGGAGACTAGAAGGACTCATGAACATATAGGGCTAGTCGAAATCAAACAAAGCAGCCATTTAGATGTTCCCGATGTCTATATTACAGCTCGACAGGCGACTCAAGTTTTCTATCTACCATAGGCCTGCCAAACTGATCCAAATCTGAATGGTTGGGATGTCGTTTATGAAGTGCTGCCATGTGCTAGACCACCTCCCCCCAAATGAAGAGGATTATGTACCTCATGTTAACCCAGACACATATGAAGGAGAATTCTTCCAAGAAACACGTCTTTCCTAAAAACGTTTCAAGAACCACTCTACTTCACACCAGAACATTGAAGTAGACAGCGACAATGAATCCGAATTCACCCCTGAGCCGGAACAAGAAGAGGTTACTGATGCGGATGACCTATCAATAATTGACCGATTACATAAAGGAGGCCTTCCACATGTTGATGCCGCTGAACCCGATGAGCACGTCATTCATGATAGTGATGATGATGATGCATTTATTGATCCCGGAGCATATATAGACGATCAAGATTATTATTAGTTCATGTCTTGTGGGCACCAGGTGCAGCCCCCTCTGATGTTATTTGCACTAGAAATTCAGGAATATTCAGAAAAAATCGTATCAAATTTTCAGGACATTCTGAGAACTTTTATTTTTGGGTCATTTTTTATTGCACGGAAAAAACAGAAAAACATGATAAACATGGCATTTTACTTTATTTGACTAAGTAAAACAGAAAATAAAAGGTGGAAGCAGAAGATTGTGCTTACTAGATTCATCAACTTCATACCTCTCAAAAATGATCCATTAATAAGGTTGATCAAGTCTTATTAACAACCACTTTCGATTAGCATGAAACCGAAGAACTTTCGTAAAACACTAAGTTACCTCAATGGGGATGTGCATATCCCCAACAATAAGTATATCATATTTCTTTTTAGCAGTAGGTAGAGGTAGTTGAAAACTTCCAATAGTGAGAGTAGGAGATTCTTCAATAACAATTATACCATTCACTTGGAATTGTTTCTTCGGAAAGTGTACCGTATGCTCATTACCATTCATATGAAAAATGACTTTGCTTTTATTGCAATCCATAACAGCCCCTGCAGTATTCAAAAAGGGTCTACCAAGGATAATCGATATGTTATCGTCCTCGGGCATCTCAAGAATAACAAAGTCCGTTAAAATAGTAACATTTGCAACAACAACGGGTACATCCTCACAAATACCGATAGGTATGGCAGTTGTTTTGTCAGCCATTTGCAATGATATCTTAGTAGGTGTGAGTTTATTCAAACCAAGTCTTTTATATAAGGAGAAAGGCATAACACTAACACCGGCTCCCAAATCACACAAAGCAGTTTTGACATAATTTCATTTAATGGAGCAAGGTATAGTTGGTATTCCAGGATCTCCAAGTTTTTTAGGTACTCCATCCTTAAAAGAATAATTAGCAAGCTTGGTGGACATTTCAGCTTCAGGTATCTTTCTTTTATTAGTGATGATGTCTTTCATGTATTTTGCATAAGGGGCCATCTTTAAGATATCAGTTAAGGGTACGCAAAAAGACTGGCGTAATCATTTCAGTAAAGCATTCAAATTCTTCATCATCCTTTTTCTTATATGGTTTAGGTGGAAAGGGCATGGGTTTCTGTACCCATGGCTCTGTTTCTTCACCATGTTTTCTAGCCATAAAGTCTCTTGTATCGTATCGTTTATTTTTAGGTTGTGGGTTATCAAGATCAACATCAGGCTCTATTTCAACATCATTATCTGGTTCTTTATCATTATTCAGTTGAGTATCCTCATGAACATCATCATTATCATTTTCATTATCACTAGGTGGATTTTCATTACCAGATTGAGTTTCAGTATCAGAAATAGAATCATCCTTATCATCAGGAGGTTTTTGTATCTCAGGTTCACTAGAGGTATGTAAAGTCCTATCATTTTTCTTTTTCTTTTTCTTTTTAGAAGGACTAGGTGCATTAGTATTAATTATCTCAGAGTCTTGTTCAACTCTTTTAAGACGACCTTCAGGATAAAGAGGTTCTTGGGTCATTCTACCTCCTCTAGTTACTACTCTAGCAGCAAAATCATTCATATTATTATTCATTTCATCAAGCAATTCGTTTTGAGATTTAGCAACTTGTTCTAACTGAGTTTGAACCATAGAGGCATGCTTTCATACACCTTTAACATCATTGCTAATTCTAAATAACAAGTCACTCAAGCGAGCAATCATATCAGGATTATATTTCAATTGTTTAAGAAAATGTGCATTGAAGTGATCTTGTTTCATAATGTAGTTATCAAACTCATATAAGCATTGACTAGGATGTTTATTATAAGGGATATCACTTTCATAAAACTTTAATAATGAATTTACCTCTACCACCTGTGGAGGTGATGGTGTGTCAAGGCCATGTATTTCTTCAATAGGTGGTAAATTCTTAACATCCTCAGCTTTAATACCTTTTTCCTTCATACATTTCTTTTCCTCTTGCATATCTTCAGGACTGAGAAATAAGACACCCCTCTTCTTCGGAGTGGGTTTAAGTGGTGGTTCAGGGAGAGTCCAATCATCATAATTCTTCAATATATTATTCAATAGTTCCTCAGCTTGTTCAGAAGTTCGTTCCCTGAAAACACAACCAGCACAACTATCTAGGAAGTCCCTCAAAGCATAGGTTAGTCCATTATAGAAGATATCAAGTATTTCATTTTTCTTGAGAAGGTGATCAGGAAAAGCATTAAGCAATTGGAGAAGCCTCCCCCAAGCTTATGGGAGAATCTCTTCTTCAATTTGCACAAAGTTAAATATCTCCTGTAAGGCAGCTTGTTTCTTATGAGCAGGAAAATATTTTTCAGAGAAGTATTAAATCATATCCTGGGGACTACGCACACAACCAGGAGCAAGAGTATTGTACCATATCTTAGCATCACCTTTTAATGAGAACAAAAATTATTTGACAATATAGTAGTAGCGAATCTTTTCATCATGACCAAAGAGGGTGGCTATATCATTCAACTTAGTAAGATGTGCCACTATAGTTTCAATTTCATAGCCATGGAAAGGATTAGATTCAACCAAAGTAATTAAATCTGGGTCGACAAAGAATTCGTAATCCTTATCGGTAACAAAGATAGGTGAAGTAGCAAACTTAGGATCACATTTTCTAGCATTCAAAGTCTTTTCCTTATACTTGTGTAGCAATTTCTTAAGATCATTTCTATCTTTGCAAAAAAGGATTTCTCTATTTGTCTCCTCATCCATAACATAACCTTCAGGTATCTTAGGCATTTCAATTCTAGGACATCTAGGCCTAATAGGTGTTTCATAGTCATCAGTTTCAAAGGCCTCATCAGTTTTAGCAATCTCATCAGTTTCAGTAATTTCATTCTCTTTAGCGCTAGCAATTTGTTCATCAAGAAATTCACCTAGTGGCACATTATCATCAAGCATGGTACTAGCATCATCATCATAAGCATCATTCATAGAAGAAGTAGCATCATCAATAACTTCTGACATATCAGGATTAATAGCATGTGGTGGTGATGCAAACTTACTCATAACAGAAGGTGAATCCAGTGGAGAGCTAGATGGCAATTCCTTACCTCCCCTCGTATTAGAGGGAAAAATCTTGGTTTTTGGATCCTTCAGATTCTTCATAGTGATCAATTGATATAAATCCCAAGTGACACAACAAATATAGCTATGCTCCTCGGCAACGGCGCCAGAAAAAGGTCTTGATAACCCAGAAGTATAGGGGATCGCAAGAGTTTTCGTGTGTAAAGTATTCAACCCAAATTTATAGATTCGAAACAAGGGGAGACAAAGAATATTTGAGAGTATTAGCAGTTTAGTTGTCAATTCAACCACACCTGGAGATTAAATATCTGTAGCAAAGTGATCAGTAGCACAGTAGTATGAGAGTTTTGATAGCAGCAGTAACATCGATAGCAATAGTTTTGTAGCAAGTGTGACAGTAGGAGTAGTAATAGTAACTTAGCAAGAACAATATGTGAAAAACTCGTAGGCACTGGATCGGTGAACTCGTTGGATGATATTCATCATATAACAGTCATAACCTAGGGCGACACAGAACTAGCTCCAGTTCAGAAATGTAATGTAGGCATGTATTCCATAAATAGTCATACATGCTTATGGAAAAGAACTTGCATGCCATATTTTGTCCTACCCTCCCATGGCAGTGGGGTCCATAAGGAAACTAAGGGATATTAAGGCCTCCTTTTAATAGAGAACCGGAACAAAGCATTAACACATGGTGAATACATGAACTCCTCAAACTATGGTCATCACCGGAAAGTATCCCGAATATTGTCACTCCGGGGTTTACGGATCATAACATGTAATAGGTGCGTATGACTAGCAAGATCAGATCAAGAACATAGATATAATGGTGATAACATAAATGGTTCAGATCTGAAATCATGGCACTCGGGCCCTAGTGACAAGCAATAAGCATGGCAGAGTCTTAGCAACATCAATCTAAAAACATAATGGATACTAGGGATCAAGCCCTGACAAAACTAACTCGATTACATGATGAATCTCATCCAACTCCTCACCGACCAGCAAGCCTACGAAGGAATTACTTACTCCCGGTGGGGAGCATCATGGAATTGGCGATGGAGAAGGGTTGATGATGACGAAGACCGAAGATTCCTCTCTCCGGAGCCCCAAACGGGCTCCAGATCTGGCCTCCCAATGAAGAACAGGAGGTGGCGGTGGCTCCGTATCGTAAAACACGATGAAACTTCCTCTCTGATTTTTTTCTCCAAAACTAGGATTTTATAGCATCGGAATTAGGGTCAGTGGGGCCCCGAGGTGGGCACAACCCACCAGGGCGCGCCTGGAGGGGGTGGCGCGCCCTGGTGTATCGTGCCCAGCCAAAGCTCCCCCTCCGGTGGTTCTTGGCTCCTGTATTTTTATTTATTGTAAAATAAATCTCCAAAAAGTTTCGTCCAGTTGTAAGAACTTTTATTTCTGCACAAAAACAACACCATGGTAGTTCTGCTGAAAACAGCGTCAGTCCGGGTTAGTTTCATTCAAATCATGCAAATTAGAGTCCAAAATAAGGGCAAAAGTGTGAGGAAAAGTAGATACGACGGAGACGTATCAAATATCACACTGCGAAGCTAGAGAAAGCACCTAGGATGGTGGAGTAGGGTTGTTGGGCCCATCACATTTACTTGGAACTTCTACTGCTCGACCAGTAGTAGTAGAATATCTAGTGGGCATCCTTTCCCGTTGAGGCAGATGAGCGCCATGAGCCCCTAACTTACTTTTTTCCACCCTCTTTCTTATTTTCATTGCCTTGCCAAGTCAAACCCCCAAGAAAAATAAATAAAATCCGCTTTTTAGAACTAATTGATGCATGATACCGACAAACACTACTTTCATGTAAGGGAACAGAATGATAGGAGGATTGAATATGTAAGAAAAAGGCCAGCATTCTTTATTCACACCTATGATGTGTAAACTCGGCAGAAGGCATTTCAACAAATTAGAAGCAATGAGATTTAGACACCTTATGAAAGATGCAACGATATCACTCTACCAAGTTAAAAGTGTCGCGTCGTGAGTGCCATTTCGACAAATTAGAAGCAGTACACGCTAGAACAAAATGCAAGATGCAACCTATATCACACTCCCAATTTAAATGAGTCTTATGGTAAGTGATTGTTGCAGGTTATGCAACAATAGTACTTAGATGTAAAAACATGCTGTGATAGAAATATATTGCATTTTCTAGAAATAGGAACACGTGTCAAATTCATGAATATAATGTGTAAACTAAGCACATGCAATTCAAAAAAATTAGAAGCAATACAAGGTAGAGATCATACGCAACATGCAACCACATATAAAAGTTCCATGTTTTATCGAGCACTTGTGATGGTCGAGTATCGGAGATGTGCAAATCATCAACATAGCTATGTTGACTGTCTGTACCTGCTTTGTCTTGCATATCTTGTTGGGAGGATCGCGGAGTAGTATCTACCGAGACCCTATGTTTCAGTAGCTCGGAAGGAGCACCATCATCCACTGCCTTGCTAATTTCCTTCAAATTTATTGATTTTGCATTGTCAAGTCAAGCCGACAAGAAAAAGGAATAAAATTTACTCATTAGAACTCATTGATGTCAGATACTGACGGACACACCTTTGATGTAATGCAAACACATGATGCGAGGATGGAATATGTACGAAAAATAGGACGGCATGGCATATTCACACACATTTTTGTAAACTAAGTAGAAGCAATCTCCACAAATTAGAAGTAATGCAAGCTAGACACCACATGAAAGATGCAGCCAATATGACTCTGCCAAGTATAAAGCATCTCATCTATGCTACAAATCATATGGAATACGAAACTAATATCACGGTGCCAAGTTAAATGTGTCTCACCATAAGTCATTTATGTGGGATACACAAGAATAGTAGTTTGATGTAAGAACATGGTTAGTGGACTGGTGTAGTATATACCAAAAATAGGAAAGAATGTCTTATTCACAGGTATAATGTGTAAACTAAGCATATCAATTTACCCTAAATAGAAGCAATACAAGATAGACATCATATGCAACATGTAACCACATTAACCCACGGGCGTGGTTGTCTCATCATAAGTGATTGTATGGGATACACCAGTAGATTAGTTTGATGTCAGAACATAGTTAATAGGCAGATGTGGTATGTACCAGAAACACGAAGGACTGTCACATTCACATGTACAATGTGTAAACTAAGTAGATGCAATTTACCCTAATTAGAAGCAATACAATCTAGACACCATATGAGACATGCAACCACATCTCAAACTGCCAAGTGAGAGCAACCACCTGAGATGGTGGAGTCGGGGAGAAGGGACTTGGAACTTGATGCAGAGCATCCTACGGACATCACCATGACAAGAGTCCGTTTGGCAAGTGACACGTGCCACATATACTCCACATAAATAAAGGTGAATCATCTCCTTTACACATGCTCACTTGACCCCTTCGAGGATGGTATACTACTTGACATTCCTCTCGTGTGCATGCATAGGTATTGTCGGAGCTTCACGGATGACGAGGAGGAGTGCAAGCACCAAGGAATAACTACACCATCCGCGAGGGAAGATTGGAAGCGAAAATGAAAGAAGACGGATTCCAGAAGCTGGAGGAAGTATCGGCGCCCAGGCGACCCCATGCGCACGGGCTTCCTGTACCCCATGCGAACGAGGGTACCCGAATCTCTGGATACCCCATGCGCACGGGCCCAGAAGACCCCATGCATACGGGACCCCAGTGCCCTCGGTACATGCCCGTGTGCACGGGCTAAGTGGACGACTCCCTGGAGACCCCGTGCGCACGTGCTCCACTTACCTCGTGCACACGGGGTTGCCTGCGTGTAACTGTTCGGCTTGGCCCATGTATCCCGATCTCGCCCTACTTACTCGTTCATTCATAGGACTATATATACTCCTTCCCCTCCTCATTTCTAGGGTTAGCTTATATTTAGCACTTAGATTGTTAAGCATAGCTCCTCCACTACCTCTCCCATGGAGATGATGCCTCCATGTGAGAAGATCCCCTAGTGGATGTCAAGGCCCCTTACGAGGGAAGATCCCTAGTGGATTCAAGGCCCCGTCTCCCTATGGGATTTGGGATGAACTTTACCATGTATCCTCTTTCCCTTTGTTGTTCTTGTACCTTTGTTGATCTAGTATGGATATGAGATTAGTGGATGTGTGATTGGACTTGTTCTTGAGTGTTTCTCTTGTGATTTCTCCTCGTTCTTCCCGAGTTCTTTGTGTTCTTCGTGGAATCCCCCTCCAATTCGTGAAAGATCAACACACACACGGGTATGCCCCGTACCATTTTGGTATCATGAGCCACATTGATCACAAATTTGGAGTCCTCAACATTCGTTTTCTATCCTAATTTTCTGTGTTTTTGTCCCAAATCAAAAATCCCCACCAAAAATAGCCTCACCAATTTTTTTGAATTTGTTGGTTCGTGTGAGATTTTGTTGACTTCGATCCATGGAATTGGTGTTTGGCAAGTAGATCTAGCCTTCTCGCCACCAAATCCCCATCCCGTGCCCACCCCATGCAAATATGAGCCGAAATCGCAAAATTTCCGCCCACCCCATGCCCACAGAGTCTCGACCCCGTGCGCATGGGCCCCGCGTAGTTTCTCACTACACCGTGCCCACGGCCATGTCCCGTGCACACGGGACCCCGTGTCCACTGGCCTAATACCCCGTGCGCACGCCCCTCCTAGGCCAGCCACCACCGCTTTTTTGTTCTGCCCATAACTTTCACTTCTGAACTCCGATTTGAGTATTCTTTGGCACATTTTGAAGCTATCGACGTGCCCGATCTGCTTATCTTTGTTTTACCACCATTTGACTCCATAAAAAATTCCATTTTGGCAAGTTTGCCTAGGCCTCCACCAAAACTTCCCCATAACCCTAGCACCATACACTTTCGCCATCCTAAACGAATTTTGTTTGAGATTTTGAGTTGCGGTTTCCGTTTCCTAAGGTGTTTCGGCTAATTAGGGACGGTTCTACGTCGACAACGCCGCCATTCATCATCACCTCGGTCTTGACATCGACATTGGCCACTTTGCCTTTTGGCACCCCAACCATAAGCAAGACGGTAATCTCGACTACATCATTATCTATTACCTTGCTATTGCATTGATAGCTCGAGCCTATTGCGTACCTTACCCATTGATACCACGAGTTGAGAATTGCCAGGCTATGTTACTTGTGCACCGTAGGGTTACTCTTATGCCGCATAGCTAGTTCTAGCGTACAAACATCTTGCTCTCTACATTGTGCCATAAGTCTCTCCCGTGCATATCCAACATACTTGTTTCATATCTTGGTTGGAGCATCAAGCATAGTGGAAAAAAAGAGCAAATTAAGAAAAGGCTTTGAAGCAAAAGAGGAGATACAAAGAGCTTATAAGCAATAGCAATGAATTGAGCCATTTTGCATTGTAGATACTCTTGGATCATACATACATAGCATACTTGGGATTGAAGACGGCACGTTTACTCTCATAGGTTGGTGCACAAGCGCGTATCTAGCCCATTTGAGCAATAGAGCTATTGTCTCTCTTGTATCGGTGCAACACGAGCTTGTCCCGGGTCTCACACTTTTTGTGCTCATTCCTTGGTTGTGCAGATCCCATTTCTCTATCCGTGTGTGTGTGTTCCTAGTGCCACCATAGCTATTGATATATTTGCGTTGCATTGAATCTTCTTCAGCATTTTTGATATCTTGGATTAACATTTGCTTGAATTTTGTGCCACTTATCCTAACCAAGCCACTCGATAAGCTTTACATTGTAGGTGTGAGTGAACAAGTCCGGTACCAATTCCACTATTCTCTCAATTCACATTGAGTGAAACGGGATACATCATCAACTTTGGGAATGGTATCTTGGTATTTCTTATCTCATTTCCCACTCACCTTTGCTCGAGTCTTGTGATGTCTAGGAAAAGCACATCATCTTCGGTCTTCGCCGACTACGTCGACATGAACAACTACATCAACCAAAAACTCGAGCGACTCGCCATCGACATACGACAATCCGAAGCTCGGAAAAGAGAGTACTTCAACAACAAGTTGGAGGCTCACACGGATCATCTCCGACACATGTTGGCCAACTACCAATCTTCTTCCCCGTCGTCATCTTCAAGGCGGAGATGCTCAAATTGCACATCTTCGAAGCGCCCAACCAAAGCAAGCATCCCGTGACAATGTCCTCATCTTCGAGGCGACAGCCAAGACGACGACAAGAAACAAGCGCTCCAACACGAAGAACACACAACCACAAGCTTCGACGCCAACACCAAGGCGACCGACTACACGCATGGATGACCCTTCCATCTTTGGAAGCATCCCAAGGAAGATGGCCGAGCATGGGAATTTCCCTTCGATCATGGACGCGAGTGATGATGTGCCATATTTGACCATCATACACGACGACGGTGATAAGACGGTCGAGCATGGGAGTTTCCCTTCAACCACAACGGCAAGCGCGACCCTCTTTAACGACTTGAAGTCGGCGCCCACATGGGACTCATACTTGGAGTCAATCATCGAGGCCGATCTTGGGATGTTCCCTTCGGTCTTGGAGGAGATTGATGCTTTGCCACACCCCCACGGCATTCATCTTCGGAGGCGTTATGGATCAGGAGGTTGAGCATGGGACTATCCCTTCAACCACGGCGGCGCAAGGAGTTGAGAATGGAGACGTTTGCACCTCCATCTCTCCGACACCCGCATATGACAAGATGCCCCTATTCCCATGTGAGGAGAGCCACCACCACATGAGTGAGATGAGTGACTCCACCATATGTGACTTTGAGTGCATTTCCTATGAGAGGATGAGAGTGACCACCACTAGCCCCATACACTACGATATGCCAAACTTCCTATGTGAGGATGAGAGTGAGAGCATACTAGAGGGAGCGAGTGAGCCACAACACTTAGTGAGTGAGGTAGTTGAGAGGGAATGTGATGCCACTGTGATTTCTAACGACTTACCCTCTACTCCTATTGTGTCTTCTTCTTTGGTGCAAGGTCTCATACATGACGACGCGCCTACCCTCAATGATTCCATCTGTCCAATGGGAATGACGATGGCCATGGTGGACGATGATGCCCCACCCACATGGTTCCATCAAGATGAACATCTTGACAAAGCGTCGACTTTTACCACCTCACCTACATCACATGAGCAGAGCTCTAACTATAACATAGGTGAAGGTTCTTTGCTTGTCCCACTAGTGGACTATCTTGCCATTGATTGCTTACATGATGTTGATCACCTTATGGACACACCACCTGCTATGTCTTCTTCATGCTTAGATATGCCACCATTTTGATGAATATGATAATGAGCATGTTGCCTTACCTAGTTGTGATGCTATACTCCATAGGATATCATGTGAAAATTCTATTGGTCACATCATGTTCGCCAACCCACTAAACTTTTCATATGCTATGCGTGAAATTTCCCATATTGCATCTTTGCAATCTCACCGTAGCAACTATGCATATACCATAAAAATCAATCCCATTTACTCATATGGAATAGACGACAAGCCCATGGTTATTCGCTTTTGTTTTTCTTGTGATGATATTTCCATGCTTCCTTCGCATCATTTGCACAATAATTCTCATATGCCATGCCATGATCTCCATGATTTCGAAATGCATTGTTCTGGATGTTGTCCATATTCTCCGAATTATGCTTCCGCTATTGCACATGAGGAGACCCCAATAGTTTCCTCATACATGTTAGGAGAGTTTGTTCCATCCCATCCATTGCATGATTCCATACCTTGTGTGCATTACCCCATACATGCTTCAAATTGCTAAACAAAATTATGATGATGCATCCCATATGCCATGCCGTGAAAATGATTATAGCTTGCATGATTGCATCCATTATGTGCACCATCCGCTTATCATGAATAACAATACTTTCGATAATTCACATGATGCACTACATATTTCTAGTATCCCTTATGCCACACATAATTACAAACCTTTCATGATGGACTACATGTTTTTATATCATGCTTCTCACTTAGTTGAGCATTGGATATTTCGCGCAAACGATCACATGCACATGCACATCCTAATGGATGATGCGTACATATACCATGCACACACAATTTTACCTTTGCCTTTGTTGTGTGTAGGTACTCATGATTACTCGTCAACCTCACAATCCCATGAGTTGACGAAAAGAGATCTTGAGAGCACCGATACTTTGGGATTCATTGGAATGTGTCTCCAACCATTCCCCTCATGCAAGGAGTACTCGCATTCCTTTTACTTGGCTCTCACACGGCTATGGTCTATCTACCAATATTCATCTTATGCCCATTTTATCATGTTCACATTGCATGATATGCCTCATTCCATGCTTTTGCCATGCGATTGTGACCCTTGCTTGCATTTACCCATGAGTCACCATTCTACTACTACTGTGTGTATTCACATGCTTGGTGGAGATCCTAGTTATTATTGCCATGTTTACATTGTGCACTATGCTATTATTGCTTCTTGTGTTGAGAGAGTCATGATGATCCATTGCTATGCACATAGGACTTCTTGCCAATGAAGTGACGATACTTTGCGAATATATCGTTTTCATGCTTGTGATATGTCATGTGCATTATGTATGACCACTATTTGCACGCATGACATGATTGCCATGATTTCCTCTAGTATGTTGCATCTTCTCACTACTAGTTTGCGCGTCATGATCACTATGCTTGCTTATGTTGCATCACCTATGATTCATACTTGCTCCTTTTATGCGGTTGATGACAACCATTGCCATGCTTTGCACATGATTGATATTTCTTATTGTCATATGTCTCCATGTGTTGCCTCTCTCATGCTACATTTCCCATGTATTGAGTGCAACAATGCTATTAATTTTGCTAATAAGATTGCCCCCATAGCTTTCTCTCATATTATGGGAGCTTTTGACATCTTTTATGTGAAGCATGCTTGCCTTCCTTCTTTGCACCATATGCCTAGTGACATGAATATTGCCATTGTTGCATCCTATTATTCATGCACTTGTGATACTAACGGTTATGTGCAAGAGAAGGGAACCATCATGATGGATGATGTGTTTGTCTACCATCCACATACATTCTTTTCTTTGTTGTGTGTATGTGTAGGATACTTCAACTACATGTCAACTTCCACTTCATGTGTGTTGACCATTCGAGCTCTTGAGAGCGAGCCATGCTACACCGATGTGTTTCTACTTTGCACTTGCTTGCGCATCGGCATTGTGACGGACGCACAAGGTCATGATTCTGAGGTGACATCCTTCTTGAGCATGGATATTGTGGCTCCTCCTACTTGTGTTGCTTGTACCATGACATATATAGGTCATCTTGGACCACTTAAATGCACACATGATAGAGATATTGCTTCCACTCATGATTGTCATCTTTCCATGCCTCATGACATATATACCTTGTGTGTTGCATCCAACTTGTGGATTGATTTCTCCTATCATATGTTTGGTTGCAACAATGTCATTTCTTCACATATGCCATGCCCGATTGATTGCTACATGCTTGACTTGATTGCCTCACAAATGATGATCAATTGCTCTTTCTATTGTGTTGAGTGCCACCCTTTCTTCACTAGACCATATGCACATTATGCTTGGATTGCCTTGCACTTTGGATTGCCCCATGTATATAGACACTTCATTTTACTTGGTTTTGTGAATGATTCCTATGCCTACCATAGACCTTTTGTTGATTGCTTTGTGCATGCATGCTATGACCTTGAGGTAGATGCTCGTTCTATTGTCAGACATAATTGCATCCTTACCTCACTTTTACATTCTTGTCCTCATGATGCCTTAGATTGTGCTAAATTTTTATACTTACATGCCATGCCACAATCCCTTATCACACCATAGTTTATTCATGATGACAACACTTGTGCGGTGATTCACCACTTGAATGCTTGGTTTGGCACTAATGCTAACCACATTTGTTTTTCCAAGTGTTTGTTGTCCTTTCTCCTTTTGAAGGAATTACAAGACGGTGAGATATTGGAGAGTGCCCCTTTAGATATTAATGGTGATGAGTGCTTGGTGATCGTCCACTTCTACACGGCGACGACATCTCCTTCACATGGTGATTTGGATTTTGATCCGAGGACGGATCTATCCCAAGGGGGAGGGGTTGATGCGGAGCATCCTACAGACATCACCATGACAAGAGTCCGTTTGTCAAGTGACATGAGCCACATCTACTCCACACACATAAAGGTGAATCATCTCCTTTACATGTGCTCACTTGACCCCTTCGAGGATGGTATACTACTTGGCATTCCTCTCGCGTGCATGCATAGGTATTTTCGGAGCTTCATGGATGACGAGAGGAGTGCAAGCGCCAAGGAACAACTACACCATCCACGAGGGAAGCTTGGAAGTGGAGATGAAAGAAGACGGAGTCAAGAAACTAGAGGAAGAACAGGAGCCCAGGCGACCCCATGTGCACGGGCATCCTGGAACCTAGATGCGCGAGGGTACCCGAATCTCTGGAGACCCCGTGCGCACGGGCCCAGAAGACCCCGTGCACACGGGACCCCCGTGCCCACTGTACATGCCCGTGCGCACGGGCTAAGTGGACAGCTCCCTGGAGACCCAGTGCGCACGGGCTCAGCTTACCCCGTGCACACGGGGCTTTCTGCGTGTATCTGTTGGGCGTGGCCCGTGTATCCCCATCTCGCCCCTACTTACCCCTTCATTGCCTAGGACTATTTATACTCCTTCCCCTCTTCATTTCTAGGGTTAGCTTATGTTTAGCAATTAGATTGTTGGGCGTAGCTCCTCCACTACCTCTCCCGTGGAGATGATGCCTCCATGTGAGAAGATCCCCTCGTGGATGTCAAGGCCCGTTACGAGGGAAGATCCCTAGTGGATTCAAGGCCCCATTTCCCTATGGGATTTTGGATGAACTTTACCATGTATCCTCTTTCCCTTTGTTGTTCTTGTACCTTTGTGGATCTTGTGTGTATGTGAGACTAGTGGATGTGTTATTGGACTTGTTCTTGAGTGTTTCTCTTGTGATTTCTCCTCGTTCTTCACCGTGTTCTTCGTGTTCATGGAATCCCCCACCAATATCGTGAAAGATCGGCACACACGGGTGTGCCCCATACCATTTTGCTAGCATGAGCCACGTTGATCACGAATTTGGAGTCCCCATCTGTCGGCGTCCTGGGAACGGGGGTACCCAGACTTGCCTGCCTGCGGCCCGGGGCATGGTCCACTTCGACAGCCAAGCACGGCCCGGCGCGGCCTCACTCAAGACAAGGCCCTCGTGAGAGCCCCACGCTCGCAAGGGAGACAGCGCCAAGACTCTCAGAGGGAAGAGGCCTCCCCAGGCACCCTCCTGAGTGGCGGAGATCCCTATGCAACGCTCAGCCTCGGGAGGTCGGGGGTAACGCAGGCCAAGCCAGGCAGGTACCAGCGTGCGCAGAAGGGACAATTTCCTCTTTGGTGCAAAAGGGGGAAGGGCGTACGCAGGTTCCCAAAGCACCCCCAAAGGTTTCCATTCTAGTGCAACGAGACCAAGACCACGAGCCCCGCAGGACGGACGTCATCGCTGAGCCCACCTCTGCATCACCACCGGCTACTTTGCAGGCGAAGAACACCTTTCGTCAGGATAAGGCGTACTCCTTGTCCCCCTTCAAATTTGGCCGTTGTGGGATCGCTTCCCGCCATTGCAATAAGGGGAGAGGACCCGGGCCGCTATAAATAGAGGCTAGACCGCTCAGTAGAAGGGGGATCCAACACCACCCGAGCGCCCTCGCGAGGCAGCACACCACTGTACTAGTTCATCCACAAACCTCCTCGTGAGGCAATCCACCAAAAGGCAGGAGTAGGGTTGTACGCTTCGCAGTGGCCCGAACCTGGGTAAATCCTCGTGTGCTATCTTCTTCCCCACGATTGAATGAGTTCGTCGGGCTAGGCCGTCGAGTGAGAGCTTGAGGACGGAGCTGGAGGGGATCTTCACACACGCCCCTGTGTTCGAACCTCTTTGGGTTTTGCGGAGCCCGAAATCCGACATTTGGCGCGCCAGGTAGGGGGCGTGTCGGAGTCTTCTGCAAGCTTCGCTTCTTCTTCGCTCTGTCGTGTCGATGGCAGACGCCCGACAAGCTCCCTTCGGCCCCGACGGATCCGCCTTCACCAACCTCGCCGCTACCGCCCAAGACGCACGCAATGGCAGCTCGGTGCTGGGCGGTCGTTACCAGGCCACCAGCGTCGTCTCCACCGCCGTCGCTGCTCGTGCCGGCCAGGCGCGCGGCGGGCGAGCGGCGCCCACGGGACCGACATCACCCTGTACCCACGTGGGAGACCTCAACGCGCATGACGTGCTACTGATGGCGAGCGAGATGCTTCGTCATCACCCGGCGCACGGGGGCTTCGACGCCTAGGCCGACCACATCGCCGAGTTGGTCACCGTCACGAGGAGGGCCTGGGTTCCGCACCCCTCTTCTCGACCACCGACACTGGACGCCGGGGGCTCGCTCGCCGTGCCTCTCACCTCATCTGCAGATGGCGTGCCCGCCCCTTGCCCGGGCGAGACCGGGCAGGGCCCGCCGCATGCCGTGCTCCTTCTCCTCTGGATACCGGTGACTGGCTTCGGGGCGCCGTCTGGCCCCGCTAGTGGTGCCTTCGAAGGAGGTGACGGGGCGCTCCGCGCGCGCCTCAATGTGCACACTCATGCCCCGGTGGATCATCAACATCCTGGGTCGTCCCGGCGAGAGCGCGCCAACCCGCGCAGGGACCAGGCGGCTCAGGCTTCCGGGCAGGCAGGTAACCATAACGGAGGCGCGGTGGATAACCAGGGAGGCAACCCACGTCAAGACATGCACAACCAACCCCACGGCGACGACAGAGGTAAGCAACTTCGGGTGGAGGCTCGCCGTAGGAGGGTCTGTGGGCCGCGCGCCCAGGGCGGCGTCTCCTTGCCGCCCAAGGAGGCTGCCCATGGGGCGCGCGAAGACGGTTCAGGAGGAAGCCAAGGACTTTACACAGAGGCCTATGTTCTGAGCTATGTCATACCTTCTGATGGCGTGGTGGATCACGCGCCCACCGTGGGAGCGCGCATCCTCCCGGAGTAGGGAGATGTCCCATACGTCCTCTCCAAGCCGGGCCTGGGGGCTTCTACTGAGGAGGCACCAGGCCAGGTTGGTGCAAGCGAGGGGGCGTCTCGGGATGCGCGGGGGCACGGCACAGCCGCCGCCCTCGCGAGCAAGCAACATGCAGCCGAGCCCTCTGGGCCGCAGGGGCAACCGCCTAGGGGGACCGGCAGGGTACGAGCAGCGCAGGCCACGCGCGGCAACGGGGGCGCAGGTGTAGGACCAAAAGTATGTCTAGAGGGGGGGTGATTAGACTACTTGACCAAATAAAAATTCTACCTTTTCCCAATTTTAAGTGTTGGCAGATTTTAGCAATGATAGCAAGTCAAGTACACCCTACACATGCATGTCTAAGAGTATAGCAGCGGAAAGTAATAACAAGCATGTATAGTAGAGGGTAGGAAGGAAGATCAAACGCAATTTGTAGACACGAAGATTTTTCCCGTGGTTCCCATAGGTGGTGCTATCATACGTCCACGTTTATGGAGTCTTCAACCCACGGAGGGTAACGGTCGCGAGAGTCCACAGAGGGCTCCACCCATAAGGGTCCACGAAGTAGCAACCTTGACTATTCCATAACGGCTTCCGTCCATGAAGGACTAGCCTCGCTATGGGTAGATCTTCACGAAGTAGGTGATTTCCTTGCCCATACAAACTTCTTGGTTCAACTCCACAACACGAAGTAGGAGGCTCCCAAGTGACACCTAACCAATCTAGGAGGCACCACCCTCCAAAAGGTAATAGGCTCGGCAATGTCGATGAACTCCTTGCTCTTGTGCTTCAAGATGATAGACTCCTCAACACACAATCACTCTCTCACAGATTTGGCTATGGTGGAAGAGATTGATTTGGTGGAAAGCAGCTTGATCTCAACACAAGGGTAGGTGGCTCTCTCTCAGAAAATATGATGGGGCAAGTATGGAATACTTCTGAGTGCTTCTCTTTCGAGTGGGTGATGGTGAAGGGGTATATATAGGCATCCCCAAAAATCCAACCGTTACACCTAAAGTGACCAACTCGGTGACACCGATGTGTGAATCTCAGTGGTACCGAAGTGACCAAAAGGTGACAACTTTTGAATCTCGGTGAGACCGATATATAATTCTCGGTGGTACCGATCAAGTGACCAACGGTCAGATTGCGCAACTCGGTGATGCCGAATTTCATATCTCGGTGGTACCGATTCTTGACCAAGGCTTACCAGAGAGTTGGTCCAGAAACTCGGTGGCACCGATTCACAATTCTCGGTGGTATCGATTCTTATGAATGGCTATCCAGAGAGTTGGTCCAAAACTCGGTGAGACCGACTGGCAAAACTTGGTGGTACCGAAGACTAAAAATGGCTAAACAGAGAGTTGGCAACTGAACTCGGTGGCACCGATGCAGAATTGGTTGCACCGGCTGGCTAGGGTTTGGCATGGGTCTGTCTGAGTTTGGGAATCGGTGGCACCGAGTGGGAAGTGATGGTTGCACCGATTTTGGATATTTGACTTTGGACAGACTTTCGTGGAAGAGCTTGTGGGTGTTTTTGGTGACTATCTCTTGTGCACGTGGAGCATCTTGTTCACCAACAGTACCTTACCCCCTTTTAATAGTATTGGCTTTCCTATGGACTCAAAGTGATTTCTCACAAAGTAAAATGTAGAGTCCTCTTGCTTGAAGCTTTGCCAATCCATTTCCTTGCATCTTGGGGTATCTCCACAATCCTTTTGCCATCCCTATCATTGAACTTTTCCTAAAATATGCTTAGTGGAAACATTAGTTCAATGACTTATATGTTGTTATTAATTACCAAAACCACCAAGGGAGTAAATATGCTTTCAATCTCCACCTTTTTGGTAATTGATGACAACATATAGATCAAAGCTTCGACATATGATATAATCAATGAATATAATCGTCGCTTTGAGAAGTATGTGATAAGCAAGAGCTCCCCCTAAATTTGTGCATTATTTTGAATTTGCATTTGAATGCAAATGCACAATCGATTAGGTACATGGGGCACTCTTTCATGTCACATACAACTTGGTGGTGTGCGAGAATAATTAGAATGAACATCATAGCACAACACAATCAAGTAAAGGTGATTGGCCATCTCATAAGCATCATAATGATAGGAAATAGTAGCAACACAATCAAGTGTATGATCAAACACCAACAAGGTTTAACACAAACAAACCAAAGGTCAAATGTTTTGGAAAAGTGATAAAAACCAAACGCTCTCTCACTCGAAGCCTAAAGATCTATATACAACTTCTCCCCCTTTTGCAACAAGTTACCAAAAGGTTCAAAGAGATATAGCTAATCGTTCTTCTGGGGCTGATCTCCTCCGGTGGTTGATGAAGGAGTCGAGAGAACTGCGTCGGCGAAGACTTCAGCTGATGTCATGGACGGAGTTGGTGTAGCAACGGGAGGTACTGGAGCTGATGGAGCTGAAGAGGCTGTAGCAGGTGCTGATGAAGAAGGCCTCAACTCTGGAACTGGCACTGTGGCTGATCTGGCCTGGGTAGTGAAGTGAGTGTCTGGCCTGAGAGGAGAGTCATCCTCATCATCTGAAGTGTCGGGACTGGGCACACTATCAACTTCCTTCTTGAGCTCGTTCACGGTCTTTGTCAACCCATCCACCTTGTCATTGAGGGTCTTGATCCTATTCTCCATGATCCTCACAAGACTATGTTGATTCTCCAATATGTCCTTGATGTCCTTATGCATGCCTTGAACAGTAGTGATCAAGAGATCCATTTGCTCGTTCCTGGATCTAGGGACTTGAGCACTAGTGGCTCTAGCTGCCTCTACCTCTGCCTGTGCTGCAGCTGAGGTGGGATGATCTAGGTTCATCACCATGACGTTGTCCTCAAGATCTGGCTGTAGGGGCAAATGTGGCCTGTCAAGAGCAAAAATGTGCTTCTCCAGCTTGGAGTTGATGAGCATCTGAATGTAGGGTGCATAGCAGCATGAGCGCTTATGATCAGCAGCAACCCTCTTCACAGTCTCTACGATCAAATTCATCACCCTTATCCTGGTGTGTCTGTCAAGATGGATCAGCATGTTGATGGAATAGCCTCGAATCATCTTGTCATCTCCAGACTTAGGCATCAATGTGTGCCTCAAGATGGTGTTCATGGTGCGGAGGCCAGCCTGGAGGAAGTTAATGGATCCTAACTTGTGAGATTTCAAGTTGGCAGCAGGGATCTCATTGTACATGTTCTTCATAGAATCATGGCTCTCCTTGGATTCAGAATAGACATCCAAGTCTCCATCTTCCACCTTTGGGACTCCTAAGATGGGAGCCCATTCCTCAACAGTAGACTCATACCTTGCTCCTTCAGTCATCCACACAATCCTACCATCTCCATAGAAGTGAGCAGTGGAGTAGAATTGCATGATCATCTCATCGTTCCATGCAGTGAATTCTTTGCCAACAAATTCATCTAAGCCAATGTAGTGAAATTTGTCTTGAACATTTGGGAAGTAATCTTCATTTGCCTTGATGTATTTCCAATCAACGTATCTCATGTCACTCACAGCTGGGCTGTTATCAAGCAAGATAGTCTCATAGAAATCTTGTTGCTCCTTGGTATAAAACCTATAGTCCACAACTGTTTTCTTCCTCTGAGCATATGGATCAATTTCCCTCCATACCCTCAAACCAGAATCCTTCCTCTTCTTCATGTCCTCAGCAAGCAAATGGCTGGCATTGTGCTCTGGAAGGTGTCATCCGAGCTTCATCAAAGCAGTCATATCATCATCATCCTTAGCTTCCCTAAAGGTGGAGGTCTTGTTCTTGCTGGAAGCTGGTATCTCTCTGGAGAACCTCTTAGGCTTTTCAGCAGCAGCAGCCTTCTTGGGAGCAGACTTGGTGCTCTCACTATCTCTGAGCTGGCATACTCCTTCCATATAGCTTTCTTCTTCTTGGAAGAAGTGGCAGTATCATGTTTCTTAGGCAGCTCCTCAGGGATGAAGTCCTCATCCTCCTCATCAGAATTGAGCTTCCTCCTTGTCCTTGTTGCAGCCTTGGGCAAATCAGGAGAACTAGGAATGTGATCATAGCTCCCCTCAGGACTAGTGCTTGAACTCATGTCCACACTATGCTCTTTGAAGTTGTTCTCACTGTCATCTGAAGCAGACATCTCTGACCCTGTGAATAGAGTGTAGAAGAGTGGAAAAGATGAGTCATCACAAAATGCAGATGTTTTCAAAAGATTGAAATAAGATTTCTCAAAATTTAGCATTCTGCCAAATGTATGTCGGTAGAGCCGAGGCAAATTTTTCGGACCCACCGAGACAGACAACCTACTTTCCAGGAACTTGGCACCGTTTTTGGTTACACCGAAAATTGGTACTCGGTTCCACCGAGGTGTTCTCGGTTTGCCAGAAAAATGAATCGGTGCTACCAATTATTTTGTGTCGGTTCTACCGAGATTCATGTGGCGGACGGCAAAACCTAAAAAAGTGTTCGTTCGCTATTCTACTGGAGTTTCTCATGGACGAATCAATCTCAAACTTTGGCTTATCGATGGAAAATCCCTAATGCGCAAGAATCGGAGGTTGGAGCGCAGGAGGGGGTGAAATCGTACCCTAGCTTGGTGACGATTTCGCTACGGCAGCGACGGGGGTGAGGATTCTGTCGACAGCAGAGACTTCCAACGGAGGAGGCGCTTGGGAAGACGAAGGCGATGACCAGGGGTCTTGGTTCGGGTGCGAGGGTTTCGGAGGGGGCGACGGTTCAAGAATAGATTTCAAAAGTTGGGTCCGCCTCAATATAAACTCATAGCTGTTGGTGACACCGATTCTAACTTTTCGGTGTCACGAGTTCCTCAACTGTCAGCTGACAGGGAAACTCGGTGTAACCGAAAAGATGGAATCGGTGGTACCGAGATAGAAAACCAGATCAACCCTAGGCATTCGGTGAGACCGAGATTTTGGTTGGTTCCACCGAGATGCACTTGGGAGGTTTTAATGGTCAGTCCTTTGTCGATACGAAACTCCGAGTGCTCCTAACACAGAGAGATCGAAAAGTCCTTGTTCAACTTTTGTGATGCAGCAAGAATAGAATATGAGGTAAGAAAGCATAGATAGCTAGAGAGTGGTCCTAGGCATTCTTGTCCATCCAATTGGCAAAAGAGAAATCAAAAGCCAAATAGCAACAATTGGATGTCCTCGAATGGATAAATAAATGCAAACCAACATGCTCACACAATAAGATGTCAAATGAAATCATGGCAAACATGCACATACATACTAGCATCTATCAAGCATTTTGGCGATGACGGAGTCATCTATATATGAGTATATTGACTTAGGAGCCAAGTAAGAATACTTGATCATAACTCATACTCATCATTTAAGCACAAGTGGGGTTACCATTTTTACATAAAGCATTTAATGTTGTCACATACTATGAGATGCTTTAACTCAAGTCTTGGAGTGAAGCTCCCCCTTGATGTGATATCCCCCATAGGAGGGATAAACTAACCTTGGGTTTTGTCGTAGAAGACTTCATGAGGGTGATGTAGTGGTGGATGCTCAAGGTTGATGAAGATCACCATGAGTTGGGAGCATCCTTGTTGTTTCCTTACTCTTCTCACCTACATGGGTTAGTCCCAACACACAAGAGACAAATACAAGGATATCTATGGACATGGAGTGCAAAGCATGTGTGATGATGTCCATTGATTTTTTGATTACCTTGTCTCTTGCTTACCTTTGAGGGAATGTGTGACTCCTTGAACTATTGCATAGAGTTGATGTTGATTGCAACTAGTTCTTGCCAATAATGAATGTGAGTGAATTTCATTAGCGGAGTCACCCCTCAAGAACTTCTCTAGTTCTTATTCTTGGGGACCCACATCATCTTGATGGGGATCCTTGGTGTTGAAGTAGCCCTTGTAGAAGTTGAGCTTGATGTAGCCTTGGGAACCCACTCCACCAAAGCTTGGGATTCATCTTCATATGAGTCAATGTCCTCTTGAAGCTTGTTCTTGCCCTTAAGCTTGTGGTCTTGTGGTGGAAGGTCATCTTGAGTGTTTATTCCCTTGGGAGGAGTATTTTCATACTTCTCCTTTTGAGGAAGAAACTTGGGCTTGGGGTATTGACCTTCTTCCCATTCAACTCCATTAGCGTTGAAGTAGCCAATGCCATGGTTCTTCCGGTATCCTCCGTGCTTGCGTACAATTTCCTCAAATTGCTTACACCCGGCAAGACTCTTGTAGATACCTTTCTCTATAATTCCTTTCAATAAAGCGTTTTCTTGCTCAAGTGTAACTTCGCTAGGAGAATCATCGTTAGTGGAATCAATAGAACTACTAGAAGCAACATCATTAGGTTTAGCATTTTTATTGTTGCTACTAGATGAAGAACCTTTCTTGCCTTTGTTACTAGTTTGTCTAGATTTAACTTGTGGCATGAATGTAGACAAGAGTAATCGTTTGGCTAGATAAGCTGAAGTCTTCTTTCGGAGATCGTCATTGATACCTTTAAGAAACTCATGCTCTTGCTCCAAGGTGAGCTTCTCGAAGCATAGCTTCTCATGAGTCCTTACAAGCTCTCTATGATCTTCGAGAGTAGATTCATGGGCTAACATAAGAGTGTTTAGTTCTTTAGTTAGTTGTTCTATTTTCATCTTATCATCATCAAATGCCTTATCTTGACTACCCTGAGAATTATCAAGTTCATTTTGACTAACATCACTAGTATTATCAAAGTGCAAGTTATTATCACAAAGTAAATCATCTTCATCACTATCGATATCAAGATACTCGGGGTGTGATATCTTGGGGCCTTTAGCCATGAAGAAACTTCCACTCCCTTCATTTGGTGAATCAAATAGATCATAGGAGTTGGTAGTCACCAGTGCAAGTCTGGCAACACCTTCATCTTGACTAGAGTTGGAGTGATAGCTTCTCTCGGAGTTGTTGTCAGAGTCGGAACGGGAAACCCATTCACCAACATGAGCTTGATGTGTTCTTCTTGTGTAGCTCTTGGTGTACTTGTCCTTCTTCTCTGAGTCCCTACTTCTCCTTGAGGGTCTTCGTTCATAACGATCATCTCTACTCCTTCTCTCTCTTTGAGGTGATTCATTCCTTGAGCTTTGTCTTCTAGGTGACTCTTCTCTTCGTTTGTAGGGAGCCGTGCACTCATTGGAGTAGTGTCCGGGCTTCCCACAATTGTAGTAGTTGCGGTCACGACTTGACGAACGCTTCTCTTCATATCTTGAGTTGGGGCTTCGTTCTTTGGCTCTATTCTTGTAGAACTTGTCGAATTTCTTGACCATGAGGCTTATCTCTTCATTGGTGACAAGGTTGTCGCTTGAAGTTGCGGGAGCATCACTTGTGGCTTTGTAAGCACCGCTAGACTTGTTGTGAAGCTCTTCTTTGTCTTTGAGTGTCATCTCATGAGCAACAATCCTTCCAATAACTTCCGTAGGCTTGAGATCTTTGTAGTTGGGCATCATTTGGATCAATGTGCACACGGTGTCGTATCTCTTATCCAAAGCTCGAAGTATCCTCTTGATGATGAATTTGTCGGTCATTTCTTCGCTTCCTAAGCCGGCAATCTCATTGGTGATGAGAGCTAGCCTAGAGTACATCTCCGCGACTCCTTCACACTCCTTCATCTTGAACTTGTCAAGTTGACTTTGAAGAACGTCCAACTTGGATTCTCTCCCGGATTCGGTACCTTCGTGCATATCAACCAAAGTATCCCAAATCTCTTTTGCATTCTCAAGACGGCTGATTTTGTTGAATTCTTCGGGGCATAGTCAGTTGAAGAGAATGTCGCATGCTTGAGCGTTGTATTGCAACATCTTCAATTCATCCGTGGTCGCTTCACGATCCGGTTCCTTTCCATCACCAAAGAATTCACCTTTCAAGCCAACACGAACAACAGCCCATACGGCGGGGTTATGACCAAGAATATGCATTTTCATTTTGTGCTTCCAACTAGCAAAATTAGTGACATCAAAGTACGGACCTCTACGGTGATAATTTCCCTCACTAAACGCCATACTCTCCTAGGTTGTGAGACCAATGCCATGGAGACCAAAGCTCTGATACCACTTGTAGGACCGAAAGTATGTCTAGAGGGGGGGTGATTAGACTACTTGACCAAATAAAAATTCTACCTTTTCCCAATTTTAAGTGTTGGCAGATTTTAGCAATGATAGCAAGTCAAGTACACCCTACACATGCATGTCTAAGAGTATAGCAGAACAAAGTAATAACAAGCATGTATAGTAGAGGGTAGGAAGCAAGATCAAACGCAATTTTTAGACACGAAGATTTTTCCCGTGGTTCCGATAGGTGGTGCTATCGTACATCCACGTTTATCGAGTCTTCAACCCACGGAGGGTAACGGTTGCGAGAGTCCCCGGAGGGCTCCACCCATAAGGGTCCACGAAGTAGCAACCTTGACTATTCCATAAGGGCTTCCGTCCACGAAGGACTAGCCTCACTATGGGTAGATCTTCACGAAGTAGGCGATCTCCTTGCCCGTACAAACTTCTTGGTTCAACTCCACAACACGAAGTAGGAGGCTCCCAAGCGACACCTAACCAATCTAGGAGACACCACCCTCCAAAAGGTAATAGGCTCGGCAATGTCGATGAACTCCTGCTCTTGTGCTTCAAGATGATAGACTCCTCAACACACAATCACTGTCTCACAGATTTGGCTATGGTGGAAGAGATTGATTTGGTGGAAAGCAACTTGGGGAGGCTAGAGATCAAGATTCATATGGATGGAGTGGAATAGCTTGGTCGCAACACAAGGGTCGGTGGCTCTCTCTCAGAAAATATGATGGGGCAAGTATGGAATGGTTCTGAGTGCTTCTCTTTCGAGT
Source organism: Elymus sibiricus (assembly GCA_039707655.1). Taxonomy (NCBI): domain Eukaryota; kingdom Viridiplantae; phylum Streptophyta; class Magnoliopsida; order Poales; family Poaceae; genus Elymus; species Elymus sibiricus. The sequence goes on along the minus strand of CM077669.1, from coordinate 200,529,007 downwards.
GGGTGGTGGTGAAGGGGTATATATAGGCATCCCCAAAAATCCAACCGTTACACCTAAAGTGACCAACTCGGTGACACCGATGTGTGAATCTCGGTGGTACCGAATTGACCAAAAGGTGACAACTTTTGAATCTCGGTGAGACCGATATATAATTCTCGGTGGTACTGATCAGGTGACCAATGGTCAGATTGTGCAACTCGGTGACGCCGAATTTCATATCTCGGTGGTACCGATTCTTGACCGAGGCTTACCAGAGAGTTGGTCCAGAAACTCGGTGGCGCCGATTCACAATTCTCGGTGGTACCGATTCTTGTGAATGGCTATCCAGAGAGTTGGTCAAAACTCGATGAGACCGACTGGCAAAACTCGGTGGTACCGAAGACTAAAAATGGCTAAGCAGAGAGTTGGCAACTAAACTCGGTTGCACCGATGCAGAATCGGTTGCACCGACTGGCTCGGGTTTGGCATGGGTCTGTTTGGGAATCGGTGGCACCGAGTGGGAAGAGTTGGTTGCACTGATTTTGAATATTTGACTTTGGACAGACTTTTGGGGAAGAGCTTGTGGGTGTTTTTGGTGACTATCTTTTGTGCACGTGGATCATCTTGTTCGCCAACAGTACCTTACCCCCTTTTAATAGTATTGGCTTTCCTATGGACTCAAAGTGATTTCTCACAAAGTAAAATCTAGAGTCCTCTTGCTTGAAGCTTTGCCAATCCATTTGCTTGCATCTTGGGGTATCTCCACAATCCTTTGGCCATGCCTTTCATTGAACTTTTCCTGAAATATGCTTAGTGGAAACATTAGTTCCATAACTTATATGTTGTTATTAATTACCAAAACCACCAAGGGAGTAAATGTGCTTTCAGCCGGCGCGGCCCTCAGGAGGCAGGGCCTCGCGAGGTCCTCGGGTCGTGGTCTGGCTGGCGCCCCGTCGCCTCACAAGGCGACTTCACCGACACAACACCCCTATGGCTGCGCTGGGTGCATTGTGCTCATGTTTGGGCCGCGGGAGCGCAATCCCGCGGCTACGCTGGGAACGATGCACTCAGGTTTGGGCTGTAGGTGCGCGCAACCGCGCAGAAATGCGCGGGATGGCTCTTGACTGAGTTGGGAGCACCTAGGCCATGCGCCTGGGGGCTTGCCCAGCTATCTTTGGCCGTGCCACTCTCACGGAATAATGAGTGGGCTGTATACGCCCGGAGCCCCCCGAGGACGCGGAGGGGTTCCATCCCACGCCCAAGTGGAAGCCCTATGCTCCGCGCTGGGGGAAGACGAAGACGAAGACTAGCCTAGGTGCCGGACGCGGCTGTTGCTTGTTCCTTTTTCTATTCGAATTCTCACTTTTTGAAATGAAACTCGAAATTTCGTAACTCTATTTAAAAAAGGGGTGGGGATTTTCTCTCTTTGCGATTCTTTTTCTGGTCTTGAAATCTCGTTTTCTGAATCGACACCTGTCGGTCTCCCCCTCACGCACCCCGCGAGCGGGGGCGGCAAGGGCACGGTGTGCACACCTAGTCAAGGCCCTGGCACCTTGGTCCTCGCGTGGCGCCTCTGGACAAGCCGGCAAGGGCCTGTTGCCTCGGAAGCACCCATCTTTTAGCGGCCGACCCTCGCTCGGGGGCTTCAGCCGCGGCCCGGCGCGGCATCATGGAGCCTTGGGAGGCTCAGGCACCTCTCGGGGCAGGAACCGGCAAAAAGGTATGGGAGCCGCTCGAGTGTCAATGGGGACTCCTGAGCAACGCGCCTCGGGGGCCTCACTGGTCACGTAGCCCCTCGCCCCTTGGTCTCATCCTGGTGATCCGGATGCCCCAGCGGCGGCCAAGGTACGCGCGGGATTGGGCCCCGCCGACATAGAGTGCCGAAAGGGCTCCCAAACTGTTCCGCTCGCAAGGAAGAAGCCTTCCCTGGCGAGATCCTCGAGCTCCCTGGACGCCCCAGCTGCACCTCAGAACGCACGAGCTCACCACGGCCCGCCAAGCTAAGTACCCCAACCATAAAGGGCAGAAACCTTTTTTTGCTCCGATGATAGCCTGAATGTTGGATATGAGACAAGAACGCTAACGTGAGAATGCAGGCACTACGGATTACCGCGTGCCCCCATCAGGCTTCTTGTGACTCCAGGTACAGGGAAGAGCAATGCAAGGGAAGAAATCCAGCCTCTCTAGGCGACGTTGTTAAAACCCCGACCTTGAGGCGGCACGCCCCTCCTCGGGAGGGTCCGCCTCGTGAGGCCCCAACAGGCCGTCATCGTCGGGCATAGTGCAGCACCCCCGCGGACCTCTCAAAGGGCACCAGGCGCGGAGCAGCGACACAGTGGGATGAGCGAAGGTGTGAGGGAGTGTGCGGCGCTGCACCAACAATAACCCAAAACTCCGCGCAGAAGACGAGGGCGCGTCACACAGAACAAGCAACCAACAGTTTAAAAGAAGAGGGAAGAAGACGAAGGTAAAACGCAAAAGTTTAACGCCCTCGGGGGCCAAGTGCTTCTTGATGTAATAGGGACCAGAGGAGGAAAACTGGGGAAGCCGCTGTCACCATCTAGGCCATCGCCCGCCTCGGCGACGAAGTCGTCACCCTCGTCGGAAGAAGGCTCTTGGACGAACCGTTCCACCAGTGACTCCACGTGCGGGCGTACCTCGTCCCTGAGGGGCCTATGGAGCTCCTTAGGCACCGGCTCCATGACGCGGGGGAGATCAAGCTCCGGGATGTGGCGGCGCAGGTTGGAGAAGACGCGCATCAGCGCGATGTCCAGGAGGTCACGCGCGCTGGACACGTTGTCCTCGTCCACCCGGGAGACGCCGCTCTCCAGCGCCTCCACCACCTTGCCAAAGAATTTGAGGTAGCCTCCATCGCCGTGCGCGCACGGCAGTGCGGTGGCTTCCCCGACGAACCGGGTCACCGCACTGACCGCGCGGTGGGCAATATCCAGGTACTGCTTGGCGCGCTGCGCCTCCAACATCTTCGCGTGCGCCACCTCGTCCTGGGCGGCCTGCACGGCGTCGGCTGCCCCCTTGATTTGGGCCTGGAGAGACACCAGCTCCGCCTGGGCCTCCGCGTCGCCCCTGAACGCGGCCTGGAGGGCCGCCTCGGCGTTCGTCAGCTGGGCCCTCAATGCGTCCGCCTCCTCCTGGAGCTCGTCGAGCCTGTGCCTCTTAGGCGCAAGTGCCCTGGAGGGGGAAACAATCAGGTCCGGCGTGACGGGCGTGATTGCCAGAGAAGGGGGGTGGATGATGGAACACTTACTCGTCGATGATGGCCCAGCGCTGGCGAGCTTGGGCCGGCCTTGAAGGCCCCCCGCCGCTGCCTCCAGAGGCCGGCGATGGAGCCGAGGACCCCGTGCGCTTCCCCGCACCTACTGCACTCCCTCCAGACGCCATGGAGGATGAGGGAAGAGAGGAGGATGATTAAAATATCTTTGGAAGGATGGGAAGCGAGAGGGCGCGTCAGGATGGCAAGACCCCCCCGGGCGGGGCGGGTTTATAGGCACAACCGCTGCCCACGGGGCGTCGTGGGGAGTGGAGGCGTCGTGCGCTCCTCAGGCGCCGCGTGCCAGACTCGGTCGGCGAGCTGCACTGCTTCACATCGCTTCATCTGCCCTCGTCGGGTCACATCCGCCTGGCCCGCGGGGGGGAAGACACAAGGAGACAACCACATTCAAGGAAGGGCAATGATGGCCGAAGCGGCGCGCAGGCCTCGCGTCAGCATGACTCGGGGCGGTTCCCGACGTCTTCGGGGAGCGGAGGCGTCCGCGTCTCGTTATGCGCCACGCGCCAGGTTGGGCCCGCAGGCGATTGGGGTCCGCGGCGCTCAGGTCGGCTTCGCCCCGAAGCCAACCCAAGCGCGCCTTGGGCCCAGGGGCTGCTGTCGGCGTCCTAGGAACGGGGGTACCCAGACTTGCCTGCCTGCGGCCCGGGACGTGGACCACTTCGACAGCCAAGCATGGCCCGACGCGGCCTCACTCAAGACAAGGCCCTCGCGAGAGCCCCGCGCTCGCGAGGGAGACGGCGCCAAGACTCTCAGAGGGAAGAGGCCTCCCCAGGCACCCTCCTGAGTGGCAGAGATCCCTATGCAACGATCAGCCTCAGGAGGTCGGGGGTGATGCAGGCCAAGCCAGGCGGGCACCAGCGCGCGCAGAAGGGACAGTTTCCTCTTTGGTGCAAAGGGGGCAAGGGCGTACGCAGGTTCCCAAAGCACCCACCAAAGGTTTCCATTCCGGTGCAACGAGACCAAGACCAGAGCCCCGCAGGACGGACGTCATTGCCGAGCCCACCTCTGCATCACCACCGGCTACTTTGGAGGCGAAGACCACCTTTCGTCAGGATAAGGCGTACTACTTGTCCCCCTTCCAATTTGGCCATTGTGGGATCCTTTCCCGCCATTGCGATAAGGGGGGAGGACCCGGGACGCTATAAATAGAGGCTAGACCGCTCCGTAGAAGGGGGATCCAATACCACCCGAGCGCCCTCGCGAGGCAGCACACCACTGTACTAGTTCATCGACAAACCTCCTCGTGAGGCAATCCATCAAAAGGCAGGAGTAGGGTTTTACATTTCGCAGCGGCCCCAACCTGGGTAAATCCACGTGTGCTATCTTCTTCCCCACGATTGAATGAGTTCGTCGGGCTAGGCCGTCGAGTGAGAGCTTGAGGATGGAGCCGGAGGTGATCTTCGCACACGCCCCTGTGTTCGAACCTCTTTCGGTTTTGCGGAGCCCGAAATCCGACACCATCCTTCGATTTCTAGCCTAATTTTGTGTGTTTTTTCCCAATCCGAAAATCCCCACCAAAAATAGCCTCACCAATTTTTTTGCAATTTGTTGGTTCTTGTGAGATTTTGTTGATTTTGATCCATGGAATTGGTGTTTGGCAAGTAGATCTAGCTATCCCAGCACCAAATGCCCACCACGTGCCCACCCCGTGCAAATCTGAGCCAAAATCGCAAAATTTCTGCCCACCCCGTGCCACGGCGTCCCGACCCCATGCGCACTGTCCCCCGCGTAGTGCCTGACTACCCCGTGCCCACGGCCATGTCCCGTTCGCACGGGACCCCGTGTCCACAGGCCTAATACCCCGTGCGCACGACCCTCCTAGTCCAGCCACCACCGCTTCACTGTTTTGCCCATAACTTTCACTTCCGAACTCCAATTTGAGTGTTCTTTGGCTCGTTTTGAAGCTTTCGACGTGCCCGATCTGCTCATCTTGTTTAACCACCATTTGACTCCATCAAAAAATTTCTATTTTGGCAAGTTTGCCTAGGCCTCCACCATAACTTCTGCATAACCCTAGCACCATACACTTCCGCCATCGTAACCAAATTTTGTTTGAGATTTTGAGTTGCGTTTTCCGTTTCCTAAGGTGTTTCGGCTAATTAGGGACAGTTCTACATCGACAAAGCCACCACTCATCATCACCTTGGCCTCGACATCGACATTGGCCACTTTGACTTTTGGCACCCCAACCATAAGCAAGGACGGTAACCTCGACGACATCATTGTCTATCACCTTGCCATTGCATTGATAGCTTGAGCCTATTGCGTACCTTACCCATTGAGACTAGTGAGTTGAGAATTGTCGGGCCATGTTACTTGTGCACCTTAGAGTTACTCTTGTGCCACATCGCTAGTTCTAGCATGCAAACATCTTGCTCTCAACATTGTGTCATAAGTCTCTCCCGTCCATATCCAACATACTTGTTTCATATCTTGGTTCAAGCATCAATCATAGTGGATAAAAAAGAGCAAAAGAAGAAAAGGCTTTTAAGAAAAAGAGGAGATACAAAGAGCTTATAAGCAATATCAATAGCATTGAGCCATTTTGCATTGTAGCTACTCTTGGATCATACATACATAGCATACTTGGGATTGAAGACGACATGTTTACTCTCATAGGTTGGCGCACAAGCGCGTATCTAGCCCATTTGAGCAACAGAGCTATTGTCTCTCTTGTATTCGTGCAACACGAGCTTGTACTGGGTCTCACACTTTTTGTGATCATTCCTTGGTTGTGCGGATCCCATTTATCTATCCGTGTGTGTGTTCCTAGTGCCACCATACCTATTGATCTATTTGCTTTGCATTGCAATTTTGTGAATCTTCCTCAACATTTTCAATATCTTGGATTAACAATTGCTTGAATTTGGACCCACTTGTCCAAACCAAGCCACTCGATAAGCATTACATTGTAGGTGTGAGTGAACAAGTCCGGTACCAATTCCACTATTCTCTCAATTCACATTGAGTGAAACGGGATCCATCCTCAACTTTGGGAATGGTATCTTGGTATTGTTTATCTCATTTCCCACTCACCTTTGCTCGAGTCTTGTGATGGCTAGGAAAAGCACATCATCTTCGGTCTTCGATGACTACATCGTCATGAACAACTACATCAACCAAAAACTCAAGCGACTCGCCATCGACAAACGACACCCCGAAGCTTGGAAAAGACACTACTTCGACAACAAGTTGGACGCTCACACGGATCATCTCCGACACATGTTGGCCAACTACAAGTCTTCTTCCCCTTTGTCATCTTCAAGGCGGAGACGCTCAAGTCGCACATCTTCGAAGCGCCCAACCAAAGCAAGCATCACGCGGCAACATCCTCATCTTTGAGACGACCGCCAAGAAGACGAAAGAAACAAGCGCGCCAACACGAAGAACGCCGTCAACCACAAGCTTCGATGCCAACACCAAGGAGACTGACTACACGCATGGATGACCCTCCCATCTTTGGAAGCATCCCAAGGAAGATGGCCGAGCATGGGAATTTCCCTTCGATTATGGACGCGAGTGATGATGTGCCATCTTCGGCCTTCATCGACAACGACGGCGATAAGACGGTCGAGCATGAGAGTTTCCTTTCGACCACAGCGGCGAGCGCGACCCTCTTTAACGACTTGAAGACGGCGTCCACATGGGACTCATACTTGGAGTCAAGCATCGAGGCCGTTCTTGGGATGTTGCCTTCGGTCTTGGAGGGGATTGATGGTTTGCCACACCCCACGGCATTCATCTTCGGAGGCGTTATGGATGAGGAGGTTGAGCATGGGACTATCCCTTCAACCACAGCGGGGCAAGGAGTTCACCTGACACCCGCATATGATGAGATGCCCCTATTCCCATGTGAGGAGATCCACCACCACATGAGTGAGATGAGTGACTCCACCATATGTGACTTTGAGTGCATTTCCTATGAGAGGATGAGAGTGACCACCACAAGCCCCATACACTACAATATGCCAAACTTCCTATGTGAGGTTGAGAGCCATCACCACCATTTGAATGATTCAACCAACCATATGAGTGAGACTATACTAGAGGGAGTGAGTGAGCCACAACACTTAGTAAGTGAGGTAGTTGATAGGGAATGTGAGGCCACTGTGATTTCTAACGACTTACCCTCTACTCCTATTGTGTCTTCTTCTTTAGTGCAAGGTCTCATACATGACGACGCGCCTACCCTCGACAATTCCATCCCTCCAATGGGAATGACGATGGCCTTGGTGGATGATGATGCCCCACCCACATGGTTCCATCAAGATGAACATGTTGACAAAGCGTCGACTTTTACCACCTCACCTACATCACATGAGCGGAGCTCTAAAGGTAACATAGGTGAAGGTTCTTTTCTTGTCCCACTAGTGGACTATCTTGCCATTGATTGCTTACATGATGTTGATCACCTTATGGACACACCACCTGCTATTTCTTCTTCATGCTTAGATATGCCACCATTTTTTGATGAATATGATGATGGGCATGTTGACTTACCTAGTTGTGATGCTATACTCCATAGGATATCAAGTGAAAATTCTATTGGTCACATCATGTTTGACAATACGCTAAACTTTTCATATGCTATGCGTGAAATTTCCCATGTTGCATCTTTGAAATCTCACCATAGCGACTATGCATATACCATAAAAATTAATCCCATTTACTCATATGGCATAGATGACAAGCCCATGGTTATTGGCATTTGTTTTTCTTGTGATGATGTTGCGATGCTTCCTTTGCATCATTTGCGCAATAGTTCTCATATGCCATGCCATGATCTCCATGATTTGGAAATGCATTGTTTTGGATGTTGTCCATATTCTCTAAATTATGCTTCTGCTATTTCACATGAGGAGACCCCAATAGTTTCCTCATACATGTTAGGAGATTTTGTTCCATCCCATCCATTGCATGATTCCATACCTTCTGTGCATCACCCCAAGCTTCAAATTGCTAAAAAAAATTATGATGATGCATCCCATATGCCATCCCACGAAAATGATTATAGCTTGCATGATTGCATCCATTGTGTGCACCATACGCATATCATGAATAACCATACTTCTGATAATTCACATCATGCACTACATATTTCTAGTATCCCTTATGCCACACATAATAACAAACCTTTCATGATGGATGACATTTTCTTATATCATGCTTCTCACTTATTTGAGCATTGGATATTTCGTGCTAACGAACACATGCACATGCACATCCTAATGGATGATGTGTACATATATTGTCACACCCTATGTTTTGCCTCTCCTGACTTAGTTGACATAGCTCAAAAATTAGGACCAATTAAAACTTTTTGTGTTCTTGTGATGCTTGACTTGATTGTTGATTGCTTGTTTGCTTGCTTGTGCTCTAATTCATAAATTCCTTCTACTCTCAAAACCCATCTCCTTGATCCAAATCTTTTCCCAATGATCAGGCCATGTGTATAGGACATAAAAAAAATTTATCAAATATTATTTTGGCCAAAAAGCATTTCTTCAAATTAGGTTTTCAAAGAACCCCTGAATTGAGGTTTGTACTACAAGTCCTCAAATTGGGTGGATTGTTTTGCCCCAAAGGCTTTATTTGTAACCTACTATATATAAGACTTCCCAAAACCACCAAATATTAATTTTAAAGACTATTTTCTATTTTATTTAAAGACTTTTTCTTAAGACTAAAAATGGTTTTTCATAGGGAAAAATTATTTAAATGCTTTGAAAATATTTGAGAAAATTAAGGGAAAATCAGTGGACATATATTGTCGATATATAAGAGTTTCAACACATGGTCATGTTCAAAATATTGGACAAATCCCTGCAAAACCATTTCTGCCTATTTCAAGCATTTGAAATATTTCTATAAGAAATATTCTCAAATAAATCCAGGAAAATTATAGCAAGTCACATATGCCTAATGTGATAACCTTGCAAAGTTTCATCCCAATCCAAATTGTTTTGGTTCACCAAACTATCCCAAAACCAATCCTGTCAAGATCCAAATTTTAGCAACTCTACATTGCCAGTTGTCCCCTATTGTTCCCAAACTTTGTGGACATGTTCTAATCCTATAATACTGCATCCACACCAAGTGGTGCATCAAGGAGAACAGATTAACTTGTCCAAATCTCCCCAAACCCCTTTCTGTTGGTTTCAAGAATTGGAAATTCTTGCATTGTCAAGTCTCCCTATTTGGTCCCAAACTTTATGGGCATGCTCTAGTCACCAAATTATGCCACCACAGTAAGTGGAGCGTCAAGGAGAATGGCTTAGCATGATCAGATCTATAGAAACCTATTCCTGTTGATTTCTAGGGTTTGCCAAAGTTACATTGGCAACTTCCTTCAAATGAGTTCAAAATTGGTGGTCAAGCTCATTCTTACCTATCATTTAATCCTGTTAAGTTTCATGCCAAGTAAATATATTTATCTAGAACAAACACCCATCAAGCACCTTCTGCAATAATTTTGTGATCACCGATTGGGGTACAATATGAGTTCTCCTTGGGCCTAAATTTTTACCACATCTTGCCCTCATTCCCCTCTACCTCCAGTAACAATTTCATGTCTATAGCTAAATTATTTGGGGGGTAAATCCCCCAATTACCCCTCTGGACAGTAGTTTCCCCCTCTCTCTCACCTTCTCTTCCCAACCAAGGAACCCCCAACAGCATCCAATGTCCTCTCCACTTTGTATACTCCCTCCTAGACCTTCTAGACACTGGTGCCCGCGTCCAAATGCCAATGCCATGCTGTGGCATGCCATTTGGGCGCTCTGGAGGACGCTACTGTGCACCCGAGCACTATAGCCGCACCCATCCCCAAACCCCGACAGCCTCGGGCCATTCCTGCTCGCCAGTGGTCCTTCCTTGGCGTCCGCGACATGCCGAGTGGTTGCCCCCCTCCTTCCTCGCTCCTCCCATGCCCTGCTCACGCGTGCCCGAGCACCGCCGACCTCGGCCACTCCCTGTCCAAGCGAGGGACCCGTCTCGACCACTCCCTACTCTCTCTCTCACACCCCTGCATCATGGACGAGCCCCAAAAGCGCCGTAGGGCTCCTCCGGCCTCCCCTCTTGGCCACTAGAGCCGTGCCCGAGGGTGGCCATGGACCCTGTCCATGAGGACCCCCAGCAACGATATAAATAGCGGCCCTCGACCCCGTTTCTCTCCTATTCCGAACTCCTCACACCCCCAATTGCTCCCCGCATCTCTCCCCCCTTGTTCTGGAGCTCGGACGCTCAAGTTTGAGAAGGAGCTCCTCCGCCACGGAACACAACCAACTGGACGGTACCGAGCTCCATTCTCTCTTCCGTTTCTTTCCCTAGACCCTCCTTGATCCCACGAAGCTGACCCGGCCCTCTGTTGGTTGGATTGCAGACAAACTCGAGTGATTCATCCTCGCCTTCATCAGCCGCCGCTCGGGCTCGACGTAGCCGTCGATTCCCTCAGCGCCGGCAGTAGACTCCACCACCCACCGAAGCGTGACTCGACGCTGGTCACTGCTCTTCCCTCCGCTTGGGCCGCCGCTACCTCGAATGCCTCCGGTGAGCGCCCCTACCCCTGTCCAAAGGTAGAAGATGACCCAGGGGAAGGCCCACCTGTCATCCCCCCTGTTTCCCTCAGTTCCACTGACGGGTGGGTCCCACCCGTCAGATTTAAATCAGGCCACCGCGCGTACCGGTTCGGTGCATTAAGTGGAAGAGTATTTACGAAATACGCTTTCGACGTCAGCAGCTGTCCGGGCTGGTTTTGTTTCTGGGCCGGCTCTGCTGTGCTGCCATTGGCCCAAATGCACAGTGGCATTTCTCTTTTTCTATTTTCCAGAACTTGCAAAAATTCTACACGTTTAAATATCTATCCAAATCACATGATTCGAACTCCCAAATTTTCCTAGAAATCCAAGCTATTTAATGGTGAAACTTTCACATTTTTCTATCACTAGTTTATGTTCTGTTCAAATTTAAATTCAAATTTGAACTATGGAATGACCAATTTGCAAAATTCCTAGGGCATCCAAATCAACTCCAAATGGAGTGATTCCAATTTCTAGGTGCTCTAAATATCATGCCTTATTTATCCAGCCATGGTTAACATTTTTACCATGCATTGATTCTGCTGGGTCAAATAAATAGCTCCATTGTTTCATTATTGCCATCTTAGAAAATTCATCTCAAATCCAAATCCAGTGAAACCACTTCCTACATGTTTCTAAAATCATGCCCTATTTAATAGGTGCATTCACTCATTTTTATAAAAATGATTTTTGTAGACTTCTCATAGGATAAAAAATGCCTCCATTTCCATCATTCAAAAATCTCTAGTGATCCAAAATACAGTAGAAGCATTTTAGATATCCTTCTTATGACCAAAGATGTCCTAGAAAAATAAAACTCCTATTTATAGAGCACTTTAATTTCTCTGCTTGTTGTGTTGCTTATTGTGGTTGTTTCCGACGGTAGTTGACGAAATAGACGGAGTGCTCGGAGTTGGACGAGAAGCGTATGAAGACCTCATAGACTTTGTTGTGCCAGGGAAGCAGCACCTTGACCATGCCTAAGAAACTTTTTCAAGCATGTCATATAGCACTTTATGTTTCGATGAATTGATCATGATGATGTGGTGACCACTTCGGTGGGATGCCTCCGATACTTTTACCATTGATACTTGCATAGTGCATGACCCTACCTCTTTATGAGGGTTGTGCGGGTGGGAGTAGATAGGGTGCTTAGTAGATGCTACGCAAACGGGATGGGGATATCCATGGTGATGCAAACAAAAGCATTTTCAAAGACTTTACGAAAACCCCGTTGGGTGCCACTAATGCCCGAGGGACGTGTTGAGCTAGGTAACCACTTGAGAAGTGGTGTACCAGAGCAAGTCGTGTGTGTGTTTTTGAAAACAGAGTGATTTAAGATTTGTCGACCGTCCCAACCTTACATGTACAACCACTCTACCCCTATATGGGAAGGGGCCTTGTTGATTACTTTGGTCGATGCTAGCAGAGAGCCTGCATTACTAGTGGCAGGAGTGACGTGGTCACTCTCGATACGGGGTCGTGCCAGGTAGGGCGACCATGGGCTGTTTTTACAGACACCGGGCACACCGTTGTGTCCCTTCGTGGATGGTACTATGTTGAGCAAGGCTCGTGTTTGTACAACATGAAGACGTGGGCCAACGCGCGGACTCTTTGTTTAGTGTCGTCAAGGGAAAGGCATTGTTCATGTGCATACCTCGGGTATGTAACATACCGCGAGTCGTGGATGACACGGAAGTTCCCCAAGTCTTGTGGGTAAAGTGTGCAACCTTTGCAGAGTGTAAAACTATTCGAATAGCCGTGTCCACGGTCAAGGACAGTTGGGTGGTGCTGCTTAAACTACGTCCGATGTTTTCACAATCTTGGTGTGTGTGTGTGTGTGGAACAAAAGATGATACTTGAGTTAAGTCGGATGACTTGACATGATGACTGAACATGAGATGTTCAACCCCCTGCTTATGATGATATCTGTAACTGGTTGATATGGATATCTTCCAACTGTTGATGCATGGTTAATTAAGTTATTTGATCATGTCACTGCACTCAAAATTAGCTTTCTACAAAACTTACCTACTTAGTGCTATATCATGCTCTATTGAACCTTGTTCCAAACATGGGTTGCTTGCGAGCACATTCAAATTACTCATTGGCTTGCCACTTGTTATTTTATTGGCCAGGCATGAAAGCACAGGATTGAATGAAGAGTACCTCGGTGACGTACATGCGAGCTAGGATGCTTCCCAGTGAGAATGCTTGTAGGGTTAAGGCAGATGGCATGGGTTCACGCTATCGTTGAAGATTTCTGCTACGAGTATATGAAGACTTGGCCATAAAGGCCATATTTGAGCAAGACAGTATGGATGTAAGACTCATGTTATTTAATTTCTGTCTGTTCAGTGAGCATTGATCTCTAGGATCACTGTACACGTACATTCGGTGATCATGACTTATGAGTCGGTGTCCCCACAGAGCTGGTATCAGAGCCATCCTGTCTGTAGGAAGCCCTTAGTTAGCATCGACGTTAGTTAGGACAAAACTATTTCTCCAGACCCTTCAAAATCACTTGCAAAACATCTATTTCTCACCTCTCCTAAATTGTATAAAGAAGCGAAGGTTTTTGCCTCAGCACTTCCACCCTCATTCCCTCGACTCCCCTCGCCTGCTTTTTCAAAACTTTACAAATGGTCGATAGTACCCTTATGCCCCTGACCACTGGATTCCTTGAAATCCTCGTGGGTAATCTGGAGGGAAGCCACCTTGCCAGACATTCACACAAGTTTGATGACACCACGACAGGACGATACCCACAGAAGATACCCTCTCGAAGGATGAGAATATCTAGACTCAGAAGATGGTGACACCGTCGACATTGCCCCAGGATGATGCCACCTTGGCCTTCGATGACTAGGGCACAAGACATGCAATGCCATGATATTCATCGCTAATAGAGAAACCCTGTCCTTTTCGTTGTTGTGTCGGCAACCACCGGTGGATGAGAACCTTGCCATTTGGTCGGCCCCACCGTAGTGAGAATGAAAACGGTTCTCTTCATCCCCCACTCTCGGTGTCGATATTATCAACATGACCGACAAGTTGGAACTCTATCATGCTTTGTGGATGTCATTGCATAAAGGATTGCCCACTTGGAACTCTCGACGCCTTGAAGGAAAAGAAGACATCGGCACGACTACAAAGACACTAGGAGACCCCGTCGATGACGGCCAGGAGGAATCACCTTCATTGTCAACTCACCAGATGTGAAGTTGTCAAGGACTCTTTAAGCACAACCCGGATCGTTTCGACGAACAACAACCAGAGACATAGCAACACCTGAACAAGACCCAGAAGACTGAGCGGACTCCTCTCCAAGACACGAAGCAAGCACGACTACAGAGTCCGAGAACCCCTAGGGCAGGATGAGTCGTGTATTCCACATGCAAAGTCGAGTCCGTGCGATGGTTCGAATGGAACCATGATGTGTGTTGCTTGTTTTATCTGTTTGTGTTTTGGTATGAGTCGCACTTCGCCCTAGGCAACAGGTATGCGACTATATCACCTATCTTATCCTACTGGTTGTGTTTGGCCCTCTCGGCACTTGTTTGATTGCACTATACCACCCCCTTAGGCACTCCCCTCTGGTGGAAATATGCCCTAGAGGCAATAATAAAAGTAGTTATTATTATATTTCCTTGTTCATGATAATCGTTTAATATCCATGCTATAATTGTATTGATTGGAAACATTGATACATGTGTGGATACATAGACAACATTGTGTCCCTAGTATGCCTCTAGTAGACTAGCTTGTTGATCAAAGATGGTCAAGGTTTCCTAGCCATAGACATGAGATGTCATTTGATAACAGGATCACATCATTAGGAGAATGATGTGATGGACAAGACCCAAACTATGAACATAGCATATGATCGTGTCAGTTTATTGCTATTGTTTTCTGCATGTCAAGTATCTGTTCCTATGACCATGAGTTCATGCAACTCACTCACACCGGAGGAATACCTTGTGTGTATCAAACATCACAACGTAACTGGGTGACTATAAAGATGCTCTACAGGTATCTCCGAAGGTGTCTGTTGAGCTGGCATGGATCGAGACTGGGATTTGTTACTCCGTATGACGGAGAGCTATCTCAGGGCCCACTCGGTAATGCAAGCAATGTGACTAAGTGTTAGCCACGGGATCTTGTATTATAGAACGAGTAAAGAGACTTGCCGGTAACAAGATGGAACTAGGTATAGAGATACCGACGATCGAATCTCGGGCAAGTAACATACCGAAGAACAAAGGGAACAGCGTACGGGATTAACTGAATCCTTGACATAGAGGTTCAACCGATAAAGATCTTCATAGAATATGTAGGAACCAATATGGGCGTCTAGGTCCCGCTATTGGTTATTGACCATAGAGGTGTCTCGGTCATGTCTACATAGTTCTCAAACCTGTAGGGTTTGCACACTTCACGTTCGGTGACGTTTTGGTAGTATTGAGTTATGTATGGTGGTGACCAAAGGTTGTTCGGAGTCCCGTATGAGATCTCGGACGTCACGAGGAGCTCCGGAATGGTCCGGAGGTAAAGATTGATATATAGGAAGTCCCTTTTTGGTCACCGGAAAAGTTTCGGGTATTTCCGGTAGTGTACCGGGAGTGCCGGAGGGACATCGGGAGGGGCCACCCACGCCGGGAGGCCACATGGGCCTGAGGGGTGTTGCACCAGCCCATAGTGGGCTGGGCAAGCCAGCCCCACAAGGCCCATGTGGCTAGGAAAGGTGGCAAAGGAAAAAAACCCAAGTGGAGAAGGTTTCCAAGTAGGAAGAAGGCATCCTAGTAGGAGTAGGATTGGTGGGAGGCTCCACCTCCACCTCCTTTGGCCGAACCCCTAGGGGAAACCCTAGGGAGGATGCCTCCTCCCCTCCCTCCTATATATATTAGAGGAATAGAGGCCCCAAAGACACAAGTCCACGTGGTAGTTCTCTATTCCCTAGTTCCTCCACCAAATAGATTCCGACGGTGCTTAGGCAAAGCCCTGCCGGAATCGTTCCACCACCACCGTCGCCGCGCCGTCGCGCTGCAGGAGAACTCATCTATCTCTCCGCCCCCTCATGCTGGATCAAGAAGGTGGACATCGTCATCAAGCTGTACGTGTTCTGAACGCGGAGGTACCATCCGTTCGGCGCTAGATCGGAATGGATCGTGGGACGGCTGAGATTTGGATCGCGAAGACGTTCGACTACATCAACCGCGTTTCTTAACGCATCCCGCTTAGTGATCTACAAAGGTATGTAGATTCACTCTCCCTCTCGTAGATGCTCATCACCATGGATAGATCTTGCGTGTGCGTAGGAAATTTTTTGTTTCCCATGCAACGTTCCCCAACAGTGGTATCATGAGCTAGGTCTATGTGTAGATGAGATCACGAGTAGAACACAAAGGAGTTTGTGGGCGTTGATATTCAGATTGCTTCCTCCCTTGGTCTTTTCTTGATTCAGCGGTATTGTGGGATGAAGCGGCCCGGACCAACATTACTCATACGCTTACGAGAGACCGGTTCCATCAACTGACATGTAACTTTGTTGCATAAAGATGGCTGGCGGGTGTCTGTTTCTCCCACTTTAGTTGGATCGGATTCGATAAAGGCGGTCCTTGAGAAGGTTGAATAGCAATTTGTGTATCACCGTGTTGGTTTTTGCGTAGGTAAGAATTGTTCTTGCTAGATACCCGTAGCAGTCACGTAAAACATGCAACAACAATTAGAGGACGTCTAACTTGTTTTTGTAGGGTATGTTGTGATGTGATATGGCCAATTACATGATGAGATATATGTGATGTATGAGATGATCATGTTTTGTATAGAATATCACGACTTGCATGTCGGTCAGTACGGCAACCGGCAGGAGCCATCGGTTTGTCTTTAATTTATTTTTGCCGTTTTTCTTTACTTTATCGCTATGAGTTAGCAATAGTCGTGGTAGCAACAGTTGGCGTGACAACCTCATGGCGACACGTTGATGGAGATCAAGATGATGGAGATCATGGTGTCATGCCGGTGACGATGGAGATCATGCCGGTGCTTGATGTCTACTACGCAACCTTCTTCTTGTAGACTCGTGTTGGGCCTCCAAGCGCAGAGTTTTGTAGGACAGTAGCAAATTTCCCTCAAGTGGATGACCTAAGGTTTATCAATCCGTGGGAGGCGTAGGATGAAGATGGTCTCTCTCAAACAACCCTGCAACCAAATAACAAAGAGTCTCTTGTGTCCCCAACACACCCAATACAATGGTAAATTGTATAGGTGCACTAGTTCGGCAAAGAGATGGTGATACAAGTGTAATATGGATAGTATTTGTAATCTGAAAATATAAAAACAGCAAGGTAGCAAGTAACAAAAGTGAGCAAAAACGTTATTGCAATGCTTGAAAACAAGGCCTAGGGTTCATACTTTCACTAGTGCAAGTTCTCTCAACAATACTGACATAGTTGAATCATATGTAAATCCCTCACGTGCGACAAAGAGTTCACTCCAAAGTCACAAATAGCGGAGAACAAACGAAGAAATTATTGTAGGGTATGAAACCACCTCAAAGTTATCTTTTCCGATCAATCGTATGAGCTATCCCTATAAGTGTCACGAACAGCCCTAGAGTTCGGACTAAAATAGCACCTTAAGATACACATCAACCAAAACCCTAATGTCACCTAGATACTCCAATGTCACCACGAGTACCCATGGGCTTGATTATACGATATGCATCACACAATTTAAGATTCATCATGTTCAATCCAACACAAAGAACTTCGAAGAGTGCCCCAAAGTTTCTATCGGAGAGTCAAGACAAAAACGTGTGCCAACCCCTATGCATAGATTCCCAAGGTCACGGAACCCGCAAGTTGATCACCAAAACATACATCAAGTGGATCAATAGAACATCCCATTGTCACCACGGATATCCCATTGCAAGACATACATCAAGTGTTCTCAAATCCTTTAAAGACTCAATCCGATAAGAAAACTTCAAAGGGAAAACTCAATTCATCACAAGAAGATAGAGAGGGGAAAACTCCATATGACTCATCTATATTAATAAAGCTCGCGGTACATCAAGATCGTTTCATCTCAAGAACACGAGAGAGAGAGATCAAACACATAGCTACTGGTACATACCCTCAGCCCCGAGGGTGAACTACTTACTCCCTCCTCGTCATGGAGACCGCCGGGATGATGAAGATGGCCACCGGTGATGGTTTCCCCCTCCGGCAGGGTGCCGGAATGGGCTACCAATTGGTTTTTCATGGCTATAGAGGCTTGCGGCGGTGGAACTCCCGATATAGGTTTCTTTCTGGGGGTTACTGGATATATAGGGGTACTTGGCGTTGGAATCACGTCAGGGGGATCTACGAGGCGGCGACAAGCCAGGGGGGGCGCGCCCTAGGGGGGGGGGCTAGGCTTGTGATCGCCTCATGGCTCTTCTGGCCCACCTCCAATGCTCCCTGGGCTTCTTCTGGTCCATAAATGATCACCGTAAATTTTTATTCCGTTTGGACTCCGTTTGATATTCCTTTGGACAGTAGTTTCCCCCTCTCTCTCAGCTTCTCTTCCCAACAAAGGAACCCATAACAGCATCCAATGTCCTCTCCACTTTGTATACTCCCTCCTAGACCTTCTAGACACTGGTGGGCGCATCTAAGTGCTAATGGCATGCCGTGGCATGCCATTTGGGCGCTCTGGAGCACGCTACAGGGCACCCGAGCACTGTAGCCGCGCCCATCCCCAAGCCCCGATAGCCTCGGGCCGTTCCCGCTCGCCTGTGGTCCTTCCTTGGCGTACGAGGCACGCCGGGTGGTCGCCCCCTCCTTCCTTGCTCCTCCCATGCCCTGCTCGTGCGTGCACGAGCACCGCCGAGCTCGGCCACTCCCTGTCCAAGCGAGGGACCCGCCTCGAGCTCGCCCTACTCTCTCTCTCACTACCCTGCATTGTGGACGAGCCCCACAAGCGCCGCAAGGCTCATCCGGCCTCCCCTCTTGGCCACCAGAGTCGTGCCCGCGGGTGGCCATGAACCCTGTCCATGAGGACCCCCGGCAACGCTATAAATAGCGGCCCCCGACCCCGTTTCTCTCCTATTCCAAACTCCTCACACCCCCAATTGCTCCTCGCACCTCTCCCCCCTCGTTCTGGATCTCGGACGCTCATGTTTGAGCAGGAGCTCTGCCGCCACGGGACACAACCAACCGGACGGTACCGAGCTCCATTCTCTCTTGCATTTCTTTCCCCAGACCCTCCATGATTCCACGAAGCTGACCCGGCCCTCCGTTGGTTGGATTACAGACAAACTAGAGTGATTCATCCTCGCCTTCTTCGGCCGCTGCTCAGGCTCGACATCGCTGTCGATTCCCTCAACGCCGGCGGTCGACTCCACCACCCACCGAAGCGTGACTCGACGCTGGTCACAGCTCTGCCCTCCGCTCTGGCCGCCACTGCCTCGAACGCCTCTAGTGAGCGCCCCCTCCCCACCTGTCCAAAGGTAGAAGACGACCCGGGGGAGGGCCCACCTGTCATCCCCCATGTTTCCCTCAGTTCCACTGACGGGTGGGTCCCACCCGTCAGATTTAAATCGGGCCACCACGCGTACCGGTTTGGTGCATTAAGTGGAAGCGTATTTACGAAATAAGCTTTTGACGTCAGCAACTGTCCGGGCTAGTTTTCTTTCTGGGCCGGCTCGGCTGTGCTGTCATTGGCCCAAATGCACAGTGGCAGTTCTCTTTTTCTATTTTCCAGAACGTTGCAAAAATTCCACAGGTTTAAATATCCATCCAAATCACATAATTCCAACTCCCAAATTTTCCTAGAAATCCAAGATATTTAATGGTGAAACTTTCACATTTTTCTATCACTAGTTTCTGTATTGTTCAAATTTAAATTCAAATTTGAACTATGGAATGACCAATTTGCAAAATTCCTAGGGCATCCAAATCAACTCCAAATGGAGTGCTTCCAATTTCTAGGTGCTCTAAATATCATGCCTTATTTATCAAGCCATGGTGAACATTTTTACCATGCATTGATTCTGCTGGGTCAAATAAATAGCCCCATTTATTCATTATTGCCATCTTAGAAAATTCATCTCAAATCCAAATCCAGTGAAACCACTTCCTACATGTTTCTAAAATCATACCCTATTTAATAGGTGCATTCACGCATTTTTATAAAAATGATTTGTGTAGACTTCTCATAGGATCAAAAATGCCTCCATTTCCATCATTCAAAAATCTCTGGTGATCCAAAATACAATAGAACCATTTTAGCTATCCTTCTTATGACCAGAGATGTGCTAGAAAAATAAAAATCCTATTTATAGAGCACTTTTATTTCTCTGCTTGTTGTGTTGCTTATTGTGGTTGTTTTCGACGGTAGTTGACGAAATAGACGGAGTGCTTGGAGTTGGACGAGAAGCGTATGAAGACCTCGAAGACTTTGTTGAGCCAGGCAAGAAGCCCCTTGACCATGCCTAAGAAACTTTTTCAAGCATGTCATATAGCACTTTATGTTTCGATGAATTGATCATGATGATGTGGTGACCACTTCGGCGGGATGCCTCCGATACTTTTACCGTTGATACTTGCATCGTGCATGACACTACCTCCTTATGAGGGTTGTGCGGGTGGGAGTAGATAGGGTGCTTAGTAGATGCTACGCAAACGGGATGGGGATATGCATGGTGATGGAAACAAAAGCGTTTTCAAAGACGTTTCGAAAACCCCGTCGGGTGCCACTAATGCCCGAGGGAGGAGTTGAGCTAGGTAACCACTTGAGAAGTGGTGTACCGGAGCAAGTCGTGTGTGTGTTTTCGAAAACGGAGAGATTTAAGATTTGTCGACCGTCCCAACCTTACATGTACAACCACTCTACCCCTATATGGGAAGGGGCCTTGCTGATTACTTTGGTCGATGCTAGCAGAGAGCCCGCATTACTAGTGGCAGGAGTGACGTGGTCACTCTCGATACGGGGTCGTGCCAGGTAGGGCGACCATGGGCTGTTTTTACATGGATGACCGTTGTAGGGCGTGACAAGGTAGGGCGACCGTTGTGTCCCTTCATGGATGGTACTATGTTGAGCAAGGCTCGTGTTTGTACATCATGAAGACGTGGGCTAACGAGTGGACTCTTTGTTTACTGTCCTCAAGGGAAAGGCATTGTTCGGGTGCTTAACTCGGGTATGTAACATACCGCGAGTCATGGATGACACGGAAGTTCCCCAAGTCTTGTGGGTAAAGTGTGCAACCTTTGCAGAGTGTAAAACTATTCGAATATCTGTGTCCACGGTCAAGGACAGTTGGGTGGTGCTGCTTAAACTACGTCCGATGTTTTCACAATCTTGGTGTGTGTGTGTGTGTGGAACAAAAGATGATACTTGAGTTAAGTCGGATGACTTGACATGATGACTGAACATGAGATGTTCAACCCCCTGCTTATGATGATATCTGTAACTGGTTGATATGGATATCTTCCAACTGTTGATGCATGGTTAATTAAGTTATTTGATCATGTCACTGCACTCAAAATTAGCTTTCTACAAAACTTACCTACTTAGTGCTATATCATGCTCTATTGAACCTTGTTCCAAACATGGGTTGCTTGCGAGTACATTCAAATTACTCATTGGCTTGCCACTTGTTATTTTATTGGCCAGGCATGAAAGCATAGGATTGAATGAAGAGTACCTCGGTGACGTACATGCGAGCTAGGACGCTTCCCAGTGAGAATGCCTGTAGGGTTAAGGCAGATGGCATGGGTTCACGCTATCGTTGAAGATTTCTGCTGCGAGTATATGAAGACTTGGCCATAAAGGCCATATTTGAGCAAGACGGTATGTAATGGATGTAAGACTCTTGTTACTCTGTTTGTCTGTGTTCAGTGAGCATTGATCTCTGGGATCACTGTGCACGTACATTCAGTGATCACGACTTATGAGTCGGGGTCCCCACATATACCATGCACACACAATTTTTCCTTTGCCTTTGTCGTGTGTAGGTATTCATGATTACTCGTCAACCTCACAATCCCATGAGTTGACGAAAAGAACTCTTGAGAGCACCGATGCTTTGGGATTCACTGGAATGTGTCTCCAACCATTCACCTCGCGCAAGGACTACACGCATTCCTTTTACTTGGCTCTCACACGGCTATGGGCTATCTACCAATTTTCATCTTATGCCCATTTTATCGTGTTCACATTGCATGATATGCCTCATTCTATGCTTTTGCCATGCGATTGTGACCCTTGCTTGCATTTACCCATGAGTCACCTATCTACTACTACTGTGTGTATTCACATGCTTGGTGGAGATCCTAGTTATTATTGCCATGTTTACCTTATGCACTATGGTATTATTGCTTCTTGTGTTGAGAGAGTCATGATGGTCCATTGCTATGCACATAGGACTTCTTGCCAATGCAATGACGATACTTTGCGCATATCTCGTTTTCATGCTTGTGATATGTCATGTGCATTATGTATGACCACTATCTGCATGCGTGAAATGATTGCCATGATTTCCTCTAGTATGTTGCATCTTCGCACTACTAGTTTGTGCATCATGATCACTATGCTTGCTTATTTTGCATCACTGATGATCCATACTTGCGCCTTTTATGTGGTTGATACCAACCATTGCCATGCATTGCACATGATTGATATTTCTTATTGTCATATGTCTCCATGTGTTTCCTCTCTCATGCTACATTTCCCAAGTATTGAGTGCAAAAATGCTATTAATTTTGCTAATGAGATTGCCCATATAGCTTTCTCTCATATTATGGGATCTTTTGACATCTTTTATGTGAAGCATGCTTGCCTTCCTTTGTTGCACCATATGCCTAGTGACATGAATATTACCATTTTTGCATCCTATTATTCATGCACTTGTGATCCTAACGGTTATGTCCAAGAGAAGACAACCCTCATGATGGATGATGTGTTTGTCTACCACGCACATACATTCTTTGCTTTGTTGTGTGTATGTGTAGGATACTTTGACTACATGTCAACTTTCGCTACACGTGAGTTGACCATTCGAGCTCTTGAGAGCGATCCATGCTACACCGACGTGTTTCTTCATGGCACTTGCTTGCGCATCGGCATTGTGACAGACGCACAAGGTCACGCTTTTGAGGTGACATCCTTCTTCAGCATGGATATTGTGGCTCCTCCTACTTGTGTTGCTTGTACCATGACATATATTGGTCATCTTGGACCACTTACTTGCACACATGATAGAGATATTGCTTCCACTCATGGTTGTCATCTTTCCTTGCCTCATGAGATATATACCTTGTGTGTTGCATCCAACATGTGGATTGATTTCTCCTATCATATGTTTGGTTGCAACAATGTCATTTGTTCACATATGCCATGCCCGATTGCTTGCTACATGCTTGACTTGATTGCCTCGCACATGATGACCAATTGGTCTTTCTATTATGTTGAGAGCCACCCTATCTTCACTACACCATATGAACATTATGCTTGGATTGCCTTGCACTTTGGATTGCCCCATGTGTATAGACATTTCATTTTACTTGGTGTTGTGAATGATTCCTATTCCTACCATAGACCTTTTGTTGATTGTTGTGTGCATGCGTGCTATGACCTTGAGGTAGATGCTCGTTCTATTGTCACACATAGCTGCATCTTTACCTCACTTTTACATGCTTGTCCCGATGATGCCTTAGATTGTGATCAATTTTTATACTTACATGTCATGCCACAATCCCTTGTCACACCATATGTTATGCATGATGACAACACTTGTGTGGTGATTCACCACTTGAATGCTTGGTTTGGCACTAATGCTAACCACATTTGTTTTTCCAAGTGTTTGTTGTCCTTGCTCCTTTTGAAGGAACTACAAGACGGTGAGACATTGGAGAGTGCCCCTTTAGAGCTTGATGATGATGAGTGCTTGGTGATCGTCCACTTCTACACGGCGACGCCATCTCCTTGCCATGGTGATTTGGAATTTGATCCGAGGACGGATCATTCCCAAGGGGGAGGGGATGATGCGGAGCATCCTACGGACATCACCATGACAAGAGTCTGTTTGGCAAGTGCCACGTGCCACATCTACTCCACATACATAAAGGTGAATCATCTCCTTTACACGTGCTCACTTGA
Organism: Elymus sibiricus; assembly: GCA_039707655.1. NCBI lineage: Eukaryota > Viridiplantae > Streptophyta > Magnoliopsida > Poales > Poaceae > Elymus > Elymus sibiricus. The sequence goes on along the minus strand of CM077669.1, from coordinate 200,505,019 downwards.
CCCCTTCAAGGATGGTATACTACTTGACATTCCTCTCGCGTGCATGCATAGGTATTGTCGAAGCTTCACGGATGATGAGGAGGAGTGCAAGTGCCAAGGAACAACTACACCATCCGCGAGGGAAGTTTGGAAGCGAAGACGAAAGAAGACGGTGTCCAGAAGCTGGAGGAAGAACCGGCGCCCAGGCGACCCCGTGCGCACGGGCATCCTGGACCCTATGCGCACGAGGGTACCCGAATCTCTAGAGAACCCATGTGCACGGGCCCAAAAGACCCCGTGCACACGGGACCCCCGTGCCCACGGTACATGCTCGTGTGCACGGGCAAAGTGGACGGCTCCCTGGAGACCCCGTGCACATGGGCTCCACTTACTCCGTGCACACGGGGCTGTCTGTGTGTATCTGTTGGGCTTGGCCCATGTATCCCCATCTCGCCCCTACTTACCGCTTCATTGCCTAGGACTATATATACTCCTTCCCCTTCTCATTTCTAGGGTTAGCTTATGTTTAGCATTTAGATTGTTGAGCATAGCACCTCCACTATCTCTCCCATGGAGATGATGCCTCCATCTGAGAAGATCCCCTAGTTGATGTAAAGGCCCCTTACGAGGGAAGATCCCTAGTGGATTCAAGGCCCCATCTCTCTATGGGATATGGGCTGAACTTTACCATGTATCCTCTTTCCCTTTGTTGTTCTTGTACCTTTGTTGATCTTGTGTGGATGTGAGACTAGTGGATGTGTGATTTGACTTGTTCTTGAGTGTTTCTCTTGTGATTTCTCCTCCTTCTTCCCCATGTTCTTCGTGTTATTCACGGAATCCCCCTCCAATTCATGAAAGATCGACACACATGGGTGTGCCCCGTACCAGAACTTGTACTGCACTAGGAGTAGAAGGAGAATCTTTCGAGATAATGTGTTTCGGTTGCTCGGAAGGACCAACATTATCCCATGGCTTCGTCCTTTTTTATTTTTCTTTGTCATGTCAAACCAACCAAAAAAGGAAGGAAATTCTCTCTTCAGAATTGATTGATGCATGATACTGATGAGCACTACTTTTTATGTATGGCAACCATATTAAAGAAGGATGGAATATGTACGAAAAACCCTAGGCAGAAGGTATTTCAACAAAATACAAGCAACACAAGCTAGACACAATATGAAAGATCCAACCAATATCACTCTGTCAAATTAAAAGTGTCTCATCCATAGTGGCATTTCAACAAATTAGAGGGAGTACATGCTTGAAATCATATGCAAGATGCAACCAATATCACACTATCAAGTTCAAGGTGTCTCATCAGAGGTGATTGATGCAGGATACACAAGAACAAAAGTTTGACGTAAGAGCATGGTGTGATAGACATACATAGTATGTTCTAGAAATAGGAACACATGTCATATTAACAGGTAAAATGTGGAAACTAAGCAGACGGAATTCAACAAAATTAGGAGCAATACAAGGTAGACACTGTATGCAACATGCAACCACATATGACACCTCAAAGTTAAGGCAAGCACCTAGGATGGTGGTGTATGGCGAATGCGATTATCAACTACAGAGCTAATTTGACTGCCTTGATCTGCTGACATTGCAACCTTTAGAGTGTTCAACCACTTATGGCTAATCCTCGATGAAGAGTGGAGGAATTGCTCTCTTTTCCTTCTTGAAGTTGACAACGGTGATTCAGTGTATAAAATACCCATGCATAAACAACAATAGTGAGAGTATGGGTGAAGTCTGTGGACAAGTAGTACACCGAAAAAGTAGCAGATAGTAGGTGGGTCCAAAATAAATGACGACAGATATATGATAGCTCTAGAATATGCATCGCACACGAAATTACTAGATTCCACGCATTTGAAATATGAGCACGGGGATGGTTTGGAAGTGCAGGTAATCCTCCAGCAAACCACCAAGTGTATCCAATGAAAATAATAGTCGTCTGAAAACAAATAGGTCAGTCAATTTTTTATGCACCGTCAAATCTAGAAAGAACGGGCAGATGGCCTTCATCTACCTCCCGTTGGTCACTGTTGATGATCTTCCTCGAAACGCCAGCGACCACAGGCCTAGACCTCTGCCTCCGCTGCCCCGCCCTCTCCTCGACCTCACCACACCGCCGTGGTTGGCACCGCCACCTGTCCATCCCTTTAAGCTCAACCGTTCTCCAGATCGGGAAACAACATCTCCTAAGATAGACACGAAGGCGCAGGCATACTAGGTGCTCAACACCTCCACGGGTGGTGCTTACTTTAATTGGGAATCAGCTAACACTGAATTGAAATCCAAGCCGGCGACGGTCCTCTAGCTAAAGTGAAATAGTAAATCAGGGGAAACCTTGTGCATGCAAGTTACTTGGAACATCTCGTATCAGGAATAAGGTGTTGTAAGAAGCGGTCAACTTGTTTCTGTCATGAGATGAATAAAGTGTGAGCAGACATGTAAGATTTGCGCGAATAAGGGAAGAGGAGTACCACTTTCGACTGGTGTTGTTGTGTCCTCCTCCTGTTGTTTCGACGATATTCTTGTGCGTTGCGGCAAACTAGATGTTGTGGAGGACGGTTGAACCTTGGATGAACCCATGTCCAACTTGTTGAGTGTGTTGTGGTGGCCGTCTATTGGCGACGTGGACGCAGATCTGACACGGATAACGACGACGTAGTGGGGACAGCTCCGGTGCGATGGACAGTTGTGATGATTGAGCGGCATCGGTGAGGTGCAGGATGGCATGGTTGAAGTGGCTCGGGTACGGCACATGTCGGTGTCGTGGAGGGAACTCTGCTTTGTCTTCAACTACTAAGTCGTTAAGAGCATTTCGGTTGCGGTTGCGGTGGACGACGACATTGGGGTATCGACTCTGGCATGATGGAGGAGGGTGGCGATGGGTCGGGTACAATGGGGTGGCGGATAGAGGAGGCTGGTGTAGAGGGCGTTTTGGCGCCCAGGGAGTGTCAATGGGGAAACAGAGGGAGGGGGAGCTAAGGGGGGGCATATTTCTGGGACGCGCTTGTTTTAAATTTGGGAAAAGATACAAACTTTGCCCCCATCTAAAATTTCGGACATCCTGCAAGTCAAGGTTAGGACAGTAATCTCTCGTGTTCCAAATAATGTGCGAGAGAAATTTCGGCCGAGCGCCTGGGTGTTGGGGTGCCTACGGTGTATGAATGTTTTTCAGAGGCGGTTGTGTGGCGTCTTGGTGAAGTTACACAACTACCCCGATTTAGACTTCTGGACGTCGGGCCGGTAGGCTTCATGGGTTAGAGTTAGGACAGTAATTTCCTTCTACCAAACATTGGTCTCGCGCGGGTTCGAACGAGCAGATGCTCTTTTGGCGCTTCCTTCAAAAAATTTGAGCAGAAGCGTTCACGTTTACAGTACTCTTCAGTTGAACTTTTAGGATTCTCCTAAATAGACCACATTAAATTTGACCTTGTATGTTTAAAAACCTCATTAATTTTTTCGCTTCTTTTGAAATTTTAACTCTAGAAAATCATATAACTACGATTATTTTGGAATGGAGGAGGTAACTTTGAATTTATTTTGGACACGACTATATATTATTATGTACATCCATATTTGCAAGTTCAGTGTCTCTGTGCATGTGAGAGAGAAAGATCAGTGTCTCTTTGCATACCGTGCTAGTTCCTGGATCGACTTGCTAGCACACACAGTACTCGATGAAATATAACAGAGTTCAATCACACACTTTATTTCATCAAATTCCTCAAAAGAGTATTTATTACAATAATATGGCTGAAGGCCATCTAAATAGAATAACCGCGGAAGCTTGTGAGGTAAATGGCCGCAGAACAATGACCTTTTGCACCTTACTCTTCGTCAGATAAATCTGCAACATGAAACGTTGAAGCCACAAAGGGTCAATACTTTGAATATATAGGCAAGTTACACCCAAGGTGTTAAAATAGACCTATCATCTATATGAAAGGATATAACAGGTGGAAAGCTCTAAGTTTTAGTTTTGACCTATCATCCAATTAACCTGCCTATGAGAGCCTCCGAGGATCATAGGTTCCCAACTGTTGTTGCCATGAGAGCCCCGGGGAATCATGGTTTAATAAAACCCACTTCATATTATTAATTTGAGATGAGAAGATCCTCCAGACGCTCCAAATCCAGTTGCTCAAATTGTCCATAACCGGGGACACGGCTAATCCATTAGTTTCACTCTTGTAGAGGTTTGTGCACTTTTCCCCACATAACTCGGTCAACTCCTTTGTAATGCTCGCACTTCCTGATGTTTGAGAACCGGAAAAACCAAGACATAGTCTTTCAGAGATGTTCCCAAAGCCCCGGTGGTGCCCATCCCAACTACAACGCACTACCTCTCGTAGCACTACCTGGCAAGAGTCACTAGAAAGATCGTCTAAGCCAGAGCCCATAATGACTTGTGGTTGCACATGGAAGCTACATGATTTTGAAACTTGTCCAACCTTTTTGAACCTGGGTGGCATTCCCCACCTTTTTCCTGAGTAATGTAGAGCCTCCCGTAGGATACATACTTATCGACTGGTCCCGAAAACTATTCTGCCCAGATGATTGATCAATTAAGCATTAGTATTGGAGAGCCCCTGGGAATACAATACATGCAAGTTGTTAATGTAGTTGTTGATTAACTTCTCTCATAACTTTCATGATTCACACGGTACCCAATCTACGTCTACCATGGCGGGGCTAAGAAATAACTACAATATAACGATACCCACTATGGCGGTAAAGATTACCAGGATCAGACTAAACATATGACTATCCTATCTGGGTTTGAGCATAGCATATTACTCCTAAACATGCATTCTACTTTGTTGATCTTAAATTTGATCAGATTCAATTTTTATATAACAAAAAATTATTTTTATTACTTCACTAGATAGATATAACATATCGAAAATAGTAGCAAGAATAATTACTTAAAGACCAATTTTTGAATAAAAGTTATACACAAAATCTTGTTTAAAACAAATCTGTTTGAATTTGAAATTTAAAAAGTTCAAACATACTTTTATTTGGGTTCCCTGTATAGATGGGATTTTTATGAAACCATAGGAAAAATAATCATCAAATTTGGATCTATGGAATTACATATATGATAAAAGAAAAATTGAAACAAAATTTGAAAACTTCTTTTTTCTGAAAACATGAGATTGAGGCCACATGACACGTGGTGAGCTGCGGTTTGCTAGAGAGCGTTTGTTGTGGTGCTACCGAGCGGACAACCAGAACTGGCAACTTACAAACCGATCGATCCAGAAATAAAAAAACGAGTTGCATCTACACGTACACGTACAGAGACTTGCAACTTACTGAGAAGCTCGGGCGGCGAATGGTGGTGTGGCTACTGCGGTCTGTCGGACCTCTGGGACTGGGGGTGCCCAGGCCCGTCTGCCTGTGGTCCAGAACGAGAAGATCGCCTTGAGCACTGAGTGGCCCCACCCGCAGGCTTCACGGAGCTGGTTCTCGCGGGCCAGTGCCTCGCGAGGCTCGGCGTGGCGCCATCATCAAGTATTTCACTGGGCTTCTCCGCGAGGCTGCCCATGGCGCCCTCAGGAGGCGGGGCCGTTTGGGGTTGGTCCAACAAGGCCTCGTAAACCAGTGCTCGCACATGGGTGACGCGCACCGTGCCAAACGATGCCAGCGGCCGTGCCAGCGGGTGTAGACTGAGAGGATTTCACCTTTGGTGATAGAGGAGAGGCGCTGGCTCGTGGGTCCCCAGAGCAACCTCCAAAGATTGCCCTTCCAGTGCAAGAAGACCAGGACCGAGGGCTCGGCAGGACGAAGGTCATCCCCGAGCCCACAGGCACGTCAAGGCGAGGAACTTTAGCAAGCAAAGACCACCTTTTGTTAGGATAAGCTGCAACCCTGTCCCCTTTCAAACTGGGCATTGTGGCAACCCTTCCCGCCTGATATTTTTGGGGGAAGAGGACCGGGGCCAATATAAGGGGGAGCCGGCCACCATAGTGAAGAGGGACCTTTTGTTGGCAACAACACGCCTTGTACTCATCTTCCACCTCAAGCCATCCACCAAGCAGCAGTAGGGTCTTACACCGCGAGGTGGCCCGAACCTAGGTAAACTCTGTGTCCTTGTTCATCTTCCTTAGATCAAGCCGCCGGAGAGTCGCTGTGTGGTTGCGAAGTAGAGTAGGGTAGGAGAGCGAGCGTACCCCAGAGTTCGAACCTTCTTGGGTCTGCGGAGCCCCGATTCCGACATTTGGCGGGCCAGGTAGGGGTGGGCCGACGTTCTCTGGCTCCTTTTCAACTCCAGCTTCACCAACCCCATGGCCGATGCTCGCCGTATATGCGCGGAGCACAGGGTAGCCCAGACCGCCCGGGTTGGCCGAAGTGCACGACGCTACTCCGCCGACACCGGTACGGCGGTCGCCGACCCGGTCGCCGCGACCGTGGGAGCTCGAGCGCCCTCCTGTCCGCCCCGCCTCCCAACGTCACGTGAGGAAGCCACTGCACGCTTCTCCCGATGCGTCGGCTCGGTCGTCCCCGACGTGGCCCGCTCATGCTCGGCAGGGACGCCGGGGCGTGCCGGGAGCAGCGTTTAGTGGCGTGCATCCTCGGTGGGGCCCAGGCACCGGCCGCCGACCGCCACTTCAAGCATTCCTTCCGCAAAGCGAGCGCTGCCCGCGAGGAGCATGGGCCCGCGTGGTAGCCTAGCTGTACCCAGCGCAACATCACCTTCGACGTGGGAGACCACCCGAGGTCTGCGGCTGTTGCGGGCGCTCTCCCCATGGTGTGCACTCCCACCATCAGCAACGTCGCGGTTACCAAAACCCTCATCGACGGGGGCGCAGGGCTCAACATCATCTCCGTCACGAGCTTTGAGGCACTTCCGGTGCCCTACAACCAGCTGAAGCCCACCAGGCCCTTCTCCGGGGTGGTTGGCCGGACCGCAGCCCCCTCGGACAGATACGCCTCCCCGTCACGTTTGGGACGTGCGACAATTACCGCACCAAGCTCATTGATCTCGACGTGGCGCCCGTTGGCCTTCCGTACAATGCCATCCTGGGCTACCCGGAGCTCGCCAAGTTCATGGCGGCGACTCACCCGGGTTATAATGTCATCAAGACCCCCGGGTGCACCGGTGTCATGACCATCAAGTGCGACGAAAAGGACGCGCTCAGCTGCCTCGGGCGTGCGTACAAGGCTGTCGTGGCCACTGCGTTCGCCGCGGCCGCGCGGCCGGTCGACAGGGGTGAGGCATTGCCCCCCGAGATAGCGCCGGTAGGAAAGAGGCAGTTGTTCTCTCAGAGCCGAGCTGAGACCAAGAAAGTGCCATTCGACGGCAGCGATTCTGGCCACACCTTCACCATCGGCGCCGGCCTCACCCCCGAGCAGGAGAGTGCACTTATCACCTTCCTGAAGGGAAACGTGGATGTATTCGCATGGAAGGCAACCGATCTAACCGGAGTCCCGAGGGAGGTGATCGAGCACCACCTGGCGGTGCGCCCCAACGCACGCCCCGTCAAGCAGAAAGCACGACGCCAAGCGCCGGAAAAGCAGCACTTCATTGTTCAGGAAGTGCAAAAACTACAAGAGGCAGGGGTCGTCGGTGAGGTGCGCTACCCGCAGTGGCTCGCCAACCCCGTCATTGTCCCCAAGAAGGGCAGCAAGGAGTGGATGCGCGTCGATTTCACCAGTCTCAACAAGGCCTACCCCCAGGACCCCTTCCTGCTTCCGCGCATCGATCAGATCATGGATACCACCGCCTGCTGCAACCTACTGTGCTTCTTGGACGCCTTCTCGGGCTACCACCCGATCAATATGGCGGTAGAAGACGAAGAGAGGACGGCTTTCATCTCCCCTAGCGGGGTGTTCTGCTATGTGAGTATGCCATTCGGCATGAGGAGCGCTAGGGCCACTTTCTAGCGGTTGATGCACATCGCCCTAGGGCCCCAGCTAGAGAGGGACGGGGAGGCCTATGTCGATAACATTGTGGTCAAGACGCGCGAGGCCAAAATGATCATTGAAGACCTGGAAGAAACTTTCGCCAACCTGCGCAAGGTCAACCTGAAGCTCAACCCCGACAAATGTGTTTTCGGGGTCCCCTCCGGCAAACTCCTTGGCTTCCTCGTGTCCCATCGGGGGATCGAAGCGAATCCCGAAAAGGTTAAGGCCATCGAGCTGATGCAACCCCAATGGACCCTCAAGAAAATGCAGAAGCTAGTAGGGTGCCAAGCCTCCCTCGGGCGCTTCATCTCCAAGTTTGGCGAGCGGGCGTTACCGTTCTTCAAGCTGGTGTAGAGGTCGGGGCCGTTCGCGTGGACCCCTGAGGCGGACGCGGCCTTTGCGGACCTCAAGGGATATCTTACAAGCCCTCCTGTTATGGTCGCGTCGCGTCCACGTGAGCGCCTGCTGCTGTACCTGGCGGCCACCCCGCAGACGGCCAGCGCGGCCCTTGTGGTGGAGCGGGAAGAGCAAGCCTGTGCCAAGAAGAAGCCAACGCCAAAAGCATCGCTTGAGGTTGCTCAGGCCTTGGCGGTGCCAGCAGAAGGCGCACTTTCGGGAGGACACCGCTCCTCGTCAGGAGGTCGCACCGCCTCCGAAGGCCCCTATGGCCCCCGACGCCATGCCTCCGGGAGTCCCCATGGTCCCACTCCCCGAGCATCCCGACGAAGACGACATGGACACCACGGTGACACGCCATCCCGAGCGCCCTGTGTACTACATCAGCACGGTACTGAGGGATGCACGCGAGGGGTACCCCATGCAGCAGAAGCTCCTCCTCGTGCTCCTCATGGCCTCCAGGAAGCTGCCTCATTATTTCTGAGGGCACACCATCAAGGTAATCTCCACATACCCCTTAGAGCAGATTCTCCATAGCCCCAAAGCCATGGCCAGGGTTGCCGAATGGAACATCGAGCTGGAGGACTTAGAGCTAGAGTTTTGTACCACAAGGGTCATCAAGGGTGCAGCCCTGGCAGACTTCGTGGTAGAATCGACAGCCTCGAGCGAGCAGGAGCCTCGCGAGGGCGAATCGCTCCTGCCTGGGGTTCAGGCACCCTGCGGCTGGGCCCTGTGCTTCGATGGCGCTTTCTCCATGCATGGCGCGGGGGCAGGCGTCATGCTCACCTCACCTAAGGGCGACAAGCTGCGCTACGCGGTCCAGTTGTGCTTCGGGCATAACGAGAAGGTCACCAACAACATCGCAGAGTACGAGGGCCTCATCGCCGGCCTCAAGGCCGCCTCCGCCCTTGGGTTCAAGTATCTTATCGTCAAGGGTGACTCTCAGCTCCTCGCCAACTTCTCCAGCAAAAAGTACAAGCCGAAAGACGAGCACATGGCGGCATACTTGGAGGAGGTACGTAAACTTGAGAAACGCTTCCTCGTCCTGGAGTTGAATCATATCCTGCGAGGTGCTAATTAGGAGGCCGACGACTTCTCCAAACGAGCGGCTCGCCGCGAGCCTCAATGCCCCGGCGTCTTCGAGGAAAGACTCCTCAAGCCATCGGCTGCGCCGCCCGTCCTCGGCACCACATTGCTGAAAGAGGAGCTGTCGCCCGCGCCGCCGGCCGGGGCGCCGGACTACGGCCCGTCGTCGGGAGATCGTCTGCTCCTAGCGCTGGAACCTCAAGAGGGTGATTGGACCATCGAGCTCAAGGCCTATCTGCTTCGCAGCGACCTCCCCACGGAAGACGCGGAGGCAAACCGTGTCGCCCACCAAGCCACTGCGTACTGCCTGCGAGATGGCGAGTTGTACCAGAGGCGGCCCAATGACGTCTCGCTGTACTACGTCTCAGAACAGCAAGGGCGCGAGATGCTTGCCGACATCCATGGGGGAGACTGTGGGCACCACTCTTCGTAGCGCACCCTCACTGGTAAGGTGTTCTGCAGCGGCTTTTATTGTCCTACAACACTTTGCGATGCCGCCGATTTGGTCCGATCTTTTGAGGCTTGCCAGTTCCACGCCAAGCAGATCCACCAGCCCGCGCAGGGGATGCAGACGATCCCACTCTCTTGGCCCTTCATGGTTTGGGGGCTGGGCATTCTAGGCCCTTACCCCAGCGCGTCTGGCGGGTACCGCTACCTCTACGTCGCCATCGACAAGTTCACCAAGTGGGCGGAGGTCGAGCCCGTCCACACCATCCCGGCCGCTTCGGCCGTCAGGTTCATCATGGGGATGGTATGCCGGTTTGGCGTTCCCAACCGCATCATCACCGACAACGGCTCTCAATTTACAAGTGGTCTTTTCAAATCTTATTGCGCTAACCTTGGTACGCAGATATGCTACGCCTCCGTGGCACACCCGCGCAGCAATGGTCAGGCTGAGCGCGCCAACGCCAAGGTCCTTAAGGGCCTCAAGACAAGGAGCTTCAGGAAGAAGCTTGAGGCCTGCGGGAGGGGGTGGCTGGATAAGCTGCAGTCCGTGATGTGCTCTATCCGCACCACAGCGACTAAGCCCACCGGCGAAACCCCCTTCTTCCTTGTCTACGGGGCTGAGGCAGTCCTCCCCTCAGAACTTAAGCATGGGTCCCCGCGGGTCTTAGCATTCGATGAGGCGCTTCAGGATGACTCGCGGGGAGCCGACCTTTTGCTCCTTGAGGAGGCCCGCCGCGAGGCCGACCACCGTGTCGCAAGGTACCACCAGGCTTTGCGGAACTATCGTCGCCGCAACATCCGCCCATGCACCCTCGAGGTCGGGGACCTTGTCTTGCGGCGAGTCCTCTCTAGGGAGGGCCTCCACAAGCTCTCTCCCATGTGGGAGGGCCCGTTCAAGATCGCCCATGTCTCCAGGCCGGGCGGCGCCCGCCTGGAGACGGAGGGTGGGATTCCAGTGCCAAACACTTGGAACATCCAACACCTTCACAAATTCTACCCATGACACTCTCACGTAAGAATGAGTGGGGCGGTATATGCCCCGGAGCCTCTCGACCGGCCGGGCTACGGCCTCGGGGGGCTCCCGCCCATGCCCAAGTGGAAGCCCCATGCCCTGCGCTGGCGGAATAACTACCGAACCGTGGCTATGCCCATGCCCTAGTGGAATCCCCATGCATCGCGCTGGCGGAACAACCATCCCCACGCCCGAGTTGAAGCCCCATGCATCGCGCTTGGGGGAAGACCAAGAAACTGCCCAACGGGCCACACTAACCCCAGACTGACACGTGCAGGACACGGCAGCCGCATCTCTTTTTGCTTGTAAACGAGTTTATCCCCCGTTTTAATAAAGACTTTGGTTTTTTGGATTTCTGTTGAGTTCTGTTGGATTTCCCTTTTCAAAGCCGCGCGTGCTCAACGTCTTCCTCTTGGGCGTCGCGCGAGCGGGGGCTGAGGCATGGTGCCTATGCCCGGGTCCGTCCCCATGGCACCGAAACCCCAACGTGCGAGCTTCAGGTCATAGTCCCCCCCCCCACGCGTACCACCTCGCCAGGACGTCTGGTGCCTGATTTTGTCGCGCGACACGCATGAGTAAGCCGTTGAGGGTGCGCCATAACCCCGAGGCCGACAGGCCCGGGCAGCCCGACCTAGGCTACTAACGACGACCTCACGCAAGCATTACATCTCCGTATCCCGAGGCTTAACAGCAACACCAGAGAAAGCCACACAAAGCATGAGTACCAATTACAGGAGCATAAGTTTAAAAAAAAATGCCGGCTTCACGCCCCGGCGAAACTATAAATTGGTATCGGCAACAGAAGGATCAAAAGGGGGTTGGGGACTAAGGAGACGTGTTGCTTGCGCCGTTATCGCTACCTTCGCGTCCCTCAAACCCTTCCCGGCCCTCGTGGTTGCCAAGGGTGAACTCCACGCTCAGCACGCTCATGTAATCTTCCACTTCCTCCCCCAGGGTGCTGCGGATCATGTCAGGAAGAGGGGCCATCACGGTCTCAAAGTCAAAGCTGGGATTGACACGAAGGAGGTGACTGAAGACGCGCGTTAACGCCTGAGACAGAAGGTCGCGGCTCTCTCCTTCAACCAGATCGCCCACCTTTGTGGCGTCCACCTTGAGCCGCTCCACAATCTTGGTGAAGAAACAAAGATAGCCGGCATCGTTAGGCACAAGGGGGCTGGGGACGCCCCCCTGCAGATGGACCCCAGAGCCAGGCGAGCCTGCCGCTCAAGGCCCTGGAACATCTTCGAGCGCTGATGCTGCCGGCCTCGTGCCTGGTTCGCTTCCTCTGTCGCCCGCTGCACGAGAGATGCAGCGCCTTCCACCTGTTCCTGGAGCGATGCCAGCTCGGACGCGGCAGTGGCCTGGGCCTCTGGAGGGTGCGGTTGCGCACTTCCCTCGCCTCAGCGACGGACCTTTCAACCTCCGAGCATGCCGTCTCATGTTGACGATGGCCTAGCTTGACGGTGACATCAAGCTGATGCCATCCGCGAGCCAAGCGCAGCCGCTCCTCGGCAAAGCGCTTATTGCCACCTTGAAGCTCTTCCCCGAGCTCTCCCAGCAGGCTCGCCACGTTCTGCTGGAGATCATGCCGAACTGAGGTCCGGAGGTTCACGAGCGCCAGGGGCCAGTCCGGGTTAGGCCCCGCACCCTCGTCCACCGCTGACGCTTCGGAGGTTCTGCCGCTGCCCATAGGGGGCTGGGGGTTGGGTGATGCTCGCTCCGCCCCGTCTAGGCAGGATGGCGCGCGCCGCGGGGCCAGACGCTCCGGAGGCCGAAGAGCAGCCCCCAGAAGGCGTCTCCGGATGGACCGTTGCCCTGTCTCCATGAGCGGGGTCCCCCCCGCGAGGCGTAGGGTGAGCTGTCACCCCTCGCCCCATGCTCCCGACCAGCGAAGAAGGAACCGCCTCGCGCCCAGGCACGTTCCCCGGGCTCTGATGGGTCACGTGCCCCCTGCCTTCCCCGAACCCGGCCGGCGATAGGAAGACAATCACCGGGCGCGGGGGCTCCTTAGCCTTTTCCCTCGCCGGAAACCTGCGAGAGACAATGGGTCAGGCCGGCCCGGGTCGTCGAAGCAAACGAAGCCAAGACGTGGCGCTTACTAATCTCTAGAGGCCCATTTCCTCTTCCTCAACACCCTCGGTAGCGTGCCGGTGCTATCCTCAGGCAAAGCCTTTCCTCCCCGGCTGACCCCGTGGGGCGTGGGCGCGATACCGACGCCGGTCCCCGCTCCCCTCATGGGGGGAACATGGCGCATGCTCGTGGCGCCCCCCTCCATGGGGTGCGATCCAGAGGGTGTCTCCCCGGGGTTGATAGCGCCGCTCGTCTTACCAAGGGAGACGGCCCCGACTCCGGGTGGCTGCTCGTCACTCCCCGTTTCCTCGGCTAAGGAGTCCAGGCCCGTCAAGAGCCGAGGCTCGAGGACCACCAAGGCAGGGTCGCCCCGGGGCCCTTCGCCGCTTTCCTGGAGCATCCCCCATTGATCAAAGCGGGGCATAGAGCGAACGAAGTCCTCGCGGTTCCTGTACCTATGCAGAGGGCGTCCCTCCCATGGGAGACCACCGGTTGGTTCGCCGGTCAGGATTAGGAGCATCCCATCCAACACTTCGGGCGACAGGTGGTCCGGGTGAAGCTGCATGAGATCCCTTGGACCGGTGAAGGCCCACATCATGAGGGAATGGCGCTGAAGAGGGGCAATCCTTCACCTGAGGAACTCCCTCACGACCAGCATCGCGGTCACCCCGGCGGCCCTCAAGGTGGCCAGTCTCTTCATCATTAGCGACAGCCTCGGGTCGACAAGCCTTTCGTGTCCTCATCCCAGGCTCGGTACTGCTGGGGACGACGGGACCAGCAAGGGGCTATGCTGGCTGGCGTCCATGTACACCCACTGCCGCTTGAAGCCCCCCGCGTCGGCATTGATCCCCATATCGATGCATTCGGCCTCCATCTCTCTCGCGGCCTGAAATGTCATGCACCCGGAACATTGGTCAGTCACGGACAGCCGGAGGGAGAAGAAGTGTCGGAGCAACGCCACCGAGGGGGAAACGCCTAGGAAGGCCTCACATAGAAAGGCAAAGGATGAGAGAAGGAGAACGGACTTTGCCTCGAGATGCAGTGCATGGATCTGATAGTGCGAGATCATGGCATCGAAGAAATCTGAGAAAGGCGGAAGTAAGCCAGAGAAGAGTGCAGGGAGATGGAGGGCAACGGAGACGGCTCCCAAATCAGCCAGAGGTAGCAAGGCTGGCAAGCTCTTGGTCGGCCCCCACTCATTGGAGGCGGCCGCAGTCATCGGGAGGACCTTGTTGAGCCCCTCGCGATTGAGCACCGTGGACCTACCCAGGGCGGCTTTCGACGTGGGTTGCTCTCCCGCCGTCGCCGTCGCCCCGTTCCTCTTACGAGGAGGCACCATGGCTATGTGGCGAGATGGGAAGTGTGGTCACTCAACGAGTTGCGGGCAGGAAGGCGCAGAAGGAAGACGCGAGATGGGGAAGAGAAATGATGGCCCGGCGCTGCTCGCTGGCTTTACGCTGGCAGGGAGCTGTTATCGAGGCGTTGAGGGAAGTGGAGGCATCCCACGACCCCCCACGCACCGCGAGTCGGGCCTGGCCCACAGGCGGTTGGGGCCCACATCGCGCTCGTTCCCCCAGCTGGTGAGACTGAGCCCGTCGTGGCCCCGGGGGCTACTGTCTGACCTCTGGGACTGGGGGTGCCCAGGCCCGTCTGCCTGCGGTCCAGAAGATGAAGTTCGCCTTGAGCACTGACTGGCCCCATCCGAAGGCTTCACGGAGCTGGTTCTCGCGAGGGCCAGCGCCTCGCGAGGCTCGACGTGGCGTCATCATCAAGTATTTCACTGGGCTTCTCCGCGAGGTTGCCCATGGCACTCCCAGGAGGCGGGGCCGTTTGGGGTTGGTCCAACAAGGCCTCGCAAACCAGTGCTCGCACATGGGTGACGCGCGCCGTGCCAAACGATGCCAACGGCCGTGGCAGCGGGTGTAGACAGAGAGGATTTCCCCTTCGGTGATAGAGGAGAGGCGCCAGCTCGTGGGTCCCCAAAGCAACCTCCAAAGGTTGCCCTTCCAGTGCAAGAAGACCAGGACCGAGGGCTCGGTAGGACGGAGGTCATCCCCGAACCCACAGGCGCGTCACGAAAAGGAACTTTAGCAGGCGAAGACCACCTTTTGTCAGGATAAGCTGCAACCCTGTCCCCTTTCAAACTGGGCGTTGTGGAAACCCTTCCTGCCTCATATTTTTTGGGGAAGAGGACCGGGGCCAACATAAGGGGGGAGTCGGCCACCATAGTGAAGAGGGACCTTTTGTTGGCAAGAACACTCTTGATAACCCACATGTATCGGGGATCGCAACAGTTTTCGAGGGTACAATATTCAACCCAAATTTATAGATTCGACATAGGGGGATCCAAAGAATACTTGAGAGTATTAGCAGTTGAGTTGTCAATTAAACCACACCTGGAGATTAAATATCTGTAGCAAAGTGATCAGTAGCACAGTAATATGATAGTTTGATAGAAGTAGCAACAGTAACATTAGTAGAAATAGTTTTGTAGCAGTTGGAATAGTAGCAGCAGCAATAGTAACTTAGCAAGAACAATAAGTGGAAAGCTCGTAGGCACTGGATCGTTGAACTCGTTGGATGATATTTGTCATGTAACAGTCATAACCTAGGGCGATACAAAACTAGCTCCAGTTCATCAATGTCATGTAGGCATGTATTCCGTAAATAGTCATATGTGCTTATGCAAAAGAACTTGCATGACATCTTTTGTCCTAACCTCCCATGGCAGTGGGGTCCATAAGGAAACTAAGGGATATTAAGGCCTCCTTTTAATAGAGAACCGAAACAAAGCATTAACACATGGTGAATACATGAACTCCTCAAACTACGGTCATCACCGCGATGTATCCCAAATATTGTCACTATGGGGTTGACGGATCATAACACGTAATAGGTGCATATGACTAGGCAAGATCGGATCAAGAACATAGATATAATGGTGATAACATAAACGGTTCAGATATGAAATCATGGCACACGGACCCTAGTGGCAAGCATTAGGCATAGGAAAGTCATAGCAACATCAATCTCAGAACATAATGGATACTAGGGATCAAGCCCTAACAAAACTAACTCGATTACATGATGAATCTCATCCAACTCCTTACCGACCAGCAAGCCTACGAAGGAATAACTCACTCCCGGTGGGGAGCATCATGGAATTGGCGATGGAGAAGGGTTGGTGATGACGAAGACCGAAGATTCCCCTCTCCGAAGCACCAAACGGGCTCTAGATCTAGCCTCCCAAGGAAAAACAGGAGTTGGTGGCGGCACCGTATCGTAAAACGCAATGACACTTTCTCCTTTATTTTTTTCTCCAAAAATAGGAATTTATAGTGGCGGAATTAGGGTCAGTGGGGCCACGAGGTGGGCACAACCCACCAGGATGCACCCTGGTGGGTGCTGCTCACCCTGCCCCCCCCCCTCTTTGGTGTATTTTGGCTCCAATAATTCTCATATATTCTGAAATAATTCTCAAAAAATATTCATTCCATTCCGAGAACTTTTATTTCTACACAAAAACAACACCATGGTAGTTCTGCTGAAAACAGCGTTAGTCCGGGTTAGTTCCATTCAAATCTTGCAAATTAGAGTGCAAAACAAGGGCAAAAGAGTGAGGAAAAGTAAATACGTTGTAGACGTACCAACTCCCCCAAGCTTAAACCTTTGCTTGTCCTCAAGCAATTCAGTTGACAAACTGAAAGTGATAAAGAAAAACTTTTATGAACTCTTTTGTTCTTGTTTACATATATATGCTTAAGTAGCACCCAGGTTTTCAGCAAAGATTATGACTAACCATACCGACAATAACTCTTAGAAATTATATTAACTCATAGCAATAACATAAGCAACTGGCGAGCAATAATAAGATATCTCAAGCGCCAACACTTTGTCAAAACAGTCATGATACAATATGACAATAGTGGCATCTCGCTAGCCCTTTCTGAGACCACAAAACATAAATGCAGAGCCCCTCCAAAGTTCAAGCAGCGACTAAACATTGTCATTCATGGTAGAAAAGAGTCAGTCATGCTGCACCCAACATCAACTATACACAATGCATGAGGATGACAATAGTGCTCTCAGGTCTGGCGCTTATTTGAGAAGGTGATGATTCAACATAAAAGTAAATAGATAGTCCCTTCGCAGAGGGAAGCATTGATTTGTAGCGGTGCCAAAGCTCAAAGTTTAAAACAGAGATAGATATAATTTTGGGAGGTACACCCTTCCTGTCAACGTCATGACCAAGAGTTATTAATATCTTCCATGCTAAACAAATTAGCGGCGGTTCCCAAGCGATAAAAGTAAAGGTTTACTCCCCCTCCACCAACAATCACACTCCACGGCTAGCCGCATCCACGGGTACCGTCCAAACCAACAACATTCCTGGGGGAGTTTTGTTTAATTATTTTTGATTTTTGATTTCAGGACTGGGAATCCCTATTACCGCCCCTCTCGTGTAAGGACAAGTGAATAAACACTCATCATGAGAATAACCCGCATAGCATGGAAGATACTGACCGCCCCCTGTCGCTCCATGAGCGTTCCAGGCACACAACACAGATGTTCATTTGAATTTTTAGAGATGGCACATGCAAATTTACTTTGGAACGACAGGGTAATACCGCATATAGGTAGATATAGTGGACTCATCTGGCACAACTTGGTTCATGGTTTTTGATGCACAAGCAGTATTCCCACTTAGTATAGGTGAAGGCTAGCAAATAGATTGAGAAGCGGCCAGCTAGAGAGCGAAAACAGTCATGAACATGCATTACATATAATCAACATTGAATACTAGCATGAGTAGGATATGGACACCATGAACATAAATATCATGAAGGCTATGTTGGTTTTGATTCAACTACATTCATGAACATGTGCCAAGTCAAACCACTTGAAACATTCAGAGGAGGATACCATATCATCATACCGCATCACAACCATTTTAATGCATGTTGACACCCAAGATAAATCATTATCCACTCCTAGCTACTTAAGCATGGCATGAACAACTATAATCTCTAATGGTCATTGCAAGCATGTTTGATCATAATATGCTGAATCAAGGATACTAGGTTAAACATATTTACAAAAACAAAAACAAGTTGAGTTCATACCCGCTTTTCTCTGCCACAGTCAATTCATCAAATATCGTCATTATTGCCTTTTACTTGCACGACCGAATGATAAGAGAATAATAATAGTGCAAGAGTGTCATGGACTAAGCTGGAATCTGCAACATTTTATTCAAGAGGAGAAGACAAAGTAATATGGGCTCTTCATTGGATAGACAATAATGCATATGAGAGCCACTCAACATTTTCATCATGGTGTTCTCTTTGGTACGACTCAAAAAAGAAAAGAATTTTAGAGAAACACACTGAAATATTTTTGGAGTTTCTTGTCTTTCTTGAAGTAAGGAAATTAAAGAGGAAAAACAAAAATGAGAAAAACTATTTACACGGGAAAACTCCCAACAAGTAAAAGAAGAAGCGAGAAATCTTTTCGGGTTATCTTTCGATGCAACATTTAAACTAAGCTAGAAAGAAAAACTAAAAAGAAGTAGGAAATATTTTTGGATTTTCTCAAAGTTTTTTAAACACACAAGAAGAAAGCGAGAAAACAAATCTAGCATGGATATTACAATGAAAAAGTATGAACACCGACAACTGAATGAAATTTGTGAACATTAATGTAATGTCGGTGGAAATACATACTCCCCCAAGCTTAGGCTTTTGGCCTAGCTTGGTAGTCACCATCCGTACGAATAATAATCTGGTTGATGGCTCGCTGACGCCCTCGGAGCAGACTCCGCGGCCCTCCTGGCAGCTTCAACCTCCGCATTGTACGCATGGGCTTCGCTCTCAAGGACATAATATCTTCCCCTGTTGTGAAAATCAAAGAGAGCAAGAGCAGGCAAAGCGACAGGCACAACAGGTTTTTTATTAAATCTCAAGTTATAGGTGTAGTTAGTGGTCGTACCCGTAAGGAACTTATGACGCTTCATGGCATCAAAGTCTAAATACTGAGTAGGTACGATGGGGTCATTAGGCCATGGTGAGACATTTAATCTTTCCGCTACATGGGAGGCATAGATTCCTCCATAAAAGTTACCATTAGCAGCATTGAGCTGAAGCCTCCATGCAACAATTGCACCAAGATTATAATACTTATTCCCAATTATGGCAGTATGTAAGAGACTCAAATCATGAGCACACAATGTGCTACAATCTTGTTTCCCTACGATACATTTACTGTTAAAGAGCGCAAAATATTGTATCGTAGGGAAATGGATGCTGTTAATTCTCCCTTGTGTTACCCCCCTATCTTCACCAAAGCAAACATTAACTAAAAATGACTCATATTCAGATTTTATTGGTTCGTCGAGGGAACCCCAATATGGAAATTTGCATGCTTCACTGAACATTTCTAACGGCATGGTGAAGGAACGGTCATATAGGTTGAATGAAACTCTAGACTCACGAGAAAAATATTTAAATTTTTTTTGTGAAGGTTTTCATGAGTTCGAGGTGTTGGGGGCACTTATCTGCGATGAAGGGAGCAAGCTCTGTATTGTGGATAAATTGGTCAAATTCCTCCTTAATACCTGCACCTTCCATGAACTCGTCGCACGGCCACAAGCATGATTTGGTGGCGGCATCTTGCATCGAGCTTTCGCTTGGTTCAACATAAGACTGTCAAACCGAGCTTCCACTTAATGAGGCTTCCGAGGATCTCCTCCTCTAAGAACTCCCAAAGAATTGCATTTTATTCCTATAAAAATTCTGAAAAAATTTAGTCCACAAAAAATTTGTCAACAAAACTTTGTAAGATTGTTAGCAACTACTCCTAAGCATGCATAGAGGCCATATTGAGCATTCAAACTACCTAGAACTCTAAGAATTCAACATGCAAGCTCATCTACAGCAGCACCAAGAGTATATAATTACTCTAAAAGTAACCCACTAAATCAAAAACTAATTGGAGCAATGGAGGAGTCACATACCAAGTAGCAATTCCTCCAAACAGTTTCAGAAACGGAGCTTCGAGCTAAGAGATCAAAATCCGCGGATTTGAGAGCAAGAACACGGGAATGGTGGTTGTGGTGATTTTTTTCTGGAGGTAGGGGATGATGTGGGCATAATAGATAAGTGAGGGCCGACGTGGGGGCCACAACCCACCAGGGCGTGCCTGGGGGTGCTGGCGCGCCCTGGTGTCTTGTGGGCACCAGGTGCACCCCCCTTTGGTATTATTTGCAACAGAAATTCAGCAATATTCGGAAAAACATGTCAAATTTTCAGGACATTCTAAGAACTTTTATTTTTGGGTCATTTTTTATTGCACGTAGAAAACAGAAAACTGGATAAACATGGCATTTTATTTTATTTGACTAACTAAAACAGAAAATAAAAGGTGGGAGCAGAGAGTTGTGCTTACTAGATTCATTGACTTCGTACCTCTCAAAAATGATTCATTAATAAGGTTGATCAAGTCTTATTAACAACCACTTCCGATTAGCATGAAACCGAAGAACTTTCGTAAAACACTGAGTTACCTCAATGGGGATGTGCATATCCCCGACAATAAGTATATCATATTTCTTTTTGGCAGCAGGAAGAGGTAATTGAAAACTTCCAATAGTGATGGTTGGAGATTCTTCAATAACATTTATACCATTCACTTGGAATTGTTTCTTCGGAAAGTGCACCGTGTGCTCATTACCATTGATATGAAAAGTGACTTTGCTTTTATTGCAATCAATAACATCCCCTGCAGTATTCAGAAAGGGTCTACCAAGGATAATTGACATGTTGTCGTCCTCGGGCATCTCAAGAATAACAAAGTCCGTTAAGATAGTAACATTTGCAACAACAACGGGCACATCCTCACAAATACCGATAGGTATGGCCGTTGATTTGTCAGCCATTTGCAATGCTATCTCGGTAGGTGTGAGTTTATTCAAATCAAGTCTTTTATATAAGAAGAAAGTCATAACACTAACACCAGCTCCCAAATCACACAAAGCAGTTTTGACATAGTTTCTTTTAATGGACCAAGGTATAGTTGGTATTCTAGGATCTCAAAGTTTTTTAGGTACTCCATCCTTAAAAGAATAATTAGCAAGCATGGTGGAGATTTCAGCTTCATGTATCTTTCTTTTATTTGTGATGATGTCTTTCATATACTTTGCATAAGGGGCCATCTTAAAAATATCGGTTAAACGGGTACGCAAAAAGACTGGCCTAATCATTCAAGCAAAGCGCTCAAATTCTTCATCATCCTTTTTCTTAGATGGCTTAGGTGGAAATGGCATAGGTTTCTGAACCCATGGCTCTCATTCTTTACCATGTTTCCTAGCCACAAAGTCTCTTTTATCATAACGTTTATTTTTAGGTTGTGGGTTATCAGGATCAGCAACAGGCTCTATTTCAACATCATTATTTGGTTCTTTATCATGGTTAGGTTGAGCATCCTCATGAACATCATCATTATCACTTTCATTATCACTAGGTGAATGTTGATTACCAGACTGAGTTTCAGCATCAGAAATAGAGACATTATTATTATCATGAGGTTTTTGTGTTTCAAGCTCACTAGAGGTATGCAAAGTCCTATCATTTTTCTTCTTATTTTTCTTTCTAGAAGGACTAGGTGCATCAGTATTAATTCTCTGAGAGTCTTCTTCAATTCTTTTAGGATGACCCTCAGGATAAAGTGGTTCTTGGGTCATTCTACCTCCTCTAGTTACTACTCTAGCAGCAAAATCATTCATATTACTATTCATTTTAGCAAGCAATTCTTTTTGAGACTTAGCAACTTGGTCTAACTGAGTTTGAACCATAGAGGCATGTTTTCTTACACCCCTAACATCATTACTGATTCTAAATAGCAAGTCACTCAAGCGAGCAATCATATCAGAATTATATTTCAATTGTTTCAGAATGTGAGCATTGAAATGATCTTGCTTCATAATATAGTTGTCAAACTCATATGAGCATTGACTAGGATGTTTATTGTGAGGGATGTCACTTTCATTAAACTTTAATAAAGAATTTACCTCTACCACCTGTGGAGGTGGTGGTGTGTCAAGGGCATGTATTTCTTCAATAGGTGGCAAATTTTTAACATCCTCAGCTTTAATGCCTTTTTCCTTCATAGATTTCTTTGCCTCTTGCATATCTTCAGGACTGAGAAATAAGATACCCCTCTTCTTCGGAGTGGGTTTAGGAGGTGTTTCAGGAAGAGTCCAATCATCATAATTCTTCAATATGTTATTCAATTCTCCGGCTTGTTCAACAGTTCGTTCCCTGAATACACAACCAGCACAACTATCTAGGAAATCCCTAGAAGCATCGGTTAGTCCATTATAAAAGATATCAAGTATTTCATTTTTCTTGAGAGGATGATCAGGCAAAGCATTAAGCAACTCGAGAAGCCTCCCCCAAGCTTGTGGGAGACTCTCTTCTTCAATTTGCACAAAGTTAAATATTTCCTGTAAGGCAGCTTGTTTCTTATGAGCAGGAAAATATTTTTCAGAGAAGTAGTAAATCATATCCTGGGGACTACGCACACAACCAGGAGCAAGAGTATTGTACCATGTCTTAGCATCACCCTTTAATGAGAACGGAAATAACTTAAGGATATAATAGTAGTGAATCTTCTCATCATGAGCAAAGAGGGTGGCTAGATCATTCAACTTAGTAAGGTGTGCCACTACAGTTTCAGTTTCATAGCCATGGAAAGGATCAGATTCAACCAAACTAATTAACTCTGGGTCGACAGAGAACTCATAATCCTTATCGGTAAAAAAGATAGGTGAAGTAGCAAACTTAGGATCACATTTCATTCTAGCATTCAAAGTCTTTTCCTTGTACTTGCGTAGCAATTTCTTAAGATCATTTCTATCCTTGCAAGAAAGAATTTCTCTAGTTACCTCTTCGTCCATAACATAACCTTCAGGTATCTTAGGCATTTCAAACTTAGGAGAGCTAGGACTAATAGGTGTTTCATAGTCATCATCAGTTTCATAAGCTTCATCAGTTTCAGCAATCTTATCAATTTCAGTAGTTTCATTCTCTTTAGCTCTAGCAATTTGTTCATCAAGAAATTCTCCTAGTGGCACATTATCGTCAAGCATGGTACTAGCATCATCAATAGCATAATTCATAGCAGAGATAGCATCATCAATAACTTGCGACATATCAGGATTACTAGCATGTGGTGGTGTTGCAAGCTTACTCAAAATAGAAGGTGAATCAAGTGCAGAGTGTGATGGCAAATCCTTACCTCCCCTCGTCCTAGAGGGAACGATCTTGGTCTTTGGATCCTTCAGATTCTTCATAGTGATCAATTGATATAAATCCCAAGTGACTCAACAAATATAGCTATGCTCCATAGCAACGGCGCGAGAAAAAGGTCTTGATAACCCACAAGTATAGGGGATCGCAACAGTTTTCGAGGGTAGAGTATTCAACCCGAATTTATAGATTCGACACAAGGGGAGCCAAAGAATACTTGAGAGTATTAGCAGTTGAGTTGTCAATTCAACCACACTTGGAGATTAAATATCTACAACAAAGTGATCAGTAGCACAGTAATATGATAGTTTGATTGCAGTAGCAACATTAACAGTAGCGGTAACAGTAGTAGCAATAGTTTTGTAGCAGTTGGAACAATAGCAACAGTAATAGTAACTTAGCAAGAACAATAAGTGGAAATCTCATAGGCACTGGATTGGTGAACTCGTTGGATGATATTCGTCATGTAACAGTCATAACCTAGGGCGATACAAAACTAGCTCCAGTTCATCAATGTAATGTAGGCATGTATTCCGTAAATAGTCATACGTGCTTATGGAAAAGAACTTGCATGATATCTCTTGTCCAACCCTCCCGTGGAAGCGGGGTCCATACTTTTAATAGAGAACAGGAACTAAGCATTAACACATGGTGAATACATGAACTCCTCAAACTACGGTCATCACCGCGAAGTATCCCAAATATTGTCACTATGGGGTTGATGGATCATAACACGTAATAGGTGCATATGACTAGGCAAGATCGGATCAAGAACATAGATATAATGGTGATAACATAAACGGTTCAGATCTGAAATCATGGCACTCGGTCCCTAGTGACAAGCATTAGGCATAGCAAAGTCATAGCAACATCAATCTCAGAACATAATGGATACTAGGGATCAAGCCCTATCAAAACTAACTCGATTACATGATGAATCTCATCCAACTCCTCACCGACTAGCAAGGCTACGAAGGAATTACTCACTCCCGGTGGGGAGCATCATGGAATTGGCGATGGAGAAGGGTTGGTGATGACGAAGACCGAAGATTCCCCTCTCCGGAGCCCCAAACGGGCTCCAGATCTGGCCTCCCGATGAAGAACAGGAGGTGGCGGCGGCTTCGTATCGTAAAACGTGATGAAACTTTCTCCTTTATTTTTTTCTCCGAAAATAGGAATTTATAGTGGTGGAATTAGGGTCAGTGGGGCCACGAGGTGGGCACAACCCACCAGGGCGCGCCCAAGGGGCCTGGCGTGCCCTGGTGGGTGCTGCTCCCCTGGCCCCCCTCTTCGGTGGATTTTGGCTCCAATAATTCTCATATATTCTGAAATAATTCTCCAAAAAGTTTTGTTCTATTCCGAGAACTTTTATTTCTGCACAAAAACAACACCATGGTAGTTCTGCTGAAAACAGCGTTAGTCCGGGATAGTTCCATTCAAATCATGCAAATTAGAGTCCAAAACAAGGGCAAAAGAGTGAGGAAAAGTAGATACATTGGAGACGTATCAAACACGCCTTTTACTCATCTTCCACCTCAAGCAATCCACCAAGCAAGAGAAGGGTCTTACATCGCGAGGTGGCCCAAACCTGGGTAAACTCTGTGTGTCATTGTTCATCTTCCTTAGCTCAAGCCGCCGGAGAGTCGCTGTGTGGTTGCAAAGTAGAGTAGGGCAGGAGAGCGAGCGCACCCCAGAGTTCGAACCTTCTTCGGTCTATGAAGCCCCGATTCTGACACGGTCTTTGGCAATGGCGGAGGTGTCTTGGAGATGTGGGGTTTCGTTGCGCGTCTAGTGGTGGTGGAGATGATGCTCAAGGTGGATGGAGATGAGCGAGGCGACTCGAAAACTTCGGTGCTCCGGGTGCTCTAACATGACGTGGGAGCTCGGTGTGGCTACTAAGATGCAATCGGTGGCGTGCTCGTCCGGCAAAGAAACTTCGGTGAACAGATCTTGGTGGCTCAGTGCGGTGGCCAGAGGTGGCTTTGGGCGAAAATTTCTTTGGGAATCGCACGCTCAGGTGCTCTAGTATTTATAGGACATCTTCCTTGGAGGAGGGGTTGCTCCGGAGATCAAACTTTGAGAGGATAGGATACGATTGGGGTTATGTTCGTGTACTAAGAACAAATTATGTTTCTTGACCGTGATGAAGAAGGTCGCGTGGGCTGAAAGATTGGCAAGGCCAGTTGGTGGTCGCGTGGGCTGAGTTAAAACTTATTCTTATCTCCAAGTTTCCTATTCTCATTCCTTGGCTCTGGGCAATCCCTGGCAAAAAGTCCTAGCTCCTGGCAAGTGAAGCATCTTATCGGGCTCATGTCCATCCTGGGTGTTGAAGGTTCCGATGAGTGACTGGTGTGGTTTTGACCATCGCGCACTTCCCCTACAGATTTGTCATATCCAAATGAGGGTGATGAAGTAGGAGACTTCTTCTGAGCTCCAGAGTTGTACTTGTCATGTCTGTGCTTCCTTTTCCGATTCTCCATTTTTTGATGCATGCTTTCGAGAATAATAGCCTTATCAACCAACTCTTGATAGTTATTAAAAGTAGCCACGATCAGCTGAACTCCCAGTTCATCATTCGGACCCTCCATAAACTTCTCCTGTTTAGCTGCGTCTGTGGTCGTATCTCCTGGGGCAAAATGAGCCAACTTATTGAACTCATCCACATACTCTGCCACACAACGACCTACCTGGCGTAAGTTATGGAACCCCTTCTTCTTAAGACTCATCGGTCCAGCTGAAACATGTGTAGTGCAAAATGCCTGCTGGAACTGATCCCAAGTCATTGTGTCATGGGTTGCGTGCCCGTGTAATTCTCCCACCATGAAGCTACTGGTCCATCCAATTGTTGCAAGGCAAATCTCACCTTCTCTGCATCAGTGCATCCTTCCGTGGTCAGCTCCCTTCATATTTTATGAAGCGAGTCATCTACGACGATCGGCTGCGTGCTGCTTGAGAACACTGGTGGGTTCAGCCTTAGAAAACGGGTCAGGCTATCAACTTGGGGTGGCAACGGTGGGTTGTTATTGTTCTAGTTCTGATTCCTGTTCTGCATGAGAAGTTGCAAAATCTTTTTTTGGGTCCGAAGCAACTACTCTAAGCCAGGTGGAATGTTGTTCCCTGAACCCTCGGTCGAAGGTGCACATCTTGGTGGCATCTGATGGGTTTAGCAAAGATGATATTTGGAGAGAAAGTGCCTAAGGTAATAACACTACCCATATGCGAAAATAATGACAAACAAAATTCCAAATAACACCATTCAATCTCACACAATGTTCACACAATCAAGCCTAAGATAACTATGACACAGAGTCTCACAAATGAACTAATTACAAAATTTACCCGAAAGAAAGTCTAATATCTAAAAGAGTGGTCTGCCAAAAATTCTCATCGGAAGAAGACTCTATCATAATAATATCAGACTCATCTTCGTCATCGTCTTCATCGTCCTTGTTGATGAAGCATCCATTCTAATCGTCCTTGTGAATGTTCTCTCCTTGGTCCAGCTTCTCTTCGGCTTCTTCAAGTCCTCAAAATGGTTAAGTGGTGAGGCTGCAGCAGCTCTAAGCATTTATTTGAGTGGCTAACTTATGAGTACAAGAATAAGAAGAGTGATCTACGCATAACAGACGTGAACTAGTAGTGAGCAAGAAGTGATCCATAACACCTACTTATGAGTCAAACATAACCCCACCGTGTCCTCTTTCTAAACTCCCTCGAAAAGTGATGGTCACAGTTACACACACAGTTGGCGTATTTTAATTGGGTTTACTTCAAGTTTTCTATTACTAGGTATTTTAAAATTTCCAAGTTTCCACATAACCGCGGGCACGGCTCTCAGAAAGATTTGACCCTGCAGGGGTGCTCCAACTCATCCATCACAAACTAGCCACAAGCTATGGTGGAAAACCTGAACCTTGAAAGCACATATGCTCCCTTGGAGGTTTTGATAATTCATGACAACATACATTGTCTCTTGGACTAATAGTTTTACCTAGTTTATTTCAGATAAAGTCCACAGAGAGAATTGACTGGAATGTGTGGAGAATGCCCAAGGAAAGAAGATGAAGAAGAAGGAATAGGATTGACAAGTCATCAAGCTTCAAGACTCTACATTTTGCATTTTGTGAGAAATCACTTTTGAGTCCATACGAAGGCCAATACTATTAAAAGGGGATGAGGTATCCATGACGATCTACTTGCTCAAGTGCTTAGAGCTAGCCACCAAAAATACCCATGAATTTCTCCCACAAAATACTCTGTCTAAACCCTACCACTAAAATTTCATGCCACTAATATTTCCAAATCGACCCTACCGAGTTTCGCCCTAAACAGATCCTAAGCCAAACTATAAAGGCCTCAGGGACACCAACTCTCATTCGGTGAAACAAAAATTAGTGACCAACTTTTGGGTATCCTATTTCTAAGAATTGGAATTTTAGAGTTTTAGAAATCAGTCTCACTTAGTTTTGGCAACTGCCTAGGTTAGCCAAATCAGACCCACCGAGATTTATATATCGGTCTCACCGAAATGCCAAAAGTTGCCACATTTTTCGCTAGTCGGTGCAACCGAGTTTTTGCTTCGGTTTCACCGAGTTGGGCAATAATGTTGCAATGGTTGGTTTTTGGAGATGCCTATATATACCCCTCCACCTGCTCTCACTCATAGAGGAAGCACTCAGAACAAAGCAACACTTGCCCTATCCACTTTCCGAGAGAGAACCACCTACTCATGTGTTGAGATCAAGATCTTCCCCTCCAACCATATGAATCTTGATTTCTAGCCTCCCCAAGTTGCTTTCCACCCAATCAACCTCTTCTACCAAGCCAAATTTGTGAGAGAGTGATTGTGTGTTGAGGAGACTATCTTTTGTAGCACAGGAGCAAGGAGTTCATAATTCTTATCATATACATTACCTTTTGGAGAGTGGTGTCTCCTAGATTGGTTAGGTCTCGCTTGGGAGCCTCCGTCTTCGTGTGTGGAGTTGAACCAAGAAGTTTGTACAGGCAAGGAGATCGCCTACTTCGTGAAGATCTACCCCGAGTGAGGCTAGTCCTTTGTGGACGTAAGCCGTGATGGAATAGACGAGGTTGGTACTTTGTGGACCCTCTAGACGTCCCTTCTCCATCCCACAATTGGTATCAGAACTTTGGTTTTATCACCATTGGAGGAAGATGGATGTGTCTAGTTTGTGGAGTCTTAGTTGTAGAGTGCCTATTCTCGATGAGGAGTACTATAGTCAATGGAAACATGAGATTCTTGATCTATTCAATGAAGTCTATTTGAGCAAGTATGTTAAGAGCCCTCATGTGCCTCCCATTGATCCCTTGCATCCCTCACACGAAGAAGAAATTGACATGCTTTGTGATCTTAGAACTGTTAATCTTATCATTAGAGGATTGCCAAGAATTGTATTTGATCAAATGAGAAACTTTGAGTGTGCTTATACTTTGTGGAAAGATTTAGAGAAAAGATATCCAAACTACTCTTTGAAAAACCTTGATGTCATTCTCCATAAAACTAGTGCATTTCACAAGATGAAACCTAGTGATCCTAATTTTGAAGACTATCTCTTCGAGCTTCAACACCTCATGTGTGCTAAAGGAGATGTCATAACTATCAACAACATAATTTTTGCAGCCATCCGCATTCATAATCTTGAACATTGTCATGGTCATAATTCTAACGAATCTCTTGATTCTTATGACGAGGATACTCTATTTGATGATGACAATGTGGAACATGGCTACTATGATGAAGATGAGTTGTTTTACATTGAATATGAGAAGACTATTTAGAATCTAAGTCTCATGGCGAACTTCAAAGACAACATGTCCGGAGGAAAAGAGTGGATTATCGATAGTGGATGCACCGATCACATGACCGGAGATAGAGACATGTTTCAAGAGATCACACCAAACCATGGACCATGAAGGTATGTGACTTTCGGATACAACTCCAAGGGTAAGGTACTCGTTCTTGGCAAGGTGGCCATATCACATGATAGCTCCATTCAAAATGGCATGCTTGTTGAATCCCTTGGCTACAATCTTCTTTCCGTATATAGACTAGCTGACTTTGGTTTAATTGTGATATTTACTAAAGTTGATTTCCAAGTGTTTCGTCAAGATAACCATAGCATGGTATTTACCGGTTTCCATAGAGGTGATCTATACATTGTTGATTTCACTACGAGATCAAAACCTCATACAGGTTCGCATTGGCATAGAAGGCTAGGACATGTTGGTATGCGTAATCTAGACAAGCTCATCAAAGGTGATCATATACTTGGTGTTAAAGATGTTAACTTTGACAAAGATAGACTTTGTAGTGCTTGTCAAGCAGAAAAACAAGTGCGTGGATGTCATCTCGTAAAGAACATCATGACTACTAGGAGACCACTCAAGTTGCTTCATATGGTTCTTTTTGGTCCCAATGCTTACAAGAGCATCGGTGGAAATCCCTTTGGTCTAGTTATAGTTGATGATTTTTCCAGATTTCTATGGGTTTTCTTCCTAGATGAAAAGTCATAGGTGCAGAAGATTTTCAAGAACATCGCTCGCAAGGCCCAAAATCAATTTGAAGTGAAGATCAAGAAAGTTCAGAGCAACAACAGATCGGAGTTCAACAACACCAATGTGGATACCTTTCTTGACAAAGAAGGGATTTCACATGACTTCTCGGCTACGTACACACCTCAACAAAATGGAGTCGTTGAGAGGAAGAACCGCACTCTTATAGAGATGGCTAGAATGATGCTCGACGAATACAAGACGCCAAGGAATTTTTGGGCGGAAGCCGTGGAAACAACTTGTCATGCTACGAACCGACTCTACCTACACAAGCTTCTCGGTAAAATGGCATACGAGCTGCTCACCGGTAACAAACCCCAAGTTGAATACTTTCGGGTATTCAGCTCAAAGTGTTACATTCTTGATAAGCATCGTCGTTCTAAATTTTCTCCTAAATCTCATGAAGGTTCCCTACTCGGTTATGGATCAAACTCCCACACTTACCATGTCTACAACAGCTTCACTCAAAAAGTTGAAGAGACGGTAGATGTGAAGTTTGATGAATCTAATGGTTCGCAAGTCGAACAATTACCAAATGATGTAGGAGATAAGGAACCTTCGGAAGCCATTCATGATTTGTCCATCTGCAAGATTCATGCCATGGAGGTCAAGGAAAGCACTTCATCAACACAAGTGCAAGATCCGACCTCGCGCCAAGGTGAACCACAAAACGACATGGAACCATCCACAAGAAGTACACGATAAGATGAAGAGGAGGAAGAAGTACATCGTGATGATCCTCCTCAACCTCCTTCACCACCACTTCAAGGAAATGACACCTTCAACAACACTAAAGAAGAAGATGATGATGATGAGGCAGCTCCACCATCCAACAAGCAAAAGCTACCACGAGTTCGAGCAAGAGTGAACAAGAATCATCCCTTAGGGCAAATATTCGGCGTCATACAAACCAGGAGAATCACTCGCTCTAAAACTCGTTTAGCTAACTTTTGTGAGCATTACTCATTCATCTCTAGCATTGAGCCTAAGGTGGAATAAGCACTTGAAGACAAGGATTGGGTGAATGCCATGCATGAAGAGCTACACAACTTCAAGAGGAATGAACTGTGGACACTAGTGGAGAATCCCAAGGACGAGCAAAACATCATAGGAACAAAATGCGTGTTTCGGAACAAGCAAGATGAAGATGGTGAAATGGTATGCCACAAGGCACGTCTCATAGCTCAAGGTTACACTCAAGTCAAAGGTATGGACTACGGTGAGACTTAAGCACCCTTTGCTAGACTTGAAACCATTCGTATACTTCTCGCTTATGCAAATCACCATGATATTGTTCTTCACCAAATGGATATCAAAAGCGCTTTTCTAAATGGTGAAATTGAGGAGGAATTTTATGTTAAACAACCTCCCGGTTTTGTGACCCTAAGAAACCTAATCATGTTTATAAACTTCGTAAAGCTCTATATGGTCTTAAACAAGCCCCACGAGCTTGGTACAAATGCTTAACGAAGTTCCTTATTGTAAAGGGTTTTGAAATTTGTAAAATTGACACAACCTTCTTCACAAAAAGAATTAAAGGTGAATTATTTGTGTGCCAAATTTATGTGGATGATATTATCTTTGGATCTACTAACCCACATTTTAGTGAGAAATTTGGAGCCCAGGGCAGGCCTTCCCAACCCGGTCGCCGCTGCCCACCGTAGCCACCAGGAGCGGGATCTCCTCCCTGTCGGAATCGGGGCTCCGTGGACCCAAGAAGGTTCGAACTCTGGGGCGTGTGCGAAGATCTCAACCAGCTCTAGCCTCAAGCTTGCCACCCCACGGCCAAGCCTCGTCAAATACGTGCGAGCGGGCAAGAAGATGGACACACATATTTACCCAGGTTTAGGCCACTTTGCGGTGTAAAACCCTACTCCTGCTTTTGGTGGATTGGCCTCGCGAGGAGGTTTGGGGATGAACTAGTATAGTGGTTGAGAGACCTCGCGAGGGCTCAGAGGTGAGGATTCATCGATCCCATCTACGGTGGATGTTGGTCCCTATTTATAGTGCCTTGGTCCTCTTCCCTTATTACACAGGCGGGAAGGGATCCCACAACGGCCAATTTTGAAAGGGGACAAGAGGTACATCTTATCCTGACGGAAAGTGGTCTTTGCCTGCAAAGCTTTCGGGCGTGACGCAGAGGTGGGCTTGGCGATGACATCCGTCCTGCCGAGCTTGTGGTCCTGGTCTTGTTGCACTGGAATGGAAACCTTTGGGGGATCCCTTGGGAACCCGCGTACGTCCTTGCTTCAATAGCATAGAAGAGGAAACTGTCCCCTCTGCACCCGCTGGCGCCCGCCTGGCCTTGGTCGTCATGGCTCACGTCATCGCAGCCTCCTGAGGCCGGGTACCTGCATAGAAATCTCTGCTCCTTGAGAGGCAGTCTGGGGAGGCCACTCCTCTGGAGGTCTTAGCGTTGTTTGCCTCGCAAGGCTGGGGCCCCGCAAGGGTCTTGTCTTGGGGCCTTTGCTGCCAGGCCGTACTAGGCCGTCGAGGTGGGCCACGCGCTGGGCCGCAGGCAGGCAGATCTGGGTACCCCCGATCCCAGAACGCTGACAGTAGCCCCCGGGCCCAAGGCGCGCTCGGGTTGGCTTCGGGGCGAAGCCAAGGAAGGAAGGCCGAAGCGTCATGGGCCCTCATCGCCTGCGGGCCAAGCTCGACGCGTGGCACACGACGGGACGTGGACGCCTGCACTCCCCCACGTCGCCTCGGCAACTGCCCTGACTGACAAAGGCTGGCGCATGCCGCGGGGCCATCATTGCCCAGAATTCGAAGGGACGCCGGTTGGCCTCCAATCAACTATAACTTGGCGAGGGAGACAAAGCCCCTAGCCCGTCTTCATCTTCTTGCCTCCTCACTCCAAGCCGCCGCTTCCATGGCCATGGCGCCAGTGAGGAGATTCACTGCCGCCGAGAAAGCGAAGGCCCGCCTGGAGGGACCGGACTCGCCGCCGCCCAAGAGGGGCCGCGGCCGTCCCCGTAAGTACACCGCGACACCGGCTGTGGTCCCCCGAAGGCACGAGCGCACTCCCGTGAAGGCCAGCGCTACCTCCGGCAGCCATAGGAAGGATCCCTCCCACGCAGGCGGCTGCAATAGCCATGGCGCCCATGGCCAAGGGGGGAAGCTTGTGGCGGGCGCCCGGCCACCCCGCCCGCGATCCCACTCGGCCGACGCGGCCCTGGAGTTTGTGGTGTGGGCGTAGAGACCGGCAATCACCTGGCTCCAGATACCGCGCTTCTTCACGGAGGCGCTGCCGGCAGGAGGGCCTGCTGGCCTATGGCTGCAGGCTGATGGCTGCAGCAGCGAGGCCTCGTGGGTGGAGGTCGAGGTCACTCCCGCGGGCTATGTTTTCCTGAACCGCAGGTGGCAGACTTTCGCCCACGCTCGCGGCCTGCAGGGGAGGCGTACCCTCCACTTCAAGCATGACGGGGCGGCAACGGTCTTTGTCAAGATCTTCGGGGAGGACGGCAGGCGCTTGGGGTGATTCCCGGAGGGCGACGGTGGTGACAGCGACCACCTCTCCGCCGACGACAGCCATCGCGGCGGCGGCGCGCTCGGCGGTGAACTTGCCCTTGGCAATGGCCGCAGCGCCTCCAGCAGCAGCGACGCCTCCTCCGGGGGTAGCTCGAGCGACAGCGACTACGACGAGCCGCCATGTCGGCACGCCCGGACCAAGGAGGACGGCGAGCCGCCGCGGCACCGTGCCCCCGTCAAGGAGGAGGACTCCGACTGAGCGCGGGCGGCGCCGGAACCAAGTCTCAGGAGTGGCGGTCCTCGGGAGGCCGCCTTTTGTTTTTTACCTCCTGCATTAAGAACAATGGAGGGGCACGCGGGGCGTGTAATGAACTATGGCGCTTGCGCCTTTATGTTAGCGTTTTTCGTCTCATACTCTAGTATTTAAATTGCTACTAATTGAAAGTTCCTGCCCGTCGCGATTAGGATAACTTAGCTTGGTGTACTCGTGGTGGGTTCCTGCGTCGTGAGGTGCAGCTGGGGCACCGGGGCAGCTTAGAGATCTTGCCAGGGGGGCTTCTTCCTTGCGGACCAGACGGCTTCGGAGCCTCGAGAGGTGCCCGCTGCTCGCGAGGCTCCTGGGGGGTTTGCGAGGAGTCAGGGCCTCCGGAGGTGCCTCCTCAAGGCACCGCATCCCGCGAAGGCGCCGAAACACGCTTTACATAGGGTTCCTCGATAATGAGCCAAACCGTGGCTGCTCTTTTCTTGGTCGTCCTTCTCTCGGCGACCATTTTTGGTTGGAGCCCCCGAGCGAGGGTCGATCGTCGCTGGTATACCGGGTCGCGATGCCCGGCAAGGCCAGGAGATGAGTGCTCCTAAGGCCGGGGGCCTGATGCAACATGCGCCTACTGGCTCGCTCGAGAGCGTCGCGCGAGGATCAGGATGCCAAAGTTTTGGCGAGGTGCACACCGTGTCCAGCCCCCGCTCGCGGGGCAAGAGAGAGAGAGAAAACTGGCAGGTGTCAAACCTCTTAATAGCGAGACATCAAAATGGGAAACGCTACAAGGAGAAAAATTCTCACCCCTTTTTCGAACAAAGACGCAAAAACTTCAAGTTTCATTCCAAAAAGTGGCAAATTTGGTTACAAAAGAGAGCAAAGAACAGCCGCTTCCGGAACCTAATCTATTCTTCCCACCAGCGCAGAGCATGGGGCCTCCACTAGGCGTGGGCATAGTCGTTGTAAGACCGTGTCGTCCACCAGCGCGGAGCATGGGGCTTCCACTTGGGCGTGGGTGGGAGCCCCTCCGCGGCCTCGTACGACACTCCTCGGGGGGCCCCGGGCGTGTACAACCCACTCATTATTACAAGAGAGTGTCACGGGTAGAACTTGCGGAGATGCTGGATGTTCCAGGCATTCTGGATGGGGACCCCGTCCTGCGTCTCCAGGAGTACGGCGCCAGGCCTGGAGACGCGGGCGACCCTGAACGGGCCCTCCCACATGGGCGAGATCTTGTGCAAGCCCTCCCTGGAGAGGACCCGCCTCAGGACGAGATCACCAACTTCGAGGGTCCTGGAGCGGATGATGCGGCAGTGGTAGCGCCGCAGCGCCTACTAGTACCTCGCTGCGCGGAGCAAGGCTTGGCGGTGGGCCTCCTCCCTGACCACGAGATCTGTTCCCCGCGAGGCATCCAGACGCTCCTCGTCGAATGCCAAGACTCATGGGGAGCGATGCTTGACCTCGTGCGGGAGGACCGCCTCAGCCTCGTAGACGAGGAAGAACGGGGTCTCGCCGATGGGCTTAGTCGCGGTGGTGCAGATGGACTGAAGCTCACCGAACCAACCCCTGCGGCAGGCCTCAAGCTTCTTCTTGAAGCTCCGCATCTTGAGGCCCCTCAGGACCTCTGCATTGGCATGCTCAGCCTGGCCGTTGCTCCGTGGGTGCGCCACCGAAGCGTAGCATATCTGCGTTCCAAGGTTAGCACAATGTGTCCTAAAGAGGTTGCTTGTGAACTGTGAGCCATTGTCGGTAATAATACGGTTGGGGTCACCAAAGCGGCTCACGAGACCCTTGATGAACTTGACGGTCGTGCCGGAGGAGATGGTGCGCACGGGCTCCACCTCCGCCCACTTGGTGAACTTGTCGTCGACGACGTAGAGGTAGCGGTAACCGCCGGCTGCCCGAGGGAAAGGCCCCAGTATATCCAGCCCCCAGACCACGAAAGGCCAGGAGAGCGGGATGGTCTGGAGACCCTGCGCAGGCTGATGAATCTGCTTGGCATGAAATTGGCAGGCCTCGTAGGATCGGACTAGCTCGGTGGCGTCGTGGAGCGCCGTGGGCCAGTAGAAGCCGCTACGGAACACCTTCCCCACGAGGGTGCGAGACGAGGAGTGGTGCCTGCAGTCGCCGCCGTGGATGTCGGCCAACAGCCCGCGCGCCTGCTCCTCGGATATGCACCGCAGCGAGACGTCGTTGGGGCGCCTGCGGTACAGCTCGCCATCCTACAAACAATAAGCAGTGGCCTAGCGAACCACATGCTCCGTGTCCTCCTCCTTCTCCGGCAAGGCGCCGCGGAGCAGGTACGCCTTGAACTCCTCGGGCTCCTGAGGTTGGACCACAGGCCAGGGCGCCTGAGGGCGGGGCCGGTGGCAGCTCTTCCTGAAGCAACGATGGGCCTGCGGCCGGGGGTGCCACCGATGGCTTGAAGAGCCTCTCCTCAAAGACACTAGGCTCCTGAGGCTCGTGACACGACGCCTCTTGGCGATGTCATCTGCTTCCTTGTTCGCGCCGCGCGGGACGTGCTACAATTCCAAGCCCAGGAAACGCTTTTCAATTTTACGTACCTCTTCCAAGTATGCCTCTATGTGCTCGTCCTTCGTATTGTACTTCTTGTTGGAAAAGTTGACGGGGAGCTGGGAGTCGCCCTTGATGGCGAGGCGCTTGACCCCCAGGGCGGCAACGGCCCTGAGACCAGCGATCAAGCCCTTGTATTCCGCGATGTTGTTGGAGACTTTCTCCCCATGTTTGAAGCAAAGCTCCATGGTGTAGAAAAGCTTGTCCTTGGTTGGGGAGATGAGTACAACTCCAGCCCCCGCGCCCACCGTGCGAAGGCTCCGTCGAAGTGCATGACACAGCCGTCGGGCGCCTCATCGCCAGGCGCGAGGGACTAGCCCTCATCCAGCCCCAGGACAGGAGCGCCCGTCCAATCCACCACGAAGTCAGCGAGGGTTGCACCCTTGATGACCCTGGTTGTGCTGAACTCCAGCTGGAAGGCCTGCAGCTCGATGTTCCACTCTGCAACCCTTCCAGCAACGTTGGGGCAGCGCAACACCTTCTCCAGGGGGTATGAAGAGACGACCTTGATGGGGTGGCCCTGGAAGTAATGGCGCAACTTCCTTGAGGCGACGAGGAGTGCGAGCAGGAGCTTCTGCTGCATAGGGTAGCGTGCGCGCGCGTCCCGCAGCACGGTGCTGACGAAGTACACCGGGTGCTCGATGAGGGGCGAGGTGTTGGCGCCGTCCTGCTCCGCATGGAGCGCAAGGGACTCCGGTGCCCCTTGGGTTGATGAAGTGACGAGGGCCTCGGGAGTGCTATCCTGAGGCGGCGAACGTTGTGCGGCCCCTCGTGGGCCGCCTTACTTCGGGCCTGTGCCGGCGCGCTCCTCTCGGACCGCTATGAGTGCTGCACTGGCTGAGTGGGGGGTGGCCGCCAAGTAGAGCATCAGCGGCTCGCGAGGACGAGGCGCCACCATAACAGGTGGGCTCGTGAGGTACCGCTTGAGTTCCTCGAAAGCTGCCTCCACTTTAGGGTCCACTCGAAGGGGCCATTCCTCTTCATGATCTTGAAGAAGGGGAGGGTGCGCTCGTCAAGCTTGGAGATGAAGCGTCCCAAAGAGATCATGCAGCCTGCCAGTTTCTGCATTTCCTTGAGGGTCTGAGACGGGCACATTTTCCCAATTGCCTTGATCTTCTCTGGGTTTGCCTCGATCCCACGGTGCGACACCAAGAAGCCGAGTAGCTTGCCGGACGGGACCCCGAAAACGCACTTTTCCGGGTTAAGCCTCAGGTTCACTCGACGCAGGCTGGCGAACATCTCCTCCAGGTCGTCGATCAGGGTCCTTGCCTCTCGTGACTTGACCATGATGTCGTCGATGTACGCCTCTGCATTTCTCCCGAGCTGCTGCCCTAGGGCGATGCGCATCAGCCACTGAAAGGTCGCGCCAGCGTTCCGCAGCCCGAAGGGCATGGAAGTGTAGCAATACATGCCACACGGGGAGAGGAAGGCCGTCTTTTCGACGTCCTCCACTGCCATCTTGATTTGGTGGTAACCAGAGAAAGCATCCAGAAAGCTTAGCAGATCGCAATCGGTGGTGGAGTCTACGATCTGGTCGATGCGCGGGAGCGGGAAGGGGTCCTGAGGACAAGCCTTGTTGGCACTCGTGAAGTCGACGCACATGCGCTCCTTCCCACCCTTCTTGGGGACAATCACTGGGTTGGCCAGCCAATCCGGGTGCCGCACTTCCCGAATAACACCGGCTTCCTGCAGCTTCCTGACCTCTTGGACGATGAACGCTTGCTTCTCTTGTGCTTGTCGTCTTGCCTTTTGCTTCACTGGGCGCGCACTGGGGCACACCATTAAGTGGTGCTCGATCACCTCTCTCAGGACGCCCACCAGGCCAGACGCCTCCCATGCAAACACGTCCTTGTTCGCACGGAGGAAGTCAACCAACGCCTTCTCCTGCTCCGGGGGAAGGCCAGCGCCAATGCTGAAGGTGGGGCCCGGGCTCCCGTCATCAACAAGCACCTGCTTCGTCTCAGCCCGGTCCTGAGAGAACAACTGTTTCTTCTTCGCGAGCGTGGCCTCCGGAGCCTGCGTGACGCTCTCGGCATCGGGACGCAAGGCCGCTGTGGCCTTGTAGACGAGCTTGAGGGCTCGAACCGCGTCCTTGGTGTCTCCGGCCACAGACATGATGCCGTTTCTACCAGGCATCTTGATGATGTTGTAGCCTGGGTGCATCGCCACCATGAACTTGGCGAGGGCGGGATATCCCAGGATGGCGTTGTACGGGAGGCCGATGTGGGCCACGTCGAAGTCGATCAGCTTGGTGCGGTAATTGTCGCGAGTGTCAAAAGTAACGTGGAGGCGCACCTGCCCCAAGGGGCCTGGTGGGCGCGAGCTGGTCATAGGGCACCTAGAGCATGTCGAAGGCCTCCACGGGAAGGACGTTGAGGCCGGCGCCGCCGTCGATAATGGTCTTGGTGACTGCAACATTACTGATGGTGGGCGTGCACAGCATGGGGAGCGCACCAGCAGCGACCGCCATCCTGGGATTGTCCCTGGAGTCGAAGGTGATGTCGGTCTCCGGCCTCGCCCTGCTCCGCGGGACCTCGGGCCACGGCTGAGCTGCGCCCGCCTGGCGGAGAAGCTGCTTGACAAGGCGACCGGACGCGGGCGCCTGCGACCCGCCGAGGATACAAGCGACCGCGGGCACGGCCGGGCAACCCGCGGCGTTCCCACAGGCCACGGGCTGCCAAGCCTAGGGAGCGGCACCTACCATGGAGATGACAAGGCGAGGGCGGAGCGCGGCTGATGAAGAAGGAACTTCGGCACGCCCCTACCTGGCGCGCCAAATGTCAGAATCGGGGCTCCGCGGACCCAAGAAGGTTCGAACTCTGGGGCGTGTGTGAAGATCTCAACCAGCTCTAGCCTCAAGCTTGCCACCCCGCGCCCAAGCCTCGTCGAATACGTGCGAGCGGGCAAGAAGATGGACACGGAGATTTACCCAGGTTCGGGCCACCTTGCGGTGTTAAACCCTACTCCTGCTTTTGGTGGATTGGCCTCGCGAGGAGGTTTGGGGATGAACTAGTACAGTGGTTGAGCGACCTCGCGAGGGCTCAGAGGTGAGGATTCATCGATTCCTTCTACGGTGGATGCTGGTCCCTATTTATAGAGGCATTGGTCCTCTTCCCTTATCGCACAGGCGGGAAGGGGTCCCACAACGGCCAATTTTGAAAGGGGACAAGAGGTACATCTTATCCTGGCGGAAAGTGGTCTTCGCCTGCAAAGCTTCCGGGCGTGATGCAGAGGTGGGTTCGGCGATGACATCCGTCCTGCCGAGCTCGTGGTCCTGGTCTTGTTGTACTGGAATGGATACCTTTGGGGGATCCCGTGGGAACCCACGTACGTCCTTGCCTCCTTAGCACAGAAGAGGAAACTGTCCCCTCTACGCCCGCTGGCGCCCGCCTGGCCTTGGTCGTCATGGCTCACGTCATCGCAGCCTCCTGAGGCCGGGTACCTGCATAGAAATCTCCGCTCCTCGAGATGCAGCCTGGGGAGGCCACTCCTCTGGAGGTCTTAGCGTTGTTCGCGTCGCGAGGCTAGGACCCCCGCGAGGATCTTGTCTCCGGGAGTTTACTGCCAGGCCGTACTAGGCCATCGAGGTGGGCCACGCGCTGGGCCGCAGGCAAGCAGATCAGGGTACCCCCGATCCCAGAACGCTGACACTCCTCGATCTGATCTGGATCGAGAGAGCCCGTGCTCCTCCCGTCCGCCCGAGCTCCACCGCATCGCCGGAGCGCTCCGCCACGCTGAAGCCACCGCCGAACGCTGGTGACCCCGCACCGCCCCTACCTCTTCTCGCATCCCTTTCCCATTTCTCTCTCATGGTCTCTCTCTCTTGACCAGCAGGGGTCGACCCGTGCCATGGAAGCTGTCGAGCTTGCAGCCGGCGGGAATGGGTGCCAGCGGCTTGTATCCGGCGAGATCCGTCGCCGCCCGAACAATCCCCGCCTTCACCGCTCGGATTTGGCCATACCTCGCCTTGCCGCTGCCTTCTCGCACTGCCTCCCTGCAGCGAGCGAGAGGAGGACGACACCGTTTGAGCTCCTCTCCCGCTCGTGCCCTCGTGGGCTGGCGCCAGCCCAGGCCCAGCCGGGCCCAGCTCCCCTCTGGATCGCGCCAGGCCTGCCTCACCTTCTGGCCCGTTGGCCCATGGTGAGCTGCCCAGCCCCGCTATCTCTTGGCCGTGCATTTTTTCGCTATCTGACGCTATGTCTATATAAAAATAACTAAGTTTTGCGTAATTATTTGTGCCACATTTTGTAGAGTAACATATAAATGATATATATGATTTTGGGGTAGAAACATCCAAGGAATTTACCTATGGTATTAGTTTTGTCATTGGAGCAATTTTGTGTGCATGTTATTTTGCTGTGATGCCCTTTTGTTTATTTTGTGTGAATTATTCCATGCATCGTATGAATTTTTGTTGAACATGAGATGTGCCCTTTGTGATGTGTACTATCCCCTAGTATTTTTATATGCCATACAAATCCATGTTTAAGGGTCTTTTCCTTCATGTTTACATGGCATAAAAAAGTTGCTGTTTTGACGGTCCAAAATAATTCTAAGTCTAAAAATTGTTATATTTTGTTCCCATGTTGCCATGTGATTTGCCGTTGATCTAGGGATCTTTTGTTGTTGCCCTAATGGAGTGTCTTGTAAAGCATGTTATTATATATAATGATGTGCTATTAGTTTTCATGTATATGTTTTGCATCCTAATTAATTCTGCTGTCAAACATGCCTACCTGATAAAAACTGTTGTTCATGTTTACTCTAATTTTCACCAAGTCTGAGAATCTGGTTATTTCAGAATGCCTTGTTATATTGATACTAGCCATGATTAATTAGACCTTGCCATTATGGAATGAATTGAAGTGCATCATGCCCACTACCATCCCGTAGAATTTAATGCCATTATAACTCCTGTAGCATATAGTTTTCTTGTTGTCACTATGCCTTCAGGTTAACACTATTTTTGAAAAACTATTATTTTCACTAAGTCATAATTGTTGTTCCAATAGCCATCTTGTTAGCTCATTTGCTATTGATCCATGCTTCTACTCAATTTGCTCCTGTGAGACGAATTGTTGTGCATCATGTAAAATACTGGCCCATGTTCTTTTTGTGCATTTTAGGTTCTTGTAGCTTGTTGTTTTGATGATTGCAAAATGCCATGTTGCTGATTTGGACAGATTTCATCAAAAACTTGTGTTGGTTGTTACTATTGAACCGTTGCTCCGTTTTGAACATGTTGTACATGAAACTTGCTTAGAATTTCATGTAGTTTCATATTATCATGTTGCATCCATGTTTTAAAATCTTTGTGGCTGTCGTTTGCATGTGTTTTGCATTCATCACATATTCATCTTATGTTTGTCATATCCTTTAGGCCGTAGCTCCGTTTTAAACAATCTATATATGTAAATCGCCTAGAATGACGTGTAGAATCACATGGTATATTTTGTTTTCCTGTTTAAAAAATATATAATATGGTTAGTTCAGATCTGGACCAAATTCATATTTTTCATATGGGGTCATTTCGGAAATGCCATATGTTGTTTCCGGCCTCATTTAAAATGCCTAGATAGTTTAGTTTAATCATACTTCACCTTTTGCCATGATAAACAACATTTAAACTTGCCATGTAAATAAACAAGAGTGAACTAAATGATTCAAACGTGGAGTTTCATCAATATGCACATCGTTGCATATTGAACTTCACTTAATGTGTAGTAGTTGATTGTTGTGCCTGTCATGCCTTGCATACTTATACTTGACATGCATCATTATTGTTTGTGCATCATGTCATGAATAATGTTGTGGTGTTTACCGTGTCATTTGTTTGTTTCCGGATTGCTTCTTCTCGAAAGAGTTCCGAAAGCGTTTCGGAGTGTGAGGATCCGTTCGACTACGTCACGTTCGTCTACTTCATGAATTCGTTCTTCTTCCAAGCGGGGTCTTAGGTAAGATGATCATTTCCATGGATACCACTACTATCATTTATATGCTAGTTGTCTCGCTTCTATCGTTATGTCTCATTACCTACCACTTGTATGTCAAGCCTCCCAACATTGACATGAAAAGCCTCTCACCCCTCCACATCCCAGCAAACCATTGTTTGGCTATGTTACCGCTTGCTCAACCCTTCTTATAGCGTTGCTAGTTGCAGGTGCAGGTTGTTTCCATGTGACAACATGGATATCGTGAGATATCACAATATTATTGCTATTTAATTTAATGCACATATATACTTGGTAAAAGGTGGAAGGCCTGGACTTTCGCTCGGTGTTTTGTTCCACCTTTGCCACCCTAGTTACTTGTGTACCAGTGTTAGGTTCCATATTGAGCGCTCCTAACATGATTGGGGTTGTTATGGGGACCCCCTTGATTTTCGTTTTGGGATAAAACTCTTCTGACAAGACCCAAGATTGGTACTACATTTTCCTAACTAATAAAACTTGCATAGGGACTTTCTGGACCCCGTGGATAATTAATCAAGCCCCGGGCCAGTGCTCCTCATGAGTGTTGGTCCAAACCTATCAACCGTCGGTGGCCGCCAGTAGAAACTCTGCGATTGGCCTACCGGAAGTTTGGACAATCCGGTCGTGTCCTGAGAACGAGATACGCGGCTCCTATCCGGTTCGTCGACACGTCGAGCGGTCTTGCTGGATTTGTTTTACCTTTCTCGAACGTCTTCAGCACCGGGACTTCGAGGATTCTTCGGGCTATCTCGAGGTTGAAGTTTTCCAATGGGATCCCGAGGATACTACGGGCTATCCCGTGGTTGGAGCACGAGTTAATGCTTGCTAGTTTGTGAGGTTATGATTGACTCGTAATTAAGTAGGTGTTTAGGATCACTTCTTGATCATTACTAGTTCACGTCCGATTATGCGTAGATCACCCTTCTTATTCTTGTACTCGTAAGTTAGCTACTCAGAAAAAATGCTTAGTGCTTGCTGCAACCTCACCACTTAACCATATCTTACCCATCAAGCTTTGCTAGTCTTGATACCCTTGGAAATGAGATTGTTGAGTCCCCGTGGCTCACAGATTACTACAACAATAGTTGTAGGTGCAGGTAATGCGATGCTTTGACATGAAAGTGATGCTTGTATGATTTGGAGTTCTTCTTCTTCATCGATCATAGGATGGGTTCCAGGCCGGCAGCCTGGGATAGAAAGGATGGATGTTGTTTTTTATCGTTTGATTTCGTCCATAGTCGGACCCTGCTTTTATGTATGATGATTGATATTGATGATTGTATTGAGATGATCATGATTTAGCTTGTGGCGAGTGTAAGCCAATTCCATATACTCATATCCTCTTTACATGTACTTGTAATGCTATCCATTCTTGCGAAACGACGATGCGCTTCTATCCCTATAGAGGCCCTAGAGCCAAAATAAGGATAGGACCGCATCTTGGGCGTTACAACCTACAACTGTTGTTGTAGTAATATGTGAGCCACAAGAACTCAACAATCTCATTTCCAAGGGTATCAAGACTAGCAAAGCTTAATGGGTGAGATATGGTTAAGTGGCAAGGCTGCAGCAAGCACTAAGCATTTGATATCTGGCTAACTTATGAGTATAGGAATAAGAAGAGTGATCTACGCATAAACGGACATGAACTAGTAATTATCAGGAAGTGATCATGAACACCTACTTACGAGTCAATCATAACCCCACCGTGTTCCCTTCTTGGTTCAGACCTCACAAGTAGAGACAGTCACGGTTACGCACACGGTTGGTGTATTTTAATTGAGTTTACTTCAAGTTTTCTATTACCTGGTATTATAAAATTTCCAATTTGCCACATAACCGTGGGCACGGCTCTCTAAAAGATTTAACCCTAAGGGGTGCTCCAACTCATCCATCACAAACTAGCCACTTACTACGATGGAAAATCTCGACCGCGGGATAGCCTGTAGTATCCTCGAAATTCCGGCGCACAAGACGTTCATCAAAGATAAAACAAATCCAGCAAGACCGTCCGACGTGTCGACGAAACCAATAGGATCCACGTATCTCATTCTCAGGACACCACCGGATGAGCATAGTGTGC
The DNA here is from genome assembly GCA_039707655.1 of Elymus sibiricus. Taxonomy (NCBI): domain Eukaryota; kingdom Viridiplantae; phylum Streptophyta; class Magnoliopsida; order Poales; family Poaceae; genus Elymus; species Elymus sibiricus. The sequence continues at coordinate 200,460,864 of CM077669.1, read as the reverse complement.
AGTGGCCTGATCGAAATAACACGAGTTGCCCCGGGTTAGCCTCGCACACAACTCTGTTTAGGACCAGCACCATCAGCACTGGCCCTCTCTATATTATGTTGAATTAAATCCATGAGGGGGCGACCCTCTATGCGTTAATAAGGTGATCCATATTATTATGTTGGGAAAATTTTAGTACCAATGTTGGGCCTTGCCGGAAGAGTTTTATCCGAAAACAAAAATCAAGGGGGTGCACATAACAACCCCAAGCATGTTAGGAGCGCTCAATATGGAACATAACGCCGGTACTCGAAACTAGGGCGGCAAGAGTGGAACAAAACACCAGGCAAAGGCCGAGCCTTCCACCCTTTACCAAGTGTATAGATGCATTAATTAAATATACAAGGTAGTGTGATATCCCAAGATATCCATGTGCCAACATGGAACAAACTACACCTGCAACTAGCAACGCTATAAGAAGGGTTGAGCAAACAGTAACATAGTCAAACAATGGTTTGCTGGGATGTGGAGAGTTAGAGGCTTATGATGGTACTTTGGGAGGCTTGACAAACAAGTGGTGGGCAGCAAGACATAGTGTTAGAAATGAGACACCTAGCATACCAATGATAGTAGTGGTATCCAGGGAAATGATCATCTTGCTTGAGATCCCGCTTGGAAGAAGAACGAATCCGTGAAGAAGACGAACCAACGTAGTCGAACAGATCCACACACTCAGAAACACTTTTGGAACTCTAGCGAGGAGAAGAAAATGCAGAAACAAACAAATGACACGATAAACACCAAAACATATTGATGACATGATGCACAAGACACATGTCAAGTCTAAATATGCAATGCAAGGAAAGCACAATAATCGACTACTACACATTAAGTGAAGTTCAATATGCAACGAGTTGCATATTGACGAAACTCCACATTTGAATTATTTAGTTCGCTTTTGTTTATTTACTTAACCATTTTAAATGTTGTTAAGCATGGAAAGAGGTGAAGCATAATTAAACAACACTATCTATGCATTTTAAATGAGGCCGAAAACAACATATATCAATTCCAGAACTTCCTCATATGCGAATTTCGAAATTGATGATGATCTGTCTAAAACATATTTTATGTTTATTAAACAGGAAAATAAAGTGTGCCATTTTATTCTACACATTATTCTAGTCAAGTTTCATATATAGTTAGTTTTAATCCGATGCACGGTTGTTTAGTTATTAGCATTTTAAAAACATGGCAATTTTCATTCAAAAACCAATTTAAATGTTGTTAACATGCATGACGATGACATATCCAAGTATTATGCAATTTTTAAGAAAATATGAACATACAATATGAGATGGAGCACATGTCACCGTGACGAAAAGAATTGGGTGCCACAACGGCGAAAACGAAAATGATGCCACCGCAAAGTTTCGATGATCCGGCAACTCGTTGAGATACCGATGCAAATATCAAGTATAGGATGCGCGGATGTGCAAGAGGTGATGGGGTGATCCCTATAACCGGGTGTCCCATATGCCGATGACATGAATATTGAGGTACCTGGAAACTAATAAAATAAAACAGATGGACAGAATGGCGTGAGAGCCTTTAGTGACATATCTATATTAACGGAGACGACAGCAGATGAAAGTTTTTTTGGATGTAAGAAACACTTTCAAAGCCCATTGTCAGAGCTGCAGATTTTTGATTCAAAAGAGCACCTCAAACTTGCGATTGATGATTTTCACATAAACATGAACCTGGAAGTGAAGTATAGCACAAGCAGTCAATCTAAACTTGTAGCAGAGTGTATTGATGACAGTTGCATGTGGAGGTTGTATGCAACACCAACAAAAATTGGTTCAGGTTGGCAAATAAGGAAATGTCCTTATTCTCACACTTGTCGTGCACCGGCTAACAGAACTGACCATTCTCAGTTATCGGCATCTATAATTGCAGATGTGATTCGTGAAGCACTAAAGGATGACCTAGAGTTGAGTATAAAGAATGTGCGGGCATTGGTCAAACAACGTTACAGGAATGTGAGACCGTCATACAATAAGTTGTGGCGAGGAAGGGAGAAGGCCATAGCACAACTTTTTGGTAGCTGGGAAGGATCATACAATCTTCTCATTCCCTTCCTCGAGGCTATTAGAGTTTAAAATCCAGGTACAAAGTACGTTCTTCTATCAAAACACATGACATTAGTAAGGCATAGAGAATTTCGATGTGTTGCTTGGGCATTTGGACCTTGCATTGCAGCGGTTCCCCACCTTCGACCTGTAATGAGTGTGGATGCGTCATTTCTATCAGGAAGATACAAGGGCCGATTGATAATGGCTTGCGGATATGATGCTAACAACAAGTTAATACCTCTTGCATTGGCCATTGTTGAGAAAGAGGACGCAACGAACTGGGGCTGGTTCATGAGATGGTTGCGGATGGAGGTAATTGGTGTTGGAAAGTTCATGTGTGTGATTTCAGATCGCCACAAAGCAATCAAATGGGTGTTTAAGCAGCCACATCTTGGTTGGAATGAAAGTGCCGGCGAGTGTGTGCATCGCTTTTGCTCTCAACATGTTGCAGAGAACCTGTACAAAGCTTTTCGTGATGATGACATTCTGAAAATTTTCAAGTGGGCAGTCAAGAAAAAGAAACCTCGCAGGTTTGAGGAGGGCATGGCATCTATTGAACATACTTGTCCTGATGCCATAACATATCTTAGAAAGGTTGGTAAGTATTTGCAGGAAGACAAAAATGAGCAAGAGAAGCCTGAGAAAGTATTTCAATGCAAGGATGGGGGTTACCAGTGGGGGATCATGACAAGCAATGGGTCCGAGTCCTTAAATAATGTGTTTAGACTTTCCCGAAGGCTACCGGTGGCAGCAATTGTGGAGGAGACATTTTCAAAGTGCCTAGAGTGGTTTGTAGAAAGAAGGCGAAGTGCTCTTAACTTGGTTGACAGAGGCAACCAGTGGTCCGAACGGGTGGACAAACTATTGGTGAAAAGGGGTGACAAGGCAGGACATATGTGTTGTTTCGTATGGTGATGAAGTTAGAGTATTTGAGGTCAAGGTTGATAATGAGAGGGTTCCATTACGCAATGGAGATCATGTTCTTTTTATTCATAAAGGGTTCAAGTACAATGTTACTCTGCAACCAAATACTGCTCCATCTTGTGACTGTCTAAAGCCGAACCTGACCGGTGTGCCATGTGCTCATTTGCTTGCTGTTTGCAAGTATAGGAATCTAAATGAAAATCAAATAGTTCATTCATATTATTCTTCTGATGTACTTGCAAACACTTGGGCTGGACAATTTCATCCTTATGGGAACCAAAATGAGTGGCCAACATATACTGGCCTGACTATTGTTCCTGATGAGAACTTAATAAATCGTGGGCGGCGTCAACACAAAAGGATTCCGATGTACATGGATGAAATGCAAGGAAGGCGAATGGGACACCAGGCCCGGCGTTCGACAACCGACACTAATCAAACAAGTATATACACTGGTTATATAGTGGTGGTTAGATGGAAACTTATTTTCACCTGATTTTAATTCGGTGTATTCACTATTTCACTTTAGGCACATCATCTAGCCAAGGACAGACCATTTCATCGAGTCGAGGACAGACCACATCGTCGAGTAGAGGAAAGAGGTCGAGTCAAGGGAAGAGCATATCATCCAATGGAAAGAGGACGTGTCAAGGGACGAGCATATCATCCAGAGAGAAGAGGTCGAGTAACAAGAAAAACACATCATGCAACAAATAATGGACGTGATTACTGATTTGCCTTCAGATGTAAACAAAATTATACTCCGAATACGAGTTTGAGATTATATTATTTTTTTGTTGTCAAACAGAAAGCAACAAAAATTAATCCGAGTGAAGAAATTCATATTCTACGTAGGACTTCCACTTCCATTCCAAAAAGGTTTTACAGTTTCCTGTACCATGTCTCAAGCTGGCACTATTTGACATACCCTGTATAGTTTACCAACCAAAAATTGTTCACTGAACAGGAATTGGAGCAACAACCTAAAACTGAAGGAGAAGTTTAGCATTTGGTGACAAGATGATGCCATAGTCATACAAGGTAGGCTGCCATATGAACTTATCAAATAACGAGTGACGAACATAATTTTGAAACTATTACAATCCATATCTGCCATAGAACAAACAAAAATCATGAATTCTTTTGTCAGCTCCACCTCCAGGTCATTGGGGATGCCCATCTAATCAACTGCTCGCTACAAACTCCTTGTTTGATGCCTACTTAGTTCAAACCGGCTCATTAGAGTTGGTTTGTTGGGTAACTTGACCTATATCTTGTGTTGTTGGTTCTGTATCTCTCATTGGTACACCAGCCTTAAGGTATGTTGTAAAACCTTTGCCGGAGTATATCCATTCATTAAACACATCAGAGTTGCTTTCTTTTGGGGGGGGCTTGGTGGGTGCGCAATATAGGAAACCTCATCATCGGATGGAATATCTTCAATCTTCAGTGGTAACCTAGCCTCAGCGAGCATGCTTTGCAGCCTAGGCTCCAAGTTCAGATCTAACAAATTTCCTACACAGGACCTCAATACAGATTTCCCTATCTTCTTGCATCCAATAGTAGTAGCACACTTGATCCCCCATGCGGCATTCTTTATCTCACGTAACCCCTACAAGTGATAAAACAAATATTTGATGACACTTTATTACTATATAATGCAAATAATACAATGAAAATGCTGCACACACTTACAATTCGAGCGAGTGGCGGACCACTAGGCATGTAGCCAGTCCATTCAATGCTATCTCGAGGATATGGAATAGGTTTATCTAGGCCACCCAAGCACTGAGAATCGAAGAATACTATGTACATACCATTTTGTTGGAACCAATGTCTGTAATCGGGTAAAGTGGCTACATCCTCTGGTAACACGCTTGCTTGAACGTGATCGTATTCTTGAACATAATTTGCATGGACTTCCTCCCAATTATGCGATTTTCCTGCAGTATGCTTAATTTTTCGCAGTCTCCGAACCTCTGCCTCGCCACGTGGAAGAGAAGGTGGAATGGTCTGTCTTAATCCAAATTGCCGCATCACCCTATCTTGATAGTGGAACTCCACAATCCAAAAAAGCATGAGCGGTACTCTAGCGAACCACCAATCAGAATCATCATGGACTTCGATAGGCATCTGCTCCAGCAGATCATCATACGGTTGCCAATCAACTACACCTTCTCGAATCAAATCAATCTGATTCCGATAATATTCAGTACCTATATATATATATATATATATATATATATATTTTTTTTTTTGATTTGCAAGTTAAGAAAATTATTTGGGATAGCACAAATGATGTGTAACAAATTTAGTCAGCAGAATACAATACCAGCATTATGAGGGACATCAAACACATGTGCCGCACACCACTTTGCTACAAAAATAGGGTTATAATCCAAATGTACTTCTTGTTCATCTTCCTCTTCTTCAAGTTCTTGTCCTTCTTTGGGCTTCTCAAAAATAACTTTAGGGCGACCAAGTGGCAAACGGGACCAAGACCATAATTGTAGCAGCAATAAAGGCCCTGAAATTTCTAGTCTCTCCTTCTCAGCACACATGCTCAATTGTCTATACAACAGAGCAAAAGCTGCTGCTCCCCAATTATACTCTGTTGGCTGTCCTAAATATTGCATAAATTGGAGATACATAGCTGTCACTCCATCTCCAGATGTATCGGTAAAGACTATAGAGCCAAGGATTTCTAGAACAATTGCTCGAGCATGCCAATTAATCTCCGTATCCATTGGATTGTCCGGCAACACATGGAAGTGTTCCCGCAGTTTACCCAAATTTAGAGAGTATTGTGAATCCCTCACAACAATATTATCATCACCTTTTTGCCTTTTCTTTTGTTTCATGTGTTGCTCATCCATAGGAATCCCAAGCAACCTCTCAACTAATTCTGACCATGGTGCATCAGCTATACCAACAAGTGGTTTACCATGGATAGGCAGCCCCCACAAACAGCTGACGTCTTGTAGCGTAATAGTCATTTCTCCTACAGGTAAGTGAAAACTATTTGTCTCGGGCCGCCAACGCTCTACCAATGCTGATATCAAGTATTTGTCGACATTGATTTTCCTCATCTTTGCAATTTGATAAAAACCCAGGTTCTCTAAAGCTGGGCTACATAGAGGATCAAATGGGATCCCAACACGGTGACACCGTACGTTCAAGCAAATGTTAGGCTGCATAAACATATACACAAATCAGTTTAAGCCAACCACTAAGTGTAACAGATCACATGCTAATTCAATAAATACTCACATTTTCCCAAGCTTTGGATATTTTATGTTGGCCGTGAGGCATCCATAATAAATCACTGAAACGCCCACTTGTATTCATTTAACTACCCTGTTACAAGATAAAAGGAAAATTTTAGCCTTCAGAGTGGAAAACTACATCAATCATTTGCATGTATTCTCCAAAATACTCCACTAGATAAACATCAGTAAATCGTATTCTCTCTTAGTAAGAGCTATGCTTATGAAACCAATGAAAAATCATTAAATCTGCAGCATCAACAATATCAATCATTTACTCTCAACTGCTTACAAGTACCAGGTTACACACTTACACGCATTAAAATTCAGGAATAGACATTAGTTTGTTTTCATGCAGTATCAATACAAATCTATTAATCAGAAGAAGGGACAAATATCATGCAATAAACAGAAGATATTTGCTAGCATCTACTTTACTGTGCTATTCAATTGGAGATAAGGAAGAACATGCAGTTTTAGGGAAAAATTCCAGAGCCTACCGTGGTGTGCTACGGCGGGTGATGATTGACGCTGCTAGCAATGCTGGGACGAGGAACGGAACAAATGTGGTGATCGCGGTGGAGAGACAAGAGAAGGGCTGTCAACTCCGTCGGCCTCGCCGCGGTGGCGCAACCTAGTTTGACCGTGAGCAGGCCGACAAGGGGATGAGGCAGAGGTGGGAGGCTACCAGCGCGAGGGGGTGACGCGGAGGCGGCCTTGAGGAGGTGGGCGAGAGATGAGGTGGAGGGTGGAGGCGGCCGTGGACAGGTGGTCGAGGGGATAAGAGGTGGAGGGCGGCGGCGGCGGCCGTCGAGAGGTGGACGAGGGGACGCTAGGGTTAAACCAAAGTCAACCGGATGATGGATTGCGGGTGGGGCCCAACCGCATTGTGGACGTGAATGGTGCTAGCGTCCAGATATGGACGTTGCTTATACTAGCGTCCGCCCATGGATGCCGTAATGCCCAGCGTCCTTACTATTTCTCAAATTTGTAACTATCCTTTCCTCGTTTCATAATTCCGTGATTATTAATTACTACCAATAAAAAATTCGGCAGCTAGGCTGATGGTGTGTTCGTGTTCAACTGAGAGGTTTGGCTCTAACTGACCCAGGCTCGCGTGCATATCTGAACAAAATGGAAAGCTAGGGAAACATCTGAAACTGAACTGTACTGAAAGCTAAAAACAAAATAAAGCGATAGGTTAACCAGTTGAGCTAGGACACATCTACGATATAAAACAGGTTCGGCGCTACATCACGCATGAACTCGAGCTGGTATGAACAAACTGAAGGGTAACGAACAGAGACATTGCTCTGTTGCCGTGACTGGGCACGCACGGCAACGTGCGCTTGAGGAACTGACCAGGGGTGGAGCCAGGATTTGAGTATCGGGGAGGGGGGGGGGGGGGGGTGGTGGTGGTGGCAAGCCAACTTGATAAAAATATCTAATGTAAAAAATAGTCCAATAAAACAAGGTGTTGCAAACTCGAAAGCGAGCGGCTTAAACACAAATTAATCTTAACAATATTTGGCGGCATTTTTTCTCTTCATAGCTGCTGAATGGCAATCACAAAATTAGTCATATTGTATAAGTTCAACATAGAAAATTTTGGCATCACAGATAGATAGAAAGTCGTATAACATAATTATTTGCATCGCGATAATTTATAGGACACATAAAATATATGAACTTTTCATAGCTTCTCCGATCACACAACAAAACAAGTAAAATCTGATGCATAATTTAAACACTGAGACAAGATCAGAATTTGGAGAGATTAGTAATGTGATGTGCTAACCTTGGCTAGGAGACTGCGTTTCCGACCCACTGTATATGGCAGAGCTGGGAGAAAGGGAGAGGAATCACGGGAGAGAAGAGCAATCACAGGCAGGCGGGCGACATGGCATGGGCCGGCGGCAGCGGCACCTAATCACACTTAGTACAAGCTAATGATGGGAGAACGCAACTTCCAGGAGACTAGGGCGGAGGCAAATTGTCTAATCTGGCCGTGTACATGGGCTTTTACATGGGCCTTTTCTTTTTCTAATGTTGAGATAGGGGGGCCGAGTATGTGTTTAGCTTACCCTCAAAAAAAATGAGTATGTGTTTAGCCTGGATTGAATCACTCGCGAGTATGTGTTCAGCCACTGGAACTGATGATGCGCCTGAGCTTAGCGGGGAGTACTCACGCTCGTGTGTGTGAATGGTGGCCCTAACCAATAGTCCATACAAGTGCTAGTGATGGAACTGCATATCGACGCGAATTGAAATCTACTTGAAAGAAAGAAAGGAAAAGGCACAACTTGCGGTACTCACGACGGGGCACAACAGAGGCAGTCGGGCCTCGTTTGGGCGTGGCACAACGCGTACGAGAGGAGTAGCAGGTGATACAGGGTCGCGCAAGCGGCAGCCTATGTGTGGCGCGGGATTGATATAGGAGGAGGCGAAGTGCGTGGAACTTGCGCTCCTCAGCCATGGTGGCCATGGGCATCGGCTCATTCGTGGAGAGACTACGGAGGACAAAAGCAAGCAGGGAAACAACGGGGAGCAGTGTCTCACCGAGGGGATTGTGGAAGGCGAGCTCGGACGGGCGCGACGAGGCGTGGCGGGGCTGATCGGCGACGGTGTACGGGAGCTTGACGAAGACGAAGCAGAGGAGGAAGATGGCGTCGTGGCCTGCTTCCTCGGGCTCGGTTTGGCGCGGGAATGGAACCGGGGCGGCGTCCTCTTGCAGGTAGGCGAAGCATCGGGGGTCCGTCGGCGCTACTTTGCCGGCGGCGAGCTTCGGGTAGGGTCGGCCCTGGCGCGGCACGCAGCGTGCGGGCGCGAGGGAGGCGAGGAGGAGCGGCTGCGGCATGGGGAAGGAAGGAGATGGGGCTGAGGAAACCCTAAGGTGCGGCTCGCTCGATTTATAGGGGAAGACGCGGGCTCGGCTCGGCCACGGGGATGCCTCGGTGGCCATGGCGTTCTTTTACTATGAGAGGGAAAAAGAGCTGAGGTGGAAGAAGCTGCGGGAGATAGACTGCCAGGTGCGGGCCACAGTGGTAATTTGGCTGGGGGTGCACAACGAACAATGTTGGGCCGCGCTGGTGGTGTTGAGGCTAGCTGGGCCGGACACTCTCTCCTCTGCATTTCTTTCTATTTGAAAAAAACAATCTTTCAAGAAAAGGTAAAAAAAATAAATGGACACCTAGGAATATGCCTGAATTTATAAAAGTCGTTTGGCAATATTGAGAGATTATAGATTTGGACACGTTTGAATTTAATTCAAACTTGAATAAATCTAAAATCCAACAAAAACAACTTCAACGGGAAGGCTTAGAAAAAAATAATTGAAGGAGGAGGGGTGCGGCATGGCTTAGAAGTTTTAGAAAAAAATAGTGAACATTACTCTGAAACAGAAAATGCCACTAGAGAAAATAATTGAAGGAATTAAGGAGAATGGAGAAGTCGATGTTAGATTTGGAACTTGGGTGCAACTAAGTTGGAAGTGAGCATGAGGTTTTCGAAGGATCAAACATGGAAGAAGAAATAGGTAGCAAGCACATGATCAAATAAAATTACACAAGCACAACAACATATTATGGAGATGATGCATGGTGCTAAAATAAATAAAGCAAACAACACATACCATGCAAGCGAGAGCATAACATAAATAAAAGAGGCCTTGGTCTCGAAACGGTCAAGGACGAGAACTGAGAGAACCGGCAACTACGAACGGATGCAAGTTTTGAAAAGTGATGTCGACGGAGTGCCAATGCAATGCTAATGATGCGAATGATGCAATGATGAATGCGTCACACAGACGAATAACACGACGATCACACGAATAACTGGAAGGCATATGGAGCATCGGTCTCGGGTTGTTACATATATTGGCGACATCGAAGGTGATCTTCTCTGTCCTGAAGTTGAGCTTGCTGTCGAACGTTACCGGTAGGGTGACTTTTCCCTTCGGCTGGCTTCTTCGGGGGTTAACACCCTAGAATATCCCCGTGGTCTTGAGATCCATGTCATAAATTTGTAGTCGCTTGATCATGTCGGGTGAGATCACGTTCAACCCGGCCCCACCATCAACTAACATCTTTGTCACCTGGAAGTTGCGAACCGTTGGCGAAACGAACGGTGGAAAACACCCGACGCCAGTTGTTGGGGATATTACCCACGGTTTGACCCATCCAGGAGAATGACCCAACCCATCATTTGGCGGCTCATACGGGCGTCGTGTTTTATCGGGTCAACCTGGACGGCAAGGCCCAAGGCCCGGCGTGCACCCCGGCGGAAGGCGGTTCATGGAGAGGCCTGGAGGGCCGGCTCACAGAGAAGGCCCAAGAAGAGGAAGAATTCCCTCACAAGAGAAACAAGACTCGGATTAGGACTCAAAAGAGACTAGTCCTATTCCTATTCCTAGTAGGACTCTACATGTAAACCTACCCTTTCCACTTACACTAGTAGAAAAAGGGCCATTTGTCCCGGTTCGAGAGGGCCATTTGTCCCGGTTCTGGAACCGGGACTAAAGGGTCGGGACTAATACCCAAAACCTTTAGTCCCGGTTTGCTTACGAACCGGGACCAAAGGCCCTCCACGTGGCGCTGCCTGGGGCGGGGGAGGGAGGACCTTTAGTACCGGTTGGTAACACCAACCGGGACTAAAGGAATTTTTAGAAAAAAAATTGTAATTTTTTTTTGAATTTTTTTTTAAAAAAAATTTGAATATTTTTTTGATTTGTTTTTAAGTTTTATTCCGATTTTCAAATCTTTGAATTATTTGACAATTTAATCTCTAATCACCCGTCCTCACTGCTCCAGCGTGGAGCACTCATTTCAAATCGTCTAACTTCCCGGCCGGTCACCCATCCTCTCACTGCTCCAACCCCAGCACGCTTAACTTCCTGGTTCTATCGACCCTAGTTTCCAAGTCTGCACTTGTTGTTTTCCTGACAATAATAAGCTATCAATCCTATTAACCCTTAGGTCTTGATGTCACATGATTTAATTTTTTGAATTCTAAACAATTATTAAAATAAACAAAATAAGTGCTAATAATATTGAATTTCAATGAAAATAAAATAAGTAATAATATTATTTTATTCATTTTTTTTGCTATTTATTCATTTAATATGACATAATTAATATCTTTAAATCTGTAAATCAAAATTCGACAAATAATATATCCATTATTATCAGAAAAATGTGAGGAATCCAAATATGACATCATTTATTTATTTTTAAATAAAATTAATTTTTAAAAAATTTAAAATTATTTTTTTTGATTTGAAATAACTTTTTTTTACTTTTGGAATTTTGAGAATCTGAGAAAACTTCACCGGGTAAACCCGGGTGAAATCGAGTCCCAATTTTTCTCTAGTTTTTTTTGATATATTAAACTTTTTTTTTCGACGTCGTATGCAAAAGTTATGCCCGTTTTACAATTTTTTTCGTTTTTTTGCAAAAAAGGTCAGAATTCATATTTCAAAATTTCTATACCAACTAGACACTAAAACCTAACTACATCTCAAAGGATTTTATTTTTTGAAGATTTTATCATTTTTGTTTTTTTTCTACAAAACTAAAAAAGGCGGTCCACAGGGGGGGGGATAGAGTTTGAAAATTTCAGAACCCCTTTAGTCCGGGTTGGTGTCCATCCAATCATACCGTCGACTACACATCTGCTAGCACCGTCCCAGCCAGAGTCACAACTAAGGTTAACCAAGCCAGAGTCAACCCTTTCTAACTTCATTTGCTATTTTTCATGCATTTAATGATTTTTTGAGCTAAATGACCCTGAAATAGAAAAGCACTACAAATAAACTCTGAAAAGGTTGAAACTTGGCATGGTATCATCATTTCACCCACATAGCTTGTGCTAAAAAGTTGAGAGTGTTACGGCAAAAACTTGATGCACTTCGTGTACAAACTGGACCATCTCCTTCGAAGTATCAAGGTTTCGGACGAAAACCCATCTGTTACAAAGGCATTTCATTTTTTAACTTATTTCAACTCCAGACTTTTTGTGCATTCAATATGCACCATTCAAATCCACATCCTCAACTTTCAACCCTTTCTAACTTCATTTGCTATTTTTCATGCATTTAATGATTTTTTTTAGCTAAATGACCCTGAAATTGAAAAGCCCTACAAATGAACTCTGAAAAGGTTGAAACTTGGCATGGTATCATCATTTCACCCACATAGCATGTGCTACAAAGTTGAGAGGGTTACGGCAAAAACTGGATGCACTTTGTGTACAAACTGACCATCTCCTTCGAAGTATCAAGGTTTCGGACGAAAATCGTCTGTTACAAAGGCATTTCATTTTTTTAAAACTTATTTCAACTCCAGAATTTTTGTGCATTCAATATGCACCATACTACAACATGTTAAAATCTACAGAAAGAACTAACTAAAAATAATAAAAAAACAACAATTAAATGACTAAAACAACTATATAAGCAAAATAGTATTGTTTTAATTAAAATCCTAATTTAAATTATTCTAAAAATAACCAAATAAATCTTACTGTGACAACAATGTAACACGTGACTAGGAGCAAAAAGAATTAAATTAAAAACTATTTGTAAACTCAAGTTATTCACAATCTAGGGTTTGAAGCAAATTTGAATAAATTCAAATTTAAACCATTCAAATTTGAAAACTAATGGCACAAACAGTAACTAGACAAAATTTTGAATCCAATGCAAAAAGAATCACTCAAAAAGATCAAATATCCTAAAATATATAAGCAATTTAAAACAGAAACTAAAAACAGAAAACAAATGTAAAAACAGAAAAAAAAGGGGCTAGCTACAGTACAACCGGGACTAAAGCCTCAACCCCTTTAGTCCCGGTTGGTGTCTCCAACCGGGACTAATGGTCCCATTTGAACCGGGACTGATGCCCTAGCCGCTCGAACTGGAACTAATGCTCACATTAGTCCCGGTTCGTAATACAACCGAGACTAATGTGTAGATCGAGCTGTGACGAAAGCCCTGTTTTCTACTAGTGTTATATAAGGAGGGGTAAGGCGCCCCAAGAGGGTCAGGTTAAAGTCATTAGAGATAGGCAGATTAGAAACTCTCGAGACTAGAGGTAGCGATTCCACACCCTTGTAATCGAGATCACCATCATCATCAATACACACAAAGCAGGACGTAGGCTTTTACCTCCATAGGAGAGGCCGAACCTGGGTAAACTCACGTCTCTCGATTCCGACCAACCCCTCTCAAGTTGCCTCCTTGTTGCGATGGCCTCACACCTAAGTTCTCTCACGAGGACATCATGCCGTGACAAAACCACGACAGTTGGCGCCCACCGTGGGGCCTGAGTACGGTGGTGTTGAGTTCTTGGAGGGATTTCTTCACGCATCAAGAATCTCGCGATCGTTTGAGTGACAAAGAGCCGGCACGGAACAAAACGCCAAGGATAACCCGGCATGGCACAACTTTGAGGGTTTGTCATTCTGTGCGCCGCAGACGCAACGCAATCTGTCTAAACTGAATAGGAGATCTATCTCTGCCATTGCTGCCGTTCATCGCCGAGACCGACAACAGTTCTGCTGTGGCAGCCGTACGTCCATCATATCAGTCGGTATCAACACGCGCCTGAGTAGTGCAAGGGTCAAGTCCCGAGGTGGCCGCGAAAAGCGATCTGCTAAGCTGCTGTTGCTGCCAATGGGGCAACATGTGAAGACAGAAGCTAATCGATCGGCCAGTCATGTGAAGACAGAAGCTGATTGATGGTAGCCGATGTCACGTTAAAGATTAAATTGATAGTACTACTCATGTACTACTATTTGTCCCCCAAAGCTATAGTTTGGCTGCTAATTGCTATGTGAGATTAGTAAAAACTCATTAGTACTACGTACAAAGCCCATCAAACAAAAAAGTGAACATCGGCGGTGTTGGAAATATGCCCTAGAGGCAATAATAAATTGGTTATTATTATATTTCCTTGTTCATGATAATCGTTTATTATCCATGCTATAATTGTATTGATTGGAAACTCAAATACATGTGTGGGTACATAGACAACACTGTGTCCCTAGTAAGCCTCTAGTTGACTAGCTTGTTGATCAAAGATGGTTAAGGTTTCCTAGCCATGGACATGAGATGTCATTTGATAACGGGATCACATCATTAGGAGAATGATGTGATGGACAAGACCCAAACTGTAAACGTAGCATTTGATCGTGTCAGTTTATTGCTATTGTTTTCTGCATGTCAAGTATCTGTTCCTTTGACCATGAGATCATGCAACTCACTGACACCGGAGGAATACCTTGTGTGTATCAAACGTCGCAACGTAACTGGGTGACTGTAAAGGTGCTCTACAGGTATCTCCGAGGGTGTCTGTTGGGTTGGCATGGATCAAGACTGGGATTTGTTACTCCGTGTGACGGAGAGGTATCTCAGGGCCCACTCGGTAATACAACATCACAATGAGCCTTGCAAGCAATGTGACTAAAGTGTTAGCCACGAGATCTTGTATTACGGAACGAGTAAAGAGACTTGCCGGTAACGAGATTGAACTAGGTATAGTGATACCGACGATCGAATCTCGGGCAAGTAACATACCGAAGAACAAAGGGAACAGCATACGGGATTAACTGAATCCTTGACATAGAGGTTCGACCGATAAAGATCTTCGTAGAATATGTAGGAGCCAATATGGGCATCCAGGTCCCGCTATTGGTTATTGGCCGTAGAGGTGTCTCGGTCATGTCTACATAGTTCTCGAACCCGCAGGGTCTACACACTTAACGTTTGGTGACGATTAGTATAATTGAGTTATTATGTTGGTGACCGAAAGTTGTTCGGAGTCCCGGATAAGATCCCGGACATGACGAGTATCTCCGGAATAGTCCGGAGGTAAAGATTGATATATGTGATAATAGTGTTTTGATCTCCGGAAGGGTTCCGGAGTTCACCGGAAGGGGTTCCGGATGTTTACCGAAGTGTTCGGGTGCAGCAACACTTTATATGGGCCAAAGGGATAAAGCCCACGAGGTATTGGAAAGTGCAAAAAGTAGTTTTGCTGCCGCGTAAGCGGTACTACCGCTTGTGTGAAGCGGTACTACCGCCCGAGCGGTACTACCGCTTGTGTGAAGCGGTACTACCGCCCAAGCGGTACTACCGCTTGTGTGAAGCGGTACTACCGCTTGTGTGCGGCTGTGCACGATTCGGCAGGGGTCCGAGTTGGACTCTTTCCCTGCGGGCCAAACCGACCTTGTGCGGGCAAAACCGACCTGGAGGAGGCTTTTACTCCAAGTTTAGACCCCAAGGCTCAACATATAAATAGAGGGGCAGGGCTAGCACACGGGACACATCAAGATTTCCCCAAGCCGTGTGCGGCAACCCTAACCCTCTAGTTCCTCCGTCATAATCTCCGTAGTGCTTGGCGAAGCCCTGCAGAGATTGTTCCTCACCACCATCACCACGCCGTCGTGCTGCTGGAACTCAACCACTACTTCACCATCGCTCGCTGGATCGAGGAGGTGAAGGCGTCATCAAGCCGTACGTGTGTTGAACGCGGAGGTGCCGTCCGTTCGGCGCTAGTTCGTGATCGGATCGAGGGACGACTTGCGATTTGGATCGCGGAGACGTTCGACTACATCAACCGCGTTTCTTAAACGCTTCCGCTTAGCGATCTACAAGGGTATGTAGATTCACTCTCCCTCTCGTAGATGCTCATCACCATGGATAGATCTTGTGTGTGCGTAGGAAAATTTTTGTTTCCTATGCAACGTTCCCCAACAGTGGTATCAGAGCTAGGTCTATGCGTAGATGAGATCTCGAGTAGAACACAAACGAGTTGTGGGCGTGGGTGTATACATATTGCTTGCCGTTACTAGTTGATATTTGATTCGGCGGTACTGTGAGATGAAGCGGCCCGGACCGACATTACGCGTACACTTACGCGAGACAGGTTCCTTCAACTAACATGTAACTTCGTTGCATAAAGATGGCTAGCGGGTGTCTGTCTCTCTCACTTTAGTTGAATCGATTTCAATGAAGAGGGTTCTTTTAGAAGATCAAAAAGCAATCACTACACCACGTTGTGGTTTTGCGTAGGTAAGAACGGTTCTTGCAAACCCGTAGCAGCCACGTAAAATTTGCAACAACAATTAGAGGACGTCTAACTTGTTTTTGCAGGGTATGTTGTGATGTGATATGGCCAATTACATGATGAGATATATGTGATGTATGAGATGATCATGTTTTGTATAGAATATCACGACTTGCATGTCGATGAGTACGGCAACTGGCAGGAGCCATAGAGTTGTCTTTAATTATTGTATGACCTGCGTGTCAATCATTAAGCACTATGTAATGCTTTACTTTATCGCTAAACGTTAGCAATAGTCGTGGAAGCAACAGTCGGCGCGACAACCTTATGGCGACACGTTGATGGAGATCAAGATGATGGAGATCATGGTGTCATGCCGGTGACGATGGAGATCATGCCGGTGCTTTGGAGATGGAGATCAAAAGCACAAGTTCATGGCCATATCATGTCACTTATGATTTGCATGTGATGTTAATCCTTTTATGCATCTTATTTTGCTTAGGACGACGGTAGCATTATAAGGTGATCCCTCACTTAAATTTCAAGATAAAATTGTGTTCTCCCCAAGTGTGCACCGTTGCGAAAGTTCGTCGTTTCGAGACGCGCCGTGACGATCGGGTGTGATAGACTCTACGTTCGCATACAACGGGTGTAAGCCATGTTACACGTGCGGAACACTCGGGTTAAACTTGACGAGCCTAGCATGTACAGACATGGCCTCGGAACACAAGAGACCGAAAGGTCGAACATGAGTCATATAGTAGATATGATCAACATGAAGATGTTCACCATTGAAACCACCTCAACTCATGTGATGATCGGACTTGAGTTGGTGGATTTGGATCATGTTACACTCGAATGATCGGAGGGATGTCAATTTGAGTGGGAGTTTTTTAAAATATGATTAACTAAACTCATTATCTAAGAACAATAGTCTAAGTTGTCTTTGCTATATTTATGTTGTAGATCATGGCTCGCGCAGTAGCACCCCTGAATTTTAATGCGTTCCTAGAGAAAGCTAAGTTGAAAGATGATGGAAGTAACTTTGTGGACTGGGCCCGTAATCTAAGGATTATCCTTACGGCTTCCCAGAAGGCTTATGTCCTTGATGCACCGCTTGGTGATCCACCCGCTCCAGTTGAGTCTCTAGACGTTGTGAACGCCTGGCAGGCTCGTTCTGATGATTACTCAATAGTTCAATGTGCAATGTTGTATGGCTTAGAACCGGGGCTTCAAAGACGTTTTGAACGTCATGGAGCATATGAGATGTTCCAGGAGTTGAAGTTTATCTTTCAGAAGAATGCCCGGATCGAGAGATATGAGATCTCCGATAAGTTCTATGCTTGCAAGATGGAGGAGAACGGGTCTATCAGTGATCACGTGCTCAGAATGTCTGGGTACTCCACCCGTCTGGCTGAGTTAGGGATGCCCCTTCCGCCAGAGGCTATCACTGACAGAGTTCTTCAATCATTGCCACCTAGCTACAAGAGCTTCGTGTTGAACTATAACATGCACGGGATGAACAAGTCAGTCGCCGAGCTGTTTGCGATGCTGAAAGCCGCTGAGTCTGAAATTCAGAAGGAGCATCAAGTGTTGATGGTCAATAAAACCACTAGTTTCAAGAAAAATGGCAAGGGTAAGAAGGGTAACTCCAAGCAGAGTGGCAAAGCAGTTGCTCCTCTCGTGAAGAAACCCAAGGCTGGACCCAAACCAGAAACTGTGTGTTTTCATTGCAAGGGAACTGGACACTGGAAGCGGAATTGCCCCAAGTATTTGGCTGACAAGAAGGCGGCCAACAACAAACAATGTATAGATATATATGTTATTGATGTGTACCTTACCAACTCTCGTTGTAGTGCCTGGGTATTTGATACCGGTGCGGTTGCTCATATTTGCAACTCAAAACAGGAACTGCGGAATAGACGGAGGCTGGCAAAGGACGAAGTGACGATGCGCGTGGGAAATGGTTCCAAGGTTGATGTGATCGCCGTCGGCACGCTCGCTCTTCGATTACCGTCGGGATTAGTGATGAACCTAAATAAGTGTTATTTGGTGCCTGCGTTAAGCATGAACATTATATCTGGATCTTGTTTATTGCGAGACGGTTACTCATTTAAATCAGAGAATAATGGTTGTTCTATTTATATGAGTAATATCTTTTATGGTCATGCACCCAATGTGAGGGGTTTATTCTTATTGAATCTCGATAGTAATGATACACATGTTCATAACATTGATGCCAAAAGATGTAGAATTGATAATGATAATACCACTTTCTTGTGGCACTGCCGTTTAGGTCATATTGGCGTAAAACGCATGAAGAAGCTTCGTGCTGATGGACTTTTGGAGTCACTTGATTTTGAATCACTTGACACATGTGAGCCATGCCTCATGGGCAAGATGACTAAAACTCCGTTCTCTGGTACAATGGAACGGGCAAGTGACTTATTGGAAATCATACATACTGATGTGTGCGGTCCGATGAGCATTGAGGCGCGCGGTGGTTATCGTTACTTTCTCACCTTCACTGATGACTTAAGTAGATATGGGTATATTTACTTAATGAAACACAAGTCTGAAACATTTGAAAAGTTCAAACAATTTCAGAGTGAAGTTGAGAATCATCGTAACAAGAAGATTAAATTCCTACGATCTGATCGAGGAGGAGAATATCTGAGTTATGAGTTTGGCAGTCACTTAAGACAGTGTGGAATTGTTTCACAATTGACACCGCCTGGAACACCACAGCGTAATGGTGTGTCCGAACGTCGTAATCGAACCTTATTGGATATGGTGCGATCTATGATGTCTCTTGCCGATTTGCCACTATCGTTTTGGGGTTATGCATTAGAGACAGCTGCATTCACTTTAAATAGGGCACCATCGAAATCCGTTGAGACGACGCCATATGAACTTTGGTTTGGCAAGAAGCCAAAACTGTCGTTTCTTAAAGTTTGGGGATGTGATGCTTATGTCAAAAAGCTTCAGCCTGAAAAGCTGGAACCCAAAGCGGAGAAATGCGTCTTCATAGGATACCCAAAAGAGACAATTGGGTATACCTTCTACCTCAGATCCGAGGGCAAAGTGTTTGTCGCTAAAAACGGAACATTTCTTGAGAAAGAGTTTCTCTCGAAAGAATTGAGTGGGAGGAAGATAGAACTTGATGAGGTTGTTGAACCTTTACTTCAACCTGAGAGTAGCGCAGCGCAGAAAGTTGTTTCTGTGGAGCCTACATTAGCTGAAGAGGAAGTTAATGATGATGATCATGAAGCTTTGGATCAAGTTGCTATCAAACCTCGTAGGTCGACAAGGACGCGTACTGCTCCCGAGTGGTACGGCAACCCTGTCTTAGACATCATGTTGTTAGACAACGATGAACCTACGAGCTATGGAGAAGCGATGATGAGCCCGGATTCCGAGAAGTGGTTAGAGGCCATGAAATCCGAGATGGGATCCATGTATGAAAACAAAGTATGGACTTTGGAAGTATTACCTGAAGGGCGTAAGGCCATTCAGAACAAATGGATCTTTAAGAGGAAGACGGACGCGGACGGCAATGTCACCGTCTATAAAGCTCGACTTGTGGCAAAGGGTTTTTCACAAGTTCAAGGAGTTGACTACGATGAGACCTTCTCACCCGTAGCGATGCTTAAGTCCGTCAGAATCATGTTAGCAATAGCTGCCTTTTTCGATTATGAAATTTGGCAGATGGATGTCAAAACAGCGTTCCTTAACGGTTACCTTAAGGAAGAGTTGTATATGATGCAACCAGAAGGTTTTGTCGATCCAGAGAATGCTGACAAAGTTTGCAAACTCCAGCGATCCATTTATGGACTGGTGCAAGCATCTCGGAGTTGGAATCTTCGTTTTGATGAGGTGATCAAAGCGTTCGAGTTTATACAAGTTTACGGAGAAGCTTGTATTTACAAGAAAGTGAGTGGGAGCTCTATAGCGTTTCTAATATTATATGTGGATGACATATTGCTGATTGGAAACAATATAGAAATGCTGGAAAGTGTAAAGGAATATTTGAACAAGAGTTTTTCAATGAAGGACCTAGGAGAAGCTGCTTTCATATTAGGCATCAAGATCTATAGAGATAGATCAAGACGTTTAATAGGACTTTCACAAAGCACATACCTTGATAAGATTTTGAAGAAGTTCAAAATGGATCAGTCCAAGAAGGGGTTCTTGCCTGTTTTGCAAGGTGTGAAGTTGAGTAAGACTCAATGCCCAGTGACTGCAGAAGATAGAGAAAAGATGAGTGTCATCCCCTATGCTTCAGCCATAGGCTCTATCATGTATGCAATGCTGTGCACAAGACCCGATGTCAGCCTTGCCATAAGTATGGTCGGAAGGTTTCAAAGTGATCCAGGAATGGAACACTGGACAGCGGTCAAGAATATCCTGAAGTACCTGAAAAGGACTAAGGACATGTTTCTCGTCTATGGAGGTGATCAAGAGCTCGTCGTAAAGGGTTACGTCGATGCAAGCTTTGACACTGATCCGGATGACTCTAAGTCGCAAACCGGATACGTATTTATTCTTAATGGGGGTGCGGTTAGCTGGTGCAGTTCCAAGCAAAGCGTGGTAGCTGATTCTACATGCGAAGCGGAGTACATCGCAGCCTCGGAGGCGGCGAAGGAAGGTGTCTGGATGAAGGAGTTCATGACAGATCTTGGAGTAGTGCCTAGTGCGCTTAACCCAATGACTCTGTTTTGTGATAACACTGGTGCCATTGCTCTAGCCAAGGAACCAAGATTTCACAAGAGGACCAGACACATAAAACGACGTTTCAATTCCATCCGCAATTACATCAAGGAGGACGACATAAATATTTGCAAAGTACACACGGATCTAAATGTTGCAGATCCGATGACTAAACCTCTTCCAAGGGCTAAACATGAACAACACCAGAACTGCATGGGTGTTCGATTCATTACAATGTAAATCACATAGTGATGTGAACTAGATTATTGACTCTAGTGCAAGTGGGAGACTGTTGGAAATATGCCCTAGAGGCAATAATAAATTGGTTATTATTATATTTCCTTGTTCATGATAATCGTTTATTATCCATGCTATAATTGTATTGATTGGAAACTCAAATACATGTGTGGGTACATAGACAACACTGTGTCCCTAGTAAGCCTCTAGTTGACTAGCTTGTTGATCAAAGATGGTTAAGGTTTCCTAGCCATGGACATGAGATGTCATTTGATAACGGGATCACATCATTAGGAGAATGATGTGATGGACAAGACCCAAACTGTAAACGTAGCATTTGATCGTGTCAGTTTATTGCTATTGTTTTCTGCATGTCAAGTATCTGTTCCTTTGACCATGAGATCATGCAACTCACTGACACCGGAGGAATACCTTGTGTGTATCAAACGTCGCAACGTAACTGGGTGACTGTAAAGGTGCTCTACAGGTATCTCCGAGGGTGTCTGTTGGGTTGGCATGGATCAAGACTGGGATTTGTTACTCCGTGTGACGGAGAGGTATCTCAGGGCCCACTCGGTAATACAACATCACAATGAGCCTTGCAAGCAATGTGACTAAAGTGTTAGCCACGAGATCTTGTATTACGGAACGAGTAAAGAGACTTGCCGGTAACGAGATTGAACTAGGTATAGTGATACCGACGATCGAATCTCGGGCAAGTAACATACCGAAGAACAAAGGGAACAGCATACGGGATTAACTGAATCCTTGACATAGAGGTTCGACCGATAAAGATCTTCGTAGAATATGTAGGAGCCAATATGGGCATCCAGGTCCCGCTATTGGTTATTGGCCGTAGAGGTGTCTCGGTCATGTCTACATAGTTCTCGAACCCGCAGGGTCTACACACTTAACGTTTGGTGACGATTAGTATAATTGAGTTATTATGTTGGTGACCGAAAGTTGTTCGGAGTCCCGGATAAGATCCCGGACATGACGAGTATCTCCGGAATAGTCCGGAGGTAAAGATTGATATATGTGATAATAGTGTTTTGATCTCCGGAAGGGTTCCGGAGTTCACCGGAAGGGGTTCCGGATGTTTACCGAAGTGTTCGGGTGCAGCAACACTTTATATGGGCCAAAGGGATAAAGCCCACGAGGTATTGGAAAGTGCAAAAAGTAGTTTTGCTGCCGCGTAAGCGGTACTACCGCTTGTGTGAAGCGGTACTACCGCCCGAGCGGTACTACCGCTTGTGTGAAGCGGTACTACCGCCCAAGCGGTACTACCGCTTGTGTGAAGCGGTACTACCGCTTGTGTGCGGCTGTGCACGATTCGGCAGGGGTCCGAGTTGGACTCTTTCCCTGCGGGCCAAACCGACCTTGTGCGGGCAAAACCGACCTGGAGGAGGCTTTTACTCCAAGTTTAGACCCCAAGGCTCAACATATAAATAGAGGGGCAGGGCTAGCACACGGGACACATCAAGATTTCCCCAAGCCGTGTGCGGCAACCCTAACCCTCTAGTTCCTCCGTCATAATCTCCGTAGTGCTTGGCGAAGCCCTGCAGAGATTGTTCCTCACCACCATCACCACGCCGTCGTGCTGCTGGAACTCAACCACTACTTCACCATCGCTCGCTGGATCGAGGAGGTGAAGGCGTCATCAAGCCGTACGTGTGTTGAACGCGGAGGTGCCGTCCGTTCGGCGCTAGTTCGTGATCGGATCGAGGGACGACTTGCGATTTGGATCGCGGAGACGTTCGACTACATCAACCGCGTTTCTTAAACGCTTCCGCTTAGCGATCTACAAGGGTATGTAGATTCACTCTCCCTCTCGTAGATGCTCATCACCATGGATAGATCTTGTGTGTGCGTAGGAAAATTTTTGTTTCCCATGCAACGTTCCCCAACAGGCGGAACAATCCAACTCGGAATCGGGAGCCGCCCCCTCGCCGCCGTAATATGATTTTGTGGATGCCGTCTAGCCCCCGGACTAGGAGGTCCTTCTCCTGGCTGACGTCGAGCCAGGCGCCAAGGCGATGTGTGCCTTCTAGGGTGGAGTGTTGTCCCCGGCGAGGGCACTCGGGTGGCTTCCGCGGGCGGTCCGCCTCGCCGTGCCCTGCCACTGCCACCTTGGCCTCGCTGCGCCCGCGACCCGGCCTCCCACCGGCTCCCGCTCCAGCCGCCTGTCGCCTCAACTCATCCACCATCGCTTCTGTCGCGGGCCGGCGCCTCCAAGCCGCCTCGAGCCGCTGCTGCGCCAGCCTCCGCTGCTTGAGTGATCCGCCATGGCGTCGCTCTCCGATGCGCTTCGAGCCGCCGCTGCACCGGCCTCCACCATACCTTGAGCCGCCGCCTTGCAGTGAGCTACCACAACGATGACTCCACCTCGCCTCGCCTCATGCACCGACGTCGACGCCCCGCCTCTCTTCCCTCGCTCGTTTCGCGGGGGTCGGAGCCTCGAGGTGTTTAACAGGGATATTCCGAAGGAGGGCACCTGCGCAATCTGGTGTCATCACAACATCGCAGGTATTCCCGTCACAGGGCGAAGGCAGCAGCGACGTTGAGGACGAGGATGTTGGGTTGCTATTGGTTAATTGGAGCCAGGACCACATTGAGTTGTTCTTGCCTCGGCGGCTAGCCAAGCTGGCCGCCGATGTCGCCGCCTTTATCGCCACGGCGGCTCGCCAAGCTGGCCGCCGCTCTCGCCGCCGTTCTCGCAACGGCGGCTCGCCGACCAGGCCGCCACTGTCGCCGCCGCTCTCGCCTCAGCCGCTCGCCGAGCCGGCCGCCGCTGTGGCCGTCGCCTCTCCTCCTCGCTGATTGCGGAGCATCTACTTGCGTGTGATGTCGCTGACTACACCTGCTTCCGTGCAGCTGTCGACCATGGCGGCTCTGTTGCACGGACCCGCTCACACACAACATCCTGGACTGCCGTTTCCACCTGTGGCATTGGTTCACGCTCAGGGAGACGGGAGACTCTCCGCCTCGCCGGTGTTTGAACGTCTCCACCGCATGCTCAAGATCGGTGAAGACGTTTGCTGTCATCAAGCCAGGCGATCAGCGTTGGACAAGTGGTTGACCGTGACCGTTGGCTCTGGCTAGCCATGTCATTTGCTGGGCGTTTCTACTGCGACACCACTGCGGCTGTGACGGTGGGGGTGACTAGTGCTGGTCAGACACCATGGCTCGTCATCACCGCCAAACGTGAAATAGGGGAAGTTTTCTAGGATGATGGCGGAGACTGCTCATCTGGTGAATCAATGCACCATGCGTGAGGATTATATATTACAAAAAGGAAGAGGAGACCGACAACGGAAAATCAGCTTTTATGGCCGCCGTACAAGATCAGTACACCTCACCAGGCAGCGGCATAAAATGCTATTAGCATCCTCCGACGGTTACAACTGTTACCCGAAAAATCATGAGGTGCACTCGTTCCCATTAATCACTATGTACATTAGATTAGTAGCTGGCGTTATTTTGTGCTCGGAGATCTATTCAGCTCCATAGTTATTTGCTGGCATTCATTACGTCGCTTCCAACAATTTGTCGAGGGCCCAATTGGATGCATTCGTACCATCAATACAGACGCATTCGTAACATCAATACAACCAAGGCGGCATCGGTGTTCGTCAGTGCCGGGCCACCCATTGGACGCATGCGTGGTTGGTCATTGAATGGTTTGATTTATAACAACATACTTGAGGTCGTGCTAGCATCCATCTCCATGGGATGCTTCGATGCACACACAGGTTGCCGCCTCGGCCTTTCGTTCTACTTCAAACAAAGATAATGCTGGGTGTTTAAAAAAATATAGTCAACATGCACGAGCGACCTGCCTCTAGAACAGTCTTCGTGTAGCTGCATGTATTGGGGCAGCCACACCTGATGCAAACTATGGCCGGTGCTGCCACACCTTCCATCAAAGGAAACCACTCGCAGAAGCAAAAGAAGAAGCTGCAGCCCTACAGAATCACCAGATTAAGGGCAGAAAAAAAGAGGAGCAGAGAAGCATCAGCTCATAGGACATCAAATGGCACATGACGGCAGTTCATGCGTGGCGTACTCTGCTGAAAGAAACCATATACGGAGATCAAACCAAAAAAATCAATTACTTTTTTAGGCTACATCTCATGGCTCCACGTGCTATGTAAAGCAATCAAGAAGGCCACAACAAGTCAACACCATCATGGGCATCCATCGAAAGAAGCATTATGGATTAGTACTACAAGCACCGCTCATCATTTGGAAAAATATACTACAGTAAAACGGATGACTTCAGTTTGCAGTTTGACGGACTTTTCCTCCGCAGCCTGGACATTTCAATTACGTCCGGCCTCTACAACAATACATGAAAATCAATTTGTATCTGTCATTACAAAAGACTATCACCACCAGAGACCACATCAACGCACGCAGCAGGGCTACCCGGGGAATAAGGCGCAGCTCGTCATCCATGTGGTCTGGTCTACATCACCATGCCATGGTCGACTCGTATGGTCGCGTCGACTTACAACACCACGGCCGACTCACACGTCCACACCGGCTCACAACACCGCGGCCGACTCCTGCGTCCGTGCCAAGTTACCGGCCAGCTCTCGCGTCTATATCAAGATGCCAGGGTCACGCTCGCCTGTATGAGCGGCCCAATGGATGCTCGCAAGCCACCCCCGCGGTGCGGTTTACATCAACACGCCGGTGCCGATCTTGCTCGCTCAAGCCATCCTACGGACACACGCAAGCCGCCCCCACGGCCCGTCTCCTCCAACAACATTGGAGCAAAAGAAAAATGAGATTCAGAATCATGTCTTATGCAACATCATCAGAACAAGCGCCAGCCTCCACCCGCACCAGGTGACTCAATGGATAGACACATTGGCCAGTTATTCCAGCGATACGATCAAAATTCAACATATCCAAAGAAACAGGAGAGCTTGACATGAAGGAAACATCCCTGGAGATGCTACAATTTGAGCCAGGCCATTATTAAGTCGGCAATTCAAAAGTCAGCGGCAAAGAAAAAAAATGGCCCTGGAGGAGCCAGGAGAGCCGGACTATATGAGAATAACAAAGCATGGGTCAAGAAGCATATAAACTCAATTTGGCTACGACATGTGCCATGGACATACGATGAGCATCACGAAGATCATCAAACTCACCACATCGAATCTAGTTTCAATAAATTTCATCGTTCAGCCGTGAACTATATGCCGACTTATGCCACAGTCAACTATGAAGACTCTCAAGCCGCCTTCTCGAGTCGACTTAAGACTCAGGGGCTACAAAGACATGACTCGACAGATTCAACCGGGCTCAAAATTCTAGAACCCCGGGTCATTACAAGGAAGATAACCCGGTCTCGGGGGCTGCTATCTTATTGGTGAAAAATTAAAAGTCGCCCAAGAGGACTAGCCACCACGATGCGCAGTTCAAAGATGGGTGCCCTGCCTTATGGGCAAAAAAATTACAGGTTGCCAAGGAGGACCGGCTGCCATGATGCGCTGTTCAAACATAGGTATCCTGCCTTATTGGATCATCATATTATCATATTATGATCAATGGAATAAAGCCGGCTTATCTGGACCCCAGATGTTTTGCACTAGTAGCATTGTCTCCTGTATATCCTATGCCGAGCTTTTCCATGATCATAGGTCACTTGGGGGCTTCCAGCCCACCGGGCTTAGCTTTCTCACCCTCTTAACCCGGCAAAAATAAACGCCATATATGGTTAAACCTACCTATATGCTTGATGCGACTCTGATCAGATGACCCCGTGAACTCTTGACAAGTCAATCCTTTTTGGAACCTGAACTTGTTAAGGTTAAAACACCGGCTTGAGTCATGAGAGAGCCGGCATACGGAAAGCTAGGATAAACCATGGGTTATCACACCCGCTTCATTAAAGCAAGACTCGAGCCTCGAAAGCCGGTCTTTATGTCATGCCTTGAAAACTGGCACTTTATATTCTGTTATCATATACCTACATCATCCTGCATTGCATCATGCATCATACATACATATCAAGCCGATCATCAAACTGGGTTACATCGTAACCTTTGCAGGAACAAATAGATCTTTGATAGCCAAAGTGGCTGGATCTTCATCATGGTTTATCATAACCAGTATTAAATGATTGGGATTTTTCAAGCTAGCTCGGAAGAATTGACTATTCTCGAAGAGCCGCCCTGTCACATATAATGCCGGGTCATTTAATTGACCGGATCTTGGATTTTTCAACTTGTGCTCTGTAGTAAACTACAGCACTTATGGATTTCTCAAACATATATTTGCCGGGTTGCACCGCAACCACGAACAGGGATTTCATTTCAAGGACAAAGGCATTATTCCAGGAAATTTGTACCGGGTTACATTACAACCACGGTTAAGGATTCATTCAAGTCTGATCAATATCAATTCAAGAGAACTTCTAAAGTGCATTATGATGGGTTATATTACTCTCACACAGTCCCAAGTCGTTGCAGGCAAATGACCCGACACTTGGGGGCTACATCATATGATGTTCTCTTTTCAAAGGAGAAGTACATGTAAGTCCCGAGTCGCTGCAGGCAAACGACCTGGCACTTGGGGGCTACACTACTCAGATCAAATTTTTTGAAGTCCCAAGTCGCCGCAGGCATTCGACCCGGCACTTGGGGGCTACAGTATTCAGCTATTCAAACAGATTATAAGGTCCAAATTGAAGACCCAGCCCATCACATACTAATAAGCCGGCCCTTAGGGGCTACACATGTGAAATTGAAGACATTCAGTCCATATTTGGTGACTCAGATGACAACCCGGTTTTCTCCAAAGCTATCTATTTACAACATTCAAAACCAAGTTCAAAGGTCCAGGTTGTTGCAAGCAAAATAACCCGGCCCTTGGGGGCTACACCAGCTGAAGTTTTACAAGTATAAGACAATTACAAGTCCCAGGCTGCTGCAGGCAAGGCAACCCAACACTTGGGGGCTACACAGTCAAAGATATTATTGCAAATCACCAAGTCATCATGAGCTGGTAAACTTGGAAGCTTGGGGGCTACGGGTAATATGGATATATCAAAAAATTGAAGAATACTTTCAAGCTGTCAATTATGAGCGAAACTGGTTTCATTTCTTCATGGAACTGAAGCACTGAAAGACCGGCTCAACATCAGATGAATCTTTTATTTCCCAATAATTTTATCAAGTCAATTGGAGTCCAGTTGTTTGGCCTGGCATGACCAACAATCATGACCCGGCATTATCAAAGATCATCACCCGGTAAAGTCTATATAAGCAACCCGGCTTCAAAAGTCGGCCAGTTCTACATCCATAAATCACCAATATTTTTATCCTAAGTTGACGTCCACTACATCTGATGACCCGGCAAGATCCCCACGTCCCATGAAGTTGTTTAACTTCATATGGTTTTCTTATCTCCAAAATTTTCATCAAGCTAAAGCATTGGATGTCGACTGAACGGCATATGGGTGTTTTATTCCCAATATTTTATTGCCAAGGACACGTGCCTGCAAGATGATTGTGAAGACGGCTCGTTAATATGAAGAAGAAATCCTGATTTTCAAGGAGCCACTTCATTAAATTAAGCCGGCCAGGGGAGCAAGCCAGTCGCTTAACATATTTTTTAATCTTATTTCAGGAGCCTACCATGAATAAATTCAAGATAACCTGGGAGCTATGTCGGGGATACTACCCATGGTTTGACCCCTCCAGGAGAATGACACGGCCCATCATTTGGCGGCTCATATGGGCGCCATGTTTTATCGGGTCTACCTGGAAGGCAAGGCCCAAGGCCCGGCGTGCACCCCGGCGGAAAGCGGCTCATGGAGAGGCCTGAAGGGCCGGCTCACAGAGAAGGTCCAAGAAGAGGAAGAATTCCCTCACAAGAGAAACAAGACTCAGATTAGGACTCAAAAGAGACTAGTCCTATTCCTATTCCCAGTAGGACTCTACATGTAAACCTACCCTTTCCACTTATATATATAAGGAGGGGTAAGGCGCCCCAAGAGGGACAAGTTAAAGTCATTAGAGATAGGCAGATTAGAAACTCTCGAGACTAGAGGTAGCGATTCCGCACCCTTGTAATCGAGATCATCATCATCATCAATACACGCAAAGCAGGACGTAGGCTTTTCCCTCCATAGGAGGGGCCGAACCTGGGTAAACTTGTGTCTCTCGATTCCGACCAACCCCTCTCAAGTCGCCACCTAGTTGCGATGGCCTCACACCTAAGTTCTCTCATGAGGACATCATGCCGTGACAAAACCTCGACAGAAGTAGTGCGGTCAGGGTGATCTCCAGCATCAAAAATGATGGGGGTGTTGGACCACTTGAGGGGCTTCTGTGCCCGTGTTGCTGGTTCGGCCGCATTGATCTCATGGGCCCATTGCCCGAGCTTCCGGTGAGATGACTGGAAAGATGCACCTGCATCAATGCACATGGCATCCACTGCCTTCTGGAACTCTTGACCATCAGATTCCTCTTCATCCTCATCATCGCTGTCCTCATCGCCTGACTTCTTGTCGCAACCTCTAGAAGGCTTCTCCTTCTTCTGCTTGGCCTCTAGATGTCTCTGAAATTTCTTTGTCTAGCATTGGCATCTATTCTGCGATAAATTCCATCTCATCATCGCTGGCGTTGTCTTAGAATTGTTGTCGTGCTCTCAAAGCTTAAGTCAAAACTGGCCAGCTCCAATGCCCACTCAACAATCCTGCCGGTGGCTTTGGATGCCTCAAGATGCACCGCAACAAAAAGTGAGTGACGACGGTAATGTGGTGTGCTTGGAAGTAATGGCACAACTTCAGGGAGGCCATGAGGAGGCCGAAAAGCAGTTTCTGCAGGCCAGAGTATTATGACCTAGCCCCCTGGAGAGCTGACAAAATACACTGGGCGCTGCACTATCTTCTTGTTTTACACAATCTATTTTTCTGCTCCTTGCGATGTATCTGTGTTGGCAGCACACTAGCTTGACAAAGTTGAATTTGTGCTGCCGGTTGCTGGCACGGGGAGTGTTGCCTCATCCTTCTAAGCTGCCCTTTCCGCCACTAGCGCTGCACTGACCACTTGATCTGTTGCTGCTAAGTATATCAGCAATGGTTCTTGTGGCTTTGGCACAACGAGAGTTGGCGTTGAGGATAGGTATTTCTTTAAATCTTGCAGCGCTGCCTCCGCTTCCGGAGTCCATTTCATTGGACCTGCCTTTTTCAAAATCTTGAAAAATGGCAGGGCGCGTTCTGCAGATTTAGAAATAAACTTGCTAAGGGCGGCAATGCATCCCACCAAGCGGCGCACATCCTTAACGCACTTTGGTGCCTCCAACTGCTCAATTGCTTCTCTTAGCGGGGTTGGCTTCTATCCTGCGCTGCGACACGAAGAACCAGAGAAGTTTGCCGGATGGAACGCCAAACACGCACTTCTCGGGGTTGAGATTCAGATTGATTGTGCACAAGTTTGCGAATGTTTCTTCTAGATCTTGGATCAAACTGGCCTTGTCGT
Organism: Elymus sibiricus; assembly: GCA_039707655.1. NCBI lineage: Eukaryota > Viridiplantae > Streptophyta > Magnoliopsida > Poales > Poaceae > Elymus > Elymus sibiricus. Next base: position 200,430,049 of record CM077669.1, on the reverse strand, counting down.
TGGTCTTGACGACTATATAATCGATGTAAGCTTCCACCTTTCTGTGCAGCTGAGGTTCAAAACCAATTTGGACGGTGATACTTGTGATCTGCGTTGGGTTTTCCGTGAAGAGGAACGGGTAATTGCAGCACAATACGGGTAAGTATTTCCCTTAGTTATGAAACCAAGGTTTATCGAACCAATAGGAATATCAATCCTCAACCTTCTTCAGCGGCTGCACACAAAAGAGCAAACAACTTGCACCCAATGCGGGCAAGAGGGTTGTCAATCCCCTTGATCTCATTATTTGCAAGCAAATGAGTTGTGTAGATAATTGCAATTTGCAAAATAAAATAAAAGACAAATAATGGCAGCAAGATAATAATAGCGTTTGTGAATTGATAGGTGAATAGACCCGGGGGCCATAGTTTTCCCTAACGGCATCTCTCATGTAGGCAACATACGGTGGGTAACAAATTACTTTTGGGCAATTGATAGAAAGCGGATAGTTATGCGATTTTCACGGCAATGATCATGTGTATATATGAACCACGTCCATAAACAAATTGGCCGACTCCTGCCTGCACCTATTACTATTACTCCACTCATCGACCGCTATCCAACATGCATCTAGAGTATTAAGTAAAACAGAGTAATGCATGGAGAACGATGACATGATGTAGACAAAGTAAACTCAAGCAATATGAATAAACCCCATCGTGTTATCCTTAGTAGCAACAACACAAAGACGCAACTTGTCACCTTCTATCACTGGGATATAGAAACTCATCAGGTGTAACCTACTACAACGCACCTCTCTCACTGAAGAAAGATCAATCTACTTGGCCAAAGAAAACCAATAGATCAGAGAGAATTATGAAGCTATGATGATCATGCAAATAAGAATCATAATAATTTCAGAGAAGACTCAAATACTTTTCATGAATAATCTGAACATAAACCCACAATTCATCGGATCCCGACAAACGCACCGCACAAAAGAATTACATCGGATAGATCAAAGCGAAGATGCAACGATCATTGTATTGAAGATCAAGAGAGAGAGAGAGAGAGAGAGAGAGAGAGATTGCCATCTAGGTACTAACTACGGACCCATAGGTTTGTGGTGAACTACTCACACATCATCATGAGGGCAGCAAGGTTGATGAAGAGCCCTCCGTGATCGATTCCCCCTCCGGCAGGGTGCCAGAACGGAGCTCCAGATGGCCTCCCGACGGAACAGAGATTTGCGGCGGCGTAAAAGTGTTTTGGGACTGCCTCTAGTGTTTTCATAATGTATTTGAATTTATTGGCCACAGAACGGAGTCGGGAGAGCCACGAGGGGCCCACAATCCATCAGGCCGCGACCCCCCAGGCCACGCCCCTGTTGGCTTGTAGGGCCCTCGTGTGGCTCCCAGCTTCCTTCCGAATCTTCCAGGTCTTATTTTTGTCCAGAAAAAATCACGAAAAAGTTTCGTGGCAATTGGACTTCGGTTGGTGCTGTAAACCTGAAAAGTGAGAAACGTGCACAAAACAGCAACTGGCACTGGGCACTGGGTCAATAGGTTAGTGCTCAGAAATAATATAAATTTGTAAGTAAATACTGAAATAGTATCCTAGAATGATAATATATCAACATGGAATAATAAAAAATTATAGATACGTTGGAGATGTATCAGACAACTCTTGCAAATGTGAAACCGGCACTCTTTAGTCCGAAAGGCATACGCTTAAGGCAATATGTGCCACATGTAAAAATGAATGCGGTTTGCTCTTCGTCTTCCTTGGCGATGAAGATCTGGTGGTAACCAGAGTAGGAGTCAAGGAAGGAAAGCAGATCGCAGCGGGCAGTAGAGTCCACTATTTGAACAATGCGCGGCAAGGGAAAGGGTTCTTTTGGACAAGCTTTGTTTATATCTGTGAAATCGATACATAGCCTCTAATTTCCATTTGCCTTACGCACCACCACAGGGTTCGCCAACGAATTTGGGTGGATCACTCCTCTCATCAAGCCTGCCGCTTCTAATTTCTTGATTTCTTCGGCAATGAACTCTTGCTGCCCAGAGCTTGCTTCCGGACCTTCTGCTTGACGGGGCGTGTGTGAGGCCAGACGGCAAGATGGTTCTCAATCACCTCCAAAGGAACACCAGGGATGTCAGATGGTTGCCACGCAAACACATAGACATTCGCCCGCAGGATGGAGACGAGCGTGCTTTCTTATTTTCTGTCGAGGGTGGCACTTATGGTGAAAATGCCTCCCTCGCCATCCTCTCTTGCAACCACTTGCTTGGTTTTGGGTTCGCCATTTTGGCTTTCTTGCTCTGGGCGGCAGAGCTCTCTGGCAAGTCCTCAACGGGTGTGCTGCACTCTAAGGTGCGTTTTCCGTAGTCCTTGCCAGAGGTCTTGCCGGAACTCTTGTTCTTCTTCCCCCCAGGAGCTTTCCCGGTAGGAGCCAGTGCTTTGTTGGCAGAGGCTGCAACTGCCTCCCGGAAGAGCTTGTCGGCGCACAAAACTATACTCTTCCTGTCGGCATGAACTATGATGACACCCATCGGCCCTCGCATATTCAATGTGTTGTAGGCGTAGTGGGATGGCACCATGAATTTCGCCAGTGTTGGGCTGCCCAGAATTCCACTATATGGCAGTGCTATCTCGGCGTCATCGAAGGTGATCTTCTCTGTCCTAAAGTTGAGCTCGCTGCCGAACGTCAATGGTAGGGTGATTTTCCCTTCCGCTGGCTTCTTCCGGGTTTGATACCCTGGAATGTCCCCGTGGGCTTGAGATCCGTGTCAGGGATTTGTAGCTGCTTGATCACGTCGGGTGAGATCAGGTTCAAGCCAGCCCCACCATTAACCCACATCTTTGTCACCTGGAGGTTGCGAACCGTTGGCGAAACCAACAGTGGCAAACACCCGACGACAGTAGTGCGGTCAGGGTGATCTCTCGCGTAAAAAATGATGGGGGTGTAGGACCACTTGAGGGGCTTCTGTGCCTCTGCCGGTAATTCTGTCACATTGATCTCACGGGCCTATTGTTTGAGTTGTCGGTGACACGAGAGCAAATATGCACCTGCATCAATGCACATGGCATCCACTGCCTTCTGGAACTCTTGACCATCAGATTCCTCTTCATCCTCATCATCACTGTCCTCATCGCCTGACTTCTTGTCGCGGCCTCTAGAAGGCTTCTCCTTCTTCTGCTTGGCCTTGCCGTGGTGACCACCACGGCCACCACGATTCTCTTGCCATAATCACCGGCACCATCTTGGCCCTTTTCCTTGTCGCGCCTCTCGTATTCTTGCTTCTGCTTCTCAGCAAGATGCTCAACTTGGAGACATTCGGTGATATCATGGCCCTTGGTGTGGTGTATCTTGTAGTACAACCTATCATGATTCTCGCCTACCACAGCTTTGTCGTCACCGGAGCAAGCAGCAGCCTCCTTGCCGGTGCCCTCTGTCTTGGACTTCTTGCTGGTGTTGGAGTTGCCAGAGCCCTCGACAACCATAACTGCTTTTCCTTTGCGCTTGTGGTTGGGCTTCCGACCCTTCTTCTTGGAAGCAGGTGCTTCTTCGTCGTCAGAGTTGACCTCCATGACAGCATCCTCTACAGGGTGTCCTCTCCCTTCTTCATCTCGTGCGCACTTATCAGCTAGAGCGTAGAGCTCAGCTATTCCACGCACCTTATTGATGCTCATCTCCTCATGCATCCGCCTGTTGTGCACGTTCGTGTGGAATGCGGCAATCACCGGGCAGGATGGATGTCGGGGATGTTGTTTTGCACACGGCTGAACAGTTGAATGTACTTGCAAAGGGATTCACCATCCCTCTAGGGAAGCACATGCAAGTCGTTGGGCTTCCCCGGGAGCTTGTGGCCCTCGTGGTTTGCGCTAACAAACTGATTGCATAGATCCGCCCAAGAGGAGATGGATCCTTCGGGCAAGTACATCATCCAACTCCTTACCTTGGGCTTGAGCCCCAACGAGAAGTAGTTGTCGAACACTTTCTCGTCGCGTCCCCCGGCTGCCTGCACCGCGAGGGTGTAGATGTCTAGGAACTCTGACGAGCTGATCTTGCCATCATACTTGTCCGACAAGTCAGGCTTGAATGTCTTGGAGGAGGGCCAACGGACTTGCCGCAGCTTGGGGGTAAATGCTGGGCAGCCCATGACGTAAGGTAGGCTGCCGAGAACACCGAGCGCAGACTCGTCAACGTCGGGCCCAACGTCTTACGTCGTGCTTCCCACCGCCGCTCGATTGCGGTATGGGCGTCCTCCTTCCGCCTGTCCTTCATTACTTGGCGTTGATCTTGGCGTTGCCGCGTGTCCGATTACATGGAAGACATCTCGTCTTGCGCGTTGGTCCGGCGGGCTTGTTGTCCCTGTTGTTGCGGGGGCGACTGCACCATGGCTGCTCCGCCAGCGCTGCGCCCAACAACGGGCCTTGTCGACGCCACGTCGCGTGCTTGTGAGGGCCCTGCCACCTCCCGCTTGTCACGGTTGGCGAAGCTCAACAGACTTCGGATGGTGGCCCTCTAGTCTTCCATTTTCTCTGATGCAGGTGGAAAGTCCAGCAATAGCTGGGCTTGTGCCAAAGCTTCCTCCATGGTTTTGGCATGGTGCTACTTCTTGAGCTTGCGTTGGTTTTTCCCTTGAAGAGGAAAGGGTGATGCAGCAAAGTAGAGATAAGTATTTCCCTCAGTTTTGAGAACCAAGGTATCAATCCAGTAGGAGGTACAAGCAAGGCCCCAATCTATGCACATGCACAAACAATCAAACACTTGCACCCAACGCTATAAAGGGGTTGTCAATCCCTTCACGGTCACTTGCAAGGATGAGATCTGATAGAGATAGATATAAAAGATTACTAAAAGTAAAAGTAAATAAAATTGCCGCAAGGTATTTTTGGTATTTTTGGTTTATAGATCTGAAAATATATAATGGAAAATAGACCCGGTGGCCATAGGTTTCAGTAGAAGCTTCTCTCTTGAAGGAAAAAAATACGGTGGGTGAACAAATTACTGTCGAGCAATTGATAGAAAAGCGCAAAGTTATGACGATATCCAAGGCAATGATTATGAATATAGGCATCACGTCCGTGTCAAGTAGACCGAAATGATTCTGCATCTACTACTATTACTCCACACATCGACCGACTCCTGCCTGCATCTAGAGTATTAAGTTCATAAAGAACAGAGTAACGCCTTAAGTAAGATGACATGATGTAGAGGGATAAACTCAAGCAATATGATGAAAAACCCACCTTTTTATCCTTGATGGCAACAATACAAATACGTGCCTCGCTACCCCTACTTTGTCACTGGGTGAGGACACCGCAAGATTGAACCCAAAACTAAGCACCTCTCCCATTGCAAGATCTACCGATCTAGTTGGCCAAACCAAACCAATAACTCGAAGAGAAATACAAAGATATGAAATCATGCATATAAGAATTCAGAGAAGATTCAAATAATATTCATAGATAATCTGATCATAAATCCGCAATTCATCGGATCTCGACAAACACACCGCAAAAGAACATTACATCGGATAGATCTCCAAGAACATCGAGGAGAACATGGTATTGAGGATCGGAGAGAGAGAAAAAGCCATCTAGCTACTAGCTATGGACCCGTAGGTCTGAGGTAGACTACTCACGCTTCATCGGAGGAGCAATGGAGTTGATGTAGAAGCCCTCTGTGATCGAATCCCCCTCCGGCAGATTACCGGCAAAGGACCCAAGATGGGATCTCACGGGAACAGAAGGTTGCGGCGGCGAAAAAGTATTTTTGTGGCTCCCTCTGATGGTTTGGGAATATATGGGAATATATAGGCGAAGAGTTAGGGTTAGAAGGCCTCTAGGGGGCCCACAAGCCAGGGGGCGCCCCCCCTAGGGCGCGCCCTGGCAGCTTGTCGTCTGCTGCCAGGTCTTCTGACCTCCTCTCCAGGTCTTCTAGATGTCTTCTGGTCCAAGAAAAATCACCGCGAAAGTTTTATTCCGTTTGGACTCCGTTTGATATTCCTTTTCTGTAATACTCAAAAACAGGGAAAAAACAGAAACTGGCACTAGGCTCTAGGTTAATAGGTTAGTCCCAAAAATGATATAAAATAGCATATTAATGCATATAAAACATCCAAAACATATAATATAATAGCATGGAACAATAAAAAATTATAGATACATTGGAGACATATAAAGCATCCCCAAGCTTAATTCCTGCTCGTCCTCGAGTAGGTAAATGATAAAAACAGAATTTTTGATGTGGAATGCTACCTAACATATTTATCCATGTAATTTTCTTTATTCTGGCATGAATATTCAGATCCATAAGATTCAAAACAAAAGTTTAATGTTGACATAAAAACAATAATACTTCAAGCATACTAATAAAGCAATCGCGTCTTCTCAAAATAACATGGTCAAAGAAAGCTATCCCTACAAAATCATATAGTCTGGCTATGCTCCATCTTCATCACACAAAGTATTAAATCATGCACAACCCCGGTTTTAGCCAAGCAATTGTTTCATACTTTAGTATTTTCAAACTTTTTCAACTCGCACGCAATACATGAGCGTGAGCCATGGACATAGCACTATAGGTGGAATAGAATATGGTGGTTGTGGAGAAGACAAAAGAAGGAGATAGTCTCACACCAACTAGGCGTATCATCGGGCTATGGAGATGCCCATCAATAGATATCAATGTGAGTGAGTAGGGATTGCCATGCAACGGATGCACTAGAGCTATAAGTGTATGAAAGCTCAAAAGAAACTAAGTGGGTGTGCATCCAACTTGCTTGCTCACGAAGACCTAGGGCAATTTGAGGAAGCCCATCATTGGAATATACAAGCCAAGTTCTATAATGAAAAATTCCCACTAGTATATGAAAGTGTCAATATAGGAGACTCTCTATCATGAAGATCATGGTGCTACTTTGAAGCACAAGTGTGGAAAAAGGATAGTAGCATTGCCCCTTCTCTCTTTTCTCTTTTTTTTATTTTCTCCTTATTTTCTTTTTTTTGGTGGGCTTCTTTGGCCTATTTTTTTATTTGGGCTTCTCTGGCCTATTTTATTTTTCATAAAGTCCGGAGACTCATCCCGACTTGTGGGGGAATCATAGTTTCCATCATCCTTTCCTCACATGGGACAATGCTCTATAATGATGATCATCACACTTTTATTTACTTACAACTCAAAATTTACAACTCGATACTAGAACAAGATACGACTCTATATGAATGCCTCCGGCGGTGTACCAGGATATGCAATGATCTAGCGTAGCAATGACATCATCATGCTAGCTATCTTACGATCATGCTAAGCAATATGACAATGATGGTGCGTGTCATAATAAACGGAACGGTGGAAGTTGCATGGCAATATATCTCGGAATGGCTATGGAAATGCCATAATAGGTAGGTATGGTGGCTGTTTTGAGGAAGGTATATGGTGGCTGTTTTGAGGAAGGTGGGTTTAATGCACCGGCGAAAGTTGCGCGGTACTAGAGAGGCTAGCAAAGGTGGAAGGGTGAGAGTGCGTATAATCCATGGACTCAACATTAGTCATAAAGAACTCACATACTTATTGCAAAAGTCTATTAGTCATCAAAACAAAGTACTACACGCATGCTCCTAGGGGAAGGGTTGGTAGGAGTTAACCATCGCGCGATCCCGACCTCCACACAAAGGAAGGCAATCAATAAATAAATCATGCTCCGACTTCGTCACATAACGGTTCACCATACGTGCATGCTACGGGAATCACAAACTTTAACACAAGTATTTCTACCAATCCACAATTACTCACTATCATGTCTCTAATATTACAATCTTTATATCTCAAAACAATCATAAGGAATCAAACTTCTCATAGTATTCAATGCACTTTTATATTAAAGTTTTTATTATATCTCTCTTGGATGCCCATCATATTAGGACTAAATTCATAACCTAAACAAATTACCATGCTGTTTACAGACTCTCAAAATAATATAAGCGAAGAAAGAGAGTTCAATAATTTCTATAAAATAACGCCACCGCCGTGCTCTAAAAAGATATAAGTGAAGCACTAGAGCATATTGCCTAGCTCAAAAGATATAAGTGAAGCACATAGAGTATTCTAATAAATTCGCGATTCATGCGTGTCCCTCTCAAAAAGTGTGTACAGAAAGGATGATTGTGCCAAACTAAAAATCAAAGACTCATATCATATAAGACTCTCCAAGCAAAACACATATTATGTGGTGAATAAAAATATAGCCTCAAGTAAATTTACCGATGGATTGAAGACGAAAGAGGGGATGCCTTCCGGGGCATCCCCAAGCTTAGGCTCTTGGTTGTCCTTGAATATTACCTTGGGGTGCCTTGGGCATCCCCAATCTTAGGCTCTTGCCACTCCTTATTCCATAGTCCATCAAATCTTTACCCAAAACTTGAAAACTTCACAACACAAAACTCAACAGAAAACTCGTGAGATCCGTTAGTATAAGAAAATAAAATCACCACTTTAGGTACTGTTGTGAACTCATTCTTTATTTATATTGGTGTAATATCTACTGTATTCCAACTTCTCCATGGTTCATACCCCCCGATACTACCCATAGTTTCATCAAAATAAGCAAACAACACATAGAAAACAGAATCTGTCTAAAACAGAACACTCTGTAGAAATATGTTAACTTCGAATATTTCTGTAACTCTAAAAATTCTGAAAAATTAGGAAAATCTGGGAAATTTGTATATTAATCTTGTGTAAAAAATTCAGATCCAATCGATGCTTCTGTGAATTTATAAAATTCCTGGACTGGGCGTCAAAGTTTCTGTTTTTCAGCAAGATCAAATCAACTATCACCGTAGACCATCCCAAAGGTCTTACTTGGCACAAACACTAATTAAAACACTAAAACACAATTAATACAGAGGTAATAGTGTGTAATTTATTCAAGAATAGAAACAAAACAAAAAAACATAAAAATAAAATTGGGTTGCCTCCCAACAAGCGCTATTGTTTAACGCCCCTAGCTAGGCATAACGCAATAGATCTAAGTATTATCATCTTTGGTATGCAATCCATAAGTAGCTCTCATAATAGATTCATATGTTAATTTAATTTTATTTCTTGGGAAGTGTTCCATGCCCTTCCTTAACGGAAATTGAAATCTAATGTTTCCTTCTTTCATATCAATAATTGCACCAATCGTTCTAAGGAAAGGTCTACCAAGAATAATAGGACATGTAGGATTGCAATCTATATCAAGAACAATGAAATCTATGGGCACACAATTCCTATTTGAAACAATAAGAACATCATTAATCCTTCCCATAGGTTTCTTTATAGTGGAATCCGCAAGATGAAAATTTAAAGAGCAATCATCAAATTCACAGAAACCTAGCACATCACATAAAGTTTTCGGAATAGTGGAAACGCTAGCACCCAAATCACACAAAGCATGGCACTCATAATCTTTAATTGTAATCTTAATAGTAGGTTCCCACTCATCATAAAGCTTTCTAGGTATAGAAACTTCCAACTCAAGTTTTTCTTCAAAGGATTTCATCATAGCATCAACGATATGTTTAGTAAAAGCTTTATTTTGATTATAAGCATGAGGAGGATTCAACATGGATTGCAACAAGGAAATACAATCTGTCAAATAACAATTATCATAATTAAAATCCTTGAAATCCAAAGGAGTGGGTTCATTGCTACTTAAATTTTTGACCTCTTCAATCCTACTTTTATCAATTTTTGCATCAAGATCTATAAACTCCGAATCATTGGGACGCCTTCTAATTAAAGTTGACTTATCTCCAGTCCCATATTTATCAATATTTATATTAGAAAACAAATATTCAATAGGAGTCACATCAATCACTTTAAGATCTTCATCATTATTTTCACGAGAAATCGAAGAACACGCTGTTACTAACAATTCTCGCTTAGCACGCATCCTAGCGGTTCTTTCTTTACATTCATCCATAGAAATTCCCATAGATTGTAGAGACTCATTAATATCATGCTTGGGTGGAATAGATCTAATTTTGAAAGAATCAATCTCAAGAGAAATTCTATCAACGTTCCTAGCCAAATCATCAATCTTGAGCAATTTTTCTTCAATCATAGTATTGAAAACCTTTTGCGAACTAATAAATTCTTTAATATTATTCTCAAGATCAGAGAGCATCTTATTATAATTTCCATAAGAATTGTTGTAGGAATTACCATAATTATTAGAGGAATTACTAGGAAGCGGCCTAGGGTTGAAATTACCTCTATACGCGTTATTACCAAAATTGTTCCTACCAACAAAATTCACATCCATAGATTCATTTTTATTTCCAATCAAAGAGGACAAAGGCATATCATTAGGATCAATAGGAGCACTCTTACTAGAAAAGAATTTCATTAATTCATCCATCTTTCCACTCAATGTATTTATTTCTTCAATTGCATGCACCTTTTTACTAGTAGGAGATCTTTCGGTATGCCATTGAGAGTAATTTGCCATAATATTATCTAGGAGTTTAGTAGCTTCTCCTAATGTGATTTCCATAAAAGCACCACCCGGGCCGGAATCTAAAAGATTTCTAGATGCAAAATTCAATCCCGCATAATTTTTTTGTATAATCATCCATAAACTCAAACCATCCGCGGGACAATTTCTAATCATTAATTTCATCCTCTCCCAAGATTGTGCAACATGCTCATGATCAAGTTGCTTAAAATTCGTTATATCGTTCCTAAGGGAGATGATCTTAGCGGGTGGAAAGTACTTGGAAATAAAAGCATCTTTACACCTATTCCATGAATCAATACTATTTTTAGGCAAAGATGTAAACCAAGTTTTAGTATGATCTCGTAGTGAGAACGGAAATAGCTTCAATTTAACAATATCATTATCCACATCTTTCTTCTTTTGCATATCACACAATTCAACGAAAGTATTTAGATGGGATGCGGCATCTTCACTAGGAAGGCCGGAAAATTGTTCTTTCATAACCAGATTCAGTAAAGCGGCATTAATTTCATAAGATTCCGCACTAGTGGAGGGACCAATCGGAGTACTAATAAAGTCATTATTATTAGTATTGGAGAAGTCACACAACTTGGTATTCTCTTGAGTCATCGTGACAAAGCAAGCAATTTAGCACACAAGCAAACAAAAAGCAAACGAAAAGACGAACGAAAGAAGGACGAATAAAAAGGCAAATCTTTTTGGTTTTTTTTCTGAAAATCATTTTAGAAGTGGGGGAGAGGAAAACGAGAGGCAAATGGCAAATAATGTAAATGCAAGAGATGAGTTTATGATGGGTATTTGGTAAGCTTTATGTAGACTTCCCCGGCAATGGCGCCAGAAATTGGCAAGTTGACGGGAGAGTTCTTGTCTTGACTTGCTATGTATCCTGCTACTTCTTGAACTTGCGTTGGTTTTTCCCTTGAAGAGGAAAGGGTGATGCAGCAAAGTAGAGATAAGTATTTCCCTCAGTTTTGAGAACCAAGGTATCAATCCAGTAGGAGGTACAAGCAAGGCCCCAATCTATGCACCTGCACAAACAATCAAACACTCGCACCCAACGCTATAAAGGGGTTGTGAATCCCTTCATGGTCACTTGCAAGGATGAGATCTGATAGAGATAGATATAAAAGATTACTAAAAATAAAAGTAAATAAAATTGCAGCAAGGTATTTTTGGTATTTTTGGTTTATAGATCTGAAAATATATAATGGAAAATAGACCCGGGGGCCATAGGTTTCACTAGAGGCTTCTCTCTTGAAGGAGAAAAATACGGTGGGTGAACAAATTACTGTCGAGCAATTGATAGAAAAGCGCAAAGTTATGACGATATCCAAGGCAATGATTATGCATATAGGCATCACGTCCGTGTCAAGTAGACCAAAACGATTCTGCATCTACTACTATTACTCCACACATCGACCGACTCCAGCCTACATCTAGAGTATTAAGTTCATAAAGAACAGAGTAACGCCTTTAGTAAGATGACATGATGTAGAGGGATAAACTCAAGCAATATGATGAAAAACCCACCTTTTTATCCTTGATGGCAAGAATACAAATACGTGCCTCGCTACCCCTACTTTGTCACTGGGTGAGGACACCGCAAGATTGAACCCAAAACTAAGCACCTCTGCCATTGCAAGAACTACCGATCTAGTTGTCCAAACCAAACCAATAACTCGAAGAGAAATACAAAGATATGAAATCATGCGTATAAGAATTCAGAGAAGATTCAAATAATATTCATAGATAATCTGATCATAAATCCACAATTCATCGGATCTTGACAAACACACCGCAAAAGAAGATTACATCGGATAGATCTCCAAGAACATCGAGGAGAACATGGTATTGAGGATCGGCGAGAGAGAAAAAGCCATCTAGCTACTAGCTATGGACCCGTAGGTCTAAGGTAGACTACTCACGCTTCATCGGAGGAGCAATGGAGTTGATGTAGAAGCCCTCCGTGATCGAATCCCCCTCCGGTAGATTACCGGAAAAGGCCCCCAGATGGGATCTCACGGGAACAGAAGGTTGCGGTGGCAGAAAAGTATTTTTGTGGCTCCCTCTGATGGTTTGGGAATATATGGGAATATATAGGCGAAGAGTTAGGGTTAGAAGGACTCCAGGGGGCCCACAAGCTAGGGGGCGTGCCCCCCCTAGGGCGCGCCCTGGCGGCTTGTCGTCTGCTGCCAGGTCTTCTGACCTCCTCTCCAGGTCTTCTAGATGTCTTCTGGTCCAAGAAAAATCATCGCGAAAGTTTTATTCCGTTTGGACTCCGTTTGATATTCCTTTTCTGTAAAACTCAAAAACAGGGAAAAAACAGAAACTGGCACTGGGCTCTAGGTTAATAGGTTAGTCCCAAAAATAATATAAAATAGCATATTGATGCATATAAAACATCCAAAACAGATAATATAATAGCATGGAACAATCAAAAATTATAGATACGTTGGAGACGTATCACATGGCATGTCCGGAAGCATGGGTGGTGCTCTTACTCCTGATGACAGAGGCAGAAGGGGCATAATCTCGTTCCCTCGTGCGATTGTTGTTCCCATCGAAGGGTTGGTGATGTTCTTGGCCTTGCACATCCCAAGAGCGATGCATAGGGGTCTTGTCCGCACGTTGCCTGGGATCGTCGCCGTTCCTCGGGTGCCTATCGCAGTTGTCCTGCGAGGGACGCATCAGGTGCCTCGAGGGCATCGTTGCTGTCGCGGCCGCTCTCGTTGCCGCTACCGCCACATAATTGTCTTTGGACGCCGCCGGTGCCTTCTCGGATTACACAAATGGCGGGGTCGGAATTGCGGCTCGTGGAGCCCCGCGCGATGTTCTAGCTGGACTCACCAGCACGGCGAGTGCTGTGCTCGACTCTGCCGCCATCACCCGTAGCCACCTGCGAAGGCAGCTTGGACAGAGATGGTGTGACCGCCGACGTGCCCTTAGCCTTGTTGGGCGCCATGGGTGTCGATGAAGATGGTTATGACTACGCACGGAAGCTAGTTTTCATGCACGCAATCCCCCTTCCTGGCGCACCAAAGATGTCAAGGTACGACAATCTATGGGACCGGCAAGGCCCCTTTGCGATTCGACTGTGGGGACCTACACATGCAAAGAGCAACACTAGCCAAAGCACACCGAGGGTTTATATCAGACTGCCCGAAGGCGTAAAACGTATGTCCTGTGTTCTGTGAATTATGTGAGTGCTCAAGTTACAAGGAGTGCAGCTGCCCGAAAGGATGGTCGAGAGTGTTACTACGCATGGAATTGAGCAGGGTTTCGACCCTTGTAACGATAGCCATGGAACTCCTTTTATAGCTCAAAGGGGTTACCACTGATGGCGAACAGTAAATACACAAGGTTAAATAGTAGCTACAATAGTGGTAAAACTACTGACATTGCTACAGTGGCAAATACCTAACCCTGGCGGATTAGGACAGACACATTAAATGCACCGTGAGGTGTCGCGCTATCGCCGTTCCCCGGCAATGATGCCCTCTCCTTCTGTGCTATTGGCCTAGCTACCTCTTATTCTTTCACCACGCCATTAGGACGGGTGTCATTAAAGCTGTTGTAATTCCTTGGAGCTGCCGTGTGCCCCTACAAGCCCCACCTAACCGCCTGCCCGCTTGACACCGCATTGATGGCGACCATCAGCCTGATGAGGTGGAGCAGTGGCTTGGTAGTGGGATCTTGCTGGATGCGGAACTGCCGTGTCTTCACTTGCCAGCAAGGAGGCTTACCGGTGCTTTGATTCTGCTCTGGGAATCGTCTTGAGTACAGTGTCTTCCAGGCAAGGCTTGCCAGGCCAGAGGCTACTACCGTCTGTGCACAAGTCAGGGTACTAAAGGACCCGCTCTTTTAGTAAACCAATACTTGGACAGGTCGATTCCAGGGTTGTGGAAGGCGACCTTCACTAATATCTTGTGGAGAATGCCGCGGCAGAGCTTGCGAGATCCCTTGAGGAAGTTGTCGGCTCGGTCCTTCTCATACTTCTCCAACACCCTGACAAGCTTCTCGAAGAAGATGGATAGCCTGACACTCGCCGCCTCCCTGCCATCATGGGGGACCAAACACTGCACCAAGCCCATGGGTGCGAGTTGGGTTGAGAGGTTGCCGGCGATGTTCACAAGCTGCTCTGGGCAGAGCGCCAAGTTCTTCTTCGGCTTGTCAGAGGAGTGTGTAGTAGAGGCGAGCAACTCTTTCTCCTGCTGGATTTCTTCGACCTGGGCCCTCTCCTTGATCCCGGACCCCTCAAGATGCTCCTCCAAAGTTCTCAGCTTTAGCTTCAAGTCGGCAATCGAATTAGCGGCATCAGTGAGTTCTTTGGTCTTGCCGGAGGTTACTTCCTACAGCTCCCCTAAGGTGTGAGCTGCCTTCTGCATGTCTTCTTTCAGCACCAAGATCTCCTTGCTAGAAGCGGCAAGGTCTAGCTCCAATTGCCGCGTTTTGTTGTCCAGCTCAACCTTGGCGGCCTCAGTGACCTCAGCAACACTGACAGCCTCTTGGAGTTTGCCAGTATGCTGTTTTGCTTTCGCTTCAATGGCCTCCTTATGCTTCAGCTCCAACTCTTGGATCTGCTGTGCAAGTTGAGTTTCAAGCTTGGTGGCGATGGCTTCCTCTCACGACGCGAGATCCTCCTCATGAGAGTTGAGGGCAGGCTTGTGCTTGATAAGATCGACATCAGCGGCAACAACCCTTTGCTTAGCCTCCTCCCACGCTGCCTCCTCCTCGGCCCTTTCGGAAATAAATTCTGCCATAGCCTTGGTGAGATCACCTTGCCGGTTGGTGAGGTCTTGGCTGCTTTATGTGAATGAAGCACGCGTCTCGTCAAGGCGCCCTCGGAACCTGTTTTCTGCCTCAGCAATGATGGCTTCCCGGTGATCCAGCTTCTCCGAGCGGCTGCCGTAGTGGGACTGGAGCTGCTTGAAGCTCTTCCTGATGGAGGAGAGAATGATGTGCTCTTTGGCTACGTCGCCGCCACCAAAGGGATCGACAACGACTGCCTCTCTGGTTGAGGCAACAACGCCGTCTAGACTCTCCTCTTGATAGAAATCTCGGAGGATCGCGTCGCCGGTAGCGCTGACAAATTGCAAATCACTGATCTTGGAGTACTTGCTTGGGGGCGGCACTTCGGATGTCGACGGTCCGGCGGCAGCCTTGCCGATTTCCCCCACCACGATGAGCATGCCCTTGCCGGGCGCTCCTGAGATAAAAATGTCTTCAATTTCCATGGCCACCTCTAGGACCGTCTCCTCGGCAGTTTCCCTGGCAGTCTCCTCCGTAATCTCGCTGGGGGCTCCCTCCTCTTCTGCGGTCCGGCTGGCCTCAGCGGCCGCCTCTTTAGAAATCTCCCCAATGATGGCATCTACATCCATGTCATCAACCGGGGGGGGGGGGGGGTGGATCTATAGAGTCAGGAGAAGAAATAGAAAAATCAAATTCAGAAGAAGTTCAAGAAGACAAAAAAGCAGAGAAGAAAACAAAACATCTATGACAAGGAACTCACCGGTGGGCACTTGTTGAGAAGTGGCACCTCCTTCTCTAGCAACATCAGTTGTCGTTGTGTGGCTGCCGGTAGCGCCACCTGCCGGCACAACCTTGATGCAAACATGCTCATCAGCAGGTGTCCTTGCCGGAGAACTCTTCTCCGGAGTGGAGCGCCTCTGAGTTGCCTCATGGAAGTCCACCTCTCGGTGCTCCACCTCATGGTGCTTCATCTCCGTTTGCAGTGGTATGGAGGTAGCGACAACATCCACACCGGTACTCGCCATTGGGAACTCGAAGGGGGCCTCCTTCTGGGGCTTACGCATCGGGCTGCACTGGGGGCTGATAACGATAACCTTTGTCTCACGTGCGGAGCTTGTCGTCCCCTCCATAGCACGCGCAAGATTCGCCTTCTTGTCCATACGCATCGCCAAGGTCTCCTCATCCCTGCGGAATGCCAACAACAAGATTCAGCTAAACACAATTTGAGAATTCAAGACTAGTAAAACAATGGGGGTGGATACTTACTCCTCCTCATCCGAGCTAAGGGCCGACAAGTCCCACATATCGTTATGGCTGGCGGCAGGAGCGGGTGGTGGAGTAGGAGTCCTGGTGCACGATGAGGATGCGGCAGCGCTCGAAGCCCCTGTGCCCTTGGTGGAAGAACCTGCCGAGCATTTCCAACAGTTTGCCTCATCCGCCGCAGGCGAGAAACATCAGCGGTGGGGTCCTCTTCCTCCTCCTCTTTCTCGACTGGCGGGGAAGGACGAACCGGCTCCCTGGTGGCAGTCTTCCGAAGGACACGAGCCTTTTTCTTCTTTAGGATAACGGGGGCTTGGAGTTCCTTAGCCTCCTGCTCCCCGGCAACCCCGGGCTCCTCGGCCCCAGTAGGACCCTCCGTCAAGTCGCTTGTCACTATCTCATCAGCCTCCTCCTCTTCACCGCCAGCTCCCTCCTCATCATCAGACGCAGCAACAGCGGAGCTACTGCCACCTACCGTTAAGCCCGCCTCACCGACTCTCTTGCCGATCCACTAGAGATCAGCCTTGGTGGTATCGTAGGTGAGTTTGCCGTCGTCCCTGATGGCAACTTCCATCAGGCTGTTGAACCACTCAAGCACCGCCTCCTCCGATGGCGGCTGCCATGTGGGGTCAACTCCATGTGCGTTGCGGGCCAGTTTCATCTCCATGAACGTATCCTTGGTGGAGTTGTTGTAGAGTGGTATTATGCCTGCCGCAAGCTTGAACTTGCCGTCAATGCGGAAGAGTTGATCGCACAAGCAGGAGAGATCCAGCACCGTCAAATTGGCGGCAAGCCCAGTGAGCAGCCGCATCAGATCCGCGGCATTGACATACTCCCACGCGAAGCGCCCGCGGTCCTATAGAGGGGTGATGCAGTGGCAAAGAAAATCGGCACCCGGCAGCCCACGGGCGGAGGATTCGAGCGACAGCAATCTCCAACTTCTTATCGTTGGTGTCAAGGGTGCTCCAGTCGTTGCTGTTGAGCGGCTTCGCTCTCCGGATCTTGCAGAAGGCAGGGGCTTCATTATCCTTGATGTAGCACCATTCTGCCCGCCACTCCTCCCACTTCTGGTGCAGGTTGTCAGTGGGATAAAATTTGTTGTGGGTGGCCTTGGGATCCATGTGATGCTGACGGAGAGAGCGTCCCCTTCTATGTGTGGATAAAAGAAATGGCCAAATAGTGCTACATTGGGGACTATCCCTACAAAATTCTCACATTAATGTGCAAAGACCGACAAGGTGGTCACGACATTGGGAGTAAAATCTAAAAGCCTGAAGCCATATGTAAGCATCATCTCAGTGAAGAAAGCAGGAAAGGGGGGAACTAGCCCGTAGAAGGAATACGCCGTGAAGAACGGGTACTTCTCTGCGTTGGGCTGGGTGCTACCGGGGAGCACCACTGGCACAGGGTGCGCCTTGTTCTCCTTCCCCCACATATATGCGTACCGCTCGATGGGATCGTTGACAGTCAGCACCAATGGGAACAAGACAATGCAGGACCGCCGCGCCTCCGCGACAGCCTCTTTCCTCGCCTCCGCATCAGGGTCGCTGACCTTCTTCGCCCTCTTCTCCTAGGCTGGGGCGATGGAGGGTTGCTTCCTCTTCGGCGCCATGGCGAGCTCGAGAGGGACCGACGGCTGAGAAGCGAGAAGATAGCGAGGCGGCGTAGTCGCTCTGTGTCGCAAGAAGGTTAAGACAGCGGTAACAGAATGGGGGACAGTAGGCTGGGATGAGCAGCGGCTCTGCAAATCCCCTGTTTATAAGGAGGAATACCAAGAGGTTGGCTCTGCCCACATGATGTGTCCGCGCGTTTTTAGGCAGGCACCCCAGGCGCCGTTTTGCACCACCTCTCCCATGCTCCGCATTTAATGCGTGTCGTGGGTGGGTGGTAAAAGACATCATTACAACCGCAGTGAAACCTGGCCACGTGTGTCTGTGCACTCTTTTGGGCCTAGCCCAACAACTTCATGGACTCAGGTGTGGCCCAGGCCCAGGGCTCCTTTCGGTGTACTAAGAAATGGGTCCCTTAGTACCCTACCTTGTGCACAGATGACAACAGCCTCTCGATCGACAAGCATTGCCGGAAGTCTATTACATTCAAGATGACAACAAGTGAAGATCAATACACCGGCGAGCCCCCTTCCCCGCAGGAGAAGACCCGGCAAGCTCTGCGCCCACCAGGATCCCACTACCAAGCCACCGCTCCACCTCACCGGGCTGATTATCACCCATCAATGAGGTGTCGAACGTGTAGGTTGTTAGGTAGGGCATGTCGGAGCACGTGGAAGTTCCAAGGATTTACCCCAATTTTAATGAGACACGTCTGATAACCCACAATATAGGGGATCAGACAGTCTTCACGGGTAGTATTTTACCCTAATTTATTGATTCGACACAAGGGGAGCCAAAGAATATTTATTGGACTTGGCAGTTGAGTTGTCAATTCAACCGCACCTGGGATATCTCTCTGCGGCAAAGATTTAGTAGCACGGCAAATAGTAGTAGCAAAAGTAACATCAGTAGTGACAACAACAATTTTGTAGCAGTTGTGATAGTAGCAGTAGCAATAGTAACTTAGCAAGATTCAGTATATGTAAAGCGTAGGCACGTGGATCGGTGGTGGATAATGATTTAGATGACATTCATCATATAACAGTTACACACTAGGGCGACACAAAACTAGCTCCAATTCATTAATATAATGTAGGCATGTATTCCGTATATAGCCATACGTGCTTGCAATATGAACTTGCATGACATCTTTTGGCCTACCCTCCCGTGGCAGCGGGGTCCTAATGGAAACTAAGGGATATTAAGGCCTCCTTTTAATAGAGAACTGGAACAAAGCATTAACACATGATGAACACGTGAACTCCTCAAAGTATGGCAATCACCGGAAAGAATCCCAATTATTGTCACCTTGGGGTATGCGGATGAAGACACGTAATAGGTGCATACAACTTGCAAGATAGGATCCAAATCACTCTTTTATTCATGAAAACATAATAGGTTCAGATCTGAAATCATGGCACTCGAGCCCTAGTGACAAGCATTAAGCACATCAAAGTCATAGTAACATCAATCTCAGAACATAGTGGATACTAGGGATCAAGCCCAATAAAACTTAACTCGATTACATGATCAATCTCATCCAATACCACCACCGTCCAGCAAGCCTACAAAGGAATTACTCACTCCCGGTGGTGAGCATTATGGCGGTGTTGATGGAGAAGGGTTGGCGATGACGACGGCGATGATTTCCCTTCTCCGGAGCCCCAAACGGACTCTAGATCAGCCCCTGAGGATGAACAGGAGATGGCAGCGGCTCCGTCTCGTGAAACACGATGATAACTTCTCTCTGATTTTTTGCTCCGAAGATATGATTTTATAGGACTGGAATTAGGATCGGAGGAGCCTCGAGGGCCCCACAAGATATCAGGGCCCGGCCTAGGGGGGCTCCTTGATGTGTGGTGGCCCCCTGGCATATGCCCTCCGGTAGTTCTTTGCTCCATAATTGATTATAAAACGAAAAATAATTCACAAAAAGTTTCGTCCAATTCTGAGAACTTCTATTTTTGCACAAAAATAACACCAAGGTAGTTTTGCTGAAAACATCGTCAGCCCGGGTTAGTTTCATTCAAACCATGCAAATAAGAGGTGAAAACCAGAGAAAAAGTGTTTGGAAAAGTAGATACGTTGGAGATGTATTAACTCCCCCAAGCTTAACTCATTTCTTGTACTCAAGCAATTCAGTTGACAAACTGAAAGTGATAAAGAAAACTTTTACAAACTCTTTTATTCTCGTCGTTATACGCATGCTTAGCCAGTGTTCAAGTTTTCAACATAAATTATAAATAAACATATCTATGATAGCAATTAAACATCATATCAACTCATGGCAATACATAACCAATTAGCAAGCAAATAATAAGATATCTCACATGCCAACAATTTATCAAAATGATCGTCATATAATATGGTGACATGGTATTTCGCTAGCCCTTTCTGAGACCGAAAAACATAAATACAGAGCACCTCTGAGGTTCAAGCAGCGACTAAACATTATAAATCAGAACACAAAAAACCCAGTCATGCTCATATTCAACATTAACTAGACTCAATCCATAAGAATGACAATAATGCTCTCCGGTCTGGTGCTTTTAGTATGAAGGTGATGACTCAACATAAAAATGAATAGATAGGCCCTTCACAGAGGGAAGCATTGATTTGCAGAGGTGCCAGAGCTCAAGTTTTAAAACAGAATTGGAATATAGTTTTTGGGGTGGTGCACTTTTCTTCTCAACGTTACGACAAACATTTTTAATATCTTCCATGCTAAACTCATTATTGGCGGTTCCCAAACAGAATAGTAAAGTTTACTCCTATCCACCATCCATACACAACCCATGGTTGACAGAATCCACGGATGCCTGCCAACATATCAACTTTCCCAGGGAGTTTTGTTTAATTAAATTTTATTATGCAAGACTGGGCATCCTTTTTACCAGCCACTGTCGTGGAATGACGGCGAATAAATGACCGTCTTGAGAATAACTCATTTAGCATGGAAAATATTGACCGCCTCGTCGCTCCATAAGCAAGATGCGTGCAAAAAGTAAATGTTTATTTGAATGTTTAGAGATGGCACATGCAAATTTACTTGAAACGGTAGGGTAATACCGCATATAGGTAGGTATGGTGGAATCATGTGGAATAACTTGGTTTAAAGGTTTTGGATGCACAAGCAGCATTTCTGCTTAGTACAGGTGAAGGCTAGCAATAGGTTGGGAAGCGACCAACTAGAGAGCGAATACGGTCATGGGTATGCATTGCGAATAGTTAACATTGGACATAGCATGAGTTGGATATGAACACTCTGAATTTAAACATTATGAAGGCTACATTGGTTTTGAATCAACTACATGTTTGCACATGGGCCAAGTCAAGCTACTTGAAATTCTCAGAGGGAAATACCATACTACCATACCACATCATAACCATTTTAATGCATGTTGATCTATAAGATAAATCATTATTAACTACTAGCTATTTAAGCATGGAATGAGAAGCTATATCTCTAATTCTCATCATGAACATGTTTACTCATAATATACTGAATTGAGATCGAATAAGATAAACATATTTAGAAAAACGAAAAACAAGAAGAGTTCATACCAGCTTCCCTGGCCACGATCACTTCGTCCAATATCGTCATTATTGCCTTTCACTTGCATGACCGAATGATGTGATAATCATAATAGTGCAAGAATACCGTGGACTAAGATGGAATCTGAAGGCAGTTTTGGACAAAGGAGAAGACAGGGTAATATTGGCTGTCTGTTAGATCAACAATAAAGCATATAAGAGCCATTCAACATTTTCATCGTGGTCTTCTCCTTTCAAAGACTCAACAAAAAGAAAAGAAATTTTTAGAAACACACTCAAATATTTTTGGAGTTTTTGTTTTTCTCAAGCAAGCAAATAAACTAAGGGAAAACAAGAATGAGAAAAATTATTTACACGGGAAAGCTCCCAACATGCAACGGAAATCTTTTTGGGTTTTCTTTTTAGTACTACGGATATTTAAACGAGGAAAGAAAACTAAAAAGAAGCGAGAAATATTTTTGGGTTTTCCAAAGTTTTTCAAACACACAAGAAGAAGGCGGAAAAATAAAACTAATATGGATATACAATGAAAGAGGATGAACACCGACAATTTATATGAAGTGTGTGAACATGAATGTAATGTCGGTGAGAAATACGTACTCCCCCAAGCTTAGTCGTTTGCCTATCCTAGTGATAACCACTGATAATAGCCATCAGGTCCGGGAAAGTGTTCCCGCTGGGGCACCTGAGTGTCCCATGCCTGGGCCTTGGCCTCCGCAGCAGCCAGCTCATTCCGGTAAGCAATTATATCTTCTGGCATTATTCTGTATCCGTGCCTAGCATGATAGTTAAACAAAGAGGGTGCATGCAAAGGAATAATATCGTAAGTCCTCTCGCTAAATACTAAGGTGTAATGAATATGTTGCAGTGTTTGTGGTTCCTCAATAAATTGGTGTTCCATCATAGATTGGTGATCAAGATAAACCTTAGGCAACAAGTAATCAGTAGGGCCTATAGCAACTTCAAAACGCTTTGCCAAGCGAGTGGCATAAATAGCACCATGAATCTTGCCTTTGTTTTGGTTAAGATTTAATTGACGCGCAACAATAGCTTCTATGTTGTAAGTGTTATCACCATAAAGTGCACGGCGTAGAATAGCCAGGGTAGGGGAACTGAGATCACCGCCCTATTCCATGGTGGTTATCCATTTTCCTATAAATAGAGAAAAGTAGTGCACGGAAGGAAATTGCAAACTAGTAGCTCTAGCGTGTGACACGCCCCTAGTTTCTCCCATAGTTAAGGTTTGGAGGAAATAATCAAACTCCTCCGGCTTAGGCTGACGCATTCCCCTGTGAGAAGGAAGCTAACATATTTCACAAAATTCATGTAGAGGAAATTCAAAGTTGGTGGCATAAAGATCAAAGTGTACTGTGGGAGCACCGGGCGTATTTGTGAAGTAAAAGTTTTGCACGAAAGAATTTGTAAGGAGATAGTATTGGTCACACTCATCTGCAAGGAAGTTGGTAAGCCCGGAATTTGTAATGAATTGCATGAACTCTTCATAGAAACCCGCTTCATTCATGAAGGGCGTATGTGGCCATTCCCATGGCCTAACCTCCGTGTTGCGAACAAGGTTGATGTCTCGCTCCTGAGTTCTCCTAACAACTCCCTTGGGGCTCCGGCTTAAAGAACCTTTCCACAAGAAATTCATTTTCCTAAGCACAAATTTCTGAATTTTTTTAGTCACAAATTCATGTCAATAAAACTTTGCAAGATTGATAGCAACTACTCATAAGGAAGCCTAGAGGCCATATCAAGCATTCATACTACTTCGAACTCAAAGAATTCAACATGCAAGCTCATTTTCTGTAGCACCAAGTGCAGCATATTTTGCAAAATATAAACCACTAAAACAAAAACTAATTGGAGGAATGGAGGAGTCACATACCAAGGAACAATTCCTCAAAGCAGTTTTGGAAACGGAGTTTCGAGCAAAGAGATCGAAAATTTCACTTTGTGAGTGAAGAACGCGGGAGAGAGATGGATATGAAATTTTTGCTCGAGGTAGGAGAAAGACTGGGATGAAGGGATAAGGCAGGGGGGCTCTGTGGGCCCCACAAGCCATCAGGGCGCGACACAAGGGGGGGCCGCGCCCTGTTAGCTTGTGCCCCATAGGTGCAGTCCCATGCTGTTATTTTTATGCCAAATTTATTTATTTATTCCAGAAAAATTCATGTTAAAATTTTGTGGCAATCTGAGACTTTTTATTTTCTGGTATTTTTTCTTCGCACAGGAAAAACAGAAAAAATAGAAAATCATGCTAATTTATTTTACATAAACTGAAAATAATGGAGGATAAACTATTGAGAGAATAGCGAGTACTAAATTCATCAATCACATGCCTTCCGAAGAGGATTCATTAATAAGGTTGATCAAGTCTTATTAACAACCGTTTTTGATTAACATGCAATCGAAGAATTTTTGTATATCACTAGGTTACCTGAATGGGGATTTGCATCTCCCCAACAATAAGATTATAATATTTCTTCGTGACAGTAGGTAGAGGAATTGTAGAACTTCTAATGATAACCATGGGAGTAGGCTCAATGACATTAATATTATTAACCAAAGTTTGCTTCTTCAGAAAATGAACGGTATGTTGCTTGCCATTGACGTGAAAGGTAACCTTAATTTTATTGCAATCAATCATAGCCCCAGTAGTATTTAAGAAGGGTCTACCAAGGATGATCGACATATTGTCGTCCTCGGGCCTATCAAGAATAACGAAGTCTGTCAAGATAGTAACATTTGCAACCACAACATGAACGTCCTCGCAAATTCCAATAGGTAAAGTGGTGGATTTATCAGCCATTTGCAAAGATATCTCAGTAGGTGTAAGCTTACTCAAATCAAGTCTTTTATAAAGGGAGTAAGGCATAACACTAACACCGGCTCCTAAATCACATAAAACAGTTTTAACATAGTTTCTTTTAATAGAGCAAGGTATTGTGGGTATGCCAGGATCTCCTAGCTTCTTAGGTATTCCTCCATCGAAAGAATAATTGGCAAGCATAGTAGCAATTTAAGTTTCAGGTATTTTTCATTTGTTCATAATAATATCCTTCATATACTTAGCATACAGAGGCATTTTAAGTATATCAGTCAAACAAGTACGCAAAAGGACATGTCTAATCATTTCAGCAAAGCGCTCAAAATCTTCATCATCCCTACTTTTAGAAGGCTTACGAGGGAATGGCATGGGTTTTTGAACCCATGGCTCTCTTTACCTTCCATGTTTTCTAGCAACAAAGTCTCTCTTATCATAACGTTTATTTTTAGGAGGTGGGTTATCAAGATCCCCCGCAGGTTCTATCTCCACATCGTTATCATTTTCTTTATTACTATCTGGTGGAGCATCTATATGCACAACGTTATTTTCATCTTCCTTTTCATTATCACTAGGTGCATGTTCACTACCAGATTGTGTCTCAGCATGAGAAATAGAAACATCATTATGTTTCTTAGTGGGTGTTTCTATAATAGGTTCACTAGGAGCATGCAAGTTCCTATAATTTTTCTACTTCTTTTTCTTATTAGAGGAACTAGGTGCATCAACATTAATTCTCTGAGAATCCTATTCTATTCTTTTAGGATGACCTTCTAGATAGAGAGGTTCTTGGGTCATACGACCTCCCCTAGTAATTACTCTAACAGCATGATCATTCATATTATTATTTATTTCAGCAAGCAAATCATTTTGTGACTTAGCAACTTGGTCTAGTTGAGTGTGAACCGTAGAAGCATGTTTACCTAGACCTTTTACATCATTAGCAATTCTAAACATCAAGTCACTTAAGCGGTCTATCATCATGGCATTACATCTGAATTGATCTTTAACATAATTGTTGAAGCGTTCTTGCTTAACAACATAATTATCATATTCATCCATGAATTGTTTAGGAGACTTCGTGTAAGGTATATCGTTTTCACTAAAGGAACGTAGAGAGTTTACCTCTACTACCTGTGTAGGGTTATCAAGTCCATGTATTTCTTCAATAGGTGGTAATTTCTTGATATCCTCAATTTTAATACCTTTCTCCTTCATAGATCTTTTTGCTTCTTGCACAACTTCAAGGTTGAGGAATAGAATATTTCTATTATTTTGAATAGGTTTCGGTGGTGGTTCAGGAAGTGTTCAATCATCGACATTTTGCAATATGTTATTCAATAATTCCTCAGCTTGACTGATAGTTCTTTCCCTGAAAACACAACCAGCACAACTATCTAGGAAGTCCCTAGAAGCATTAGTTAGTCCATTATAAAAGATATCGAGAATTTCATTTTTCTTAATAGAACAATGAGGCAAAGCTCTAAGTCACCGGAGGAGCCTCCCCCAAGCTTGAGGGAGATTCTCTTCTTCAATTTGTACAAAGTTAAATATTTCTTGTAAGGCAGCTTGTTTCTTATGAGCAGGAAAATATTTTGCAGAAAAATAATGGAGCATATCCTGGGGACTACGCATACAACCAGGAGCAAGAGAAAGAAACCATTCCTTGGCCTCGCCTTTTAACGAGAAAGGAAAAAGCTTAAGGATACAATAGTAGCGTATCTTTTCAACATTGGTGAACAGAGCAGCAATATCTTTCAGTTTCATAAGATGTTCAACAACAGTCTCATTTTCATAACCGTGGAAAGGATCAAATTCTACTATAGGAATTAACTCATGGTCCACAGAGAACTCATAATCCTTATCAGTAACCAATATAGGAGAAGTAGCAAATTTAGGATCATATTTCATTTTCTCCATCATAGATTTTTCATTCAGTTTGCATAGTAGTTTCCTCAAGTCATCTCTATTTTCGAAAGCAAAGAAATCACTAGCGGTTTCCTTATCCATGACATAACCTTCAGGTACATGAGGCAATTCATATCTATTAGGAGAGCGAGGTGTAACAGGTGATTCAAAGTCCTCATCAGTTTCAACACTTTCAAGTTCTCTATCTTTAGCAATATGAGAATCAAGTAATTCATTCAGTGGCACAGTTTCAGTTTCAACATGTGTAGCAACAATATCATCATTAATTTCAGAAGTAGCATCATCAAGTTCATGTGACATATCAGGACGATAAACAGGTGGTGGTGTAACAAGCTGATTCAAAACAGTAGGTGAATAAGAAGCAGAGCTAGATGGCAGTTCCTTACCTCCTCTCGTGCGAGAGGGTACGATCTTAGTTCGATTATCTTTCAGATTCTTCATAGTGGCAATTAGATATCCTCAAGTTAACACAATAAATAGAGCTATGCCCCCCGGCAACGGCGCCAGAAAAAGGTCTTGATAACCCGCAAGTATAGGGGATCGCGACAGTCTTCACGGGTAGTATTTCACCCTAATTTATTAATTTGACACAAGGGGAACCAAAGAATATTTATTGGCCTTGGCAGTTGAGTTGTCAATTCAACCGCACTTGGGATATCTCTCTGCAGCAAAGATTTAGTAGCACGACAAATAGTAGTAGCAAAAGTAACAGTAGTAGTGACAACAGCAATTTTGTAGCACTTGTGACAATAGCAGTAGCAATAGTAACTTAGCAAGGTTCAGTATATGTAAAGTGTAGGCACGTGGATCGGTGGTGGATAATGATTTATATGAAATTGATCATATAACAGTTACACACTAGGGCGAGACAGAACTAGCTCCAATTCATCAATATAATGTAGGCATGTATTCCGTATATAGTCATACGTGCTTGCAATAAAAACTTGCATGACATATTTTGTCCTACCCTCCCGTGGCAGCGGGGTCCTATTGGAAACTAAGGGATATTAAGGCCTCCTTTTAATAGAGAACCGGAACAATGCGTTAACACATGATGAATACATGAACTCCTCAAACTACGACAATCATCGCAAAGAATCCCAATTATTCTCACCTTGGGGTATGCGGATCAAGACATGTAATAGGCGCATACAACTTGCAAGATAGGATCCAAATCACTCTTATATTCAAGAAAACATAATAGGTTCAGATCTGAAATCATGGCACTCGGGCCCTGGTGACAAGCATTAAGCACAGCAAAGTAATAGCAACATCATTTTCAGAACATAGTGAACACTAGGGATCAAGCCCTATCAAACTTAAATCTATTACATGATCAATCTCATCCAATCCCACTGCCATCCAGCAAGCCTACAAAGGAATTACTCACTCCCGGTGGTGAGCATCATGGTGGTGCTGACGGAGAAGGGTTGGTGATAAGGACGGCGATGATTTCCGTTCTCTGGAGCCCCAAACGGACTCCAGATCAGCCCTCCCGAGGAAGAACAAGAGGTGGCGGCGGCTCTGTCTCGTGAAACGCGATGAAAACTTCTCTCTTATTTTTTTCTCCGAAGATATGATTTATAGGACTGGAATTAGGGTCGGAGGAGCATCGAGGGCCCCACAAGCCAACAAGTTCTTTGCTCCATAATTCATTATAAATCCCAAAAATAATTCACAATTTTAATTGTCCAATTCCGAGAACTTTTATTTCTGCACAAAAATAACACCAAGGTAGTTCCGCTGAAAACAACGTCAGTCCTGGTTAGTTTCATTCAAGTCATGCAAATTAGAGGTCAAAACCACAACAAAAGTGTTTGGAAAAGTAGATACGTCGGAGACGTATGACCATCCTAGTGGCATCACCGAAGAATAAGAGGTAGCTAGGTTGGCGGCACATAAGGAGGGGCCATGCTTGCTGGGAGGCGGCGCTGGTGTGACACCTCATGGTGCATTTAATGCGCGTGTCCTAATACGCCAGTGTTAGGTATTCGACACTCTATCCCTTGTCATTAGTTTGACCATTGTTGACACCACTATTGACCTCATGTATTTACCATTTTATCAATTGTAAAAGAAGGCCCATGGCGACCTTTATAAGGTTCAAAACCTTACTCATTTGCATGTGTAGTAGCACTCCCGAGCATCTTGCCGGAAAGCTGCTATCCCTGTAATTTGAGCTAAACTTATAATCCACAACTACACATGACGTACGGTATTACACCTCCGAGTGGCCCGAACCTATGTAATCCCTCTGTGTGTTGTGGCTGGTATTATTCTTTGTGCACATTGACCCCCCAGTCGGACCGCAAAATAGGATTTGTCGGTCCCATAGATCGTCGTACCTCGATATTGAGCCAACGATGAAAATTAATTTGAAGCAATCCTAGAGAAGGAATATGGATTTTGGAATTCATCCCTACGTCAAACTTGAAAAGAACTTTAGAAAAACTACGGGAAAGGTTAGAAAAACCGGGTAAGATCCTAGCGAAAACATGTGGGTTCTGGGCCCACTCAAAAGAAAACATCGTTCAAACAATTTCTTAGAAAGCGAGATTGGACCGGTACACATTGTAACTTGATGAGGTAACTACCCTCGAAATAGCTAGAATGGATCTTGAACAGGAATAAGAATCTTCGGATATAACTTTTGCCCATCGGAGAAGAAAGAAAGAGATGAATAAAAAAGAGAGGCTTGACTAAGTATTTCTAAAAAGGGAAACTATTTGAATGAAAAGAAAGGGATATGATTAACACCGAAAACTTGCATTGAATCCACGAGAGAAGAAAACGAGAACGAAGAATGATTAACTTGTAGCACCGAGCATCTCCACAATGAATCACCAGATACAACACTGAAGGAAAAACAAAGGAAAGCTTCACATGAATTAGAGAATGACACATGGATTGAGATTTCTGACTGCTTGACGAAAAGGGTGTGTGGGTGGGAAAAAACAAAAATTAGGAGGGATGAGGTGAACTTCGATGAGAACACCAAGATTGATCTTCCATATAGCTAAGGGGATTGAATTTACTTGAAGAGAACCACGCCATTGATAAAAATGAGCAATTTTTCTCCAACCGGCGTTACGGCAAACTGCGATTGATGAACATGAGTAACACTCCCGAAGGATTATGAGAACACCTCTTAAAGGATACAGAATCAACACTTCCATATAGCTTACATCATCACTACAAGCAAGCTAATTGCTGCAATAGTATCACGTCCATCAATACATAACCACAATTCCTCGGAAACTCGTCTACCTTAGACTCTCCTAATTGCAGCAATACTGGTAATGGAAGATTATCTGTTCTATCTCTATCCACTACTGGGGATAAGTCACAACACTATTTGCCGTCATGAAAAGTATTGAAGCGATAGCCAATGTGAATGTGACAGCAAATGTGAATGATAGCAAATTTGACAGGAATCCCTTGCAGCTCAACTCCCTGGGACACTTCTACCGCAAGTGTCAAAAGGCACCAAGAATAGAATTCCGTCACATCGTAACGATTCCAAAATACCCACATGATCCTAAAAAAATTGAAGGGGAAGAGGAGTAGAATCAAAACACTTACTTCACACTTCCTCACCAGAGTGACGATGGGGGTGAGTACTAAAAAGAATTCCTAATCTCTGATATATAATTAGACTCAAAAATGTTTTCTTCCAGACTCGACAACATCCAAGTTATGATCAAGCAAGAGGATCCTACGGCCGGTATTGCTCTGATACCAACATGCCATGCCCAATATGCGGCTCTATCCTCGCGAAAACATGAAAATCTCGCTAACAATAGAAGCACATATAGGAGTGATACGTCTCCAACGTATCTATAATTTTTGCTTGTTCCATGTTGTTATATTATCATTCTTGGATGTTTTAGAATCATTTTATAACAACTTTATATCATTTTTTGGGACTAACCTATTGACATAGTGCCAAAGTGCCAGTTGCTGTTTTTGCTTGTTTTTTACTTCGCAGAATATCAGTACCAAACGGAGTCCAATCGCGACGAAACTTTTTGGTGATTTTTTCTGGACCAGAAGATACACAGTGGGCCCAAGAAGTGCCGGATAGGTCAGCCGTGGAGACCACAACTCACCAGGGCGCGCCAGGGGGGCCCGGCGCGCCCTGATGGGTTGTGATCTCCTTGGGGCCCCTCTCCACCGCCTCTGATGCCTATAAACTTCCAAATATTCAAAAAACCCTAGGGGAGTCGACGAAACATAATTCCAGCCGCCGCAAGTTCCAGAACCTCGAGATCCAATCTAAACACCATCACGGAGGGGTTCATCTTCTTCATAGGTGCCTTTCCGATGATGCGTGAGTAGTCCACCATATACCTACGGGTCCGTAGGCAGTAGCTAGATGGCTTTCTCTCTCTCTCTCTCTCTCTCTCTCTCTCTCTCTTATGATTCTCAATACAATGGTCTCTTGGAGATCTATTTGATGTAAACTTTTGCGGTGTGTTTGTTGGGATCCGATGAATTTTGAGTTCATGATTAGTTTCTATCCATGAATATTATTTGAGTCTTCTTTGATCTCTTATATGCATGATTAATTATACCCTCGTATTTCTTCTTCGAATCTTTGGTTTAGTTAGGCCAACTAGATCGATTTTTCTTGCCATGGGAAGAGGTGCTTTGTGGTGGGTTCGATCTTGCGGTGTTCTTTCCCAGTGACAGAAGGGGCAGCATGACACGCTTGTATCGTTGCCATTAAGGATGACAAGATGGGGTCTATTCCTACATGAATAGATCTTGTCTACCTCATGTCATCGTTCTTATTGCATTACTCCGTTTTTCCATGAACTTAATACACTAGATGCATGCTGGATAGCGGTCGATGTGTGGAGTAATAGTGGTAGATGCAGGCAGGAGTCGGTCTACTTATCTTGGAAGTGATGCCTATATAATGATCATCGCCTTGGATATCGTCATGACTATTCGATTTTCTATCAATTTCCCAACAGTAATTTGTTCACCCACCGTGCGCTATACTCATGAGAGAAGCCACTAGTGAACCCTAGGGCCCCCGGGTCTACTTTTCCAACATATTGCTTTCCGATCTATCTTTTTGCCTCTTTGTTTTCTGATCTACAAAACCAAAAACCCAAAAACATATTGCTGCATATTTTATTTGCTCTTTTTATTTTGTGCTCTTGAGAGATCTATCTTTCCTATCTATGACTACCTAATCTTTCTTTTTACCGTAGAGAGATTGACAACCTCTCTTTCGCGTCGGGTTGCAAGTATTTGTTATTTGTGTGCAGGTGTTGCTTATTGGGTGGTGGTGATCCTCCTACTAGTTTAATAACCTTGGTTTTGTAACTGTGGGAAATACTTACCGTGGCTGTGCTGCATCATCCCTTCCTCTTTGTGGAAATACCGATGCAGTCTCAAGCCACGTCAAAGGAATTTCTGGCGTCGTTGCCGGGGAGGAAGCAGTCTCTTCTACGTGCCTATCGTGGGTGCCGAAGGGAGACTCCATCATCATCTACCAGGTTCCTAATCACAAATCTCATCTCCTTGCAATTACATTATTTGCTATTTGCCTCTCGTTTTCCTCTCCCCCACTTCACCAATTTGTCGTTTTATTCACCCTCTTTTTCGTTTGCCTTTTTCTCGCCGGATCTCTTCCTTGCTTGCAATCATGTTTGCGTAGTCACGATGACTCAAGAGAACACCAAGTTGTGTGATTTGTCCAATACTAATAACAATGATTTTATTAGTACTCCGATTGCTCCTCCCGCCACTAGTGCGGAGTCTTGTGATATTAATTCCGCTTTGTTGAGTCTTGTCATGAAAGATCAATTTGCTCGTAATCCTAATGAGGATGCTGCGTCCCATCTAAACACGTTCGTAGAATTGTGTTATATGGAAAATAAAAAAGATGTGGACAATGATATTGTGAAGTTGAAATTATTTCCTTTTTCCTTGCGGGATCGTGCAAAAATCTGGTTTTCCTCTTTGCCTCGCAATAGTATCGATTCTTGGAATAAGTGCAAGGATGCTTTTATCACTAAGTATTTTCCGCCCGCGAAAATTATTTCCCTTAGGACACAAACCATGAATTTTAAGCAACTTGAGCATGAACATGTTGCACAATCTTGGGAAAGAATGAAGTTGATGCTAAGAAATTGTCCTACTCATGGTTTAAATCTTTGGATGGTCATACAAAATTTTGATGCGGGGTTGAATTTTGTCTCTAGAAATATTTTAGATTCCGCCACGGGTGGTACTTTTATGGAGATTACTTTGGGTGAAGCTACTAAATTGCTAGATAATATCATGGCTAATTATTCTCAATGGCATACCGAAAGAGCACCTACTAGTAAGAAAGTTAATTCGGTTGAAGAAATTAGTAGTTTGAGTGATAAGGTTGATGCTTTGATGAAATTGGTTGCTAGTAAAAATGCTCCTATTGATCTTAATGATGTGCCTTTGTCTACCTTGATTAAGCAAAATAGTGATTTCGTAGATGTGAATTTTGTCTCGCGAAACAATTTCAATAACAATGCTTATAGAGGTAATTTTAATCCTAGGCCTTTTCCTGGAAATTCCTCTAATAATTATGGTAATTCCTATGGTAATTCTTCTTACAATAATAATAGGAACAACTCTGATCTTGAGAGTAATATTAAAGAATTTATCAATGCGCAAAAGGCTTTCAATACTACGATAGAAGAAAAGTTGAATAAGATTGATGATATGTCTAGAAGCATTGATAGAATTTCTCATGATGTTGAAAATCTCAACTTGAAAGCTTTTGTGCCTAAGATTGATGAATCAATTAAAGCTTTATATGTCTCTATGGATGAAAGTAAGAAAAGAACCGCTACGCTTAGAGCTAAAAGAGAAATCTTAGAAAAATCATTTTCTAGTGATTGCCTTCATAAAAATGATGAAGATCTTAAAGTTATTTGTGTTTCTTCTATTGATTCCTTGTTTAGTAATATTAAGATTAATGATAAAGGGACTGAAGTAGAGTCAGCTTTAGCTAGAAGGCGTCCAAATAATTTGGAGGGTGAAAACATTGATGAAATTTTTGATAAAAGTGGGTTTCAAGAGGTCAAAACTTTAACTAGTGATGTGCCCACTATTTTGGATTGCAAAGACTTTAATTATGATAGTTGCTATTTGATTGAATGTATTACTTTGCTGCAATCCATGTTGAATTCACCCCATGCTTATGAGCAAAATAAAGCTTTTACTAAACATATCGTTGATGCCATTATGAAATCTTTTGAAGAAAACTTGGAGTTGGAGATTTCTATTCCTAGAAAATTACATGATGAGTGGGAACCCACCATTAAAGTCAAGATCAAAAATTATGAGTGCTTTGCTTTATGTGATTTGGGTGCTAGTGTTTCCACGATTCCGAAATCTCTATGTGATGTGCTTCGTCTTACCAATATTGAAGAATGTTCTCTTAATTTGCACTTGGAGGATTCTACTATTAAAAAGCCTTTGGGAAGAATTAATGATGTTCTTATTCTTGCAAATAGGAACTATGTGCCCATAGATTTTATTGTGCTTGATATTGATTGCAATCCGTCTTGTCCCATTATACTTGGTAGACCGTTTTTACGCACTATAGGTGCCGTGATTGATATGAAAGAAGGCAATATTCGTTTTCAATTTACTTTGAGGAAGGGTATGGAACACTTCCCTAGAACAAGAATTAAGCCACCATATGAATAAATCATGAGGGCATCCTATGGATCTAAAACCAAAGAAGACAATACATGAATCTGTGCGTTATGCCTAGCTAGGGGCGTAAAACGATAGCGCTTGTTGGGAGGCAACCCAATGAATAAATAACTTTTTGCTTTTTCCTTTATGTTTTTGAGTGTTGACACAATTATGCCTCTGTTATGATTGTGTTTTTATGGTTTATTTAGTGTTTGTGCCAAGTAAAGCCTTTAGGATGATTCATAGGATGAGTAGAAGCGATGCTGAATCTGAAACAGAAACTTTGCATCCAGTATATAAATTTTCATTTTTTGCTGGAACATGATCTTGAGCGGAAATTTTAACACAGTGTTTCTATACAAATTCCTTACGTTGTCATAATTTTTCAGAATTTTTAGAGTTACATAAGTATGGTTAGAGTACAGATTACTACAGACTGTTCTGTTTAAAACAGATTCTGTTTTCGTTGCATTGTGTGCTTGTTTTGATGAATCTATGTGTTATATTGAAGGGTATGAGGCATGGTAAAGTTAAAATACAGTAGGTATAATGCAATAATAAACTATGAATGGGTTTGCAACAGTAACTAAAGTAGTGATTTGCTTTATTATACTAACGGATCTCACGAAGATTTTGTTGAGTTTTGTGTGATTGAAGTTTTCAAGTTTTGGGTGAGATCACGATGGATGAAGGAATAAGGAGTGATAAAAGCCTAAGATTGGGGATGCTAACACACCCCCAAGATATATCCAAAGAGAAACAAGCAACTAAGCTTGGGGATGCCCCCGAGTGGCATCCCCTCTTTCTTCTAACGACCATCGGTATTTTACTTGGAGCTATATTTTTATTTGTCACATATCATGAGTTTTGCTTGGAGCGTCTTGTATATTTGCTTGCTTTGTTTGTTAGTTTTCCACTTGTATCCTTGCTGGACACACCTATTGTAGAGAGCCAAAATCATGCTATGATTTGTTAGAATTGCTCTATGTGCTTCACTTAAAACTTTTTGAGCTATAGAATTGCTCTAGTGCTTCACTTATATCTTTTTGAGCATGGTGTGCTTCGAAATTTTTGTAGAAATACTCTCATGCTTCACTTAGATTAATTTGAGAGTTAGTAAATTTTGAAGAAATCCTCTCATGCTTCACTTATACCTTTTTGAGATATGAAATCTTTATGCTCATGTGCTTCACTTAAATTTGTTTGAGCTTGCCAAAAAGCAATGGCAATATATGAAACCAGTCCCAAAGTGATAGATTCCAAGGAGGATATAATAAAAACTTTCATGAATATCATTGGGCAAATTAAACTTGATTATTTGTAATAGTTTTGAAACATGATGATAGTAATATGTGAGTCATGTTAGTGAGTAATTGTGCTTCAGTAGGAATATTGGTGTTAAGGTTTGTGATTCCCTATGCATGCACGAAAGTCAATAGTTATGCAATGAAGTTACATCCTACTTATGGTGCATTATTCGGTGTTAGTTATGCTCAATGCTAGCTTATGTGAATTTTCGTTTCTTGGTTTGGTTGCTTCCCAATCTATTTGCTAGCCTCCATTTGTACTAAGTAGAAATACTACTTGTGCATCCAAAATCCTTAAACCAAGTTTTGCCTTATGAGTCCACTATACCTACCTATATGCGGTATTTCCATGCCATTCCAAGCAAATTTGTATGTGCCATGTCTAAATTTTCAAAATAAATTTTCTCTTCTGTGTGCTCGTACCGCTCATCAAACGGTGGGGAGTGTCCAATATTTTTCCATGCTAGATGTGTTATTCTCAGGATGAGTGTTTATTCACTTGTCATTGCACGAGAGTGCGGGGGTAATTGGGATGCCCATTCCCGAAATGAAAAAGAAAAAAATATTTACTTTATGTTGTCAAATAATAAATTCCTTGGAAAGTGTTGGTATGGAAGGCAACCGTGGATATGGCCCGCCATGGAAAGTGAAAGTTTGGTGGAAAAAGGAATAAACTTTATTTTCTGTTTGGGAACCGCCTATGATATATCTAGCATGGAAAGTATTGTGAGCTACTTTGTCGTTTTCGTTGACATGGAAAGCATGCCGCCCAAAATATTTTTCTCTCTCTCAATTTAAACCTTGAGCTTTGGCACCTCTACAAATCCCTACTTCCCGCTGCGAAGGGCCTATCTATTTACTTTATGCAATTTTTATTTTTACTTTGAGTCTCCATCTTCTATTATAAATCACCAACTAGGGGGCACTATGATCGTACTTGATCATTGGGCATAGTTAATATTGGAGTGTGTTTCATGAATGGATCAATGATTGAGCATGATGGGCTAGGGATAACTTTCTTTAGTGTTGATATTTTGAAAGACATGGTTGCTTGTTGACATGTTTGAGTATTGAAGTCATTATGTTAAAACTAGACTATTGCTTTGAATCATTTACAAGTCCAAATGTCCATGCTATACAAAAGAAAAGAATATGAGATGAACATGTTAGGCAGCATTCCACATCAAAAATTCTATTTTTATCATTTACCTACTCGAGGACGAGTAGGAATTAAGGTTGGGGATGCTGATACGTCTCCAACGTATCTATAATTTTTGCTTGTTCCATGCTGTTATATTATCATTCTTGGATGTTTTACAATCATTTTATAACAACTTTATATCATTTTTTGGGACTAACCTATTGACATAGTGCCAAAGTGCCAGTTGCTGTTTTTGCTTGTTTTTTACTTCGCAGAATATCAGTACCAAACGGAGTCCAATCATGACGAAACTTTTTGGAGATTTTTTCTAGACCAGAAGACACCCAGTGGGCCAAAGAAGTGCCGCAGAGGTAGGCCGTGGAGACCACAACCCACCAGGGCGCGCCAGGGGGCCCCGGCGCGCCCTGATTGGTTGTGCCCTCCTCGGGGCCCCTCTCCACCGCCTCCAATGCCTATAAATTCCCAAATATTCCAAAAATCCTAGGGGAGTCGACAAAACACAATTCCAGCCGCCGCAAGTTCCAGAACCTCGAGATCCAATCTAAACATCATCACGGAGGGGTTCAACTTCTTCATAGGTGCCTCTCCGATGATGCATGGGTAGTCCACCATAGACCTACGGGTCCGTAGGCAGTAGCTAGATGGCTTTCTCTCTCTCTCTCTTATGATTCTCAATACAATGGTCTCTTGAAGATCTATTTGATGTAAACTTTTGCGGTGTGTTTGTTGGGATCCGATGAATTTTGAGTTCATGATCAGTTTCGATCCATGAATATTATTTGAGTCTTGTTTGATCTGTTATATGCATGATTACTTATAGTCTCGTATTTCTTCTTCGAATCTTTGGTTTAGTTAGGGCAACTAGATCGATTTTTCTTGCCATGGGAAGAGTTTCTTTGTGATGGGTTCAATCTTGCGGTGTTCTTTCCCAGTGACAGAAGGGGCAGCAAGACACGCATGTATCATTGCCATTAAGGATAACAAGATGGGGTCTATTCCTACATGAATAGATCTTGTATACATCATGTCATCGTTCTTATTGCATTACTCCATTTTTCATGAACTTAATACACTAGATGCATGCTGGATAGCGGTCGATGTGTGGAGTAATAGTGGTAGATGCAGGCTGGAGTCCGTCTACTTATCTTGGACGTGATTCCTATATAATGATCATCGCCTTGGATATCTTCATGACTATTAGATCTTCTATCAATTGCCCAACAGTAATTTGTTCACCCACTGTGCGCTATACTCATGAGAGAAGCCACTAGTGAACCCTACGGCCCCCGGGTCTACTTTTCCAACATATTGCTTTCCGATCTATCTTTTTGCCTCTTGGTTTTCAGATCTACAAAACCAAAACCCCAAAAACATATTGCTGCATATTTTATTTGCTCTTTTTATTTTGTGTTCTTGAGAGATCTATCTCTCCTATCTATCACTATCTAATCTATCTTTTTACCGTAGAGAGATTGACAACCTCTCTTTCGCGTCGGGTTGCAAGTATTTGTTATTTATCTGCAGGTGCTTCTTATTGGGTGGTGGTAATCCTCCTACTGGTTCGATAACCTTGGTTTCATAACTGAGGGAAATACTTACCATCGCTGTGCCGCATCATCCCTTCCTCTTTGGGGAAATACTGACGCAGTCTCAAGCCACTTCAAGGAGACACTTTAGCAAGAGAGATATCATCACAAATACATGTACTGAAGAGAATAGAATACAAGATATAGTCTTACACCTGCCAAAAGCTACATCATGAATATCTCAATACATCAATACATATAGATCACTATCCAAATGACAAGATCCAACTACTGATGAAACCAAACAAACCAAGATGACGTCCACCCTGCTAATCGCAGGCTGTCTCAACAACGAACCCATCATATGATCGTTGAAGAAGAAGAAGAAGAAGAAGAAGAACTACAAAAGAACAATCATCGCTCACACGTCAAAGCATCTCCTTACATGTACTTGCACCTGTTGTTTTAGGAATCTGCGAGCCTTTATGGGACTCGGCAATCTCACTACCATGGGTATCAAAACTATAAAAGCTTAATGGGTTGGGAATTGTTAAATGGTGAGGCTGCAACATGCACTAAGCATTTGTATCTGAATAACTTACGAGTACAAGAATAAGAAGAGTGATCTACTCATAATCATACGTGAACCAGTAATGATCACCAAATGCTCTTGAACACCTACTTATGAGTCAAACATAACCCCAGTGTGTTCTCTTCTTGTTTCAAACCTCACTAAAAGAGACAGTCATGATTATGCACACGGTTGGTGTATTTTAGTTGAGTTTAGTTCCATGTTCACTACAACCGGATATTGTAAAGTTCCAAGTCGCCACATAGCCACGAGCACGTCTTTCCGAAAGATTTAAACTTGTAGGGGTGCACCAACTCGTCCATCACAAATTAACCACAAGTTGCGTTGAGAGACCTCAACATCGGGACAACCCAAAGTATCGTCGGAATCTCGATGTATAAAACATTCAACAATGGTAAAACAAATCCAACAAGACCACCCGGTGGGTCGACCCCGCTTTGGAGCCGCGTGCACTCATCCTCGGAATGCATCATCTATGCAAAGACTATAGTTAGATGGGATCCAAGTTTGCAAGGGGGCGACGCAGGTTGTTAGATAGGGGGGGGTCAACACTTATGTCGAAAACATGCCCGATTTGTTGATTAAGAAAGTCAACCGGGGCCGACAAGTCCTTATGCAAGTTTTATTAGGTTGGCGAATGGTAAAAACAATGTTGGGCCATGCTGGATGAGTATAATTCAAAGCCAAATTATCAAGGGACCCCATAAACCCTAAACATGTTAGGAGCAATCATCAAGGAACATAACACCGACATAACAGAAACTAGGGCGGTAAGAGTGGAACAAAACACCAAGCAAAAGGCCCAGCATTCTACTCTACAGAGTATATAGATGCATTAATTAAATAAGCAAGATATTGCGATATCCCATTGCATCCATGTCCCAACATGGAACAAACTGCACCTGCAACTAGCAACGTTATAAAAGGGTCTCGGCAAGCGGCAACATAGCCAAACAACAGTTTGCTAGGATAGTAGAGGTTAGAGCTTATCATGGAATTTGGAGGCCTTCAAACATGTGGTAGGAAACGAGACCAAGTGACAGCAATGTCACAACAAGAAATCAAAGATAGTAGTGATATCCTAGCTAATGATCATCTTGCCTGAAATCCCACTTTGAAGAAGACCAAATCTGTGATGTGGTCGAACAATCGTAGTTGAGCAAATCCCCACACTCCTAAATGTTATCAAATCTCTAACAAGAAGTGAAACCGGAAAGAATCAAACAACACACAGTAAACAAAAAAAGCATAATCACTACATGATGCACAATCGTGTATGATGCATGTCCATTTAATAATGCATGACATGGCAAGGTGCAACATTTAAATGCTATACATCAAGTGAAGCTTAATATGCAATGAGTTGCATATTGACAAAACTCAACGTTTAATTATTGAGTTCAATCTCGTTTATGTACTCATCAGTGGTAAATGTGGTTACTCATGGCAAGAGGTGAAGCATATGTAAACTATTTGTCTAGCCAATTTAAATGAGGCTAGAAACAACACATAGCAATTCCGAAAATTTCCCACATGCAAATTTCGAAATAGGTAATGTTCTGCCCTAAACACAATGTTAGAGTTGGTAAACAACAAAATAAAATGCACCATGTTATTCCACATGTTTCCTAGGTCATTTACATATATAATTTATTTGATTCAGAGCTATGGTTAAATAGTTGTGAAATAAATCGTTTTATCATGGCATTTATGCAAATTAATGCAAACAACAATTTTAAACACTATTAACATGGATGGAAGTTCGATACTATGAAACTACATGAAATTCTACTCAAGTTTCATATATGCCATGCTTTTTAGGATGCATGGTTATTTAGTTATTAGCATTTTGAGGATAGTGACAATTCTGCACTTACGCAATGCACTTTAGACAAATAGCAATGAACAGAAAAAATATATACGGGCCGAATCCAACGCATTGTGCAAGACCAACAATGACTCTGGCCCATGCGTGTGTGTGTGCAGATGAAAAGAAACAAGGCAAAATAGTATAGGGACGCCTGGGATTCAAACCCCAGACCTCCGATTGAGAACGAGCTATCTGACCAAATGGAGTATCAAGTGTGTGTGATCCAAAGAGACTCTGTTGAACATGAAACATAGCTCTAATAGACCCAGAACAAAACAAAGAACAAAGTTTGTTTAAAAGCAGAGAAGCAACAAAACAATAGGAGCGCCTAAGAATTGAAACCCGGTGTAACAGTCCGAGATCGACGCTCCAGATGCCTTCCATTTATTTTGAGTTTCGCCGTGTGTTCCTTTTGTTTATCGCATTCATCATCGCATCATTCACATCATTCGCATTGCATCGGCACTCTGTTGCCATCATTTTTTTTCGAAACTTGCATTCGTTCGTAGTTGCCGCTTCTTTCCGTTCTGTTCGTCAACCATTTCGAGACCAAACACACTCGCACACGCCAGCGACATCATTAAATATATTTTTTAAGTGGGATAAAAATATTCTCGGAATGGGTCAAAAGTTCGCATGCGGTCTTAGTATATTGTAGGTAGTCTGCCTGTCGAATTTCGTCACATTCAGAGTCCATTTGATACCCTAACCGTTAAACCTATAGCAGCACTATAGTCGGTTTATTCGTCGGACGTTTTCGGTTTTAAATCTCTGTTGCCGGGCCGTACACCTCCCTCTCACTTCACCCCAACACCTCTCCACAGCCCACCACAGCCCAGCTACCCTACCACAAGACCAGAGCCGTCCGATCGAGATCCTATAGTGCGAAAACGGAGCAAACCCCTCAAACCCTAGAAACCTGCCTATTTAAACACCTCCCCTTGCCATTTTAGGCATCCCTAGCCTTCCCCTACCTCCAGCCTCAAAATTCGCACCAGACCTCACCTTCCCTACCACTTGGCACCTCTGCAGCCGCCTACGCAACCAACCACAGCGTGACACGTCACCTCCCTGGGCTCCCTCCAACGCAGGCTCGCCCCGGGCCGCACTTGGCCCAAGGCGCCCCCGTGCCCGAGCAACCACGCCCCGCGAGCTCCCGGTAGCCAGCGCCGCCCCGCGCCCGACGGTTTTGCCCTGCCGCCAACGACCTCATCCGTCAGACTTTGCCTCCTCGCCGACCGCCACTAGAGCTCTGATGAGTCACCGCCGACGCTGCCCCTGCGAGCCCGCCTCCACCGGCCTCGCCTCCGTGCTGGGATCGGCCGTCCCCAAGTCGGCCACCTGCGAGCCCCGCCTCCACCGGCCCGAGCAACCATGCCTGCAAGCTCCCGGTAGCCAGCGCCGCCCCATGCCTGTCGGTTTTGCCCTGCCGCCAACGACCTCATCCGTCAGACTTTGCCTCCTCACCGAGCACCACCGGAGCTCCGATGAGTCACCGCCGATGCTGCTCCTGCGAGCCCCGCCTCAACTGGCCTCGCCTCCGTGCCAGGATCGGCCGTCCCCGATCCGCCATGGCCACGCCCAACGCCTTTAGCTCGTCGCCGGCCGCCCTCCGGCCAGATCTGGGCCTACCTCGCCCGGATCCGGTTGCCCCATGGCGCCCCGTTGCCATTTACACCACCACCGATGACCATCTCCCTACTCGCCGCCGTCCTCGGCCGGCCCCATCGCTAACTGCCGCCGGGACGGCCCCGACCAAAATCTGCACTGACCCTCGAACTAAACACAGAAACACACCGTCCCGTCCCACCCCACGAGCTTGAATTTTCACTGTCCCTGGGCTATGCGTGATTTTACCCATATGTGCATTTTGTGACGATTGTATATCGTAAACCGTGTATCTGATGGAATATGTTATATATGAAAACTGATCTACATGTTGTGCTGTACATGATAGTATCATTTGCATGCATAATAGGATGCATCTACATGCTCAAATATCTGTTGCCAAAGTGCTTCATGGATTAACTGCGGAATAATGTTATTTTAATCAAAGTTTTCTTGATGATTGCATCCAATCCATAGCTCTAGTGGTTACGTTTCCTCCATGAGTTATTCTCTATGACATGTCTAATTTGATACCATGCCAATCCATTTGTTGCTTCCAAGTTGCTATCATGTTAAGTCTGTTTTTCTGTTAACGAAAAGTACCGTGTTGCAAAAAAATCATAGTAAAACATCCATGCATCCTTTGAATTTGTGCAAATGGAGTAATTTGCAGTATGCCATGTCTACTTGCTGCTAATATCAATTTCATAAATTCTAAAAAATTCTTAATCTATTTTTTTGTGCATCCCAAGACAACATCATGAAGTAACTATTTTGCATCCAAGATTTTCACTAAGTCTGAGAATCTGTTTAGTTCAACTTGCCCTTTTGTGTGGATGAATGCCATGACCCTTTTCACCATGATCCCTTTTGATGAAATGAAGTGCAAATAACATACTACTGCTCCATGTTTTGTTTGTGCGTTTCAGGTTCCTTGTAACAGCCCAAGTGCATTCCTTGCCCCTTTTGTAATATTATCATGTGAACCTCCTATGTATGCCACATGTGGTCTAAGTTATAACTATTTGCTTCATGAAATTTTGCATAATGGCATCATAATCATCACACCATAAGTGCATCATGTTTGCTTGTCATGCTTGTGATGTGGTGATGTTGTTGTGAGTGTGTGTGTTGTGGGGTTGGTGTGCAAAACTTTGGTGTGAAGCCTCTCCACTATTTTCTGAAAACTATGCCCACCTCTCCTATTTCAAAAATAACAACATGGGGTGATTTCACTTGCTTATTCTCCTAAATAAAAATGTTGCACTTCTTCTATAAAATCTGATAAGAATTGTTGGTTAGTTCTCAATCATGTTCTACTAGAGTTGCCTATTTAAAACCCTGCAAAACAGATTCATATGCTAATATATGTGATTTATTTTGTTTGCTCAAAAAATGTCAAGGTCATTTTTATAAACTAGTGCATTTTTCTGTGAGTCCATATATATTTTTATTTTGCTCCAAGACATTCCTCTCTTTTCTCTGTGATTTATTTGCTTTCTCTTATTTTAAATAAAGGAAAACCCATTGTTTTCTTCGGGTGAGAGAGAGTGCGCATCCTTGGTGTCGGAGTCAAAACCGGCGGATCTCGGGTAGGGCGTCCCGAGCTGTGGATCTAGAATCGATGGGTAACAGGAGACAAAGAAGACGATGTTTACCCAGGTTCAGGCCCTCCTATGGAGGTAAAACCCTACGTCCTGCTTGGTTGTATTGATGTGTATGAAGATTACAGAGTCGATCTACCTCGAGATCAAGTTGCTAAACCCTAGATGAGTTTACCTAGCCTCTACGAAATAAACCCTCTGGTTTATATAGACACCAAGGGTCCCTAGGGTTACACATAGTCGGCCGCTTGTCCAAGGAGTAAACATGCCTATTCTACCATCTTTAGCTTGAAGGGCACGCCACGGCTCCTTAGGTTTCCTCCTTGGTCACGGGGTATTCGGTCAGTCCGTTCCTCCAACAAGTGGCCCACGAGTCCGGCCCATAGGGAACAGGCCGGTAGTCCGAGGACCCCTTAATCCCGGACTCCCTCACTTGGGCCTCACTGCGACCTCGTGGCCCAACTAGAGCAGCGCCAGCGCAGCCCACAGCCAGAGCGCGCGCGCTTTCCAGTGTGGCGAGCGCTTGGCCCACCTGCCAGCGACAGAGAGCGCGTCGTCGTCCTCCCGGTCCCCTCCGCACTCTCTCACAGGGGAAAAGGTGCGCCCGCCGTGCCGTGGCCACGGCGGCAGCCAGCCGAGCACCCCGGGCCTATTTAACCCCCCTCGGCGTCCGAGCCAACCCTAGAGTTGTTGGGGAACGTTGCATGGGAAACAAAAATTTTCCTACGCACACATAAGATCTATCCATGGTGATGAGCATCTACGAGAGGGAGAGTGAATCTACATACCCTTGTAGATCGCTAAGCGGAAGCGTTAATAAACGCGGTTGATGTAGTCGAACGTCTTCGCGATCCAAATCGCCGAGCGTCCCGCGATCCAATCACGATCCTTCCGATCTAGTGCCGAACGGACGGCACCTCCGCGTTCAACACACGTACGGCTTGATGACGCCTTCACCTCCTCGATCCAGCGAGCG
Source organism: Elymus sibiricus (assembly GCA_039707655.1). Lineage (NCBI taxonomy): Eukaryota > Viridiplantae > Streptophyta > Magnoliopsida > Poales > Poaceae > Elymus > Elymus sibiricus. Next base: position 200,385,283 of record CM077669.1, on the reverse strand, counting down.
ATGGTGAAGTAGTGGTTGAGTTCCAGCAGCACGACGGCGTGGTGATGGTGGTGAGGAACAATCTCTGCAGGGCTTCGCCAAGCACTACGGAGATTATGACGGAGGAACTAGAGGGCTAGGGTTGCCGGCACACGGCTTGGGAAACCCTGATGTATCCCGTGTGCTAGCCCTGCCCCTCTATTTATATGTTGAGCCTTGGGGTCTAAACTTGGAGTAAAAGCCTCCTCCAGGTCGGTTTGGCCCGCAGGGAAAGAGTCCAACTCGGATCCCTGCCGAACCGTGCACAGCCGCGCACAAGCGGTAGTACCGCTTCACACAAGCGGTAGTACCGCTTGGGCGGTAGTACCGCTTCACACAAGCGGTAGTACCGCTTGGGCGGTAGTACCGCTTCACACAAGCGGTAGTACCGCTCGGGCGGTAGTACCGCTTCACCAAGCGGTAGTACCGCTTACGCGGCAGCAAAACTACTTTTGCACTTTCCAATACCTTGTGGGCTTTATCCCTTTGGCTCATATAAAGTGTTGCTGCACCCGAACGCTTCGGTAAACATCCGGAACCCCTTCCGGTGAACTCCGGAACCCTTCCGGAGATCAAAACACTATTATCACATATATCAATCTTTACCTCCGGACTATTCCGGAGATCCTCGTCATGTCCGGGATCTTATCCGAGACTTCCGAACAACTTTCGGTCACCAACATAATAACTCAATTATACTAATCGTCACCAAACGTTAAGTGTGTAGACCCTGCGGGTTCGAGAACTATGTAGACATGACCGAGACACCTCTACGGCCAATAACCAATAGCGGGACCTGGATGCCCATATTGGCTCCTACATATTCTACGAAGATTTTTATCGGTCGAACCTCTATGTCAAGGATTCAGTTAATCCCGTATGCTGTTCCCTTTGTTCTTCGGTATGTTACTTGCCCGAGATTCGATCGTCGGTATCACTATACCTAGTTCAATCTCGTTACCGGCAAGTCTCTTTACTCGTTCCGTAATACAAGATCTCGTGGCTAACACTTTTAGTCACATTGCTTGCAAGGCTCATTGTGATGTTGTATTACCGAGTGGGCCCTGAGATACCTCTCCGTCATACGGAGTAACAAATCCCAGTCTTGATCCATGCCAACCCAACAGACACCCTCGGAGATATCTGTAGAGCACCTTTATAGTCACCCAGTTACGTTGCGACGTTTGATACACACAAGGTATTCCTCCGGTGTTAGTGAGTTGCATGATCTCATGGTCAAAGGAACAGATACTTGACATGCAGAAAACAATAGCAATAAACTGACACGATCATATGCTACGTTCGTAGTTTGGGTCTTGTCCATCACATCATTCTCCTAATGATGTGATCCCGTTATCAAATGACATCTCATGTCCATGGCTAGGAAACCTTAACCATCTTTGATCAACAAGCTAGTCAACTAGAGGCTTACTAGGGACACAGTGTTGTCTATGTACCCACACATGTATTTGAGTTTCCAATCAATACAATTATAGCATGGATAATAAACGATTATCATGAACAAGGAAATATAATAATAACCAATTTATTATTGCCTCTAGGGCATATTTCCAACAGTCTCCCACTTGCACTAGAGTCAATAATCTAGTTCACATCACTATGTGATTTACATTGTAATGAATCGAACACCCATGCAGTTCTGGTGTTGTTCATGTTTAGCCCTTGGAAGAGGTTTAGTCAACGGATCTGCAACATTTAGATCCGTGTGTACTTTGCAAATATTTATGTCGTCCTCCTTGATGTAATCGCGGATGGAATTGAAACGTCGCTTTATGTGTCTGGTCCTCTTGTGAAATCTTGGTTCCTTGGCTAGAGCAATGGCACCAGTATTATCACAAAACAGAGTCATTGGGTTAAGCGCACTAGGCACTACTCCAAGATCTGTCATGAACTCCTTCATCCAGACACCTTCCTTCGCCGCCTCCGAGGCAGCGATGTACTCCGCTTCGCATGTAGAATCTGCTACCACGCTTTGCTTGGAACTGCACCAGCTAACCGCACCCCCATTAAGAATAAATACGTATCCGGTTTGCGACTTAGAGTCATCCGGATCAGTGTCAAAGCTTGCATCGACGTAACCCTTTACGACGAGCTCTTGATCACCTCCATAAACGAGAAACATGTCCTTAGTCCTTTTCAGGTATTTCAGGATATTCTTGACCGCCGTCCAGTGTTCCATTCCTGGATCACTTTGAAACCTTCCGACCATACTTATGGCAAGGCTGACATCGGGTCTTGTGCACAGCATTGCATACATGATAGAGCCTATGGCCGAAGCATAGGGGATGACACTCATCTTTTCTCTATCTTCTGCAGTCACTGGGCATTGAGTCTTACTCAACTTCACACCTTGCAAAACAGGCAAGAACCCCTTCTTGGACTGATCCATTTTGAACTTCTTCAAAATCTTATCAAGGTATGTGCTTTGTGAAAGTCCTATTAAGCGTCTCGATCTATCTCTATAGATCTTGATGCCTAATATGAAAGCAGCTTCTCCTAGGTCCTTCATTGAAAAACTCTTGTTCAAATATTCCTTTACGCTTTCCAGCATTTCTATATTGTTTCCAATCAGCAATATGTCATCCACATATAAGATTAGAAACGCTATAGAGCTCCCACTCACTTTCTTGTAAATACAAGCTTCTCCGTAAACTTGTATAAACTCGAACGCTTTGATCACCTCATCAAAACGAAGATTCCAACTCCGAGATGCTTGCACCAGTCCATAAATGGATCGCTGGAGTTTGCAAACTTTGTCAGCATTCTCTGGATCGACAAAACCTTCTGGTTGCATCATATACAACTCTTCCTTAAGGAAACCGTTAAGGAACGCTGTTTTGACATCCATCTGCCAAATTTCATAATCGAAAAAGGCAGCTATTGCTAACATGATTCTGACGGACTTAAGCATCGCTACGGGTGAGAAGGTCTCATCGTAGTCAACTCCTTGAACTTGTGAAAAACCCTTTGCCACAAGTCGAGCTTTATAGACGGTGACATTACCGTCCGCGTCCGTCTTCCTCTTAAAGATCCATTTGTTCTGAATGGCCTTACGCCCTTCAGGTAATACTTCCAAAGTCCATACTTTGTTTTCATACATGGATCCCATCTCGGATTTCATGGCCTCTAACCACTTCTCGGAATCCGGGCTCATCATCGCTTCTCCATAGCTCGTAGGTTCATCGTTGTTTAACAACATGACCTCTAAGACAGGGTTGCCGTACCACTCAGGAGCAGTACGCGTCCTTGTCGACCTACGAGGTTCGATAGCAACTTGATCCAAAGCTTCATGATCATCATCATTAACTTCCTCTTCAGCTAATGTAGGCTCCACAGAAACAATTTTCTGCGCTGCGCTACTCTCAGGTTGAAGTAAAGGTTCAACAACCTCATCAAGTTCTATCTTCCTCCCACTCAATTCTTTCGAGAGAAACTCTTTCTCAAGAAATGTTCCGTTTTTAGCGACCAACACTTTGCCTTCGGATCTGAGGTAGAAGGTATACCCAACTGTCTCTTTTGGGTATCCTATGAATACGCATTTCTCCGCTTTGGGTTCCAGCTTTTCAGGCTGAAGCTTTTTGACATAAGCATCACATCCCCAAACTTTAAGAAACGACAGCTTTGGCTTCTTGCCAAACCAAAGTTCATATGGCGTCGTCTCAACGGATTTCGATGGTGCCCTATTTAAAGTGAATGCAGCTGTCTCTAATGCATAACCCCAAAACGATAGTGGCAAATCGGCAAGAGACATCATAGATCGCACCATATCTAATAAGGTTCGATTACGACGTTCGGACACACCATTACGCTGTGGTGTTCCAGGCGGTGTCAATTGTGAAACAATTCCACACTGTCTTAAGTGACTGCCAAACTCATAACTCAGATATTCTCCTCCTCGATCAGATCGTAGGAATTTAATCTTCTTGTTACGATGATTCTCAACTTCACTCTGAAATTGTTTGAACTTTTCAAATGTTTCAGACTTGTGTTTCATTAAGTAAATATACCCATATCTACTTAAGTCATCAGTGAAGGTGAGAAAGTAACGATAACCACCGCGCGCCTCAATACTCATTGGACCGCACACATCAGTATGTATGATTTCCAATAAGTCACTTGCCCGTTCCATTATTCCAGAGAACGGCGTTTTAGTCATCTTGCCCATGAGGCATGGCTCACATGTGTCAAGTGATTCAAAATCAAGTGACTCCAAAAGTCCATCAGCATGGAGCTTCCTCATGCGTTTTACGCCAATATGACCTAAACGGCAGTGCCACAAGAAAGTGGTATTATCATTATCAATTCTACATCTTTTGGCATCAATGTTATGAACATGTGTATTATTACTATCGAGATTCAATAAGAATAAACCCCTCACATTGGGTGCATGACCATAAAAGATATTACTCATATAAATAGAACAACCATTATTCTCTGATTTAAATGAGTAACCGTCTCGCAATAAACAAGATCCAGATATAATGTTCATGCTTAACGCAGGCACCAAATAACACTTATTTAGGTTCATCACTAATCCCGACGGTAATCGAAGAGCGAGCGTGCCGACGGCGATCACATCAACCTTGGAACCATTTCCCACGCGCATCGTCACTTCGTCCTTTGCCAGCCTCCGTCTATTCCGCAGTTCCTGTTTTGAGTTGCAAATATGAGCAACCGCACCGGTATCAAATACCCAGGCACTACAACGAGAGTTGGTAAGGTACACATCAATAACATGTATATCATATATACCTTGTTTGTTGTTGGCCGCCTTCTTGTCAGCCAAATACTTGGGGCAGTTCCGCTTCCAGTGTCCAGTTCCCTTGCAATGAAAACACTCAGTTTCTGGTTTGGGTCCAGCCTTGGGTTTCTTCACGAGAGGAGCAACTGCTTTGCCACTCTTCTTGGAGTTACCCTTCTTACCCTTGCCATTTTTCTTGAAACTAGTGGTTTTATTGACCATCAACACTTGATGCTCCTTCTGAATTTCAGACTCAGCGGCTTTCAGCATCGCAAACAGCTCGGCGACTGACTTGTTCATCCCGTGCATGTTATAGTTCAACACGAAGCTCTTGTAGCTAGGTGGCAATGATTGAAGAACTCTGTCAGTGATAGCCTCTGGCGGAAGGGGCATCCCTAACTCAGCCAGACGGGTGGAGTACCCAGACATTCTGAGCACGTGATCACTGATAGACCCGTTCTCCTCCATCTTGCAAGCATAGAACTTATCGGAGATCTCATATCTCTCGATCCGGGCATTCTTCTGAAAGATAAACTTCAACTCCTGGAACATCTCATATGCTCCATGACGTTCAAAACGTCTTTGAAGTCCCGGTTCTAAGCCATACAACATTGCACATTGAACTATTGAGTAATCATCAGAACGAGCCTGCCAGGCGTTCACAACGTCTAGAGACTCAACTGGAGCGGGTGGATCACCAAGCGGTGCATCAAGGACATAAGCCTTCTGGGAAGCCGTAAGGATTATCCTTAGATTACGGGCCCAGTCCACAAAGTTACTTCCATCATCTTTCAACTTAGCTTTCTCTAGGAACGCATTAAAATTCAGGGGTGCTACTGCGCGAGCCATGATCTACAACATAAATATAGCAAAGACAACTTAGACTATTGTTCTTAGATAATGAGTTTAGTTAATCATATTTTAAAAAACTCCCACTCAAATTGACATCCCTCCGATCATTCGAGTGCAACATGATCCAAATCCACCAACTCAAGTCCGATCATCACGTGAGTCGAGGTGGTTTCAATGGTGAACATCTTCATGTTGATCATATCTACTATATGACTCATGTTCGACCTTTCGGTCTCTTGTGTTCCGAGGCCATGTCTGTACATGCTAGGCTCGTCAAGTTTAACCCGAGTGTTCCGCACGTGTAACATGGCTTACACCCGTTGTATGCGAACGTAGAGTCTATCACACCCGATCATCACGGCGTGTCTCGAAACGACGAACTTTCGCAACGGTGCACACTTGGGGAGAACACAATTTATCTTGAAATTTAAGTGAGGGATCACCTTATAATGCTACCGTCGTCCTAAGCAAAATAAGATGCATAAAAGGATTAACATCACATGCAAATCATAAGTGACATGATATGGCCATGAACTTGTGCTTTTGATCTCCATCTCCAAAGCACCGGCATGATCTCCATCGTCACCGGCATGACACCATGATCTCCATCATCTTGATCTCCATCAACGTGTCGCCATAAGGTTGTCGCGCTGACTGTTGCTTCCACGACTATAGCTAACGTTTAGCGATAAAGTAAAGCATTACATAGCGCTTAATGATTGACACGCAGGTCATACAATAATTAAAGACAACTCTATGGCTCCTGCCAGTTGCCGTACTCATCGACATGCAAGTCGTGATATTCTATACAAAACATGATCATCTCATACATCACATATATCTCATCATGTAATTGGCCATATCACATCACAACATACCCTGCAAAAACAAGTTAGACGTCCTCTAATTGTTGTTGCAAATTTTACGTGGCTGCTACGGGTTTGCAAGAACCGTTCTTACCTACGCAAAACCACAACGTGGTGTAGTGATTGCTTTTTGATCTTCTAAAAGAACCCTCTTCATTGAAATCGATTCAACTAAAGTGAGAGAGACAGACACCCGCTAGCCATCTTTATGCAACGAAGTTACATGTTAGTTGAAGGAACCTGTCTCGCGTAAGTGTACGCGTAATGTCGGTCCGGGCCGCTTCATCTCACAGTACCGCCGAATCAAATATCAACTAGTAACGGCAAGCAATATGTATACACCCACGCCCACAACTCGTTTGTGTTCTACTCGAGATCTCATCTACGCATAGACCTAGCTCATGATGCCACTGTTGGGGAACGTTGCATGGGAAACAAAAATTTTCCTACGCACACATAAGATCTATCCATGGTGATGAGCATCTACGAGAGGGAGAGTGAATCTACATACCCTTGTAGATCGCTAAGCGGAAGCGTTAATAAACGCGGTTGATGTAGTCGAACGTCTTCGCGATCCAAATCGCCGAGCGTCCCGCGATCCAATCACGATCCTTCCGATCTAGTGCCGAACGGACGGCACCTCCGCGTTCAACACACGTACGGCTTGATGACGCCTTCACCTCCTCGATCCAGCGAGCGATGGTGAAGTAGTGGTTGAGTTCCAGCAGCACGACGGCGTGGTGATGGTGGTGAGGAACAATCTCTGCAGGGCTTCGCCAAGCACTACGGAGATTATGACGGAGGAACTAGAGGGCTAGGGTTGCCGGCACACGGCTTGGGAAACCCTGATGTATCCCGTGTGCTAGCCCTGCCCCTCTATTTATATGTTGAGCCTTGGGGTCTAAACTTGGAGTAAAAGCCTCCTCCAGGTCGGTTTGGCCCGCAGGGAAAGAGTCCAACTCGGATCCCTGCCGAACCGTGCACAGCCGCGCACAAGCGGTAGTACCGCTTCACACAAGCGGTAGTACCGCTTGGGCGGTAGTACCGCTTCACACAAGCGGTAGTACCGCTCGGGCGGTAGTACCGCTTCACCAAGCGGTAGTACCGCTTACGCGGCAGCAAAACTACTTTTGCACTTTCCAATACCTTGTGGGCTTTATCCCTTTGGCTCATATAAAGTGTTGCTGCACCCGAACGCTTCGGTAAACATCCGGAACCCCTTCCGGTGAACTCCGGAACCCTTCCGGAGATCAAAACACTATTATCACATATATCAATCTTTACCTCCGGACTATTCCGGAGATCCTCGTCATGTCCGGGATCTTATCCGAGACTTCCGAACAACTTTCGGTCACCAACATAATAACTCAATTATACTAATCGTCACCAAACGTTAAGTGTGTAGACCCTGCGGGTTCGAGAACTATGTAGACATGACCGAGACACCTCTACGGCCAATAACCAATAGCGGGACCTGGATGCCCATATTGGCTCCTACATATTCTACGAAGATCTTTATCGGTCGAACCTCTATGTCAAGGATTCAGTTAATCCCGTATGCTGTTCCCTTTGTTCTTCGGTATGTTACTTGCCCGAGATTCGATCGTCGGTATCACTATACCTAGTTCAATCTCGTTACCGGCAAGTCTCTTTACTCGTTCCGTAATACAAGATCTCGTGGCTAACACTTTTAGTCACATTGCTTGCAAGGCTCATTGTGATGTTGTATTACCGAGTGGGCCCTGAGATACCTCTCCGTCATACGGAGTAACAAATCCCAGTCTTGATCCATGCCAACCCAACAGACACCCTCGGAGATATCTGTAGAGCACCTTTATAGTCACCCAGTTACGTTGCGACGTTTGATACACACAAGGTATTCCTCCGGTGTTAGTGAGTTGCATGATCTCATGGTCAAAGGAACAGATACTTGACATGCAGAAAACAATAGCAATAAACTGACACGATCATATGCTACGTTCGTAGTTTGGGTCTTGTCCATCACATCATTCTCCTAATGATGTGATCCCGTTATCAAATGACATCTCATGTCCATGGCTAGGAAACCTTAACCATCTTTGATCAACAAGCTAGTCAACTAGAGGCTTACTAGGGACACAGTGTTGTCTATGTACCCACACATGTATTTGAGTTTCCAATCAATACAATTATAGCATGGATAATAAACGATTATCATGAACAAGGAAATATAATAATAACCAATTTATTATTGCCTCTAGGGCATATTTCCAACAAGAGTTCTCCCCATTCGCCTCCGCCGCCGCCAGGTGAGCGAAGCCGCCCAGATCCGTCGCCCCCTTCCTTCCCGAGCGGTGAGAGAGAGAACATCTCGTCGCCGGCGTGCTCTCCGGCGATCGCAGGCGAGCGCAAGGTGTCCAGGAGCTTCGGCTCGGCCGTCTTCTTCCACGACGTCCGCTGCATCGTCGAGGGACGCTAAGGACCGAGCGCTTCTTCCTGTTCTTCTTCCTCGGCCGACGCTCGACGCCGGCTAAATTCGTCGCCATCCGTCGCACGCGAGCCTGTCCGTCGACGCCAAGCGCCCCAACGTGAGCATCCCCGCGTCCCCGCTGCCTTCTCGCACTTGATTGCATGTTGTAGCCTTGTTTTCATCGGAGCCCGAGCTCGCCACCGTCAGACCTCGTCGCCGGCGAGCACTCCGACTGTTTCATGCATGGTTGCATAGTCGCTCGAGCTCGCCATGACGCGTAGGGTCCATTCCCGTAGTAAAGCAAGCGTTTGTGCCGCCGTAGCTCGTCGTGGTAGCTCGTCGCCGCCACTTCTGTTCCTCGCCATCGGCAACGATTTCGACCATCTCCGGTAGTGTTTGTAGCAGGCGCGTGTGCGGGATTCCCATGCGAGTCTAGTGGTAACCTCCGCTGCACTGATAGGTCACTGGAGCCCCCTCCGGCGTGACCTCGCCGCCATTTGCTCGTCGCCGTTACCTGTTGTGTGTATTGTGTGTGTGTGCCACTGACGTGTGGGGCCTGCCTGCCCTCGAGGCAAGGTCAAGAGAGGCCAAGCCCCCCCTTGGTCACAAGCCGCGCCGTAGCCTGTTGGTCCGACCGAGCCCGTATGACCGAGAGGTCCGGGGTTTGATCCCCCGCGGGGGCATATTTAGACCCCCTTTTTCTTTTTCGCCTAAGGCACTAACAGTGTGCCCTGGGCCTACTGGTCATCCCCTAGGGCCCTGGTGACTATGCCATGTGGCCCCTCCTTTTTTGTGTTTTGTTTTATTTTGTTTTTATTTGTTTCTGTGCAATTCTGAGAATATTTCCTTTTAAGGAAATTTGCCAGATTTGGCAGTTTCCAAATCTGTCAGGAATCATGGGACATGCCAAATTTGGCATATGACTAGATATAAGTGTTGTGACATTTCTTTCGAATGCATTTGGGTGAGTTTTGTCCACAGTACTATATGCTTGTGATATATGGAATTGGGGTAGAAAAATCCAGTGAATGCAATGGTGGCATAAGATTTACCATTTGTGCATGTTTGTGAAAATGTTGTTTTGTGATAATATGTCATTTTGTTTTTTTCACATGAATTAATTCTTGCATCATATGATAAACTTGTCAACATGAAAGATGTTCACTAGTGTGTGCTCTAGCCCCTGGTATTTTTGCTTGCCATGATAGATCATGTTTTGAGTGGCATCCTTGCTGTCAACATGTCACCAAAATAATGTTTCCAAATGCCCAAATATTTCGAAGTGTTGAAATCTGTTATTTTGTTGCCATGTTATCTAGATGATTCCCATGTATGTGTTGCTCCTTTGGAGTTGGCACAATGGAATGCATTGTTGTGCTTGTCATCCTCTGTAAATGTGCGCCAAGATCTTGTGGATTAAGCTATGGAATATTATTTAAAACTTGCTGTCAACATGCCATTCTCTTAATGTTATGCTCTGTTTGCCCCTTGTTGAATTTCACCAAGTCTGTGAATCTGTTGTTCTCAATTTGTTATATTGTGAGGATGGTAGCCATTGATACATGCATATTTTGATATTGCCATAATGTAGTTAATTGAAGTACATGTTGCCCTCTATCAACCTGTTAATTTTCATGCCATGAAAACTCCTGTAGCATATGTAAATGTTGCTGTCAAGATGTCATCATGTTAACTCAAATTTTGTAAAACTGGAATTTTTTCTAAGTCCCTAAAATCTGATTCAACATGCCATCCTGTGAGCTCATTTGATATTGATCCATGCTTCCTTTCATGTTTCTGTAGATAGATGAATTGTTAAGCATGCTGTATAATTCATGCCCATGCCTTGGTTGCGATTTGAAGCATGCTGTAGCTCTGGATATGTGTGTTACAAGATGACATGTTGCTGTTTGTAGACAGATCGTGTGTTTGAATGTTTTGTGACTTGTGGGAGCTATACTCCATTGTTTTGCATGATCTTTAGCTCTATTCTTGCTAGAATTTCATTTCCAATCCAGTGGCATCCTTGGAATACCAAGGAATAGCCCATGGCCCTCTTCATCTTTGTTTTTGTCTCCGTTAACATTCGTACCTTGCCGTGAGTGTACCGTGAGCTTCGTTACTCCGTTTGCAACGTTCTACATATGCATTTGCATCGTTTTTGCATGGAGAATTCATATTTGCCATGATCATGCATGTTCAAATAACTAATCTTGAGGTTCTGTCCAGAATACTAAAGAACTTACTATATGCATCAGAAACATGACCAGCTTAGGGTTGCCATGTTAAATACTTGAAATTGGTCATGCATCATCTTTGGTTGGGCATTGCACTTTGTTTGTATGTTTATTTGGTGCTGTTTCTCTTTGGGTAGACCCGAGTGTTGAGCCTGAGTACGAGGATCATGATGAGAACAACTACGAGGACCCAGCTCTTTGTCCCTCTGAAGTCCCTGTCGGCGTTCTAGGAACGGGGGTACCCAGACCTGCCTGCCTGCGGCCCAGAGCATGGCCCTCTTCGACAGCGCAGTACGGCCCGGCGCAGGATCGCTCAAGAGCAAGGCCCTCGCGAGAGCCCCGCCCTCGCGAGGGGGACGACGGCAAGACCCCCGGAGGAAGGAGGCCTCTCCAGGCCCCCTCCCGAGGGTTGGAGATTTCTATGGAGTGCTCGGCTTCGAGAGGCTGAGGTGACGCCAGCCGGGCCAGGCTGTCGCCTGGGGGCACAGAAGAAGCAGTTCCCTCTTTGGTGCAAAGGAGGCAAGGATGTACGCAGGTTCCCAAGGCATCCGCCAAAGGTTTCCATTCCGGCGCAACGAGACCAAGACCACGAGCCCCGCAGGACGAACGTCATCGCCAAGCCCACCTCTGCATCACCACCGGCTACTTTGCAGGCGAAGACCACCTTTCGTCAGGATAAGGTGTACTCCTTGTCCCCCTTCGAATTTGCCCATTGTGGGATCCCTTCCCGCCAGTGCGATAAGGGAAGAGGACCAGGGCAACTATAAATAGAGGTTTGGCTGCACCGAAGAGAGGGGATCCGAAAACCATCGGAGCGCCCTCGAAAGGTTGCTCACCGCTGTAACGGTTCATCCACAAACCTCCTCGTGAGGCAATCCACCAAAAGCAGGAGTAGGGTTTTACGCTTCGCAGCGGCTCGAACCTGGGTAAATCCGTGTGTTATTCTCCTTCCCTGCGATTGAGTGAGTTCGATCCGGCTAGGCTGTGGAGCTGTGAGTTTGAGGTTGAAGCTGGTGGGGATCTTCGCACACGCCCCTGAGTTTGAACTTCTTTGGGTTTTGCAGAACCCGAAATCCGACATTTGGCACACCAGGTAGGGGGCGTGTCGAAGCCTCTCCATCCGCGGCTGCAGTGAGGCCTCGACTCATCAGCTCCATGCCCGGCTTCGCCTACGAGGCCAGGAAGCCCATGGCGTGCGGGAGCACCACGGCTTACCTGGCCAATCCTGCGGTCGCATGCATCCTCAGCGGATCGCAGGCGCCTGCTTCCAGCCGCCAGGTCAAGCAGTTCCTCCGCCAGGTGGGCGCGGTTCAGCCACGGCTCGAGGCCCCGCAGCCTTGGGCGTGGCCGGAGGTTGACATCACCGTCGGCCCCGACGACCACCCCAGGACGACGGCCGCCGCCGGTACGCTCCCCATGCTGTGCACACCGACCATAAGCAACGTGGCCGTCACCAAGACCCTCATCGACGGTGGAGCCGGCCTCAATGTCCTCTCGGTGGAGACCTTCAACACGCTTCAGGTGCCCTGCGACCAGCTCGCACCCTCAAGGCCCTTCTCTGGGGTAACCAGGGGCTCCGTCGCCTCGCTGGGGTGGGTGCGCCTCATCGTCACCTTCGGCACCTGCTACAACTACCGCACCAAGAAGATCAACTTTGACATCGCCCACATTCACCTCCCTTACAATGCGATCCTCGGTTACCCTGCCCTCGCCAAGTTCATGGCGGCAACGCACCCAGGCTACAGCGTCATCAAGATGCCTGGGAGCAGCGGCATCCTCTCCGTCGCCGGGGATACCAGGGATGCGGTCCAAGCACTCAAGCTCGCCTACAAGGCCGCGGCTGCGGCGCGCCCCGACACAGGGGACGCCGCGTAGGTTCCGGAGGACGCCAGGGACGCCGCGCCAGTGAAGAAGAAGCAGCTGTTCTCTCAGAGCCGAGCTGAGACGAAGCAGGTGCCCATAGACGACAGGAACCCTGGCCCCACCTTCACCATTGGCACCGGCCTTCCTCCGGAGCAGGAGGAGGCATTGGTGGCCTTTCTCCGCGCAAACAAGGACGCGTTTGCATGGAAAGCATCTGACCTGGTGTGGGTCCCAAGGGATGTGATTGAGCACCACCTCATGGTGTGCCCCAACGCACGTCCGGTGAAGCAAAAGGCGAGGTGACAGGCCCAGGAGAAGCAAGCATTCATCGCCCAAGAGGTCGGCAAGCTGAAGGAAGCCGGGGTTATCCGAGAGGTGCGATACCCAGAGTGGCTGGCCAACCCAGTGGTCGTCCCGATGAAGTGCAGGAAGGAGCGCATGTGCGTTGACTTCACGAACCTCAACAAGGCTTGCCCCCAAGACCCGTTCCCGCTACCGCGCATCGACCAGATCATGGACTCCACTACCAAGTGCGACCTCCTGTGCTTCCTGGATGCCTTTTCTGGCTACAATCAGATCAAGATGGCGGTGGAGGACGTCGAGAAGACGGCCTTCCTCACCTCGTGCGGTGTGTTCTGCTACACTTGCAAGCACATCGGGCTGCATAACGCTGGCGCAAACTTCCAGCGGTTGATGCACATTGCCCTGGGGCAGTAGATCGGAAGGAACGCGTAGGCCTACGTTGACGACATCGTGGTCAAGTCGCGAGAGGCAAAGACCCTGATCGAGGACCTGGAGGAGACATTCGCCAGCCTGCGGCGGGTGAACCTGAGGCTGAACACCGAGAAATGTATCTTCGGGGTCCCGTCTAGTAAACTACTCGGTTTCCTGGTGTCGCATCGGGGGATCGAGGCAAACCCGGAGAAGATCAAGGCTATAAGCAAGATGAGCCCACCTCAGACCCTCAAGGAAATGCAGAAGCTGGCAGGCTGCGTGACTTCCTTGGGGCGTTTCATCTCCAAGCTTGGCGAGCGCGCCCTCCCGTTCTTCAAGCTCATGAAGAGGAAGGGCCCCTTCGAATGGACTCCGGAGGCTGATGCGGCATTCGAAGACATCCATCGGTACCTCACGAGCCCATCGGTGATGGTGGCGCCCTGCCTTAGTGAGCCCCTGGTGCTATACCTGGCTGCCACCCCGCACTCCGCCAGTGCTGCCCTCGTGGCGGTCATGGAGGAATGTGCCGGCGCGCGTGCAACACCCTCAGGCGCAGGCGAGTCCCCAACACGAAGCAAGGTGACTCACAGGATGCACCGAAGCCCTCACCTCCTCAATATGGCACTCCAGAGGCCTCAGCCGCCCCGACGACCCATGTAACACCAGGATCTCGTGTGCCCGCTATGGAGCGGGGTAGCGCGGATGGCTTGACCCTCGTCGAGCACCCGGTGTACTACGTCAGTACCGTACTATGATAACCCACAAGTATAGGGGATCAGTTGTAGCCTTTCTAGATAAGTAAGAGTGTCGAACCCAACGAGGAGCTAAAGGTAGAACAAATATTCCCTTAAGTTCTATCGACCACCGATACAACTCTACGCTCGCTTAACGTTCGCTTTACCTAGAACAAGTACGAAACTAGAAGTACTTTGTAGGTGTAACGGGAAAGGTTTGCAAGATAAAAAGGAACACGTAAATAAAATCTAGGGGCTATTTAGATGAAGAAACAACTAGGTTAGTCTTAGTAGAGAGATTTTTGTCACAAGAAAGTTATTTGTCCCTAGGCAATCGATAACTAGAACGGTAATCATTATTGCAATTTTATATGAGGGAGAGGCATAAGCTAACATACTTTCTCTACTTGGATCATATGCACATATGATTGGAACTCTTGCAAGCATCCGCAACTACTAAAGATCATTAAGGTAAAACCCAACCATAGCATTATAAGGTATCAAGTCCTCTTTATTCCCATACGCAAACAACCTACTTACTCGGGTCTGTGCTTCTGTCACTCACGCCACCCACCATAAGCGAATCATAAACATATTGCAAACCCTACAACGGGGATCCCTCACGCTTGCGCAACACGGAGAGCACCATAGGAAGGCACCAATAATAAAACATGCAACTCAAACCAATCATGATCATCAATCAACCCATAGGACAAAACGGATCTACTCAAACATCATAGGATAGCCATACATCATTGGGAAATAATATATAGCATTGAGCACCATGTTTAAGTAGAGATTACAGCGGGGAGAAGAGGTGTTGAACCACTGCATAGAGGGGGAGAGAGTTGGTGATGACGGCGGCGTAGTTGTTGGTGTAGATCGCCGCCACGATGATGGCCCCGGCGGCGTTCCGGTGCCACCGGGAGAGAGGGGGAGAGAGCCCCCCTCCTTCTTCTTCTTCCTTGACCTCCCCCCTAGATGGGAGGAGGGTTTCCCCTCTGGTCCTTGGCCTCCATGGCAGCGGAGGGGCGAGAGCCCCTCCGAGATTGGATCTCTCTCTCTGTTTCCTTCTGTTTCTGCCTTCCCAGATTCTGGCCTTTCACCGTTTCTTAAATTCCCGGAGATCCGTAACTCCGATTGGGCTGAATTTTTAACACGATTTTTATCCGGATATTAGCCTTCTTGCGGCGAAAGAAGGGCACAAACCGCTTTAAGGGGTGACCAAAACCACCCTGGCGCACCCTACCCCCTCGGGCGCGCCCCTATGGCTTGTGGGCCCCTCGGGCACCACCTTCTGTTGATTCCACTTCCCAAAATTCACATATATTCCAAAAAAAAATCTTCGTAAGTTTTTATCCCGTGTGGACTTCGTTTGATATGGATTTTCTGCGAAACAAAAAAACATGCAACAAACAGGAACTTGCACTGGGCACTGGATCAATATGTTAGTCCCAAAAAGTAGTATAAAAAGTTGCCAAAAGTATATGAAAGTTGTAGAATATTGGCATGAAACAATCAAAAATTATAGATACGATGGATACGTATCAGCATCCCCAAGCTTAATTCCTGCTCGTCCTCGAGTAGGTAAATGATAAAAAAGATAACTTTTGATGTGGAATGCTACCTAGCATAATCTTGATCATATAATCTAATCATGGCATGAATATTAAGACACGAGTGATTCAAAGCAATAGTCTATCATTTGACATTAAGACAATAATACTTCAAGCATACTAATAAAGCAATCATGTCTTCTCAAAATATCATGGCTAAAAGAAAGTTATCCCTACAAAATCATATAGGCTGGCTATGCTCCATCTTCATCACACAAAGTATTAAATCATGTACAACCCCGGTTTTAGCCAAGCAATTGTTTCATACTTTAGTATTCTCCAACTTTTTCAACTTTCACGCAATACATGAGCGTGAGCCATGGATATAGCACTATAGGTGGAATAGAGTATGGTGGTTGTGGATAAGACAAAAAGAAGGAGATAGTCTCACATCAACTAGGCGTATCAACGGGCTATGGAGATGCCCATCAATAGATATCAACGTGAGTGAGTAGGGATTGCCATGCAACGGATGCACTAGAGCTATAAGTGTATGAAAGCTCAAAAGAAACTAAGTGAGTGTGCATCCAACTTGCTTGCTCACGAAGACCTAGGGCAATTTGAGGAAGCCCATCATTGGAATATGCAAGCCAAGTTCTATAATGAAAAATTCCCACTAGTATATGAAAGTGACAATATAAGAGACTCTCTATCATGAAGATCATGGTGCTACTTTGAAGCACAAGTGTGGAAAAAGGAATAGTAGCATTGCCCCTTCTCTCTTTTCTCTCATTTTTTTGGTGGGCATCTTTGGCCTCTTTTATTTTTTTGTAAAGTCCAGAGACTCATCCCAACTTGTGAGGGAATCATAGCTTCCATCATCCTTTCCTCACATGGGACAATGCTCTAATAATGATGATCATCACACTTTTATTTACTTACAACTCAAGAATTACAACTCGATACTAGAACAAAATATGACTCTATATGAATGCCTCCGGCGATGTACCGGGATATGCAATGATCTAGCGTAGCAATGACATCAAAAAACGGACAAGCCATGACAATGATGACAATGATGGTGCGTTTCATAATAAACGGAACGGTGGAAGT
Source organism: Elymus sibiricus (assembly GCA_039707655.1). Lineage (NCBI taxonomy): Eukaryota > Viridiplantae > Streptophyta > Magnoliopsida > Poales > Poaceae > Elymus > Elymus sibiricus. The sequence goes on along the minus strand of CM077669.1, from coordinate 200,368,119 downwards.
TGCATGGCAATATATCTCGGAATGGCTATGGAAATGCCATCATAGGTAGGTATGGTGGCTGTTTTGAGGAAGTATATATGGTGGGTGTAATGCACCGGCGAAAGTTGCGCGGTACTAGAGAGGCTAGCAATGGTGGAAGGGTGAGAGTGCGTATAATCCATGGACTCAACATTAGTCATAAAGAACTCACATATTTATTGCAAAAATTTATTAGTCATCGAAACAAGGTACTACATGCATGCTCCTAGGGGAAGGGTTGGTAGGAGTTAACCATCGCGCGATCCCGACCTCCACACAAAGGATAACAATCAATAAATAAATCATGCTCCGACTTCATCACATAACGGTTCACCATACGTGCATGCTACGGGAATCACAAACTTTAACACAAGTATTTCTACCAATCTCACTAGCATGACTCTAGTATCACCATCTTTATATCGCAAAACTATTAAAAGGAATCAAACACATCATATTCAGTGATCTACAAGTTTTATGTAAGATTTTATGACTAACCATGTGAATGACCAACTCCTGTTAACTCTCTAAATAGATATAAGTGAAGCATGAGAGTTTAATTCTTTCTATAGAAGATATGCCCACGCTCTAACAAATATAAGTGAAGCAAAAGAGCATTCTACAAATGGCGGTTTTCTATGTGTAGAGAAACAGGCAATCCAAACATCAAATGATATAAGTGAAGCACATGAAGCATTCTATAAAACCATACTCAAAAGATATAAGTGAAGTGCATGAAGCATTCTATAAATCGACCAAGGACTATCTCATACCAGCATGATGCATTATTAAAATAAAAATAAAAAAGCACACGACGCTCCAAGATTTACGCATATCATGTGACGAATAAAAATATAGCTCCAAGTAAAATTACCAATGGTTGTTAGAAGAAAGAGGGGATGCCTTCCGGGGCATCCCCAAGCTTAGTTTCTTGGGAGTCCTTGAATATTACCTTGGGGTGCCTCGGGCATCCCCAAGCTTAGGCTCTTGACACTCCATATTCCTTCATCCATCGTGATCTCACCCAAAACTTGAAAACTTCAATCACACAAAACTTAACAAAACCCTCGTGAGATACATTAGTATAATAAAACAAATCATCACTTTAAGTACTGTTGCAAACCCATTCACATTTTATTTTTGCATTGTAGCTACTGTATTATAACTTCTTTATGGCTTATACCACCGATAAAATCGATAGTTTCATCAAAACTAGCAAAACAATGCATCAAAAAACAGAATCTGTCTTAAACAGGACAGTCTGTAGCAATCTGAACATTATATTATACTTCTGTAACTCTAACAATTCTGAAAAATTAGGACAAAATAAAAAATTTGCATAGCAGTACTTTGTAAAAATTTCAGAAACTTTTGAAAATCCAGTAAAAAATGTAAATTCACGCACTACAGCCAAAGTTTCTGTTTTTGCACTGCACACACCACACAAGCAATCTAATCATCCTAAAGGCAAATCTTGGCACATTATTTTTATAATACAAGGGATTTATACAAGGGGATAATTATTTTTGTTGAAAAGTTTCTGTAATTAAGATTCGCAAAGTTTCCATGGGCATGAACAAAGTTCAAGGAGCTCCCCCACTTCAACGGTGCTCGTCCTTCTTACTTTCACTTCTCTTTTTGAAAAAGTTTTAGGTTCCCCTCTTTATTTTTAGTTTTTGAACTATATAAAAGCACACAACAGAATAAAATGACTCTCTAGAACTTCCGGGTTGTCTCCCTGGCAGCGCTTTCTTTAAAGCCATTAAGCTAGGCATAAAGTGCTCAAGTAATGGATCCACCCGGATCCCAAGGTATATCAAAGCCAATTTTAATTAACAATGATTTGTAATTTAGTAGTGAGCACAAATTAACATATATCATGCAACAACGAAGTCTAACTCTCTTCCTATGCATTGGCATATCATAAAAGAACAATTCATGCACATCAAGTAAAGGCCAATACATAGCATAAGCAGTTTCTTGCAATTTTATCATATTGGAATCATAGAGAGGTGGAGATGTAGTTCCTCTCTCATAATAATTGCAAGTAGGAGCAGAAAGCACATGCATATTATATCTATCAAAATCATCATGTGTAATAGTAAAAGGTAACCCATCTATATAATCCTTGATAAGTGCAAACTTCTCCGATATAGTGTAGTTGGGAGAATTCAAAAAGATAATAGGACTATCATGTGTGGGTGCAATAGCAACAATTTGATTCTTAACATAAGGAACTATAGCAAGTTCATCTCCATAAGCATAATTCATATTGGCATCATGACCACAAGTATAGCAAGCATCAATTTCATCAAAAAGGGATATTTCAAATGAATCCAAGGGATCATAGCAATCATCATAGCATTCATCCTTCGGTAAGCACGAAGGGAAATTAAACAATGTATGAGTTGAAGAGTTACTCTCATTAGAAGGTAGGCACGGGTAGCTAGTCCGCTCTTCCTCCTTTTGTTCTTCACTCTCCTCGTCATCTTTTTCATCAAATGAGCTCACAGTGTCATCATTTTCTTCTTCCATAGTTTCCTGCAAAATATTAGTCTCCTCTTGGACAGCGGAGGAGTCCTCAATATATGGCTTAACATAAGCATTAGAAGCATAGTTTTCATAGCAATATTTATGTATGGCAAAACTTTCAGATTTGTAAAGAGTAGCATCATACTTTTCAATCAAAGAAGCAATTTTATAGGCACCCTTAAAAGCAACAAATTCTTCAATTTGCTCAATATCATAGTAATTATAAACACCCTTCGCATAAGAAGATACGATTCCATTATCCTTAAACTCACATTGATAGGGCAGGTGTTTTTTAGGGTCTTCAGAACAACAAGTAAAATCATAAATTTCGTATAAATTCCAAGCATAGCATTGCATAGTATTAATATGATGCCATAAAAGTTTCCCTTTTTGAGATAAGCGGTGTCGCACATAATAAGCATGCTCATTTAATGATTTGCCCTCAACTAAGCTAGTTGGGGTTTTAGCACGAGCACAAACTAATCGAAGATGATCCAAGTAAAAAGCTTCAACAGTGTGATAGATTTTGGGTGGTTCTTCAACCATTGGTATAGTAGGTTCAACTAATTTTTTTGGTATTTCGTGTTCCGTATCCATAACTAAAGATAGAGAACAACTTAGAATAGAAAATAAAATCTACTTAGTGATAAAGCAAACAAGCACACACGAGAATATTCACCCCACGCTATTGCTCCCCGACAACGGCGCCAGAAAAAGGTCTTGATAACCCACAAGTATAGGGGATCAGTTGTAGCCTTTCTCGATAAGTAAGAGTGTCGAACCCAACGAGGAGCTAAAGGTAGAACAAATATCCCCTCAAGTTCTATCGACCACCGATACAACTCTACGCACGCTTAACGTTCGCTTTACCTAGAACAAGTATGAAACTAGAAGTACTTTCTAGGTGTAACAGGAAAGGTTTGCAAGATAAAAAAGAACACGTAAATAAAATATAGGGGCTGTTTAGATGAAGAAACAACTAGGTTAGTCTTAGTAGAGAGCTTTTTGTCACAAGAAAGTTATTTGTCCCTAGGCAATCGATAACTAGACCGGTAATCATTATTGCAATTTTATATGAGGGAGAGGCATAAGCTAACATACTTTCTCTAATTGGCTCATATGCACTTATGATTGGAACTCTAGCAAGCATCCGCAACTACTAAAGATCATTAAGGTAAAACCCAACCATAGCATTATAAGGTATCAAGTCCTCTTTATTCCCATACGCAAACAACCTACTTAATCGGGTCTGTGCTTCTATCACTCACGCCACCCACTATAAGCGAATCATAAACATATTACAAACCCTACAATGGGGATCCCTCACGATTGCGCGACACGGAGAGCACCATAGGAGAGCGCCAATAATAAAACATGCAACTCAAACCAATCATGATCATCAATCAACCCATAGGATAAAACGGATCTACTCAAACATCATAGGAGAGCCATACATCATTGGGAAATAATATATAGCGTTGAGCACCATGTTTAAGTAGAGATTACAGAGGGGAGAAGAGGTGTTGAACCGCTGCATAGAGGGGGAGAGAGTTGGTGATGACGGCGGCGAAGTTGTTGGTGTAGATCGCCGTCACGATGATGGCCCCGACGGCGTTACGGTGCCACCGGGAGAGAGGGGGAGAGAGCCCCCCTCCTTCTTCTTCTTCCTTGACCTCCCCCCTAGATGGGAGGAGGGTTTACCCTCTGGTACTTGGCCTCCATGGAAGCGGAGGGGCGAGAGCCCCTCCGAGATTGGATCTCTCTCTCTGTTTCCTTCTGTTTCTGCCTTCCCGGATTCTGGCCATTCACCGTTTCTTAAATTCCCAGAGATCCGTAACTCCGATTGGGCTGAAATTTTAACACGATTTTTATCCGGATATTAGCTTTCTTGCGGCGAAAGAAGGGCACCAACCACCTTAAGGGGTGACCACAAGCCACCCTGGCGCGCCCTACCCCCTGGGGCGCGCCCCTATGGCTTGTGGGCCCCTCGGGCACTGCCTTCTGTTGATTCCACTTCCCAAAATTCACATATATTCCAAAAAAAATCCCCGTAAGTTTTTATCCCGTTTGAACTTCGTTTGATATGGATTTTCTATGAAACAAAAAAACATGCAACAAACAGGAACTGACACTGGGCACTGGATCAATATGTTAGTCCCAAAAAGTAGTATAAAAAGTTGCCAAAAGTATATGAAAGTTGTAGAATATTGGCATGAAACAATGAAAAATTATAGATACAAAGGAGACGTATCATACTACGGGACGCACGCTCGCGTTACCCTATGCAGTAGAAGCTCCTGCTCGCGATCCTCGTCGCTTCAAGGAAACTGCGCCATTACTTTCAGTGCCACCCCATCAAGGTCGTCTCTGCTTATCCCTTGGATAAGGTGCTGCGCAACCCCAACACCGCGGGGAGGGTCGCAGAGTGGAACATCGAGCTGCAGGCGTTTGAGTTACAGTTCAGTACAACCAGGGTCATCAAGGCAGCGACCCTGGCGGACTTCGTGGCCGAGTGGACAGACGCCCCCGACCGAGGGCTGGATGAGGGCCAGTCCCTCACCCCCGGCGACGAGGCGCCCGATGGTTGGGTCATGCACTTCGATGGGGCCTTTGCACGCCGGGGTGCGGGGGCCGGAGTTGTGCTCATCTCCCCGACCGGGGACAAGCTCTACTACGCCGTACAACTTTGCTTCCAGCATGGCGAGAAGGTCTCCAACAACATCGCGGAGTATGAGGGCTTGATCGCTGGCCTCAAGGGCGCGGTGGCCTTGGTGGTTAAGTGCCTCACCATCAAGGGCGACTCCCAGCTCCTCGTCAACTTCTCCAACAAGGAGTATACGGCGAAGGACGAGCACATGGAGGCATACTTGGAAGAGGTACGTAAGATTTAAAAGCATTTCCAGGGCTTGGAATTGCAGCACATCCCGCGCGGCGCGAACAAGGAGGCCGATGACATCGCCAAGAGGGCATCGCGTCGCGAGCCCCAGGAGCCAGGCGTCTTCGAGGAAAGTCTCTTCAAGCCATCCGCGGCACCTCCAGCCGCGGACCAGGCGCCGCTACGTGAAGAGCTGCCCCCAGCTCCGCCCTCGGGGGCTCCAACTTGTGGCCCGGCCTCAGGAGTCTGACTGCTCCTGGCGCTGGAGTGTCAGGCCGACGACTGGACACATGAGTTTAAGACGTACCTGCTCCACGGCACCCTACCAGGAAAGAAGGAAGACACAGAGCGTGTGGTTCGTCAGGGCACCGCTTATTGTTTGCAGGACGACGATCTATACCGCAGGCGTCCGAACGGCATCGCGTTGTGGTGCGTATCCGGAGAACAGGGGCGCGAGCAGCTGGCCAACATCCACGGAGGAGACTGCGGACACCACTCCTCGTCCCGCACCCTTGTGTGGAAGGTGTTCCGAAGTGGCTTCTACTGGCCTACAGCGCTCAACGACGCCACCGAGCTGGTCCGGTCCTGTGAGGCTTGCTAGTTCCACACCAAGCAGATTCATCAGCCCGTGCAGGGCCTCCAGACCATCCCGCTCTCCTAGCCCTTCGCGGTCTGGGGGCTGGATATACTAGGGCCCTTTCCGTGAGTGGCCAGCGGATACCGCTACCTCTACGTCGCCATCGACAAGTTCACCTAGTGGGCGAAGGTGGAGCCCGTCCGCACCATCCCTGCCGGCTCGGCCGTCAAGTTCATCAAGGGCCTCATGAGCCGCTTCGGCGTCCCCATCCGCATCATCACCGACAATGGTTCGCAGTTCACAAGCAACCTTTTCAGGACATACTGTACTAACCTTGGAACGCAGATATGCTACGCTTCGGTGGCGCACCTACGAAGCAACGGCCAGGCCGAGCGCGCCAACGCGGAGGTCCTGCGGGGCCTCAAGGCAAGAAGCTTCAAGAAGAAGCTTGAGGCCTGCGGCAGGGGTTGGCTCGGTGAGCTTCAGTCCGTGTTGTGGTCAATCTGCACCACTACAACTAAGCCCACCGACGAGACCCCATTCTTCCTCGTCTACAGAGCTGAAGCCGTCCTCCCACATGAGGTCAAGCATCGATCCCCATGGGTCTTGGCATTCGACGAGGAGCGTCAGGTTGCCTCGTCCTGAGGCGGGTCCTTTCTAGGGAGGGCTTGCACAAACTCTCACCCGTGTGGGAGGGACCGTTCAGGGTCACCCGCGTCTCTAGGCCTGGCGTCGTGCGCCTGGAGACTCAGGACGGGGTCCGCATCCAGAATGCCTGGAACATCCAGAATCTCCACAAGTTCTACCCATGACACTCTCACGTAATAATGAGTGGGTTGTATATGCCCGGAGCCCCCCGAGGACGCGGAGGGGTTCCCATCCATGTCCAAGTGGAAGCTCCATGCTCCGCGCTGGCGGACAACACTGTCCTCCAATGACTATGCCCACGCCTAGTGGATGCCCTATGCTCCGCGCTGGGGGAAGACGAAGACTAGCCTAGGTGCCGGACGCAGCTATTCTTTGCTTTATTCTGTATTCGAATTTGCCATTTTTTGGAATGAAACTCGAGGCTCTTCAACATTATTTGAAAAAAGTGGTGGGGATTTTTCTCCTTGCAGTTCTTTGTCTTGAAGTAACTTTTTCTGAGTCGACACCTGCCAGCCTCTCCCTCTCACGCCCCGCGAGCGGGGGCTACGGGCACGGTGCGCACACCTTGGCTAGACCTAGGCATCCTGGTCCTCGCGCGGCGCTCTCGGGCGAGTCAGCAGGCACATACTGCCCCAGAGGTATCCATCTCCTGGCCTTGCTGAGCATCACGACTCGGCATACCAGCGACGATCAACCCTTGCCCAGGGACCCTATGCAGTAACTGGCAAGGAATGGTAAGGGGGCTGCTCGAGCGTTAAGGGGGACTCCTGAGCAACGCGACTCAGGAGCCTCACTGGTCACGTAGCCCTTCGCCCCTTTGGTCTCGTCCTGGTGATCCGGACGCCCTAACGGCGGTCGAAGTATGCGCGGGATTGGGCCCTACCGACGTAGAGCACCAAGAGAGCTCCCAAACCGCCTCGCCAGCAAGAAAGAGGAACCCCCTGGAAAGATCCCCAAGCTCCCCAGGTGCCACTGCCAGACCTCAAGACGCAGAGGCCCGCCGCGGACGCATCAAGCTAAGTACCCTAATCACGACCAACAGGAAGTCTCAATTAACAGTAATGCAAGGATCGGGATGCAGGACGAAAGTGCTAAAGTAAGGGCGCAAGCGCCAGAATTCATTACACGCCCCGAGGGGCCCTCCATGCTTTTTTGATTACAGGGAAAGGAAAAGAAGAACAAGGCGAAGGAGGCCCTCCCTCGGGGGCTGCCACTCCTGAGGCCCTGGCTCCGGCGCGCCAGTGCTCAGTCTGAGTCCTCCTCCTCCTTCAAAGGCCTGTGGCGGCACGCCGGCATAGCAGCCCCCCGGACGGGAGTGCGGCGCCGCCTCGGCCTGCCGCCCACCAAGGTCCGAGCGTGCCGATGCAGAGGCGCGTCGTAGGTGTCGTCGCTCGGACTCTCCTCGGAGGAGGTGTCGCTACCGCTGGAGGCATGACGCCCGTCGCCAAGGACAAGCTCACCTCCAAGGCCGCAGCCGTCGTTGCCCTCCGGGCAGCACCCCAAGCGCCTGCCGTCCTCACCGAAGATCCTGACGAAAATCGTGGCCGCGCCGTCATGCTTGAAGTGAAGCATGAGCCTCCCCTCCAGGCTGTGGGCGCGAGCGAAGGTCTGCCACCCGCGGCTCAAGAAGGCGTAACCCGCGGGGGTGACCTCAATCTCGACCCACGACGCGCCGCCGCAACAACCATCGGCTTGCTGCCACAGGCCTGCAGGCTCGTCGGCCTGCAGCACCTCCGCAAAAAAGCATGGGTGTTGCAGCCAGGTGATCGCCGGCCTCTCCACCCACACCACAAACTCCTGGCCCACATCGGCAGTGTGGGACCGCGGGCGCGGTGGCTGAGCACCCGCTGTGGGCCTCCCTCCTTGGCCACGGACGCCACGCCTGCCACCACCGCCTGCCCTGGAGGAGGCCCTTCCACGGCCGCCGGAGGAGGCACCGGCTCTCGTGGAGGCGCGGCCGCGCCCCCGGGGGGCCACCACTGGCGTAGCGGTGTACTTACGGGGACGGCCCCGGCCCCTCTTGGGTGGCGGCGAGTCCGGCCACTCCTGGAGGGCCTTCCCCTTCTCGGCAGCGGAAAACCTTCGCAATGGCGTCATGGTTGAAGAGGCGAAGGTCAAGAGGTGGGAAGCAAGGAGCACAGATGGGCTGGGGGCTCTACCCCCTCTGCTCATTTATAGCCGGGTGGAGCCCGACCGATGCCCCTCTACATTCCGGGCAATGATGGCCCCGCGCCGCGCGCCGGTCTCTGGTCAGCCGGGGCAGTTGACGAGGCAGCACGGAGAAGCCGAGGCGTCCGCGCCTCGTCGTGCGCCACGCGCTCGTCCGGGATTTGGGCCCGTGGCGCCATGGCCCATCTTCACAGGCTCTGCCTCGAAGTCCGCCCCAGCGCGCCTTGGGTCCGGGGGCTACTATCGGTGTTCTGGGAACGGGGGTACCCAGACCTGCCTGCCTGCGGCCCAGAGCATGGCCCACTTCGACAGCCCAGTATGGCCCGACGCAGGATCGCTCAAGAACAAGGCCCTCGCGAGAGCCCCGCCATCGCAAGGGGGATAACGCCAAGACCCCCGGAGGAAGGAGGCCTCTCCAGGCCCCCTTCCGAGGGGCGGATATTTCTATGCAGTGCTCGGCCTCGAGAGGCTGAGGTGACGCCAGCCGGGCCAGGATGGCGCTAGCTGGCACAGAAGAAGAAGTTCCCTCTTTGGTGCAAAGGAGGCAAGGACGTACGCAGGTTCCCAAGGCATCCCCCAAAGGTTTCCATTCTGGCGCAACGAGACCAAGACCACGAGCCCCGCAGGACGGAGGTCATCGCCGAGCCCACCTCTGCATCACCACCAACTACTTTGCAGGCGAAGACCACCTTTCGTCAGGATAAGGTGTACTCCTTGTCCCCCTTCGAATTTGGCCGTTGTGGGATCCCTTCCCGCCAGTGCGATAAGGGAAGAGGACCCGGGCAACTATAAATAGAGGTTAGGCTGCACCGAAGAGAGGGGATCCGAAAATCATCGGAGCGCCCTCGCAAGGTTGCTCACCGCTGTACTAGTTCATCCACAAACCTCCTCGTGAGGCAATCCACCAAAAGCAGGAGTAGGGTTTTACGCTTCGCACCGGCCCGAAGCTGGGTAAATCCGTGTGTTAGTCTCCTTCCCCGCGATTGAGTGAGTTCGATCCGGCTAGGCTGTGGAGCTGTGAGTTTGAGGTTGAAGCTGGTGGGGATCTTCGCACATGCCCCTGAGTTCGAACTTCTTTGGGTTTTGCGGAACCCGAAATCTGACAGACCCAACAGGCAAGATGATCGTACCTGGATCCCGATACTATTTTTGCTATGCTAGATGTCTCGCTTCTACCGTTATGTTTCGTTACCTACCGCTTAAACCGTCAGCCTCCTAAATTTCCATGAAAGCCTCTAACACCTCCACTTCCTAGCAAAACATTGATTGGCTATGTTACCGCTGCTCAGGCCTTATCTTATAGCGTTGCTAGTTGCAGGTGAAAGATGTTTCCATGTGCCAACATGGATATTGGGAGATATCACTTTATTTACTATTATTTAAATTAATGCACATGTACAGCTGGCAACGGTGGAAGGCTTGGCCTTTTGCCCGGTGTTTTATTCCACTTTTGCCGCACTAGTTCCAATTACCGGTGTTATGTTCCATATTTTGCGCTCCTAACATGCTCGGGGTTGTTATGGGGACCCCCTTGATCATTCGTTTTAGATTAAAACTTGTCTGGCAAGACCCAACTTTCGTACTACATTTGCTAAACAACTTAATTAAAAATGCATAGGGCTTAGCTACCCCGTGGATAATTAATCAACCCCCCGGGCCAGTGCTCCTCATGAGTGTTGGTCCAAACTAGAGTCGTGTGCGGGGCCAACCCAGGGCAACTCGGGAGATGTCTATCCGGCCACCGTACGCTGCGCTCATCCGGTCGTGTCCTGAGAACGAGATACGTGGCTCATGTCGGGTTCGTCGACACGTTGGGCGGTCTTGCTGGACTTGTTTTACCTTTCTCGAATGTCTTGCGCGAGGAATTCCAAGGATACTTTGGTCTATCTCGAGGTGGAGGTTTTCCAACGGAATTTCCTAGGAGATCACGGGATTCGTGGTCGAGGTTATTCCCGCGGCGTGTGGTTAGTTTGTGATGGATGAGTTGGAGCACCCCTACAGGGTTAAATCTTTTTGAGAAGCCGTGCCCGTGGTTATGTGGCAACTTGGAAATTTGTTTAACACCCGGTTATAGTTAACTTGAAGTAAACTCAAATAAAATACACCAACTGTGTGTGTAACCGTGACTGTCTCTGCTCGTGAACATGAACCGAGAGAGAACACGGTGGGGTTATGTTTGACGTAAGTAGGTGTTCAGCATCACTTAGTGATCATGCTAGTTCACGACCGTCATGCGTAGGCCACCATATTTACATTCTTGTTCTCGTAAGTTAGCCACCAAATACATGCTTAGTGCTTGATGCAGCCTCACGACTTAACCATTCCTCACCTATTGGCTTACATAGTTTCGGTACCCGGGTTATGAGATTGCTGAGTCCCTGTGGCTCATAGATTACAACAATACAAGTAGAGGTGTTGACGAGCTCATGCCAGATGATGTGTCCCAGCTCCAGTGGGAGTACGACGAAGAATGTAGGCATATGTACGTTACGTATCCTGATGAGTTGGGGAGCTTCGTGGTGGTGTTCCTGGGATAGCAAGGCAGTTTCATTGCTTTCTTTTATCATTTGATTTCGTCTGTAGCCGGACCCTGTCTTTTGGATGAATGTATGAATAATTGTGTGGACTCGTAAGATAGCTTGTGGCGAGTGTAAGCCAACTCATATACTCATCTCTTCCTACATGTATGCAATGATTTCTGTACTTGCGAAAAGACTAGATGCACTTCCCGTCGAGGCCCCATCTTGGGCATTACATTCCTATAACTTGTTGTTTTGATGGTTGCAAATTGCTATGTTGTTTTTTAGGACAGATTGTAACTAGAACTTGTGTTGGTTGTTATTGATGAACCGTGGCTTCGTTTTGAACATGTTGTACATGAAACTTGCCTAGAATTTCATGTAGTTTCATAATATCATGTTGCATCCATGATTTAAATGTTTGTGGTTGTTCTTTGCATGTATTTTGCATTCATGACATATTTATCTTGTGTTGGTCATATCTTTTCGGCCTTAGCTCCGTTTCAAGTGATCTATATATGTAAATCGCTTAGAACGATGTGTAGAATCACATGGTGCATTTTGTTTTTCCTGTTTACTAAATATTAAATATGTTTAGGCAGAACAGTACCAAATTCTAAATGTACATATGGGGTCATTTCGGAAATGCTATATGTTGTTTCCGGCCTCATTTAAAATGCCTAGATAGATAGTTTAGTTATGCTTCACCTCTTGCCATGATAAATAAAATTAAACTTGTTGTGTACCTAAACAAGAGTGAACTAAATAATTCAAATTTGGAGTTTCATCAATATGCAACTCGTTGCATATTGAGCTTCACTTAATGTGTAATATTTGATGGTTGTGCTTTGCCATGTCATGCATAATTGAATGGACATACATCATACTTGTTTGTTCATCATGCCAGGAATATGTTGTGGTGTTTACCATGTCATTTGCTTGTTTCCGGATTGCTTCTCCTCGCTAGATTTCCAAAAGGGTTCGGAATGTGAGGATTCATTCGACTACACTTGTTCGACTACTTCACGGATTCGATCTTCTTCCAAGCTGGATCTCAGGCAAGATGATCATTATCCTGGATACCACTACTATCATTGCTATGCTAGTTGTCTCGATTCTATCGCTATGTCACGCCACCTACCACTTGTTACCAAGCCACCCAAAATGCCATGATACACATCTAACCCTCCACTTCCTAGCAAATCATTGTTTCGCTATGTTACCGCTTGCTCAGCCTCTCTTATAGCACTACTAGTTGTAGGAGCGGGTTGTCCAAGTGATAAGTCGGATATCTTGGGCTATCACATTATTCTTGCTATTAAATTTAATGCATTTATACATTTGGTAAAGGGTGGAAGGCTCGGCCTTTTGCTTGGTGTTTTGTTCCACTCTTGCCGCCTAAGTTTCTGAGTACCGGTGTTATGTTCCATATTGCTCCTAACATGCTTGGGGTTGTTATGGGGACCACCTTGATTTTTGTTTTGGATTAAAACTCTTCCGGGAAGGCTCAACATTGGTACTAAATTTTTCTAAGTAATAAAACTTGCATAATGACTTTCTGGACCCGTGGATCATTGATCAACAAACCAGGCCAGTTCTCCTCATGAGTGTTGGTCCAAAATAGACCCACTTACGGGGCCAGCCCGGTTAACTTTGGTGTTTAGTTTGGCAGCCGTAGTAGTGCTCATCTTGTAGTGCCCTGAGACCGAGATATGTGCAGCTCCAATCGGGATCGGGTCTGCCGGGTGGTCTTGCTAGATTTGTTTTACCTTTGACGCATGTCTTGTGCACTGGGTTTTCGAGGAAACTTCGGGCTATCTCGCGGTTGAGGTTTTCCACCACAGCTTGTGGCTAGTTTGTGATGGATGAGTTGGAGCACCCCTGCAGGTTTAAATCTTTCTGAAAGTCGTGCCCGCGGTTATGTTGCAACTTGGAAATTTTATAATACCTGGTAATAGAAAATTTGAAGTAAACCAAATTAAAATACACCAATCGTGTGCGTAACCGTGAGCACTTCTTCTTGTGAGGTTTGAACCAAGAAGAGGATACGGTGGGGTTGTGTTTGACTCGTAAGTAGGTATTCAGAATCACTTCTTGATCATTACTAGTTCACGTTCGTTATGCATAGATCACTCTTCTTATTTCTTGTACTCATAAGTTAGCCAGATATAAAAATGCTTAGTGTTGCTGCAACCTCACCACTTAACCATACCTCACCCATTAAGCTTTGCTAGTCTTGATACCCTTGGTAATAAGATTGGTGAGTTCCCATGGCTCATAGATTCTGACAATAACAGATGCATGTACAGATAACGTGATGATTTGACATGAGCACGATGATTGTTATATTTGGAGTTCTTCTTCTTCATCATCGATCATAGGATGGTTCAAGGTCGGTAACCTCGGATTAGAAATGGTGGACATCATTCTCTTTTTCATTTGATTTCATCCATGCTCGAATCCTGCTCTTCTGTATGATGATTGTGATGTATTGATGTGTTGAGATATTTATGTTGTAGCTTGTAGCGAGTGTAAGCCAACTCCAAATACCACTAGTGCAGAAAAGCCTAGCTATGGCGTGGCGATAATGGCCTTGCTGGCGTAGACACCCGACGCCACCAATATGGCGCCACAGTTAAAAAATAGTGGTGGCGTTGGATCGTACGCCAGCAGTATATTACATGATGTTGGCATCCAATGTGGCCAACGCCAGCTATACATCTACACTACCGTTGTCGTGCGTTGTTGTCCAACGCCAGCAATTTGTTATTTGGATAATAAAAAAAACTCCTTCATAAACTAAGAGCTTAAACTTCACAAAATGTACTGATCAGTTAAACATACTCATAAACTTAATAAGAGTTTAAAACTTAGTACTAATGAACTAAATATACTCATAAACTCCAGACTTTAAAACTTAGGTAGTAATGAACTTCTAAACATACTCGTAAACTTCAGAGTTTAAAACTACACAAAAGGTACTACAATAATTAAACTACTCAACATCATCAAGGATTAGCTCCAGCTGGTGAAGCTTTTTCCGATTGTTCTCTCCATCTATTTTGAAGTGCTCAACGTCTGTGTGTAGGTTATACTTCTCTATGTTGTATTTTTTCTCCAGGTTGAAGTTGTCCCTCTTCTCCGTCAACTCATCCCTCAGATCCCTCAGTTTGTTTCACTTAGTAAGGGCATTAGCACCCTCTGCAAGTAGACTATCCCTTTCATTCTTCAATAAGGCATTGTTTTCTTTGAATTTTCTGATGCTCGAGTCTAACTCCTCTAATCGCCACTAATTCCACTTCTGCATGTCGCCCACCGATTCGTTGTTGCTTGATGAATTGTCCATATGTGTTGTAATGAAAGCTCACCATCTTATAGAATGACGAATTTAAAAATACCATGCAGAATTTTAAAAGAACTAGAACATAATTAAGGCCCATAAAATGTAGTAAAATTACGAATCATTATGAAATACAGTGTGCTCTTTACCTACCATGACAATTTATCTACATGTTATACTACATCTAGTTTAAAAAGAGTTATACTACAGCTAGTCTATCATGACAATTTATCTATCATCACAATTTATCTATCATGGCGAATTCATCTACATGTTATACTACAATTAGTTTAACAAGAATTGTACTATACCTAGTTTAACAAGAGTTGTACTACAGCTAGTCTATCATGACATTTATCTATCATGGCGAATTCATCTACATGTTATACTACAGCTTGTTTAAAAATAGTTGTACTACAGCTAGTCTATCATGACAATTTATCTATCATGACATTCATGGCGAATTTAAGCATCTACATGTTATACTACGGCTAGTTTAAAAACAGTTGTACCACAACTAGTCTTTCATGACAATTTATCTATCATGGCGAATTTACGAACTAGAACATAATTGAATTACCTGTGCTTGAGTGTTGGGCGTCGGGCGGGGCGGGTCGGCGTCGGGCGGGGCGGCCTCACGCTCCTCCTCCGACGAAGACGGGCTGGGTCAGGCGGGGTTGCGTCGGGCGGAGACAGGCAGCATCGGGCGGGACGGAGACGGGCAGCGTCGGGCAGTGGCGGCGGCGGGCGGTGGCGGCGGCGGGCATCGAAAGTAGGATGGGTGGAGTTAGAGATCGAGAGAGTGAGGACGAAAGGATAAGGTTTTACTGCGCCGGGACCTGTAAAAACCGACTAGTGCCGATGTGGGCCTAATGGGCCTGAATGCACAGTGCCGGGCCTAATGTGCAATGCTAGTACTAAGAAAATAGCTATGGCGTAGGAACTTTAGCCATGCCAACAATAATATGTGAAAGGTAAGAGCGCTGGGGTCCTCATACAAGTGACGTTCGGCAGAATTTGAACGCCAACACTATGTGTGTAGCAATAACGTGCAAATTTAGCCAACGCCAGCACTATTTGAAAATATTAGGGCTGGCGTTGGACGGAAATGGTGCGCCACAAACAAGAGTTGTGGCTAGCCATATATCCACTAGTGTACTCATCTCTTCTTTACATGTATTGTGAAAATTCCCAATCTTGCGAAGCGACCCTAAACGCGCTTCTATCATTATCGGGGCCCTCGAGCCGCCGCGAGGATTGTACCGCATTTTGGGCGGAACAAGTTAGTATAAGAGCCATACCGACCTAGGACCCCCTTGATTGATCGAACTTGGCTGTTGTCGAGTCTATATATCGGAGAGTAGGAATTAAGCCAAAAACTAGTTCATAACCCCATACTATATTTTGATTCTAGTTATATATCGGAGAGTAGGAATTCTTTTAAGTCCTCTTCCCTTTGTCGCTCTTGTGAGGATTCATGTTGTAGGGATTTTAATAATATCCCTCTTCTCACTCAAAAATTATTTTAGGATCACGTGGGTATTTTGGAACCTCTACGATGTTGGTGTGATAGGAGTTCTGTTCTTGATACCTCCTATCTATGGGTGGTGTCGGGGAGTTGAGCTTCAAGGGATTCTTGTCACACTCGCTATAATTTAGTTTCCTTAGTATCTCAGGATGAAGATGTTCGAAATCGCTTCAATACTATTCATGGCGAGAGGAGTTTGGCGTTAGCCAGTATTGGGGAGACGTGCAGATGTACTTCCATGTTTAGTATCATTGTGATTACGAGGGTCTGAGGTAGATGACTTTCTGAGGTTTCTCTGGTTATGTTTTGACGGATGTGATACATCGGAGAGTAGCATTATTGCTAGGAGTTGAGTGATTTATTACAATAATTGCTCCATGTATCCGTTGGACCAGATTCCATAACCAGAAAGATATTGGGAGTCCTCAGGTGGGAATTCAAATAGTTACCTAGGATTATCCTTCCAACAAATGCATAATGGGTTATGAACTAGTTTTTGGCTTAATTCGCAAACCTCGTCATTTGTTCTGTTGGAGTATGGTAATTTGAGTTGCTTCGATGTCAAGTGTTGATCTCATACCTTTTCTAAACGGTGTTCTCATATTTCTATGGGAGTAGTAATCCTTTTAATCAACCAGAATTGTCGGGGAACGACAATCTATGGGCCCGGCAAAGACCCTTTGTAATCAGGCAGGTAGGTCTCTAACACACAAAGAGCATCACTGATTCCTGTGTACGCGGGGATTTAGACAGGTTCGGGCCGCCGGAGCGTAAAACCCTACGTCCTGTGTTCTTGTGGTTTATGGGTGTTCACAGTACAGGGCGCAATAGCCCCGGCAAGAGGTGCCTCGGGAGTGCAGCTACGCGTGTAGAAATGAAAAGAGTGTCAACCTTTGTAAAGGTAGCCATGGGACTCCTTTTATAGACAAGGGGTTACCACAATGGCAAAATGGTCTTTACATCTGGTAAACAATGGATACTGCTCTCTGCCAGAGTGTCAGCAGAGGTGGTAGTGGGAAATACCTAACCCTGACGGACTAGGACAGGCACATTGAATGCACCGTGAGGTGTCAAGCTGGCGATGCCTCCCAGCAAGGATTGCATCTCCTTCTGTGCCGTCTGCCCAGCTACCTTCTATTCTTTTGCCACGCCAAAGGAAGGGTGTCATTAAAGCTGTTGTAAATCCCCCCATGCTGCCACGTGCCTCGTCCGGTTACACCTATCCGCCTGCCCGCTCGCCACCTGGCTGATGTAGACAACCGTCCTGGTGACATGGAGTCGGATCTTGGCGGGTGGAGTCCTTGGCGGGCGCGGGCGTCCTTGAGCTCCCGGCAAGGCGTCTTGCCGGGCTTACTTGGTCTTTGCTCGTCGTAGTTGGAGGAATGCTTATGCCTGGCAAAATCTTGCTGGGCTGGAGGCTGCGGCGTCTGGTGCACAAGTCAGTGTGCTAAGCACCCCGTTTCTTAGTACACCGACAGGAGCCCCCGGGCCTGGGCCACACATGCGTCTGCGACGTATGTTGGGCTAGGCCCAAAAACAGTGCACAGACACACGCGGCCGCAATCTTCTTCGGTTATGATGACTTTTACTGACCATTCCCACGACGCGCAGTAACTGCGGGTCGAGGGAGTGGTGGAACGGGGCGGTCACCCTAGGAGGCGCGCCCAAAAGCCGCACCATGCTGGAGAAGGAGCGACGCTTCCCTCGTGCCACGTGTTCTCACGTGGGGTCATGTACGGGTGATACGTCCATTTTGCATCATGGTTTCTTATTACTATTTACGTTATTCTTGGCCATTATTCCCTATTATCATGCAATTCTTATGCTCTTTCTCTCTGAATATGTAAGGTACATCACAAAGAGGGAAATATCTGAAAACTGAAATTCTGGACTGAAAACCGAGGAAAAGACAGAAAAATCACCAGACTCCAAATGACCTGAAACTTCACGAAGATTTTTTATTGAATATTTAATAATTTCTGGGCCAAAAATATACCAGAGGGGGGCCACCAGCTAGCCACAAGCCAACAGGGCACCCCCCATCCCAGGTCGTGCCCTAATGGCTTGTGGGGCCCCTGCTGGCCTCCCGAGACCCCTCTTCTACTATATGGTGTGTTTTACCCTAGAAAAAATCATAAGCAACCTTTCGGGACGAAGCGCCGTCGTCTCGAGGCAGAAACCTGGGCAGAGGCCCTTTTGCACTCTGGTAGTCAGATTCTGCCGGGAAAATCCCTCACCGGGAGGGGGAGATCGAAGCCATCGTCATGACCAACGCTTCCTCTGTGGGAAGGCAAATCCTCATCAACATTTTACCAGCACCATCTCATCTCCAACCCTAGTTCACCTCTTGTATTCAATCTTTGTCTTAAAACCTCAGATTGGTACCTGTGGGTTACTAGTTGTGTTGATTACATCTTGTAGCTAATGCTTGTTACATTACTTGGTGGAAGATATTATGTTCAAATCCTTAATTATTATTATTGCACCTCTTATCTTGAACATGTTGATGAGGTGTGAGTAGTTACTATTGTTCCTAAGGACATGGGTGAAGTCTTGTTATAACTAATCATGTGAAGTTGGTATTCGTTCGATATTTTGATGATATGTATGTTGTTACTTCTCTTAGTGGTGTCATGTGAACGTCGACTACATGACACTTCACCATGTTATGGGCCTAAGGGAAGTCATTGTGGAGTAACAAGTAGATGATGGGTTGCTAGAGTGATAGAAGCTTAAACCCGAGTTTATGCGTTGCTTCATAAGGGGCTGATTTGGATCCACATGTTTCATGCTATGGTTAGATTTATCTTAAGTCTTCTTTCGTAGTTGTGGATGCTTGCGAGAGGTGGTAATCATAAGTAGGTTGTTTGTTCAAGTAAGAATAGAACCTTAGCACCGGTCCACCCACATATCAAATTATCAAAATAGCGAACGCGAATCAACTCAACGTGATGAACATGACTAGACAGAAATTCCCATGTGTCCTCGGGAGCGCTTGCTTAATATAAGAGTACTTTCAGGCCTGTCCTTTGCTATAAAAAGGATTGGGCTATCTTTCCGCACCTTTGTTACTATTGTTACTTGTCACTTGTTAGGAATTATCTTGCTACAAAACTATCTACTATCGCTACTTACAGCACGTGCAGAGAATACCTTGCTGAAAACCGCTTGTCATTTCCTTCTGCTCCTCGTTGGGTTCGACACTCTTACTTATCGAAAGGACTATGATTGATCCCCTATACTTGTGGGTCATCAGGAAGGGAAACGGTCGCCCAATAGCATTCCTGGTAGTGAACAGTCAACTCCCAACCCCTCCAGTGCTGCTCAAGCGTCTCTGCCTCACCCGTCGCGTCCCGCGCGCGCGTCATGCGCGGGGCCTGGTATTGGCATAGAGGGGCAGTCACGGGCGCTGACTGAGGGCCAGTGCACGACCGGCCCAGGTCGTGAAGAGTCGGATCCTTCCCCTTCCCCAGCTCTATAAACACGGAGGGGACCAAGGGGAGGCACTAGTCATTTGCGCCCTCTTGCGCTCAGTCTTTCGCCCATCGTCTTCTTCTTCTTCCCTCGCCTTCCGCCACCTTCTCCGACGTGTTCCCCTCGAGATGGCAAGGGGCCGCGGTCGTGCTCGCAGGTCGGGTGGCGCGGCATGGGGTTCTCCGCAAAGCCCGATGCGGACCATGGTGACGACCACGGGGGTCGGGCCCAGCTCCCGTGGACGCTCGTCGTCCATGGGTCGTGGGCAGGCGGTCCCGTCGGCCCGCGGGGGTCGCGGGGTCAGATGGCCCTGCCGAACCGTGGCGGCCACAACGATGGCCGTGGTCGCACACCTCCCTGTCGGTGCACTAGGACTGGGGTACCCAGTGCCCCTGACTTATGCACAGGCAGTAGTAGTAGAACCCCATCAAAACCGAGTCCGAGCCAGAGAAGCCGCTCTACGTGAGATCAAGGAGCGCATCAAGAAGACGAAGCCAACATTCAAGACTCCGACAGAAGCAACCTACGCTGGCTAGCAACGCTGGCAAGGTTGATGCAATGAGCCCGAGCCGCGCCAGCGCGTCCCCGGTGCCTGTCGGGGATCGAAACACACACATCTTTAGGAAGCCCCGGCAAGGCACCCCCGACAGGCATGAGCCGATCGGCCACCGCTCCACCACATCGCGACGCTAGTCAGTTGGCTAGGTGTCGAGCCCTCAGGTGGCTAGGTGGCTCTCGCCAAGCACGTGGAGACATGCCGGAAGGCAGATTATGCCCATTTGACACTCGTCCAGAGGCGTGTCAAGATACTAAGCATCAGTCAGCCAAGTGGTGGTATGAGCCTGCCGGGGATGCACCCCCGCACGCCACCTAGACTAGCATTTATGGCATTTTGTCATAAGTGCCAGAGTTAGGTATGATAGCTCTGTTAGCTATCTAATCAATAGGTAATGTCTATTTTGCCACTATGGTTGCCCTTGAGCTATAAAAGGAGGCCCAAGGCAACCTAGCTAAAGATTCAGACCTTTGGACACTTGTACTAGCGTAGCAGCTCTCCCGAAGGCAACCTTGCCGGGTTTGAGCACTGCTTGTGCTTCGTGTTCCCCTGATCAATCCACCAAAGCAGGAGTAGGGTTTTACGCTTCTCAGCGGCCCGAACTTGGGTAAAACTCTAGCGTCCCGTCGTCGAGTTGTCTCATTACCTCCGCTCTTTGTGCAATGTGACCTCACCCCTGCCGAACCACAAAGGGGCCCGTGGCCCCATAGGTCATTGTGTGCATCGTACCCTGACATGTTTGGCGCGCCAGGTAGGGGGAGCGTCATTTGCGCGAACCCGAGATCGTGAGCAGCGCGTCGATCTTAATCACCGTCTTCTTCATCCATGGCTCCCAAGAAGAATACCGGCGCAACCGCACATCCCTCCACTTCGAAGGCCCCCTCGCCCGTAGCTGTGAACGCCATTGGCACCGCGGCGGTGGCGAGTGAGGTAGGCATCGTGGGCGACGCGACTGGCGCAGGGGGCACCACCGTTGTGTCCCCCACGGCCGAAGCTGGAGCGAGGAACGCCGAAGGGGAGCAACAGAAACAACATGTGGGCGAGCTCGGTCCTAGTGCCCCGGGAGGAGGAAACGTTCGGTCTCCACCTCCCCGCCGCACCGGCGGCCGCGGCCACAACAGCGGCACCCAATCTGGGGCAAGCCATGATCTTCCAGCTGTGCCACCTCGCCCAGAGCAAGCCGTGATCTTCCAGCTGGACGCGCACATCGCCCGGAGCAAGATGGGGCGCCGAGCGGGGACATAGACCCGCAAGTTCGACCTCCTCCACTTCAGACTGCCTCGGCGACCGGTGCACGGCGACGCTCCTCTTGGTTCCACCAGGAGTCGAGCGACATCGCGATCCGCCTCTCTAGCCATGCTGGCCACGGCACCGGAAGCGATGGCACGGGCCCAGCTGCTGTTAAATTTCCCGCCGGCGGCTGACAAGATGGACGAATGGAGAGCCACCATCCAGAATTTGATCGGCTTCGTCGAAGCCAGCAAATCGCAATATGCAGAGCCGTCGCAATGACCGCGGATGGCGACGGCGGCCCGCGCTGACGATCATGTTGAGGGGGCCGTGCCAACGGCGCAATCCCCTCGCGACAAAAGACCTAGAGGCAGCCACCACGAGCTCCACATGCCGACGAGCCCGATGAAGCATCTATGGTCTCGTCCGGCCCGCACTTTTGCCGAGACCAGCGGTGTGTCCTTGAAGACCGGCGGAGGGAAGACGTGCGCGTCACCATAGAGTGACGCCGGGAAGCACACAGCCAATCTAACAGGCGCAACGGCCCACATGTTGGCGACCCCGCGCCCAGTGCTGGCGGGTACCTACCTTATGAAGTTGGGTGCCCTGCTTTCACTTGCGAGCTGCGACAGGTCTGCTGGCCATCGGCCCGAGCTTTCAAGCCAGAGCTGACGGAGAAATACTACGGGAACTAAACCCGGCAGAACTCCTGGGCATCTATACGATAGCCGTTCAAGCCACCGGGGGAAGAGATGAGAAGGTGCTCGCCAACTATTTCCCTTTGGCACTCAAGCCGAATGTGAGATCATGGATGATGCACCTGCCGGAGAACTCTATTTCATCATGGGCTGACTTGTGCAACGAGTTTGTCGGCGCCTTCACTGGTGGCCACCAGGAGCCAGGGCAGCCCAGCGACCTACAAGTCCTTCCACAAAAGGAGGGATAAACCTTGCGGAAATACATCTAGAGATTCAGTCCAGTACACCGCAATATTCCAGACATACACCCCGCAACCGTGATTGCCGCGTTCCACTCGAACGTGCGCAACAGGAGCATGCGGGCCAAGATGAATGTTAAACTTCCCAAGACCGTCAATGAGTTGTACACATTGGCGGACAAGTGTTTCGTGCTGAGGAAGGAAGGCGACTCCCCGGAGAGGAGGCTGGCGTAGAAGTCGACTCAGATGACGACGATGATGTCCCTGGCCCAAAAGGGAAAAGCCGAAGGCGCAACAAGAAGCGTAAGGGAAATGCAGTGTTGGCTGTTGAGAGCTCTGGTAACCTCAGTGCCGGCAAGAAGGCCAAGGCCGAGGCCCCCGGCAAGGGAGCTGCCGCGTGCGTTTATTGCCGGGAAGCCGCAGCGGCAGAGAAAACCGGAAAGTCCGACGGGTGTTACTGCAAAATCCACCGCACCAAAGGTCATGATCTCCAAGAATGCCGCCAAGTTGAGCAGCAAGCTCAGAAGAAGAAGGCTGAATACGAGAAGCGTGACAAGGAGAGAGGCCAAGATGGTGCTGCCGGGAAGGGCCGTGGTGGTAGAGGAGGCCGCCGCGGCAAGGCCCCGCAGCAGAAGGAAAAACCCGCTAGAGGCCGTGAGAGGAAAGAAGGAGATTATATGAGTGATGATGAGGATGATGAAGAGTCCAGTGATCGAGAGTTCTAGAAGGCAACTGAAGCTATGTCTGTTGACGGGGGTGCGTCCTTGCATTCCTCTCATCGCCAGCTCAAGTAGTGGGCGCGTGAGATCAATGCCATGGAGCCAGCTGCAGAGTCTAGAAGGCCACTCAAATGTTCCTGCACGCCTATCATCTTTGACGAAGAGGATCATCCTGACCGCACCACTACGGTCGGTTGTTTGCCGTTGTTGGTCTCCCCTACAATCCGCAACCTCAAAGTAACCTAGATGTTAGTTGACGGCGAGGCGGGGTTGAACTTAATCTACCCTAAAGTGGTTGAAAGAATGGAGATCCCTGACGAAGAGCTCAAAGCTATGGGTACGTTCCAAGGAATCAACCCTGGCAGGAGCAGACCCAAGTGAAATATTACTTTGCCTGTGACGTTTGGCGGGGAGTTGAACTACCGGACTGAGAAAGTGGTGTTTGATGTGGTCGAACTCCCCCTGCCTTACAACAGAATTCTTGGTCGCCCAGCTCTGGCAAAATTCATGGCCGCATCCCACTATGCTTACAACACTTTGAAGATGCCAGGGCCCATGGGAATCATCTCCATCCCATCTGATAAGAAGGATGCAGTTATATGTGTGGACAAGATGTATGGAGACGCGGTAGCAGCTGAAGTCGCGGAAGCACCAGCTCTCGCCAAGGAATCAAAGAAGGGGAAGAAGTCTAGCAGAGACGCCGACAAGGACTCCGCGAACGCGCCTCTTCGGAGTGCGCTCCACCCGTCGATGACCTGCCGGAGAGTTCCACTAGCAAGAGATCCAAGGTCACTTATCCTGCGACGAAGAAGGTCCCGGCAGGGAAGGATGGCGCTGATGGTATGTTTATCATCAGTGCCACCCTTAATGACAAATAGGAAAGCGCGCTCATTGCCTTCCTTCGGGGGAATGTCGATGTGTTTGCTTGGCAACCATCTGATATCCCCGGTGTTCCCAGGGAGGTAATTGAGCACCACCTTGCTGTCTACCCTCATGCCAGGCCCATCAAGCAGAAAGTTAGAAAGCAAGCCTTGGAGCGGCAGCAGTTCATCGACGAGGAAATCAAGAAGCTCGAAGCAGCTGGTTTGGCCAGAGGAGTGTTGCATCCGACATGGTTAGCCAACCCGGTAGTGGTGCGCAAGGCGAATGGGAAATGGAGGCTTTTGTAGGATCAGTAGAAGTGTGTGTATAGAGGGGGGGGGGGTGAATAGACAACTAGCAAGAATTAAAACCTAACCTTTTCCCAAGTTAATTGGTTGGCAGATTTTAGCGATTATGGCAAGTCTAGCACACCCTACACATGCAAGTCAACAAGTATGGTAGCGGAAAGTAAAGACATTGCACATGGAATGAAAGAGTTGAGATAGGGAGATCAAACGCATGAGGGACATGATGATTTTCCCGTGGTTTCGATAGGTGGTGCTATCGTACATCCACATTTATGGAGTCTTCAACCCACGAAGGGTAACGGTCGCGAGAGTCCACGGAGGTCTAAACCCATAAGGGTCCACGAAGTAGAAACCTTGACTATTCCATAACGGCTTCCGTCCACGTAGGACTAGCCTCACTATGGGTAGATCTTCACGAAGTAGGCGATCTCCTTGCCCGTACAAACTTCTTGGTTCAACTCCACAACACGAAGTAGGAGGCTCCCAAGCGACACCTAACCAATCTAAGAGGCACCACCCTCCAAAAGGTAATAGGCTCGGCAATGTCGATGAACTCCTTGCTCTTGTGCTTCAAGATGATAGACTCCTCAACACACAATCACTCTCTCACAGTTTTGACTATGGTGGAAGAGATTGATTTGGTGGAAAGCAACTTGGGGAGGCTAGAGATCAAGATTCATATGGATAGAGTGGAATGGCTTGATCTCAACACATGAGTAGGTGGCTCTCTCTTAGAAAATAGGATGGGGCAAGTATGGAATAGTTCTGAGTGCTTCTCATTCGAGTGGGTGGTGGTGAAGGGGTATATATAGGCATCCCCAAAAATCCAACCGTTACACCTAAAGTGACCAACTCGGTGACACCGAAGTATAAAACTCGGTGGTACCGAAGTGATCAAAAGGCAGTAATTTTTGAATCTCGGTGAGACCAATACATAACTCTCCGTGGTACCGATAGGATGACCAACGGTCAGATTGCACAACTCGGTAAGACCGATTCTCAATTTTCAGTGGTACCAATTCTTGACAACAGCTAACCAGAGAGTTGGTCCAAACACTCGGTGAGGCCGATTCACAAAACTCGGTGGTACCGATTCTTGTGAATAGCTAACCAGGAAGTTGGTCCAAATCTCGGTGAGACCGATTGACATAACTCGGTGGTACCGATGCTTGAAAATAGCTAACCAGAAAGTTGGCAACTAAACTCGGTGGCACCGATGCAGAATCGGTTGCACCGAAGGGCTAGGGTTTGGCATGGGTCTGTCTGAGTTTGGGAATCGGTGGGAACGAGTGGAATTTCTTGGTTGCACCGATTTTCATGAATGGCTTGGACAGACTTTTGTGGAAGAGTTTGTGGGTGTTATTGGTGACCATCACTTGTGCACGTGGAGCATCTTGTTCACCAACAGGACCTTACCCCCTTTTAATAGTATTGGCTTTCCTATGGACTCAAAGTGATTTCTCACAAAGTAAAATGTAGAGTCCTCTTGCTTGGAGCTTTGCCAATCTATTTCCTTGCATCTTGGGGTTACTCCTCACAATCCTTTTTGCCAACCTTCTCTGTGGACTTTATCTGAAATATGCTACGTAAAAGTATTAGTCAAAGAGACAATGTATGTTGTCATGAATTATCAAAACCACCAAGGGAGCATGTGTGCTTTCAGCTTTGCATTGATTTCACTGACTTGAACAAAGCATGCCCGAAGGACCCTTTTCCCATGCCGCGCGTCGATCAGATTGTTGATTCCACTTCTGGGCGTGACTTGCTTTCCTTTTTGGACGCATACTCCGGATACCACCAGATATTCATGGCCAAGGAAGATGAGGAAAAGACCGCGTTCATAACTCCGTTTGGCACGTACTTCTTTGTATGCATGCCCTTTGGGTTAAAGAGCGCTGGTTCTACCATTGCAAGGGCCGTGCAGATTAGATTTGAACCTCAGTTGCACAGAAACGTGGAAGCTTACATGGATGACATAGTAGTCAAAACCAAAGATGAAGCAACCCTCATAGAAGACTTGGAAGAAAGTTTTATGAACTTGCGCAAGATCAATTTGAAGCTCAACCCTGAGAAGTGTGTGTTTGGTGTCCCATCTAGCAAGCTGCTTGGGTTCTTTGTGTCTCAGCGATGAATAGAAGCCAATCCCGACAAGATCAAAGCGATCAAGCAGATACAAGCACCCAAGTCCGTCAAGGACGTAAGACGCTTGGCCGGATGCATTGCCGCGTTGAGAAGGTTCATCTCCAAATCCGCTGAACGCGCCCTGCCTTTTTTTCAAGATTCTAAAAAAAGGCCGGCCCAATGAAGTGGACCCCAGAAGCAGAAGCAGCGCTGCAAGATCTGAAAGCTTACCTTTCCTCTGCACCCACCTTGGTCGCGCCTAAACCGCAAGGACTGTTGCTGCTATACTTGGCGGCAACGAATCAAGTGGTTAGCGCAGCGCTGGTGGCGCAGCGAGATGTGGATGAAGATGCAGCCGCTGTGACTAATTTCACCGGGGGTGGAACCGAAGCACTCGCGGTAGGACCTGATACAAACCAAGGGGAACCTAAGCAAGCGAACGAAGGCAGTTTGAAGGAAGTGGCGAAGAAGAAAGTGGTGCAGCGACCAGTGTACTTTGTCAGCTCCTTGTTACAAGGGGCTAGGTCAAGGTACTCTGGAGTGCAAAAGCTGATCTTTGGCCTTCTCGTGGCCTCGAGGAAGCTGCGCCACTACTTCCAAGGCCACGAGATCACTGTTGTCAGCCGCTTTCCGCTGCAGCGTATATTGAGGAACCCCGAAGCCACTGGCAGGATGGTTGAGTGGGCGCTAGAGCTCTCAAGTTTTGGCTTGAAGTATGAGAGCACTTCCACAATTCAGAGTAGGGTGTTGGTGGAATTCATTGCGGAATGGAGGCCCACGCCAGACGAAGAAGTTCCAAAGACAATTCTCCCGGCAAAGAAATGCCTAAGGAATGGATCATATATTTTGACTGTGATTTCTCACTTCAGGGCGCTAGAGCAGGCGTGCTCCGCATCTCAAATATGTGGTCGAAATGCACTTTCCCCGGGAGGAAGCCACCAACAACACCGCCGAATACGAGGGGCTCCTTGCCGGACTCAGAATCGCGGTGGAGTTGGAAATCAAGAAACTGATCATCCGAGGAGATTCTCAACTCGTGGTGAGACAAGTCAATAAAGATTATCAGAGTCCATTGATGGAAGCATACATGGGAGATGTGAGGAAGCTTGAGGAGCACTTTGATGGATTGAAAGTAGAGGATGTGCCACGCGCAGAAAATAGCATCGCTGATCATCTGTCAAAATGAGTTGCGCAAAAGCTTCCTATGGAACCAGGAACCTTTGTCCTCCACCTAACTCAGCCATCAGTATCCCAGTCAACGATGACCAGGAAAAGAAGAAAGCTGAACTCCGGCAAGCATTTCCCGGCAGAGCTTCCTGAAGCCACTGGTAGAGAGGCTACCGGGGATAGTCTCATTTCGGTTGGTGAACAGCTCCCTCCTACATGACCCCAGGTCCTCGCGGTCGAGATAAGCGCTCCCACGAACGAGGAGATGCCTTTAGTCCTCGTTGTCGAGCCACAGGCTCCAACTTCCCAAAGAATAAGAAGAAGCCGAATAAGTAGCCCGTCAGGCAAGTATGTACCAGTTTGTCGATGACACTCTGGACAGAAAAAGACCAAACGGTGTGAAATTAAGGTGCATTTGCTGGGAAGATGGACTAAAGTTGTTGGCAGAGATTCATGTTGGCATGTGTGGGTCTCACATTGGATCAAGGGACCTTGCCGGGAAAGCCTTCCGGCAGGGTTTCTATTGGCCCACTGCCCTCCAGGATGCAACTGAGCTAGTCACCAAGTGTGAAGCCTGCCAGTTTCATTCCAAGAACATCCATCAACCAGCACAAGCTCTCCAGACGATACCTTTATCCTGGCCATTCTCAGTCTGGGGGCTCGATATTTTGGGCCCCTTTCCCCGAGCCGTCGGGGGCTTTGAATTCTTGTTTGTAGCAATCGACAAGTTTACAAAATGGCCAGAGGTGGAACCAGTGTGGAAGGTGGCCGTGCAGTCAGCTGTCAAGTTCCTGAAAGGACTGGTGTGCCGTTTTGGAGTGCCCAACAGGGTGATCACCGATAATGGCACCCAGTTCACGAGCCGAACCTTTATGCAATACAACCAAAGCCTTGGAAGCGAGGTCTGCTTCACCTCTATTGCCCACCCAAGAAGCAACGGGCAAGTCGAGAGGATGAATGCTGAAGTGTTGCGCGGACTCAAGACAAGAACTTTCGATAGACTGCGAAGAAGCGGCAAGCGCTGGATAGATGAGCTGCCTGTGGTTCTTTGGTCCCTCAAAACGACACCGAATCAAGCTACCGGCCAGACGCCCTTCTCCCTAGTGTATGGGGCGGAAGCTGTTCTCCCCATGGAACTCATATACGGGTCACCTCGAGTACTTGCCTACGATGAAGTAGAGCAAGAGCATCTACGGCATGACGATGCCATGCTCCTCGAGGAAGATCGTCTCCGGGCTGCTGTGAGTGTTGCACGCTACCAGCAAGCCCTGCGCTGCTATCATAGCCGTAGGGTCAACGCCCGGAGCCTTGAGGAAGGCGACCTTGCCCTTAGGCGCGTTCAGTCCGCCAAGGGTACCAACAAGTTGACGCCGAAGCGGGAAGGCCCTTACCGGGTAGCACGGGCCACCAGACCTGGCGCAGTCTGTCTGGAGACCGAAGATGGCATCAAAGTACTTAACTCATGGAATATTGAGCATCTTCGTAAGTTCTACCCGTAAGGCGTGGTTGCCGGGCTAAGTCCCCGGCAGCCGCCTTTTGTACAAGCCTTGCGGCAATGCATGTAACCCTTTGTACAAAGGCAGGCGCAGACCCTGTGCACGCAATAATAAAGCTAGGCATTGCATCATATCATCGGACTGCATGATTACTATGCATTTTTTATGTTGCAATGTTATCGCTTTTAAATTTTAGAAATCTGCTAGAGTCCTTGATGAGCCTGTGATCCTTGTTACTGTATTCTCTCTCCCCAGAGGACAGAGGCCTCTTAGCTTACATGTTTTACCTCTAGGAAAACAAAGAAGAAGGGCAAAGGAACATGGACGGCGACTCGTCGTACTCCAGAAAGGGATACTGCCTGAAAATATATGTCTAATCGTGTATCCCAAGCTTGGTGCCATTTGTTCCCATAAAGGTAACCTTTGCTATCCTTTTTTTGACTGTGTACCATGGAGTCCTTCATGCAATGGAAATCCTTGTTGGCACGAGCCGTCTCCCAGCTCCTGCCGCTTATCAGCTCTGGGGGCTGCGCCGATACCGACAAGGAGCCTTGCCAGGAAATGATACCAGCCTGCTATCGGGGGCTCGCTCACCCTTTGGCGCTCGCGGTTAGTACTAACTCGGCAAATAGTTCCGTGCGGCAAGGACAAACATGCTGACACAGTACAAACAAGGGAAGAAAAGGATAGTACTTAAGGAAGAAAAATAGCATTCTTTCATTCATTTTCGGTACAAAATGGATACATATTACATTATGATTAGCTAAAACTTGGCAAGCGCCTACATCTTTTGATTTATAAAAAGATAAATGCCCCGCAATGCCTTTCTGGTCCCTCTCCTCCTAGGGATTAGGTGGAAAGGAAAAAGAGGGCAAAGGGAGCGCCTGGCTGGGAATCGGCGCCTCCCCGCCAGGGCCAGCGGGACGCGTCCCCTGAAGGATCAGAAGGACCCTGCCCCCAGCCAGGGCCGACAAAGCCGACAAGGACGAAGAAGGCGGAGAGCAGGCGCACATGGTGGTGCTGCCGAAGCACAGCTGGTGATGATGGTGCTGCCGGTGATCACGACGCGTCGGAGCTATCATCGACGCTCCTGAAGCGTCGTGGGTTGCCGCCTCCATCATCTTTCTCAACGCCACCGCTCATGAAGATGCCTCCGCCGTCGTCCAAATCCTTGACGTGGCAGAGGAGGCGAGCGCCGAGCCTCCCGAAGAGCCTCACAGAGAGCATGGTCGTGCCCGACGACCCGAGGAAGGGAAGACTCCCTGCCCTTAAGGAGTACACGCAGGCGAAAGGCTCCCCCCATGTGCGAAATACATAGTGCCATGGGTGGGGAACTCTACCGCGAACGATGGAGGACTGGTGCTGCGACCACTCACGCACAGCCAATGGCCATTCAGACAATGTTTCTCCATCGCCTTGAAGAAGGAGCACAAAGACCGCGGTCGACCACGGCACTGCGTTTTCGATATGGACTCCAGTGCGGTGTCGTCCGCGCGACGTTCTGCCAAGACTGAAGCAACGGGCAACGCAGCGGCAGGAGCGCCTCCGCAGCTACCCCTAGCGCGGCCGCCGCGCCGCCCGCTCCCCCATCCAAGGCCCTTCCTGCCAGCTCTCGATCCAAAACCATCGACTCAAGCCTGGAGCTGGGCATGGACACAAAAAGAAGACCTTGCTATAGCGGGCGCGCTCGCCCGACCTTTCCCCCTGGCCATCAGGAGGGAAGTAGCAGCCCGAAGACGGAGAAGAAGGGCAAGCTATGTGAACTTAAGATTGAAGAGGAGATGGGAATGGATGGGCATCACCGTTGTGACCCCCCAATTTATAGGGAAGGGCATGGGGGCTAGCTCTCCTCCGTTCCAAGGCGGCCGCCCATCTCCACCAATCCCACTATCCTCGATCACGGGCGAACATGTAACTGCCCCATTGCACCAATCCCTGGTGCTGCAGTTTCGGCCACTCCCACACCTATGAGCCATGTGCATCTGCCGCAAACTCCCCGCAATGCATGCGACACGCGTGGCGGAAACAGCCTGAGGTAGCAAGTAAATGCTGGCTTAAAAGTCGGCAGTTATTCCCTCATATTGCGTGCTTGTGCATAAATTTTGGGCCTGACCCAACGGTGCTGGGCGAGCGCATTTGAGCCAGACCTGGGGGCTCTTGTCGGTGCACTAGGACTGGGGTACCAAGTGCCCCTGACTTATGCACAGGCAGTAGTAGCAGAACCCCGTCAAAACCAAGTCCGAGCCAGAGAAGCCGCTCTACATGAGATCAAGGAGCGCATCAAGAAGACGAAGCCAACATTCAAGACCAAGACTCTAGCAGAAGCAACCTACGCTGGCTAGAAACGCTGGCAATGTCGATGCAACGGGCCCGAGCCGCGCCAGTCGCGTCCCCGGTGCCTGCCGGGGACTGAGGCGCACACATCTTCGGGAAGCCCCGGCAAGCCACCCCCCGGCAGGCGCGAGCCGATCGGCCACCGCTCCACCGCATCGCGATGCCAGTTAGTTGTTGATGCGGTGTCGAGCCCTCATGTGGCTAAGTGGCTCGCGCTAAGCACGTGGCGACATGCCGGAAGTCATATTATGCACATTTGACACCCGTCCAGAGGGGTGTCAAGATACTAAGGATCAGTCAGCCAAGCGGTGGTAAGAGCATGCCAGGGATGCACCCCCGCACGCCACCTAGACTAGCATTTATGGCATTTTGTCCTAAGTGCCAGAGTTAGGTATGATAGCTCTGTTAGCTATCTAATCAATAGGTAATGTCTGTTTTGCCACTGTGGTTGCCCCTTGAGCTATAAAAGGAGGCCCAAGGCAACCTAGCTAAAGATTCGGACCTTTGGACACTTGTACTAGCGTAGCACCTCTCCCGAAGGCAAGCTTGTTGGGTTTGAGCGCTGCGTGTGCTTCATATTCCCCTATAAATCAGCCAAAGCAGGTGTAGGGTTTTACGCTTCTCAGTGGCCTGAACCTGGGTAAAACTTCAGCGTCCCGTCGTCGTGCATTCTCATTACCCCCGCTCTTTGCGCAACGTGACCTCACCCCCGCCGACCCACAAAGGGGCCCGTGGCCCCATAGGTGATCGTGTGCATCGTGCCCCGACACTCTTCCTCAACCCCACAAGGGTATCCACGAGGGGGAGGAGGTGCTAGAATTTGTCGTGGTGGTACCTCGCCATCCCCGGAGCTGGCTGCGCCTCCCCGACCCATTTGCTCGGGCCATGGAAGGCAGCCCGCCCCAGGGGTTATGGTTGCGGGCGGACGGCTGTTGTAAAGGCCCTGCCTAGTGGCCATCGATCTCTGTGCCGGCAGTGCCATGTTCCTGACTCGGGGGTGGAAGTCATTCGCCCGCTCCCGTGGCCTGGGCCCCGGGCATGTCCTCCATTTCAAGTTCGCCGGCGCCGCCACCCTCTTCGTGAAGATCTTCGGGGCATCCGGCGTCCGCTTGGAGTGCTGCACGGAGAGCTCGAGCAGCAGCAACTAAGACTCCTCCAGCAACAGCGACGACAATGGCAGCACCTTCGGCATCAAGCAGGAGGAGTCTGACTAGGCGTGCATGGCGTCGTAGCTAGGGTTTTAAGGATCCGGGAACGAGGCTCCATCCACGAGACCTCGTTCCCAGATCAACTGCCGCATTGTAGTGGCTGATCTCCTGTCGGAGGATGACGGGGTCATCAGAGGAAGTCGTACTCTGACCTGACCCCGTTGCTGCCGTCGCTGAGCTGGGCGTCCTTCTTCTCGGAGCCTGGCGAGAATGTTATAGGAAGTCATACTCCGTCTGTCCGCATCGCCGCCATCACTGGGCTCGGCGTCATCCTTTTGTATTTAAGCCAAGCCCGGCGTTCTCCTTTTTTATTTAAATTGCACCCAATGTAACTCTGCGATGAAATGAAGGGAAAAGATTGGGCAGTCTAAAAAATAGCAATAAGCTCGCCAAGGGTACTTGCCGATGTGTACGCCCTCCCTTCGGGCGCTTCTAAGAATAAGTCGGTTGCACCCTAACAGAGACTTCGCTTCCGGCAAGGCTGCCTTGCCATCCCCGCCGCGGCAACCTTAAGTGCTGGGCATGCTTTCAGCACCCAAGTGCGCAACGAATCTGACGAGGGGCCTTAGCGTGCAAGCTTTCCCGCACAAATAGGAAAAAGTTCGAAAAATTCTTGAAGGGGTTGTGCAACTTAGCTTTTTTCTATCGCATCTCTTGCCGTCGAATGCTTCCGTAGGTGCCTGCACCGTTACTCCCCTCAGGAAGACTTGCACGCGGGGTTCCTTCTCCTTTTGAGAAAAAAGAGTAGACGCGGAACCTAGGTGGTCCAAATTTCCCCTTGCACGACATGTCATGAAAGATACACAAAATAAATATGTACTTTGACAAAAGTTTGCGGAATACTTAACTTTTATTAACTATGCACAGGGTCATCGCCTGGCATGGTACAAAGGATTACATGCCCTTCCGGCAAAACTTGCACAAAAGTAGTTGCCGAGTAGACCCGGCAACTGCGCCTCACGGGTAGAACTTCCGAAAATGCTCGATATTCCATATTCGGTCTCCAAGCAGACTCATCGAGTTTTGCCAGTCGGTCTCACCGAGACTTGGACCAACTTCCTGGTTAGCTATTCACAAGAATCGGTACCACCGAGTTTTGTGAATCGGTCTCACCGAGTTTTTGGACAAACTCTCTGGTTAGCAATTGTCAAGAATTGGTACCACCGAGATTTGAGAATCGGTGTCACCGAGTTGTGCAATCTGACCGTTGGTCACCTGATCGGTACCACCGAGAGTTATGTATCGGTCTCTCCAAGATTCAAAAGTTACTGCCTTTTTGTCTCTTCGGTACCACTGAGTTTTATACTTTGGTGTCACTGAGTTGGTCACTTTAGGTGTAACGGTTGGATTATTGGGGATGCCTATATATACCCCTTCACCACCACCTACTCGAAAGTGAAGCACTCAGAACTATTCCATACTTGCCCCATCCTATTTTCTGAGAGAGAGCCACCTACTCATGTGTTGAGATCAAGCTATTCCATTCCTACCATATGAATCTTGATCTCTAGCCTCCCCAAGTTGCTTTCCACCAAATCAATCTCTTCCACCATAGCCAAATCTGTGAGAGAGTGATTGTGTGTTGAGGAGTCTATCATCTTGAAGCACAAGAGCAAGGAGTTCATCGACATTGCCGAGCCTATTACCTTTTGGAGGGTGGTGCCTCCTAGATTGGTTAGGTGTTGCTTGGGAGCCTCCTACTTCGTGTTGTGGAGTTGAACCAAGAAGTTTGTACGGGCAAGGAGATCGCCTACTTCATGAAGATCTAACCATAGTGAGGCTAGTCCTTCGTGGACGGAAGCCGTTATGGAATAGTCAAGGTTGCTACTTCGTGGACCCTTATGGGTGGAGCCCTCCGTGGATTCTCGCGACCGTTACCCGCCGTGGGTTGAAGACTCCATAAACGTGGACGTACAATAGCACCACCTATGGGAACCACGGGAAAAATCTTCGTGTCCCTCATGCGTTTGATCTCCCTATCTCAACTCTTACTTCCATGTGCAATGTCTTTACTTTCCGCTGCCATACTTGTTGACTTGCATGTGTAGGGTGTGCTAGACTTGCTATAATTGCTAAAATCTGCCAACCAATTAACTTGGGAAAGGTTAGGTTTTAATTCTTGCTAGTAATCTATTCACCCCCCTCTAGACACACACTTCTAGTGATCCCTAAATTGGTATCAGAGCATTGGTCTCCATTGCAATGGTTTCATCACCGTGGAGGAAGATGGATGTGTCTAGTGTGGGATGTTTGAGTTGTAGAGTGCCTATTCTTGATGGGGAGTACTATAGTCAATGGAAATATAAGATGCTTGAGCTGTTCAATGAATTTCATTTGAGCAAGTATAATAAGAACCCCTATGTACCTCCCATTGATCCTTTACATCCAACACACGAAGAGGAAATTGATATGCTATGCAATCTTAGAACTGTTAATCTTATTGTTAGAGGATTGCCTAGGATTGTGCTTAATCAAATGAAGAATTTTGAATGTGCGTATACTTTGTGGAATGACTTGGAGAAACGATATCCAAGTTATTCATTGAGTAATCTTGATGAAATTCTTCATAAAACTATTGTCTTTCACAGAATGATGGCTAGTGATCCTAGGTTTGATGACTATCTATTTGAGCTTAGAGACCTCATGCGTAATAAAGGAGATGTCATAACTATCAGCAACATCATTGTAGAAGTCATTCGAATTCATAAATTTGAAGATTGTCATGATCACAACCCTAACGAATCTCTTGTTCCTTGTGACGAGGATTTCCCGCTTGATGATGACAATGTGGACATGGCTACTATGATGAAGATGAGTTGTTCGACATCGAGCATGAGAAGATCATGAAGAATATAAGTCTCATGGCAAACTTCAAGGATTACATGTCCGGAGGAAAAGAGTGGATTCTCGAAAGTGGACGCACCGATCATATGACCGGAGATAGAGACATGTTTGAAGAGATCACACCAAACCATGGACTGCGAAGGTATGTAACTTTTGGAGACAACTCCAAGGGTAAGGTACTTGGTCTTGGTATGGTGGCCATATCCCATGATAGCTCTATTCAAAACGTCATGCTCGTTGAATCCCTTGGCTACAATCTTCTGTCTGTATCTAGACTTGCCGACTTTGGTTTTAATGTGCTATTCACGAAAGTAGATTGACAAGTGTTTCGACAAGATAATCATAACATGGTCTTTACCCGTTTCCATAGAGGTGATCTATATATTGTCGATTTCACTAAGAGATCCAAACCTCCTACTTGTCTTATTGCAAAATCTTCTAAAGGATGGCTTTGAAATAGAAGACTAGGACATGTTGGCATGCGTAATCTAGACAAGCTTATCAAAGGTGATCATATACTTGGTGTTAAAGATGTTATCTTTGACAAAGATAGACTTTGGTGTGCTTGTCAAGCTGGAAAGAAAGTAGGTGGAAGTCATCCCGTTAAAAATATCATGACTACTAGGAGACCACTCGAGTTACTTCACATGGATCTTTTTGGTCGCAATGCTTACAAGAGGCTCGGTGGAAATTCCTATGGTCTAGTTATAGTTGATGATTTTTCCAGATTTACGTGGGTATTCTTTCTTGATGATAAGTCGCAGGTACAAAAGATCTTCAAGAACTTCGATCGCAAAGCGCAAAATCAGTTTGATGTGAAGATCAAGAAGGTTCGGAGCGATAACGGATCGGAGTTCAAGAACACCCATGTAGATACCTTTCTTAACGAAGAATGTGTTTCACATGAGTTCTCAGCTACGTACACACCTCAACAAAATGGAGTTGTTGAGAGGAAGAACCGGACACTTATTGAGATGGCAAGAACGATGCTTGACGAATACAAGACGCCAAGACACTTTTGGGCAAAAGCCGTGGAAACAGCATGTCATGCCACAAACCGACTCTACTTGCACAAGCTTCTCGGTAAAACGGCATACGAGCTACTCACCGGTAACAAACCCCAAGTTGGATACTTTCGGGTATTCAGCTCAAAGTGCTACATTCTTGACAAGCATCGTCGTACTTAATTTGCTCCCAAATCACATGAAGGATTCCTACTCGGTTACGGATCGGACTCTTACACTTACCGTGTCTACAACAACTTCATTCGAAAAGTTGAAGAGAAGGTAGATGTGAAGTTTGATGAATCTAATGGTTCGCAAGTCGAACAATTGCCAAATGATGTAGGAGATAAGGATCCTTCGGAAGCTATCCAAGACTTGTCCATCGGCAAGATTCGTCCCATGGAGGTGAAGGAAAGTACTTCGTCAACTCAAGTGGAAGCCCCTACTTCACGTCAAGGTGAAACTCAACACGACATGGAGGCATCTACAAGCGGTACACGACAAGATGAAGAGGAGGAAGTACATCATGAAGATCCACCACAACCTCCTTCACCACCACCTCAAGGAAACGACACCTTCAACAACAACGAAGATGAAGGAGATGATGACGATGAAGAAGCTCCACCATCCAACAAGCCGAAGCTACCCCGAGTTCGATCAAGAGTGACCAAAAACCATCCTCTAAACCAAATCTTTGGTGACATACAAACCGGGAGAATCACTCGCTCTAAAACTCGCTTAGCTAACTTTTGTGAGCATTATTCTTTCATCTCTAGCATTGAACCCTTGAAGGTAGAACAAGCTCTTGAAGTCCCGGATTGGGTGAACGCCATGGATGAAGAGCTTCACAACTTCAAGAGGAACGAAGTGTGGACACTCGTGGAGAAGCCCAAGGACGAGCACAACATCATTGGAACCAGATGGGTGTTTCGGAACAAGCAAGGTGAAGACGGTCAAGTTGTACGCAACAAGGCGCGTCTCGTAGCCCAAGGATATACGCAAGTCAAAGGTATGGACGACGGTGAGACCTATGCACCCGTCGCTAGACTTGAAGCTATTCGCATTCTTCTTGCTTATCTAATCACCATGATATCATGCTTTATCAAATGGACATTAAAAGTGCTATTAAGATTGGTCATAATCCTGTGCAACATTCTCGAACTAAGCATATTCAAGTTCCACATCATTTCATTCGTGATCATGTTGCCAAAGAAGATATTAATCTTAAACATGTTCGAACCAACAAGCAATTGGCCGATATCTTTACAAAGCCACTTGATGAGAAAGTGTTTTGTTACTTGAGAAGTGAGTTGAACATCATTGATGCTTCAAACATGAGCTAAGCTCACTCGGATGCATGCAAGGGAATGAGCTTACTTGACCATTCCATGCCATCATTACCATGAACTTCAAATATCTTGGAGTTCTATGCTCCCTTGTATTGCATCTAACCTTTTGTAGGTACTTGGAAGAACTTCATTCCACAACATTGCCAACAACTCCAATCATAAGCAATCTTGTCATGACCAAGTATCCACAACCCCTCTTGATGATGGAAGGAAGAAGACAACTCAACCATATCCTTGACATATATTTGATGTGATCATATTTGCTAATTCTAAAATTGGTATCATGTCAAATGGATATATACTGTTCTTCCATGCATGACTAACCCATGTAGGTGAAAAGAGAACCAAAACTAGAAGGATTGCTCCCAACTCAAGATGAACCTCATCAACTTTGAGCACCCTCAACGAGTTCACCTACAAGCCACGTCATCAACATCACTCAATGGTATGTACTCATATCCTTGAAAAAGCTTTATTCCAAGTCATGAGATAAAGCAATTCAAGTGATATGAAAACATTAAAATGTTTAATCGAAAAATGATAACCCCATTTTGAGCTTAACGATGAGTATGACCTATGATCAAGTATTCTTGATTGGCTCCTAAGTCAATATACTCTAATATAGGTGACCTAGTCACCGCCCATCACCTAGATTAAGTATCTTGTTTGGTTCTTTCTATATTTGCAAGATTTCTTTCAAGATTCTATTGCAAGTTTTCAAAACTCATTTACAAATTTCTAAAACCTTGCCAAGTTTCTTTTACCCCTCGGAGCCTCCGACTCAAACCATTCGGTGTCACCGATCTAGCAGATAAGCTGCATATCAACAGCTCGGTTCCACTGACCCGTTTGTCTCGGAGCCACCGGTTTGATTTCTTCTCTGGTTTACGCTCATCTCTATTTCTTTAGTGATCCTACAAGTGGTAGTTTCATTTCTTTGATGATCCCTTAAAAAAAGAGGGGTAGAAACTCTATTCTAGGATCCCTGACTCAAAGGAGGAGAAGTC
The DNA here is from genome assembly GCA_039707655.1 of Elymus sibiricus. Lineage (NCBI taxonomy): Eukaryota > Viridiplantae > Streptophyta > Magnoliopsida > Poales > Poaceae > Elymus > Elymus sibiricus. Next base: position 200,329,298 of record CM077669.1, on the reverse strand, counting down.
TTACAAGCTCTCAGATCAGTCAAAGAGGGAGAAATTATTTTCCATGATTCCCTCAGTTTTTAATGCTCTCTATGATTCTAGAGTTTTTCATGATCCCTAAATTCCATGACCCTTGTTCTCAAGGATCCCTTGGAACTCCATGATCCATGTTTCTGACCATGTGTATGGACCTTTTTGGCAATTAATGCCAAAGGAGGAGAAATACCAAAGCTTCAAATGCAAAGGGGGAGATACATGCTTCAAATGGTAAGGGGGGGATATAATCAAGGGGGAGAATATCAGAGTTTATACTTATATAGACAAGGGGAGAATACCAAAGTAGGGGAAGAAAAACATGTTTGCTTCATTTGTTATTCTCATGTTAGAATTTTCTCACCCTATCCAATCCCAATATCTACATGCTAAGATTCAGGGGGAGAGGATGACCTACTATTTCATATCTAGGGGAGAAGGTTCTAAATGATCTTGGAGACATATCAATCTTAAGGAATACTACCTTCTACATGTTCTCCATATCTTGGTACTATTGAGCTATATTGCTTTTTGATTGGTAGAATACTCTTGTGTTTCCTAACTTTATTTTCTCAAGTGTATTTATACTACAAGAATGCTCAGGAACTCAAGGTAAGTATATACATCATATCTTTGATCAAGATGATCTCTTGCTTCTTGCACATATTGTTTGCAAGAGTGAAGTCTTGAACAAGGATACACCTCACTCATATATATTTGATGCATATAGCCAAGATACACATGACTCATTATATCCCTTCTAATATATGTGTGTCCATGCATTCCAAAGCAACTATCCTTTAAAGGGATTGCACACATTTAGGGGGAGCAAGTCTAAGTCATGTGTCTATCAAAGTCTTCATTATATCCATGCATATCTTTATTTGAAGCTTTGATTGCATGTTGTCATCAATTACCAAAAAGGGGGAGATTGAAAGCACAATATGCTCCCTTGGTGGTTTTGATAATTCATGACAACATACATTGTCTCTTGGACTAATATTTCTACCTAGTGTATTTCAGGTGAAAGTCCATAGAGAGAGATGTGTTGGCAAAAAGGATTGTGAGGAGATACCCCTAGATGCAAGGAAATGGATTGGCAAAGCTTCTAGCAAGAGGACTCTACATTTTACTTTGTGAGAAATCACATTGAGTCCATAGGAAAGCCAATACTATTAAAAGGGGGTAAGGTACTGTTGGTGAACAAGATGCCCCACGTGCACAAGTGATAGTCACCAAAAACACCCACAAACTCTTCCACAAAAGTCTGTCCAAGCCATTCATGAAAATCGGTGCAACCAACAATTCCCACTCGGTCCCACCGATTCCCGAACTTAGAAAGACCCATGCCAAACCCTAGCCATTCGGTGCAACTGATTCTGCATCGGTGCCACCGAGTTCAGTTGCCAACTTTCTGTTAGCTATTTTCAAGCTTCGGTACCACCGAGTTTTGCCAGTCGGTCTCACCGAGACTTGGACCAACTTCCCGGTTCGCTATTCACAAGAATCGGTACCACCGAGTTTTTTGAATCGGTCTCACCTTGTTCTTGGACCAACTCTCTAGTTAGCCATTGTCAAGAATTGGTACCACCGACATTTCAGAATCGGCATCACCAAGTTGTGCAATCTGACCGTTGGTCACCTGATCGGTACCACCGAGAGTTATGTATCGGTCTCATCGAGATTCAAAAGTTACTGCCTTTTGCTCACTTTGGTACCACCGAGTTTTATACTTCGGTGTCACCGAGTTGGTCACTTTAGGTGTAACGGTTTGATTTTTGGGGATGCCTATATATACCCCTTCACCACAACCTACTCGAAAGTGAAGCACTCAGAACTATTCCATACTTGCCCCATCCTATTTTCTGAGAGAGAGCCACCTAATCATGTGTTGAGATCAAGCTATTCCATTCCTACCATATGAATCTTGATCTCTAGCCTCCCCAAGTTGCTTTCCACCAAATCAATCTCTTCCACCATAGCCAAATCTGTGAGAGAGTGATTGTGTGTTGAGGAGACTATCATCTTGAAGCACAAGAGCAAGGAATTCATCGACATTGCCGAGCCTATTACCTTTTGAAGGGTGGTGCCTCCTAGATTGGTTAGGTGTCGCTTGGGAGCCTCCTACTTCGTGTTGTGGAGTTGAACCAAGAGGTTTGTACGGGCAAGGAGATCGCCTACTTCGTGAAGATCTACCCATAGTGAGGCTAGTCCTTCGTGGACGGAAGCCGTTATGGAATAGTCAAGGTTGCTACTTCGTGGACCCTTATGGGTGGAGCCCTCCGTGGACTCTCGCGACCGTTACCCTCCATGGGTTGAAGACTCCATAAACGTGGATGTACGAAAGCACCACCTATCGGAACCACGGGAAAAATCTTCGTGTCCCTCATGCGTTTGATCTCCTTATCTCAACTCTTACTTCCATGTGCAATGTCTTTACTTTCCGCTGCCATACTTGTTGACTTGCATGTGTAGGGTGTGCTTGACTTGCTATAATTGCTAAAATCTGCCAACCAATTAACTTGGGAAAAGGTTAGGTTTTAATTCTTGCAAGTAGTCTATTCACCCCCCCCCCCTCTAGACACACACTTCTAGTGATCCCTCATCCCACTTTGGCGTCAACTTGTTTGATCTCTTTGGGACTGAATCCATCGAAGAACAAGGTCGCTTTCCTGAAGAATCATGGCGCGCACCTTGCGGCTATGGTAGCCGCGCAAGGCTTGCTGGTACCTGCGGCGCGCAGTGCGGCCTGGAGATGATCTTCCTCGAGGAGCGTGGCATCATCATGTCGTAGCCGCTCTTGCTGGTCCTCATCAAAGTCCTGCACTCTCGGTGACCTGTACGTGAGTTCCGTGGGGAGAACTGCTTCTGCACCATAAACTGTGAACTGCTTGTGATCGACCAAAGAACCGTCGGCAGCTTGTCAAGCTAGCGCCTTCCGTGCTTGCGTAGCTTGTCCAAAGTTCTCGTCTTGAGGCCCCGCAGCACTTCAGCCTTTGCCCTCTCTACTTGCCCATTGCTCCTGGGGTGGGAAACTGAGGCGAAGCAGACCTTGGTGCCAATATCTTGATTGTACTACATGAAAGTGTTGCTGGTGAACTGCGTGCCGTTGTCGGTGATGATCCTGTTTAGGACCCCGAAACAACAAAAAATCTCTCTGAGAAACTTGACTGCTGCATGTGTCGTTACCTTTCCCACCGTCTCAACTTTGGTCCACTTCGTGAACTTGTCGATTGTGACGAACAAGAACTCGAAGCCCCCGGTAGCACGGGGGAGGGGGCCGACGATGCCGAGCCCCCAGACCGAGAATGACCAGGAGAGCGGCATGGTTTGAAGGGCTTGTGCTGGTTGGTTTATCTGCTTGGCATGATATTGGCATGCTTCACATGGTTTTACCATCGCCAAAGCGTCTTGAAGGGCTGTGGGCCAGTAGAAGCCTTGCCGGAACGCCTTCCCGACAAGGGCTCGTGATCCTATGTGGGAGCCAGAAATCCCCTCGTGTATCTACGCCAACAGCTGATGTCCTTCTTCCCAAGGAATGCACTTCAGCTTCACGCCGTTCGGCCTTCTCTTGTACAAGGTGTCGTCCATGAATTGGTACATGCTTGACTGCCGGGCTACTCTTTCAGCTTCTTCCTGTTCCTCAGGAAGGTCTCATGTCTGGAGGTATTGGATGATTTGCTGCGCCCGTGTTGGAGCTTGTGGCTCGACGACAAGGACCAAAGGCATTTCTTCCGCCGCGGGGACACTAGCTTCTACGACCAAGACCATTGGGTCTTTTGGAGCTTGTGGTTCCCTGACACGTGGGTAGTCGCTCCTGGCAACCCTCTTGGCGGCCACTAACGGCTCTGCCGGAGGATGGTCACAGGAATCAACTTTTCTTTTTCTATTCTTTCGTGTTAAAGGGTTGACTGAGGGTTATGTCAACCAGAGGACAAAAGTGCCTGGTTCCACAAGCATCTTCTGCGCGGCTCTCTTTGATAGGTCGTCCACAACATCATTCTCGGCACGGGGGACGTGCTCCATTTGCAGACCGCCAAATCGCTCCTCCAATCTCCACACCTCATCAACATAGGCTTCCATCAAGGGGCTCTGATCCTTATTTACTTGGCGAACAACAAGCTATGAGTCTCCCAGTACTATCAGCCTTCTGATGCCAAGATCGGCTGCTATCCTAAACCCGGTCAGTAGCCCTTCATACTGAGTTGTGTTGTTTGTCGACTCCTCCCTGGGAAAGTGCATCTGGACCACGTACTTGATATGCTCTCCGGTGGGTGAAATGAGTAGCACTCTGGCACCGGCGCCTTGCAGCGAGAAAGCTCCATCAAAGTACATGACCCATTCTTGAGGAGCTTCCTTGCCGGGGAGTGCTGTCTCATGTAGTTCTTCATCTGGCGTTGGCGTCCATTCTGCTATAAATTCCGCAAAGGCTCTACTCTAGATTGTCGCCATACTCTCAAATATCAAGTCTAAACTGGCCAGCTCCAATGCCCACTCGATGATCCTACCGGTCGCCTCTAGATTTCTCAGGATGTACTGCATCGGAAACCTAGTGATGACGGTGATGTGGTGTGCTTGGAAGTAGTGGCGCTGCTTCCGAGAGGCCATAAGGAGGCCGAAAAGCATCTTCTGCATCCCAGAGTATCTTGATGTAGCCCCCTGCAGGAGGGAGCTGACAAAATACACTGGTCGTTGCACCATCTTCTTCTTTCGCATGACTCGTTGATCCTCCCTTTGCATCATGTCGGGGTCTCTATCTCGTCTCCCTCAGCTTCCCTCTCCACCACTAGTGCATCACTAACAACTTGGTTCGTTGCCTCTAAGTACAGCAGCAACAGTTCCTCTGGTTTAGGCGCGACTAGGAGCTTGCCGGGGTCCAACTCATTGCGCCCGCTTTATTCAAGTTCTTTAAAAATGGCAAGGCGCGCTCTGCGGACTTGGAAATGAACCTGCTGAGGGCAGCGATGCAGCCTGCTAGGTGGCACACGTCCTTGATACGCTTCGGCGCCTCCAGCTGCTCAATTGCTTCGATCTTGGCGGGGTTGGCTACAATCCCGCGTTGTGAGACGAAGAACCCAAGGAGCTTGCCGGAGGCGACTCCGAAGACGCACTTCTCAGGGTTGAGCTTCAGGTTGATCTTGCGCAGGTTTGCCAAGGTTTCTTCTAGGTCTTGCACCAGCGTGTCCTTATTCTTGGTCTTGACCACTATGTCATCCATGTATGCTTCTACCTTCCTGTCGGGGTACACAAACAGGGGTGTTTATTTCCCCTGACTTGTGCACAGAAGATAAGCCTCCGACCTAGTGGCCTAAGCCTGCCGGGGAAAGCTACTGCCCTGTCAAGACCCACTCCAAACCAAAGAAGCCGCTCTACATGAGATCAAGGAGCGCATCAAGAAGACGAAGCCAACATTCAAGACCAAGACTCTTGCAGAAGCAACCTACGCTGGCTAGCGACACCGGCAAAGTCGATGCAACGGGCCAGAACGGGCCCGAGTCGCGCCAGTCGCGTCCCCGGTGCCTGTCGGGGACAGAGGCGCACACATCTTGAGGAAGCCCCGGCAAGTCATCCCCCGGCAGGCGCTAGCCGATCGGCCACCGCTCCACCGCATCGCGACGCCAGTTAGTTGTCGATGCGGTGTCGAGCCCTCAGGTGGCTAAGTGGCTCTCACTAAGCACGTGGCAACACGCCGGAAGGCAGATTATGCCCATTTGACACCCGTCCAGAGGCGTGTCAAGATACTAAGCATCAGTCAGCCAAGCGGTGGTAAGAGCCTGTCGGGGATGCACCCCCGCACGCCACATAGACTAGCATTTATGGTATTTTGTCCTAAGTGCCAGAGTTAGGTATGATAGCTCTGTTAGCTATCTAATCAATAGGTAATGTCATTTTTGCCACTGTGGTTGCCCCTTGAGCTATAAAAGGAGGCCCAAGGCAACCTAGCTACAGAATCAGACCTTTGGACACTTGTACTAGCGTAACAGCTCTCCCGAAGGCAACCTTGCCGGGTTTGAGCGTTGCGTGTGCTTCGTGTTCCCCCGATCAATCCACCAAAGAAGAAGTAGGGTTTAATGCTTCTCAGCAGCCCGAACCAGGGTAAACACCAGCATCCCATCGTCGTGCTGCCTCATGACCTCCGCTCTTTGTGCAACGTGACCTCACCCCCGCCGAAACACAAAGGGGCCCGTGGCCCCATAGGTGATCGTGTGCATCGTGCCCCGACATATTTGGCGCCAGGTAGGGGGTTTCGTCATTGGCGCGAACCCGAGGTCGTGGGCAGCGTATCAATTTTCCTCATCATTTCCTCTGCCGGGAGCGTCGAAGGAGAGGAGCGATGCTGCTCCCCAAGCCTCTTCCTTCCCGGATCCCCTTGCATGTCGCCGCTGCAGCGATAGCGGCGACAAGGATGAGGGGCGTCGGTGCTGCGGCTGATGCATCCAACGTAGGCAGCTCAACCGCTGTGAAGATCACGGTCGAGGAGGAGTCGAACTGAGAGGCGACGCCGTCCCTATCACAATCATCGAGCAAGCCCACCTAATCCCAGGGAGGTGCAGCTCGGTCTGATAGGCAAAAAAAAAGGTACGCGGCTATACCCCTCTTTCCTCTCCTTCCCCACCTACGACCTGTTCTGCATGGCGGTGGTGCTGCCAGTGTTGATAAGCTTGCATGAGGCTTGGTCCTGCATTTATTCCGTCAAGGATAAATCCCTAGCCGAATGCTAGAGTGAATCCATCGGTTGGCATCCCCGGCAAGCGAACCGCGGGAAGGTCCCGTTCGCCAATGCCTCCATCTCATTGGTCGCTACGGGACCGTTGGACGCAAAGGAAAGGAGAGAAGGCTCGGCCGATCATATTTACTCCCCCATTTTTCGTTAGTTGTGAATATTTACATTAACCCAGAAGAATTGTGCCGAGGGTTGTACTCATAACTAACGGGCCTCCCAAGTTTCTCCATTTGTCCCTCTTCATTTTCCCTTCACCTCAAGGCAAAGGCAGGTACACACGCATGTGTTCGCCCGGAAACGCGAAGAGGTGAGGCGGCCGTGAATGGAGGACGGCACGATGTGCGCGAATAAATAAACGCCAGGATGGAAGAGGAGTCATAACGAAAGCTAAGTTGACATGATTATCAACTTTCATTAGAACTCGCATTTAATATCCCCCCCCCACTATCGAATGGCAATTCTTGTGCGCGATGGAACCTTATTGTATTTGTTTGCGCCCTTGCTTTATTTTGAGTCTGCTCAACAAAACATGCGGCAGCATCCAACACCGTCAAGGAAAAACTCACCAGCAGCGTGTCCTTGCCAGCTGGATGCAAAGGACCCGTTCCTCAAAGCAATTGCGGCTGCACGTTGTTGGCGGGTAACCAGAGCGCACAAAGAAAACGACTATACGGTGCCAGTAGGAAAGCGAGGGAGATAGCATGCGTTTACATAAAGACATTAGTTCAGCAAACATTAAAGCAAAGATAGTGTGTAACCTAATACGGGATACATATTGTGTCTTAAGTACAGGACAACACGGCAGCAAGGGTGACTCGAGGCTAACCCCGATGACTCCTCTGTGTCCTTCGGACTGACAGGACCTTGTCAGCAAGGGGACCGGCCTTCTCCACGACAGCAGAGGTGTCGGCGCCCGGTGGGAGCTTCTTGAAACCATCGGAGAGGTCGAGGTTTGGGTGGAAGAAGGCGAGGCTACTCAGGACCAGGAATAGAGCGTCTCGAGCCAGCTTCCGGGATTCATTGGCAAAGCAGGCGGCCCTGTCGTCCTCATACATCTTCAACCCCTCGATCAGGCCTTCGAAGAAGAGTGTTAGCTTGACGCTTGGAACTTTGTGCTTGCCGATGGAGAAGGCCCAGCTCTTCATGTCCATACTTGCAATTTGAGTAGTGAGGCGCTCGGTAATGTCAATCATGCTCTTGATCCAGAGGTCGCGCTGCTGAATCTGGTTCTCCAGTTTGTCTTCTGCATCTTTTTGGAGGGTTTTCGCATTGGTCAAGTCTGTCAGCAGCAGCTTCTCGCGAACACCAGCAGATTCACTGTCTTTCTCCAAGGAGGCAAGCCTTGATTTCATGCTGGATATAGTGTCATTCGCGGCGTCGAGATCTTGGCTCTAGGAGGAAAGCTGCGATTGCGCCTCTTCCAGAGTTGCTTTCGCTTTCCGCGCGTCCTCCTTGAGGGCCTCGATCTCCCTGCTGCTCCCAGCAAGGTGTTCCGTCAGCTTGCTCAGTTGGGCCGCGAGATTCGTTTTGGCGGCAGATGCGGCAGCGAGCTCGTCAGCCACCTTCTTCAGTTGGACTAAGGACTCCAGAGAGAGCATGTCAAGAGTGTCCTTGTGGCCGTCCTCCAGCTCTTTGGTGCGTTGCTGAACACGGGCCTCCAACTCCTCATCCTTGCCGTGGAGAGTAGCTTCGAGGGCCCCTTCCCAGGAAGAGATGTTTGTCTCCCTGGTGTTCAGAAGCGCTTCACGCTCCACCAGTCGAGCCTCCCAGGCTGCAACGTCCTCCCTGGCCATGGATAGCTTCTCATACTGCCTCTTAAGAGAAAGGACCTGCTGGTTGTACCACTCTCGCAGCTCATTCCCTTTGTCCCTCAGCTGCTGGTCCACGAGCTCGGCCGAGTCGCGCTGCTCCTTGACCGCCTGCCATTTGAGGCTGTACCATTTCTGCACATCCTTGAGCCCAGCTGCCATGGATTCCAGGAAAGCCAAATCTTTGGCGCCGATAGCAGAACTGTCAGCTTCTTAAACCCTCTGAGATAGCGGCACCAGTATCCGTCTGATCTCCTCATTAAAATCCGCGCCCGCTGGAAAGGATGAGCCAAGAGTTGTGGGACCAAGTTAGGCAGTGACCAACGCTAGTTTGCTCAGGGGAGATTGCAGGGCTGAGGCCAAAGGATAGCTCAAAGTGAAGGTCCCCACGGACTGGAGAGGAGTTTTCTCCTCGATGACGGTATCCGGGCCAGATGCGCCGCCGGGGACTGGTTCTGTTCTTTCTGAGGATACCTGAACGTCCCCGGCAGCCTGCCCATGGCCCTCCATGGCAGCAATCTTCATCGCCTCCTCAGCAGCATCCTTCCCGATGCCGGCCACTTCTTCCAGCAACTCAGGCTCTTCAAATGGTGAAGCTGCAGACAAAAGCAGTAAGCGGAAAAATGAAAGTCAGGAACCGACAAGACACGCAAGAAGGGAGAAAAAGGGGAAGTGAAAACATAGGCAAGTGGGTTACCCGATGGAGGTTGCTGAGGAGGGACATCCTCTCCCCCAGCAACATCAGTTGCCGGCGTGTGGTCTGTCGTCGTCCAATCGGTGACGACCTCAGCACGGCAAACCCCTCGATGGAGGCCCTTGCTGGCGACTCCTCCCCACGGACGATGGTCGATGAAGGATCTGGGAAGGAGGGCTCCCCCTGGCGAGTCCCTCCTTGACAACTCTCTCCCATCTCCCTGTCAGGTATGGGAAGATGCCCTTCCTCATCCCCACCAGTAGTCGAGGTCAACCCTAGAGTTTCGCGAAGAGGGCTGGACCGGGGGCTAGGCACAGGATCTTTCTCCACGCCTCCTGTCGGGCTCGTGCCTGCCGTGGAACCCGGCTCTGCAGCGGATTTGACCTGCTTGGCTCGAGGCGCAAGGGTCTCCCTATCCCTGTCAAGTTCAGCTATACATGATCAGTCAAAAAATCAAGGACAGAAAACATTGAGAAGGATCATAATCGAGTAACTCACTCTGAGGCGATAAGCATGGAGCCCAGCTCGTATGACACAGGTGGCGGAGTTGATCTGCCCCTTTTGAAAGTTGGAGGAGCGGGGCTTGGCGGAGGAACCGGGACCTCCGGCAGGGTCAAACTTGGCGGAGAAGTTGGGCTTGCCGGCGGACTGGGGTCCACCCCCGTAACCGTTTGTTGCTTGGTGGGAGGAGGCTTAGCCCGAGAGAGGTGGAGATACTGGCGGCGTGCTGCGTCGTGCTTGCCTCCCTTGGTGGTTGTCTTCTTCACCTTATGGGTGCTCCGCGAAGACGCAGGGGCCGCTTTCTCTCGGTTGACGCGCTCGCGGAGGCGGCGCCCTAGCTCTGGAGCTTGAGGGCCCATTTCGAGCCCTTCCTCCTCCACCTTCGGCTCCTTTGCCTCCTTCGTCTCACCCCTGGGTAGCCTCACCCTGGCAGATTTGAACCCGGCAGCATCCTCCGTGGCATGCTTTTCGCTCTCCTCTTTAGAAGAATCATCACCCTCGGGCTCCTCCTCTTCCTCTTCCCCAGAGCCCAATCTCTTGGCGGCTCTGACCTTCTTGTCCTCTGCAATCCGAGCGGCAATGAATGCCTCCGCCGCCCTGGTAATTGGATTGATCAGATTGTCCTCCGCCTTGGAAGCTCTTTCTTCCAAGCGAGAGACCCAGTCTATCTCGTCATCCAGGGCAAGTAGCTCCCAATCGGGCTTGACCCCAGAGGCGTTGCAGTCGGACATCCATTGCAGAATCTTGCTCCGGGCGGAATTGAGATGCAGGGGAACAACTCTTGCCGGCAAGTGGAACGGCCCAAGATGGCCGAACAGCTGCTCGCACAACCAGCCATGGCCGTAAACCGTCAAGTTGTTCGCGGGGCCTGGGTATAGCCGCATCCTGTCAACAGAGCCGTTGTACTCCCATGCAAACCTGTCCCTCCTCTGCAGCGGCACAATGCGGCGCCGGAGGAAGTCGCCCCCCACATGTTCGATGGTCAGCCCGGTAGCTTCTAGATGGGTAATCCTGTTCAGCGCTGGGCGGAGCCTGTCGTCAGTGAGGCCCAACTTACTCCAGTCGCTTCCGCGCGTGACACATCCAGTCCGCGTCGAGCTTTTTCATCCTTGATCCAGCACCAGTCGCCCCTCCACTCTTCCCACTTCCCACGCTGCTGGCCAGGGAGATAATCCTAGACTTCCCTCTTGCACCGAGGAGTCTAGCTTATGTTCCCCGAGCGGTGGGATTTGTCTTCTATCCGAGGGACGAAGAAGTGCCTGAACAAATCCACATTGGGGGCAACTCCAACAAAATTCTCTCACAGATGGGCGAAGATCGCCATACACGCCATTGCATTGGGCGTGAAATCCAGAAGGTGGAATCCATACACCGTCATCATGGCGCAAAAGAATTCAGAGAAGGGGGAGGAGAGGCCACAGAGAAAGTACACGCAGAAGAAGCGGTACGAATCTGATGGTGTCTTCTCTTTGGGGCTGTCTGGGAGAACTACGGGCGCTCCATGCCCATTTGTTCCCCTCCCCCACATATAGTCATACCTTGCGATCAAGGCGTTGCCGTCTAGGTTCGACGAGGAGAAAACCACATCTTTCTATCGCCGCTTCTCCAGCTCTTCTGCTCTCCTCTTTCTTTCTTCAGCCGCTGGGTCCGCCGGTGCGGCCGTCAGATTCCCCTTCACGGCGCTCGTCTTCTTCCCCATCTCTTGGGCTCTCAAGGGCGGCGGAGGATCTAACGGCGCTTGGTGGGCGGATGGCGGCGGCGGAAGCGGTTTCTTGGATTGAGGAGGAAGATGGAGGACGGAGAAACGGACGCGAATGAGCAGCGCCCCTGCGCATTACCTTTTTATTGGGAACCCGCGCGGGGACTGGCTCTTCACGATCTTTTCGGAAAAATGCCATTTCTTTTGCTGGCAACGGCTACTGTTCCACGACCCCACGACCTGCGGTAATTACGCGGAGTGAACGTGGGTTTGACAAGTCATCACAACCAAGTACGTGAAAGGAGCATTTCTTCAACGCGTATCCATGCACTGTTTGGGGCCTAACCCAACGATGCCTAGCGACACGTATGGCTTAGGTCCGGGGGCTTCTGTCGGGGTACACAAACAGGGGTGTTTATTTCCCCCTGACTTGTGCACGAACGATAAGCCGCCGATCCGATGGCCTAAGCCTGCCGAGAAAAGCTACTGCCCCGTCAAGACCCTGTCCAAGCCAAAGAAGTCGCTCTACATGAGATCAAGGAGCGCATCAAGAAGATGAAGCCAACATTCATGACCAAGACTCCGGCAGAAGCAACCTACGCTGGCTAGCAACGCCGACAAGGTCGATGCAACGGGCCAGAACGGGACCGAGCCACGCCAGTCGCGTCCCCAGTGCCTGCCAGGGACCGAGGTGCACACATCTTGAGGAAGCCCGGACAAGCCATACCCCGGCAAGCGCGAGCCGATCGGCCACCGCTCCACCGCATCGCAACGCCAGTCAGTTGTTAATGCGGTGTCGAGCCCTCAGGTGGCTAAGTGGATCTCGCTAAGCAAGTGGCGAAGCGCCGGAAGGCAGATTATGCCCATTTGACACCCGTCCAGAGGCGTGTCAAGATACTAAGCATCAGTCAGCCAAGCGGTGGAAAGAGCCTGCCAGGGATGCACCCCCGCACGCCACCTAGACTAGCATTTATGGCATTTTGTCCTAAGTGCCAGAGTTAGGTATGATAGCTCTGTTAGCTATCTAATCAATAGGTAATGTCTGTTTTGCCACTGTGGTTGCCCCTTGAGCTATAAAAGGAGGCCCAAGGCAACCTAGCTAAAGATTCGGACCTTTGGACACTTGTACTAGCGTTGCAGCTCTCCCGAAGGCAACCTTGCCAGGTTTAAGCATTGCGTGTGCTTCGTGTTCCCCCGATCAATCCACCAAAGAAGGAGTAGGGTTTTACGCTTCTTAGCGGCCCGAACCGGATCAAAACACTAGCATCCCGTCGTCGTGCTGCCACATGACCTCGGCTCTTTGTGCACCGTGACCTCACCCCCACCGAACCACAAAGGGGCCTGTGGCCCATAGATCGTGCCCCGACAATTCCTATGTAGATGTGGGCCTAAACAAATCTAGACTTCCCTTGTAAATGTGGAACCGACGCTCTTCAACCCGAACGACATGCGTCTGAAGTAGGACGCGCCGCAAGGGGTGATGAACGCCGTTTTCTCTTCGTCCTCCTTGGCCATGAAGATGTGGTGATAACCAGAGTATGCGTCAAGGAAGGACAAAAGGTCGCATCCTGTGGTTGAGTCCATGATACGTCTCCAACGTATCTATAATTTATGAAGTATTCATGCCATGTTTACAATAATTTTATATGATTTTATTAGAACTAACCCGGACTGATGTTGTTTTCAGCAGAGCTACAGTGGTGTTGTTTTTGTGCAGAAATAAAAGTTCTCGGAATGGGCTGAAAATTTACGGAGAATATTTTTGGAAAATATAAAAAATACTGGAGCAAAAAGATACCGGACAGGAGTCCCGAGGAGGTCACAAGCCTAGGGGGGCGCCCCCCCTAGGGCGCGCCCCCCTGGCTTGTGGGGCCCTCGAGGGCCCCTCTAGGTCTCCATGACGAGGAGGGAGTAGTTCACCCTCGGGGCTGAGGGTATGTACCAATAGCTATGTGTTTGATCTCTCTCTCTCGTGTTCTGGAGATGGCACGATCTTGATGTACCGCGAGCTTTATTGATATAGATGAATCATATGGAGTTTTCCCCTCTCTATCCTCTTGTGATGAATTGAGTTTTCCCTTTGAAGTTTTCTTATCGGATTGAATCTTTAAGGATTTGAGAACACTTGATGTATGTCTTGCGATGGGATATCTGTGGTGACAATGGGATGTTCTATTGATCCACTTGATGTATGTTTTGGTGATCAACTTGCGGGTTCCGTGACCTTGGGAATCTATGCATAGGGGTTGGCACACGTTTTTGTCTTGACTCTCCGGTAGAAACTTTGGGGCACTCTTTGAAGTTCTTTGTGTTGGATTGAACATGATGAATCCAAAATTGTGTGATGCATATCGTATAATCAAGCCCATGGGTACTTGTGGTGACATTGGAGTATCTAGGTGACATTAGGGTTTTGGTTGATGTGTATCTTAAGGTGTTATTTTATTACGAACTCTAGAGCTGTTCGTGACACTTATAGGGATAGCTCATACGATTGATCGGAAAAGATAACTTTGAGGTGGTTTCATACCCTACAATAATTTCTTCATTTGTTCCCCGCTATTTGTGACTTTGGAGTGAACTCTTTGTCGCACGTGAGGGATTTACATATGATTCAACTATGTTAGTATTGTTGAGAGAACTTGCACTAGTGAAAGTATGAACCCTAGGCCTTGTTTCTAAGCATTGCAATACCGTTTGTGCTCACTTTTATCATTAGTTACCTTGCTGTTTTTATATTTTCATATTACAAAAACCTATATCTACCATCCATATTACACTTGTATCACCATCTCTTCGCCGAACTAGTGCACCTATACAATTTACCATTATATTGGGTGTGTTGGGAACACAAGAGACTCTTTGTTATTTGGTTGCAGGGTTGTTTGAGAGAAACCATCTCCATCCTATGCCTCCCATGGATTGATAAACCTTAGGTCATCTACTTGAGGGAAATTTGCTACTGTTCTACAAAACTCTGCGCTTGGAGGCCCAACACGAGTCTACAAGAAGAAGGTTGCGTAGTAGACATCAGTCCACTATCTAATCGATGCGCGACAAGGGGAATGGGTCCTTCGGGCAGGCCTTGTTGACGTTGATGAAGTCGATGCAAAGCCTCCATTTCCCATTCGCCTTGCGTACAACCACGGGCTTTGCCAACCAAGTTAGGTGGATCACGCCTCTGATCAAACCTGTCGCTTCTAGCTTCTTAATCTCTTCGGCAATGAAATCTTGCCGCTCGAATGCTTGTTTTCTGACATTCTGATTGACAGGGCGCGCTTGGGGGCAAACAGCAAGGTGGCGCTCAATCACCTCCCTGGGAACTCTGGGGATCTCTGATGGCTCCCAGGCAAAGACATCGACATTCGCCCGCAGGAAGGTGACGAGCGTGCTTTCCGATTTGGTGACGAGGCCGCTTTCCCTCGCCACTCTCCCGCGCAGCCACTTGCTTCTTCTTGGGAATTGTCACCTTGTTTTTCTTGCTACTCGCAGGAGAGGTCTTTCGTAAGTCCTTGACGGGGCATGCTGCACTCTTCCGTGCGCTTCCCGGAGTTCTTACGAGAATCACAGAAGCTCTTATCCTTCTTCTTCCCCCCGGGTGCTTTGCCGGCAGGAGCGAGCGCCTCGTCGGCATATGCTGCCACTGCCTCCTGGAAGAGTTTGTCTACGCAGAGGACTGCGTTCTTTTTGTCAGCCTTGATGGTGATGATGCTCATTGGCCCTGGCATCTTGAGTGTGTTATAGGCGTCGTGAGACGCCACGATGAACTTCGCCAGCGCCGGTCGACCCAGGATTCCGTTGTACGGCAGCGACATCTTCGCGAAGTCAAAGACAATCTTCTCCGTCCTGAAGTTGAGCTCACTGCCGAACGTGACCGGTAGAGTTCTCATCCCCTTTGGCTGAGACCTTCCTGTGTTGACCCCTTGGAAAGGTCCTGTCGTCTTGAGATCTGAATAAGGGATCTACAGGCACTTGATCATGTCCGGCGAGATCAGGTTCAGCCTAGCCCCACTATCGACCAACATCTTAGTGACCATGAGGTTGCAGATTGTTGGTGATACCAACAATGGCACACACCCGATGGCAGTGATGCAGTCGGGGTGATCCCCAACGTCAAAGATGATGGGAGTGTTAGACCACTTGAGGGGTTTCCTTGCTTTTGCCGCTGGATCCGCCGCGTTGATCTCATGGGCCCACTGCTTGAGTTGCTGGTGAGAGGAGTGCAAAGATGCGCCTTCGTCAACACACATGGCATCCACAACCTTTTGGAACTCCGAGTCTTTGGATTCTTTTTCGTCTATGTAGTTGTCACCATCAGATTTGTTGTCTCGGCCTCTAGCAGGCTTCTCTTTCTGCTGCTTGGCCTTGCTGTGGTGACCACCACAGTTTTTCTTGCCAGAGCCACCCACACCGCCTTGACTCTTCTCCTTGTTGTGCCTTTCATACTCTTGCCTCTGCTTCTCGGAAAATTGTTCTACTTGGCGGCAGCTGTTGATGTCGTGGCTCTTGGTGCGGTGGATCTTGCAGTATGGCCCTCTAGTCTTTTCCCCCGCCGCGGCTTCGTCGTCTCCAGGGCATGCGGCTATGTTCTTGCCGGACCCCTCGAACTTGGCCTTCTTGGCGGAGTCGGGATTGCCACCCCCTTCGACAACCATCACTGCCTTTCCCTTGTGCTTCTTGTTGCGCTTCCGGCTTTTCTTCTTTGCGGCTGACGCGTCGCCGTCGTCGTCGGAGTCGACTTCCACGCCAACATCTTCTCCGGGGAGTCTCGTCCCCTCTTCAGCGCGTGCACATTTGTCAGCCAAAGCATATAGCTCGGGGACGTCTCACACATTGTTGATGCTCATCTCCTTCTGCATCCACCGATTGTGCACGTTCGTGTGGAACGCGGCAATCACGGCGGCAGGGTGAATGTCTGGCATGTTATGTTGCACGCGGCTGAATCTCTGAATGTACTTGCGAAGGGTCTCGCCGTCCCTTTGGGGAAGCACGTGCAAGTCATTGGGCTGCCCTGGGAGCTGGTGGCCCCCATGGTACGTGCCAACGACTGGTTGCATAGATCTGCCCAAGATGAGATGGACCCCACTGGCAAGTTGATCAGCCAACTTCTCACGTTGGGCTTGCGCGCCAATAGGAAGTAGTTGGCGAGTATCTTCACGTCCCATCCCCCGGCAACCTGCACGGTGATGGTGTAGATGCCGAGGAACTCCGAGGGACTAATCTTGCCGTCGTACTTGTCGGGCAGCTCGGGTTTGCAGGCCCTGGTAGAAGGCGAGCGAACCTGCCGCAACTCACGGGTGAACATCAGACATCCCAACTCATAAGGTAGGGTACCGGGCGCCCCAGGCGTGGGTTCGTCGCCGGCAGGGTCTGCGCGACCGTCAGATTGACAGTGAGTCTCACGCCGCCTCTCGATGGTCGTGCGAGACTCTTCCTTGTGCCTATCCTTCAGGATTTGGCGTTGATCTTGGTTCCGCCACGGGTTCGGTGTGGCGTCGACACCTCGTCTTGTACGTCGGTCCGGCGGGAGGTTCGCTGCGAAGGTGACTAGACAGTCGGTGCCCCGCCAGCGTTGCATCCGGTGGCTGGGTCTCCCAGAGCCGCTTGACGTGCGCGCGATGGTCCTGCACCCTCCGGCTTGTCGCGGTTCGCGAAGCTCAGCAAACTCTGTATGGTCACCCTCGAGTCCTCCATCTTCTCCAGCGCAGGCAGAAAGTTTAGCAACAGCTGCGCCTGTGCCAGAGCTTCTTCTGTGGTTTTGGGCATGGTGCGGTGCGAGGCATGGGCAAGAGGAGAGCCTCTTACTCCTCACAGTGTCAGGAGGAGCGTTCGCCCACGCCGTCGCACGCTGCCCATCTTCCCCAGGAGGTTGCTGTCGAGCTTGGCCCGGCGGGTCCTGGGAGTGGCGCGTGGGGGTCTTGTCCGCACATTTCCTAGGCTCGCCGCCTTGGGGGTGTTGGTCGCGGTCACCCTGCGAAGGACACAGCAGGGGTGCAGTCACCTTCGCCACTACTACAGCCGCCGCCACGGCCGCCACTGCCTTGGCATGAGCCCCCGATGCCGTCGGCGCGTTCCGCATCCCTATGACAGCGGGGTCCGGGGCATGTCTCGTAGAGCTTCGCATGTTGTTGTAGCTGCACTCACCAGCGTGGTGAGCGTGAGGGTCGTCTCCGCCGGCGCCGCTGACGGCTGCCTGAGATGGTAGCTTGGATGTGGTCGCAGCAGGTATCGCCACACCCTTGGAATTCTTGGGGGCCATGGGCGTAGATGAAGCCACTGATGAAGGTGCGCAAAGATCTGCGAGGTTCGTGCAAGAGATCTTGCCCCCTGCTTGGCGCGCCAAAATGTCAGGGAATGACAATCTATGGGCCCGACAAGGACCCTTTGTAATCAAGATGGTAGGTCTCTAACACACAAAGAGCATCGCTGATTCCTGCATGCGCGGGGGTTCAGACAGGTTCGGGCCGCCAGAGCGTAAAACCCTACATCCCGTCTTATTGTGGTTTATGGGTGTTCATAGTACAGGGCGCAACAGCCCCGACAAGAGGTGCCTCGGGATAGCAGCTACGCGTGTAGAAATGAACAGAGTGTCGACCTTTGTAAAGGTAGCCATGGACCTCCTTTTATAGACAATGGGTTACCATAGTAGCAAAATGGTCTTTACATCTCGTAAATAGTGGATACTGCTCTCTGCTAGAGTGTCAGCAGAGGTGGTAGTGGGAAATACCTAACCTGGCGGACTAGGACAGGCACATTGAATACTCCGTGACGTGTCAAGTTGGCGACGCCTCCCGTCAAGGATTGCATCTCCTTCTGTGCCGTCCGCCCAGCTACCTTCTATTCTTTTGCCATGCCATGGAACGGGTGTCGTTAAAGCTGCTGTAAATCTCCCCATGCTGCCATGCGCTCCGGCCGCTTCCACCTATCCTCCTTCCCGCTCGCCACCTGGCCGATGTAAACAACCAGCCTGGTGACGTGGAGCTGGGTCTTGGTGGGTGGAGTCCTTGGCGGACGCGTGCATCCTTCAGCCCCTGGCAAGACGTCTTGCCGGGCTTACTTGGTCTTTGCACGTCGTAGTTGGAGGAATGTATATGCCTGGCAAAATCTTGCCGGGCTGGAGGCTGCGGCGTCTGGTGCAGAAGTCAGGGTGCTAAGGACCCTGTTTCTTAGTACACCAAAGGAATTGCCATGTCATGTTTGTTCCATCCGGAGTTCTTCTCTTCAATATAATTCGATCCTCCAATATTTGCAAGAACAACCCTCATATTTCATTCCAAAGTTCGTTTCATCAGTCCCATGTTTTCTTTGTATTCCCCACCCTCCCGCTCCTTTTCTTTTGACGAGTAAATTATCATGCAAGTGCCTTCATTTTCATTGATGCTTCCGCTATCTTTTCTTCTGTTTTGTATCCAGTGATTTATTGTGAAGGTGCTCAAGCGCTAAGTTCATCATTCTTCGTTCTTGTTTTCCTCCTCAGTGGATTCAATTCAAGCATTTGGTGTTGATTTATCCGTTTCATTACTTATACGCTTTCCCGTGTTGGAAATTCTTAGCGAAGCCTCTCTTCTTTATTCATCTCTCTCTCTCTCTCTCTCTCTCTCTCTCTCTCTCTCTATTCTTATCCGGAGAGTAGAACGTATCTCAGAAGACTTCCGTTCAAAGCCGCTTAAGTTATTTCGAGGTTCTCAAGCTCATCAAGTTTCCATTTGAACCGGTGCAATCTCTTCGTATAAACAATCACTTCAATGATGTTTCCTTTTAGTGGGCTCATAACCCACAGGTTTTTCCCAGGATTTTACTGGCTCTTTAATCTCTTCTGTATATTTCAAGTGCCTTGCAAAGGTGACGTAAGAATGGATTCCATCAGTCATATCCTTCTCCAAGATCGCCTCAAATTATTTTCATCGTTGGCTCAACCTTTCTTTATTCATTGTTCTGAAGTGTCTCGGGTAATTCTTGGTGTTGTTTCTTGTCATCATTCTCAGCGTTGAAGACCAAAGAAGAGTTTCTCTTAAATCTTTATCCGTTCTCATGAAGATTCTTGGTTCAAGCTTGATGCTATCCTCTCAAATTGTTTTCAAACATGAGAATTCCTTCCATATCTATCCGGAGCATTTCAGAGTTGTTTTCATTTCTCGATCCTCTGAAGGCCATCATTTCAGAAGAATTCTTTGTTCTCAGCTTTCAGCGTTCATTCTCCAATTCTTTGCAATTGATGTCTCTTCTATCGTTCAATATTTTTCTGTGTTTGTACGAAATTCTTACCGATGTTGCGTTGAAGACTTCTTCAAGTTCGTGTTGTCTCTCTTCAATCGTCTTCAAGAAGAATATGTAGTATGCCAAATCTGCTGCTTTCATCAATTTAAGTTGGTGAAGGATAAGCATAACATAATTCTTATTCTTGTTTCCTTGAGATGATTTCAATCCTTCTTCCAGAGTTGTTCATGATATCAATTTCTCGATTATAAGCTATGTATCTTTTCTTTTCTGGAGTTCCATATTTTTCTCATGTATCTTGTCGCGAAGC
The DNA here is from genome assembly GCA_039707655.1 of Elymus sibiricus. Taxonomy (NCBI): domain Eukaryota; kingdom Viridiplantae; phylum Streptophyta; class Magnoliopsida; order Poales; family Poaceae; genus Elymus; species Elymus sibiricus. The sequence continues at coordinate 200,309,333 of CM077669.1, read as the reverse complement.
TTCATCTAAATCATGGCAAGGCCTCAATCTTGTTCTTTTTTCAACCTTCAAATATTTTCTATCATCCTTTCATTTTCGGAGTTCTTCCATATGGTTCTTCATGGTGGTTCGTCAAGGATTTTGTCCATTCTCGAAGTGTTCGTCAAGATTCCTGTTGGAGAATCTCAAGTATCTTTCGTCTTGCATTCCGAAGTGCGATTATTTCTCCCTTATCTTTTGAGATGGTGCTATAGCATTCTTGATTTATGAGGAGTCTTGAAGGGTATTTCTCAAGAATGAGATTTGTAAACCCATCATTTCTTTCTCGGAGTTATCTTGGATTGGAGTTCACCTAAAGCATTTCATAAGGCTTGTTGCTATCATGGTGCTCATTAGTGATCCAAGTTTTCAATGTATCCTCTTGGTGAAAAAAGTTTTGCATATCTTATTGCTCCCAAGCAATCTTTGTTTCTATTAGTGGCCACTTGTCACCTCAAAATATTGAGATGTTTTCCATAATCCCACAACTAGTTTATTCTTTCATTGTTGATTTTCCAACAACTATGTTCAATCCATCCTTGTAAGGATGCTTTTCAAATTAAATTGTGGTCGAAGTTGTCGTTTAATTCTCTGTTCTTTTCTTTGGAACGATCTAGCTTTTATTATTTTGTCCAGAGGCATTGCGATGTTTCTCTCTTCGACCCATCATCTCATTTCGTCAAGATCATGTTCTTTTCTTGCTTATCCATTTAACCACTGTATTGTCTCCTCGTTTCAAGTTATTTTCATCTGATCTAGTGTTGCCCCTCTTTTCAACCGGAGTGCTGCCCAAATTCGTTCTTTATCATTCCTTGTCTATCTCGTCCCAACCGAAGTGATCTTGAATTCGTGCTTGTTCCTCGTACCAATCTTCATCCCTTTGCAACCTCCACGTTTTGTTGGTTTCACTCGTTTGTCAAAGAAGCAACTAAGTTTTACCTCTTCCTTTACTCTTCTTCTATCTCTCCACATTCTAGGATCTCGGGTCGAGATCTCTTGTAAGTGGAGGAGAGTTGTAACAGCCCGACACCGACACTCCAGGTGTCTTCCATTTATTTAGATTTTTGCCGCGTGTTCCATTGGTTTGTCGCATTCATCATCGCATCATTTGCATTGCGCCAGCACTCCGTTGCCATCATTTTTTTTGAAACTTGTATCCGTACATAGTTGTCGCTTCTTTTCGTTGTCTTCGTCGACCGTTTCGAGACCACACACGCGCGCGCGTGCCCGCGGCATCATTGTTTTAGTGGGATAAAACTATTCTCAGAATAGGTCGAGAGTTCGTGTGCGGTCTTAATATATTATAACTAGACTGCCTGTCAATATTCGTTACATTCGGAGTCCGTTGATACCCCAACCGGTTAAACCTATAGCGGCACTATAGCCGGTTTATTCGTCGGACATTTTTGGTTTTAAAACTCTGTTGCCGGGCCGCACACCTCCCTCTCATCTCATCCCAACACCTCTCCAAAGCCGACCACAATCCGCCTAGTCTACCCCATGACCGGAGCCGTACGATTGGGATCCTACGGTCGGAAAACGGAGCAAACCCTTCAAACCCTAGAAACTTGCTTATTTAAACACCCCCATGCCATTTTAGGCGTCCCTAGCCCTTCCCTACCTCCAGCCTCAAAATCCACACCTGCCCTCTCCTTCCCCGCCAATTGGCGTCACCGCAGCCGCCTACGCAGCCAACCACCACGCGACACGTCGCCTTTCCGGTCCCCCTCCACCGCAGGCCTATCGGGGGCCCAGGTTAGGCTCGTCCCTGGCCGAACCGTGCCCGAGGTGCCCCCACACCTGAGAAACCACGTTCGCGAGCTCCCGGTAGCCAGCGCCACCCCGCGCCCGATGGCTCCGCCCCACCGCCAGCGATCTACTCCGCAGGACCCCGACGCCTCGCCGACTGATACTTGTGATCTGCGTTGGGTTTTCCGTGAAGAGGAACGGGTGATTGCAGCACAAAGTGGGTAAGTATTTCCCTCGGTTATGAAACCAAGGTTTACCAAACCCATAGGAATATCAATCCTCAACCGTATTCAGTGGCTGCACACAAAAGAACAAACAACTTGCACCCAACGCGGCAAGAGGGTTGTCAATCCCCTTGATCTCATTATTTGCAAGCAAATGAGTTGTGTAGATAATTGTAAATTGCAAAATAAAATAAAGAGTAAATAAAGGCAGCAAGGTAATAGCAGCATTTGTAAATTTATAATTTAATAGACCTGGGGGCCATAGTTTTCCCTAGCGGCATCTCTCATGTAGGCAGCATACAGTGGGTAACAAATTACTGTTGGGCAATTGATAGAAAAGCAGAGAGTTATGTGATTTTCACGGCAATGATCATGTGTATACAGGCATCACGTCCATAAACAAATAGGCTGACACCTGCCTGCACATATTACGATTACTCCACTTCAAGAGTGCTTCTATGCTTGCCTCTATACGTATTAAGTTCATGACAAATAGAGTAATGCATGGAGAACGATGACATGATGTAGACAAAGTAAACTCAAGCAATATGAATAAACACCATCGAGTTATCATTAGTAGCAACAACACAAAGATGCAACTTGTCCTATTCTGTCACTGGGATATAGAAACCCGTCAAGTTGAACCTACCACAACGCACCTCTCTCACCGATGAAATATCAATCTAGTTGGCCAAACTATTTCAATAGATCGGAGAGAATTATGAAGCTATAATGATCATACAATTACTAGGCATAATATATATCAGAGATATCTCAAATACTTTTCATGAGTAATCTGAACATAAACCCACAATTCATCGGATCCCAACAAACACACCGCACAATAGGATTACATCGGATAGATGAAAGCGAAGATGCGATGATAATTGTATTGAAGATCAAGAGATAGAGAGATTGCCATCTAGGTACTCGCTATGGACCAGTAGGTCTGTGGTGAACTACTCATACATCATCATGAGGGCAGCAAGGTTGATGTACAGGCCCTCCGTGATCGATCCCCCTCCGATGGGGTGCCGGAATGGAGCTCCAAATGGCCTCGCGACGGAACAGAGACTTGAAGCAGCGGAAAAAGGGTTTTTGGACTGCCTCCAGGGGTTTTAGGAAATTAGAGAATTTCTAGGCCAGAGAGGGGCATCGGGAGGTGCCCGAGGGGGCCATATCACAACAGGGCGTGGCCCCCCCAGGGCGCGCCCTGCTGTGTGTTGGGGCCCTCGTGTGGCCTCCAGACTGCTCTAGACTCTCCCAGGTCTTCTTTTGGTACAGAAAAAATCAACAAAAAGTTCCGTGGCAATTGGACTTCATTTGGTATTGTAAACCTGAGATGTAAAAAACATGTAGAAAGCAACAACTGGCACTGGGCGCTGGGTCAATAGGTTAGTGCTCAAAAATATTATAAATTGTTAAATAAAGACCCAAAATTATCCTAGAATGATAATATATCAGCATGGAACTATCAAAAATTATAGATACGTTGGAGACGTATCAAGCATCCCCAAGCTTAATTCCTGCTCGTCCTCGAGTAGGTAAATGATAAAAACATAATTTTTTATGTGACATGCTATCCATTATGTAATCTTATGCATGTATGCTCATTGAGAAACGATGAATTAACAAATATTTACATAGCAATACTTATAACTATAAGAAACAAAATCATCAATCTTTCAAAATATACGATTCTCAATGAAAGTTTACCCCCCATTCATCTTATTAAATTAGCAAGGCATGGCTCCATCCTCACCACATTAATACGAATGTCAAGCACCACAGTGTCCAAGTCAGGCAATTGGAACGTACTTTTCAATATGCATCAACTTTTTATTCTTCACGCAATACATGAGCGTGAGCTATTTGTCGGGGCACGGATGCTCATGATCACCTATGGGACCAGAGGCCCCTTTGTGGTTCGGCAAGGTGGGTCATGTTGCACAAAGAGCGGAGAGCATGAGACGGCACGACGATCATGACACAGGCATTTTACCCAGATTCGGTCCGCTGCTAAGCGTAAAACCCTACTCCTGTTTTTGGTGGATTGATCAGAGGAACACGAAGAATGCGCAGTGCCCAATCCCGGCAAGAGTTGCTGTCGCGGTGAGCTACAATGCGAGTACAAGTGTCCAAAGGTCCGAATCTTGAGCTAGGTAGCCTTGGGCCTCCTTTTATAGTGCAAGGGGTTACCACAATGACAAAACAGTCATTATCTATCGATTAGATAGCTTAGTAGAGCTATCATACCTAACTCTGGCATTTAGGACAAAATACCATGATTACTATCCTAGGTGGCGCTCGGGGGTGCATCCCCGGCAAGCTCTTGCCACCGCTTGGTCGGTCATTGCTTATGGTCTTGACACGCTGCAGGGCGGGTGTCAACTGAGCATAACTTGCCTCCCGACATGTCACCACGTGTTTAGCGAGAGCTGATTAGCCGCTTGGGGGCTCGACACCGCATCGATAAGCGACTGACGTAGCGATGCGGTGGAGCGGTGGCTGGTTAGCTCGCGCCTGCCGAGGGATGGCTTGCCGGGTCTTCAGGAAGGTACGCATGTCTTGGTCCCCGGCAAGCGCCGGGGACATCCTTGGCGCGTTGTAGTCCAAGCTTGGGCTGCCGCGTCGGGCTTGCTGGAGTCCGGTCTTGATTACTCGTCAGGTTTGTATGAGCGTTGAAGGGTTCAACTACTACTGCCTGTGCATAAGTCAGGGGCACTGGGTACCTGTCGTGGTTTTGTCACGGCAGATGTCCGAAGACTTAGGTTCGAGGCCATCGCTAAGACGGTGGACTCAAAGGGGTTGGTCGAGACGAGGGACACGAGTTTACCCAGGTTCGGCCCCTCAAGAAGAGGTAAAAGCCTATGTCCTGCTTGTGCTGTATTGATTGGAGTATCGATTACAAGGGAGCGGGTTCGCTTGACCTAGTTCTCTATTGATTGGTTTTTTTTCTAAGCCGCCCCAGGGTCTCGCCTTTATATAGGAGGTCAAGGCCCTGGGTTACACGAGTCCCAAACCGACTCACACAACGTAGTTTATCCTGCCTCTAAGCCGCCTTGCCATCTTGGGCAAGCCGTCTTCGGGCGGCTCAACCGCCCGGGTCTCACACCATCTTCTGTCTCTGGGCCTTCGTCTTGGCCCGCCTGGTAAGCCGCCATGCGGCCTGGCCTTCATCTTCCCGCCCACCTTAATGGTCTTGGTTATGAGCTGCCAGGTATGACCCGGCCCCTCTTGGGCGGGTCTTACCACGGGGTTATATCCCCAACATTAGGCCCCAGGTTGATTTGAACCTGCTCATGTCAATCTTCAAACTCATTCGGCGGCGAGTCTCACATTTTATCACCTGAAAAAGAAAACTTCATAACCCGCCGTAACGTCACGTCGAATATGCTAAAAAGATTCTGTGACGTTTGCAATGGAAACTCTCATTGAATGGTCGGCCCGAAAATCGAGGCACCCTCTTTGGTCAATCATCACTGTGCTTCCTCGATTCTCGCGCGCACTGTTGCCATCCCATCTCTCAAATAGGGATACGAAGGGGCCTCCTTTCCTCTCTCTGCTGCCACGTCTTCTTCTTCCTCCTTCAAACAGCCGCACCTCCGGAGCTCCGCCGCACCTGACCAGACCTCGCCGTCGTCCCCAACGCCGGCCGCTGCATCGACCTGACTTGGACCAGATCTTTGCCGTACCGTCCGCATCCACGAGGTACCATTCTACGCTCCCATTGAATCTGGAGTCATCTCCATTAGGGTCCCCCGTGCTCATCATTTTTCCCTAGTGTTCTTCGTTGTTCGTCAAAGTGTTCTTTGTAGTGCAGACCACCAAGCATGCTCTTGAATCTCATAACACTGTTTATCCGTTGCGGTCATGCTTTTATTGTCAATGCCCGCTTATTTTAGATCTGCACACCAATCTCCACCGCGTGCTGTCCGCATGTTCTTCTTCTGTCGTTTTTAGGTCATGAATATATTTCATTTTATCTTCGCCTGTAGATCTTGCAGCTATAGTTGTAATATGCAAAACTTGTTTATCCGCACTTCGCTGTATTTTCCAGGATCGCCTTGTCCACCTAACCCGCCATTGCATTGGCAGTTCTCTGATAAAATACTTCGGCGGCTTAACACCTCACCATTATACTGACCATAGCTGCCTTAACAATTTAACGTTTTTCTAACACGCCATACTCTGTGCCTTCTCGTAGTTTGACCCGCCATTATGTCGAGAGCACCTTCGTCTTGCGATTGGGTCGGCTCTGGAGTCACCGAACAACTTCTACTTGACTTCGTAGAATCGGGTATTTTGCCAGCTCAGGACGCTATACATTGGCGGGTGCCAGGGCCAGAAATAAGACCTACTCCTAAAGAAGGAGAGGTGGTTGTGTTCACTGATCACCTGCTCCGCTGATTTAGCCCGCCCGGGTCAAAAAAATTCTTGGACGTCCTTCATTTCTACAAGCTTCACCCTCAAGACATAGGTCCAAACTCTGTCACCAACATGTGTCAGTTCCAGGTCTTATGTGAAGTTTACCTGCAAGAAGAGCCGTCTGTTGACCTCTTCCGTGATTACCATTACGTCAACTACCAAACTGAAGTGGCGGCTGGACCAAGTTTAAAGCTTGGTGGCGTCTCTATCCAGAGACGGAGAGATTTGCCCTACCTAGTAGCTATCTTACCAAGTCACCCCAAGGATTGGAACAAGACTTGGTTTTACTGCAAGGACACTTCTCCTGAAGAAGAGAATCCGCTACCGGGTTACCGTCCTACCCGACTTTGCAACACCGGGGAACTCCCAGACCGGATGTCCGCCGCAGAGCGAGCGAAATATGCTCCGGCTTTCGCGAAGATCAGGGCCTTAATGGCCAATGGCTTGACGGGCGTCGACTTAACCCGCTGCTGGGTTAGCTGGAAGGTCTTGCCACTGAGCCGGCGTGACCGACTCATGCACCAATTCACGGGTGAGCCCAATGACACTCTTTGCTTCAACACCACCCCTCTATCAGAACAAGACATCAACTCCTCCGTCAAAACACTTCTTGGCGAAAAACAAGTGGTTTGCAACAAAGTTGGGCTGAAACCTTTCTATGTCAAGAACCCGGCTCCAGCTGTAAGAAATCTTTTTCCACAAAATTGGTCATTCTTGTCTTGACCTTTTACCTTGGTCCTTTTAACCTTTTTTGGCGGCTTATGCGCAGGCCGGCTCTTCTTTCTGGAAGAAGAAGTATAACCCTCCTGTGAGGAAACCTAAGGTGGGTAAAACCCACGACCAAAAGAAGAAAACTGCCGCTCAAGAACCGCCTGAGCTTGACGACTCAGAGGTAGAACTTGACTCCCTTGGCCGTCTCTTTATGCAACTTATTAACAACAATATTTCACAGGAGGAAACGGAAACAAGCCATGTAGACGCCCCTGAGGTAACCTACATTTCCTCTGACTCAGAAAACTTTCTACCAGAGAAAATATGGTGGGTCATCCGGAAAGTCCCATTTTCTCATCCTCTTGCTTAATTAGACCCCAATTTTCTTTTGAAAAAGTAACAACACAACTCCCGATGTCAGACCCGGAGCACCGGCTCTGAAGAGCTCTTGACCGGCTTATCAAATTCTCCGGCTCCGCGGAAACGGCCGGCTGAGGTACTCTTTTAACTAAGTCCAGTTTTTAGTTCTTGCATTGTAACCTTACTCAGCTTTCATCGTCTTAACCTTCTTTTAGGAGACGCCTCGTTCATCTGGCGACTCTACTGCAACCAAGCTGCCTCCTCTGAAGATCAACCCAGAGTGCGTACCTTTGTATTTGCATCATACCTTTTTACCATCCTTGTTCTCTATGTGACAATCTTTTTGTTTTCCAGGGCTCAAGCAAAACGAAGGAAGACAGGCGGGTCTACCGCTGCTCCTACCGCCCAAGAACCAGAGACTACTAAGCCGGATTCCCCTGCACCTTATGCTGAGCCCACTAAGCCTAGAAAAGATGCATCTGCTGACGTTCCTCAGCCCTCTAAGCCGGCTGATGATGACATGGCCACTCCGGAGAGTCTTCCAAAGGCTAATCCTAAGCCGTCCAGCCCTTCAACAGCCGTCGAAGACACGGTTCTTCCAGACATTATCATCACTGGGACGGGTTATCAACCTCCCAAACCACATGTACTGACAAAACACACCAGCAAGGCTGAAGCTTCCTCGCCTGAGAAACTTGATTTTGAATTCCCCGTGTTGGAGAAGCTGGCTGCAGATGAGTTACATGCTGGTTATCTGAACTGCCTCTCCACAAGCCGTAATATGGAGCTGCAACTTGTTGGACTGATGAAAAAGAAATATGAGGTACTCCTCTCTTGCTTTTCCTTATACCCTTATGTAGCCCCCAAGAGCTGGTTTAGTATTGCAAATAGTAGACCGGGTCTTCCAATCCTTGTCATAATTCGAATTGCCTAGCTTGTAGCCCCCAAGTATCGAGTTAATATAGATATTAAGCCGGTACTGAGTTGAAAAGTTGATCCAATTGTAGCCCCCAAGTCTGGGTCATTATAGTTATGATGAGCCGGAACTTCACTGCTAAAATGAACCAGAAAATCTTCATTGCTTGAAAAAGCACCGATTGTAGCCCCCAAGTGCCGGCTTATCTTTACGAAGTGGAGCCGGAACTTCATTGTAGATTTGGAAAGCGCCGTGTGTAGCCCCCAAGTGCCGACTTAACTTTACGAAGATGAGCCAGGACTTCATTGTAGACTTGGAGAGAAAACACAGACATTAGCCCCCAAGTGTCAAGTATATTGCTTGCAATCTGCTTGAGACTTGTAGCATAACAGCTTCCTCAATCATCTACAAATATCTCATCCTGGCGACTTAAACCTCCTGAACTGTTTTGTTTTTGTGCAATACAGGAAGCCTTGGACGCGGCCGAGTCTAATTTGACCAGCGTAAAATAAAGCCTTGCTTCGCAACAAACCGCCCAGTCTGAGGCGGAAGAAAAATGGCGGATTGCCGTCAAAGAACTTGAGAAGGTTCAGGCTGATTTTGCTGCCTTCCAGAAGACTGCTGAATCTGAGCAAGCCGCCCTGTCAAAGCGCGCAGATGAAGCTGCCAAACGGCTCAAGCTTGTATCAGAGGAGCTATAAACCCTGAAGCGCCATATATCCAGGATGACTTCTGCTATCTTTGGTAAGTATGGAAGACTTATAAAATTTCCTTGCCTTGCTTGAAAAAATTGTGCAGGCGGCTTATAATGCCTAACTTCCTTGCAGGTCAAAGAAGCCGCCAGCTATCTTCTGACAGTTTGTTGAAACTGAAAGAAGTATACACATTGACAGAAGAACTATACTGCGGGACCCTTTGCACCATCAAAGCCATGTTAACTGAAAAAAGCATCCCCAAATTCATGAAGGGAGTGATAGAGCTCTTGTCAACTCTGCCTAAGCAAATCGAAGAGCTCAAACGATCAGCCGCTAGGAAGGGAGCAATGGCCGCGCTAAGCCGGTCTTTGGCCTTTGCCCCTAAACTGACTGCAGAAGAGATGATGGATGGCTTTCCGTCCAAGAAAGATGACGGCTCAGATTTCACAGAAGCTGACTATGCCAAGTGTATGAAGGCCTCCAGAGTACTCGCGTCAACACTGGCTGATGAAGTTGATCTGACTACGTACCAGGCGGCTTACGGTGAGGACAGTAAACGAGTGTGCTGTCCAACTTTTGAAGCCAGGGACCTAACTCCTGCATGCCGTAAGCAACTCTTTGCCCCTGAAATTGACCCGTCCCCCCTCTTTGACGAGGCTCAGTTTGAAGCTTTAACAAACTGCAACTGGGATGTGGACAATCTTCAGATTGAAGAGGTCGAAGACCAGGCGCAGGATGACCCGCCATCGAGCTGAACACTTGCTTCTGAAACTGATAACCCGGCTTTCTGAACCGCCGAGGCTGGCAGTGTACAAAAAACTTTAAGTCCGTTGTATTTTGTGCTCCCTGGGGAGTTTGTAATAGGCGTAGAAAAACTTGACTGCCTTAAACCGTGCTATTTAATGCAATTTTATCTGCCTTGTGTTCTGCTCATAATATCTTGTCATCATACTTCACGGCGACTCATCTTAGGAGATAAACCCTGCAAAAACAAACAAGACAGAATATGCTCTGTATTGCTGTAAGGGCGGCTTGAAAAAGCACGACCCGGAGCTGTTAAATCTTCCCTGACCTTGCTTTTTCTTCTTTGTTTTTCGAAAACTCATATGCCGGTTCTTCTGGGTGGATTCGCTACTTGAACTCTCAACAGTACAGGGTCTCTAGTGAGAGTGACCGTCAATTGCTTTGAGCGGCTCAGGGTCTCTAGGCGAGATTAACTGATAAGAGCATAACGAACCAGAGAGAGACGCAGCAGGGCATGACTACCCCCAGGGCCCATAAGCTACCTCTCACGTGACATAAATCTGTTGTTTGAACCTTAAACAGTGCAGGGTCTTTAAAAGAGTAACTATTTAAGAGTACGAACGGGCCACATAGCGGGGAGTCGGCAGCAGATGGGTGAGTTTATCCTCGCTTTCCGTAAGCCGGCCCTCACGTGATAAGAGCCGCCTGTTTAACTTTGACCAGTACAGGGTCTCTAGCGAGAGTGACTGTCAAATACTTCGAACAGGTGAGGGTCTCTAATCGAGATTAACTGGTAAGAGTTCGGCGGGTCACCTAGCGGAGCAGCAGCAGCATACAGGCAGGTTTAACTCGAACTTGCAGTGGCTGAAGAGCCGATCAAGAGGGTGTGTAAGCTAAACCCGGCGGGTTGGAAGCCCCCAAATGACCTTGTTGACGGAGTCAACTTTTTGGGTATATGACCCGGCCTTACAGTGGCTGAAGAGCCGATCAAGAGGGTGTGTAAGCTGAACCCTGGCGGGTTAGAAGCCCCCAAGTGACCTTATGGTTTGTATCCACTTTTGCATAATCTGAGATACAGAAAACGGCAGAGGCCCCGGCTTGCAGGGATGCCAACTTTATTATATATATATATATATATATATATATATATATATATATATATATATATGTGATATATACAATGATGATGTACAATGATGAGAGTCGATGACTCAAGTATAGTAAGGCCGCAGATGAGCGATATTCCACGGCCGGTGGGTCTCCTGCCCAGAAGTGCGTGACTCGTCACGTACGTCAATGAGATAGTATGACCCATTGTTGAGATTTCTGCTGATCAAAAAGGTTCCTTCCCATGGGGGAGATAGCTTGTGTGCATCCGTCTGATCTTGAATCAGACGCAACACCAAGTCGCCTTCCTGAAACGTCCGGGTCTTAACTCTGCGGCTATGATAGCGACGCAGGTCTTGCTGATAAATCGCCGATCGAGCCGCCGCCAGATCACGCTCTTCATCCAAAGCATCTAACGCGTCGTGACGTGCTGTCTCATTATCTGTCTCAACGTAAGCCGCCACCCTCGGCGAGTCATGACGTATATCACTTCGTAACACGGCTTTTGCACCATAAACCACGAAGAAAGGCGTATAGCCTGTTGACCTGTTGGGAGTAGTTCTGATCCTCCGTAAAACTGATGGTAACTCTTCTACCCAACAACCCGGCGTTCGCTGTAGAGGAACCATAAGCCGGGGCTTGATGCCTCTCAAGATCTCCTGGTTAGCACGCTCTGCCTGACCATTGGATTGTGGATGAGCAACCGCAGAAACGTTAAGCCGGATGTGCTCACTTTCACAGAACGCCTGCATAGCCCCCTTGGATAGGTTTGTGCCATTGTCCGTGATGATACTATGAGGGTAACCAAAATGGTAGATTAACTTTTTGAGAAATTGAACCGCCGTAGCCGTGTCACACTTGCTGACCGGCTCAGCCTCAACCAACTTGGTAAACTTATCCACCGCCACCAAAAGGTGGGTCTTCTTGTCTTTAGATCTCTTGAAGAGCCCGACCATATCAAGCCCCCAGACCGCAAACGGCCAGGTAATTGGAATCATCCGCAATTCCTGAGCCGGTACGTGAGCACGTCGCCCGAACTTCTGACATCCATCACACTTGAGAACCAAGTCCTCTGCGTCCTTATGAGCCGTCAGCCAGAAGAAACCATGCTGGAAAGCCATGGCCACCAAAGATTTTGAGCCGGCGTGATGACCACAATCACCGGCGTGAATTTCATTTAAGATCTCCTTACCCTCTTCAGGACAAACGCAACGCTGGAAAACACCAGTGACACTGCGCTTGTGTAACTCGCCCTTGATGATAGTCATGGATTTAGATCGCCTGATGATTTGCCTTGCCAAGTTCTCGTCCTCGAGTAACTCGTCGCGAGTCAAGTACGCTAAGTAAGGCAGCGTCCAGTTAGGGATAGCATGCAGAGCCACCACCAGCTGCCCCTCCGGGTCAGGTACGGCCAGATCCTCCTCTGAAGGTAGCTTAACAGACGGATGATATAACACATCCAAGAAAACGTTAGGCGGCACTGGCTTACGCTGAGAGCCCAGCCTTGACAATGCATCAGCCGCCTCATTCTTGCAACGGTCAATATGATCCACCTGATAACCCTTGAAGTGTCCAGCAACGATATCCACCGCCTGACGATAAGCCGCCATCCGTGGGTCTTTGGAATCCCACGTGCCTGAAACTTGCTGAGCCACGAGGTCTGAGTCGCCAAGACATCTAAGCCGGCTCAGATTCATCTCCTTAGCCACACGGAGGCCATGAAGTAAAGCCTCATACTTAGCTGCATTGTTAGTACAGGGAAACATCAACCGTAACACATAACAAAACTTGTCACCTCTAGGGGAAGTTAAGACAACTCCTGCCCCTGACCCTTCTAACTATCTGGATCCATCAAATTGAATTGTCCAGTATATGTTATCCGGCTTTTCCTCGGGCGACTGACACTCTGTCCAGTCGTTTATAAAGTCCACCAAGGCTTGAGACTTGACAGCCGTGCGAGGCACATATTTCAGATTAAGAGGCCCAAGCTCCAATGCCCACTTAGCAATCCTGCCAGTGGCTTCTCAATTTTGAATTATGTCACCCAACGGGGCAGAGCTAACCACGGTGATCTGGTGTCCCAAGAAATAATGCTTCAACTTGCGATTCGCCATGAACACCCCATATATTAGTTTTTGCCAATGTGGGTACCTTTGCTTGGATTCTATCAGGACTTCACTGACGTAGTAAACCGGCCTCTGAACCGGGTATTCCTTCCCTTCCTCCTTACGCTCCACAACAATCGCGGCGCTGACTGCCCTGTTGTTAGCTGCCACATAGAGGAGTAAAGGTTCCTTCTCAGCCAGAGCGGCCAAGACCGGTGGCTCAACCAGCTGCTTCTTGAGTGCCTCAAAGGCTTCACCCACCGCATTACTCCAGACAAAGTTGTCTGTTTTCTTCATCATTTGATACAAAGGAATAGCCTTCTCACCCAGGCGGCTTATGAACCGGCTTAACGCAGCGAATCGACCCGCCAGGCGCTGAACGTCGTTGATGCACGCCGGCTCAGAGAGGGAAGTGATAGCCTTTAGCTTGTCCGGATTAGCTTCAATGCCACGCTCAGAGACTAGAAATCCCAAGAGCTTGCCTGCAGGAACTCCAAAGACACACTTAGCCGGGTTAAGCATCATCTTGTAGACCCGTAAATTATCGAATGTTTCCTTCAGGTCGTCAAGTAGAGTCTCCTTCTTCCTTGACTTGACAACAATATCATCCACATAAGCAAGAACATTGCGCCCAATTTGACCATGAAGACAGTTCTGCACACAACGCTGGTAAGTCGCCTGGGCACTCTTGAGCCCAAAAGGCATAGACACATAGCAAAAAGCACCAAAAGGCGTAATGAAAGCCATCTTCTCTTGGTCTTTAACTGCCATCTTGATCTGATGATACCCTGAATAAGCATTCAGGAAGCATAAACTCTCACAACCTGCCATTGCATCAATAATCTGGTCGATACGGGGGAGAGCAAATGGGTCAACTAGACATGCCTTGTTAAGGTCCGTGTAATCCACGCACATACGCCACGTGCCATTCTTTTTAAGCACTAGCACCGGGTTAGCTAACCACTCCGGGTGAAAAACTTCAACGATGAACCCTGCTGCTAAGAGCCGGGCCACCTCTTCTCCAATAGCCTTGCGCCTCTCCTCATTGAACCGCCGGAGGAAATGTTTGACCGGCTTAAACTTAGAATCCACATTAAGGTGGTGCTCAGCGAACTCTCTCGGTACACCCGGCATGTCAGAAGGCTTCCATGCAAAGATGTCCCGATTCTCACGGATGAATTCGATGAGCGCGCTTTCCTATGCGGGGTCCATATTAGCCCCGATAGTAAACTGCTGTGATGAGTCGCCCAGTGTAAAGTCCACCAACTTGGTATCTTCTGCCACAAACTTGAGAGGCGGCTCAGATTCCGTGTTAGGCTTCTTCAGTGGAGTCATATCTTCTGGGTCAACATTTTCCTTATAAAACTTGAGCTCTGCCTCAGCACAACTTGACTCTGCATAAGCTGCATCACCTTCTTCGCACTCAAGAGCCGTCTTCCGATCACCATGCACGGTGATCGTCCCATTCAACCCGGGCATCTTGAGCTGTAAGTAAACATAGCAAGGCCTAGCCATGAACTTGGCGTAAGCCGGCCGTCCAAACAGAGCGTGATATGGGCTCTTGATTTTGACCACTTCAAACCACAAAGACTCCACCCTGTAGTTAAATTCATCACCAAAAGCTACCTCCAAAGAAATCTTTCCCACTGGATAAGCCGATTTTCCGGGCACCACACCGTGAAAAACTGTTGAAGAGGGCTTAAGATCCTTATCAAGCAAACCCATCCGGCTGAAAGTGTCATAATACAGGATGTTGATGCTGCTGCCACGATCCATAAGCACTTTAGTGAACACATATCCTCCTACTTGGGGGGCAACTACTAAAGCCAGTTGCCCCGGGTTATCAACACGTGGCGGGTGATCCTCCCTACTCCAAGTTATGTCATACTCGGACCACTTCAAATACTGCGGGAGAGCCGGCATGACTGCATTAACCGCCCGCTTGCGCACCTTCCGGTCTCGCTTGTCGAGGCTGGTTGTAAAAACATGATACTGACCCCCACTGAGTTGTTTTCGGTTAGTCTGGTACCACGATTGGTTATTCTGCTGCTGGCCTCCACCGCCAGACTGTTGATGATGACCTCCTTGATTGCCTTGACCCTGGTAACCGGATCCTGAGCCGCCAGCACCAAAACCGGCACCTGACCCGCCAGGCCCTGAACCGCCTGACGGACCATTACCGTTATTACGATGCTGTTGAAGGCTGTAATACCAAAACTGCCGCATAATACTGCAATCCTTCCATGTATGGCCTGCCGGCTTATCGGGCCGGCTGTGCTCTGGACAAGGTTTATTAAGCATCTCTTCCAGGTTGAAAGGAGCTTTACACTTGTTAAAGGGTGGCCTGAAATTCCCATTGCCCTTAGCACGATTGTTCCCAGTGCTGTTGTTCGCCACCAACTCTGACCCGCCGTCCGGGTTCTTCCGCTTGCCTGGGTTGCTATTTCCGGCCGTGTTTTGCTGTTGACCCTTGCCATTGTTATTTTTCTTACCCTGACCCGATTTCTCATCATCAGAGCCAGGGTCCTTCGTGTTATCGGAGTCTGCATACTTGGTGAGAGCGGCCATGAGCTCCCCATATCCTGGCACGTGCGCTTGAGCCGCCCAAGCTTCTGCTTCAAAGGTGTGAAGTGGCAATTCTTCTCTAGAATCAAAACTGCTTGAGCCACCGTAATCTGTTCAGAAGAGTGGATGATGGTTGAGACCCGCCGGACCCAGTGCTGAGCCGACTCGTCATCACGCTGCACACAATGGTCCAGATCCACAATCGTCATGGGCTGCTTGCACGTTCCTTGGAAATTTTTGATGAATTTCGCCTTTAATTCAGACTAGGAATTAATGGTGTTGGGTGGCAAGCCCTTCAACCACGTGCGAGCCGGCCCTTCCAGCATCATGATAAAATATTTGGCACATACTGCGTCACTGACGTCTAACATCTCCATGGCCAGCTCATAGCTTTCGATCCAAGCCTCTGGAGGTAGGTCAGCAGTATAGTTGGGCACCTTGCGAGGACCCTTCAAATCCTTCGGCAGACGCTCGTTCCGTAGAGCCGGCGCTAAACACGGCACTCCCATAGCCCTGGAGGTTAATCCTGCCCCTACTGAGACAGAAGGTGCAACTGTGGGTTCCTGATGAGCCGCCGCCGCCGCCAAAGCCGCCGCTTCTCGCTGTGCCCTTGCTCGATCCACCAGCGCCTGAGCATCCAGAGCCGCCCGATCGACTCGCGGTGGGTTCCGATGTCGTTCACTGCTAGAAACCGCCGGTGACTCATAACGCCGGCTATAGCTGCGGCTGGGGATGGGAGTTGAATGCACGCGGCTCCGGCTATAAGTATACTTCTCCTGCTGGGCAACCGCCGTCCGCAGGTATCCAATAGCATTCCGCACCTCCTCTGCAAAAGGCACCTCGTCGGGGATGGGAATTGTGTCAAGCCTGGTGGCCGCCGCCACCATGTTCTCCGCCGGGTTAGAATAATGACCCGGTGGCGTCGGAAAAAACTGTGGCGGGTTTTGGTTCCGTCGGGGCGGGTCTGGCTGCTGATGCTGAACCGCCGCCCGACTTCCAGGTACTTCTGCCATCCGGGTTACGGTCAAAGGCACATTCCGTCCCGTCCCTGGCATGTTAAAAAGGTTTCTGGCTTCATACTGATCTGGCAGGCGGGACTGATGCCTCATCCGATGAACCGCCGCCGCAGACTGCTGCTCTAACTCAAAACGGAAAGCATCCGCCCTGAGGCGCTCCGCCTCAGCATCCATCTGAGCATTCAACGCGTTGATCTCCTGTTGGACTCCGTTCATATGGTTCTTCAACCTCGTGATCTCCGCATTACGGGCTGCTTGATTTTCAGCAGTAACCTCAGTTTCCATCAAGGTTGTAAGCTCGTTCATCAGATCCAAAAGAACCTGAGCCGGTGGCCTGCCAGCCCCAGACCCGGTCGCACCGGCGGCTGTGCTGCTAGGAGCCGGCGCTGAACCCGCCATGAATATGGTAGCGTGGCTCGGTGGCTCGTAATCCTCCTGCTCATGATACTCGGACTCGGGGTAAGGCTCGGCGTAGCCCCCGAGCCCACCGTTATGAAGCTGATAGATCGATTCCGTCTCTCCGCTGGAGGATCCATCCTCTGAGCAGATGAGAGTTTCTTCCCGAGACACAGAGCCTTCAAGCTCCATGCCCTGGGTGAAGCCGATGAAGACATGCTTAATGCCCGGGTTAGCACGGGCGGGTCGCACACGTCGAGCGGGTTGCTCGCGCCGGGCCGGCTCAACGATGTCGGTGCAGATGTCCGGCCCGGGTTCAGATCCGCCGATCATGCCGATGAAGACATGGATTCCACCGAAGGGGACCCGGAACCCGTACTCAATTGAGTCGGCCTCGGGGCCCCAGCCGGCGTCGTCGATGTAGAGCCGGCCGCGGCGACTCTTGGTCATCCTGCCAATAGCGTACCCCTCGATCCCTGGGAGAGAGCCCTTTGGGAACTCAACACCACCGAGCGCTAGCCCCACGGTGGGCGCCAACTGTCGTGGTTTTGTCACGGAAGATGTCCGAAGACTTAGGTTCGAGGCCATCGCTAAGATGGTGGACTCAAAGGGGTTGGTCGAGACGAGGGACACGAGTTTACCCAGGTTCGGCCCCTCAAGAAGAGGTAAAAGCCTACGTCCTGCTTGTGCTGTATTGATTGGAGTATCGATTACAAGGGAGCGGGTTCGCTTGACCTAGTTCTCGATTGATTGGTTTTTTTTCTAAGCCGCCCCAGGGTCTCGCCTTTATATAGGAGGTCAAGGCCCTGGGTTACACGAGTCCCAAACCGACTAACACAACGTAGTTTATCCTGCCTCTAAGCCGCCTTGCCATCTTGGGCAAGCTGTCTCCGGGCGGCTCAACCGCCCGGGTCTCACACCATCTTCTGTCTCTGGGCCTTCGTCTTGGCCCGCCTGGTAAGCCGCCATGCGGCCTGGCCTTCATCTTCTGGCCCACCTTAATGGTCTTGGTTATGAGCCGCCAGGTATGACCCGGCCCCTCCTGGGCGGGTCTTACCACGGGGTTATATCCCCAATAGTACCCCTGTACTAGTGCACCGACAGGAGCCCCCGGGTCTGGCCCACAACGCGCTCGCCAAGTGCCGTTGGGTCAGGCCCAAAATCTATGCACAGGCGTGCAATGTGAGGGAGTAACTGCCAATTTATTGGTCAGCACTGACCCACTACCTCAGGCCGTTTCCGCCACACGCGCCGCATGCAGAGCGGGGAGTTAGCGACGGGCACGCGTGACTTAACGCCCTGGTCGTGGCAGAAATCGCAGCGCCATGGATTGGAGCAATGGGGCGGTTACCTGTTCGCCCGTGATCGTGGGTGGTGGAATTGGTGGAGATGGGCGGCGACCTTTGGAGCGGAGGAAAGCCAGCCCCCGCGCTCTCCCTTATAAATTGGGGGTCGCGAGGGGTGATGCTCATCCATCCTTTCTTCCTCCTTAAGTCCAAATCCATAGAGCTCGCCCTTCTGCTTCCTTGTCTTGAGCCGGGTCCCCCCTCCCGATGCTCAGGGGGAGGGGCGTAACGAGCGTGTTTGCAGGGCCTTCCCCTTGGACCCATGCTCAGTCCCCGTCATGGATAGACGATTCTGAGCTGAAGGCTGGTCGGGGAAGTCTTGGATGGAGGAGCAGGCAGCGTGGTGGCCGTGTTGGAGACAGCTACGGCGGCACGCCTGCCGCCATGCTGCCCGCCTCTTTAGCCTTGGCGGAGAGCCATGCGGTTGACATCGCGCCATGATCTATATTCGAGGTGCAGCATCATGGCGGTCCGCGGTCCCCGCATTCCTTCTTCAAGGTGATGGAGAAAAACTGCCCACATGGCCACCACGGGTGTGTGCATGGTTGCAGCCGTGAGTCGTCGTTTATCGCAGTGAAGCACTCCCCCCGCAGCGTTTTGGATGGAGCGTACGGGAGGGAGCCCTTCATCTTCGTGTGCTCTTCTAAGGCGGGGGATGCAATTCCCCGCCTTTGGCCACCGGGGACTACCATCCTCTCTATGGGGTCCCCGGGTTACCGCGCCTTGAGCTTGGTCGATGGCGGGGGCGTCTCCTCGAGCGGTGGCAATGAGGAAGACGATGGCGGTCGGGGACCTATGACGCATCAGGAGCACGGATGAGGTCTCCGACAAGTCGCGTTCCCCGGCAGCACCATCATCACCAGCTGGGCTCCAGCAGCGCCACCATCTGCACCTGCCCTCCGCCTTCTTTCCCCTTGTCGGTCTTGTCCGCTCCGTCTGCTTCGTCCGCCCTGCCTGGGGACAGGGCCCTTCTGCTCGCCGGTCGCGTCCCGTTGGTCCTGGCTGGGAAGCGTCGAATCCTGGCCAGGCGCTCCTTTTGCCCTCTATTCCTTCTTTACCTAATCCCTGAGAGGAGAGGGACAAGAAAGGCAATATGGGGCATTTATCTTTTTGTAAGCCAAAAGTGTAGGCGTTTGCCAAATTTTAGCTGATTAGAATGTAATTTCTTATCCACTTTGTATTGAAAATGAATGACAAAAAGGTGTTGTCTTTCTTTCGCAAGTATTATCCCTTTCCCTTCCCTATTTATACTGCATCGGTATATTTTGTCTTCGCTACACGGAGCTGCTTGCCGGGTCATCATTCAAACCACGAGCGCCAAATAGGGGAAACGAGCCCCCGACAGCAGGTTGGCGTTGTTCCCCGGCAGAGCTCCTTGTCGGTGTCGTCGCTGCCACCCCCTCCCATAGTCGTTAGATGAGGCCAGGGGGACGGCTCGTCCCGACAAGGGTTCTCAACACGTGGATGACTCCACCACCCGCAATAAGGAAGATATTAAGGATTTCCTTGAGGAATCGAAAGGTAGTGAACTTCGGGTATGCGATATACTTATCTTTTCCAAGCAGTATCCCCTTTCGGAGTGTGATGGACCACCATCCTTGTTTCTTTGTTTACCTTCCCTGTTTTTCCGATGGTCAAACATGTAGGGTGAGAACAGTAACAAAGATTATGTGTTCATCAAGTATTCTAGCAAATCTTTATTGCTCAAAAGCGATAACATTGCAGTCATAAAAAATGCGTAATGAGCATGTAAAGATGATGATATGATGCAACGTCTAGCTTTATTATCGTTGCACAGGGTTTGCGCCTGGCTTTGTACAAAGGGTTACATGCAACATCGGCAAGGCTTGTACAAAAGGTGGCTGCCGGGGACTGAGCCCGGCAGCCGCGCTTTACGGGTTGAACTTACGAAGATGCTCAATGTTCCATGAGTTAAGCACTTTGGTGCCATCTTTGGTCTCTAGACGGACCGCGCCAGGTCTGGTGACTCGTGCTACCCGGTAAGGGCCTTCCCACTTCGGCGTCAACTTGTTAGTACCCTTGGCGAACTGAACACGCCTAAGGACAAGGTCGCCTTCCTCAAGGCTCCAAGCGTGGACCTTGCGGCTATGGTAGCGGCACAGGGCTTGCTGGTAACGTGTAGCATGCACCGCAGCCTGGAGACGGTCCTCCTCGAGGAGCATGGCATCGTCATGCCGTAGCTGTTGTTGCTCTACTTCATCATAGGCAAGCACTCGAGGTGACCCGTATATGAGTTCCGTGGGGAGTACTACTGCCGCCCCGTACACTAGGGAGAAGGGCGTCTGGCCAGTAGCTCGATTTGGTGTCATCCTAAGGGACCAAAGAACCACCGGCAGCTCATCTATCCAGCGCCTGCCGCTCTTCCGCAGCTTATCAAAAGTTCTTGTCTTGAGCCCTCGCAGCACTTCAGCATTCATCCTCTCGACTTGCCCGTTGCTTCTCGGGTGAGCAACATAGGCGAATGAGACTTTGCTTCCAAGGCTTTGGATATATTGCATGAAGGCGTGGCTCGTGAACTGGGTGCCGTTGTCAGTGATCACTCTGTTAGGCACTCCAAAGCGGCACACCAGTCCTTTCATGAACTTGATAGCTGACTGCGCGGTCACCTTTCTCACTGGTTCCACCTCAGGCCACTTTGTGAACTTGTCGGTTGCCACGAACAAGAACTCAAAGCCCCCGACAGCACGGGGAAAGGGGCCTAGAATATCAAGCCCCCTGACTGAGAATGGCCAGGATAGAGGGATTCTTTGCAGAGCTTGTGCTGGTTGATGGATGTTCTTGGAATGGAACTGGTAGGCTTCACACTTGGTGACCAGCTCAGTAGCGTCCTGGAGGGCAGTGGGCCAATTGAAACCTTGTCGGAAAGCTTTCCTGGCAAGGGCCCTTGATCCAATGTGGGAACCACATACCCTTCCGTGAATCTCCGCCAACAGCTTCAGTCCATCCTCCCGGCAGATACACCATAATTTCACACCGTTCGGTCGTCTTCTGTACATGGTGTCATCGACAAACTGGTACATACTTGACCGACGGGTTACTCTTTCGGCATCCTTTTGCTCTTCGGGGAGTTCTCCTATTTGAAGGAAATGGACTATATGTTCTGCCCAGGTTGGAGCCTGCGGCTCGACAACAAGAACTAAAGGCATCTCCTCGTCTCCGGGAGCGCTTGCCTCAACCGCGAGAACATGAGGTCCTGCGGGAGGGAGCTGCTCGTCAACCGGAACGGGATTTTCCCCGACAGCTTCTCTACCGGCGGCTTCGGGAAGCTCTGCCGGGAAATGCTTGCCAGAGTTCAGCTTTCTTCTCTTCTTGGACATCGCTGATGGGGATACTGATGGTCGAGCGAGGCGGAGAACAAAAGTCCATGTTTCCACAGGAAGCTTCTGCGCAGCGCACTTCGATATATGGTCAGCAATGTAGTTTTCTGCTCGTGGCACATGCTTTGTTTGCAGTCCATCAAAATGCTCCTCCAATTTCCTCACTTCTTCCACGTATGCCTCCATCAGCGGGGTCTGGTAATCCTTGTTGACTTGCTTCACTACAAGCTGAGAATCTCCTTGGACGATCAGCCTCTTTATTCTCAACTTTACCGCGATTCTAATTCTGGCAAGGAGCCCCTCGTACTCAGCGGTATTGTTGGTGGCTTCCTCCCGGGGAAACTGCATTTGGACGACATACTTGAGGTGCTCTCCGGTGGGGGCACTGAGGAGCATGCCTGCTCCAGCACCCTGGAGTGAGAAAGCACTGTCAAAGTACATGATCCAATCCTTGGGTGCTTCTTAGTCGGGGAGGATTGTCTCCGGAGCTTCATCATCTGGCGTGGGTGTCCATTCTGCAATAAACTCCGCCAACGCCCTGCTTTGAATGGTGGAAGTGCTCTCATACTTCAATCCGGAACTTGACAATTCTAATGCCCACTCAACTATCCTGCCAGTGGCTTCGGGGTTCCTCAGTATGCATTGCAACGGGAAACGGGTGACAACTGTTATCTCATGGGCTTGGAAGTAGTGGCGCAGCTTCCCTCAAGGCCATGATGAGGTTGAAGATCAGCTTTTGTACTCAAGAGTACCTTGATCTAGCCCCCTGCAGTAGGGAACTGACAAAGTACACGGGCCGCCGCACCATTTTCTTCTTCGCCACCTCTTTGGATCCGCTGTCGACCATTTGCTGAGGTTCCCCTTGATCTGCATCGAGTCCTGCCGCGGATGTTTCTTTCTCGCCCCCGGTAGCATCAGCAGCAGCTGCTGAATCTCCATCCATTTCCCGCTGCGCCACCAGCGCTGCACAAACCACTTGATTCGTCACTGCCAAATATAGCAGTAACAGCTCTTGCGGCTTAGGAGCGACCAAGGTGGGAGCAGAGGATAGATAATTCTTCAGGTCTTGCAGCACTACATCTGCCTCTGGGGTCTACTTCATCGGGCCGACCTTCTTCAAGATCTTGAAGAATGGCAACACACGCTCAGCGGACATGGAGATGAACCTACTCAACGCGGCAACACACCCGGTCAAGCGCCTGATATCCTTGATAGTCTTGGGTGCCTGTATCTGTTCAATCGCCTTAATCTTGTCAGGATTGGCTTCTATTCCCCACTGAGATACGAAGAACCCAAGCAGCTTGCCGGATGGACACCAAACACACACTTTTCAGGGTTGAGCTTCAGGTTGATTTTGCGCAAGTTTGCAAAAGTTTCTTCTAGATCTTGTATGAGAGTGGCCTCATCCTTGGTCTTGACCATGATGTCATCCATGTAGGCTTCCACATTTCTGTGCAACTGAGGTCCAAAACCAATCTGAACAGCTCTGGCAAAGGGTGAACCAGCACTCTTTAACCCGAAGGCCATACGCACAAAACAGTACGTGCCACAGGGAGTTTTCTTTTGACCTGTAACTATAGGGGAAACACCCCACAGCAAAACTTTTATTCCAACAAAGGTACAATATATACAGAGGCAAAGAAAAAGAAAAGAAAACTAAAAGCTACACATATACAAGTCTCACCTCAAGGTGGCAAAAATTAAATCCATCTAAGCAGCTCATCCTTAAACTTAACTTTAATCCTATGTGCTAAAAGGGACATGTCATGGATGAAAGAAACTCTCCACCTCCTGAAAGAGGGCTTGATGTTCCTGAAAACTCTGTCATTTCTAACAGTCCAAATATTCCAACAGGCCATGAACATAACCTCAGCAAAGAAAGGCTTTTGAAAGTCCCTTCTGGCAGCATAAGCAATCTCAGCCATATTGTCACCACTAGGCCATGAAATTTGTAAATAATTCCACACCCTGCAACTAAAATTATAGGTGAAAAAGAGGTGATCCCTGTCCTCCTTAGTTTGGGTGGGGCACAGCACACAATGGTTACAATCAGACACATTCCAGTGCCTCCTCTCCAACATATCCTGAGTATTAACTCTGTCCATGATTAACATCCAAGCAAAGACGTTGATTCTCATTGTGGAGCAGCTGGATCAGATCCACTTCAGCACTGGGTTAGGACTGATGGGTTTATGAAGGAAGGAGTAATATTTCTTTGCAGTGTAAGGCTTATCATCACCCCTCCAGAGCCAGACATCATCTAGAGAAAGATCAGCTGAAAAACTGAGAAGGAGACTCTGAAGAGACTGTAATTCTGCATAGGCTCTCTCAGACAGTGGCAGTTGAAATAGAGTGGCAAGGTCCTGGGTAGCAACTGCATCTTTCACAGAAATTAAGGGGTCCTTAACAAAGGAGAACAACCTTTGGAACACCTGATCCAAAGGCCCATTATCAGGAAGCAAATTCCAGTCATCTGCCCAGAATAAAGCTGTGTCACCAGAACTGACAGAAACTTTGGACACCATCCTATATTTGTCCATCAACTTGCATAAATCTCTCCACCAGTAGGATCCACACAAAACAGTAGCATGAGGCACTCTCTCATCGTAGTAAGTATCCCAGATCAGTTTCACCCAAGGAATGTCAGCTTTATTATAAAACTTATTAACATGTTTTAACAACAAAGCCTCATTTTGAACTCTAATATTCAAAATACCCAGCCCTCCCTTGTTCTTTGGCCTGCACACTAAATCCCAAGCAGCAAGGGGAGGTGCCTGGTTATTGCCAAATTTCCTCCATAGACATTGCCTTTGAATCCTCACCAACTGCTTACGAATACCAGCTAGAATATCCAAGCTACCGAGGAAGAAAATTGGAATAGAGGACAGGGCTGAGTTCAGATACTGAAGTCTCCCACCTTGAGCGAGGAAACCAGAGCTAACAGACAGCTTCTTTTCCATACTGTCCACCAGTGGCAAAAGATCCATAATCCTAGGCTTCATAGTACCAACAGGAAGGCCAAGATATGTGAAAGGCAAAGATCCCACAACACACCCAAATAGATTAGCAAGTCTAGCCATTTCCATAGGATCAATATTAATAGGTAACATGGAAGACTTGTGATAATTAACTTGTAAGCCTGTGGACTGTGAAAAAAGAAGAAGCATGGCCTTCAATGATTTTAACTGGTGGCCATCAGCAGGCAGGATGATCAATGTATCATCAGCATACTATACAATTGGGAAGTCCTTATCATGACAAGGAATGGGCAGCTGAAGAATGCCCTTGTAGTGCATCTCATTAACTACAGACTGTAGCAAATCAGCTGCAATGGCAAACAGGAGAGGAGACACTGGATCCCCCTATTTAACACCTTTCTTACATAAAAACTGCTTGCCAGGAACACCATTCAACAAGACAGAGGAGGTACCAGTTGAGAGTGTCGGGGAGCGTTGCATGGGAAACAAAAATTTTCCTACGCACACGCAAGATCTATCCATGGTGATGAGCATCTATGAGAGGGTGAGTGGATCTACATACCCTTGAAGATCGCTAAGCGGGAAGCGTTAAGAAACGCGGTTGATGTAGTCGAACGTCTTCACGATCCAAATCGCTGAGCGTCCCGCGATCCAATCACGATCCGTCTCGTGATCCAATCACGATCCGTCCTGTGATCCCATCACGATCCGTCCCTCGACCAAATCATGAACCGTCTCGCGATCCTGATCACGGTCCTTCCGATCTAGCGCGAACGGACGGCACCTCCTCGTTCAGCACACGTACAGCTCGATGACGATCTCCGCCTTCTTTATCCAGCAAGAGGGAGTGGAGAGGTAGATGAGTTCTCCGGCAGCGCGACGGCGTGGTGGTGATGGTGGTGGAACTATTCCGGCAGGGCTTCGCCTAAGCACCGCCGAACTAGACTAGAGGACAGAACGATCTAGATGAAGTAGAGGGAGCACGTGGGAATTAGGGTTAGCTCTCCCCTCTAAATCCTCTAGTATATATAGGAGGGAGGGAGGGGAGGAGGCAGCCTCAAAACCTCAAGGGCTGGCCGAAATTGGAGGTGGAGGA
Source organism: Elymus sibiricus (assembly GCA_039707655.1). Classification (NCBI taxonomy): domain Eukaryota; kingdom Viridiplantae; phylum Streptophyta; class Magnoliopsida; order Poales; family Poaceae; genus Elymus; species Elymus sibiricus. Next base: position 200,283,541 of record CM077669.1, on the reverse strand, counting down.
GTCCTACTCCAATCCTATTAGGAGTAGGATTCCTCCTCTCCACTTGGAAACCCTTTCCACCTTTCCCCCTTTGGGTTTTTCCCACCCCTAGCCGCATGGGCCTTAGTGGGGGGCTCGGCCAGCCCACTAAAGGCTGGCCTGACTCCTCCCACAGCCCATGAGGCCCTTTGGGTCGAGACACCCCTCCCGATGGTCCCCGGTACACCTCCCGGCACTCCCGGTACACTACCGAAATACCCGAAACTTTTCCGGTGACCAAAACGGGACTTCCTATATATCAATCTTTACCTTCGGACCATTTAGGAGCTCCTCATGACGTCCAGGATCTCATCCGGGACTCCGAACAACCTTCGGTCACCACCATACATAACTCTACTATACCGAAACGTCACCGAACCTTAAGTGTGTAGACCCTGCGGGTTCTAGAACTATGTAGACATGACCGAGACACCTCTACGGTCAATAACCAATAGCGGGACCTGGATGCCCATATTGGTTCCTACATATTCTACAAAGATCTTTATTGGTTTAACCTCTATGTCAAGGATTCAGTTAATCCCGTATGTTGTTCCCTTTGTTCTTCGGTATGTTACTTGCCCGAGATTCGATCGTCAGTATCTCCATACCTAGTTCAATCTCGTTACTGGCAAGTCTCTTTACTCGTTCCGTAATACAAGATCCCGTGGCTAATACTTTAGTCACTTTGCTTGCAAGGCTCATTGTGATGTCGTATTACCGAGTGGGCCCTGAGATACCTCTCCGTCACACGGAGTAACAAATCCCAGTCTTGATCCATGCCAACTCAACAGACACCCTCGGAGATACATGTAGAGCATCTTTATTGTCACCCAGTTACGTTGTGACGTTTGATACACACAAGTTATTACTCCGGTGTTAGTGAGTTGCATGATCTCATGGTCATAGGAACAGATACTTGACATGCAGAAAACTATAGCAATAAACTGACACGATCATATGCTATGTTCATAGTTTGGGTCTTGTCCATCACATCATTCTCCTAATGATGCGATCCCATTATCAATGACATCTCATGTCTATGGCCAAGCAACCTTGACCATCTTTGATCAACGAGCTAGTCTATTAGAGGCATACTAGGGACACATTGTTGTCTATGTACCCACACATGTATTTGAGTTTCCAATCAATACAATTATAGCATGGATAATAAACGATTATCATGAACAAGGAAATATGATAATAACTAAATTATTATTGCCTCTAGGGCATATTTCCAACAGAGAGTAACTACTTAACCCATGAAATCCACCTCTCATTAAAGCCTTTACATTTAAGGATCTTTTAGATTGCCTCATGCTCAATAGAATCAAAGGCCTTTTCAAAATCCAGCTTGAGAATCACAATGGGCCTTTTAGACTGATGACACTAGTGGATGTATTCAAGTGTCCAGCCCACACAATCCTGAATTGTTCTTGATTTAATAAATCCATATTGGTTTTTGTGAACACACTTCATGATTTCCACTTGCAACCTATTTGCAGCCATTTTTGAAATGAATTTGACCCCCATACCAGACAATGAGATAGGCCTAAAATCATTAACAGTCTCAGGTGACCCCTTCTTTGGCACAAGAGTTATATAGGAATAATTTATATTGCCAATATCAACAGTGCCATCATGAAAGGCTTTGGCTAGCTCATAAAAGTCCTCACAGATAATGTGCCAACATCTCTTAAAGAATAAGCCATTAAAACCATCAGGGCCAGGAGCCTTATCAATAGGCATTTCCTTAATGGTTTTATCCATTTCCTCTTTAGTAAAAGGCCTTGTCAGAGCATCCAGACCATCAACATGATTGACTATAGCAGGGACATCAAAACACATATTGATCCCCCTAGAGGTGCCCATTCTATTTTTGAAAGTAGCCCAGAAAAGAGCTGCCATAGTAGCATGGTCAGAGATAATAGAACCATCCTCTAGCTTAAGACTAGCAATAGTGTTTTTCCTGAACCTTTTAGTAGCCATGGCATGGAAAAACTTGGAATTCTCCTCCCCAACCTTAATGGACCTGATGGTGCTCCTCTTCTTCCAATAGAGATACTGCAGCCTCAGCAAGTGTGCAACATGCAACTTAACAATCTTTCTAAAATTTAGCTCCTGCCTGAACAACGGCCTTAATTCTTCCAGGGAATCCAAAATAAGTATCACTCTGTTACATTTTGAAATTAGAACCTTTAACCTGGACAAGTTTGTTTGCCACTTTTTCAGAGATTGCCTTAAGCATTTGAACTTATCAGCAATGACAACAAAGATTTTTGACTTTCTAGAAACAACCTTCCAGGAAGCTTCAACACAACCTTATCAGTAATTTTCAAACCGAAAAATATTTGACATAGGAATGGAAGTGTTGATAGCCACTACACATGGAACATGGTCAGAGGCAGTTTTTGCCAGTGGCAAAACTTGGGACATAGGATAAAAAGAGATCCAGTTGGCAGATATAAAGAACCAATCAATCTGCTCCAACAGAGGAGTATCTTGCATGTTTGACCAAGTGAAACTTCTGCCTTTGATGGGAAGCTCCAATAAACCCAAATGACCAATTACTTGATTAAAAATGAAAATATCATTGATGTCCCCCCAGGCTGGTTTCTATTATCTATGGATCGGATGAAGTTGAAATCACCCAAAATCAATTAGTTTTCAGAATCAGGGATGTGTAGATTATATAACCAACTGACAAATTCATCCCTGAGTTGACCCTGACAGGGACTGTAGACATTCACAAGGGTCCACTGTTCATTATTGTGACAGGAGGTGAAACGTACAATAATACCATATTACTTGGACTCAAGTAGTACATCAGATAACACAGCCAAGTTCCAAATAACCAGGAGACCACCAGAGGCACCAACTGAGGGACTAAAAACAAAAGAATCAAGCCTCTGGGGATAAAAACCTTTGATGGACTGAAAATCAAAAGATTGCATTTTTGTTTCTTGCAGGCAAACAACAGATGCCCTACTCTCATCAATCTTATTTCTTACAGCACGCTGACGAGCCGGGGCATTAAGACCACGTACGTTGCAACAAAACACCCTCCAACTTCTGCTAGATCGATCTTCCATTCAACATTCGCAAAAGTAAAGTAGTATGTGCTCCTACATAATAGCGCACACTTTATCCAGCAACAACTGCAGAAGTTCAGACCACAGACCCATAGCTTACAGACCATAAAAGTAGCACATGAATTAAAAGATAAAAACCTAAGATAACTAGCAAATTTGGGGGCTTGCCAGACCCAAATTCCAGACCCATAACTAATCATCAGTAGGGTTTGGGCAATCTTCAGGCTTGTCTGCCATAAGCAGATCAACAGTGAGCTTCTCCGGAGGGATACCCAGGTCCTGTCCAATGAGCTGGATGGTTCTAATTAGAGTTGGAGGAGGGACAGCCTCAGCTGACGGATCATCCTTGTTGGGCAAAGGGGAAGATGTGGGTACAACATGGGTATCAGCAACATTCATCTCAGTGAAGGGATTTACCCTAGGCTTCTTCTTGCGTGGCTGCAACAGCTGCAAATGTTGCAGGACTGGCTTAAACCCATCGCGCTTGGCAGCACTTCGAGTGCATCTGCGGAGTGTGGTGTCAACAATTGGAGGATCCTTTCTCCTAACATTCTTCTTTCTGATCTGCTATGCTAAGGAAGCAAACTGGTCATCCACTACCAAGGAACTGACAATAGGAACAGAAGGTTCCACCTCCTTGGAGGGAGAAGGAAACAAAGCACGCTCCACCGGCCGATGCACCAACACCGGGGGAGAGGAGATAACAGAAAGATCCATGGGAGCAACAGGAGCAATCTTGGACATCCAAGCAGCCTCATAACAAGCAATTGACCAGGACCTCTTCGAACCCACAACAGGCTGGATCATAGGCAAACTGACAGGACGAGCTACAGAGAAAACATTCCCACTCTGGATAATTGATTCAAATGTTCTTCTCTAGACGATTTCAGGATGAAAAGGGGGCCCAAACACAACACGCGCCATGCCAACAACAATGTCCGCATTCTGCAGGACAGGCGGTTGATAAGGGACAATGGCAAGAGCGTTTGCATCGAACAAATAACCCTCCTCCTGATGCAGATCCCCATCAACATTCTGGTCTGCATTGTTAACAGGGAGATCATTCTCACCAACATCCACTGTAGCATGCTGACCATTGGAATCAGAAGGCAGCTGCTCATCCAGAACCATAAACTCCTGATCCTGGACAACAACATCATCATTTTGAGCAACATCTTGATCATGATCAGCAGGCCACCCCCAACTGCCGCCATGATTTTGCTGTTGTTCCTCCATAGGTGGCGGAGGGGGCGGGACATCATTCCATCCCAGAGCAGGTAACGGAGGCAAGGCGAAGAAATGCGGATCCTAAACAAATTCCCCAGGCAAAGGATGCGCAATACCATTCAACGGCATGGGGTCCTCGTCTTGCGGCATTTGCTTAGCGAAATTTGCACCAAGAATATAGCAGGGTGCGGTCCAAGCGACCTTTGCACTACCCCAGGCCGCATAATCCGAGAAAACCACATCCCGAGGCAATAAAATATCTTCAGGGAAGGAAGCAAAATCAATTGACCTAACAAGGTATGGATCATCACTAATCCAATGGTGAAACTTGCCAAAAGTGTTAACCGCAGCCATAAGATTTTCAGTATTACGAAGATCAAGGGGTACGCCCAGAAACATCAGACAACCATCTTTGAAACCTTGAACACATCGAAAACCCTCCCCATGGTCATGTTTCATGAAGCGGACAAATCTGTCATCCCCTAGGTCTTGTGGCGGTAACTGAATCAAAGCAAAGCATTCTGCAGCATCTCTAACTTCAAACAAACCAACTCCAAAAATCCAAGGCTGAGCAGAACGAACATGGAAACCAAGCTGATTAATTAGCCCAACAACATCCTGACGAACCTGACCGATTTGCCCAGGCAGCAGAGCTGGCATAACCTCCGCAATCATGAAGGCCTCATGGCGGCGAGCAATCGGAGCAGCAGGGGTGACGAAAGTGCGAGGAAGACGACGCTCCCCACCGTCGATGATGTGGTGTCCCACCAGAACATAGCGCTCCGGGTCAAGCTCAAAAACCACCATAGGGGGGGTCGCACACAGCAGATGGCGATGAAGCAGAGTGCTATAATGAGGACGGGGGGGGCGGCGTTACAGGCGGCAAGCAGTCGGCGTACAGGGTTGATAGGACGTTGATGGAGGTGGGGATGTGACAGGACGACTCGCCAATGGAGGAGTCAGAGCGGGCTGCTCGAGGCAGGAAGGCAAGACCGAAATAGGAGGACTCTTCGGTTTCCAAAACAAACCCTTTTCCAGGGCAAATGTGGCGCAATCTTTTCGGGAGTGTCCCACCGTCCCACAGGCCAAACAATGAGCAGCAGAAGGGCAATTCACGGACATGTGTCCCCGTACAGAACAAGTCTGACATGTAATTACCTGGTCCACCATATCATCGACCATTGCGTTAAAATCAGCTTGAGCTTCCTGAGAAGATGGAATAGGAATCCGAGAAGATAAATCCTGCCTGGCGAAAAACGGGCGCGGAAGCCACGTAGGAGATGGGCCAGAAGTATCCTCAGATGGAGACATCTCAGATTCCAGGCCCAGACCTGAATGGCCCAAGACGCAAGCCTCAACCGTAACTCGTGGGCGTAGAAAGGGAGAGATCTCCAAATCCCGGTTTGAATAGCCCGAATTCCCGCCCTCCGAATGCGGCAAAGAAACAGGAGGAGTCGGCGATCGCGCCGGAACAGATGGGACAGTTCCAAAAGTAATGGAAGAGGTAGCGATCGTCCACTGGAGTTCCACCGGCGGTGGAGGATGGATGACAACTCTCTCATTGCTTGGAAGAGAGTAACCAGCTATGGGAGCCACATCAATGAACTCTTGCATCATCGGACAACGATAACCACGGCAGACCTCATAATTTTGAAAAGTTGAAAAAGATAACTTCTTCTTAGCTGAAGAGCCAGAACGAAAACCTGATTTTTTGGGAGGCTTGTGCATAGTAATCATGCCAAGAGCCGCTCTACGCCTGGAGGGACTAACTAGAATCCACTCAGCATCACATTCTTTCTTCCTAATCTTAAACTCATGCCACCAATTTGGACCCCCTTTGCCCCAAAGATGAAAGTAACACTTAAACTGAGGACAAGAGAAAGACCGGAGATCCACAATATGAAACCCAATTTGCTGACAGGAAACTTGGAAGGAGAAAACCTTATCCTTGACATAAGTCACAGAAAGATCAATAGCAGACCCCCCAATGGCAGCCTCAAGGGCCGCAACCACATAATCCTCATCAAGACGAAAATGATGCCTACTGAATGATACCACCAAGGTAATAGAACGAGATCCATCCACAAGATGGATAGAAAGTCCAGAAGCTCGAAAGACCTCATTAGCAAAAGCCAAACCTTTGGAGAAATTCAGATCCAGAGTAGATCCTCCATTGGACCCCATAGAATTGGGGGTCAGGAGGAAGAGCGAAACCCCCCGCGTTGGATGAGTGGACGGGAAGTAGAATCCACCAGCCGAGGAGAAAGTTCCTAGGGCAAAACCCTAGAGTCGCCATGGGAGGATGGTGAGGTTGGGAGAGTCGCCATTCAGGACTCGCATATATGTCATATGAAGAATCTCATATTGCTAAACAGGGAGTTATGAATGCGGTCTTCTCCTCATCTTCCTTGGTCATAAATATCTGGTGATATCCGGAGTAGGCATCCAAAAAGGAGAGCAAGTCACATCTGGAGGTGGAATCAACAATCTGATCTATGCGCGGCAAGGGGAAAGGGTCCTTCAGGCAAGCTTTGTTCAAGTCAGTGAAGTCTATGCAAAGCCTCCATTTCCCATTTGCCTTTCGTACCACCACCGGGTTTGACAGCCAAGTTGGATGCAGCACCCCTCTGACCAAACCATCTACTTCAAGCTTCTTGATTTCCTCGGCAATGAACTACTGCCACTCCAGGGCTTGCTTCCTAACCTTTTGCTTGACGGGCCGGGCATGGGGACAGACAACAAGGTGGTGCTCAATTACCTCCCTGGGAACACCGGGAATGTCAGATGGTTGCCAGGCAAACACATCCACATTCCCTCGCAGGAAGGTAACAAGCGCGCTTTCCTATTTCTCAGTAAGGGCAGCACTGATGGTGAACATGCCACCAGTGCCGTCCAGCCTTTCTAGGGTTTTCTTCGTCTCAGGATCGGTGGCCTTGGTCTTCTTGCTAGTGGAACTCCCCGGCAGGTCATCGTCAGGTGCGGCGCACTCCGAAGAGGCTCGCTTCCAAGAGTCCTTGCCGGTGTTCTTGCTAGCCTTCTTCAATTTCTCTGTGCCCTTGGCGGGAGCTGGGATTTCTGTGGCTTCAGTTGCTACCGCGTCACGATACATCTGGTCCACGCAGATAATTGCGTTCTTCTTATCGGATGGGATGGAAATGACCCCAATGGGCCCTGTCATCTTCAAGGTATTGTAGGCATAGTGAGATGCCGCCATGAACTTTGCCAGAGCTGGGCGACCAAGGATTCTGTTGTAAGGCAGCGAGATCTCGGCGACGTCGAACACTATCCTCTCTGTCCAAAAGTTCAGTTCCCCACCAAATGTCACAGGCAGAGTGATCTTTCCCTTGGGCCGGCTCCTACCCGGGTTGATTCCTTGGAATGTACCCATAGCCTCGAGCTCTTCATCAAGGATCTACAGTTTCTCCGCCACTTTAGGGGAGATTAAATTCAAACCTGCCCCACCGTCAACTAACATCTTGGACACCTTGAGGTTGTGGATTGTCGGAGAAACCATCAATGGCAAACACCTGACTGTAGTGGTATGGTCGGGACGATCCTCTTCCTCAAAGATGATAGGCCTGCGGGACCATTTGAGTGGCTTCCTAGATTCTGCAGTTGGTTCCACATCATTGACCTCGCGTGCCCACTGCTTGAGATGGCGGCGAGAGGAATGCAAGGATGCACCCCCGTCAAAGCACATGGCTTCGGTTGCTTTCTGAAACTCCTTGTCGCTGGAATCCTCATCATCATCCTCATCCTCACTCATATCGTATGTTTCCTTCTTCTCTCGGCCTCTGGCAGGTTTTTCCTTTTGCTGCGGGGTTTTGCCGCGGCGACCTCCTCTGCCGCCACAGCCTTTCCCGGCAGCACCGTCCTAGCCTTTCTCTTTGTCGCGCTTCTCGTACTCGGCCCTCTACTGCTCAACAAGTTGCTCGACCTGTCGACATTCTTGGAGATCATGGCCCTTGGTGCGGTGAATTTTGCAGTACGGCCCGTCAGACTTCCCGGTCTTCTCATCGACAGCAGCCTCCCGGGAATCAGTGCACGCGGCAGCTCCCTTGCCGGGGGTATCGGCTTTCGCCTTCTTGCCTGTACTGAGGTCTCTGGAGCTCTTGATAGCCAATACTGTTGGAAATATGAACTAGAGGCAATAATAAAATGGTTATTATTATATTTCCTTGTTCATGATAATCGTTTATTATCCATGCTATAATTGTATTGATTGGAAACTCAAATACATGTGTGGGTACATAGACAACACTGTGTCCCTAGTATGCCTCTAATAGACTAGCTCGTTGATCAACGATGGTCAAGGTTTCCTAACCATAGACATGAGACGTCATTTGATAACGGGATCACATCATTAGGAGAATGATGTGATGGACAAGACCCAAACTATGAACATAGCATATGATCGTGTCAGTTTATTGCTATTGTTTTCTGCATGTCAAGTATCTGTTCCTATGACCATGAGATCATGCAACTCACTGCCACCGGAGGAATACCTTGTGTGTATCAAACGTTGCAACGTAACTGGGTGACTATAAAGATGCTCTACAAGTATGTCTGAGGGTGTCTGTTGAGTTGGCATGGATCAAGACTGGGATTTGTTACTTCGTGTGATGGAGAGGTATCTCAGGGCCCAGTCGGTAATACAACATCACAATGAGCCTTGCAAGCAAAGTGACTAAAGAGTTAGCCATGGGATCTTGTATTACGGAACGAGTAAAGAGACTTGCCGGTAACGAGATTGAACTAGGTATAGAGATACCGACGATCGAATCTCGGGCAAGTAACATACCGAAGAAACAAAGGGAACAGCATACGGGATTAACTGAATCCTTGACATAGAGGTTCAACCGATAAAGATCTTCGTAGAATATGTAGGATCCAATATGGTCATCCAGGTCCCGCTATTGGGTATTGACCGTAGAGGTGTCTCGGTCATGTCTACATAGTTCTCGAACCCGCAGGGTCTGCACACTTAAGGTTCGGTGATGTTTTGGTATAGTTGAGTTATGTATGTTGGTGACCAAAGGTTGTTCGGAGTCCCGGATGAGATCCCGGACGTCACGAGGAGCTCCGGGATGGTCCGGAGGTAAAGATTGATATATAGGAAAGTGGTGTTTAAACTCCGGAAAAGTTTCGGGCATTTCCGGTAGTGTATCGGGAGTGACGAATGGGTTCCGGGGGCACACCAAGTGGGGCCCACACACCCCAAGGGGCCACATGGACCTTAGTGGTGGCGCACCATCCCCTGGTGGGCTGGGCAGCCAGCCCAAGAAGGCCTATGCGTAGGAGAAAGAGGAGAGGGGAGGAATCCTAGTCAGAGTAGGATTCCCCCACGCCCACGTCCTAGTTGGAGGTCGACTCCTCCACCTCTGGTTCGGCCGACCCTAGGGGAGCATCATTAGGGAGCCAGCCCCTCCCCCTTCCTCCTATATATATTCGAGAAAGAGAGGGCAGCCCCTAACCCTAATTGCCACGTGCTTCCCTCTTCTTCCTCTAGACCGTTTTCTCCTCTAGTCTAGTTTCGGCGGTGCTTAGGTCAAGCCCTGCCGGAATAGTTCCACCACCACCGCCGCCGCGCCGTCGCGCTACCGGAGAACTCATCTACCTCTCTGCTCCCTCTTGCTAGATCAAGAAGGCAGAGATCGTCATCGAGTTGTATGTGTGCTGAACGCGGAGGTGCCGTCCGTTCGGCACTAGATTGGAAGGATCGTGATTGGATCGCGGGACGGATCGTGATTGGATCGCGAGACGAATCATGATGGGATCATGGGACAGCTTGCGATTTGGATCGCGAAGACGTTCAACTACATCAACCGCGTTTCTTAACGCTTCCGCTTAGTGATCTACAAGGGTATGTAGATACACTCTCCCTCTCGTAGATGCTCATCACCATGGATAGATCTTGCGTGTGCATAGGAAATTTTTTGTTTCCCATGCAACCTTCCCCAACAGTGGTATCAGAGCGAGGTTTATGTGTAGATGAGATCACAAGTAGAACACAAAGGAGTTTGTGGGCGTTGATATTCAGATTGCTTCCTCCCTTGGTCTTTTCTTGATTCGGCGGTATTGTGGGATGAAGCGGCCCGGACCAACCTTACTCGTACGCTTACGAGATACCGGTTCCATCAACTGACATGTAACTTCGTTGCATAAAGATGGCTGGCGGGTGTCTGTCTCTCCCACTTTAGTTGGATCGGATTCGACAAAGGCGGTCCTTGAGAAGGTTGAATAGCAATTTGTGTATCACCGTTGTGGTTTTTGCGTAGGTAAGAATTGTTCTTGCTAGATACCCGTAGCAGCCATGTAAAACTTGCAACAACAATTAGAGGACGTCTAACTTGTTTTTGCAAGGTATGTTGTGATGTGATATGGCCAATTACATGATGAGATATATGTGATGTATGAGATGATCATGTTTTGTATAGAATATCACGACTTGCATGTCGATGAGTACGGCAACCGGCAGGAGCCATAGGGTTGTCTTTAATTTATTTTCGCCGTTTGTGCTTTACTTTATCGCTATGAGTTAGCAATAGTCGCAGAAGCAATAGTTGGCGCGACAACCGCATGGCGACACGTTGATGGAGATCAAGATGATAGAGATCATGGTGTCATGCCGGTGACGATGGAGATCATGCCGGTGCTTTAAAGATGGAGATCAAAAGCACAAGTTCATGGCCATCTCATGTCACTTATGATTTGCATGTGATGTTAATCATTTTATGCATCTTATTTTGCTTAGGACGACGGTAGCATTATAAGGTGATCCCTCACTAAAATTGCAAGATAAAATTGTGTTCTCCCCGAGTGTGCACCGTTGCGAAAGTTCGTCGTTTCGAGACACCACGTGATGATCGGGTGTGATAGACTCTACGTTCACATACAACGGGTGCAAGCCAGTGTTGCACGTGCAGAACACTCGGGTTAAACTTGACGAGCCTAGCATGTACTGACATGGCCTCCGAACACAAGAGACCGAAAGGTCGAACATGAGTCATATAGTAGATATGATCAACATGAAGATGTTCACCATTGAAACCACCTCATCTCACGTGATGATCGGACTTGGGTTGGTGAATTTGGATCATGTGACACTCGAATGACCAGAGGGATGTCAATTTGAGTGTGAGTTTTTAAGTAATATGATAAACCAAACTCATTATCATGAACATAGTCAAAATGTCTTTGCAAATTATGTTGTAGATTACTAGCTCGCGCTATAGCTCCCTTGAATTTTTATATGTTCCTAGAGAAATAGAGTTGAAAGATGATGGTAGCAATAATGCGGACTGGGTCCGTGATCTGAGGATTGTCCTCATTGCTGCACAGAAGGCTTGTCCTTAATGCACCGCTCGGTGCGCCACCCCCTCAAGCATCGTTTGTAGATATTGTGAACATCTGACAGGCACGTTCTGATGACTACTTGATAGTTTAGTGCGGCATGCCTTATGTCTTAGAATTGAGGCTCCAAAACATTTTGAACGTCACGGAACATATGGGATGTTCTAAGAGCTGAAATTGGGATCTCAGGCTCGTGCCCGTGTTGAGAGGTATGAGACCTCCAACAAGATTCTTTGCCTGCAAGATGAAGGAAAATAGCTCAATCGGTGAGCATGTGCTCACATTGTCTGGGTACTACAATCGCTTGAATCGAGTGGGAGTTGATCTTCCAGATAAGATAGCGATTGATATAGTTCTCCAAGTCACTGTCACTAAGATACTAGAGCTTCGTGATGAACTATAAAATGCCAGGTATGGAAATAATGATCCCTGAGCTATTCGCGATGTTTGACACCGCGAAGGTAGAAATCAAGAAGGAGCATCAAGTGTTGATGGTTAGTAAAACCACTAGTTTTGAGAAGGGCAAGGGCAAGGAGGGAAACTTCATGGATGGCAAGTCAGTTGCTGCTCCAGTGAAGAAACCCAAGGATGAACCCAAACCCGAGACTAAGTGCTTCTATTATGAGGAGAATGGTCGCTGAAGCGGAACAACCCTAGATACTTGGTAGATAAGAAGGCTAGCAACGTCGACAGAAGTATATTTGATATACGTGTTATTGATGTGTACCTTACTAGTACTCCTAGTAGCACCTGGGTATTGGATACCGGTTCGGTTGCTAAATGTTAGTAACTCGAAATAAAAGCTACGGAATAAACGGAGGCTATCGCACGCTCTCTCTACCTTCGGGATTAGTGATGAACCTAAATAAATGTTATTTGGTGTTTGCGTTGAGCATGAACGTGATTAGATCATGTTTATTGCAATACGGTTATTCATTTAAGTTAGATAATAATGGTTATTCTATTTACATGAATAATACCTGCAATGGTCATGCACCCAATGAGAATGGTTTATTGAATCTTGATCGTAGTAATACACATGTTCATAATATTGATGCCAAAAGATACAAAGTTTATAATGATAGTACCACATTCTCTTGGCACTACCGCTAAATGTCATATTGGTGTAAAACGCATGAAGAAACTCCATGCTGATGGATCTTTGGACTCATTCGATTTCGAATTGGTTGAGACATGCGGACCATGCCTTGTGGGCAGGATGACTAAGACCCCGTTTTCCGGTATGATGGAGCAGGCAAGTAACTTATTGGAAATGATACATGTTGATGTATTCGGTCCAATGAGTGTTGTAGCGTGCGGTGGATATCGTTATTTTCCTACCTTCACTGATGATTTGAGTAGATATGGGGATATTTACTTAATGAAACACAAGTCTGAAATGTTTGAAAAGTTCAAACAAAACCAGAGTGAAGTTTGAGATCATCGTGAAAAAAAGATAAAATGTCTACGATATGATCGTGGAGTTAAATATCTGAGTTACGAGTTTGGTATACAACTTAAGACAATGTGGAAGTTGTTTCACAACTCACGCCACCTGGAACACCATAGTGTGATGGTGTGTCCGAACGTCGTAGTCGTGCTCTATTGGATATGGTGTGAACTATGATGTCTCTTATCGATTTTCCACTATCGTTTTGGGGTTATGCATTAGAGACAACTACATTCACTTTAAAAGGGGCACCATCTAAGTCCGTTGAGATGACACCGTATGAATTTTGGTTTGGCGGAAACCTAAGCTGTCATTTCTTAATGTTTGGGGCTGCAACGCTTATGTGAAAAAGGGTTTTCACCTAATGAGCTTGAACCCAATGCGGACAAATGCATCTACATAGAATACCCTAACATAACAGTTGGGCAAACCTTCCATCTTAGATCCAAGCACAAAGTGTTTGTTGCTAAAACGGGTCCTTTCTCGAGAAAGAGTTTCTCTCGAAAGAATTGAGTGGGAGGAAGATAGAACTTGATGAGGTTGTTGAACCTTTGTTTCAACCAGAGAGTAGCGCAGCACAGAAAGTTGTTTCTGTGGAGCCTACTTTAGTTGAAGAGGAAGTTAATGATGATGATCCTGAAGCTTCGGATCAAGTTACTATCGAACCTCGTAGGTCGACAAGGACGTTTACTGCTCCTGAGTGGTACGGCAACCCTGTCTTAGAGGTCATGTTGTTAGACAACTATGAACCTACGAGCTATGGAGAAGCGATGATGGGCCCGGATTCCGAGAAATGGTTAGAGGCAATGAAATCCGATATGGAATCCATGTATGAAAACAAAGTATGGGCTTTGGAAGTATTACCTAAAGGGCAAAAGGCCATTCAGAACAAATGGATCTTTAAAAGGAAGACGGACGCGGACGGTAATGTCACCGTCTATAAAGCTCGACTTGTGGCAAAGGGTTTTTCACAAGTTCAAGGAGTTGACTACGATGAGACTTTCTCACCCGTAGCGATGCTGAAGTCTGTTGGAATTATGCTAGCAGTTGCTGCATTTTTCGATTATGAAATCTGGCAGATGGATGTCAAAATAGAGTTTCCTTAACGGTTTCCGTGAGGAAAGGTTTTATGTGATACAGCCAGAAGGTTTTGTCAGTCCTAAGGATGCTAAAATGTATGCAAACTCCAGCGATCCTTCTATGGACTAGAGCAAGCATCTCGGAGTTGGAATATACGCTTTGATGAGGTGATCAAAGTTTTTGGGTCTATACAAAGTTTATGAGAAACTTGTATCTACAATAAAGTGAGTGGGAGCACTATAGAATTGATGATAAGTATATGTGGATGACATATTGTTGATCGGAAATGATGTAGAAATTTCTGGAAAGCATAAAAGGTTGTTTGAAAGGTGTTTTTCAAAGGAAGACCTAGATAAAAAGCTACTTAAATATTGGGCATCAAGATCTATAGAGATAGATCAAGACGTCTGATAAGATTTTCAATGAGTACATACCTTGAAAAGATTTTGAAGGAGTTCAAAATGGATCAATCAAAGAAAGAGTTCTTGCCTGATTTGTAAGGTCTGGAGTTGAGTGAGACTCAAAGCTCGACCACGGCAGAAGAAAGAGAAAGGACAAAGGTCGTCCCCTATGCCTTATCCATAGGCTCTGTATAGTATGCCATGCTGTGTACCGCACCTGGTGTGTGCTTTGCCATGAGTTTGTCAATGGGTACAAGAGTGGTCTAGGAGTGGATCACTGGACAGCGGTCAAAGTTATCCTTAGTAACTAGAAGACTAAGGAAATATTTCCCGATTATGGAGGTGATAAAGAGTTCGTCGTAAAGGGTTACGTCGATACAAGCTTTAACACCAATCCGGATGACACTGAGTAGCAATCAGGATATGTATAGTGGAGCAGCCATTTGGAATAGCTCAAAGTAGAGCGTGGGAGCATCTGTAGTACGACATATAGATTTGAAAAGAACACACGGATCTGAATGTTGCAGACCGTTGACTAAAGACCTCTCTCACATGCAAAGCATGATCGAACCACAGAACTCATTGGGTGTTAGATTCATAACATTGTAAATCACATGGTGATGTGAACTAGATTATTGACTCTTGTGCAAGTGGGAGACTGTTGGAAATATGCCCTAGAGGCAATAATAAAATGGTTATTATTATATTTCCTTGTTCATGATAATCGTTTATTATCCATGCTATAATTGTATTGATTGGAAACTCAAATACATGTGTGGGTACATAGACAACACTATGTCCCTAGTATGCCTCTAATAGACTAGCTCGTTGATCAAAGATGGTCAAGGTTTCCTAGCCATAGACATGAGATGTCATTTGATAATGGGATCACATCATTAGGAGAATGATTTGATGGACAAGACCCAAACTATGAACATAGCATATGATCGTGTCAGTTTATTGCTATTGTTTTCTGCATGTCAAGTATCTATTCCTATGACCATGAGATCATGCAACTCACTAACACCGGAGGAATACCTTGTGTGTATCAAACGTCACAACGTAACTGGGTGACTATAAAGATGCTCTACAGGTATCTCCGAGGGTGTCTATTGAGTTGGCATGGATGAAGACTGGGATTTGTTACTCCGTGTGACGGAGAGGTATCTCAGGGCCCACTCGGTAATACAACATCACAATGAGCCTTGCAAGCAAAGTGACTAAAGAGTTAGCCATGGGATCTTGTATTACGGAACGAGTAAAGGGACTTGCCGGTAACGAGATTGAACTAGGCATAGAGATACCGATGATCGAATCTCGGGCAAGTAACATACCGAAGAAACAAAGGGAACAACATACGGGATTAACTGAATCCTTGACATAGAGGTTCAACCGATAAAGAACTTCGTAGAATATGTAGGAGCCAATATGGGCATCAAGGTCCCGCTATTGGTTATTGACCGTAGAGGTGTCTCGGTCATGTCTACATAGTTCTCGAACCCGCAGGGTCTGCACAGTTAAAGTTCGGTGACGTTTCAGTATAGTTGAGTTATGTATGTTGGTGACCGAAGGTTGTTCGGAGTCCCGGATGAGATCCCGGACGTCACGAGGAGCTCTGGAATGGTCCGGAGGTAAAGATAGATATATAGGAAAGTGGTGTTTAAACTCCGGAAAAGTTTTGGGCATTTCCGGTAGTGTACCGGGACTGACGAATGGGTTCCGGGGGCCCACCAAGTGGGGACCACACACCCCAAGGGGTCACATGGACCTTAGTGGTGGCGCACTAGCCCCTGGTGGCTGGGCAGCCAGCCCAAGAAGGCCTATGCACGGGAGAAAGAGGAGAGGGGAGGAATCCTAGTCAGAGTAGGATTCCCCCACGCCCACCTCCTAGTTGGAGGTGCACTCCTCCACCTCTGGTTCGGCCGACCCTATGGGAGGATCCCTAGGGCGCCAGCCCCTCCCCCTTCCTCCTATATATATTGGAGAAAGAGAGGGCAGCCCCTAACCCTAATTGCCACGTGCTGCCCTCTTCTTCCTCTAGATCGTTTTCTCCTCTAGTCTAGTCTCGGCGGTGCTTAGGTGAAGCCCTGCCGGAATAATTCCACGACCACCGCCGCCGCGCCGTCGCATTGCCGGAGAACTCATCTACCTCTCTGCTCCCTCTTGCTAGATCAAGAAGGCAGAGATCGTCATCGAGCTGTACGTGTGTTGAACGCGGAGGTGCCGTCCGTTCGGCACTAGATTGGAAGGATCGTGATTGGATCGCAGGACGGATCGTGATTGGATCGCGAGACGGATCGTGTTGGGATCACGGTACAGCTTGCGATTTGGATCGCGAAGACGTTCGACTACATCAACCGCGTTTCTTAACGCTTCTGGTTAGCAATCTACAAGGGTATGTAGATCCACTCTCCCTCTCGTAGATGCTCATCACCATGGATACATCTTGCGTGTGCGTAGGAAAATTTTTGTTTCCCATGCAACCTTCCCCAACAAATACTGCTTTTCCCTTACGCTTCTTGTTGCGCTTCCTGCTTCTTCCCTTCGGGTCAGGGGCGTCGTCGTCGTCATCGGAGTCCATTTCGACGTTCGCCTCCTCGTCGGGAAGTCGCCTTCCTTCTTCAGCTCGAGCACATTTATCCGCCAAGGTGTAAAGCTCATTAACAGTCTTGGGGAGCTTGACATTCATCTAGGCTCGCATCCTCCTATTGCGCACGTTCGAATGGAACGCGGCAATTACCGCTGCGGGATGTATCTCTGGGATGTTGTGGTGCACTCGGCTGAACCTCTCGATGTACTTCCTCAAGGTTTCTCCCTCCTTTTGTGGGAGGACTTGGAGATCGTTGGGCTGGCCTGGTTCTTGATGACCAACGGTAAAGGCACCAACGAACTCGTTGCATAGGTCATCCCATGACGAAATTTAATTTTCCGGCAGGTGCATCAGCCACGATCTCATGTTCGGCTTAAGTGTCAAAGGGAAATAGTTGGCGAGCACCTTTTCATCTCTTCCTCCCGCAGCTTGAACAGCTATCGTATATATGCCCGAGAACTCCGCCGGGTTCAGCTTCCCGTCGTATTTCTCAGGCAGCTCAGGTTTGAATGCTTGGGTCGACGGCCAGCGGAAACATCGCAGCTCGCTAGTGAAGGCAGTGCAACCAACCTCGTAGGGAAGGTACCCGCCAGCACTGGGCGCGGGGTCGCCGATGTCTGGACCGTTGCACTTGTCGGATTGATGGTGCGCTTCCTGGCGTCACTCGATGCTGATGCGCGCATCTTCTTTCCGCTGGTCTTCAAGGACACGCCGTTGATCCTGGTGGTCGCGCGGGCCAGACGAGACTATGCATGCCTCGTCGTGCTCATCAGCATGTGAGGCTTGCTGCGGCTGCCTCTGGGCCTGTTGTCGTAGAGGGGACTGCATCGTTGGGGTGGCCCCTTCGACGCTCTCCCCGGCCGGGGCTGCTGCTGTTCGCGTTCGTCGCGACGGCTCTGCATGCTGGGGCTTGTTGGCTTCGATGAAAGAAATCAAACTCTGAATGGTGGCACTCCTTTCATCCATCTTATCAGCTATTGGCATGAAGTTGAGAAGCATCTGCACTCCTGCCATGGCTTCCTCAGCGGTGCTCGGCATGGCGAAAGAGGCGGACCATGACATCGCTCGACTCCTGGTAGGATCAAGAGAAGCGTCGCCGCGTTCCTGATGTCGTGTGCCACTCACCGGGGCTGTCTGGCGTGCAAGGGGACGAACCTGCGGGGCCTCGGCCCTGCTCGGTGCTCCGTCTCGTTCCGCACGAGGCGTATGCCCAGTAGTCTTGCCGGCGACGGGTGCGGCCGGAGGGTCACAGCTCGCACCGGACCGGGCGGCTGTCCGCGCGACGGGGAGGTGATGGACGGTTGTTTCCCTCGGCCATGGCGCAGGGGCCGAGCTCGCCAAGTTGTTGTTGTAGTCGCTCCCCTCCGGCGTCTCCTGCTCCATCTCCGGCCGTGAAGGCCTGGACGAGGGCGCCGCCTGCGCCGACCGCGTCGTCCACGATGCCTGCCTCACCCGCAGCTGTCGTGGCGTCGACGACGCCGGTGGCCACGTGTGAAGGAGCCTTCGAAGTGGAGGGATGCATGGCCACGCCGGATTTCTTCTTGGGAGCCATTGTTGATGAAGATGATGATGAAGATCGATCCGTCGTTCACGAACTCGGGTTCGCGCAAATGATGCATGCCCCCTACCTAGCGCGCCAAAGATGTCGGGGCACAGATGCTCACGATCACCTATGGGACTAGAGGCCCCTTTGTGGTTCGGCAAGGGGGGTCATGTTGCACAAAGAGCGAGAGCATGAGACGGCGCGACGATCACGACACAGGCATTTTACCCAGGTTCGGGCCGCTGCTAAGCGTAAAACCCTACTCCTACTTTTGGTGGATTGATCAGAGGAACACGAAGAACGCGCAGTGCCCAATCCCGGCAAGAGCTATTGTCGGGGTGAGCTACTATGCGAGTACAAGTGTCCAAAGGTCCGAATCTTGAGCTAGGTAGCCTTGAGCCTCCTTTTATAGTGCAAGGGGTTACCACAATGGTAAAACAGTCATTATCGATCGATTAGATTGCTTAGCAGAGCTATCATACGTAACTCTGGCATTTACGACAAAACACCATGATTATGAGCCTAGGTGGCGCTCGGGGGTGCATCCCCAGCAAGCTCTTACCACCGCTTTGTCAGTCGTTGCTTATGGTCTTGAGACGCTGCAGGGCAGGTGTCAACTGAGCATAACTTGCCTCCCGATGTGTCGCCACGTGTTTAGAAAGAGTTGATTAGCCGCTTGACGGCTCGACACCGCATCGATAAGTGACTAACGTAGCGATGCGGTGGAGCAGTGGCTGGTTAGCTCGTGCCTGCCGACGGATGGCTTGCCGGGTCTTTAGGAGGTGTGCATGTCTTGGTCCCCGGCAAGCGTCGGGGACGTGCTTGGCGCGTTGTAGTCCAAGCTTGGGCTGCCGCGTCGGGCTTGCTGGAATCCGGTCTTGATTACTCGTCGGGTTTGTACGAGCGTTGAAGGGTTCAGCTACTACCGCCTGTGCATAAGTCAGGGGCACTGGGTACCCCTGTACTAGTGCACCGACACTATTGGACATATCATTTAGGTTCAATAGAATATGGTGATAGATATCAAAGGGGTAAAAACTGAAGAAGATAGTCTCACATCAACTAGACATACCAACGGGCTATGGAGATGCCCATCGATAGATGTCAATGCAAGGAGTAGGGATTGCGATGCAAATGATGCACAAGAGCTATAAGTGTATGAAAGCTCAAATGAAGCTAAGTGGGGTGTGCATACAACTTGCTTGCTCATTAAGACCTTGGGCATTTGAGGAAGCCCGTCATAGGAATATACAAGCCATGTTTATAATAATGAAAATGTAATTCCCACTAGCACATGAAAATGACATAACATGAGACTCTCTATATGAGGAACAAGGTGCCACTTGGAGGCACAAGTGTGGTAAAGGATAGTAGCAAAGTCCCTTCTCTCATTTTCTCTCTCTCTCTTTATTCAGAATGGTGGGGTCATTCGGCCTCCCCCATTTTTATTTCCTCACTGGGACAATGGCCTAACAATGATGATCATCACACTTTTATTTACTTACAACTAGAAACGAAGAACCGATATGAAGATATGACTCTATATGAATGCCTCTGGCAGTGTACCAGGATGTGCAATAAACTAGCGTGACACGTATCAAAAATATGATGAATGGTGGTTTTGCCACAAATACTAAGTCAGCTCTATATGATCATGCAAAGCAATATGATGATGAACGAACTAGTCATGTGAAGTGACGATGGAATTTGCATGGCAATATATCTCGGAATGGCTATGGAAATGCCATGATAGGTAGGTATGGTGGCTGTTTTGAGGAAGATATAATGAGGCTTATGTGCAACAGAGCGTATCATGTCACGGGGTTTGGATGCACCGGAGAAAGTTGCACCGATCAGCAAGGTGAGAATGGGCTATGCACGGTACTGAAGAGGCTAGCAAAATATGAATATGTGAGATTACGTATGTCCATGGTTTCACATTAGTCATAAAGAACTAATATACTTATTGCAATTTTTTATTAGTTTTATCACAAATCAAAGTACTACTCACATGCCCCGAGGGAAGAGGTTGGTAGGAGTTAACCATCGCGCGCTTCCGACCCGAAACAACACTAGGATTTAATCGAGGAATAGAAATGCTCACATATCATCACCATGCCTCTTTAATTTTTAGACGAACAAGAAGTTAACCTCTCTTAATATCAACAGTTTATGAATCAACAATTATGAACTCACACCTTTTTCATATTACCACATCAATATCATTAACACACAATTTCTCTATATGTGCTACATGATGGTTTTGATTATCATCCATTGAATAACTAATATTTTTGGACTAGTCTTATGACCCATGAAAATTACCGTCACTATTTATTAATGTAGGGCCGGTGGGACCCGGGGTACCCAGGCCCGTCTACCTGCGGCCCAAGGCACGACGCATGCCGTGGGCTAACGCGACCCACCGTCGGATCTCACGGGCGAGGCCCTCACAAGGGCCTCCGCCTCGTGGAGCCTCCCTTCGTGAGGTCGCCTCCTGGGGATGCCACCGAGGCTTTCGCAGGGGCGCTTGAACAAAGACAACCTGACAGGGTCGCGCGGCCCTTTACTGTCACGTGCGTGACGCGCGCCGCGCTAGGTGGTACCAGGAGCGGTGCCAGCATGGCCGGACAGAGAGGTTTTCCTCTTTGGTGACAGAGGGGGAGGGCCAGCTCATGAGTTCCCAAAGCAATCCCCAAAGGTTTCCGATCTTGTGCAAGAGGACCAAGACCGGGGGCTGGCAGGACGGAGGTCACCCCGAGCCCACAAGCACGTCACGACAAGGAGCTTTGACAGGCGAAGACCACTTTTGTAAGGATAGGCTGCAGTCTTGCCCCCATACAAACTGGCCTTTGTGGCAACCCTTCCGGCCTAGTATTTTCAGGGGGGAAGAGGACCAAGGCCAGTGTCGGCATCCTGGGAACGGGGGTACCCAGACCTGCCTGCCTGCGGCCCAGGGCACGGCCCACTTCGTCAGCCAAGCACAACCATGCACAGCCCCACTCAAGACAAGGCCCTCGCGAGGACCCTAGGCTCACGAGGAGGAGGAGCATCAAGACCGGCAAGGGATGGGCCTCCCCAGGCACCCTCCGGAGCGGCATAGATCTCTATGCAGAGCCCGGCCTCAGGAGTCAAAGATGACGCAAGGAAGGACAGGCGGGCGCCAGCGCGCCAGGTGGCGCAGTTTCCCCTTTGGTGCAAAGGGAGCAAGGACGTACGCGGGTTCCCAAAGCAACCACCAAAGGTTTCCATTCCGGTGCAACAAGACCACGACCACGAGCCCTGCAGGACGGATGTCATCGCCGAGCCCACCTCTGCATCACCGACAGCTACTTTGCAGGCGAAGACCGCCTTTGGACAGGGCGGGCATGTACTCCTGTCCCCCTTCAAAATTGGCCGTTGTGGGATCCCTTCCCGCCATTGCGATAAGGGAAGAGGACCCAGGTCGCCGCTATATATAGAGGCTAGGATGCACCGAAGAAGGGGATCCGAAATCGGTCGACCCACTCATCCATCACCAAGCCAACAGAGGGCCAAGAACACCTCAGGAGCGCCCTCACGAGGCTCCAAAACACTGTACTAGTTCATCCACCACACCTCCTCGAGAGGCAATCCACCAAAGCAGGAGTAGGGTATTACGCTTCGCAGCGGCCCGAACCTGGGTAAACCACTGTGTTCATCTTCTTCCTCGTCATCGCGCGAGTGCATCGTCTTGTCCATCGAATAGCGAGCTAGGTAGGGCGAGGCTGCAGGGGATCTTCGCACACGCCCCTGTGTTCGAATCTTAAGGGTTTTGCGGAGCCCGAAATCTGACATTTGGCGCGCCAGGTAGGGGATCTTCGCACACGCCCCTGTGTTCGAAGCGCAGGCCATTCAAGGCGGGGACTACCCAGCACCACCAATCGCAGGCGCCATCATCGGCATGGTCGACCAGCCGAGCATCTACGTCAACACGCTCGCGATCAATAGGGCCGCGTCCTAGGGCCCCTTTTGGCCAACGCGTGCTGACCATGGATGGGTCTACCCGCGCAACTACGTCTGTATGCCCTTCGGCATGGCGAACGCAGGCGACACGTTCCAGCGCCTTGCACGGGCCATGCTCATACCTTGCCTGGCGGGGCGCGGCGAGGAGTTGGAGGAGATGCTCGGACCGAGCGAAGGTCCCGAGCCCCGGGAGACAACGGGCCCGTGAGGGTCGCGCTCGTGGAGGTGTAAGATCAGGCTACGATGGCAGCTTCGGCTCTTCAGCGGCATGGCCGCCAGGTGACTTTTTGTTGGCCGATGCCAGGTAACTTTTTCGTTTACTCCATTTGAGGGCGCTCACCGGGCCGCATTATCTTCAGGCGATCAGGGCATACCCCTGCAGCCACCTCATTTATGCATATTTCAATAGTTTCTCATGCACATGATCTGTTTCCTAACGATTTACCTTGCCTACACGGCCCTTTGCCGGCGTGAATGTCGTGGCACCACCCTTTCCGAGTTGGTGTTTCGCAAGGGGCCGTGCGCCACGGCCCTTCCCGGGGCACCTCGGAACTGAGTAGCAAGGCCCTGTCGCCTCAGGGACTTGCATCTTTGGGCAGTCGACGTCCGCTCGGGGGCTCCAGCCGCAGCGCGGCGCCTCAGCATGGAGTCTCGGGAGGCCCCACGGCCTCCTGAGGCAGCAGCCAGCAGGACGGAATGGGGGTCGCTCGAGCGTCAAAGGGGGCTCCTGAGCATCGCGCCTCACGAGCCTTACCGGTCATATAGCCACTCGCCCCTTGAGATCGTCCTTGGTGCGGTCGGCATCAAGGGTGTCGAAGCCTCGCCCCGTAGTTGCGTCCTTGGTGATCCGGTCGTACACTACGGTGGTAGGGAAATGTGCGGGACTGGGACCTGCCGACGTAGAGCCGCTTCAGCGTCAAAGGGGGCTCCTGAGCAATGCGCCTCAGGAGCCTTACCGGTCATAAAGCCACTCGCCCCTCGATGTTGTCCTTGGTGATCCGGTCGGTGTCAAGGGTGTCGGGGCCTGACCTCGTAGTTGCGTCCTTGGTTATCCGGTCGTACACTATGGTGGTCGGGAAATGTGCTGGACCGGGGCCTGCAGACGTAGAGTGCCAAAAGGACTCCCAACCTGCCTCTCTCGTGAAGAAGAAGAAGAAGTCTGCAGGGCCTCGGACGGCCCCACCTACAAGAAGACTCAGGCACAAACCGCCTTTGAGGTAGGGACCTCTCGAGGCCAAAGCTTCCTCGCGAGCTCCCAGATACACCTCCCAGTTCTGCCATGCCAACCACGCGTACGAACTCTATGGGCTGTACACGCTCGGAGCCCCCCGAGGACGGGGAGGGGTTCCTTCCCACGCAATGTGGAAGCCACAGCTCCGCGCTGGCGGAGAAGACAACATGGTCCACCAATGACTATGCCCACGCAATGTGGATGCCACAGCTCCGTGCTGGCGGTCAACACGGTCAACCAATGACTATGCCCACGAAATGTGGAAGCCCCACATCCCGTGCGGGGGGATAAACAACTGAGGGCGCCCCAGCGGCTGCATCCAACCTCAGGAGGGTCCCTAGTGGCCCCATTCTCGCTGCGTTCCCCAGGGATGTACGCATGAGGGGGCTGCATGGGGTCTACTACCCGGCCAAGCCTGGTACATGCCACCTTCCCAGGTCTGCCAAACCTGGTCTTCACGTGCTCATCTCTGGAAAAGCTGGCGAGGAAAGGTATGGGAGCCGCTCGTACGTGAAGGGGGACACCTGAGCATCGCGACTCAGGAGCCTCACTGGTCCCGTAGCCCCTCACCCCTTGGAACCGTCCTTGGTGATCCGGTCGGCCCAACGGCGGTTGAGGTATGCGCCGTGCCGGGCCCTGCCGACGCAGAGCTCGAAGCACTCAAAAAACTGCTCAAAAAACCCTTAAGGAGGACGCTGGAGCTCGTACATCAAGGGGGACTCCTGAGCATCGCGACTCAGGAGCCTCACTGGCCCCGTAGCCCCTCACCCCTTTCACCGTCCTTGGTGATCCGGTCGGCCCAACGGCGGCTCAGGTATGCGCGGGGCCGGGCCCTGCCGACGCAGAGCGCCAAAGGTGTTCAAAATTTTCAAGTTAACCCAATCTTCACCATGTTCCATTCATGAGGGCTGCTCGTACGTCAAGGGGGACTCCTGAGCATCGCGACTCAGGAGCCTCACTAGCCCTGTAGCCCCTCACCCCTTGGACCGTCCTAGGTGATCCGGTCAGCCCAACGGCGGCTGAGGTATGCGCGGGGCCGGGCCCTGCCGACACAGAGCATCACAGCAAGCAAGAAGGAAACAAGGCGAAGAGAGCAATCACACAGTCCAACAGTTATTACAAGCATTAAAAGTTTTCGCGAATGCAAACAAGTTTGACGCCGCCATGAGGCACGATGGACATTGTAGGAAAGGATCAAGTGAAAGGAATAAAGAGGAGCCGCCGCCACCACTCGTCCCGTCCTCCGGGAACTCGTCGTCGACATCGCTGGCGTCGTCTTCTTTGTTGCCATCCCCTGCAGCATCAGGAGGCGGGGGAACCGTGACGCGGGTGAACCTCTTCACCAACGTCTCCACGGCGCCCTTCACCGCCGCCGCAGCACTGGCACGGACCTCGGCGGCGACCCGGCGGATCAAGGAGTCAAAGTCAAACCCCGGCTCGCGAAGATGAAGATGGCTGAAGACGCGCGTTGCGGCCTCAGAAAAGAGGTCGCGACACTCGCTCTCAAAGACCCCCTCCACCTTCACAACAGCGCCCTCCAGCGCCTCGACGAGCTTTGAAGCAAGCACCGCGAAGCCACTCTCTAGAGCCTCCAGAGGCTCCGCAAACCCATCCCGGCAGAGGGAGTGGAGCGCTTGGCGAAGCTTGAGCTCGACGGTGGGAAAGGCGCTGAGCTCCGCAACCTTTTTCTCCTCAGCCGCGGCAAGGGTCTTCTCCCTGGCGGCGAGCAGGGCCTTCTGCGAAGCGGCATCCTTCTCCTGCGCGTCCAGGCGCTCCTGCTCCACGGCCTGGCAGGTCGCCGCTTGGGATAGCTCGGAGTCCCGAGCGGCAAGCTCGGCCTCACGGGTCTTGAAGTTTTCCTCCTGCTGGCGCAGCTGCTCCGCAAGCTCGGTCTTCTCCTCCTGGAGTGCCTTCAGACGGGCCTCCACCTCTTCGCAGCGCCAGACGGCGGACGCCGCGTCGGCCCGTGCCTCCTTGCGGGATACCCTGGCAGTCGCGGCCTCCTTCTCGCTCTTCGCCACGGCAGCCTCGGCCAGACTCCAAACCGCCACGGTAGATGCGTCGGCCTGGAGCCACCCGAAGAGGAGCCCTAGGCATCCACTCGGGAGGCGATCGTCGGTACCCCCGGGAGCGTCCCGAACTTGACCCAGAACGGTGAGGGCCCCGTCCACAACCTCGAGGCCGCGCGATGAAGGCATCAAGGCCCCCTCCGGAGGAGTCCCCTGTGCGATCGCAGGAGACGTTCCCGGGGAGGCAGGAGCACGAGGAGCAGGGGGCTCCGGAGGCTGCACGGCGACCACGGACACGGACGGATTGACGGGCGGCTGGCCCTCAGGGGCCGGCTCTCCGAACAGCGGCACCACCGCGCCCTCGAGGGCAGGAGCGACCATGCCAACAGGCATTGGGGGCTCAGGGGGCTCCGCGACGATGACCAGGGGGGTTGCCTCGCGAGCCCCCTCCCCCTCGCTAGCAGGCGATGGCAGGACGGCAAGAGCGGGTGGCGCGTCAGAAGGCGCCTTCGGCTTGACGCCCGCCTTCTTCTTCCTCATCTTCAGCGCGGTGGCGTTCCTGGTTACCAAGCAAAGGAAGGTCATCAATACACAAGCTTCCGGCGGGCAACCAAGGCCGAGCCGGGTCACTTACTCTTCAACGTCGACCCACTTCCTCTTCCCCTCCACTCCGGCAACGACGGGGGCGCCCTCGCCTTTCTCGGTGAGGGCACCACCATGCGGGGGAGCAGAGGCGCTGTCTGCAAGGGCGGCCGCTGAAGGGATCGCCATGGCCCCGGCCTCGCCCACCTTGCCTGCGAGCTGCAATTCGGGCGGAGGCGAGGCCGGCGCTTCAACCGCCTTTCATGCAGGGGCAGTGCGCACCGGAGGTGACTCCGCTCCACACTTCTTGGGAGTCGACACGCAGGCGGACCGTGTGGCACAAGGGGCCGGCCCTAGCACCCTTGGGGCCTTGGCGGCACGTGAGGAGCCCGCAGCAGAAACTTCACCAACATCATCGTCGTCCTCGAGCTCGCGCAGGAGCGTTCTCTGTGACGGGGGGGACGCCCCTGCCGGGTCGTCGGCGGCAGTCTTCTCCGAGTCCTCCCCGCCCGCGGTGTCGCCGGAGGACACCATCACCAGGGACCCAAGGCCCTCAGCTGGGGAAAGCCCCAGTTCATTGAAGATAGGCATCAGGGCAACCAGATCGGCCCCGTTGTCGCGGCAGTACAGCGGGGCGTGGGCGTCAGGGAGATCACCAGGGTCGCCGTTGAGCAGGGTCGTCACAGCCCTGCTCAGTTCCTCGGGGGTTATGCGTGCGGACCGAAGCCTGAGGTTGTCGCCGCTGCCCTGATAGTCCAACAAGGGCCTAGAATGGGACTGGAGGGGCGCCAGGCGCTGCGACAAGAAGTCCTTCACTATCATCCCCCAGTCAGCTTCCTGGCAACGATATCGCGGGAGAAACGCTCCAGGATGGGCCTGGCCCGAGAGTCGGAGAGCTTCGCGGAGCTCCACGCTGAAGTCTTCTCCGGTAGCCCCTTCGGCAGATCTAGCCGGGGGTTGGCGTCTTTGAGGTCCATGAGAACCCAGCGGTGCCTAGAGTTCTCCACCTTCTTCCTGGCCTTCAAGAGCATGTTCCCACTCTGGACCATGACGAAGGAGACACACGCCGACCGTTGAGCGCCGTCGTGCACACGCAAGCTGAAGAAATGGCGGAAGAGGGCCACCGAAGGCCTCACGCCCACGAAAGCCTCGCAATAGAAGGCAAAGACGGACAAGAGCAGGATGGAGTGGGGCTGGAGATGAAGGGCTTGGATCCGGCGGTGAAGAACGCAGAGAAGGGCAGAACGAGCCCGGCGAAGACGCTATGGAGAAAGAAGGAGTAGACCGCCTTGGACGAGGGCCGCTTCTCCGAAGAGCCGCCCCATATCAAGGTCCGCCCCCATTCGTTGGTCTCATCCGCCGTCGACGGGAGCACCGGGACGAGGTCATCGTCCTTGGCGATGGTGGACCCTAAGAGCGCCGGTGAGAGAGGAGCGGAGGCTGAGCTCTGGGCCTCTGGCTTCTGCTTGCCGGCGGGAGCCATCGGGAAGCTCGCGGGGCCAAAGTGGCAAGGAGGAGGACGGAGCGGCGCCGGATCTGGAGAGGCCTCTGCTAGAGCCGGAGACCTGGGAAGCAAGAGCAGGTGCGCAAGAGGGGAAAGCAATAATGGTCGGCGGTAGAAGTCAGGCTCTTGTCGATTCGGGCGGTGGCCAAAGGGACGAAGGACGCCCGACATGAACCGCACGACGCGCGCCAGTCCTGGCCCACAGGCGTTGGGGCCCGCGGCGCTTCGGGCCGCCCTCAAGGCTTCGCCCGGAAACCAGCTCGGGCGCGCCTTGGGCCCGGGGGCTACTGTCGGCGTCCTGGGAATGGGGGTACCCAGACCTGCCTGCCTGCGGCCCAGGGCACGGCCCACTTCGTCAGCCAAGCACAACCATGCACAACCCCACTCAAGACAAGGCCCTCGTGAGGACCCTAGGCTCGCGAGGAGGAGCAGCGTCAAGACCGGCAAGGGATGGGCCTCCCCAGGCCCCCTCCGGAGCGGCAGAGATCTCTATGCAGAGCCCGGCCTCAGGAGTCAAAGATGACGCAAGGAAGGACAGGCGGGCGCCAGCGCGCCAGGCGGCGCAGTTTCCCCTTTGGTGCAAAGGGAGCAAGGACGTACGCGGGTCCCAAAGCACCCCCAAAGGTTTCCATTCCGGCGCAACATGACCACGACCACGAGCCCTGCAGGATGGATGTCATCGCCGAGCCCACCTCTGCATCACCGACAGCTACTTTGCAGGCGAAGACCGCCTTTGCGCAGGGCGGGCATGTACTCCTGTCCCCCTTCAAAATTGGCCGTTGTGGGATCCCTTCCCGCCATTGCGATAAGGGAAGAGGACCCGGGCCGTCGCTATATATAGAGGCTAGGCTGCACCGAAGAAGGGGATCCGAAATCAGTCGACCCACTCATCCATCACCAAGCCAACAGAGGGCCAAGAACACCTCAGGAACGCCCTCACGAGGCTCCAAAACACTGTACTAGTTCATCCACCACACCTCCTCGAGAGGCAATCCACCAAAGCAGGAGTAGGGTACTACGCTTCGCAGCGGCCCGAACCAAGGGTAAACCACTGTGTTCATCTTCTTCCTTGTCATCGCGCGAGTGCATCGGCTTGTCCATCGAGTAGCGAGCTAGGTAGGGCGAGGCTGCAGGGGATCTTCGCACACGCCCCTGTGTTCGAATCTTAAGGGTTTTGCGGAGCCCGAAATCCGACAGCCAGCATAAGAGTAGGGCACCAGCCACCGTAGAGGGGATGGAACCTCAGGTAGGAAAGAGCACACCTTGTACTCATCCTCATCCTCAAGCAATCTAGACAAGCAGGAGTAGGGTCTTACACCGCGAGGTGGCCCGAACCTGGGTAAACTGTGTGTCCTTTGTTCATCTTCCTTAGCTCGAGCTATCGGAGAGTCGTCGTGAGGTTGTGACGCAGCGTAGGGCAGGAGAGCGAGTGCACCCCAGGGTTCGAACCTTTCTGGGTCCCCGGAGCCCCGATTCTGACATTTGGCGCGCCAGGTAGGTGTGCGCCGACGTTCTCCATCTCCGTTTTAGCTCCGGCTCCAACAACCCCATGGCCGACGCTCGTCGTGTGCGCGTCGAGCGTAGGGTGGCCCGGGTCGCTCAGACGGCGCCTGCAGGCCATAACGGCCGCCGCCACTCCGCCGGCGCCGAAGCCGCCACAGCCACCGACCCTGCTGCCCGCGAGCAGCAGAAATCCTCCGTGCACCCCTCTGTGCACCAGGAGGGCCGCACCGCCATGGCTTCCTCCTGTCATACTGGCCTTGGGCAGGCGCACGCGCGGGCTGCGCAGCTCGTGGCACGCGAGCCGCTTCGTCACTGATAATCCCCAAGTGCAAGGAATCATCGTAGCAATTTCCAAAGGTGGAAGTGATAAGTATGGAGTGTCGAACCCACAAGGAGCTAAAGGTAAGATCAATATTCTCTCAAGTCCTATCTGCCACTGATACGACTCTACGTACGCCGAACGTTTGCTTCCAACTAGAAACGAGAAATAAAACTACGTTGTGGGTATGAAGAGAATAGCTTTGCATGAAATCGGAGAACTAATATATAAAAATAGGTGCTGTTATCATAAAGTTAGAATATATTACAATATATTACAAACAACGAGTGTGGAATAATGATGGGTCGATGTACGGAATTGTCCTAGGCATTTTTTAACAAGATCGGTAATCAATATTGCAATTTTATATGAGGGAGAGGCATAAGCTAACATACTTTCTCTACTTGGATGATATGCACTTATGATTGGAACTCTAGCAAGCATCTGCAACTACTAAAGATCATTAAGGTAAAACCCAACCATAGCATTAAAGCATCAAGTCCCCTTTATCCCATACGCAACAACCTACCTACTCGGGTTTATGCTTCTGTCACTCAAACAACCCACTATAAGCGAATCATGAATGTATTGCAAGTTCCTACAGCGGGAATCCTTCACGTGTGCGCGGCACGGAAGGCACGATAGGACAGCACCAAAATAAAACATACAACTCAAACCAATCTAGATCATCAATCAATCCAAAGGACAAAAGAAATCTACTCAAAACATCATAGGATGGTAACACATCATTGGATCATAATATGTGGCATAAAGCACCATGTTCAAGTAGGGGATTACAGCGGGATGCGGGAGAGTGGACCGCTGAAAAGATATGAGGACGGTGATGAAGAAGGTGATGTTGATGAAGACGATCACCGCGGCGATGGTTCCCCCGATGGCACTCCAGCGCCACCGAGAGAGAGAGGAAGAGGGTCTCCCCCTCGTGCTTTCTCCTCCATGGCCTCCCCCCTGGGTGGGGAGAGGTTCTCCCTCTGGTCCTTGGCCTCCATGGCGATAATGGCCCCTCCGTCTTCCTCCTCCATGGTCTCCGCTGATAGTGACCCCCTCCGGCAGGGTGCCGGAGAGGGCCAAGATTGATCTTTCGTGGCTACAGAGACTTGCGGCAGCGGAACTTCCGATCTAGGTTTCTTTCTGGAGGTTTCTATATTTATAAGATTTTTTGGCGTCGGAAACAAGTCAAGGGGGGCCACGAGGCGGCGACAAGCTAGGAGGGCGCGCCCTACGGGGGGGGGGGGGGCTGCAGGCTTGTGGTAGCCTCGTGGCTCTTCTGGCCCAACTCCAATGCTTCGGGCGTCTCTTTTGGTCCATAAAAAATCACCGTAAATTTTCATCCCATTCCGAGAACTTTTATTTCTGCACAAAAAACGACACCATGGTAGTTCTGCTGAAAACAGCGTCAGTCCGGGTTAGTTCTAATAAAATCATACCAAAATCATATAGAATTATTGTAAACATGGCATGAATACTTCATAAATTATAGATACGTTGGAGACGTATCAGCATCCCCAAGCTTAATTCCTGCTCGTCCTTGAGTAGGTAAATGATAAAAGAAATAATTTATGAAGTGTGAATGCTAGCAAGTGCACAAGTTTGATCAATGATAATTCCAATCACTTTTTCTAGCATCAATATAAACCATAAATAGTAGCTCATCTCATAAAACTTCTCATGATCAAGTAACAAGCTATTCACATGTCAAAGTATAGACCAGAAATTTCTGGAAAACTAACAAACCATATTCCTAGTCATCGAACGATTACAATTCATCTTATTTTCAGGAAGGGTCTATGTAAGAGCTTTGATTTAGCAAATTCCACATACTCAACTATCATATAGTCTTCCATGATTATTGACACTCAAAGCATATTTTTAGAACAAATAGCATCCATCGAACACAGAGAAAGATAGGGGCTTAATGTTTCGCCTCCCAACTTATTTATCATATAGATAATTGTCAACAATAATAATTCATGATCAAATATATTTCTGTGGATATATATGTCTAGATCATTCCCCAACACATGACGCTTGCCAAGAGAAAAAGGCGAAATATAGGAAGTGGTGAAGATCACCATGACTCTTGCATAAAGGTAAGTACTTAGAACGTAAAAGATAGGCCCTTCGCAGAGGGAATCAAAGGTTGTCATGCGCTTTTTGTTTTTGGATGTGCAAATCCTTAATGCAAAGGAACGTCACGTTGTATTGCCCCTTGTGATAGCAACCTTTATTATGCAGTCCGTCGCTTTTATTTCTTTACCATCACAAGTTCGTACAACGCTTATTTTCCCTCACAATAAAAGATCATACATATTTAGGAGCAATTTTTATTGCTTTTTGCACCGATGACAACTTACTTGAAGGATCTTACTCAATCCATAGGTAGGTATAGTGGACTCTCATGGCAAAACTGGTTTAAGGGTGTTTCGATGCACAAGTAGTATTTCTACTTGGTGCGGAAGTTTTGGCTAGTATGAGGTGGAAGCAAGCACCACATGTTGGAGGATCCATAACAATACAACTGCTATACAAATATACCCAAAAATAACTCATTACGTTGTCTTCCTTGTCCAATTTCAACTAATTTGCTCAAGTTTGAAAATAATTAATGATCTCACAATCATAAAAGATGTCCAAGATAGTATATTTATATGTGGAATCTCTCTTCCTTCAATATTCTTTCATGAATTGTTTAAGTGACCAACGCGGTGTTTGCTAACTTTCAATAAATTTTACCACCTATAATTATTATGTGTGAAGTCATTACTCCCCATGGGATAAGTATATGAAGCATATTTAATTTCAGATTTATGATATCCAATTCATTCAACCATTTACTCGTAGGATATTAGTGAAGCACGAGATTGAATGACAAACTATTCCAAAAAGATATAAGTGAAGATCAATGCGTAGTCAACAATTAAATAGCTATGTGAAGACTCTCTCTCATTCAAAATTTCAGATCCAATGATTTTATTCAAACAGCAAGCAAAATAAAAATAGCACTCCAAGAATAGCACGCATCATGTGAATGAATAAAAATTTAGGCTCAACATAGGCTAACCGATAATTGTTGATGAAGAGAGGTGGGATGCGTAGCATCCCCAAGCTTAGATGCTTGAGACTTCTTGAAATATTTACTTGGGGTGCCTTGGGCATCCCCAAGATTGAGCTTTTGTATCTCTTTCAATCCTCTCATATCATGGTTTCACCTATTCTCAAAAACTTCATCCACACAAAACTCGAAAAGAACTCATGAGATAGGTTAGTACACATAAGAATAAATCAACACTTCATGTACTGCCAAGACAAGTTGCACAATAATTTTCAAACATCATCTAATGTTTACTATTGTTTCCACAATTTATATCTACCAATATAGGCTTATGGAAACTAGAGGATAAGTAGATAACAAAACTATGACAGCAATCTGTCCAAACAGAACAGTCTGTAGCAATTTATGAAAACAGTGTACTTCCGTAACTCAAAAAATTATGAAACTTTAGGACATGCTAAGGAATTTATATGACAATACTGTGTAAAAATTTAAGAAACTTTCCACGTTCCAGTAAAATATGAAAATTGAAACACTACAGCAAAAGTTTCTGTTTTTTACACAGCACACATCAAACATGCAATGCAAGCATCCTAAGGCAATTCTTGGAACTTTTTATTGAAAAACAAGATTATGAATAACACCTAACAGAAAATAACAAAATATAATGACGATCCAAGCAAAGCACATATTATGTGACGAATAAAAATATAGCTCCAAGTGAGGTTACCGATAATGTTGAAGACGAAAGAGGGGATGCCTTCCGGGGCATCCCCAAGCTTAGTTGCTTGGATCTTCCTTGAAAATTACCTTGGGGTGCCTTGGGAATCCCCAAGCTTAGGGTCTTACCACTACTTATTCTCCTCATATCGATATCTCACCCAAAACTTGAAAACTTCAATCACACAAAACTTAACGGAACTTCGTGAGATGGGTTAGTATGATAAAGAGCAAATCATCTACTTAGGTACTGTTAAATACAAGATCCATAGTTGTTCTCACATAATGTATACTGTAACTTATCATTTCCACAATTTATATCACTTAATATAAGCCATGGAAATGCTAAAACAAGCAAACTACGCAAACAAGGCAGATTCTGTCAAAAACAGAACAGTCTGTAATGATCTGAACAATGACCATACTTCTGCACCACCAAAAATTCTGAAAAATTAGGAAAACCTAGGAAATTTGTATATCAATCATGTGTAAAAATTTCAGATCAAAAGCACGTACTAGTGAATTTACAAGATTCCTGGACTGAGAGCAAAAGTTTCTGTTTTTGCACAGAATCAAGTCAACTATCATCCACACTATCCCAAAGGTTTTACTTGGCACTTTATTGAAACAAAAGCTACAAAACATGATTACTACAGTATATTAATCATGTTAAAACACAGAAACAGAAAGGGTAAATATTGGGTTGTCTCCCAACAAGAACTTTTCTTTAATGCCTTTCTAGCTAGGCATGACATTGATACACTTCCAAGCCTAATTCCGATAGAAATTTTATTCATACTCTAAAAGATATAAGTGAAGTTCATAGAGCATTCTACAATTAATGAAGATTAACCAATACCCAAGCTCAAAATATATAAGTGAAGCACACGAAGCATTCTATAAAGCCATACTCAAAAGATTTAAGTGAAGCACAAAGAGCATTCTACATAGCCATACTCAAAATATTTAAGTGAAGCGCATGAAGCATTCTACAAATCAATGAAAGACTATCTCATACTAGAAGGGTGCATAAAAGGAAAACAAAAATACTAAATACGCATATCACGTGAACAAAACAAAAACCGAGGTATACCGATAATTGTTGAAGAATAAAGATGGGATGCCTTCCGGGGCATCCCCAAGCTTAGATGCTTGAGTCTCCTAGAAATATTTACTTGGGGTGCCTTGGGCATCCCCAAGCTTGAACTCTTGTCTCTCCGTATTCTTCTTATATCGATACCTCCTCGATCTTCGAACACTTCATTCACACAAAACTTAACAAAACCCTCGTGAGATCCGTTAGTATAATAAAGCGAAATACTACTTTAAGTAATGTTGTGAACTCATTCCAAATTCATATTAGCATTATATCTACTGTAGTCCAACTTCACCATGGTTCATACCCTCCGATACAACACATAGATTCATCAAAATAAGAGCACAATGCATAGAAAGCAGAATCTGTCAAAAACAGGACAGTCTGTAACAATCTGGAAACTTCGTATACTTATGTAAATCAAAAAATTCTGAAAATTTAGGAAAAATTAAACAATTTGTATAGAAGTACTGTGTAAAAATTTCAGAAACTTTTGACGTTCCAGTAAGAAATGTAAATTCATGCACTACAGTCAAAGTTTCTGTTTTTGCACCACACAAAGCAAACAAGCAATCTAATCATCCTAAAACTAAATCTTGGCACATTATTTTTATAATACAATGGATATATACAAGGGGATAATTATTTTTGAGAAACTTCCTTCCAAAATTCTACATTGTTTCCATGAGCATGAACACAAGTGTTCAAGGTCGACCCTCACTTCTCCAATGCACAACCTTCCAATCACTTCTCTTTTTGAAAAACTTCTTAGGCAAGAGGCAAGTAATTATTTTTGTATTTTTCATTATTTAATTTTTTTGTTTGTTTCACCCACAACTAAACAAAGAAAAAAGGGAAAACAAAATCTACTTAGTGAAGAAAGCAAACAAGCACACACGAGAATATCAACCCCACGCTATTGCTCCCCGGCAACGGCGCCAGAAAAGAGCTTGGTAATCCCCAAGTGCAAGGAATCATCGTAGCAATTTCCAAAGGTGGAAGTGATAAGTATGGAGTGTTGAACCCACAAGGAGCTAAAGGTAAGATCAATATTCTCTCAAGTCCTATCTGCCACTGATACGACTCTACGTACGCCGAACGTTTGCTTCCAACTAGAAACGAGAAATAAAACTACGTTGTGGGTATGAAGAGAATAACTTTGCATGAAATCGGAGAACTAAAATATAAAAATAGGTGCTGTTATCATAAAGTTAGAATATATTACAATATATTACAAACAGTGAGTGTGGAATAATGATGGGTCGGTGTACGGAATTGTCCTAGGCAATTGTTAACAAGATCGGTAATCATTATTGCAATTTTATATGAGGGAGAGGCATAAGCTAACATACTTTCTCTACTTGGATCATATGCACTTATGATTGGAACTCTAGCAAGCATCCGCAACTACTAAAGATCATTAAGGTAAAACCCAACCATAGCATTAAAGCATCAAGTCCCCTTTATCCCATACGCAACAACCTACCTAGTCGGGTTTATGCTTCTGTCACTCAAACAACCCACTATAAGCGAATCATGAATGTATTGCAACACCCTACAGCGGGAATCCTTCACGTGTGCGCGGCACGGAAGGCACCATAGGACAGCACCAAAATAAAACATACAACTCAAACCAATCTAGATCATCAATCAATCCAAAGGACAAAAGAAATCTACTCAAAACATCATAGGATGGCAACACATCATTGGATCATAATATGTGGCATAAAGCACCATGTTCAAGTAGGGGATTACAGCGGGATGCGGGAGAGTTGACCGCTGAAAAGATATGAGGACGGTGATGAAGAAGGTGATGTTGATGAAGACGATCACCGCGGCGATGGTTCCCCCGATGGCACTCCGGCGCCACCGAGAGAGAGAGGAAGAGGGTCTCCCCCTCGTGCTTCCTCCTCAATGGCCTCCCCCCTGGGTGGGGAGAGGTTCTCCCACTATTCCTTGGCCTCCATGGCGATAATGGCCCCTCCGTCTTCCTTCTCCATGGTCTCCGCTGATAGTGACCCCCTCCGGCAGGGTGCCGGAGAGGGCCAAGATTGATCTTTCGTGGCTACAGAGACTTGCGGCAGCGGAACTTCCGATCTAGGTTTCTTTCTGGAGGTTTCTATATTTATAAGAATTTTTGGCGTCGGAAACAAGTCAAGGGGGGCCACGAGGCGGCGACAAGCTAGGAGGGCGCGCCCTACGGGGGGGGGGGGGCCTGCAGGCTTGTGGTGGCCTCGTGGCTCTTCTGGCCCAAGTCCAATGCTTCGGGGGTCTCTTTTGGTCCATAAAAAAGCACCGTAAATTTTTAGCCCATTCCGAGAACTTTTATTTCTGCACAAAAAACGACACCATGGTAGTTCTGCTGAAAACAACGTCAGTCCGGGTTAGTTCTAATAAAATCATACCAAAATCATATAGAATTATTGTAAACATGGCATGAATACTTCATAAATTATAGATACGTTGGAGACGTATTAGTCACCACCCAACTGGCACTTGCCGTGGTGACTGGCGAGGCCGCCTCGTCAGGCCCATCACCGCCGCAGGAGGGACCCAAGCACCCTTCCTTTGGCCACGCCCTCCAACGTCGCACGTGGAGGCCGCGGCGCACATCCCCCGACGTGTCGGCTCTGCCGAGCCCCGATGCGGCCTACCCTCGCCCGACGGGGACGCTGGTGCGTACCGAGAGCAGCGTTCGGTGGCGTGCATTCTCGGCGGGGCCCAGGCCCTGGTCGCCGACCGCCACTTCAAGCCATCCTTCCGCAAAGTGGGCGCTGCCCTCAGGGAGCATGGGCCCGTGCCGTCGCCTAGCTGGGCGCTATACGACATCAACTTCGACGCAGTAGGGGATCACCTGAGGTCTACGGCTGTCGCGGCCGCCCTCCCATGGTGTGCACCCCCACCATCAGCAACGTCGCGGTTACCAAGACTCTCACCGACAGGGGCGCATGACTCAACATTATATCCGTCGCGACCTTCGAGGCACTCCAGGTGCCCTACGACCAGCTGAAGCCCACCAGGCCTTTCTTCGGGGTGGTCGGCGGGACCACGGCCCCCCTCGGGCAGATACGCCTCCCCGTCATCATCGGCACCCACGACAATTTCCGCACTGAGCTCATCGACTTCGACGTGGCGCACGTCGGCCTCCCGTACAATGCCATCTTGGGCTACCCAGCGCTCGACAAGTTCATGGCGGCGACCCACCCGGGGTACAATGTCATCAAGATACCCGGTTGCGCCGGCGTCATGACCGTCAAATGGGACGAGAAGGACGCGATTAGCTACCTCGAGCTTGCATACAAAGCCGCCGTGGCCGCGCGACCAGTTGATAGGGGCGAGGCGTCGCCCCCCGAGATTGCGCCAGCAAGAAAGAAGCAGCTGTTCTCTCAGGACCGAGCTGAGACAAAGAAGGTGCCGTTTGACAGTTGCGACTCGAGCCCCACCTTCCCCATCGGCGTCGGCCTCTCCCCAGGGCAAGAGAGGGCACTCGTCACTTTCCTCAGGGCTAACGCGGATGTGTTCGCATGGAAGGCGACCGACCTGACCGGAGTTCCAAGAGAAGTGATCGAGCATCACCTGGCGGTGTGCCCCAATGCGCGCCCCGTCAAGCAGAAAGCGCGGTACCAGGAGCCGGAAAAGCAACACTTCATTGTTCAGGAAGTACAAAAACTGCAAGAGGCTGGGGTCATCTGCGAGGTGCGCCACCCAGAGTGGCTCGCCAACCCCGTGATCTTCCCCAAGAAGGGCGGCAAGGAGCGGATGTGCGTCGACTTCACCAGTCTCAACAAGGCCTGCCCCAAGGACCCCTTCCCGCTCCCACGCATTGGTCAGATCGTGGACTCCACTGCTTGCTGTGATCTATTGTGCTTCTTGGATGCCTTCTCGGGCAACCACCAAATCAAGATGGCGGTGGAGGACATGGAGAATACGACTTTCATCTCCCCTTGCGGGGTATTCTGCTACTTGTCCATGCTTTTTGGCCTGAAGAGTGCTGGTGCCACCTTCTAGCGGTTGATGCACATCACGCTGGGGCCCCAGCCGGGGAGGAACGTGGAGGCATATGTCGACGACATTGTGGTCAAGACACGCGAGGCCAAGACACTCATCAAAGATCTAGAGGAAACTTTCACCAACCTATGAAAGGTCAACCTGAAGCTCAACCCCGACAAGTCCGATTTTCGGGTCCCCTCCGGCAAGCTCCTTGGCTTCCTCGTATCCCATCGGGGAATCGAAGCGAACCCCGAAAAGGTTAAGGCCATCGAGCGGATGCAACCTCCCCGTACCCTCAAAGAAATACAGAAGCTGGCAGGGTGCCTAGCCTCCCTCGGGCGCTTCATCTCCAATTTGGCGAGCGGGCATTACCGTTCTTCAAGCTGATGAAGAGGTCAGGGTCGTTCACATGGACCCCTGAAGCGGACGCGGCCTTTGCGGACCTCAAGCGGTATCTCACAAGCCCTCCCATCATGGTCGCGCCACGACCCCGCGAACTCTTGCTACTGTACCTGGCGGCCACCCCCCAGACAGCCAGCGCAGCCCTCGTGGTGGAGCGGGAAGGATGAGCCCGCACAAAGAAACAGCCAGCGGCCGCCCAGGAGGCATCACATGAGCTCACACAAGCCTCATCGGGGCCAGACGCAGGAGCCCCTCAGGGGGCTGCCCCCCTTAGGAGGCTCCCGTGGCCCCCGGCGCCGTACACCTAGAGGCCCCCGCGTCTTCGGCCCCTGGCACTACTAGGGAAAAGCCCAGCAGTAGCGTGGGTTAAGGGCTTGTCAGTAGCGCGGGGCATCGCGCTACTGCTATGGTGCCGCAGCTAACTTGTAGCAGTAGCATCCCTCCCCCGCGCTACTGATAATTTACTTACCAGTAGCGCTGGTCTCTAACACACGCTACTGCTAATTTTATGCTTTTTTTTGTTTACTAATGACATCACTAGTGTAATTAGCAGTACCGTGGTGGGCCCAATGTAGCAGCAGTGTCAGTAGTAAGCAGAAGAGGATGGGTTTATATATATATCATTATTGATGACAATTTGAGTTCAAACAGATAACTAGATTTCAAAAACCTTACAAGTCCAGACCGAACTGCTAGATAGAGACCAATAATGATAAAACTATTAAACCTTAAACTAGAGCTTAATCTTACTACAATACTATTAATGAGCAGAATCTGGTGGTGCAGAATCTGATGGTGGTGGGGGCATTCTTGGCGGAAGTATCCCGACAACACTTCCCCATCGGGCACTTTGAGTCGGGCACGAAGATGTCAATTGTTGTAGTGCCCATTCCATAACCAAGTGGGGACTACTCTGAGGTGGCATCCGAGCATGCTCTACAGCGTTGGCCTCCGCGAAGATGACGTCTGATGCAACTCGTAGTTGTGTCTGGGCATAATTCTTGCACTCCTTGACTTCAAACTCCCAGTCACTAGACTGAGTCTTCCGAAACATATTCTCCGCCTCTTTCAGCTCCTGCATACAATCTCTCCATCCGAACACTGCATCGTCAATCCTTTTTCCCCGCGCCAGCAGCTTCCTCCGCCACTCCAACTCCTCTTCACGAGAACGTCTAGGAGACTTGGAATCCCTGTAAATTTGGCATGACATTTGCTTAACAATGGACATATTAAATAGCACAACGTCTAGGAGACATGGAATCCCTGTAAATTTCCCCGCGCCAACAAATCTAACCATTTACAGCGTGTTAGACATGGAATCTAACAATGGACATTTGCACAAAGTTTGCAAGTTTAAACAATTTTTTACGGTTACGACGTGAAGCACTTTTGTAACACAATTTACAGCATGTGGATGAATTCCGATATGCATCCATACATCCATCTAACCATCTAAATGCATCCATCCATAACCATCTAAATGCATCCATACATCCATCTAACCATCTAAATGCATCCATCCATAACATCTAAATGCATCCATCCATCCATCTAACCATCTAAATGCATCCATACATCCATCTAACCATCTAAATGCATCCATTCATAACCATCTAAATGCATCAATCCATCCATCCATTAAGCTTTTCTAGTAGTACAAAAACAGAGGGAGGAGGGAGAAGGGGGGAGAGTGGGAGAGAGGAGGGAGGGAGAGCTACCGCTGCGTGGATGGCCGGGACGGGAGAGGGCCGCCGTGTGGGGAGGGCCAGGACGGGGAGGGCCGCCGCGTAAAGCGGACAGCCGGGATGCGGGAGCGCCGCCGTGAGGGAGATAGTGGAGAGGGAGATCTACAGAGTGAGGAGTGAGGGGGCGCGGGCCGGGGGGAAGAAGATAAGGTACGACCTAGCAGTAGCGCGGTCTAGAAAAACACACTACGGATACACATTTAGCAGTAGCGCTGGTTCCGTCAACCGCTACTGCTAAGTGGGGCCCACAATATGGCACATCACAGCTTTAGTTCCAGCGACCGGTCGAACTTAGCAGTAGCCCCCTACCATAAAAACACGCTACTATTATACTGTTAGCAGTAGCGTTGTTCGCAGAAGGGCGCTACTACTATACCTAGCCTGTCGGCAACGGTGTGGCAATTTTATTAGTAGCGCGTTTTATACCAGCCGTGCTACTGCTATGTGGGTACCAGTAGCGCCTCTTGTAGAGACGTGCTACTGCTAATTAGCAGTAGCGCCTTATTGTAACCAGCGCTGCTGATAAGTTTCTGTGTATAAGGTTTTCCCTAGTAGTGTGGGCACCCCGAGGAGCATGACATGGACAGCACGGTCATGCGTCACGTGGAGCATCCGGTGTACTTTGTTAGCACGGTGCTGAGGGATGCACGCGAGCGCTACCCCATGCAGCAGAAGCTCCTCCTCGTGCTCCTCTTGGCCTCTAGGAAACTGCGTCACTATTTCCAAGGGCACCCTATTAGGGTTGTCTCCGCAGACCACTTGGAGCAGATTTTGCGTAGCCCCAATGCCGCGGGCAGGGTCGCCGAGTGGAACATCGAACTGCAGGCCTTTGAGATGGAGTTCTGCACCACCAGGGTCATCAAGGGTGCGGCCCTGGCAGACTTTGTGGCAGAGTGGACAGCCCCGGGCGAGGAGGAGCCTCGCGAGGGCGAATCCCTCTTGCCTAGGGATGAGGCACCCTGCGGCTGGGTCCTATGCTTCGACGGCGCCTTTTCCATGCAGGGCGAGGGGGCTGGCATCGTTCTCACCTCACCAATAGGCGAAAAGCTGCGCTACGTGGTCTAGCTGTGCTTCAGGCATGATGAGAAGGTCTCCAACAACATCGCAGAGTACGACGGCCTAATCGCCGGCCTTAAGGCCGCCTCCTCCCTCGACATCAAGAGTATTGTCATCAAGGGCGACTCTCAACTCCTCGTCAACTTCTCCAACAAAAAGTACAAACCCAAGGACGAGCACATGGCGGCGTATCTGGAGGAGGTACGCAAACTTGAGAAACGCTTCCTTGGTTTGGAGTTGCAGCACATCCCGCGTGGTGCTAATCAGGAGGCCGACGACATCGCCAAACGAGCATCTCACTGTGAGCCCCAAGGCCCCGGCGTTTTCGAGGAAAGACTTCTCAAGCCATCAGTTGTGCTGCTTGTCCTCGGCACCGCGCTGCTGCAAGAGGAGCTGCCGCCCGCGCCACCAGAAGGCGCGCCAAACTGCGGCCCGCCCTCAGGAGATCGCTTGCTGCTAGCACTGGAACCTCAAGAGGGCGATTGGACCACCGAGCTCCAGGCCTATCTGCTTAGCGGCGACCTCCCCGTGGAGGATGCGGAAGCGGAGCACATTGCCTGCCAGGCCACCGCGTACAGTCTGCGAGATGGCGAGCTGTACCGAAGACGGCCCAACGACGTCTCGCAGCGGTGCATCTCACAGCAGCAAGGGCGCGAGCTGCTCGCCAACATCCATGGGGGAGATTGCGGGAACCACTCTTCGTCGCGCACCCTCGCTGGTAAGGTGTCCCGCTGCGGTTTCTATTGGCCTACTCTGCTCTGCGACGCCGCTGAGCTGGTCCGGTCCTGCGAAGCTTGACAGTTCCATCACAAGCAGATCTACCAGCCTGCGCAGGGGATGCAGACTATTCCAGTCTCCTGGCCTTTCGCGGTGTGGGGGTTGGACATTCTAGGTCCTTTACCCCGCGCGGCCGGCAGGTATCGCTACCTCTAGGTCGCCGTCGACAAGTTCACTAAGTGGGTGGAGGTCGAGCCCGTCCGCACCATTCCGGCTGCTTCGGCCGTCAGGTTCATCAAAGGCCTCGTATGCCGGTTCGGCGTCCCCAACCGCATCATCACCGACAATGGCTCCCAGTTCACGAATGGCCTTTTCAAGTTATATTGCACTAACCTTGGTACATAGATATGCTACGCCTCCGTGGCACACCCGCATAGCAATGGTCAGGCCGAGCGCGCCAACGCCAAGGTCCTCAAACGCATCATGACCAGGAGCTTCAGGAGGAAGCTTGAGGCCTGCGGGAGGGGGTGGCTAGATGAGTTGCAGTCCGTGTTGTGGTCTATCCGCACCACCACGACTGAGCCCACCGGCGAAACCCCCTTCTTCCTCATCTACGGGATTGAGACGGTCCTTCCCTCGGAGCTTAAGCATGGCTCCCCGCTGGTTTTGGCGTTCGACGAGGCGCGTGAGGACGACTCGCGGGGAGCCGACCTTTTGCTCCTTGAGGAGGCCCACTGCCAGGCCGCCCTCCGCACCGCGAGGTACCAGCAGGCCTTGCGGCGCTACCACAGCCGCAACGTCCTCCCTCGCACCCTCGTAGTCGAGAACTTAGTCATGTAGCGTGTCCTCTCTAGGGAGGGCCTCCACAAGATCTCGCCCATGTGGGAGGGCCCCTTCAGGGTCACCCATGTCTCCAGGCCAGGCGCCGCCCGCCTGGAGACGAAGGGTGGGGTTCCAGTGCCAAACACTTGGAACATCCAACACCTCCGAAAGTTCTACCCGTGACACTCTCACGTAAGAATGAGTGGAGCTGTACATGCCCCGGAGCCTCCCGATGTGCCATGTTGTGGTTTCGGGAGGACTCCCGCCCGCGCCCAAGTGGAAGCCCCATGCTCCGCGCTGGCGGAATAACTGTCGAACCGCGGCTATACCCACACCCAAGTGGAAGCCCCATGCATCGCGCTGGTGGAGAGATCAGGAAGGTGCCCCACAGGCCACACTAACCCCAGGCTGACCCGTGCAGGACATGGCAGTCGCATCTCTTTTTGCTTGTAAACAAGTTTGTTCCCCGTTTTAATAAAGGTTTTGGTTTTTCGGATTTTTGCGGAGTTTTGTTGGATTTTCCTTTTTAAGCCACGCGTGCTCAACGCCTCCCTCTTGGGCGTCACGCGAGCGGGGGCTGGGGTACGGTGTCTACGCCCGGGTCGGCCCCCATGGCACCGGAACCCCAACGTGCGGGCTCCGGGTCACAGGCCAGTCCCTGTGCGCACCACCTTGACAAGGCCCTTGGCGCCTGGTCTCTTCGTGCGACGCGCATGAGTAAGCTGATGAGCGTGCGCCATACCCCTAAGGCCAGACGACCTCGCCTCCTGGTCTCGCCTAGGCAGCGCGACCTAGCTTACTGGTGACGGCCGAGCCTGAGGCATGAAAGCAACACCAGAGGAAGCCATACAAAGCACGAGTACCAATTACAGGAACATAGTGTTCAAAACAAAATGCTGACTTCACGCCACAGCGGGACTGCAAACTGATATTAACAGAAGGATTAAAGAGGGCCTAGGGAGACTCGTCGCTTTCGCCGTCGTCGTTACCTTCACGCTCCTCAGCTCTTTCGTCGTCATCATCGTCTGCACGCTCCTCAGACCCTTCCTGATCCTCGTGGTTGCCAAGGGTGAACTGC
This sequence comes from Elymus sibiricus, assembly GCA_039707655.1. Taxonomy (NCBI): domain Eukaryota; kingdom Viridiplantae; phylum Streptophyta; class Magnoliopsida; order Poales; family Poaceae; genus Elymus; species Elymus sibiricus. Next base: position 200,238,959 of record CM077669.1, on the reverse strand, counting down.
ACGCTCAGTGCATTCACATGATCTTCCACTGCCTCCCCCAGGGCGCCGCGGATCGCGTCAGGAAGCGGGGCCATCACGGCCTCGAAATCAAAGCTCGGGTCAGCGCGAAGGAGATGACTGAAGACGCGCATTAGCGCTTGGGACAGAAGGTTGCAGCTCTCTCCTTCAATCAGCTCGCCCACCTTCCCAACACATGCCTCGAGCCGCTCCACGACCTTGATGAAAAAATCAAGATAGCTGGCATCATCAGACACAAGAGGGCTGGAGACGTCCCCCCAGCAGATGGAATCCAGGCCTCGGCGAGCCCGCTGTTCGAGGCCCTGGAACTTCTTCGAGCGCAGATGCTGCTGCCCCCGGGCTTGGTTCGCTTCGTCCGTCGCCCACTCCACGAGGGACGCAGTGCCGTCCACCTATTCCTGGAGCGACGCCAGCTTGGCCGCGGCAATATCCTGGGCCTTAAGCGCGGCCTCCCACTGCACCTCCGCTCAGGTAAGCGTCTTCCTGAGGCCATCTATCTCACGCTGCAGCTCTGCGCGCCGATTCTTGAAGCGGCTCTCTTGCAGCTTCAATTTATTGTTATAATCCTTGCATGCACGCTCGACCCTCGTGTCATCACCCCCCTGGACCTCCTCCACGCGTTGCTTGTAGGTGGCCGTGGCAGCAGTGACAGCACGATCTAGCGCCTCCAGCCACTCGCGCTCTAGGCTCTGCTCTGACGACACCAGGGATAGTTGTTGTTCGAGAGCTCGAAGGTCTGCCTCGCGGAGAGCAAGCTCACGTGCCTTCTTCGCTTCGGCTTCCTGCCTCATAACGCTCATCTGCTTCCTTGGCCCCCCGGAGGGTGCGGTCGTGTGCTTCCCTTGCTTCGGCGGCAGATCTTTCGGCGTTCGAGCATGCCGTCTCATGTTGGCGACGGCTTAGCTTGACGGCGACATCAAGTTGATGCCACCCATGGGCCAAGCGCAACAGCTCCTCGGTGAAGCGCTCTTCGGCACCCCGAAGTTCCGCCTCGAGCTCTCCTTGCAAGCTCGCTGCGTTCCGCAGAAGGTCGTGCCAGATCGAGGTCCGGGAGTTCACGAGCGCCAGGGCCCAGTCCGGGTTAGGCCCCGTGCCTTCGTCCACCGCCGAAACTTCGGAGGCTCCAGCGCCGCCCATCGGGGGCTGAGGGCCGGCCGATGCCCGTTCCGCCCCATCCTGGCAGGATGGCGCACGCCGAGGGCTCTGGACCCCCCTTAAAGTGGTGGTCCCATCGAGGCCTCCCTCGGCGCTGGCCTGGGTGGTAGTTCCGGCTGGCACTTCCATCCCCGCCTGCTCGATGTGCGCCGCAGGGCCGGGCGCTCCGGAGGCCGAAGAGCGGCCTCTTGGGGGCGCCCCCAGATGGACCACTGCCGCGTCCCCATAAGCGGGATCCCCCTCAGGGGATGCGGGATGAGCTATCGCCCCTCGCCCCACGCTCCCGACGGGCGAAGGAGAAACCGCCTTGCGCCCGGGCACGTTGTCCGGGCACTGATGGGGCGCGTCCTCCCTGCCTTCCCCGGACTCGGCCGGCGGCGGGAAAGTGTTCGCTGGGCGCGGGGGCTCCTTAGCCTTTTTTGCTCACGGGAAACCTGCGAGGGAGAAGGGGTCAGGCCCGGAGCACAGAAGCAAACAAAGCCAAGACGCGGCGCTTACTCGTCTCTGGCGGCCCACCTTCTCTTCCTCAGCACTCTCGGTAGCACGCCGGCACTGCTCTCAGGCAGGGCCTAATCTCCGTGGCTGACCCCGTGGGGCGATGGTGCGGCCTCGACGCCGGCCCTCGCCCCCCTCACGAAGGGAACATGGGGCACGCTCAAGGCGCCCCCCTCAAGGGAGTGCGCCCTGGAGGCCGCCGCCCGGGGGTCGATGGTGCCGGTCGTCATGACAAGGGAGGCAGACTCGCCTCCGTGCTGGGTGGTGCTGCTGGCACCCACGAGCGCAGGGAAGAGTTGACAGCGGATCTTCTTGGGCAGGTGCTTATCGCTCCCCGCTGTTTCGGCTGAAGGCCCCAGGCCCACTTGGGTCCCAGGCTCGGGGACCACGAGGGCAGGGTTGTCCCGAGGCCCCTCGTGGCACTCCGGGAGCAGCCCCCACTGGTCGAAGTGGAGCATGGCAAAGGCGAAACCCTCCTTGTTCTTGTATTTGTACAAGGGGCGCCCCTCCCGGGGAAGGCCCCCGGCTACCTCGCCGGTCAGCACTCAAAGCACCCCATCTAACACTTCAGGTGGCAGGCGATCCACGTGGAGTCGCATGGGGTCCGTTGGACCAGCAAAGGCCCACATCGAGTGGGAGTGGCGTTGAAGGGGAGCAATCCTTCGCCGGAGGAACTCCCTCTAGCATCGCGGTCACCCCTGTTGTCCTCAGGGTGGCCAGCCTCCTCATCATCGGCGACAACCTCGGGTCATAAAGCCTCTCGTGCCCCCACCCAGAGCTCAGCACCGCCGGGGACGACGAGGTCAGCAGCAGGGGGCTGTATTGGCCGGCGTCCACATACACCCACTGCCGCATGAAGCCTCCCACGTCAGGGTTGATCCTCATGTCGATGCATTAGCCCGCCATCGCATCCACGGCCTGGAATGACACGCACCCGGAGCACTGGCTAGGCACGGTCAGCTGGAGGAAGAAGTAGTGTCAGAGCAGTGCCACCGAGGGGGGAACACCCAGGAAGGCCTCACACAGGAAGGCGAATGATGAGAGAAGGAGAAAGGATTTCGGCTTGAGATGCAGTGCATGGATTTGTTAATGTGAGAGCACGGCGTCGAGGAAATCCGAGAACGGAGTAAGTAAACCGGAGAAGAGCGCAGGAAGGTGGAGGACGATGGAGGTGGCATCCAGCTCAGCGGGGGGCAACGAGGCTGGCGAGATCCTGGTCGGCCCCCACTCATTGGAGGCAGCCGCGGTCATCAGGAGGACCTTGTCGAGCCATTCGCGGTTGAGCACTGTGGACCTGCCTAGTGCGGGTTCCGGCGAAAGTTGCTCTTCCGCCGTTGCTGCCACCCCGTTTCTCTTGCGCGGGGGTGCCATGGCGACGCAGCGAGATGGGAGCCGACAGTCGCTCAACGGATTGGGGGCAAGTGTACGCAGGAAGGAAGGCACAGGAGGGCGACACGAAACAAGGAAGGGCAATGATGTCCCGGCGCTGCACTTAGGCTTTATGCCGGCGTGGGGTGGTTACCAAGGCGTCATGGGAAGTGGAGATATCCCACGATCCGCCGTGCGCCACGCGCTGGGCCTGGCCCGCTGGCGGTTGGGGCCCGCGTCGTTCCCCCCCCCCCCCAACAGGTGGGAGCATGCACGTCGCGGCCCCAGGGGCTACTGTCGGGCTCGTGGGACCGGGGGTACCCAGGCCCGTTTGCCTGCGGCCAAAGGCACGACGCGTGCCATGGGATAACGCAGCCCACCGTCGGATCTCACGGGCGAGGCCCTTGCGAGGCAGGGGGTAGAAATCGTCATCAAGGGCCTCGTGGAGTCTCCCTTGATGATGTCGCCTCCTCGAGCCGCCCCCGAGGCTTTCACAGGGGCGGCTTGATCAAAGACAAGCCGACAGGGTCGCGCGGCCCTTTACCGTCACGTGGGTGACGCGCGCAGTGCCAGGCGGCGCCAGGAGCGGTGCCAGCATGCACAAACACAGAGGTTTTCCTCTTTGGTGACAAAGGGGGAGGGCCAACTCATGGGTTCCCAAATCAAACCCCAAAGGTTTCCCTTCTTTTGCAAGAGGACCAAGACCAGGGGCTCGGCAGGATGGAGGTCAGCCCCGAGCCCACAAGCACGTCATGACAAGAAGCTTTGACAGGCGAAGACCACTTTTGTCAGGATAGGCTACAGTCTTGTCTCCCTTCAAACTGGGTGTTGTGGCAACCCTTCCCACCTGGTGTTTTCAGGGGGAAGAGGACCAAAGCCAGTATAAGTGTAGGGAACCAACCACCGTAGATGGGATTGAACCTCGGGTAGGAAAGAGCACACCTTGTACTCATCCTCATTGTCAAGCAGTCCAGACAAGAAGGAGTAGGGTCTTACATCGTGAGGTGGCCCGAACCTGGGTAAACTGTGTTTCCTTTGTTTGTCTTCCTTAGCTCAAGCCGCCGGAGAGTCACCGTGAGGTTGTGAGGCAGAGTAGGGCAGGAGAGCGAGTGCACCCCAGAGTTTGAACCTTTCTAGGTCCCCGGAGCCCCGATGCCGACAATTAAATTTCAAACAAATACAAGTGAAGAGCGAGAGCGAAATTATTTCTATAAAATCTAGACCCCACCATGCTCAAAAAGATATAAATGAAGTACAAGAGCAACTCCTAAGCTCAAAAGATATAAGTGAAGCACATAAAGTATTCTATCAAATTATGATGAAGTTGTGTCTCTCTTAAATAGGTGTGTCTAGAAAACAATGATTGTGGCAAATTGAAAGTAAAAGCAAACAAAAACAAATGAGTCTCCAAGCAAAACTCATAGCATGTGATGAATAAAAATATAGCTTCAAGTGACATACCGAAAGATTGAGATGAAAGAGGGGATGCCTTCCGAGGCATCCCCAAGCTTAGATGCTTGAGTCTTCCTTAAAATATTACCTTGGGGTGCCTTGGTCATCCCCAAGCTTAGGATCTTGCAACTCCTTATTCCTTTGTGGATCGTGATAACACCCCAAACTTGAAAACTTCAATCACACAAAACTCAACAAAACTTCGTGAGACCCGTTAGTATAAGAACCATATTGCATACTTTAGTTACTGTTGTAAATTGATTCTTATTTCATCATAGTACTGTATTCTAACTTCTCGATGGCTTATACCCCCCGATAGAATCCATAGCATAATCAAAACAAGCAACTACGCAAGCAAAAACAGAACCAGTCTAAAATGGAACTGTCTGTAGAAATCTGTAGAGAACCTATACTTCTGTAACACTATAAATTTTGAAAAATTAGGACAACCTAGAAAATTTGTATAGAAATATCGTGTAAAAAATTCAGATCATGATCACGCTCCAGTAAAAAATGAAAATTCCTGTACTGAATTCAAAAGTTTCTATTTTGTTTCAGCATCGATTCTACTCATCTTGTGAGTCATCCCAAAGGCTTTACCTGGCACAAACACTAATTTAAACATAAAAACTTAATCATTACAGAGGCAATAATCATGTTATACAAAAATATAAAGTATAAAGCAGAAATTTAAAGATAACTATTGGGTTGCCTCCCAACAAGCGCTATTGTTTTATGCCCCTAGCTAGGCATAATGCATAGTTTCAAGTGTTGTCATCTTTGAAATCAAGGTCCTCAATAACACAACCATAGATAGTAGGGACAATAGAATCTTGGTAATAGGATCCTTTATCAAATTTATAGATTTCGAATGAACACTAATCATTTTTAAGTCTTCGTTTCTTTTGGTAGGAGGTGTACTAATGCTCTTGGGAATATATATGAACTTGGGGCTTTTGTTTGGAGAGGTACTAGCATTAGTTTTAGGAGGTGTGAAAGCGGAACCTAATTTGTCGATGACCTTCTCCATTTTATCAATTCTATTTAAGCCTTGTTCTACCCTTTCATCAATAGTAGTGTCCTTTTCCTTTAAAGCTTTCAAATTCATTCCTACACGTGACCCCAATTGAGTGATATGATTATGAAGTTTTTTATCTAACTCTTCAATTGGTTCATTTGTGATCATTTTATTTTCAATAGCATCAAGCCTTTGCATAACATGTTCCAAGGTCAACCTAGTTTCATTAACGATAATGGGTGGTATCCCTACGAGATTTTCAATGGCATTATAAGCATTCAAGGTGTGACCCATTAAGAAGTTCCCACCGATGATGGTTTCAAGGACAAACCTATACCAAGTTGTCACACCAACAAAAAAATTATGAAGCAAGGTAGTGGTGGATAGCTTTTTAGTTGCTTTATTTTGAGCGAAGAAAATCCAATACCATGCATATTTCAAACTTTCTCCTCCCCTTTGTTTAAAATTGACTACATCATTATTGGCAGTAACACGAGCAGAAGAAGAACTGGCCATGACTTCAAACAAGAATACTAATGACAAGCAAGGATAAATATTTTTGTATTTTTGATTTTTATGAGACAAACAAAATATAACATCAAATAAAAACATAAACAAGTGAATGCAAATTTGTGTGAAGTTACTTGATAGTTGGTGATGATATTCCCCGCCAACGGCGCCAGAAATCCTTCCTGATATTTGTGATCTGCGTTAGGTTTTCTGTGAAGAGGAATGGGTGATTGCAGCACAAAGTGGGTAAGTATTTCCCTCAGTTATGAAACCAAGGTTTATTGAACCAATAGGAATATCAATCCTCAACCGTATTCAGTGGCTGCACACAGAAGAACAAACAACTTGCACCCAACGCGGGCAAGAGGGTTGTCAATCCCCTTGATCTCGTTATTTGCAAGCAAATGAGTTGTGTAGATAATTGTAGATAATAGTAAATTGAAAAATAAAAAAAGAGTAAATAAAGGTAGCAAGGTAATAGTAGCGTTTGTAAATTTATAAGTGAATAGACCCGGGGGCCATAATTTTCCCTAGCGGCATCTCTCATGTAGGCAGCATACGGTGGGTAACAAATTACTGTTGGGCCATTGATAGAAAAGTGGATAGTTATGCGATTTTCACGACAATTATCATCTGTATATAGGCATCATGTCCATAAACAAATAGGCCGACTCCTGCCTGCACCTATTACTATTACTCCTCTTCAAGATTGCTTTTATGCTTGCCTCTCTACGTATTAAGTTCATGACAAACAGAGTAATGCATGGAGAACAATGACATGATATAGACAAAGTAAACTCAAGCAATATGAATAAACCCCATCGTGTTATCCTTAGTAGCAACAACACAAAGACTCAACTTGTCCCCTTCTATCATTGAGATATAGAAACTCGTCAGGTTGAACCTACCACAGCGCACCTCTCTCACCGATGAAATATCAATCTAGTTGGACAAACTATTTCAATAGATCAGAGAGAATTATGAAGCTGTAATGATCATGCAATTAAGAGACATAATATATATCAGATATATCTCAAATACTTTTCATGAATAATCTGAACATAAACCCACAATTCGTTGGAGCCCAATAAACACACCGCACAATAGGATTACATCGGATAGATCAAACGAAGATGTGATGATCATTGTATTGAAGATCAAGAGATAGAGAGATTGCCATCTAGGTACTAGCTATGGACGTGTAGGTCTATGGTGAACTACTCACACATCATCATGAGGGTAGCAAGGTTGATGTAGAGGCCCTCCATGATCGATCCCCCCTCTGGCAGGGTGCTGGATCGGAGCTCCAAATGGCCTCACGACGGAACAGAGACTTGCGGCAGTGGAAAAAGGATTTTTGGACTGCCTCCCGGGTTTTTAGGATGTTAGAAAATTTATAAGCCAGAGAGGGGCGTCGGGAGGCGCCCGAGGGGGGCACCACACAGCAGGGCGCGCCCTATTGTGTGATGGGATCCTCGTGCGGCCCTCGGTCTCCTCTCAACTCTCCAAGATCTTCTTTTGGTCTAGAAAAAATCATCAAAAAGTTTCGTGGCAATTGGACTTCGTTTGGTATTGTAAACCTGAGATGTAAAAAACATGCAGAAAACAACAACTAGCACTGGGCACTAGGTCAATAGGTTAGTGCTCAAAAATATTATAAATGGGTAAATAAAGACCTAAAAACTATCCTCGAATGATAATATATCAGCATGGAACAATCAAAAATTATGGATACATTGGAGAAGTATCACCGACCGCCACGGGAGCTCCGGCTAGTAGCCGCCGCCGCCGCTGCGAGCCCCGCCTCCACCTCGGGATCGGGCTTCCCCAAGCTGGCCACCTCCCCGAGCCGCCATAGCTACGGCAGATGCCTGCAGCTCACTGTCGGCCACCCTCCGGCCAGATTCGGGCCTTCCTCTCGCGTATCAGGTTGTCCCATGCTGCCCCGTCGATGTTTACACCGCCTCCGGCGACCATCGCCCTACCCGCCGTCATCGTCGGCCAGCGCCCCCGCCAACTGCCATCGGGACGGCCCCGACCCGGATCTACACCGACCAAACACGGAACTGCACCATCCCACCCCATGCCATGAGGTTGAATTTTCACTAAGTGCCTCGGATGTGCGCGATTTTACCCATGTGTGCATTTTGTGATGATTGTATCACGTAAACCGTGCATCCGATGGCAATGTGTTATATATGAAAACTGATCTACAAATTGTGCTCTACATGATAGTATCATTTGCATGCATAATAGGATGCATATACAAGATCAAATATCTGTTGCAAAAGAGCGTCAGGGATTAACTGCATAAAACTGTTATTTTCATTAAACTTTGCTTAATCATTCCATCTAATCCATAGCTCTTGTGGTTATGTTTCCTTCATGACTTTTGCTCTATGGTATGTGTAATTTGATGCCATGCCATTTCTTGCCATGTAAAACAACTCATTTGTTGCTTCCAAGTTGCTATCATGTTAAGTTTGTTTTTCCGTTAACGAAAAGAACCGTTTTGCAAAAAATCATAGTAAAAGATCCATGCTTCCTTTGAATTTGTACCAATGTAGTAATTTGAAGTATGCCATGTCTAATTTCTTCAGATATTAATTTCATAAATGTTAAAAAATCTTTAGCTACTATTTTGTGCATCCCAAGACAGCATCATGCAATAACTATTTTGCATCCTAGATTTTCACTAAGTCTGAGAATATGTTTAGTTTAACTTGCCCTTTTGTGTGGATGAATCCCATGAACATGTTCATCTTTTGCTCATGGTTATGTTGAATGAAATGAATTCCATATTGCCTACTACCATGTCATGCAATATCATGCCATGATAAGTAAAGTAGCCTATTTAAGTCTTGCCATGAAAATGCCTTCATGTTAACTCTGTTTATGAAAATTTGTGATTTTCACTAAGTCCTTAACTGGTATATTTTCTAGACATGTTGTGAGCATCCTAGAAATTAATCCATGACCCTTTTCACCATGATCCCGTTTGATGAAATCAAGTGCATATAACATACTACTACTCCATGTCTTGTTTGTGCGCATTTTCGGTTCCTGTAGCTTGTTGTTTTGATGGTTGTGAATTGTTATGTTGCTCTTTAGGACAGATTGTAACTAGAACTTGTGTTGGTTGTTATTGTTGAACCGTGGCTCCATTTTGAACACGTTGTACATGAAACTTGCCTAGAATTCAGGTAGTTTCATATTATCATGTTGCATCCATGGGTTAAATGTTTGTGGTTTTTGTTTGCATGCATTTTGCATTCATGACACATTTATCTTGTGTTGGTCATATCTTTTAAGTCATAGCTCCGTTTCAAGTGATCTATATACGTAAATTGCTTAAAATGATGTGTAGAACCACAACGTGGATTTTGTTTTTCTTGTCTAATAAATATTGAGTATGTTTAGGCAGAACGGTACAAAATTCCAAAATTACATATGGGGTCATGACGGAAATGCCATATGTTGTTTCTGGCGTCATTTAAAATGCCTAGATAGATAGTTTAATTATGCTTCACCTCTTGCTAAGATAAAGACATTTACACTTTTTGTGTGCCTAAATGAGAGTGAACTAAATAATTCAAATGTGGAGTTTTGTCAATATGCAACTCGTTGCATATTGAGCTTCACTTTATGTGTAATATTTGAGCGTTGTGCTTTGTCATGTCATGCATAATTGAATGGACATGCATCATACTTGTTTGTGCATCATGCCATGAATATGTTGTGGTGTTTACCGTGTCAGTTGTTTGTTTGCATCTTTGTTTCTACTCGCTAGAGTTCAAAAAGTGTTTGGAGTGTGTGGATTCGTTCAATTTCGCTTGTTGGACTACTTCATGGATTCCATCTCTTCTTCCAAGCGGGATCTCAGGCAAGATGATCATTACCCTGGATACCACTACTAACATTGCTATGCTAGTTGGCTCGATTCTATCGCTATGTATTGCCACCTTCCGAAATGCCATGATAAGCCTCTAACCCTCCACTTCGCAGCAAACCATTGTTTGGCTATTTTACTGCTGGCTCATCCCCTCTTATAGCACTGCTAGATGCAGGTGTAGGTGGTTCCATGTGATAACATGGATATCTTTGGATATCACATTATTCTTGCTGTTTAAATTTAATGCATTTATACACTTGGTAAAGGGTGGAATGCTTGGCATTTTGCTTGGTGTTTTGTTCCACTCTTGCCACCTTAGTTTCTGAGTATCGATGTTATGTTCCATATTGAGCGCTCCTAACATGCTTGGGATTGTTATGGGGACCCCCTTGATTTTCCTTTTGGGATAAAACTCTTCCGGCAAGGCCCAACATTGGTACTACATTTCCCTAACAAATAAAACTTGCATAGGAACTTACTGGACACCGTGGATAATTAATCACCAAACCGGGCCAGTGCTCCTCATGAGTGACGGTCCAAAATAGAGTCACTTGCGCAGCAATCCCGGGGTAACTTCGGTGATTAGTTTGGCCACCGTATGTAGTGCTCATCTGGTAGTGCCCTGAGAACGAGATATGTGCGGCTCCAATCGGGATCTAGTCTGTCAGGTGGTCTTGCTGGATTTTTTTACCTTTGACGAACGTCTCGTGCACCGGGATTTCAAGGACACTTCGGGCTATCTCGCGGTTGAGGTTTTCCACCAAATCTTGTGGCTAGTTTTGTTGGGACTCGGATCCTATACAAATCTAGCATGTAACACATCATATCACTTTGCGGCCTCACGCACGGTAAGCTCCACGGCTGCCACCTTACCTTGGCCAAGACCGTTTGCGCCGTTTGGCTCACGTTTATGAATATGTCGCTAGAAATCATATGTCAGCGAACACGGGTCGAAATGACTAGTTATAGACCCAAGTGGCACAACCATACAGGAACAGGCGTACATAAACCCAACAATGAAGGTGTTGGTCATCAACATGTGTAGACGAGTCGTAGCAAGCTACACGGACTCCATTACACCGGATGACATTTCCCCGTAGGGACAGACACAATAGCAAAGAAGGATACAATGTCAGTCAATCAATGTGTCCGGAGCAGTAGCAAGCTAGCATGGCTCGGTGGAAGCACAAAGAGGCATTTCCCTATAAAGAAAGCTACCATAGGCACACAACTAGGTGTCGAAGCCCACACATACAATGCATTTCAAAACATACATGAAATATGCACGATATGTGTAGATATAACATGGCATCACAACACAACTCTATGACTCAACGTATTTATTAAAGACTCAAAAGAGCCAACATAGTGTGATATTAAAAACAAGGGTCACATGACCCAACACTCAAAGTCATACAAGCAACAAGCGGAAGCATAACATGTCTGGGTACAGGCATCTACGAAAAGTGGTTGGAGGATCCTGAAAATCTACAAAGACCCTCCCAAAGGAATTAGACCTCTGTCTGGGATTCCCAAGCTAATCGGTCAATGTCAAACTTCACATAGAAACCATTAATAAGAATAAGGTCTCCTCTGCACAAACATAATTAAGCAATCGTGAGTACAAAGGTACTCAACAAGACTTACATCGAACAATCTACATATGCGTCATTATGGACAAGGGGGTTGTGGAGTTTATTACAGCAAGCCATCTTTGACTCTTCGCTAACCTGTACTATGACCACAAGTTGTTTCTTTGGGGTAAGAGAGTGCACACGAGTCCACATATTCACCACATCAATACACCACAATGGTCCTCTCCCGTCTTCCTATGAGAAGGCCATCCATAGCACTCACACTTATCTTGCGCATTTTAGAGTAACCAATTAAATTGTCTTGAATCATATAAGCTTTCCAAGTAGTCCATATCAGAGGACGCGGCTATTCGAAAAGAATAGTTAACCCTACAGGGGTATACTTCTTCACACACGCTCCCACCACTTTTCACCATATGCACGTCATGCATCTCGGCAGCCATCAAGCGGAAGCACTGGCGTGGGTGTCGGCCACAACCGTTAACCACACAAGAGTTTAGTCCAGGTTTATCGCCAATTTGAGACTAAACCCGCAAGGAAGTCTGGCCGAAGTTTCCTCTACGATGCCAAACAAAGTCAGCAGGGTTCCACAAGCCAGCCCACAATCCGGGTGCCACTTGGTACACCATGCCACTGTGCATCGACCGTACTAAAGCCCACCCCATCGGGCAGTGCTAAACACGCCCGCCCGCACTTCTCCTAAAAACACCAGAAACTAGTTGCAACTCATGCACAGAGATCTAGTAATAAGCCGAGAGGGTCAATTAAGTATCCCAATGTGTGGTAGTATCTCGTCTTGGATAACATACACATAACTCAGTTCTTAAGGACGGTCCCAATGAGATAACCCGCCATGTACTCCTACATGGCCTCTCATCTCTGCCTTTACCAAATCATGTTCACACACTTAGCTTTCACACAATAGGATATGACCACATCCATTCCGATTCATCGCCCAGATGGATCAGACCCGACACGATTCTAAGCTTAGTAGGCATAGTAAGAAAGCATGGATGAGTAGGCACAAAAAGACTCAAGTAGTTGCTACTCATGCTAAGTGGTTTCAACTATTTACTGTTACAAAGACAGGTCATGCAAAGGAATGGGTTCAACTACCGAGAACATGTAACAATTGAATCGTTATTGTCCTAATGTAGTAAAAGAGAGCAGGAGCGAGAGAGTGGTTTTACATCAGTATGCTCAAGGGGGGTTGCTTGCCTGACACTTCTGAAGATAGCACTTCTCTTTATCAGTGACATCGATCTCAATGTCGAAGCAACGTCTACCGAGAGCGAACAAACACCGACAAACAGAAAAGAAAAAACCCGCAATACAATGCACATTGAAATGAATGACATGTCATATTAAGGTACTGAATTGACCTAATGCATTAGTAAGCCAAGTTAATTGAACACTAGTGCAGAAAACGCTAGTGCCGGCGTTCTAAAAACCACATTGCTGGCGTAAGAGGTCGACACAACCAATATGGCACCATTGTTAACAAAATACTGATGTTGTGCCAGTTCTTATGCCATTGGTATTTTATATACTGGGGGCGTGGCACTATTCACCATGCCACCAGTATGTGAAATAGTAATGGCGTGGCCACACATACCACGTCACTACTAAATACAAGTAGTAGCAACGTCCACATAGCCTTGAACACCACTAATATGTATTTACTGATTTAAAAAAATCATTTATACAATTCATCCATGCATCCAAATATTTGTACATTCATCCATATATTCAAATACATACATCTAGTATATATACATTGACGAGATCTACGAGTTGAACGCACCACCACGCGAGATTATTATCATTGTCATTGTCGGCGTCGCTGCAGCCTCATGTGGATGTTGTCGCTGTCAGCACCGTTGCCGGATCCCTACGTCTATGTCATCATCATCGTCGTCGTCGCTGCCATAACAAATAACTTCCAGTGGATGTCGTTGTAGCAATTGATTGCAAGCAAGCAAGCAATATTATCTAGCAAGCAAGAAATCAAGTTAGCCAAAACATTTCAACAGAGATGCTTATTTAACATTTCAATAGAGAAAGATTCATATCAACACCATAAATGCGTTGCATCGCACAGATGAACTAGACCAAAGAGAGAACAAATCTAAAAAAATTCATTAGTTGTTTTAGGAAAACTTCTATTAAGGTCATATACAGTTGAAACTCCTAGTTATAACATTAGCCTCTCTATTTGCAAAGCCAAAAGTGGAACACTTCTAGTAGCACCCAATCCAGCAACACAACTGAACTTGGCAGCTCTAATTTCAGTTCAGATTTTAGATCTTGCAGGCAGATGGCAACAACTACTTTACATATTTCAATGAACATGACGGTATGTCGATAGTATAAATTATAGTAAGGCAAAATTTCTTGATATGAATATGATGTTACATAGTATAGATTGTTCAGGGTTGAACACCCTATGTACTCTGTGCATATACATCATCATATTCTTATCTATAATATATAGCATCCTCAGTGTTAATTACTATTAATATCAAGTTGATCTAGTATATTGTTCAGGGTTGAACGCTATATGCAGAACACAAGCACACACTTGCACTTGGTATATTACCGTATATAGGACACCAAGCACCGACGACACTTGGGTTAGTATAGTTACTTAAGTATATTTGAGCAACATAAGAAATCAGACCACAATGGATATATAAACAACAGGAGAAACTATTATAACTTGTGTAATAAACGACTATCTCCTTCGTATTCCAACAACGAAATAGTAGATAGTAATAGCAGTATGTATTGCCAAAAATGCCTAACAGCGGACGAGCACTATGTGGACCTTATCCTTAGACAATTCTTGCTTCTATTTTTAATACCATGCATGGTGATTTTCTAACATCGGACAAGGCACATCTTTAGTCGATCCATAATTTTCTGAGGTTATAAACACACAACCATTGGTACAGAGTCACAAAATCTGATAAAAATCTGGCACATGTACGGAGACGGAAGGTAAAATAGGAACAATCACCCCAAAAATGCATTGTCGAAAGAAATAATCCACACTAGGTTTCATTACAAGCACCATCCCGCATACAGTCCATTAACAAAATTACAACGGTTTTGTTATAAGCACCTTTTTTCCAATACCAAAACTACGAAAGTAACTAATGATTTACTTGCTAAGAACCCATGCACACATATAGACCCTGAACAAGATTACAAGCAACTTACTGTAAAATCAGTTAGCTAGATACGGCTGAGACTAAATTTGCACAGATTAACAAAAAAATCAACATCAGGTTACGTACGTTGTCGGGGCACAGATGCACACGATCACCTATGGGACCAGAGTCCCCTTTGTGGTTCGGCAGGGGGAGGTCACGTGGCACAAAGAGCGGAGACCATGAGGCAAGATGACGATCGGGACGCTGGTGTTTTTACCCAGGTTCGGGCCGCTGTGAAGCGTAAAACCCTACTCCTGCTTTTGGTGGATTGATCAGAGGAACACGAAGAACACGCAGCGCTCAATCCCGGCAAGGGCTGCCGTCGGGGAGAGCTGCTACGTGAGTACAAGTGTCCAAAGGTCCGAATCTTGAGCTAGGTCGCCTTGGGCCTCCTTTTATAGCTCAAGGGGCAACCACAATGGCAAAACAGACATTGTCTGATGATTAGACAACTAATCAGAGCTATCATACCTAACTCTGGCACTTAGGACAAAATGCCATAAATGCAGTCTAGGTGGCGTGCGGGGGTGCATCCCCGGCAAGCTTCTACCACCGCTCTTGCTAACTATCGCAACACAGCTTGACACGCCTATGGACGGGTGTCAAGGGGGCATAATTTGTCTTCCAGCGCGCCGCAACGTGCTTAGCGAGAGCCACTTAGCCACCTAGGGGCTCGACACCACATCGACAAGTGACTGGCGTTGCGATGCGGTGGAGCGGTGGCCGATTGGCTCGTGCTTGCTGGGGGATGGCTTGCCGGGTCTTCCTGAAGGTGCACGCACCTCGGTCCCCGGCAGGCACCGGGGATGTGCTTGGCGCGCTATGGGCCCGTCCTGGTCTGTTGTGTTGGTCTTGCCGGCGTTGTTTGGCCTTTTGTAGGTTGCTGCTGCCGGAGTCTGGGTCTTGAATGCTTGCTTGGTGGTGTGGTAGCTATTCCCGGCGGGCTCAGGCCATGAAGGCCAGAGGCTTATTGTCCGTGCACAAGTCAGGGGAAATAAACACCCCTGTTTATGTACCCTGACAGAAGCCCCCGGGCCTGAGCCATAAGTGTCGCTTGGCATGTTGGGTTAGGCCCCAAACAGTGCACGGATACGCATCGAAGAAATGTTGTCCTCCCGTCTCACGTCCACTCCGTGTAATTACCGCAGGTCGTGGGATCGTGGAACAGTAGCCGTTGGAGAGTAAAAACCGCCAGTAAAAAAACGACAGTTTTTCGAAAAGATAGCGAAGAGCCAGCCCCCGTGCAGGTCCCCCAAATAAACGGGGCAATGTATAGGGGCGTTGCTCATTCGCATTCCTTTCTCTGTCCTTCATCTTCTTCCTCAAGCCAAGAGAAACCACTTACGCCACCGCCTCCGACCCACCTGAGCACCGCTAGATCATCCGCCGCCCTTGAGAGCTCTAGAGATGGGGCAGAAGACGGCCGCTGTCAAGGGGAAGCAGACGGCCGCGTCTGCGGACCAAGTGGCCGAGGAGAGGAAGTGGAAAGCCGAAGAGCAGGAGAAGCGGCGACAGAGAGATGTGGTCATCTCCCCGTCGAGCATGGACGACAATACCTTCATCAAAAGGTACACCTATATGTGGGGGAGAGAAACAAAGGGGCATAAAGCGCCCGCGGTTCTGCCGGACAACCCCAAAGAGAAGACACCGTCAGATTCGTATCGCTTCTTCTGCGCGTACTTCTACTATGGCCTCTCTCCCCCCTTCTCTGATTTCTTCTGCACCATGATGGCGGTGTACGGGTTCCACCTTCTGGACTTCACGCCCATTGCAATGGCATGCATTGCGATTTTTACTTATTTGTGCGACAACTTATTCGGAGTTGCCCCCAACATGGATTTGTTCAGGCACTTCTTCGTTCCTCGGATTGAGGACAAATCCCACCGCTCGGGGAATATAAGCTGGATCACACGGGGGTAGGAAGGATGATTGGGATTACCTTTTTGGCCAGTAGCGTGGGAAGTGGGAAGAGTGGAGGGGCGACTAGTGCTAGATCAAGGATGACAAAGCCCCCGCGTTCTGCTTGGTACGGACGGGATGTGTCGCGCGTTGCAGCGACTGGGGCAAGCCGGGCCTCACCGACGGCAAACTCCGCCAGGTGCAGAACAGGGTCATCCGTCTCAAAGCTGCCGGGCTGACCATTGAGCATGTGGGGGCTGACTTCCTTCGTCGCCGCATCGCGCCATTGCAGAAGAGGGATAGGTTTGCATGGGAGTTCAACGGTCCTGCCGACTGGATGCGATTGTACCCAGGTCCTGCCAACAACCTGACGGTTTATGGCCATGGTTGGCTATGCGATCAGCTGTTCGGCCGCCTTGGGCCATTCCATTTGCTGGCAGGAGTCGTCCCCCTGTACCGCAACTCTGCCCGGAACCAGATCCTACAATGGATGCCCGATTGTACCCAGGCCCTGCCAACAACCTGACGGTTTATGGCCATGGTTCGCTGTGAGATTAGCTGTTCGGCCGCCTTGGGCCGTTCCATTTGCCGGCAGGAGTTGTCCCCTTGCACCACAACTCTGCCCGGAACCAGATCCTGCAATGGATGCCTGATTGCGACGCCTTTGGGGTTAAGCCTGATTGGGAGCTGCCCACCCTGGACAGCAAGATGGAGTGGGTCTCTAGCCTGGAGGAAAGACCTTCCAGGCCGGAGGATAACTTGACCGCGCCAACCAAGATGGCAGAGAGGGCATTCATCGCCGCTCGGATTGCGGAAGACAAGAATGTCAGAACCGCCAAGGGAGCAGCCTCCGAAGAAGAGGAGGAGGAGGAATCCAAGGACGGTGACTCTTCTGAGGAGGAGAGCGGAAATCTTGCTCTGGGGGAGGCTACCGGGTTGGAGTCTGCCAGGCTCAGGGGCTCCCAGGCCGCAACGACAGGAACCCAGGAGGTGATCGAGGCGGAGGAGGCGAAAGAGTCGGAGGTGGAGGAAGAGGGGGTCGAAATGGGCCCCCAAGCTCTAGAACCGGTGCGCCACCTCCGTCAACGCGTCAACCGAGAACCAATGGCTCATGCGTCTTCACGGGGTCCCTCGAAGGTGAAGAAGACGACCTCCAAGGGAGGCGGGCGCGAAATAGCACGCCGCCAATCCTCCCGCCTTTCTCAAGCCAAAGCTTCTCCCGTCAAGCGACGGAAGGTTATAGGGGCGGACCCTAGCCCCCCGTCAAGCCCAACTTCTCCGCCAGGCTTACCTTTGCTAGCAGTCCCGGTCCCTCCGCGAAGACCTGCCCCTCCAACTCTAAAAAGGGGTAGATCAACTCCGCCGCCTGCGTCGTACGAGCTGGGCTCCATGCTCATCGTCTCGGAGTGAGTCATTCGATCACAATCTTTGTCAAAGTTTTTATCCTTGATTGATCTTGTATGGTTGATTCTCACAGGGATGAGGACGAGGAGACCCTTATGCATAGGGCCAAGTGGGCCAAATCCGCGACAGGTACGGATTCCGCGGTAGGCATGAGCAAGGCAGGAGACGCGAAGGAGAACCCCGCACCTAGCCCCCAGTCTAGCCCTCTTCGTGAAATCCAAGCACAGACCTCGTCCATCGACAGGGATGAGGAAGGGCGTCTCCCTACACCCGACGGGGAGATGGGAGAAATTTATCAGGGAGAGGCTCGCCAGGAGGAACCTTCCCTTCAATATTTCCCGTCAACCGTCACCCGTGAGAAAGATTCGCCGGCAAGGGCATCCACCGAAGAGCTTGCCCATGTTGAGGCCGTCACTGGAAGGATGGTGACAGACCGCACGCCGTCAACTGATGTTCCAGGGAAGGGAATGTCCTTCTGCAGCAACCTCCATCGGCTATCCCACTTGCCTGCATTTTTACTTCCCCTGTTCTATCTTCTTACTTGCCTTATTGATTTCTGACTTCCATACTTCTGTTTATTGCTCTAATCCGCAGATCCGCTACTTGAAGAGCCTGAGTTGCTGGAAGAAGTGGCCGACATCGGGAAGGATGCTGCCATGGAGGTGATGAAGATTGCTGCCGCGGAGGGCCACGGGCAGGTTGTCGGGGACGTTCAGGGGTCCTCAGAAAGGACGGAACAAAACTCCGGCAGCGCGCCTGGCCTAGATACAGTGGTTGAGGAGAAGACTCCCCTTCAGTCCATGGGGCCCTCCTCACCAAGCTATCCCATGGCATCGGCTCTGCGATCTCCCCAGAGCCATCTGACATTGGTCACTGCTCAGCTGGGTCCCACAACTCCTGGCTCACCCTTCTCAGTGGGCGCAGACCTTGACGAGGAAATCAATAGGATCCTGGCGCCGCTGTCTCAGAGGATCAAAGGAGCTGATGGTACTGCTGATGGTGCCAAAGATTTAGCCTTTCTGGAATCCATAGCAGCAGGGCTCAAGGATGTGCAGAGCAGGTATAGCCTCAAGTGGCAGGCGGTCAAGGAGCAGCGTGACTCGGCCGAGCTCATGGACCAGCAGCTGTGGAACAAGGGGAGCGAGCTGCAGGAGTGGTATAACCGGCATGTCCATTCTCTTAAGAGGCAGTACGAGACGCTATCCATGGCTAAGGAGGACGTTGCTTCCCGGAAGGCTCGACTGGCGGAGCGCGAAGTGTTTCTGGACGCCAGAGAGAAGAGCATTTCCTCCCGGGAAGGGGCCCTCTAGGCTACTCTCCGTGACAAGGATGAGGAGATGGAGGCCCTCGTCCGACAGCGTACCAAGGAGCTGGAGGACAACCACAAGACCACTCTTGACGCATTTTCCCTGGAGTCCACAGCTCAGCTGAAGAAAGTGGCTAACGAGCTAGCTGCTGCAGATGCCGCCAAGGCCAAACTCAAGGCTCAACTGAATAAGCTGATGGAGGACCTTGCCGGGAGCACCAAGGAGATCGAGGCCCTCAATTAGGAAGCACGAAAGGTGGAAGCTACCTTGGGAGAGGCACAGTAGCAGCTTTCCTCCAAGAGCCAAGATCTCAATGCCGCCAACGACACCATCTCTGATATGAAATCCAGGCTTGCTTCCTTGGAGAAAGACCTTGAATATGCCGGGGTCCACAAGAAACTGCTGCTGATAGATTTGAACAGCGCGAAGACCCTTCAAAAGGATGCTGAAGACAAGCTGGAGAACCAGATTGAGAAGCGTGACCTCTGGATCAGGAGCATGACTGACATCACTGAGCGCCTCACTGCCCAAATTGCAAAGATGAACATGAAGAGCTGGGCTTTCGCCGTCGGCAAGCACGAGGTTCCAAGCATGAAGCTGACACACTTCTTCGACGGCCTGATCGAGGGGTCAAAGATGTATGAGGAAGACAGGGCCGTCTGCTTTGCCAACGAATCCCGGAAGCAAGCACGCGACGCCCCCTTCTTGGTCTTGAGCAACCTTGCCTTCTTCCATCCGGAGCTCGACCTCTCCGACGGTTTCAGGAAGCTATCGTCGGGCGCCGACACATCTACCACCGTGAAGAAGGCCAGTCCCCTTGCTTACAGGGTCCTCGCAGTCCCAAGGACCCAGGGGAGCCACCGGGGTTAACTTTGAGCTTTCCTTGTTGTCATGCTATCCTGTACTTAAGACACAGTAGGTATCTCGTATTAGGGCATGCACTTCCTTTGTTTTAATGTTTGTTGAACTGATGTTTTTATGCAAACGCATGCTATCCCCTTCGCTTCCCTACTGGAGTTCTTATGATTGTTTTCCTTGCGCGTTCCGGTTACACGCCAACAACGTGTTGCTGCGATTGCTCTGAGGAACCGGTCCTTAGCATTCTGCTGGCAAGGGCACGCTGCCGGCGAGATCTCCCTTGCCGGTGTTTGATGCTGCCGCGTGTTTCGTTGAGCAGGCTCAGAAAAAAAATTGCGCTAACGAACATGGTAAGGTCCCATCCCATGTAGGATTAATCATACGAAACCTTTGGTTTGACGAAGGGGTATGCAAATGTGAATTCTAATGGAAGTTGATAACCATGTCAACTTAGCTTTTGTCATGGCTTTTCTTTTGCGCTGGCTCGTGTTTATCCACGTTCATAGCCCCTCCCTTCATCCACTGGCGCCTCTCCTCTTTGTGCTCCCAAGTGCGCGCTGAGAGGAAGGGGACGCGAAGAGAGGCGAAATGGAGAAACTTGGAGATCCGTTAGTCATGAGTACAATCCACGGCACGAGTCTGCCGGGTTTATGTAAACGTTCATAACTAACGGGAACGGAGGAGAAAACATGAACCGCCAAGCCCTCCCTCCCTTCCTTCGCGTCCAATGGCCCCGCGGTGACCCATGCGATGGGCACATAGGCGGGCGGGACCTTGCCGTGGTTCGCCTGCCGGGGGCGTCAACCGGTGGATTAGCTCTAGCATTCGGCTCAGGATTTATCCCTGGCGGAACAAATGCAAGACCGAACCTCATGCGAGCTTATCGACAATGATGGTACCGCCGTCGTGCAGAACCGATCACAGGCGGGGAAGCAGAGGGGAGAAGGGTATAGCCAAGTACCTCTTTCTTTCCTTGGCCTACCGGATTATGCCGCACCTCCCTGGGGTCAGGCGGGCACATTTCCTTCTTGCGTTCCTTGCCCCGATGTTGCTCGTGGGGGACGCGACGGCAGCGCCGCCTATGCCCATCGCGTCGCCCTCGATGCCCCCCTCGTTCGCCACTGCAGTAGTATGCACGGCGTTCGCGGCTGCGTGCGAGAGGGCCTTCAAAGCGTATGGATACGCGGTCGCGCCGGTCTTCTTCTTGGGAGACATGGATGAAGAAGACGGCGATGAAGATCGACTCGCTGCTCACGAACTCGGGTTCGCACAAACGATGAGCCCCCTACCTGGCGCGCCAAAGATGTCGGGGCACGGATGCACACGATCACCTATGGGACCACAGGCCCCTTTGTGGTTCGGCAGGGGGAGGTCACGTTGCACAAAGAGCGGAGACCATGAGGCAGCACAACGATCGGGACGCTGGTGTTTTTACCCAGGTTTGGGCCGCTGTGAAGCGTAAAACCCTACTGTTGCTTTTGGTGGATTGATCAGAGGAACACGAAGAACTCGCATCGCTCAATCCCGGCAAGGGCTGCCGTCGGGGAGACCTGCTACATGAGTACAAGTGTCAAAAGGTCCGAATCTTGAGCTAGGTCGCCTTGGGCCTCCCTTTATAGCTCAAGGGGCAACCACAATGGCAAAACAGACATTGTCTGATGATTAGACAACTAACCAAAGCTATCATACCTAACTCTGGCACTTAGGACAAAATGCCATACATGCAGTCTAGGTGGCGTGCGGGGGTGCATCCCCGGCATGCTTCTACCACCGCTCTAGCTAACTATCTCACCATAGCTTGACACACCTATGGACGGGTGTCAAGGGGGCATATTCTGTCTTCCAGCGTGCCGCCACGTGCTTAGTGAGAGCCACTTAGCCACCTGCGGGCTCGACACCGCATCGACAAGTGATTGGCGTTGCGATGCGATGGAGCGATGGCCGATCGGCTCGTGCTTGCCGGGGGATGGCTTGCTGGGTCTTCCTGAAGGTGCGCGCGCCTCGGTCCCCGGCAGGCACCGGGGATGTGCTTGGCGCGCTCCGGGCCCGTCCTGGGCTGTTGCGTTGGTCTTGCTTGTACTATTTGGCCTTTTGTAGGTTGCTGCTGCCGGAGTCTGGGTCTTGAATGCTTGCTTGGTGGTGTGGTAGCTATTCCCGGCTGGCTCAGGCCATGAAGGTTGGAGGCTTATTGTCAGTGCACAAGTCAAGGGAAATAAACACCCCTGTTTGTGTACCCCGACATACGTATACCTGCTTGTCCAACCATGCGTAGCCTCGGAGCACACTTGCAATCATTGCTCATCATCAAAATACTCTGCATTGCCGCCGCCGCTGCAGATGTCTCCGACACAACCAATGTCCCCCTCAGCGATGCTAATGGAAGATGGGACTCAAAAGATCGCATGAGCGCAGTATGTCCCAACTGCCCATGGCTAATCCTGCATAAAAATCGCCGCCACTATAATTTAGGAATCACGGCTAATCCTGCAACATGTATCAACTAGATCAACCAAAATAGTAACTATATCATAGTACATACCGAATAATTATACATCCACTGGAGTAAAAGGTCTAACAACGCACATCATGAGCAAGCTGGATAACTACCAGTCATATTTATTTAACATAACTGCAAAGCACGCGAACTACACACAACATTACACGCCTATAGAGCAGGGGATAACAATTCAGTCTGTACACCAATAAACCATTGCTATGAATCTAGAAGCATCCCATGGACCATAGAAATAGCACCATGCACATATATGAACTAGGAATAGTATTGAACGGACCAGCACAGCCACTTAAAACCAAAACATTGGGGAAATTCCCTATCTAGGAAATACACATCACAGGAGTATAATTCCATGTACACGACAATCATCGGTAGTACCAACAAACCATGAACAACACTACCATGGTTTCCCCTAAAACCACCAAGGGTGTCACGGAGAGGAGGAGCATCTCACCTAGCAGTGATGCAGCCAATGCAGCAGCACAACAACGCACCAGTTGCGGCAAAGCGCATCATCTTGCCGCCATCCTAGCATGGCGAGGGAGCAGCACCGCAACGGCCAAGGTCGAGGATGGAGGGCAAAGCCATGAGCACCGCAACGGCCAACGGCCAACGGCCAACATCCAAATCGGTGACCGAAGGGAGGGGTTGTGTGCAGTGGTGGAGGCGGAGGAGGACCTCGACGGCCGGCTAGCTATCTTGTGTGCGCACGGGATGAACGCACATATAGAAGATGGCGGGGCTGCCATCACCACCATGAGGGTCGCCAGAATTCTGCTTGATGGAGGCGGTGGAGGTGGGTGCGTTGGAATCTCGCCAAATCCGCCGTGGGGCAAAGCAATACTCGCTGGAGGTGGGTGTGGAGGGATCTCATACTGGTCATGGTTGGAGGAAGAGGCGGCAGCGACTTGGGGAGAGAGAGAGGAGAGCGGCGGGGGCAGAGGAAGGGGGTGGACGACAAGGAACAGAGCTGCTAAAGCACTGTTTTGGGCTCTTTGGCTTTTGCGTTGGATCGCGAGATGTTTTGGCCTTTTGCACGACTATGGGAGATGTGAAAAATTAAGTGCCCCAGACTAATAAAGTAACACGAACAAAATACCTATGGCATGCCTTCTAACCCGCACGCCATCAGCAATTTTTGTCAGTTTGTTTTCTTTTTTTATATAGGCTTATCTAATTACCCATGGCGTGGAAAATAGTCACACGCCACCGATATACCTATGACTGGTGGCATGCCAAAAAGTAACACGCTGCCACTAACTTGCGAGCAGTTAGTCTGCTGGATCACAAATAGTACTGGCGTGGATTTTTCGCAACACGCAACCAGTAATGACATACTAGTGACGTACCAAATATGCCGATGTCACCACCATGCCACCACCCATGGTGGCGTGGTTTGAAAATGGCACGCCACCAATTAAGGTTGTGGCTAACCCCTTTTTCCACTTCTGGAAGTGGAATTCAAACAAGATTAAATTCCAACTCCAAATGTTATTTCAAAATTTTCCCTAATCCTGAAATGTCCTAGTTGGTGGTGTTAACTTGCTCAAACATGCATGAACATGGCATAAACAGATTGTTCATACTTTTCTGTTCATTTTTCACATATAAATTGTTTTCATCTGAGTTACAGATTATTTTATATGATTTTTAGAACTTTTAAATATTTTCTGCAATAAATAAATCATTTAAGATTTATAAAAATTCCAGAAATGAATTATTGCGTCAGCATGACATCAGGGGAACGTCACTAGTCAACAGGACTGGTCCAGGTCCAACCTGACAAGTGGGGTCCACATGTCATTGGCACAGAGGTTCAGCTGGTTTAATTAAAACCTAACTAACAGTAATTAAAAGTGCTGGCATCTACTGTCGGTCTAACCAGGGTCAATTAGGGCCTAACATAATTATGTCCATGTCGGCTAACAAATGTTTCGCGTCGGCGTTAAGCAGGGCACGGCGGAGGTCGACGGCCGGCCCTTTCCGGCGACGGCAGGATGCACGTGTGGCCTCTCTAGAACGCCCACAACACGGTGTTGGGTTCTACCGTAGGTGCATCTCATGCAAATAAAAAATTTCCTACGCGCAGAACAACCAAGAACATGCTACAGAGATGGATCAAAGATCGTTACCACTAGACGCGCAGTGCCGTGCAACGCGTCCGCGAGGTCCGTCTCCTCCTCGTCCGATCTCCCTCGAACAGCCGGTCCGATCTCCCTCGAACTGCCGGTCCCCGGATCCCACGTACAAGTTCACCGGAGCGGTGCAAGTGCACCGCCTCTAATGGTATCTGCGCGTGCAGGAGGAACACCGTGCGGTGGACTGCTAGGTCCGATCACACAGTTCAGCGGCGAGTGGAGGTGGCTAGTTGCAACACATGCAAAGCCCTAATGACGGCGTCGAAGCGATCAACCAGATGGGTGTGCCGCACCTCCACTATATATAGGCATCCGTATTGGGCTCAACTCTTGGGCCTCACACGGATTCTAAAGCCCATGTGTTCCTTCCCTTAAGCGTGCGACCCCTTAGGTTCTCGTTCACTTGGTCGCGAGTCAGATCACATCCGGCTCGACTAGTCGGTAGCGGCCTCTTACAAAGGGTGCCGACTCCAAGTGTGTGATGAAGCTGGTTAGGCGAACCTGTACTTCATACTTATGTTCCCTTTGCCACACGATATATGTTGTCGGGCTCAAGGCGATTCTGTCATCCTTGTGTTAGCCCGACCTCTTTCTCCTTCCAGTGATGCCGACCACAAATCAGATTATCTCATAATCCTTGTCACATGGCCATGCTTATCTTGGTCAGATCACACGAGGGGCCCAGAGTATATCTCTCCTGATAGGAGGGGCAAATCCCATCATGCTTGACCATGTCTCGCACCATGGTTCTGGACAAGCCCGAAACCTACCTTTATAACTACCCAGTTACGGAGTAGCGTTCGGTCAGCCCAAAGCAGGTTTATCACCATCCCGAGTACATGTGCCACCTCAGGTCATAGGAAGTAGAACGTATGTTGTACTAGAGACTCACAGATGACATATCGCTCCGTCTCATAGTTGGGTCTGTCCAACTCAGACCTTATCTCAACTCGGATCCGACTACGTCGAATCTGACTAGACCTTTCCGAGTCCATATTATCTGGCTAGCATCCCATGCTAAATGGTCAGTGAGACCGGACCATCCATCGTGTCATATGCTAGTCTAACTGGCTGTGCGTCCACACATCCCTTTCGACTAGGGACCATTTAGGACAGTCATCATACAATGCATAGTCTCACAAACAAGTCATGTACTTGTTAATACACATCATTGATAATGTCCAAGGAAATATCATCATACATGATTGCCTCTAGGGCATATCTCCAACAGTCCCCCACTTGCACTAGAGTCAATCAAATAGACATTGAATGCCCATAGCTCTAACGTGCCCCTCATGCTTGGGTTGTGGAAGCGGCTTAGTCAACGGATCTGCAACATTATCATCCGTATGAATCTTGCATAAATTTCCATTCAATGATTCCTTGACTGAGTTCAGCATCGAAACATCATTTTCGATCAGCAGTATGTCATCCACATATAGGATCAAAAATACTACCGAGCTCCCACTAGACTTCTTATATAAACAATAGTCCTCTTCGTTCTTGATGAACCCAAGGTCAACGATGACTTCATCAAAATGAATGTTCCAACCCCGAGCTGCTTGCTTGAATCCATAAATGGATCTCTTGAGCTTGCATATTTTACTAGTACTATTTGGATCAACAAAACCTTCAGGCTGTATCATGTATACATCCTCCTTTAAATTTCGATGAAGGAAAGTTGTTTTGACATCCATCTGCCATATCTCATAATCAAAATATGCAGCTATAGCTAGTATGATCCTCACCGACTTTAGCATCGCTACCGGCGAGTAGGTCTCGTTGTAGTCAATTCCTTGAACTTGTCCATAACCTTTAGCGACAAGCCGAGCTTTGTGGATCTCAACATTTCCATCCACATCGGTTTTCTTCTTAAAGACCCATTTGCAACCAATGGTAATTACGCCAGGTGGCGGATCAACCAAGTCCTAGACTTGATTATCATCCATGGACTTTAACTTGGATCACATGGCCTCTAGCCCTGCCTCGGAATCTGGGCTCACCATCGCTTCCGCATACGTGCCCGACTCGTCGCTTTCGAGCAACAACACATCACGCACTCTACGGAATCTTTCTGACCTTCGTGGCTCCGGTGCCGATTCCACTATGGGTTCGCTGACCAACTCCGGTATGATCTCATCACCAGCCGAGTCGTCCCTGAGTGGCTCTCGAATTTCTTCGAGTCGCACCGTTCTCCCACTGGATTCCCGACTGAGAATCTCTTTCTCTAGGAAAACCCCGTTCCGAGCAACAAACACCTTGTTCTCTTCTCGGTTGTAGAAGTTGTATCCCAAGGTTTCCCTCGGATATCCCATGAATATGCATTTGTCCAACTTGGGTGTAAGCTTCTCCAACATGAGTCGTTTGACAAATGTTGCACATCCCCAAAACTTTAGAAAAGACAAACTAGGACTCTTCCCAGTCCACATCTCATGTGGTGTCTTATCTACGGATTTTGATGGTACCTGTTAAGTGTGAAAGCTGCAGTTTCTAGAGCGTATCCCCAGAATGACAAGGGTAAATCCGATTTGCTCAGCATCGATTGGACCATGACCAACAAGGTTCAATTTCTTCGTTCTGACACGCCGTTTCTCTGTGGTGTACCCGAAGGTGTGAGCTAAGGTACTATACCTCGACTTTTCAGATGATCATCGAAGTCCTGGCTCATGTACTTACCTCCACAATATGATCGCAAAAGCTTTATCGTCTGTCTGAGCTGATTTTCAACCTCGTTCTGAAACTCTTTGAACTTTTCAAAAGTTTCTGACTTGTGCCTCATCAAATAGATATATACATATCTACTCAAGTCATCGGTAAAAGTCATGAAGTACTGATAGCCACCTCTGGCAATTGTGCTCATTGGACCACACACATCGCTATGTATAAGCTCCAACAGCTCGGACGCCCTTTCGCAACTCTTTGCAAAAGGAGACTTAGTCATCTTGCTGAGCAAGCATGATTCGCATGTCTCGAACGAACCGAAGTCGAACGAAGTTAGGAGTCCACCATCATGGAGCTTCTTCATGTGTTTCAGACTAATATGTCCAAGCCGACAATGCCAGAAGTAAGTCGGATTTATCTCATTAGGCTTATGCCTCTTGACATTCATGTTATAGACTGGTTCCGTTTCCAGATTCAAAATAAATAGCCTATCTACAATGGGTGCATAGCCATGGAACATTCCATTCAAATAAAATGAACAACCATTGTCCTTTAAATTGAATTCATAACCTTGACTCATCAAACATGAGGCAGAAATAATGTTCCGACTAAGTGCAGGAATGTAATAACAATTATTCCATTCCAAAATAAATCCAGAAGGAAGCTGAAGCTGCATCGTGCTGACCTCCAAAGCAGCAACTCTTGCTTTGTTGCCGACCCTGATGTCAATCTCCCCTTGTGCCACACGCCTAGTTCTTACCAGCCCCTGCATCGAGTTGCAAATATGAACAATCGATCCGGTATCAAATACCCAAGAGTTACTAGGTATGTCAGCAAGGTAAATTTCTATAACATATGTAACAAGTGTACCTTTGCTCGAAGTCATACTTCCAGCATTCTTGCCATGCTCGGCAAGCGACTTGCTACAGTTCCTCTTCCAGTGACTAGGTTCCTTGCAATGAAAGCATATGGTCTTTGAGTTTGGTCCCGACTTTTGCTCCGCGGCAGAGACAACCTTCTCCGCACCCTTAGCCTTTTCTTGGACCAACTATTCTTGAACTTAGCCAATTTCTGCACCATCAACACTTGATGCGTGCCTTTCCTAATATCCTGCTCTGCCACCTTGAGCATCCTATGCAATTCAGTGAGCTTCTTATACATGCCGTGCATATGATAGTTCAAGATGAACGTCCCATAGCTAGGTGGAAGAGAACCCAGAATTGCATCCGTCGATAGCTCGTCCCCAAGTGGGAAGCCTAACCGGTCCAAAGCTTGCATGTACCCAATCATTTTGATCACATGAGGGCTCACTGGATCACCCTCTTTTAGCTTACAATCTGTCAAGGATAGCGAGACGTTGAACCTTTCGGTCCTAGCCTGCACCTGAAACATGCTCTTGAGACTCTCGATCATCTCAAAAGCCTCAATGTTTTTGAAATGCTGTTGCAAATCGGGCTCCATACAAGCTAGCATGAGGCAACTGATCTCATTTGATTCATCAATGAATTTCTAGTGGGCATTCGTGGTTGTGGCACTAGCATTCTCGGCAGGTTCCTCTGGAAGTGGATCCTCTAGAACATGTTCCTTTTTATCGTGCTTGAGAACAATTCTCAAATTTCTATACCAGGTGGTAAAGTTTGTTCCGTTCAGTTTATCCTTTTCCAGAATTGATTTCAATGCAAAGTTGGGTTGAGCAGGTGGTGCCATTGATCTACAACAGAAAATATGCAATCACTAAGCAATGTGTTTATGTAGAGTAATTCAAGCCTTAAACAGAACTACTCCCACTGAAGTCAGCATCCCTCCGCAAACTCTCAGTGATTCAGGACCCATCTAGCGCGAGCGACTAGTGAGATTTAGTATCACTGCTAGCCAACTTGCCTTTTCGGTAAGCAACTCCTTGCTAATCGTATCTCTATACGACTCCTATCGGTCGGGTAGGTATCTCATACCCCGGTTCCTGACCTTCTTTTCCACAAGGCCCAAAACCGTTTTGATAGCATTGTCAAGTTAACAGGATACAATGCATGTCCGTGTCCAACATGAACCCTCCAGTTCAAGGACACCTAGTGGCACCTGAATTTTATGATCCCACCACTAGACGTACTTAAGGTGCGAACATGCAACATACGGAATGGCAATGTGCTTGGTATTAACGAGGGATCTTTCTACCATTTTAACATGCATAGAAACAAGAAGCAATATCAATCACATATAAACATAAATATGTGAAATAATATGGCACCTTCATGGACATCCTTCCAGGCCGGCTCCAACTCCGATGACCAAGGCGGCACTCCATCTAGTTTGTCACACCGGGACGCCAATGCCTCGAACTTGATCTGTGTTCTCCAAGTACTACAACAAGTAATGAATTTATGGACAATCACAAGTCAACATGCGGGTCGTTATACAATATAATGACAGCACTTTGGCTCCTATCGGTTGACAATCATGACACGCAGGTCATGTTAAATTACACACATGCATCACAAACATATGAGCCATACTATTCACAACAAACCTGCAAAACAAAGTTATGCCTAGACTCACATTCTACTGGTTTGTGTGATCGTGTACGAAATACAACGCGCTACGCACACGGCGGTCCTGATTCTGCACTCCGATCATGCCGAATTTTCTGATCTGACCGATCTTATCGATCATCGTGAATCCGATTCAGATTTACGTTTTCAGAAATCACAGCTCGAATCTGTACTCCGATCACGCCGAATTTTTTGATTTGATTGATCGTATCGATCATCGCGAATCCGATTCGGAGTTACGTTTCACTGTTAACTCCGATGGCGGAAACTGACCGGTAGGGGTAGGTTGTGTCACGACCTCGTCGATTCCGATTGATAGAAAACATAGCCTCAACGATCCCCATGTGCAGTTGATCTCATCAACCATGCACATAGCCGATCTCATGAACGACAACATATCTCATTTATCGCCTCCACATATCAAATATGCATTTTATCTGAAACCAAAACCTAGAGCAGAGGCTCTGATACCACTGTTGGGTTCTACCATAGGTGCATCGCATGCAAATTAAAATTTTCCTACGCGCATAAAAACCAAGAACATGCTACGGAGATGGATCAGAGATCGTTACCCCTAGACATGGAGTACCGTGCAGCCGAAGTAGAGTTGGGGCAGCACGTCCGCGAGGTCCTCTCCTCCTCGTCCGATCTCCCTCGAGCAGCCGATCCGATCTGCCTCGAACTGTCGGTCCCCGGATCCCACGTACAGGTTCGCCGGAGCGGCGCAAGTGCACCGCCTCTAATTGTATCCATGCGTGCACGAGTAACCCCGTGCGGCGGACTGCTAGGTCTGATCACACAGTTCGACGACGAGTGGAGGTGGCTAGTTGCAACACATGCAAAGACCTAATGACGGCGCCGAAGTGATCAACTAGACGGGTGTGCCACACCTCCACTATATATAGGCATCCGTCTCGGGCTCAACTCTTGGGCCTCACACGGATCCTAAAGCCCACGTGTTCCTTCCCTTAAGAGCGCGACCCCTTAGGTTCTCATTCACTTGGTCGCGAGTTAGATCACATCCAGCTCGACTAGTCGGTAGCGGCCTCTAGCAAAGCGTGCCGACTCCAAGTGTCCGAGGAAACTGGTTAGGCAAACCTGTACTTCATACTTCTGTTCCCTTTGCCACAAGAAATATGTTGTCGGGCTCAAGGCGAGTCTGTCATCCTTGTGTTAGCCCGACCTCTTTCTCGTTCCAGTCATGCCGACCACAAATCAGTTTATCTCATAATCTTTGTTGCATGGCCATGCTTATCTTGGTCGGATCACACGAGGGGCCTAGAGTATACCTCTTTTGATTGGAGGGGCAAATCCCATCTTGCTCGACCATGTCTCGCAGCATGGGTCTGCACAAGCCCGAAACCTACCTTTATAACTACCCAGTTACTGAGTAGTATTTGGTCAACCCAAAGCAGGTCTATCACCATCACGAGTACATGTGCCAGCTCAGGTCTTAGGACATGGAACGTATGTTGTACTAGAGACTCACATATGACATATCACTGCGTCTCATAGTTGGGTCTGTCCAACTCAGATCTTATCTCAACTCGAATCCGACTACGTCGAATCTGACCATGTCTTTCTGAGTCCATATTGTCCGGCTAGCATCCAATGCTACATGGTCAGTGAGACCAGACCATCCACCGTGTCATATGCTAGTCTAACTGGCTATGCGTCCACATAGCTCTTTCGACTAGGGACCATTTAGGACAGCCATCATACAATGCATAGTCTCACAAACAAGTCACGTACTTGTTAATACACATCATTGATAATGTCCAAGGACTGTCTTTATTCATAAACATATAGGAAATATCATCATACATGATTGCCTCTAGGGCATATCTCCAACACACTGTGCTTCCAACGGTGGTCACTGGGTAGCCGTAGGTGGCCTGTTCCGTCGATGACGGTGAGCCGGTTGGCGGTGGCGCTCTGGTGCATGCAGCAGCTGCAGCTAGAGCACACGAGCGAGCGCGTTAGGCAGCTAGGGAGCATCTACGGGACCTCACAATGATCTTAGGCGTAGCCGGGTGACCAAATGGTCATCGGAGCCCTACCAGCGACGAGCTCAGGCAGCGGCGAGTTCGGCCATAGAGGAAGCAATGGCTAGAGTATACGCGCAGCTACGTGGTTAGGGGGGAAACGTTCGCCAGCTCACCGCGGTTCGGTTAGTGCACACGACGAGGACGGGGGAGCGCTGGACGGTGCGTTTCAAACTCGGCGATCTCCGGTGGCCAACAAGGGAAACGACGACCATGGCGATGGTGGGGAGCTTCCCTGCTCGTGGGTGTCGGCTTGTAGATGAAGCGGAGCTCTGCGGAGCTTTTGGACATGGCGAGAGGTCGAGGGAGAGGTGGTGGCTATGGCGAGCGGCGACGACGTGGCCATGGGGGTTCTCGGGTGTGGGCAGAGGAGTGAGGGGAGCGAACGAGAGGGCGAGCGAAGGAGCGGGCTCGATCTGGACATCTCTAGGGGCTGCGTGGCGCTCTTAGCCATCTCCACGCGGTCAGGGAAGCACGAGGTGGCCATGCACGTCACTGACACACGCGTCTTGTCCTACTGACAAGAGGTAGAAGACGGACCAGCCCATAGTGCGTTGGGCTGTGAACAGGAGCAGGCCCAGGTAAGCCCCTCCTCTCTGTTTTTTCCATTTTTGTTTATGTTTTCTAATTTATTTGCTCTGTTTTTATTTAGTATAATACTAAATCATTTTAAACAAATCCTGAAACTTTTTATCGATGAAATCTAAGTTATTCGAGAGCCCCATGCGGAATTTCAGAATTATTGGAGAATCCAGATTCTATATAGCATTTAAATTGCTCCAATTCAATTATTAAATAAGTTGAATAAAATATCCAAAATGTTCTAAAAATGTGCACATCATTTTTGGCAGAGGTTTTCACCTATTTCAAAAATCATGAACTTTTCTGAAGGCCATTTTGGAATCATTAAAGAATATTTTATTTGAACCTATTTGAATTAAATTGATGCTAGGGTTTGATCATCCCCATTTCAAATTTATTGAAAGTAACACGATGACATGGATGCATATGCAACTATTTACAAACAAATCCTTGGGTTGTGACAACTCACCCCCACTAAACAAGAATCTCGTCCCGAGATTCAGGCATAGCATAGAGGAAGAGGGGACACTAAACTATCGCAATCTTCATGAACCAATTGCCCATCTCGAAGATGTTGATTCATTGCATCATGTTGACCTTGACATCTTTGCTTCGAGACCTTCAACCAACATAACGACAAAAGGAATGGAAAAATCTACAAGAATCGATCTTCTCGAAGATCGAGCAACTCATGGAGTGAGATGTAGGAACGCCTCTTGAGCTGAGACACGAAACACACATCAAGAGTGATAGATTGAGGCAGAAGACGGAGGTTCAATTGGCAGGAAACAGTTCCACGCTAAAAACAGATGGTGAAGGGGTTTCAAAGTAACGAGGGGTTAGGTTGCCCATGGTATTGTAACGTGCCACCTTAGGAGAGGTGTCTCGTAGAGTTATTGCCTTAGGTGATAAAAAGTATTACTTTTGATACAAAGATCATTGAAACTATTTATACCAGGCTAAGGCAATTCACAAACGATCGTTAGAAGGAATTCGAACGAATGGCATACCCAGTTGGAAAAGGAAACAAGAGTTATAGGACAATTCGGTAAATGGAAGGCATATTCTAATTGATATCGATGATATAACATAGTGTCTGAGCCCGCTCTGAAGAACGTGAGCATTTCCATATTCATCAGGTTTTTACCAACATCCATGCCAAGGATCCTGGCAACACATCATACTACCATGATGAATAATGGTGGAGGATGCGGATGCAAAAGATGACAAACACTTTCTCAGATTCTACATTAGCGGTTCCAAGGAAATTAAATCTGGATAATCGACCGAGAGACATTTAGCACTCCACTTCTAATGTTCTCCTTGATGAAATAGCGTAACCCGATTATAGGTTACGTTTGGTATCTAGAACATCAAGTAGAGGTCGGACTTCGTAATCTCAAATGGTCCATGAGGAACAACTTCTAGAATAGGTCATACAGAGTCCTCATGGTGAGGTGGCTAATTTTGCTGATACAAGATACTATAATAATAGGTCTTCCGGCTAGGTGTGTTAGCCACAACATCACTTTATCGGGTTACACAGAGACCAATATTATAATTCTTGGGAAATGTTCCAACCATTATATCTGCCTAGGATTTAGATCAGCATGTCTTAAAAGGAATGTTTACAACACAAATTGATGATATACCGTTGCGAGATTCTCGAGAAATGAACTACGACAACAATTCCAAAACATGAGCTGGATTGCAGGGCACATGTGAACACACTGTCCAAGACAAATGTGGTCATATGGAAACCTTACAAAAAAACACTACCAAGTTCTGGTTGGGAACCATCATTTGAGATAACGAAGCCATGTGCATGAACTAGTATTAGCACTTAATGGACTTCTTTTCTTTGAACAAATTAATCAGTGACTTGGGGTGCTAGGAATACATATGGAATGGAGGTAACGAGCCTATCAAACCATAACATACTTCACACATGCATGACTTACTTCAGATTATTCCAGAGGAAACAAAATAACTTCTCTTGAATTCACGGTGACAACTTGCATCAAATGCACGCGAACTTAGAGAAAGTCACTTCTTACACCTAAACATAACTTCATGAAGTAGAACAAAGAGAATGCATTCAAAAGTTTCCAACACTAGCTTAATGTTCATCGAAGTCATGGAGGAGATAAGGATGTTGTCGATGGGCTCAACAACAATTTATCGAGATTTCCATGAAGAAGGAACTCCACAACTATGTGAACAAGGTGATAGCATTGGTCAAACCAAAAGATATAATGGTGTATGCTCGAGGAAATATCCATGAGTAAGACAACATTAGGAAATCGTTTATTCTGTTTTTGATAGCCCACACTCAAATCAAAGATTGGACAAGTTAATAGATGCAAAAATTAATCACAAGAATCACCGATGAGGATATAATCTTTCTGCAATACACACATAGAGACATAAATATATCCCTTCGAAACAGACTAAGTTAGGAAAAACTTTTATCTTCCAACTCTCTAAGTTTTTATTTAGCTTAACCAACTAGTTCAACGGTATCCAACACGAATTCTTGGAGAAGGGATGGTTTATTGGAGAACCAACTTGATCACAAACTCAACATAACAGTCAGGGACAACCTGGTAATACTTCTGATAAGATTTTGAAATATCACGGACCACGGATGTGTTATTGAGCTCGAGAACAATCTTGCTTTCCAGGGCAAGACGATATGATCAGAAGAGCGAGGGATTGACACAATCCTAACTCATTGATTGAGGTGTGCACCAGGAAAGATGGACTAGGTAGCACGATCAATCCTAGAATGATGATTCAATAGCCAACACGGACTGAGGAATGAATAATGATGGCGAGAGGTATCACTGTATCAAGAATTTATAAGAGGTGGTGCAATTCTCATGAAATTATTAACATAAAGAGGGTAATACTCCAAAGTAGAACAGAGCAAAAGATGAATTGAAATTATGATCTGTGGAATACAACTACTTTCACCCAATCCTTGATATGGATGAGGCACTGGAGTTTGCTTCTCCTAGTCATTCTGAAATAGAATGGCTTGACGGACCACAAGAATAATATGCATCAATCAATATGAATGCACAAATACTCTTGACTACCCACTAATAGATGAAGTTCGGAATACAATTGAAGAGGGGCTAGTCAAGAGCACATGATTTTTCTGAGTTGTAGATTTATAGGTTAACATGTCGAACATGTTTCAACACAGTTCTTCCGAATAACCCATGTAGAAGGAGGAGAATTGGCAGAGCCACAATATAGAATGGAGAACTCATCGAGAGCACTGTTATTGTGACCTTTTGGTTCAAGAAGAACTTCTGCCATTACTCGTTCATGGTATTGGAAGAATGATATACATTGAACCTCGAGGACTAGAACAATGTTGCTAATATCCCAAGGGAACGAGCAAACATTATCAACGGGAATAAGCAGAATGATCCTTGGATTCAAGAACCCAGAGATAGAATACCACTACTATATAATATAACGAGATGTTTTCGAGCATGATGGCCAGAATTATCACACTAGGAAAACAAAACACAACTAGACTTCTGGGTGGTTCTCTGAGATAACATCGTTTTCATAACATCTTCAACAGAATCATCGAGGTAATAGAGTACCTCAACACAATAATTGGAGTGCTTTGTCTGGCCAAAAGACATCGACTTAGGATGAGAGGATTTGCAATTGCGTCGGATTATTTACAAACCTCGGATAACTCGGACAGTGATACGTCTCCAACGTATCTATATTTTTTATTGTTCCATGCTATTATATTATCTGTTTTGGATGTTTTATAAACATTAATATGCTATTTTATATTATTTTTGGGACTAACCTATTAATCTAGAGCCTAGTGCCAGTTTCTGTTTTTTCCTTGTTTTTGAGTATTGGAGATAAGGAATATTAAATGGAGTCCAAACGGAATAAAATCTTCGATATGATTTTTCTTGGACCAGAAGAAACCTACCAGACTTGGAGAGGAGGTCAGGAGACCTGCCGGGAGGCGACAAGCCACCAGGGCGCGCCCCCCTGGCTTGTGGCCGCCCAGCAGGCCTCCTAACCCTATTCTTCGGCCTATAAATTCCAAAATATTCCCCCAATACCAAAAAGAGCCACGAAAATACTTTTCCGCCGCCGGAAGCCTCTGTTCCCGTGAGATCCCATCTTGGAGCCTTTTCTGGTAATCTGCCGGAGGGGGATTCGATCACGGAGGGCATCTACATCAACTCCATTGCCCCTCTGATGGTGCGTGAGTAGTTCACCACAGACCTTCGGGTCCATAGCTAGTAGCTAGATGGCTTCTTCTCTCTCTTTGTTCTTCAATACCATGTTCTTCATGATCTTCATGGAGATCTATCCGATGTAATACTCTTTTGCGGTGTGTTTGTCAAGATCCGATGAATTGTGGGTTTATGATCAGATTATCTATGAATATTATTTGAATCATCTCTGAATTCTTATATGCATGATTTCATATCTTTGCAAGTCTCTTCGAGTTATTGGTTTGGTTTGGCCAACTAGATTGGTAATTCTTGCAATGGGAGAAGTGCTTAGTTTTGGGTTCAATCTTGCGGTGTCCTCACCCAGTGACAAAGTAGGGGTAGCGAGGCACGTATTTGTATTGTTGTCATCGAGGATAAAAAGATGGGTTTTTCATCATATTGCTTGAGTTTATCCCTCTACATCATGTCATCTTACGTAATGCGTTACTCTGTTCTTCATGAACTTAATACTCTAGATGCAGGCAGGAGTCGGTCGATGTGTGGAGTAATAGTAGTAGATGCAGAATCGTTTCAGTCTACTTTACACGGACGTGATGCCTATATGCATAATCATTGCCTTGGATATCGTCATAACTATGCGCTTTTCTATAAATTGCTCGACAGTAATTTGTTCACCCATCGTATTATTTTCCTTCATGAGAGAAGCCTCTAGTGAAACCTATGGCCCCGGGGTCTATTTCCATATTATATTTTCAGATCTATAAACCAAAAATACCAAAAATACTTTTCTGCAATCTTTTTACTTTTGTTTTACTTTTCGTTTTAGCAATCTTTTATATCTATCTCTATCAGATCTCATCCTTGCAAATAACCGTGAAGGGATTGACAACCCCTTTATAGAGTTGGGTGCAAGAGTTTGATTATTTGTGTAGGTGCAAAGATTGGGGACTTGCTTGTATCTCCTACTAGATTGATACCTTAGTTCTCAACAACTGAGGGAAATACTTATCTACTTTGCTGCATCACCCTTTCCTCTTCAAGGGAAAACCAACGCAAGCTCAAGAAGTGGCAAGAAGGATTTATGGCGCCGTTGCCGGGGAGATCTACATCAAGCCTACCAAGTACCCATCACAAACTCATCTCTTGCATTTACATTATTTGCCATTTGCCTCTCGTTTTCCTCTCCCCCACTTCTAAAACGACTTTCAGAAAAAACCAAAAAGATTTGCCTTTTTATTCGCCCTTCTTCCGTTTGCTTTTTGTTTGCTTGTGTGCCAGATCGATTCGTTGCCACCATGTCTGAATCTAGGGACGTTTTCATTGAAAAGGATAGTAATAATCTTGAGGGGAATTTTGATGACTTTGTTAATAACGACCCTCATGAAGAACCTACTATCACACATACAAAAAAAATTCGCATAAGTAGCGGTAATATTATTGGAAAAGGTGTTATCCAAGATTTCTTTACTTGTGCTGGTACGCTACCTACCTTAGGAGGTTCTATTCGCAATAAAACTAATAGTCTTGCGGACGCAATAACACTGTTAATCATTGAACTTGAGAGACAATTTGTTCATATGCATCCATGCATACAAAGAATTTTTCTGGAGTTTTCTAATATTCAGCATTCTTCCGTTAAGCATGCCGCCACTATATTTCTAGCCCACGAGTTTAGATTCATCATGAAAGAGGCTAGCAAAAAAATTTCTCATTATAAAATTAATGGTGGATGTCCCCCCATAGAGGAGATCCTTTTTAATCAAGAAGAAATAATGAGATTGCAATCTCCGGATTATGTTGCTTATAATGAAAATTTGAGAAAAAGGGTTCCTATCGAGGTTTTGGTTGATAAGATTTCTGAACTCACTGATAATTTTGCTATACAAAACAACGGATTAGAGTTCATATTAAGAGACAGACTTATGACTTTCCACCAAAGGAAAGCTTACAATGATGAATTGATTATACACTATAGGGGGCCGAAGGAGGAACCTATCCCTCCCGCACTTGATCTCAAGGATCCTTATCCTATTAAATTTAGCCCTTTTGATTATTTTTTCTTGCCACAAAGGAAACTTGCCGCTGAAAGAAGGGAGTATGAGATGAGCATGGATGATCTCCCTTACTATTATGACAATACCTAGATCTATTGCGTTATGCCTAGCTAGGGGCGTTAAATAATAGCGCCTGTTGGGAGGCAACCCAATTTTATTTTTATGCTTTTGTTTTTGCTTCTGTTTTTGAGTGCTTTACACATTATTACCTCTCTATTAATTGTGTTTTCTTGTTTTAATTAGTGTTTGAGCCAAGTAAGACCTTTGGGATGGTCTACGGTGATTGTGATTTGATTTTGCTGAAAAACAGAAACTTTTGCGCTCAGTCCAGGAATTTTATAAATTCACCAGAGCGTCGAATGAGTCTGAAAGTTTTACACAAGATTTATATACAAATTTCCCTGATTTTCCTAATTTTCCAGAATTTTTGGAGTTACAGAAGTATTCGAAGTCTATAGATTGCTACAGACTGTTATGTTTTAGACAGATTCTGTTTTCTTTGTGTTGTTTGCTTATTTTGATGTATCTATGGGTTGTATCGGGGGGAATGAACCATGGAGAAGTTGGAATACAGTAGATATTACACAAATATAAATAAAGAATGAGTTCACAACAGTACCTAAAGTGGTGATTTATTTTTCTTATACTAACGGATCTCACGAGTTTTCTGTTGAGTTTTGTGTTGTGAAGTTTTCAAGTTTTGGGTAAAGATTTGATGGACTATGGAATAAGGAGTGGCAAGAGCCTAAGCTTGGGGATGCCCAAGGTAACCCAAGCCATATTAAAGGATACCAAAGAGCCTAAGCTTGGGGATGCCCCGGAAGGCATCCCCTCTTTTCGTCTTCAATCCATCGGTAAATTTAATTGAGGCTATATTTTTATTCACCACATGATATGTGTTTTGCTTGGAGCGTCTTGTATGATATGAGTCTTTGCTTTTTAGTTTTCCACAATCATCCTTGCTGTACACATATTTTGAGGGGGACACGCATTAATCGTGAATTTATTAGAATACTCTATGTGCTTCACTTATATCTTTTGAGCTAGGCAATGTTGCTCTAGTGCTTCACTTATATCTTTTTAGAGCACGGTGGTGTTTTATTTTATAGAAATAATTGAACTCTCGTACCTCACTTATATTATTTTGGGAGTCTTTAAACAGCATGGTAATTGGTTTAGGTTATGAATTTAGTCCTAATATAATGGGCATCCAAGAGGGATATAATAAAAACTTTCATATAAAGTGCATTGAATACTATAAGAAGTTTGATTCCTTGCATATAGTTTTGAGATATAAAGATGATGATATGAGAGTCATGCTAGTGAGTAATTGTGGATTGGTAGAAATACTTGTGTTAAAGTTTGTGATTCCCGTAGCATGCACGTATGGTGAATCGTTATGTAACGAAGTCGGAGCATGATTTGTTTAATGATTGTCATCCTTTGTGTGAGGATCGGGAGCGCGCGATGGTTAACTCCTACCAACCTCTCTCCTAGGAGCATGCGTCTAATACTTTGCTTCGATAACTAATAGACTTTTGCAATAAGTATGTGAGTTCTCTATGACTAATGTTGAGTCCATGGATTATACGCATTCTCACCCTTCTACCTTTGCTAGCCTCTCTAGTACCGCGCAACTTTCACCGGTGCATTAAACCTACCATATACCCTTCCTCAAAACAGCCGCCATACCTACCTATTATGGCATTTCTATAGCCATTCCGAGATATATTGCCATGCAACTCCCACCGTTCCGTTTTTCATGACACGCACCATCATTTTCATATTGCTTTGCATGATCGTAAGATAGCTAGCATGATGTTTTCATGGCTTGTACATTTTTGATGTCATTTGCTAGGCTAGATCGTTGCACATCCCGGTACACCACTGGAAGCATTCATATAGAGTCATATTTTGTTCTAGGTATCGAGTTGTAATTCTTGAGTTGTAAGTAAATAAAAGTGTGATGATATTCATTATTACAGCATTGTCCCGTGAGACAAAAGGATGATGGAAGCTATGATTCCCTCACAAGTTGGGATGAGTCTCCGGACTTTACAAATAATAAAAGAGGCCAATGAAGCCCAAATAAAAAAAGGAGGCAAAAGATGTCCACCCAAAAAAATGAGAGAAAGAGAGAAGGGACAATGCTACTATCTTTTTCCACACTTGTGCTTCAAAGTAGCTCCATGATCTTCATGATAGAGAGTCTCCTATTTTGTCACTTTCATATAACTAGTGGAATTTTTCATCATTATGCACAACCACTTAGTTTCTTTTTGAGCTTTCATACACTTATAGCTCTAGTGCATCTATTGCATGGAAATCCCTACTCACTCACATTGATATCTATTGATGGGCATCTCCATAGCCCGTTGATACGCCTAGTTGATGTGAGACTATCTTCTCCTTTTCCTCACAACCTCCACCATATTCTATTCCACCTATAGTGCTATATCCATGGCTCATGCTCATGTATTGCGTAAGAGTTGAAAAGGTTTGAGAACATAAAAGGTGTGAAACAATTGCTTGACTTGTCATCGGGGTTGTGCATGATTTAAATACTTTGTGTGGGGAAGATGGAGCATAGCCAGACCATATGATTTTATGTTAATATTAAACTTTTGTTAGTATGCTTGAAGTATTATTGTTTTTATGTTAATATTAAACTTTTGTTTTGAATCTTGCGGATCTGAATATTCATGCCACAATAAAGAATATTACATGGATAAATATGTTAGGTAGCATTCCACATCAAAAATTCTGTTTTTATCATTTACCTACTCGAGGACGAGCAGGAATTAAGCTTGGGGATGCTTGATACGTCTCCAACGTATCTATAATTTTTGATTGTTCCATGCTATTATATTATGTGTTTTGGATGTTTTATATGCATTAATATGCTATTTTATATTATTTTTGGGACTAACCTATTAATCTAGAGCCAAGTGCCAGTTTCTGTTTTTTCCTTGTTTTTGAGTATTGCAGATAAGGAATATTAAACGGAGTCCAAACGGAATAAAATCTTTGATATGATTTTTCTTGGACCAGAAGAAACCTACCAGACTTGGAGAGGAGGTCAGGAGACCTGCCGGGAGGCGACAAGCCACCAGGGCGCCCCCTAGGGGGGGCGCGCCCCCCTGGCTTGTGGCCCCCCAGCAGGCCTCCTAAACTATTCTTCGGCCTATAAATTCCCAAATATTCCCCAATACCAAAAAGAGCCACGAAAATACTTTTCCGCCGCCGGAAGCGTCTGTTCCCGTGAGATCCCATCTTGGAGCCTTTTCCGGTAATCTGCCGGAGGGGGATTCGATCACGGAGGGCATCTACATCAACTCCATTGCCCCTCCGATGATGCGTGAGTAGTTCACCACAGACCTTCGGGTCCATAGCTAGTAGCTAGATGGCTTCTTCTCTCTCTTTGTTCTTCAATACCATGTTCTTCATGATCTTCATGGAGATCTATCCGATGTAATACTCTTTTGCGGTGTGTTTGTCGAGATCCGATGAATTGTGGGTTGATGATCGGATTATCTATGAATATTATTTGAATCTTCTCTGAATTCTTATATGCATGATTTCATATCTTTGCAAGTCTCTTCGAGTTATTGGTTTGGTTTGGCCAACTAGATTGGTAATTCTTGCAATGGGAGAAGTGCTTAGTTTTGGGTTCAATCTTGCGTTGTCCTCACCCAGTAACAAAGTAGGGGTAGCGAGGCACGTATTTGTATTGTTGCCATCGAGGATAAAAAGATGGGGTTTTCATCATATTGCTTGAGTTTATCCCTCTACATCATGTCATCTTACCTAATGCGTTACTCTGTTCTTCATGAACTTAATACTCTAGATGCAGGCAGGAGTCGGTCGATGTGTGGAGTAATAGTAGTAGATGCAGAATCGTTTCGGTCTACTTGACATGGACGTGATGCCTATATGCATAATCATTGCCTTGGATATCGTCATAACTATGCGCTTTTCTATCAATTGCTCGACAGTAATTTGTTCACCCACCGTATTATTTTCCTTCATGAGAGAAGCCTCTAGTGAAACCTATGGCCCCGGGTCTATTTTCCATATTATATTTTCAGATCTATAAACCAAAAATACCAAAAATACTTTGTTGCAATCTTTTTACTTTTGTTTTAATTTTGTTTTACTTTTGTTTTACTTTTCGTTTTAGCAATCTTTTATATCTATCTCTATCAGATCTCATCCTTGCAAATAACCGTGAAGGGATTGACAACCCCTTTATAGCATTGGGTGCAAGAGTTTGATTATTTGTGTAGGTGCGAAGATTGGGGACTTGCTTGTATCTCCTACTGGATTGATACCTTGGTTCTCAACAACTGAGGGAAATACTTATCTACTTTGCTGCATCACCCTTTCCTCTTCAAGGGAAAACCAACGCAAGCTCAAGAAGTAGCAGACAGCATAACGGTCGCATGACCATGAAATATGAGGCAACTTGCAAGACAACTGACAACATAACAACTGAATTCTCATGGAAACACTAATCCAAGAAGACGACAATCTTCCCATAAGTCTCCAGCGTAGTAACTTGTCATCCTGATAGATAGATGATAAAGACTAGTTCTTAAACCCTGTTAAAAGAAGAGGGTGACTCAAAATTAGAATAACACTAGGAAAGGAGTAAAAAGAATCATACGTTCCCTTCCACAATCAATACCCTTGTAT
The DNA here is from genome assembly GCA_039707655.1 of Elymus sibiricus. NCBI lineage: Eukaryota > Viridiplantae > Streptophyta > Magnoliopsida > Poales > Poaceae > Elymus > Elymus sibiricus. Next base: position 200,195,308 of record CM077669.1, on the reverse strand, counting down.
AACTAAAGAATTTCTAGACTCAACATCGACCAGTTTGGCTTGATAATCTTGCAGTCAGTTAGGCTCTGATACCAACGCTGTCGGGACCCCGAGCCTAAGCCATACGAATCTAGCATGTAACACATCATATCACTTTGCGGCCTCACGAACGGTAAGCTCCACGGCTGCCACCTTACCTTTGTCGGGTCCTTTTGCGCCTTTTGGCTCATGTATTTGAATATGTCGCTAGCAATCATATGTCAGAGAACCCGGGTCGACATGACTAGTTATAGACCCCAAGTGGCACAACCGTACAGGAACATGCATAAATAACGCAGCAATGCAGGTGTCGGTTATCAACGTGTGTAGAAGAGTTGTCGCAAGCTACACAGACTCCATTACACCGCGTGACATTTCCCCATAGAGACAAACACAACAACAAAGAAGGATACATGCCAGTCAATCAATGTGTCTAGAGCAGTAGCAAGCTACCATGGCTCGGTGGAAGCACAAAGAGGCATTTCCTTATCAAGAAGGCTACCATAGGCACACAACTAGGTGTCGAAGCCCACACATACAATGCATTTCAAAACATACACGCAATATGCACGATATGTGTAGACACAACATGGCATCACAACACAACTCTACGACTAAAAGTATTTATTAAAGACTCATAAGAGCCAACATAGTTGTATATTACAAACAGGGGTCACATGACACAACACTCAAAGTCATACAAGCAACAAGTGGAAGCATAACATGTATGGGTACAGACACCTAAAAAAGTAGCTGGAGGAGCCTGGAAATCTACAACGACCCTCCCAAGGGAGCCAGACCTCTGTCTGGGATTCCCAAGCTAATGGGTCAACATCAAAATTCGCGTAGAAACCATTATTAAGACTAAGGTCTCCTCTACAAAAACATAATTAAGCCATCGTGAGTACAAAGGTACTCAGCAAGACTTACATCAGAACTATCTACATATGCATCATTATGAACAAGAGGGTTGTGGAGTTTATTGCAGCAAGCCATCTTTCACTCTTGGCTAACCTGTACTACTATCAGAACTAGTGTATTTGGGGTAAGAGAGCGCACACGAGTCCACATATTCACCACATCAATACACAACTATGGGTCCTCTCCCGTCTTCATACGAGAAGGCCATCCATAGCACTCACACTTATGTTGTGCTTTTTATAGTATCTAATTAAATTGTCTATGAACCATATAAGCTTTCCAAGGAGTCCGTACTTGAGGACGCGGCTATTCGAAAAGAGTAGTTAACCCTGCAGCTTCATCGCCTATTTGAGACTTAACTCGCAAGGAAGTCCGACCGAACACTACTGCAGGAATGCCTAGCAGTGGAGGACGCAAAAAGGCTAGCAGTCGCGAGCGAGACCCTTTGTGTTGCCCTCCACTGACCTCCTACCACTACTAACAGGGTATCAGTGGCGGGCGCCAGCCCGCCACTGGTAGGTCTCTATCTATGGCGAGCGGCGCTGTCTGCCTGCCAGTGTTGTCTATCTCGTGGCACTGGCGGGCAGCCATACCTATGGCAGGCGGTCCTCCACGCCCGCCACTAACGTGTGAAGTACGAGCGACGGTCTTTTTTTATTGCCCGTCACTGATTGCTGCACCAGGCTGGAACGAAAAACGCTATCCTGGCAGCATAGATTATGCTGCCACAACAGCGTTAGTTGATGCAAATAAGGGACATTTATCAATTAAATGCGAACAAATAAGGAATAAAACTATTGGTAATCACTGAAAATAAAGAGCGAGAAGTACATTAAGAATAAACAAGTTACACAAAATACATGTTCATCAACTACATAGTGCATGATGCCAAATATGTTAGTGACAGTTTCAGTTTTGCCCGCTGCAATGCGCTAGGTAAGGATCTTTCGTTGGTTGGACACATCTTCTTTGGAGTTATTATAGAATAGGACGAACGACAAGCAGATCTCCTTGTTTATGATAGCCGCTAACTTGACTTGTAGTTCTTGGAGCACTAAGCCAGCTTTGGGCTGATTGTTTTGTACTTCTTGACCCCATGTGAGGATTTTATCATGCTGATTTAACATTTTCGTGGACCGTATGAATTGTTCCATGTGAATGCAGGTGTAGAAGCCACAGGTCAGACTAGTCGGCGGTTGTTGCATACAAGATATAGTGTTCCATTTGAAGGAAATCATTTTCTTTCAACTTCCTTTGTACTTTTTCTCAAAACGTGTGGCCTCCTGTATTATTCCAATCAAAAAGACAATCATCAAGAAGGTCCTTGTGGAGGGACCAGTCTTTTCCAGGGTTGTTCACGGAATCCAGCTAGTAAAAATTGCACCTTTGCGGTCTTAGGACAAGGAGAATCCAATGGTTACTGTGCAAAACAAAATAAACATACCGCGCAATCATGACAAAGTTACTAATTTTGAGACGTGACAACATTTATATATGAAGGAAAGGTACAAAAGTGAAAGTGTAAAGCTAAAGAAGGACATACATGGGTCGGTACGACATGAGGAGGAAGTTTTTAATCTTGTTATGTTGCATGAAATCCAGAAGATAACTATTCAAGCACCGCCTCCCTTCCTCATTTTTTAGGTTTTCCTTGTTCATGAGATAAGGGTCGGCTATGGCGACATTGGAAATTTTCTTGCTTCTTACCTCATTTGCTTGAAAAAGCACCCATAGCCTCATTAGACAAGTTTCAACACTATAGAATCTGTACATATAGAAGATTTCTTTCAAATCTACATATATTTTGTCCTCGCTGAAATTTTCAAAGAAAGTATATCCCTTTGGCACCTTCGCAGTGTAATGTGTTGGGTTAACGATGGATCCTTGCTTATTATTGTCTAGCTCTGATTCCACAATTTTGTCATGTAGAATCTTCATCTTAGGCCTTAGTTGCTCGTACACTTTGTCTGGTAGCACTCTCTGACCCGGGATATAGAAAGGTGTTCTTGGGTTCTCAGCACATTGTTCATATGCCAAGGACTTATTCGGTGCCTTCATTACCGGGGTTCTACCATTTGCACGTGAGGTTGGAGATGTTTTTCCCTTAGTAATCATTTTCGTAGCCTTTAGATGCGCGTTTCTTTTCCTCACCGGTTGGACGGAAATGGGCGGACAGGACACTGCTTCTTGGGGCACCAAATTCTTCAGTGTTGTTCGAGTAAACTTTGGTTGTTTGCAAGGTTGCGTCTCGGGAAGGGGTGGCGGCATCTCCTCATCTGCAGCATAATCAGGATTTTGTGATTCTTCAGGCATTTGTTCTTCCTGCACATCCTTAGTCGATACGGGGTTGCAAAGACCTAGAGGAGATTGTCTAGGTGGCGGTCCAATGCCATGGATGTTGGAAGATGGTGATGGTGCATCAATGCCGAGGATGGTGGGATACGATGTTCTGTTTGGGGATGGCTTTTCCATTATGTTATGCATTGCAGGCCACTTGAGGTAATGAGCAAAGCATTCCGAAAGGGGTTGCGGCTCATCACCGTCTTCTATATTGTTTTGTGGCAGAATCGAATTGTGATATTCCGGGAACACCCTTAGAAAAGAAACCTTCCGCACATTCTCATTTAAGTTGCCGTTGTGCATGACATTTCCTGTAAAGACTCTAGCATTTTTAACCTCCAACTAGTCGCCATTAGTACTCACTCTAGCAAGGAGAGTGCAAGGACTTTTTTCCTCCAATGATTGTGGTGAGCCACCATGACCATGCATGACATTAATGACCGAGGGGCTTCTGATCTTTGTGGGAGCAAGGGTCGGTGGTGTATCCACCATTTCTGGCATATTTATCGACCCTTCTGACTAAATATGCTTGTGAACCACTACCAGAAAATCAGGTAAGACTTCCTTTAACCTTTCATTGGATAACTGATCTATTTTGTCTTTGTCCCTTCTTTCTTTTTCCGACTTAGTCATCCTTTTCTTGGGAGGATAGAAGGCATCCCAGAAAGTACTGTCGGCGCCGAGCTTAAGACATTGTGTGGGCTCTCTCTTCCTATCGAGGGCGTACAGAATTGGGTCCGATGACCACCTTGGGGCATCCGGCGACTCTTCAGAGCTTGGTGTGTTTTGGCTAAAATTTTCCTGCATGAACAAACTAATATTGTTTAGAAACTCTTCCTAACACATATATATACATACACACACAAATATATATATATATATATATATATATATATATATATATATATATATACAGACCATCTATTCCGACATTGGGTGCAGAATAACTATTCTGACATCACTTTTGAACCTCCTACGGAAGCTAAAAGAACTTCACTGCTAGCAAAAGTACACTGCAATGTCAGCAGAAAAAGTGCATGTGTTTTTTCGACACCGTTTTTGCTCCAGTTTCTAAACTGTTTGTCGGAACGAGGCGTATAATATACCGTTGGATAGCTACCGAAAATGCGGAAGTTCGCCATGTTGAACACTTTTCGAAATTTCTCACAGTTTAAGAGCAGTTTCGAAAATGGTGGGCGCCCGACGAGTGGTAGCGAGAGTATTTTCTTGTTTTTTTCTAAACCGCTTGTCGGAATGAATCAAATGATATGGTGTTGGAAAGATATCATCGAGGCACAATTTTGTCATGTAGATTACACCCTCTGATTCTTTACAGTTTGAGAGCAGTTTCAAATTTATTGAAACGCGGAATTCTGTTTTTCAAAAAACTCGATTTTTTGGTACGGTTTTCACTGTAGTTTTTTAACCGTGTGATACGGCATTGTAAAGCTATGGAAAATGCGCAACTTTCACATGTTGGGCATTTGTTGAGATTCCTGACGGTTTTAAATGAATTTTGAAAACGGTGCAGTTGCCTACGAGTGGCAACGAGCGTATTTTGGTAATTTTTTCCAAATCGCTCGTCAGAACGATGCAAATGATACGGCGTTGGAAAGATATCAATGAGACACAACTGTTTCATATAGAACACTCTCTCTAATTGCTTACGGTTTAAAAGCGGTTTTGAATTTACCAAAATGCATACACTCTGTTTTTCGCGACACCAAAATCGACGCGTGAAAACTGCACTACATCCTACGGGCAAGCGAACTGCATGATTTTCTTTTGTCCGACATGAATTTTTCAAGACGAGAAAGTGGAGTGCACTTCACATCGGGCATAAGTGAACCACAACGCTATGAAGAAGTGAACCCCCATTACTTTTTTTGTGGTTCTGCATCATTTTTTTGCACTTACGATGTGAACATCATCAGACGGTCGACCGCACTGCTTCGGATGAAAATCCGCACTGCATTCAACGGGCAAGTGCACTACATATTTTATTTTGTCCTTTTTCTAGCTTTTGTTATGAACGAAGTGAAGTACGCTTACAAAAGAAGGGCTCCATCATGGTTATTTTTTTCTTTTTTACAAAGTGTTCCACAAGTGCTAATACAAATGGACTACATCAAAGTGCACTGCACGAATGATGCAAACCTACTGAAAACAGATATAATATAAGTGTACACAAGCAAACATTCACGTGAAAAGAAAAAGAAAAAGTAATTTACACACAGAGGACTGAAACACACACATCAACAAGACTTCACCCACATACACCGGGACATCGACACCCACTAGAAACTGCACGATCAACCACCTCACACTGTCGCTTGGTGAGGAGATAGTCAGGGCCATCCCATCTGTCATGTACAACACAATCCTCACACCGTTGCCGTCGATGGGGCCGCCGGCACGCCCGCGTACTACAGCCACAACTAGAGTGCACCGCTGGCGCATCGACCGCCGCCAAACTCCCCAGCCATGACACTCGAGGGGAGAGGTGGTCGTCGGTGAGCCCCTGCCACGATCTGGTAGGGAACTCCACGTCAACGCGTCGCCGAACCGCATCGTGCGCCACGGCGCACATCAAGTTTGGGGACGCCCCCGAGCGGCACCGCGATGACGAAACTCCAACAACACGCAAAAAACAACCAGAACTGCAAATGCACCAGCATGAAACTGCATCATGCGTGCCCCCGAGCTACACCGCGATGGTCACCGGACTACAGAGGAGGAGTTGGATCCGGGCAGAGGTTCTCGTCGGAGGCCTCACCGGAGTGGAGTGAGGGAGGCCACCCGCTCTCCTCATCGGGCCTTCCCGGGATTGACCCGAACACGGGCGAGATGCTGCCTGGAGCGAATGGGTTGACGCCCCCTCGTTGGATCTCGCTGGCTCGCGACTCCTGCCAGCTCTGGAGGTTGCCGGTGTGCTGGGCCATGGCGGTGGAGTACACATGCGGGACGTCGTGGCACCGGATTGGGCACCAACCCCGCTACTAGCCTCTGACGTAGCCACACCCGCTGGATTCGCAACGCCATGGCCGTCACACAACCATCTAACTCAAGTGAATGTCAACCAATTTTGATGTGAGGAAAACCACCGGGGGTCTGGTGGTGGCACGGAGCCCTAGGGGCTAGGGTAGCCTAACTGGAATCACCGAGACGGGAGAAAAGGGAAGGTGGGAGGTGGTGCAGAGTTTCGCTAGGGAGTGGATCGCAGGGATTGAGAGTGGCGGCTCACTGGGATTGAGAGTGGAGACGGGCCGTGCCAGATCGAGGGCGGATACGCTGGATCTCGCCGGATCCGGCAGGGCAGCTGCTGTTGGAGGTAGCTGGGCGGCCGCGGAGGGTGGAGAGCAGTGCGGCGCGCGTGTGAAGTGGGAGTTGGGCGTGTTGTTCCTTGGTGGGCAGGGAATAGAAGAAGTAGGGGGGGCTAGGGGGAGGGCCTAGGGTGCACTGGCCGACGGGAAGAAGTTCAGAGGAGTTGGGAGGAAGAAGGTAGGAGGAAGAGGGAGACAGTCAATGGAAGTTTTGGAAGGGTGCGGGGGGTGGTGTGGGGTGACGGCGTACCTCCTACCGGTGTTGGGGAGGATGGTGGTGGAGGTGGGGAGGGGCTGCACCGTACGCGCCGGTGGCAGAAGCTACGGCGGTTTGTTGGGTGTGGATCGGGAGAGTGGTGGGGGGTCGTGCGAGGCGGAGTAGGGAGGAAGAAGGCATCAGGGGGGATTTTATCTAGTAGTGTTTGGGGTGAGTGGGGCGGTTGGTTTGCTGATTTTCGCACTGATCAGGTGACGTCAGAATAAAGAGATGGTGTTAGAATAAGACTTTTAAGGGGTGTTGTCAGAATAGACCCACACTATATAGGAAAATGGCTCTGTACTCTTGGGAGTACGTACTCCCGCTCCTCATATACCACATAGATGAATCTTTTATACCTCATTATTATTTTTAATATACTTCATTAATAATTACTAGATACCTCAAAATGAGTTTCATGAAAAAATTCATATGAATCTACATATTTTTAAAGGTGTACGTATATACTGATTTGCTTATATGTGAAAAAGTTATATTACAAAAAGTACGTCGCAACTGATATTTTTTCAACAGAACTTGTATTGAGGTATCTTAGAATATTTAATAAAGTATATTGAGAATGATAAAGAGGTATAATCAATGCATATACGAGGTAAAATTAAGGATGGGAGTACATACACCCAGGAGTACAGAAAATTAGTCATATATATATATATATATATATATATATATATATATATATATATATATATATATATATATATATATATATATATATGATGGAAAGTGTGGTTGTATAGGCTAATTATGTACCGCTCTTTCGGCAGCCACCGCCACGGCAGGGTCTTTGAAGTAGTAGAGTCTGGTGTCTTTATTAAGCACCGCTAGGGATCAAAAATATTTCTTGGCACACGGATCCAGAATATTACTGAAGGACGTCGGTTGACCTTGTGAAGAGAACATAACGTCATGCTTAGCCCAAATTGGATGCTTCCCTTCGTAACCATGGGTTCCTAAATTGTGGTTCCCTACCATTTGGCCTCGGAGCTGCGCAAACTTCTCTTTGTCCTTTTTATATGCATCCGAGTCTTGGTAATCAAGGAACTCCATCCATTCCTCATCGGTAGTGCTAGGATATAGATTTTCGATATACTCTAAATCATGCCCATCGTCAAGTAACTTGTTTGCAAGGTATCTATTACTATTCAAGGCCTTAGTGAACATGCACATGGCATGGATTTATGCAAGTGCATTGTCTCAGTCATTGAACTTGAAAATATCTCTCATCTTTCCTAACAGGAGGTTTGCCCATTGCTTGTTTTTAGGTCCCCTTAAGCATCTAACGCTGATGCCACAGTTTTCACGGGAGATGGCACCTGGGACGTTACCCCATTTCATTGCGTTCTTGATCGGACTAACGGGTCTCCCCTCTTTGTTAATCCATTTAATTATGTCAGTAGATGTAAGCACCTTATTCCGTGACCTACGCTTCCACAGCTGATTTTCCAAATCAGCTTTTGCAACATTGAGGTCTCCTTCCTCTTCAGCACTATCCAACTCTTCTCCCACATGTTGGCCGTCTTGCACTTCCTCTTCAGCAACATCGTCGGAATATCCTTCCCCATCTGGTAGTCCTTCTCCAACATCATCTGAATCTTCTTCCCCGTCTACCCCTCCATCTGCAGAATGATTGGTCTCCTCGTGCAAATTGTAAGCCTAACTTGGCTCATCCTATTGGGGAGTCAAAGCCTCACTCCGAGACCATGTATGTCTCATCATCTTTTATCTGCAAAATGAAGATTGCATCCATAATGAGTTAAAAAAGAATTAGTAATAAAAAATTGACAAGATGAGTGCTCAAAAAAGAGATATATTAAGGCCAAAAAATTGATGAAATGGAAGTGAATCAACAATTCGGCAAAAAAATTGGCACTCATTTGTATTCCCTGTAAAAGAAGACAACACAACCGCAATGAAATTCACCAACCGGCCATCGCCACTTATCAGAAAACAAAATTTGCATAACCATTGCTAACAATTGGACGTATTGAATGCAAGAAATTCGATGAACTGGAAGTGAAGCAACATTTCATCAAAACTTGCGCATTCATTCATATTCCCTATAAAAGATTACAACAAAGCCGCATCATCCAATTCACCAATGGCCATTTATCAATTTTTTTTGCATAACCTTTGCTAAAATTTGGACGTATAGAATGCCAGAAATTCAACGAAATGGAAGTGAATCAACATTTTGTCAAAACTTTCGCATTCATTCATATTCCCTGTAAAAGAAGACAACAAAACCGCGTCGTCCAATTCACCACCGGCCATCGCCATTTATCAAAAAAATTGGCATAACCTTTTACTAAAATTTGGACATATAGAATTCCAGAGATTCAACGAAATGGAAGTGAATCAATATTTAGTCCAAACTTTGGGCCTTTTTTTATTCCAAGTAAATTAAACCATGAGCATCGACATACATACATATGTGGAGATGGCCGACGCTGTCGTCCGTTGGTGCGGGCGGAGGCGCACCAGCGGAGGGGGTCGGTGCAGAGACCGACCGAGAGGAGGGGCTGGGGGCGGTCCATGGCGCACAGGGTGGGTGGAGGGGGAAGAGGGATGAGGGCCGGGAGTGGCAGAGCCTGCGGCCGGGTGGACACGGCAGCGGCGCGCGTTGCCGTCGCTTGCGGGTGGGTGGAAGGGGGGAATGCGGGCCTAGAGTGGCAGACCGTGCGGGTGGACGTGGCGGCAGCGCTAGTTGCCTGTGCTTATGGGGCGGGCGGCGTAGTGCCAAGCGTTTGGGGGAATTGGGTGGCGCAGCTCAATGTTGTTAGTTTGGGCGGGCATGTCTCACCGCGCGGACGTAATTTGTGTCAAGTCCCGCACGGACATTTGAAAAATTAATACTAGTGGTGGGCGAGAAAAGCCACCCACCACAAGATCTTTAACCTACCACTGGCGAGCAGCGTAAAGCGCCCGCCACAGCTAAGCTCGGCTAAAAGTGGAAACCAGACAAGGCTAACTAGTTGCTGCTGCTAAGAGCGGACCACCACTTCTTCGTCTCCTACCAGTGGCGGGCACTTGCCGACTCCCGTCACAGATGAGTTATGCAAACAAGTCCAACCCTCTGGGTTATAACAGTGGCTAGCGGTGGGCGCCGCCCGCCGCAGCTAAGACGTTAGCTGTGGCGGGCCCGCTTTGTCACCCGGCACTACTCGTTTTTGAAAATAACTGTGGTGGGTGCCACACCCTACCAGCCACTAATTAGGGTTCACCTATAAGACATTTCCCAGTAGTGGAAGTTCCCTCTACGGCCCCAAACAATGTGAGCAGGGTTCCACAAGCCCACCATCCGGGTGCCACTTGGTACGCCAAGCCACAGTGCATCTACCGTACTAAAGGCCACCCCGTCAGGCCGCGCTAAACACGGTCACTAACACTTTTCCTACAAACACCAGAAACTAGTTCCAACTCCTGGATACATACACAGAACTCAGGTCTTAAGGATGGTTCCAATGAGAGAACCCGCCATGTACTCCTACCTGGACTGTCATTGCTACCTTTACCAAATCGTGTTCACACACTTAGCTGTCACATACTAGGACATGAACACATCCATTCTGATTCATCGCCCAGATGGTCAGACCCGACATGACTCTAAGCTTTGTAGGCACAGTAAGAAAGCATGGATGAGTAGGCACAACAAGGCTCAAGCAGTTAATACTCATGCTAAGTGGTTTCAACTATTTATTGTGACAAAGACAGGTCATGCAAAGGAATGAGTTGAACTAGAGAACATGTAACAGTTCAATCGTTAGTGTCCTAATGCAGTAAAAGACAGCAGGAGCGAGAGAGTGGGTTTATATATCAGTATGCTCAAGGGGGGTTTGCTTGCGGGACACTTCTAAAGATAGCACTTCTCTTTATCAATGACATCGATCTCAACGTCGAAGCAACATCGAACAAACACCGACAAACAGAAAAGGAACAACATTCAATGCAATGCACATCCAAATGAATGACATGTCATGTTAAGGTACTAAATTTACCTAATGCAACAGTAAGCCAAGTTAATTTAAGTGGAATTCAAACAAGATTAAATTCCAACTCCAAATGTTATTTCATAAATTGCCCTAATCATTAAATGTCCTTGTTGGTGATGTTAACTTGCTCAAACATGCATGAACATGGCGTAAATAGATTCTTCATACTTTTCTGGTCACTTTTCATATATAAATTATTTTCATCTAAGTTACAGAATATTTTCTATGATTTTTAGAAGTTTTAAATATTTTCTACAATAAATAAATCATTTAAGTTTTATTTAAATTCCAGAAATGAATTATTGCGTCACTAGTCAATGCGACTGGTCCAGATCACTAGTTAACGGGACTGGTCCTGATCAAACCTGACGTGTGGGGTCCACACGTCAGTGGCACAGAGGTTAAGCTGATTTAATTAAAACCTTACTAACAGTGATTAAAAGTGTCGGGGCCCACTATCAGTCTAACCAGGGTTAATTAGGGCCTATACTAATTATGTCCACGTCGGTTAACAAATGTTTCGTCGCCAGCGTTAAGCAAGGCTCGGCGGAGGTCGCTGGCCAGCCCTTTCCGGTGACGACGAGATGCGCACGTGGCCTCTCTGAAACGTACGCAGCACGGTGCGTCCAACCGCGGTCACTCGATGGCCGGAGGTAGCCTGTGCCATCGACGGTGGCGAGCCAGGCGGGAGTGGCGCTTGGGTGCATGCGGCAGCTGCAGCTAGAGTGCACGAGCGAGCGAGTTAGGCAGCTAGGGAGCATCTACGAGACCTCGCAACGCTCTTGGGCATAGTCGGGTGACCAAATGGTCACCGGAGCCCTGCCGGTGATGAGCTCAGGCCGCGACGAGTTCGTCCATGGCGGGAACAACGGCTAGAGTACGTGCGCGACTACACGGTTTGGGGGGAAATGTTCGGCAGCTCACTGCGGTGCGGTTCGACTCACGACGAGGACGGGGGAGCACTGGACGGTGCAAATCGAGCTCTGTGGTCTCCGATGGCCAACAAGGAAACGACGATGATGGTGATGGTGAGAAGCTTCCTTGCTCGTGGGCATCGGCTTGGAGATAAAGCGGAGGTCTGCGAAGGTTTTGGACATGGCAAGAGTTCGAGGGAGAGGCGGTGGCTATGGCGAGCGGCGACGACGCGGCCATGGGGGTTCGTGGGTGTGGGTAGAGGAGCAAGGGGAGCGAGGGAGAGGGTGAGCGAAGGAGCGGGCTCGATCTGGACGTCTCTCGGGGCTGCATGGTGCTCTTAGCCATCTCGAGGTGGTCGGGCAAGCAGGAGGTGGTCGTGCGCGTCGCGGACACACGCCTCTCATCCTACTGGCGAGAGGTAGAAGAAGGTCCAGCCCTTAGTGGGCTGGGCTGTGAACAGGAGCAGCTCCAGGTAAGGCCATCCTCTCTTCTTTTTTCATTTTTTATGTTTTCTATTTTATTTGCTCTGTTTTGATTTAGTAAAATACTAAATCATTTTAAACAAATCCTAAAACTTTTTAGGGATGAAATCTGAATTATTCTAGAGCCCCATGCTGAATTTCAGAGTTATTGGAGCATTGAAATTATATATAGCATATAAATGGATCCAATTCAAATGTGAAATGAGTTGAATCAAATATTCAAAATGATCTAGAAATGTGCACATCATTTTTGGCAGAGGTTTCCACCATTTTAAAAAGTCATGAGCTTTTCTGAAGGCCATCTTGGATTCACTGAAGAATATTTTATTTCAAGATATTTGAACTAAATTAATGCTAGGGTTTGATCATCCCCATTTCAAATTAATTTGTAAGTAACATGATGACATGGATGCATATGCAACAATTTACAAAAAAATTCTAGGGTTGTGACAAGTTTGTGATGGATGAGTTGGAGCACCCCTACAGGGTTAAATCTGTCTGAAAGTCGTGCTCGCGGTTATGTCGCAACTTGGAAATTTTATAATACCCGGTAATAGAAAACTTGAAGTAAACCAAATTAAAATACAACAACCGTGTGTGTAACCATGAACGTCTCTTCTTGTGAGGTTTGAACCAAGAAAAGGACACGGTGGGGTTATGTTTGACTCATAAGTAGGTGTTCAGAATCACTTCTTGATCATTACTAGTTCACGTCCGTTATGCATGCATCACTGTTCTTATTTCTTGTAATCGTAAGTTAGCCAGATATAAAAAATGCTTAGTGCTGGTGCAAACTGACCACTTAACAACACCTCACCCAGTAAGCATTGATAGTCTTGATACCCTTGGTAATGAGATTGCTCAGTCCCAGTGGCTCATAAATTCCTACAACAATAGATGCAGGTACAGGTAATGCGATGATTTGACGTGAGCGCGATGATTGTTCTATTTGGAGTTCTTCTTCTTCATCATCGGTCATAGGATGGGTTCTAGGTTGGCAACCTAGGATTAGCAAGGGTGGACGTGTCCTCTTTTTCGTTTGGTTTCATCTGTACTCAGATCCTGCTCTTTTGTATGATGATTGTGATGTATTGATGTGTTGAGATATTTATGATGTTGTAGCATGTGGCGAGTGTAAGCCAACTCCATATACTCATCTCTTCTTTACATGTATTGTGACAATTTCCATTCGTGTGAAGCGACCCAAAATGCATTTCTATCCTTATGGAGGTCCTCATGCTGTTGCGAGGATAGTAGCACATTTTGGGTGTAACATCGGTCCCATTGTTGTTGACAAGCAAGAGGACGAGCAAGTTCTAAGCTTGGGGGAGTTGATGTGTCTGTTTTGCATCATGATTTCCTACTATTATTTATATTTTTTGGTCATTATTACACTTTATGATACAATTTTAATGCCTTTATGATACAAGGTTTGCACGGAGGGGAACATTACCGACAGCTGGAATTTTGGACCTGAAAAAGCTAAATCAGAGATACCTATTTTACTGAACTCCAATGACTTGAAACTTCATCAAGAATATTTTTGGAATATATAAAAAATATTGGAGCCAAGAAGTACCGAAGGGGGGCCACTTGTTGCTCACAAGGCAACAGGACTCGCCCACCCCCCGGGCACGCCCTGTTACCTTGTGGGGCCCATAGGCGGTCTCCGGTGCCCCTTTTCTTCTATATGAATGGTTTTTACCTAGATAAAATCAAGAGAATACATTCAGGAGGAGGCGCCACCGTCTCGAGGAGGAATCTCGATAGAAGCACTTTTGCTGTCCGGCGGAGCAATTCCTCCGGGGAAACTTCCCTTTGGGAGGGCCATCGTCATCACCAATACTTCCTCCATCGTGGGATGATCACTCTTCATCAACATATTCACCAGCACCATCTCATCTCAAAACCTCAGATTGGTACGTGTGGGTTGCTAGTAGGGTTGATTGCATCTCGTAGTTGATGCTAGTTGGTTTCATGAATATGATTTGTGAGTAGTTACTTTTGTTATCGAGAACATGGGAGAAGTCTTGTTATAAGTAATCATGTGACATTGGTATTCGTTCAATATTTTGATGATATGTATGTTGCTCTTCCTTTAGTGGCATCGTGTGAACGTCGACTACATGACACTTCACCATATTTGGGCATAAAGGAAAGCTTTTGGGAATGATAAGTAGATATTGGGTTGCGAGAGTGACAGAAGCTCAAACCCTAGTTTACGAGTTGTTCCGTAAGGGGTTGATTTGGATACACACGTTCAATGTTATGGTTAGATTTATCTTAATTATTCTTTCATAGTTGCGGAAGCTTTCGAGAGGGGGTAATCATAAGTGGGTTGTTTGTTCAATTAGGAACATCACCTTAGCACCGGTCCACCCACATATCAAATTATCAAAGTAAAGAACGAGATTCAACTAAACATGATGAACGTGACTAGAAGGAAATTCCCATATGTCCTCAAGAGCGCTTTGCTTTATATAAGAGAACTTTTAGGGTTATCCTTTGCTGCAAAAAGCATTGGGCCACCTTGCTGCACATTTTTCACTATTATTACTTGTTACTTGTTTCGAATTATCTTGCTACAAAACAATCTATCACTGCAACTTACATCACTTGTAGAGAATACCTTGCTGAAAACCACTTGGCATTTCCTTCTGCTCCTCGTTGGGTTCGACACTCTTACTTATCGAGAGCACTATGATTGATCCCCTATACTTGTGGTTCATCGGACACCATCATCGGGCTTCTGTTTGAAGGTTGTTGTGGCACATGACGTGTATATGGTGGTAAGTGGTGAGAGCGTGCACTAGTGCAGGCGCCTGCTATACAAATGGTTTGAAACCCCTTTCCGTGACGTAATCTCAAACCATCGCCTTGCATGTGTGGGCGATAGGGGGGCTATCCCACACGACACGGAAAACCCGTCGGCGATGGCTGCGCCCGGTCACACACGATGAGCAAAAATATGTCGTGTGCGATTTGAAGGGCCATCACAAACAAATATTTTTGGGAAGTTGTGTGAGATGTGCTTAGCATCCCACACAGTGAATCACAAACGTACGTTTCCGTTCGCATTCTACATCACACACAATTTTCTGCATAACATCGTCTGTGTTAGGGGTGGCCATCACGCACGGTTCCTAGAAGAAACTGTTTGGCATAGGGCTGTCCATCACACACACGTTTTATGTGAAAACGTTTGCGAATGTGTCTCTAACGCACACAGTTTACGACCGGAAGTCATGTGTGATTTTTCACTGATCCAACACGCCAAATTTCCAGGAACCGTGTGGGTTTGGTGAGGTAATCGCCCACTGTGTTTGATGACAAACCGTATGCAATATGAAACCACAATAATTAGGCTAATTGCTCTATTATTTATAACACAGTTAGTAAACAAATTGACACTTCATATCAAGCCCACAATATATTTCATTTCGTATTACGCCAACCAGGATTTCATAATTGGAATACATCAGAATACAACGTCATATAGGCATATATTACCTAGCTACCCAATTACACGACAGGACCGAGTTTCACATGCAACATCTAAAACCTTTGGAAAATAGCATCATATACGGTAAATAGACAGATGAATCTCGTCTAGAAAACTGTTGGAGCGGAAGGCAAATATTGAGCCTTCGCTGATGTCGAAGGTCCTTGCAACTTTATGCCTGTGCTTGTGGATGGTTGCCCGCCCATCCTTCATCCTCTTGAGGTAGACTTCAAGATTATACCATGGGTGTTGTATGAATACCTTCCTCGCCTCTTGATCATATAGGTGGTTTGAGATGTACTTATCGATGAACTGCTTTGGAAAGGACTGCAAACAAAGATATGCATAAATTTCGTTTCGAAAAATTGTAATGTCACAAAGGGAAAAAAAGACAAGGTAAAAGCGATAGTACCATCCTATAGTTCACTGATGGTTTGTTCATTGTGCAGAGAAACAACTTGTTGTTTTTCGTCGAAGTTTATTTATCTTAATAAGCTTTGAGTTTCTTGATTTGACTGATATTCATGAACACCTCATTTCCCCACATGCAAAATGGGTCAAAACGTGGGTTTAAACCTCTTACATCACGACCTACATGTGCAAGACCAAATTATTATTAGAAACCTAAATATTAGAATGGTTCCTGCAATTGCACAATAATGTGCTATTATCCAAAGGATCATGAAAGTGCAAACCTCGATGGTAAACTTCAGTGTCTCCCATTGTTCCCCCTGTAACGCATTTAAGATAGATATTGATCAGGTTTTAAGTGAGACTTGGCGTGCTATCAGTAAAATATGTTAATGAAAAATAAACGCATTGCAGATCCAACATATTAATTCAAGCCACATGGAAAAGCTAAGCGTGCTAAGAACTATGAAATATAGCAATTGTATGTTTCACATGCATAACAATACAAAATTGTACCAACAATAATCGAACATCACAGTGCAGATGATCACCAAAACAAATGAACCAAATAGTTAACTGAGCATCACATTGGACAATAGAACATACTAGATGGTCAGATTGCATAGTAGCATTACTTGCATAATTCACTAGAATTTGTTAAGGAAAGGCAGGACCAGCACATGCAACAGGTAAAGCAAACATGCTTGACAGGCGTAGCTACCTGAACACATGTCATTAGTAATTAAGCTAAAAAAAGCTATTCCTCATTGTCGGAGATATCGATAACGATGGGCTTGGAAGAGGGCGAGGCCTCCACATCGTGGGTGCCCTCCTCGTAGTGGTGAGTGGCCTCGCCTGTCCGGGCACCAACCTACCGGCTCTAGAGTTGAGGAAAGCACGGGCACGCTGAGAAAACAACTCGTAGTCGTCGTCGAAGGCAAAAGAGGATCTCTCAAGAAAACACAACGAGTTATTGTTCAAAGCAGACAACCGCGTGGAGGCGTTCGCGCGCGAGGCATCAACGGTGGCCTTGGCGGCGATGTGCTGCTCCAAGATCTGGGGGTCGGCACGCATGGCAGCCATCGCGGCCTCATCCGCGCGTGCGTTCGCAATTTGCTTCTCCGCTACCAGGTGCTCCTTGAGATCCTGGCTATACTGCATGCACCATGTCTTTCGGCGGCGATTATGTGGGGGGTGGGCCAGTGATTTTGGTGGAATGTGTCACGCCGGCGGTCGGGGCATGTGGAATGGTGGAGGAGGGGGAGGAGGGGGAGGGGTGTGGGGAAGGTATGGATTACCTGACTAGATGGAAGAGAGTGAGCAGCAGGAAGGAGCGTCGCCGGCGAGGAGGCGGCGCTGCAAGCAAGCTGCATAGGTTTGAACTTAGGAAAGGAAGGGGGAAGCAGGGGGTGTGACTTTTGGTTGGTACGAGGGGCGGGGAAGGTAGATATTTGCGCGGCAGCCCAAAATTTCGTTCGGTGTGGCAAAAAAGTAGCGCGCACAGTCACATCGGACACAGTCCCTTTACCATAACTGTGTGAGATATTCAACAACACAAACGAATCCTATAGTTGATCCCGTGTGTGATGAGACTGAACGTGGAAATTTTGGTCTCCAAGCTTCCGGCGTAGGATATCGGATACAACATTGCACACGGTACTTGCATTTCATTTTCATTTGGAAGAGAAAATGGGGATACAGCGGCAAATTTTGGTCCGAATTTCCCTCGTTACATTGGTCGTCGACGTCATTGCTTAATTTAACAACACTTGCAAATTTGAGTACTACACAAAAGAGCCTACAACACTGCCCGCACTTACTTAATCAAGCAATTAATAAACATTAGTTAGTTGACCTAAACATTACTCTAACAAAAGACCACTACGCTAGGCAGAGACTAATATTCAGCCTAGCATTTGTCAATATCCGCTGCCTCCTCGATGACCGGCTCCAGCTCGACAACCTCCGGGGTAAGGAGATCCATGGGATCCGTCGCCACATACTCCAGCACCTCGCAATCTTCCTCCACCATCTCTTTGGATAAGGCCGCCATGAGCCAGGCGTGGGCGGCCTTGCTCCAGGCATGGACGGCCACAATCTTGCCTAGGGAGGCTGCCGACGAACGGACTCCTGCTCGAGCACACTCAGTGATTACCAACTCATCGGACGTGGGTTGTCGACCAGTGTAGGAGAAGGCAGATGTGATTTGTGCAATGACCGACACGAGATGGGCGTGGGCGGCCTCGAGATGGGACTGGGCGTCCGCCATCAGGGCTATGGCGACCGCCGAGAAACTGATAGCTGATGTGCCGTTCTCGCCATTTGCTATCTCCGTCGCGGTTGTTATTGCCGCCCTCTCAGCTGCAGCAGCTGCCCTTTCGGTTGCTGCAGCCGCCCTATCGGAGGTAGCGGCCGCGTTCAAGCATCTTGAGAGCGCGCTCATGGCTGATGCGGCCGCGCTCGGGCCAGAGTGAGTTGCCGAAGTTTCCCTCACGTCGGGGATCCACGTCCCCATCTTTCACCGGCGACGATTGAAAAGTAAAATGCTCTGGGGAGTCCGTGTGGTAAACTGGCCGGCGGTGTACTGTAGCCGACGAAGCTTCCGTCCTAAGCCATGCATTATGACTTTATGAGGATTGTCCCAAGATGTTTTGTACCGCATCACACACGATTCATGAACTTGAACTGTTTGTGAGAGACTTGATTTTCAAAATGTTTTTAAATAAAAAATTGAGGTTACTTCGACAAAGGACGGTGTATGGATTGCAATAAGATTTATCTGCATTGAACACTTACCAATATCTTGGTCGTGCTAAAATATGGAATTATTCAGGGTCCGTTTGGCATTTTTATGCATTAATTGAGTTTTCTAGGCATTTAATGTGTATAATTCAATTTTGAACTATCGTCCCAATGTCCGGTGCGTCAAAATGGGATGAAAATCATATTAGTGTCCATGGCTTCATCTTTAGGTCATGGGCAATAAATGGGACTGAATTTCAAACATATCAGGGTCTTGGCTCGGCCTCAAGCGTTGAGAAACTTGGTTTCTAAATTACTGTAAATCCAAAATGCATCAGAAATTCTAAAAACTTGGCATGTTGTCATGACATGGCACATATGTGCCATTGAAAAAATTTGTCCAACTTGGGACAATTATAGGCACAAGTCCCTTACAAACCGGAGCTTCTCACTGCAATCTTTGTGGTTTCAATAACGAACACGTCACCTTAATTACGTGGGCAAAACGACATCCGCTCATCTTCTCGCCTTGAACTTTTGTTAGAGGCAACATAGACCAGTAAGAGTGTCTTGCTAAAATATCGAATTATTCAGGGTTCTTTTTGCATTTTCTTACGTTAATTGAGTGCTCTAGGCATTTAATGTGGATAATTAAAATTTGAACATACATTGAGAAGCTTATAAGTGTCCATGGCTACTTTGGCCCCATGCAAGATATGTGAATGGATTTCAAACATCTCGGGGTCTTGGCTCGACCACATACATTGAGAAGCTTGGTTTTACATTCATGTATAAATCAAAAACTCGTCATAATTTCATGAAATTTGGCATGGTGTCATGACATGGCTCATATGCGCCCTGGTGAAAAAATGTCCGATTTGGGACAAGTTTTGCAACAAGCCCCTTACAAACCTGAGCTTCTCACGGGAAGCTTTTGTGGTTTTGATATGGAACGCGTCATATTATGTTGGCGAATCGACATCCGTTGCATCTTCTCGTCTTGAACTATAAATTTCTAGAGGCAACATATACCAAAATGAGTGTCGCTCCAAAAATATGAAAAATATACATGGTTCGTTTGGCCTTTTGATACATTAATTGAGTTTTATATGCACTATTTAACGTGCATAATTCAAATTTGAACTACAATCACAAGGTCTGGTGCATCAAAATGGGTTGAAAATAATATAAGTGTACATGCATCTTTAGGATCCCATGCAAGATATGGGAATGAATTTAAAACATCTCACGGTCTTGGCTCAGGAACACATACATTGAGAAACTCGGGTTTTAAATCATTTTTAAATCGAAACCTTGTGAGAAAAGTCATGAAACTTGGCATGGTGTCATGACGTGCATGGCTCATATGTGCCCAAGTAAAATAATATCCAATTTGGGTCAAGTTTTGGCACAAGCCTCTAACAAACCTAAGCTTCTCACGGGAAGCTTTTGTGGTTTCGATATGGAACACGTCACCTTATGTGGGCGAATCGACATCCGCTGCACCTTCTCATCTTGAACTATATATTTCCAGAGGCAACATATACCAAAATGAGTGTCGTGCCCAAATATGAAATTATACATGGTTTGTTTGGACTTTTTATACGTTAATTGACTTTTATATGCATTATTTAATATGCACAATTCAAATTTGAACTACTAACACAAGGTCCGGTGCATCAAAATAGTTAGAAAACCATATTAGTGTGCATGCATCTTTAGATCCCATGCAAGATATGGGAATGAATTTCAATCAACCCGGGGTCTTGGCTAGGCGAGAGAAACATTGAGAAACTCGGGTTTTAAATCATGTAAATCAAAAAACTCGTCACAAGATTCATGAAACTTGGCTTGCTGTCATGAACATGGCACATAAAGGCGTCATATCATTTTGTTTTCCTATTTGAGACTCGTTTTTAATATATTTTTTCTTTTAGAGCCAACATTGAGAATATTACGTTAAATCATAATAAATCTAGAACTAACACAAAATTCAAGAAATTGGGCATGGTGTCATGATATAGCACAAATATGCTATGGTATTTTTTGTGTCCATTTTGGAAAAAGACGGAAACATTAATAGCTAACAAAAGCATTTCGGAACAAAGAACTGTCACGTTTCCACGAAAACGGTTGCATTATTTTCAAACCGTGGGCGTTCTACTGCCCTTACGTGCTGCCAAGCGTCGCACTCTTCTATTGGCTAGGGCTTAGGAGATGCCATGCGAGCAGCTGCTAGACTTGACACGGGGCGTGTGAGCTGGCCTGCGCTGCGCAGGCTCACCGAGAGGCGTGCGGGCTGTAGGCCACAGGCTCACCAGGAAGCGAGCCCTTTGACCTCTGTATCTGCCCTCCTCGCTTCCAACCTGTCCATCAATGGCGCCCGAGCCATTGTTTAATAGGCGGCTTTACTGCCCACTCACTCACAATCCTCTCTACATCTTCGCCTCCCATTCCCCTCCATCATTCAGACCTCCACGGCGACCTACGCCATGGTGCACAAGGATCATATGCCACTAGTCTTCCGGTTTGGTGAAGTTGACACCGATCCGGAAGAGATAGAACATAAAGACGAATAGGACGCCATGGACATGGCCCTAGTAGAGTTGCATGCCACAGCGGATGCTGTCCCAACACACTCTCCAGCAACCATCCCCGCGACCGCGCCAGCAACCATCCCCGTGGCATTGACGGGCTGGTCGCCGAGCATCATCGTAGCGTTGGAAACCGTGGGCGTCAGGGAGGTCCCCGCGGACCCGCGCGAGCTCGTGTATGTGCAAGCACCAGCGCCTCCTCCCTCGCCCGTGCTCGTGCGCGCCTCTGCACACGCCACACCGATACCAGTGCGCGTGCCCGCTCCCACGGCGCCCTACCCCATGCGCGCGCCTGCACCCGTCACGGGCCCCTCGGTGGATTAGGACACCGCCGACGACAGCTTCCTCGCAGCGCCGCTAGTCGCCCCCCCGGCCCCGCGCCCGTTGATCGCGCGACGACCGGCTCTTTGATTGTGAAGTCCATAACATTCTGGTCTCGTTTGAAGAACTGTACAACTTCACTCCGGAGCATGAGAACATAGCCGCATGACGCCGCCACCGCTGCAACTAGTTTTCTTTATATTGTATCTCGATTGTATGAATGTAAAGTCAAAGCTTGACTGAATGAAATCTATGGTTTGATGAACTAAGTATTTATCTCTGAATTCACATAGCAAACAAAAATCATCATCGTTTTCTCTGAATAAACACTCATCACAAACAGTTCAGGTTGAATACCCGTATACAGATCGACAGCTATATTTCCTTCGCGTGTAAGCCAAGTGAAAATATTGGCGCGAAGGATTGGTGCAATGCGTCATCGCAAACGTTTCTCTAATATGACTCGTGTGCCTAGTACAGACAATCCAGGAAGATTTGCGTCTATCATATTGGTTAAATTGCCATGTGTCAAATCGGAAGCATTGGCATCTGTCGATCTAGTAACATTGGCATTTGTTAACATTGTAGCACTGGCATTTGTCGAATTTTGCAGGAACAAAATCACTATTACGATGCACATTTGCAATTGAAATTCAGCAAACATGGATTTCATTCATAGATTAACCATTGGTCTTTGTACAAAATAGTTCAACTCGACAGCTGAATCGAACAAACTTTTCCCTAATTGTTGCCAACCACGTACTGAAATAGCTAGTTGAACTATATATACTAGGTAATTTAAAGTACGTGGTACAGTTCAACCATATCTATACTTAGATGAACTGAACAAAATAGCCCCTAAATACTAGTACTACAGAGGGGCATTATACCACTTCCAGCAGAATCGAGTGCGCTCAGTAAGAGCAAGTGGAGGAGGAGCCTGCCGACTAGTTGCTGGAGTCGTGTCTGTTGCCTGCCAGTGCTGCCCTCCGGCACTCAAGATGCCCCTCCTCGAAGCGACGGGACTCGGCGTAGATCTCCGCATTCCGCGCCGCCACTGCGGCTTCTCCTGCGGCCACGGCATCGGTGAGCTTCTTCGCATGCGCGACCTGGCGCTTCACCTCCTTCTCTAGGAAGTAGATGTAGCGCGCAAGGGTTGCGACGCAGAAGCCCGGCGGCGGGCCTTTGGGGCCCTCCACCTCCCGCATTCGGGCCTTCGTGGCGGAGCGGGTGATGACCCTGCCGCCTGATGGCGGGGTCGTGGAAAAGACGGACGACGGTGGGGTGGCGGCTGCCTGCGTGTTGGTGGCCATGGCGGCCACCGGCAGCAGCTGCCTTCGGGCAGCGGTGGTGGAGCGTGTAGTTGGTGGCGTGCGCACACCCACCAGGGACGCCACGTGCACCACACGCTTCAGAGGACTGCCGCACCGACGCGGTGAAGCCTCCCAGCTGAAGCTGTACTCTGACAGAGTGGCTGGGCGACGACGAACGGCCGGTGCCATTGGCGATTGGGGAGAATCAAACTAGACATGCTACGGGGAGGGAGGGGATGAAGGCAATGTGGAGTCGCCGGACGTGAGGGTTTATATAGCAGGCCGGCAAGTATTGGGGATTTCATCGAGCCGGGCGGGAAGCTAGAGCCGTAGGACGGTTTTGTGCGCAGGAACCTGCGCGGTTGTGCGCGGGAACGGGCTCATCGAGCGGACACGTGGCCAAAAGCAGTGCCGAAGCGTGCACTGGAATCCTCGAGCGGTAACGCGGTGACAAGACGCGAGAGAGGAGGACGGGGTGATGCGCAGGCACACGGGTCATAATAATAAAACGTCTACAATATTAATACAGGCAAACGACACTTCCCAACGAAGCGTCGGTAATGATTTCATCCATCGCTGACAATTGTTTGGCAGCAACTGTCTGCCAACAACCCACACAGCTTGTTAGTATGAATCGTTTGGGTTATTATTGGTCTTCCCACACAATTTTGATGAATGAACTATTTGCCTGGTATCACACACACCTTGTTATGGTAACTCGTTTGTGTTCTAGCTCGATCAACGCAAACAGTTTGTCTGAATGAACTGTACACCATACTTCACACACATATGTATTTTGAGAACTGCTTGTGTTATCTTGTCTAATCGCAAACAGTTCATAAGCACCAACTGTATGCCCAGCATCACACACGCAACTATTTTATGAAATGTATTTGATGGATCCGCCATCGCACACAGTTTGTGTCATTAGCGACGGAGCTTGAACTATACCATTTGCGATTGATGGATCACACACAGTTTCCACGAAGGGTCTCTGATTGATGTGTCGTCTTTGGACCATTATGTAGTAGTGGTGTGTGAAGAGTACACCCCTGCATGGTTATCAAACTATTCAAAGAGCCACGTCCGCGGATATGTACTACTTGTAAACTTATATGGTTCATAAACAATTTTGACTGGATACTCTAAAATGAGCAAAATAAGTGTGAGTTCTCTGGAGGACCTTCTCGTAGGGATATAGGAGAGGATCCATAGTGGTGTATTGTTATGGTGACTGTGTAGACTCGTGTGCGCTGTCTCACCTCAAAGAAATACTGGTAGTTCTAGTACATGTTAGCCAAGAATAGAAGGTGGCATTCTGCAATAAACCCACAATCCCCTTTGCTAATACTGATGCATATGTAGATAGTTCTGATGTAAGTCTTGCTGAGTACCTTGTACCCACGATTGCTTATTTACGTTTTTGCAGAGGAGACCTTAGTCTCACTAGTGGTTTCTACGCGATGTTAGATGTTGAGCAAGTAGCCTAGGAATCCCACACATAGGTCTCGCTCCTATGGAGGTCTTGTAGATAGACAAGCTTCCTCAGCCTTCTTTCTTTTATAGTTGGTTGTACTCAGACATGTTTAGCTTCCATAGTTTCTTGTATGACTTTGTATGTTGTGTCATGGGACCCCTATTTTTAATATCATAATATGTTGGCTCTTCTGAGCCCTTACTAAATACTTGAGTTATAGAGTTATTTTGTGATGCCATGTTGTACCAACACATACTTGCATGTTATGCATACATGTGATATGTATTGTTATGTGTGGGGTTTGACACCTAATTGTATGCCTATGGTAGCCTTCCTTACAAGTAAATTCCTATTTGTACTTCCACTGAGCCTTGGTAGTTCGCTACTGCTCCGGACACATCGATTGACCGACAAGTGTCCTTCTTTGCTCCTATGTCTGTCCCTACGAGGAAATGTCACGCTGTGTTTACCAGAGTCCTTGGAGCTTGCTCTGACTCAGTTACACATGATGTTGAGCGACATGTGCATTGTTGGGTTACCTATGTCTGTCCCTGTATGTTTGCACCATTTTGGTTTATAACTAATCATGTTGACCCGGGTTCTCTGGCATATGGCTCCTAGCGACATAATCATATACGTGAGCCAAAAGGCGATAATTGGTCGTGACCAAGGTAATGGATGTAGCTGTGGAAATACCGTGCATGAGGCCGCAAAGTGATATGATGTGTTACAGGCTAGATCTATGTGACTTAGGATTGGGGTCCCGACATCTTTGGTATCGAAGCCTGACTGTTGTAGGATTACCGAGCCCCTTGGTCGATGTTGAGTCTAGAAATGCTTTAGTCATATAAAGGAAATGATTGTGGAAGGAAACATAAGATTCTTTTTACTCCTTTCTTTGTGTCATTCTAATTCTGAGTCATCCTCTTCTTTAATACGGGGTTTAAGAAACTAGACTTCTCATCTATCTATTAGGATGACGAGTTACTATGATGGAGACTTATAGGAAAGTTGTTCTCTTCTCGGATTGGTGTTTCCATAAGAATTTATTGTTATATTGTTAGTTGTCTTGCAGGTTGTTTTATATTTCATGCCCATACAACCATTATAATGTCTAAGTTATCCAAGGTTTCAAAATAATATGATGCATTTGCAAATCATTATACCTTGTTTCGCTTGACTTTTTGGCCAGACTAGACATGCTAATTGTTGCGTTGAGGTATTCCATTACCTTTATATATGTTGAAGCTAACAGGAAACCATGTTATTCTAGAGAAACAACCAATAAGCTAGCTATGTTTGTGTTCCAGGTATGATGAGTCTGGCCATCATTCCTGAAAGAATCTCTTGATGTTTTTTAGTTATTAGGTATTCTATTTCTGGTTTCTTGGACCAAGATTCAATTTTCTTTTTCCTATCGATAGCGTTTGCTCGTTCCTTTAGAATATTAGTAACCTTGTGATATTCTTCAAGGTTCGTGGTGTATCATTCTTCCATTACCATGAACGATCATGGTAGTAGTACCTCTTGAACCAAAAGATCACAATAAGAGTGCTCTTGTTGAGTTCTCCATTCTATATTTGTGACACTGCCAAGTCTCTTCCTTCTTCGTGGGTTATCTAGAAGAAATACATCGAGTCTTGTTCGATATGTTAATCTATGCAGCTACAACTAAAAAAATCATGCGTTCTTCGAGTTGTCCCTTTTCAGTTATATCTTGACCTTCATCTATCATTAGAAAGTCAGGGTAGTTGTGCATTTGTTTTATCGATGCCTCTTACTCTTGACATCAGTAAAGCCATTCTATTTCAGAATGCCTAGGACAAACAAACTCCAGCACCTCATCCATTTCATGGTTGGTTCAAAGCAATTGTATCATGCATACCAAAATGCCAATCCATATTTTGTTATGTTCTATCTTGGAGTATTACCCTCTTCATGTGAGGAATGTCGTGAGAATTACACGACCTCTTACTAATTCTTTAAACAGTGTTACTTCTCGCCATCATTATTCATTCCTCGGTCTCTATGATGGTTGAAACCGGAATGCCGACAAGTGAATTGTGATGTCTGAATTAAATACTCCTAGCAACACCATTGCTTGGTAGTTAATGGGCAAAAAATTTCATTCTTATTTGTTGATTATTGAATCACCATTCTACGATTGATCGTGCTACAAAGTCCATTTTCCCTGGTGCACTCTTCGATCAATGAGTTAGGATTGTGTCAATCCCTTGATATTTTGATCCTATCTTCTTGCCCTAAAAAGCAGGATTGTTCTCGAGCTTAGAAACATATCCATGGTTTGTGATTTTCTGAATATCTTCTCGGTACTATTACCAGGTTGTTCTCTGACCATTTTGTTGAGTTCGTGATCAAGATGGTTTTCCTATAAACCACCCCTTTCTTCAAGGATTCATGTTGGATACCCTGAACTAGTCGGTTAAGCTAAACAATAACTTACAGATTGGAAGATAAAAGCTTGCCTAACTTAGCTCATTTCAAGGGATATCTATTGTGTGTGTGTGTGTGTGTGTGTGTGTGTGTGTGTTTGTGTGTGTGTGTGTGGTGTGTGTGTGTTTGTTGAAGAGAGGTGATATCTTCATCAATTGACATTTGTGTCCAGTTGCTAATCTATTGTCTTATCCAATCTTTCATTTGAGTGTGGGCTATCTTCAAATCGAAATCAATACAACCAATTTTCATAATGTTGTCTTACTCTTGGATGTTTCCTCGAGCATGCACCATTATTTCTTTTGGCCTGACCAATGCTATAATCGTGTTCACATAGTTATGGAATTCCATATTCATGGAAATCTCAATGAATTTTTGTGGATCCAATCTGCAACAACTTTATCTTCTCCGTGATTCATGATGAACATTAGAGCTAGTGTTGGAAACTTTTGTAGGCATTATCTTCGTGTCTCGTTCATGAAGTGTGTGTTTGGATGAAAGAAGTGACTTACTCTAATTCATGTGTACTTTATGCAAGTTGCCGCCATGAAATCGAGAAAGCCTATTTTGCTTCCTTTGGAATCATCCCAAGTCAATTATACATGTGTGAATGTGTTCTATGGTTTGGTAGATTAATTACCTCTGTTCCATATGTATTCCCTAGCACACCAAGACACTAATTGATTTGTTTAAGGAAAATAAGTCTACTTTAAGCATGCGAGACTTTGATATCCGTAATGATGGTTCCCCACCGGAAACGATTGTCCTGGACACTCTATTCACATATGTCTTGCAATCCAGCTTATGTTTTGTAGCTGGCTTCCGTAGTTCATTTCCGGAGAATCTTGCAACTTCATGTTGTAAATTTGTGTTGCAACCTTTCTCTCTCAAACATGCTGAGTCTGGAATATCCTGACTGTATCCCGGTCAGAATCTTAGGCAGATATGATGGTTGGAACGCTTCCCAAGAATTATATTATTTGTTTTTCAAAACGGGTAAGCTTGATGTTGTGGTCAACACACCTAGCCGGGAGATCTATTATTTTTTTGACATTTAAACAGTAGGAAAGGCTCCTACTGCATTTGTATTAAAAACACCACCTCCACTGTTACATATTTACATGGTCACATGGCCAAAGGAAGAGGAAGATCTAGGGGGGGTCCTATCCGTAGGTGTCTCACAAAATAGAATTTACAACAGCAGTAATATACTATTATTGTAATATCTTGATTCAACAATATGGCCATTCTTCCACGATGATTTCATGCGACTTATTTTAAAAGTTGTTCCTTATGGATCCTTTGTGTTTCCCAAGTCCGACCTTTACTTGATGTTCTAGATACCAAACAGTAACTAGACACGTCTCCAACTTATCTATAATTTTGATTGTTTCATGCTATAAAATTATCAATCTTAGATACTTTTTATACAATTGTATATTATTTTTGGGAACTAACGTATTAACCTAGTGCCTAGTGCCAGTTGATGTTTTCTGCTTGTTTTAGCTTTTATAGAAAATCCATACCAAATGGAGTCCATACGCTATGAAACATTTTGACGATTTTTCTAGACCAGAAGACACCCTAGAAGCTTCGTGGGGAGTCCAGACAACAGACGGGGAGAGGGTAAGGCCTCACGGCGCGCCCAGGGGGTAGGGCGAGCCATATTGTCTTGTGGGACCCTCATGGCACCATCTGACCTAATTCCACCTCTATAAATTCCCAAATATCAAAAAAACAGAAAGGCACGCGAATCAATTTTTTCGCCACCGCAAGTCTATGTTCTTCCATGATCCTATGTGGAGGCCTTTTCCGCCAGGGGGAATCGATCAAGAAAGGCTTCTACTTCAACCTGGCTGACTCGCCGATGATATGTGGGTAGTCTACCACAAACCCACGGGTCCATAGTGATTAGCTGGATGGCTTCTTGTCTCTCTTTGATCTTCAATACAATGTTCTCTTCGGAGATATATCCGATGTAATCATTTTGTGCGGTGTGTTTGGTGGGATCTGATGAATTGTTTGTTTATGACCAGCTTATTCATTGAAAGTAATTGAGTCAAATCTGAACTTTATTATATGTGATTTATAGAGCTATGTAATGA
The DNA here is from genome assembly GCA_039707655.1 of Elymus sibiricus. Lineage (NCBI taxonomy): Eukaryota > Viridiplantae > Streptophyta > Magnoliopsida > Poales > Poaceae > Elymus > Elymus sibiricus. Next base: position 200,166,121 of record CM077669.1, on the reverse strand, counting down.
TTTTCGATATATGGGTTTTCTTTGGCAAAGTTGATATGTCAATCTTCGGTGGAAGTTGTGCATAGTAGTGGGTTCAATCTTGCAGTGTCCCCACCCAGTGACAACAGGGGTAGCGAGGTACATATTGTGTTGTTGCCACCAAGTATAAAACAAGGAGGTCTTAACATATTTCATGTCTCTCTTTGTCTACATTATGTCAACTTCCTTAAAGCCATACTCTGTTTGTTATGAACTTAATACCATAGATGTAGGCAGGAGTCGGTCAATTGATGGAGTAATAGTAGTAGATGCAGGCAGGAGTCGGTTGATTGGTCGAGTAATAGTAGTAGATGCAGGTAGGAGTCGGTCTACTTTTCATGTACGTAATTCCTATGTATATGATCATGCCATGAATAATGTTATAAATATTCGGTTTTCTATGAATTGCCCAACAGTAATTTGTCTACCCACCGTATGCTATGCTAAAAGAGAGAAGCCTCTAGTGAAAACTATGCCCCCATGTCTTCTTTAATCACATTACAAAAACCAAAAATACATTACTGCACTTTTATTAATTTTGTTTTCCTTTGCAATTTATCTATCTTCCATTACCAAATTTAATCCCTGCTTTAAACAAATACAAGGTGATTGACCACCCTCTTGCCAGCGTTGGGTGCAAGTATTTGCTCTTTTCTGTGTAGGTGATGCTAAATGTCTTGTACTCCTAGTGTTTTGATAAACCTTGGTTCATAACTAATGGAAATACTTTTCACTACTTTACTACGTCACCCTTCCTTTGGGGGGGAAATCCTAACGAATCTCAAGTAGCAGAAGATTTTCTAGCGTCGTTGCCTTGGATTATCACCAAATAACTTCAAATGTTCCTTCACACAAATTATAAATTTCTTGTTCTACTTTGTATTAGCTATTATTTTCAGTTATATAAAATCAAAAATATAAAAATATCTATCTTGCTTGTTTGCTTTATTACCTTTTTTGCTACTATGGCTGCCCCTTCTATTAATGTCTCTCCGGATTTCGAAGTATTCTATTTTAAGAAAAGGCATGCCTAAAAGATGCTTGGAATTAGATAATAGATTTGCATCGTAATGCTACTATAAAAATGATATGAAGATCCTTCTTTTTAATTTTTATGTGGGACTCACTATGCCTAATAGGCAAATTCCAGACTTTACCGCGAAACGAAATTTTATTGAGATTGATTCTAATGTTGCTCATGAGATAATAGAAGGAATTTTTGGGATTCCTTGTTTGACAGAAATTTTAGAAAATCTAGGGGGTCTGCTAAAAACATGAGCATAGTGCAAAACCTAAATGAACCAATTAAACCCTTTGCTCAAACCTTAACCGTATGAATTCCCTTCTGACTGTTTCCAACCAGAGACTTCACACTATACAGAAAATGGTGACATTACTTTCATATATTATCGGTAAACATAAATAACCTCCAGGTTTTGATAAAGGACCTACTAAGGTAGCCAAAATAGATGACAAGGATGACAATACTTGAAACTATGCATTATGCCTAGCTAGGGGCATAAAACAATAGCGCTTGTTGGGAGGCAACCCAATATTTATTTTATTCGCAACTTTCATATTATTTTTTTGGCGATGACATGATTGTTGCTGCTGTAATGATTATGTTTTTATCTTTTAATTTATGTTTGTGCGAAGTAATGTCTTAGGGATGATTTCGATGATAGTAGAATTGCTACGGTGCAAAGATATAAACTTTTACGCCCACTATTTGAATTTTTTCTTGCTGGAAAATGATAAATTGCTGAAATATTTAAACCATATTCTCCTACAAACTACTCACGCCGTCCTCATTCTTTAGAATTTTTGGAGTTACAAAAGTATGGTTTTGGTTCAGATCATTATAGACTGTTCTGTTTTAGACAAATTCTATTTTTATTCAATAGTGCGCTTGTTTTAATTATTCTATGGATTGTATCAGGGGGTATAAAGGATGGGAGATTTAGAACACAGTAGGTATTATTCAAGAAGAATTATGAATTGGTTTATGACAATATATAAAGTTTAAGAGTTACCTATTATACTAACGGATCTCGCGAGGTTTCTCTTAAGTTTTGTGTGCTGAAGTTTTGAAATTTTGGGTGAGAACATAATGGATGGAGGAATAGAAGCGGAAAGTACCTAATATTGGGGATGCCCAAGACACCCCAAGGTAAAATTCAAGGAATACCCAAGCGTCTAAGCTTGGGGATGCCCGGAATGACATCCCCTCTTTCTTTCCACAATTCATCCGTATGTTATTTGGAGCTACATTTTTATTCATCACATGATATGAGTTTTGCTTGGAGCTTCATGTATTAGAGTTTTATTTGTTTACTTGTTAGTTTGCCAGAATCATTGTTTTTTGGACACATGTTTTTAGAGACACACACATTCATCACAGTTTGTTAGAATACTCTATGTGCTTCACTTATATCTTTTGAGCTATGCAGTTGCTCGTGTGCTTTACTTATATCTTTAGAGGACGTCAGTGGTGATATTTTATATAAATTATTGTACTCTCATGCTTCACTTCAATATTTTGGAGTGTCTTAAATGGAATTGGTAATGTGCAGTGGTTATAGTGACTAGTCTAAAAATGATAGGTATATAAGAGGAATATAATAAAAACTTGCTGTAGATCGCTAAATATGGCTTGCATGAATTGAATATATTGATGTAGTAATATGAAAGGGTATAGATTCATGATCATTGGTTAGTAAAGATATCGATAGTAAAGCTTGTTTTTAACTACTCATTTAAGTGTCAGTCATGGCATGACTGGGATGTTGGAGTACTTTTATTCCTCGTTGAAATTATTGTGTTGTTTGAGTCATGGGCACGCGATAGTTAACCCCTCCCAACATCCACCCTAGGGGCACGCGGGTAGTACTTTGCTTCAATAGAACTATTAAAAATGTAACAATAAGTATGTGAGTTCTTTAAGACTAATGTGAGTTCATGGACTATACGCACTCCCACCTTCCGCAATTTGCCAGCCTCTTCAGTACCGTGCATTGCCCTTTCTCACCTCGAGAGTTGGTGTAAACTTCCCCGGTGCATCCAAACACCGTGATATGATACGCTCTATCGCAAATAAGCGTCCTTATATCTTCCTCAAAAAAGCCACCATACCTACCTATCATGGCACTACCATAGCCATTCCTAGATATATTGCCATGCAACTTCCATTTTTCCATTTCATGACATGTGTGTTCATCATCATATTGCTTTGCATGCTCATATAGTGTTGTTATGATATTTGTGGCAAAGCCATCATTCATCATTGTAATACATGTTACGATAGATCATTGCACATCCTGGTACACTATAGGAGGCATTCATACAGAGTCTTATTTTTAATAGGTTTTATCGAGTTGTAAGTAAATAGAAGTGTAATTGTCAACATTATTGGAGCATTGTCCAAGTGAGAAAAATAATGGATGATGGAAGCTAATGATTCCTCCAAAGAATGACGATGAAGTTCCGGACTATGATAGATTAAAAAACGATATATAAAAAGAGAGAAGGGGCAATGCCAAAGTTGTCTGAATCGTGACTCAAGTCTTAGAATCTTACGATCTAACTATCCAAACTAGCCCCTCTGATTCTACGATTTTGCTCATAGAATCTAAGTTTCTACGATCCTGCTAGTTATGATCCTATGATTCACGATCCTACCAACGAAGCTCCAATCTAATTCAGAATCTCGATTTTGACAAATTTGGGCAATGCTACTATCACTTTACCACGCTTGTGCTTCAAAGTACCACCATGTTCTTCATAGGGAGAGTCTCCTGATTTTTCACTTTCATATACTAGTGGGAATTATTTTTGTTATAGAACTTGGCTTCTATATTCCGATAACAGGCTTCCTCAAATGCCGTAGGTATTCATGAGAATGCAAGTTGGTTGCACACCCATATTGAGTTTGAGCTTTCATATACTTACAGCTCTAGTCCATCCATCGCATGACAATCCCTACTCCTCACATTGATATCGATTGATGGGCCTCTCCATTTCCTATTGATCCGCCTACTTGATGCAGGACTTTTTCCACTTTTTTCTTCCCTTATTGATCTCTACCACCATATCTATTCCACCTGTAGTGCTATGTCCGTGGCTCACGCTCATGTATTGCGTGTAGTTGAAAATGCTGAAGCGCATGAAAAAGTATGAACCTAATTCCTGACTTGACATCGGGGTGATCATGATTTGTACTTGTGTTAGGAAGAAGGAGACATGCTAGTGCTTACATAATTCAATTAGCAGGGATAACATTCATTAAGCACTGTATATTTTGAAATAGTAATGATTATCTTTTTATATTCATGGATATTATTATGTTGATATTGATTACTTCATCATTTGAAAATATTCATTCCGTACAGGAGAATACAATATAAACATGCTAGGCAGCATTCAACATCAAAAATTATGTTTTTATCATTTACCTACTCAAGGACAAGCAAGAATCAAGCTTGGGGATGCTAATACGTGTCCAATGTATCTGTAATGTTTGATTGTTTCATGCTATTATATTATCAATCTTAGATACTTTTTATGTAATTTTATATCATTTTTGGGAACTAACCTATTAACCCAGTGCCCAGTACTAGTTGTTGTTTTCTGCCAATTTTTTGGTTTTACAGAAAATCCATACCAAACGGAGTCCAAACGCTACGAATATTTTTCTAACGACGTTTTGTGGACTAGAAGACACCCTAGAAGCTACGAGGGGAGTCTTGACGACAAACGACGAGACGACAAGGCGTCAGGGCGTGCCCAAGGGGGTAGGGCGTGCCCTGTTATCTTGTGGGCCCCTCGTGGCTCCGTCTGACCTAAATCAACTTCTATAAATTCCCAACTATCCGAAAACCCTCAGACATCCACTGAAAACAATTTTATCACCGCCGTAATCTCTATTGTTCTGCGATCCCATCTGAAGGCCTTTCAGGCACCCTGCCTGTCGGGGATATTCCCCACGGTTCTAACCCGGCTAAAGGTTTGACCCGACCTACAGCTGATAGCTCTATGGGTCGCTCCATTTTCCAGGTTAACATAAAGACGACAAGGAAGAATCCAGGGCTCAGTGACACGAGCCGGCAGGAGGCCGGCTTGACAAAAAGCCCAACATGCTGACTCGTACGGGCAGGCCCAAAGGCCGAGAATGAGACTTTGTCGAAGGCCGGCTCATGGAGAGACTCTGAAGGGCCGGCCATGGAGAATACTCAAGAGGGATCCTTAATTTGAAAGGCAAAGATGACCTACAAGACTTAGAGTAGGACTCCAATTAAGGGAAGCAAGACTCAGACTAGGATTCATCTTGTAATAAGAGAGAGAATAGTCCTAATCCTACTAGGACTCTATATGTAAGCCTGCCCCTTCAACTTATATAAGGAGGGGCAAGGAACCCCAAGAGGGGAGGACAAGTCAAGATAGATAGAGAAATTTTAGACAACATCAAGTAGAGGCTCTCGAGATAGAGGTAGCAAAATAGCACCCATGTAATCGAGGACATCATCATCATCAATAACAGACAAGCAAGACGTAGGCTTTTACCTCCATTGGAGGGGCCGAACCTGGGTAAAACTCTCGTCTCTCGATTCCAACCAACCCCTTCAAGCCGCCACCTAGTTGCGATGGCCTCACACATAAGTGCTCTCACGAGGACATCTGTCGTGACAAAACCATGACAGTTGGCTCCCACCGTGAGGCCAACGCACGGTGGTGTTGTGTTCTTGGAGGGAGCTCTTAAGTAATCGAGAAGCTCGCGATCAGCCAGGTGACGACAAGTCAGCGTGGAAAAATCTACATCATCCAAGCTTTGTCAAAAATGGCGGTTGTCACCGCGCTGGACCAGCATCTCGAGCGCCTGATCTATTTTATTATCCACATACGCACGGGGTTCGATATCAACATCGGGACCGGAATAAAAAATATTCGGCAGCGTGTGACCTATCCGATCTAGGGACTCGGTGGCGGTATCATACAACCAGATCAATGCAGAGGTCATGTGGCTAAGGGCTGCTACCCACGCGTACTGAGAGTAGTGGCGGGTCCTAGGAACAAAGAAACTTAGCAGCCTGGCATGTTCCATGGAGTGGGATGTTGCTGATTGGCCGCTGCTGTAGTCCCTCATCAATACGGCGAACGTGGCATCCAAGTTAAACAATCAAAAAAAGGGGAGCACTACGCATCGAAAAAGATGCTACGCGTCCATCCATATGGATGAGCAGAAGATGAACAATTCTGCTACTCCACATGAAGGTTCAATCACAACTAATGTTGCACGAGAATCAAGTTAGTACTAATACGTACTACAATTGAGGAAAGATCATATGACACGCACAGGAAGATCAATCCAAAATTATTATTAGCGCTGGCAAAAAAATCGGGGATTGATGATTCCACGGGAAACCAAGTACTATTGGTACTTTTCTGCTCGATTTGAGTTCAACAGGAACAAGTGCCCGTGCTAGTCCAGCCGCTAGGTCCAGCGCTCCCGAGAAAGAAAGAAAGAGAGAGAGAGAGAGAGAGAGCAACTTGAGAAGCTGACCATTGATCGGACAAAGAAGAGGCGACACAGAACAAACGCGCAGATAACCCGTCATGGGACAACCTTGGACAAAGCCGGCAAATCCTTTGTTTTGTGCTCAGAATAGTGACTACTTTTGGAGCAGTCCAAAGAAAAATTATGGTTTTGCATTCTATGCGCCACCAAACGTGACGCGAGTTGTCGATTACGAGTAGGAGACAGAAGATTCTACTGCGCGCCGCTGCAGAAAGTTGCCGAAGTCGTGTTCGAGATCGATCAGAGCAAGGGTCAAGTCCCAAGACTGCTCCAAAAAGTGACCTACTAAGCTGCTACTACTGCTGATCCGACACAATTAATATTACTCTCGGTGGTGGCAAAAAAAAGAAAAGAAAAAAACGCAGTGGCAGAGCGGCCGGTCTGCCGCTGTCGCTGCTATAAGAGCATCCACAGTGTGGGAAATATCCGCCTCTATAGCTGCCTCTAAGGCTTTAGAGGCTGCCTCCAAACACTGCACCGGCTGCCTCTAAGTCCAAATTGCTTAGCATCGCCTCTATGACCTCCAAGCCTTTCTAAGCACTAAAATAATTGACTGGTCCTACATGTCATATGGTGGATGAAGACTAAAAGTGAGAAGCGCTGGAGTGCAATTCATATATCCAATATTCTTTAATTCAAGGTGGGCTCCAGGTTAGAGGCAGCGTTACACTGCGGCATTTTAGACAAAGCTTAGAGGCAGTTCGTGGGCCCCAGCTTAGAGGCAGTGCCGCCTCTAACACACTGCTGATGCTCTAATCCGTCACATGATCATGCGTCAGAAAGATGCAGTACCTCCATGTGCTAGAGAACGGAAACCGAGAAGAAAAAGGAGAAATTTTCTCGGTGAGCCGCATGTTCATCGGAGAAGAAAAGATGCATCAGCCCGCAACATGGAGCTCACGGCCACCAAGGCCAAGGCATTACGCTAGCCTACCCATATGCATGTGCTGCTATGAGCCTATGACTAGCACTATATTGGTCTCCATGGGAATCAGCGTCGGACATAAAATGTACCCAGCTATGGCGCACCACCGCTTCATTAGGATAAAAAAAAGGGGAAGAGCGAAGAAGAGGATATCCCACGGGTGTTACTACCGACGTCACGCTCAGGCTCAAGTCCATCTAATATAATTATGGTACTTGTACAAATCAGATTCTTTATTCCATCTATAACCAGGAGTCGGCAAGAGTTCAGTCTGGATTTCGTACACGATGCGCCAGCGAAAGATCTGACTCGGTCTCCACCACAGTCCATGGCGATCACTGTGTCCATAATTGCCAGCGCGTATTTTGAATACAAAGTGATAATTCATCAGATCAATCAGCGCACAGATTATCTGTTGACCAAATACATCAGGTGATATCCCTTCAATCTATTTTATCAGTACATATTAATTCCCTCAAGAACAATTACTCTGTCCTGTAATGTATTCTATGTAGGACAATTATTAATTATAAAAGCGGCGTTATATCGCAAATACGGAGCTCGCGTCAACATTATCTTGCGCCAGCATCCGTCCATACCGCACTGCTTGACAAACATGCACGCAAGCCGCCGCCCCTGCGGTCCGGTCTACTCCAACACGCCGGGGCCACGCCCGCTCATCCGAGCTCCCAAACGAACACGCGCAAGCCGCCGCCCCCACGGCCTAGTCTACATCAACAACGTTGCGACAGGCTCGCACGTCCGCACTGGCTTACAACGCCACGTCCGCCTCACACATCCTCGCTGGTTTACAACACCGCGGACGACTACCACGTCCGCGCTGACTTACAATGTCGTGGCCGACTCCCGCGTCTGCGCTAAGTCGGTGGCCAGTTCTCGCATCTACATCAACACGCCGGTGACGCGCCTGCTCGCTCAAGCCGCACAACGGATGCGCGTGAGCAACCACGCCTGCGGTCCGATCTACATCAACACGCCGGTGCCGCGCCTTCTCGCTCAAGCCACCCAATGGATGCGCGTGAGCCACCGACCCTGCGGTCCGATCTACATCAACACACCGGTGCCACGCCTGCTCGCTCAAGCCGCCCAACGGATACGTGCGAGTCGCCGCCCCATGGTCTAATCTACAACAACACGCCGGGGCCGCACCTGCCCGCTTGAGCCGCCATATGGACGCACGTAGACCGCCACCCTAGCGATCCGGTCTCCTATAACAAACATTGGAGCAAAGGAAAAAGTGACATTTGAATCATCTCTTATGGAATATTGCCAAAGCCCGCGCCAGCCGCCACTCACGCCAGGTTGCCCAATGGATAGGCATATTGGTTTGCCATCCCGCGACCCACTATACTTCAACATATAAACAGAAAAAGGAGAGATTTCCATGAAAAAAACGTCCCTGGAAAAGCAAATAGAGCTGGCCACAATAGAGCCAGCAAATTCAGAAGCGATCAACAAAGCAAAAAAGAAACAAATGGCCCTGGAGGAACCCGGAGAACCGGACCAAGTGATAACAGCAAAGAAAGGGTCAAGAGGCGTATGAACTTAATTTGGGCAAAAATGGCTTTGTTGAAATATGCCAAAGACTTAAGACGAGCATCGCGAAGATCCTCAACTCGCCACATCGCATCTGGCTTAAATAAACTTCATCTTTCATCTGTCAACTCTACACCGGCTTATGCTACATCAGTATAAAGACTCTCAAGCCGCCTCCTCGAGATGACTTAAGACTCGGGGGCTACACTGCCATGACTCGGTAGATTGGGTCGTTTTCAACATATTTAAGAAGCCCGGGTCATTGCAGGCAATATAACCCGGTCCCGGGGGCTGCTACCTTAGTGGTGAAAAAGTAAAGGTCACCAAAGAGGACTAGCTGGCATGATGCGCAGTTCAAACATGGGTTCCCTGCCTTATTGGCGAAAAATTAACAGTCTTCCAAGAGGACTAGCTGCCACGATGCGCAGTTCAAACATGGGTGCATTGCCTTATGGGCGAAAAATTAAAGGTTGCCAAAGAGGACAAGCTGACATGATGCGCTGTTCAAACATAGGTATCCTGCCTTATTGGATCATCATATTATCATACTATGATCAATCGAATAAAACCGGCTTTTCTGGACCCCAGATGTTTTTCAGTAGTAGCATTGTCTCCTGTATATCCTATGCTGAGCTTTCCCTTGATCATAGGTCACTTGGGGGCTTCGAACTCAACGAGTTAGCTTTTAACAACCCTCTTAACTCGGCTACAAGCCAATACATATATGGTTAAACCTGCCTGTTTGCAAGATGCTACTCCGAACAGCTGACCCCATGTACTCTTGATAAGTCAATCCATCTGGACCCTAAATTTATCAAATTTAAAACACCTGCTTAGGTCACGTGAGAGCCGGCTTACAGAGAGCAAGGATAAACCATGGGTTATCACACCCGCTTCATTGAAGCAAGACTCGAGCCTCGAAAGCCGGTCTTTGTGTCGAGCCTCGAAAGCCGGCATTTTATACTCTGTTATCTTATACATACATCATCCTGCATTGCATCATTACACAATGCATCATACATACATATCTATATTTGTTTATGTTGCGGAAAGCCAGTCTTCAAACCGGGTTACATCGTAACTTCTGCAGGAATAAATAAATCTTTGATAGCCAAATGGCCGGATCTTCATCATGGTTTATCATAACCACTATTAAATGATGGGAGTTTCCAAGCTAGCTCAGAAGAAATGATTACTGTCGAAGAGCTGGTCTATATTGTTGAGCTAGGTTATCACATATAATGTCGTGTCATCTAATTGACCGACTTTTGGATTTTTTCAACTTGTGCTCTATAGTAAACTACAACACTTATGGATTTCTCAAACATATATTTGTCTGGTTACACCGCAACCACGGGCGGGGATTTCATTTCAAGCACAAAGGCATTATTCCAGGATATTTGTACAAACGATAAATTACCGGGTTGCATTATAACCATAGACAAGGATTCCTTCAAGTTAGATCAATATCAGTTCAAGAGAACTTCTGAAGTGCATTATGTTGGGTTGTATTATTCTCACACAGTCCCAAGTCGCTGCAGGCAAATGACCTGGCACTTGGGGTCTACATCATAGGATGTTTTTCTTTTCAAAGGATAATTACATATAAGTCTCGAGTAACTACAGGTAAACGACACATCACTTGGGGGCTACACTACTCAGATCAAGATCTACAAAATTTGTACAGACCCATGTCGCTGCAGGCATGCGACCCGGCACTTGGGGGCTACAGTATTCAACTGTTCACACATATTATAAGGTCCCAATTGAAGACCCGGTCCATCACATACTGATGAGCCGGCCATTGTGGGCTACACATGGGAAATGCAAGACATTCAGTTTATAACTGGCGACTAAGACGTCAACCCGGATTTCTCCACATCTATCTACCTACAACATTCAAAACCAAGTTCAAAGTCCCAGGTTGTTGCAGGCAAAACCACCCGGCCCTTGGGGGCTACACTAGCTGAAGTTTTATAAGTATAAGACAAATACAAGTCCCAGGCTGCTGCAGGCAAGACAACCCGGCACTCTGGGGCTACACAGTCAAAGATAATTGCAAAGCACCAAGTCATCATTAGCTGATAAACTTGGAGCTTGGGGGCTACAGGTAATATGGAGATAAAAATAGAAGAACATCTTCAAGCTATCAATTTTGAGTAAGCCAGGTCTCATGTCTTGGTGGAGGTTTGCAAAGATAATCTTCTCCAAGTTATTCATAGAAAGACCCAGATGCCGGCTCACATCACACGGATTTCCCAATAATTTTATCAAGTCAACTGGAGTTCAGTTGTTTTGACCTGGCAGCACCAACGATCACGACCCGACATCATCAATGTTTATGACCCAACAGAGTCTATATATGCAACCCGGCTTCACAAGTTGGCAATTTCTACATCCATAAATCAGCAATATTTTTCATCCTAATTCAGCATCCACTACACCCGATCACCCGGCAAGAGACGCCGCGTCCCAGAAAGGTGGCTCAACAACAGATGAATTTCTATTCCCAATATCTTCATCAAAACCAAAGCACGAGGAGCTGACCTGACGATAGAGGCATTGTTATTTCAAGTATATTTTCTCCAAGGAAACCACACCAACAAGTGGATTGTGAAGCTAGTCCGATGATATGACAAAGAGAGGCCCGGATTTTTGAGGAGCTACTTCCTTGAAATAAGTCGGCCAGTGGAGCAAGAAGGTCCCTTAACAAATTTATTATTCTTATTTCAGGAGCTTACCATGAATAAATTCAAGCTAACCTCGGAGCTAATGTCGAGGATATTCCCCACGGTTATAACCCGGCTAATGGTTTGACCCGACCTACAGTTGATAGCTCTATGGGTCGCTCCATTTTCCGGGTTAACAAAAAGACGACAAGGAAGAATCCAGGGCTCAGTGACATGAGCCGGCAGGAGGCCGGCTTGACAAAAAGCCCAACATGCCGACTCGTACGGGCAGGCCCTATCGGAATCGGGGCTCCGCAAATCCCAACAAGGTTCGAACACTGGGGCGTGTGCGAAGATCTCAACCGGCCCAAGGTCTCAAGCTTGTCACCCTACGGCCTAGCTGCATCGAGTAAGCGTGAGGGGGGAAGAAGATAGGACTCGGAGATTTACCCAGGTTCGGGCCACCTTGCGGTGTAAAACCCTACTCCTGCTTTGGGGTGGATTGGCCTCTCGAGGAGACCGAGGATGAACTAGTACAGTGGTTGTGCGGCCTCGTGAGGGCACTTGGTGGCGATGAACTGGATCCGATCCCACCTCGATCTACGATGGGAGCTCGTCCCTATTTATAGGGGCCACGGTCCTCTTCCCCCGTCGCACAGGTGGGAAGGGATCCCACAACGGCCAAATTTGAAATGGGACAAGAGGTATATCTTATCCTGACTTAAAGGTGGTCTTTGCCTGCAAAGCTTCTGGGTGTGATGCAGCGGTGGGCTCGGTGATAACATCCGTCCTGCCGAGCTCGTGGTCTTGGTCCTCTTGCACCGAGATGGAAACCTTTGGGGGATTCCTTGGGAACCCGCGTACGTCCTTGTCTCCATAGCACCAAAGAGGAAACTGTCCTCCCTCTGCGCCTGCTAGCGCCCGCTTGGCTAAGCCGTTAGAACCCACATCATCCCGGCCTCATGAGGCCGGGTACTTGCATTGGAATCTCTGCTCCTCGTGAGGCGGCCTAAAGGGGTGCTACTCCTCCGGAGGTCTTGGCGTTGTCCTCCTCGCGAGGCGGGGGCTCTCACGAGGGCCTTGACTTGGGGGGGGGGGGGCTCGTTGCAGGGCCGTATCGGGCCTTCGTGGTGGGCCACATGCTGGGCCGTAGGCAGGAAGGTCTGGGTATCCCCGATCCCAGAACGCCGACAGGCCCAAAGGCCCAGAATGAGACGTTGCCGAAGGCCGGCTCATGGAGGGATCCCGAAGGGCCGGCTCATGGAGAATACTCAAGAGGGATCCTCAACTAGAAAGATAAAGATGACCTACAAGACTTAGAGTAGGACCCCAATTAAGGGAAGCAAGACCCGGATTAGGATTCATCTTGTAATAAGAGAGAGACTAGTCCTAATCCTACTAGGACTCTATATGTAAGCTTGCCCTTTCAACTTATATAAGGATGGGCAAGGCACCCCTAGAAGGGAGGACAAGTAAAGATAGACAGAGAAATTTTAGACAACATCAAAGTAGAGGCTCTCGAGATAGAGGGAGCGAAATAGCACCCTTGTAATCGAGGTCATCATCATCATCAATAACTGAAAAGCAGGACGTAGGCTTTTACCTCCATCGGAGGGGCAGAACCTGTGTAAAACTCGCGTCTCTCGGTTCCAACCAACCCCTTCAAGCTGCCACCAGGTTGCGATGGCCTCACACCTAAGTTCTCTCATGAGGACATCTGCCGTGACAAAACCACGACACTGCCGAATGGGGAATCGATCACGAAGGGCTTCTACACCAACCTTGCTGCCTCTCTAATGATGTGTGAGTAGTCCACCAGAGAGGAACCGGTCCATAGTGAGTAGCTAGATGGCTTCATCTCTCTTTTTGATCTTCAATACCATGTTCTCTTCGAAGATCTATCGGATGTAATCCTTTTGTGCAGTGTGTTTCTTGGGATCCGATGAATTGTGGGTTTATGATCAGGTTTTCATGGAAAGTAATTGACTCAATTATATACTTTATTATGTGTGATTTATATAGCTATGTAATGCTTTCCGACCTATGGGTTTTGTTTGGCCAAGTTGATCAATCGATCTTTAGTGGAAGTGGTGCATAGTACTGGGTTCAATCTTGCAGTGTCCTCACCTAGTGACGCACGTGTAGCAAGGCACATATTGGGTTGTTGCCACTAAGGATAAAACAACGGGGTCAGAACATATTTCTTGTCTTTCTTTGTCTACATTATGTCATTTTGTTTAAAGCGTTATTGTGTTTGTTATGAACTTAATAGCATAGATGGAGGCAAGAATCGGTCGATTGGTGGAGTAATCATAGTAGATGAAACCAGGAGTCGGTCTACTTATCACGGACGTAATGCCTAACATGATCATGCCATGATTAATGTCATAATTATTCACTTTTCTATCAATTTCCCCACAACTATTTGTCTACCCACCTTATGCTATGCCAAAAGAGAGAAGTATCTAGTGAAAACTCTGGCCCCCAGATCTACATTAATCATACTACAAAAACCAAAAATATATTGTTGCAGCTTTTATTACTTTTATTTCCTTTGCAATTTATCTATCTACCATTACCAAATTTAATCCTTGCTTTCAACAAGTACAAGGGGATTGACTTTTATTTACTGGACTTTATTTACTTATATTTTACTTTATTTAGTGGACCAAAAATATATTGTTGCACTTTATTTACTTTTATTTGCTTTGCAAATTATCTATCTATCACTATAAGGTTTAATCCTTGCTTTCAACAAGTACAAGGGGATTGCCAACCCTCTTGCCCATGTTGGGTGCAAGTATTTGCTCTTTTCTGTGTAGGTGTTGTTAATCGATTGTTTCGTTGTACGCCTATTGGTTCGATAAACCTTGGTTCTTAAGTGAGAGAAATACTTTCCGCTACTTTATTACATCACCCTTCCTCCGCGGGGAAAGTCCTAACGCGTCTCAAGTAGCATACCTATAATTGGGTTATGCTAGTACATCAAGAAAACATTCAAGCGAAGTGCTAAATGTCTCTTGGTCCATCATCCAGATTTCGTTCCCTTGGCATACTTAAGGTGAAATCCGAGAAAGTGTTGTCTTCTTTTGCATCTACATCCTCCATGTATATTCATTGTGGTAGTATGAGGTGTCACCAAGATCTTAGTAGAGATGTTTGTAAAACCCCGATGGATAGGGAAATTCTCAAGTTCTTTAAAGTACCATTAGATACTAGGTTATATCCTCGACATCCATTGGAATGTGCTTTCCATTGCCGAGTTGTTCTACAACTCTAGTTTCATTTCCAAACTGAGTATGCCATTCTTTCTGTCAATGTTCGACGATCTATGGGACCAGCAGTGTCCCTTTGTGGTTCCACTGTGGGAATCTACATGCACAAAGAGCGGTACCAACAATCACTCAAGCGATTTTATGCAGGTTCGGGCCACCGTGAGGTGTGAAAGCCTAATCCTGCTTTTGTGGATTGATTGTATAAGACAAAGTTTGCAAGGAGTGTAACGTGATGGAAAGGTGCATGGGAAGTGCAACTACTACAAGCAAATGGGCAAAGAGTCGACCTTTGTGAAGGTAGCCATGGCCCTCCTTTTATAGGTTAAGGGGTTACCATAGTGGCGACATTGCGAAATACCTAGGACTACCCACAATGGGAAGTAACATAGAGTAGTAACGTGCATATGTTGCTAGTCTAAGTTACTACCTCCACAGTGGGTATTAACATAGGGGAAGTAACATTGAGCCTTTCATTTATTAGTTTATAGACTAATCTTGCCTTGGAATGTGTTATGTTTCTCATAGAATGAGTAACTAGCTAAGTTACTCAATTGCTCTCTCTACTCATTAATTAGCTGCCACATCATATTTTTCGCTTAGTTGGCATCTATGTTACTACCTATGTTACTTCCATTGTAGGTAGTCTAACTCTGATGGGTTAGGACAAACGAATTAAATGCGCCGTGAGGTGTCACGCTGGGGACGTCTTCCGGGAAGAGTTGTGTCTCCTCCTATGTCGTTCGCCCAGCTACCTTATATCCATCGCCACACCACTTGGACGGGTGTGAATAAAGCTTGATCATCAGGGCAGAGCTGACACGTGCCCCGACAAGAATCACCTAACTACCTGCCCATTCGACACCTACTTAACAAGCGACTAGTTGGTCGATGAGGTGGAGTGGTGGCCTAGTAGTGGGATCTTGCCAGCAAGATGGCTTGCCGGCTGCTTGACGCCTGGTCTTCAGTGCTTCTGTCTTCAATATAGCTATCAACCAGCAAGCCTTGCTGTCAGGAGGCTACGACTATCTATACACAGGTCAAGGTACTAAGAGACACATTTCTTACTACAACGAGAGGAGCCCCAGCCCTGGGCCACACACGGATGCGTAGCGCTGTTGGGCTAGGCCCAAAACAGTGTATAGACACACGTGGCAGGGAATAAATGTTGGTAATGATGATTTTTACTGCCAGCACACAACACACATTAAATGCGGGATGTGGGAGAGGTGGAACAAAATGGCGTCCAGGGTCGTGCGCCCGAAAAAGCACACACACGTCAGATGGAAGAGATCCAGCCTCTGCGCCTTCCCATACAATGGCATCTACGAGGGTGTTGCTCATCTACCATTGTCATTCCCAATATCGTTGCCGCCGCTGTCTTCAACCTTGCGCAGAGTAGAGCGCCAGACCATCGCATCGCAACGCCTCCATGCTTTCGCTACCATCCTTCCGAGCTCACCATGGAGCTGAACAAAGCCAAGCAGCCCGCCGCCATGGAGGCGGAGAAGAAGGCCAAGAAGCCTATCGACCCCGACAGGGAGAAGAGGAAGGAGGCCGTCGCGGCGCTGCGGAGTTCACGCGTCGTCTTCTTGCCATCAGTGCTGACCGCTAATGACCTCATCACGTGGTACGCATATATGTGGGGGAAGGAAACAAAGGCGCGCCGTCCTGGTCGTGCTCCCCGACGACACCAAGCCTGACCCAGAAAAGTACCTGTTCTTCGTCATGTACTTTTTCTGCGGGCTTGTTCCTCCCTTCTCCGCCTTCTTCTGTGAGAACATGTTGACCTGCGGGTTCAAGCTCCTGGATTTCACCCCGAATGCGGTCACATGCATGTCGATATTCGCCCACCTGTGCGAGACCATCGTCGCAGTAGTCCCCAACATCGCCCTGTTCCGCCACTTCTTCACCCTGCGTATTGAGGGAGACGCCCTCCCCGGCAGCATCACCTGGATCCCCAGGACCAACACCAAGGACGTATATCCTCCCGTCTAGCTGCATTTGAAGTGGAACGAACGGCGTGGAGAGTGGTGCTGGATGAAGGAGGAGGATTACGCATGATTTATGAAAGCCACGGAAGAAGATGGCGGTCCACAACGAGGATTGGAGCAATATCGACAAGGATGATAACAAGCTCGCAATCACCATCAACTACATCATCCACCTCAAGGTTTCTGGCTCACCATGGAGATGGTGGGCTCGGACATTCTTCGCCGCCGCATCGCCCCCCTCCAAGACTGGCAAAGGTTTGCTTTGGAGTTCAAGAACACGGCGGCTGTCATGCAGATGCACACCGGGCTATGTCCAACCTGGCGGTATTGCAGCACTCCTCCCTCTGTCAGCAGCTCTTCCGTCTCGACGACAAGTTCAAGTTGTCGGTAGGCTTGGTCCCCTTATGCAACAACTCTACCAAGGATGCGATCCTCGCAATGATGCCGGAGTGCAACGCACAAGGGGTTGAAGCCACGTGAAAGGAGCCAGCAGAGGAGGTGGTAAGGGCGTGGTTCGGCTGCTTGAAGGAGAGGACCGTCAGAGAGGAGGAGCAACTCATCCAAGACACCACCGACGCCGAGTCCGGAATGGCCGCGGGCGGCAACGCCTCTTGATTTGCCGCGCCCTGAAGACCATGAAGGGGACCGGGAAGAGGAAGAGGACGAGTGCGAGGCTGAGGCGGCAGGAAATTTGTCGCAAGAGACTGTCGGAGGGTAGGGCGACGAAGCCGCCGAACAACAGGAGGATGAAGAACCCCCATCTCATTAAGCTACAAAGAAGAAGGCGTGCGTCCTCCAGAGAGCAGCCACTGAAGAGCCCGTGCGGCCACCGTCGCCGGGTGATGAAGGCACCGAGTAGGGGGCCACTGCCAACTTTGCCCGCCAGCACGGAACTAGACTGCAACCTCCTCCATGGCGGCAGAGGCGGCGCGGTCGTTCGAGGCAACCAGCCGCATCTGCTGCTGGAGCGGCAGAGTCTTCTCAGCCTACCGCATCTCCGACAGGCAAGCGCGCCCGAGCGTCAACTCCACCACCTAGTCCTGCCACCAGCCGTTGGGTCATTTGGGACCTCTCTATCCTTAGCGACTCAGATGAGGACGAAGAGTGAGTGCCTTTGTCCAGCTTCGACGAATCTGAAATTTCTTTCACCGATTTGGTTAATCTGACTTATTTTTGTCTTGGCTCTATAGTGAAGGGATTGCCTTGGCGCAGCGTGCGGCGAAGAGGGCGAAGACCGCAATTGAGGGCGAAGCAACGACACGCACGGCGCTAGAGGTGGACGTGTAGTCAACAACACCCAGCGCATCCCCCAACGGGGGAGCACTATGCAGAACCTGCTAGCCAGCACCGGCGTGGACGCCACTGCTTCCATTGTTCCTCTACAGATAGGGGTGGGGCACCAAGAGAAGGAGAGCCCGGAGGCATACCTTTCAGAGACCTGCTACTTGTGATCTGCATTTGGATTTGCCCCGAAGAGGAGAGGAGATGCAGCACATTAGATATAAATATTTCCCTCAGTGAGAACCAAGGTTATCTAACCAATAGGAGAACCAAGCAAAGTCCTATCAACAGCACCTACACACAAGATACCAAACACTTGCACCCAACACGGGCAAGAGGGTTGTCAAGCCCCTTGAACTCGTTACTTGCAAGAATTAAATCTTGATAGAGATAGATGATATAAAAGCAGAATAGAATAATAGTAAATAAATTGCAGCAAAGTATTTTTAGGGTTTTAGTATTTATGATTAATTAGACCCGGGGGTCATAGTTTTCGCTAGAGGCTTCTTTCTTGAACATATAATACAGTGGGTAGACAAATTACTATGGGCAATTGACATAATTACACATAGTTATGACATGTTATTCACGACAATGATCATGTATATAGGCTTCACGTCCATAAAAAAGTAGACTGAAACGATCCTGCATCTACTACTATTACTCCACCAATCGACCGAAACGATTCTGAATCTATGTTATTAAGTTCATGACAATCGGAGCAAAGCATTAAGCAAGATGACATGATGTAGACAAAGTAAGACAAGCAATATGTTCAAACCGCGTCGTTTTATCCTTAATGGCAACAATAGGAATAAGTGTCTTGTCCCTTTCTGTCACTGGGATATAGAACAACGCAAGATTGTACAACACCACTCCCACTGAAGATAAATCAATCTAGTTGGCCAAACAAAACCGATAGATCGCAGAGAAATACGAAGCTATAACAATCATGCATAATAGAATTCACAAAAAACACATTTACTTTCAATGAATAATCGGATCATAAACCCACAATTCCTCGGATCCCAACAAACACACAACAAAAGATGATTATGTCGGATAGATCACCGCGAGGATCACGGTGAACATGGTATTGAAGATCAAAGAGAGAGAGCAAGCCATCTAGGTACTAGGTATGGACCCGTAGGTCTGTGGTGGACTACTCACACATCATTATGGAGGTAGGAAGGTTGATGAAGAAGGCCTCCGTGATCGATTCCCCCTCCGGTAGAGTACCGAAAAAGGTCTCCAGATGGGCTCCTAGCGAAACAGAGACTTGCGGTGGCAGAAAAAGTGTTTCGGGTGGCTCTCTATTGGTTTCTTGATTTTAGAGAATTTATGGATGTGGAATTAGGTATGACGGAGCCACGAGGGGGGCACAAGGTAACATGGCGCGCCTACCCCCCTGGGCACGCTTTGTTCCCTTGTCATCTCCTTGTTTCGAGTCTCGTCTCCTCCCAAAGCTTCAAGGATATCTTTTGTCCAGAAAAATCATCAAAAAGTGTCTGTTTACTAACAAATGGGTCCCTTAGTACCCTGACTTGTGCACAGACGATAGCAGCCTCTCAACCGGCAAGCCTTGCCGATCGAATACTACACTCAAGACGGCAGCAAGTGAAGATAAATTCATCGGCAAGCCACCTTGCCGGCAAGTGAAGATGAGGTAAGCTCCGTGCCCGGCAGGATCCCACTGCCAAGCCACCACTCCACCTCACGGGGCTGATTGTTACCCATCAGTGAGGTGTTGAGAGGGCATGTTGTTAGGTAAGGCATGTCGGGGCACGTGGCAGCTCTGGGGATTTATCCCATCTTTAATAACACTCGTCCTAATGGTGTGGCGGAAGAATAAGAGGTAGTTGGGCGAGCGGCACAATAGGGTAGGCCATTCTTGCCGGGAGACTGTTCCAGCACGACACCTCATGGCGTATTTGATCCGCCTGTCCTAATCCGTCAGGGTTAGCTATACAACACTGTAACTTATGTCAGTAATTTGACCACTGTTGACATCACTATTTACCTCTTGTAATTACCATTTTAGCCATTGTGGTGACCCCTTGATCTATAAAAGGAGGCCCATTGCAACATTTACAAGGGTCGAAACCTTGCTCTCTTGCACGCGTAGATGCACTTCTGCGCACCTTACTGGTAAGTAGCGCTCCATGTAGTTTGAGCTACACTCATAATCCACAACCACACAGGACGTAGGGTGTTACACATCCGGGTGGCCCGAACCTGTATAAACCCTTCGTGTGTTGGCTGGTGTTGCTCTTTGTGCATGTTGATCTCCCTAGTTGAAACGCAATGGGGCCTTGCCGATCCCATAGATCGTCGTACCTCGACACTTTGGCGCCCGAGGTAGGGGGATCGCGTGTGTGAATCTGCAATAGCTTCTGTGTCTTCATCATCATCTTCACCGACGAATGGCATGCAAGAAGGCCATGGGCACATCGACAACCTCCCCGTCCATGTCTAGGTTGCCTACACAGGCAGCTACGGGCGACGGCGACGGAGGCTAGCATCGCTCTGACCACACCGGTGAACACAACCAGCACACTGCTCGAAGCTCTGCTAGTCGAGACCACGACCCCGCTGTCGTGACAAGCAAGGATGCTCTGGCGAGGTCCAAGACTACACCGCAGCGGCAGTAGCACCGACTGTGGCGGCGAAACACCCGCCGTTTCCTTCGCAAGACGGCTGCGACAAGCGTCCGTGGAGCAGCGACGATCCCACGCGAAGTGCGGACAAGACCCCTGTGCATCAGTCTCAGGACGCGCAGGGCCAAGCTCATCGCCAAATTCCTGGTGAAAACAGGCAGCGGACGCCTGTGCGGGACGGGGCTCATTCTGATTCCGTCAGAAGTAAGAGCGACACCCACGCCTCGGGCCATCCCATGCCAAAGACAATGGGGGAAGCTTTGGCGCAGGCCCAGCTACTGCTGGATTTCCTGCCTACGCTGGAGAAAATGGAGAAATGGAGGGCCACCATCCAGAGCATGTTGAGCTTTGCCAATCACGACAAGCGAGGAGAGGTGGGGCCCTCACAAGCGTGTCACACAGCGCCAACAAAGCCTGCTGGCGGGCGCAGCGTTGGCGGAGCACCCACGGTGCAATCGCGTCCAGAGCAACAACGACAAACTCGCCGGGCCGATACGCAAGACAAGATGTCCATAGCGTCATCAGGCCAGCGGAAGCGCCAAGATCAATGCAAAGTCTTACAAGACCGGTGAAAGGAGGATGCCTACACCACGATCAAACAGCGGCAGGAGGCACGTCGTCAGCCAAATGCCCGTGTCGGGGTAGACGTTAATGAGCCTACACCAGGGGTGCCCGGTAGCCTGCCTTACGAGATGCACTGCTCGACATTTACCCGTGAGCCGCGGCAAGTCCGCTGGCCCTCCCCAAGACATTCAAGCCTGCCTTGTCGGACAAATAAGACAGCAAGATCAACCCGCCGGAGTTCCTTGGCATATACACCATCGCGGTGCATGCTGTCGGGGGACGCAACAAGAAGGTATTCGCCAATTACTTCACGTTGGCACTCAAGCCCAACATGAAGAGTTGGCTGATGAACTTGTCGGAGGGCTCCATCTATTCCTGGGGGGACTTGTGCAACCAGTTCGTTGGTGCGTACCACTGGGGCTACAAACTTCCTGGGTAGCCCAGCGACCTGCATGTACTTCCCCAGAGGGATGGTGAATCCCTCCGCCAGTATAACCAACGTTTCAGTTGTGTGCAGTACAAGATCCCTGACATCCATCCTGCCGCAGTTATTGCCACGTTCCACACTAACATGCGCAACAGGCAGATGCATTAGAAGATGAGCATCAACAAGGTGCGCGACATCGCCAAGCTTTACGCTCTGGCCGACAAGTGTGCACGTGCAGAGGAGGGGAGGATATTTCCTGACGAGGATACTGGCGCGGAGGTCGACTCCGAAGACGAGGATGCATCCACCTTGAAGAAGAAGGGCCGGAAGCTCAACCGCAAGCACAAAAGCAAAGCAGTGATGGCCGTCGATGGCTCCGGCAACTCAAATGTTGTCAATAAATCCAAGATGGAAGCTCCGCCAAGGAAGCTTCTATGTGCTTGTCTGGTGACGAAAAGCGCAAACTTATGTGCCGACAAGCTCTACCGGGAAGCAGTAGTAGCAACTGCCGACAAGGAACTTGCTCCTGTCGACAAAACTCCCAGGGGGAAGAGGAGCAAGAGTACCGGCAAGACATCCAATAAGGACTCCAGGAAGCACACCACGAAGTGCAGCATGCCTGATGAGGATTTGCCGGAGAGCTCTGCCGTGAGGAGCAAGAAAACGAAGGTCTCGGACCCCAAGACAAAGCAAGTGCCTGCACGGGAGAACGGCGAGGGCGGCACTTTCACCATAAGTGCCACCCTTGACAGCAAATAGCAAAGCGCGCTCATCTCCTTCCTGCAGGAAAATGTCGATGTGTTTGCCTGGCAACTATCTAACATCTGTGGTGTTCCCTGGGAGGTGATTGAGCACCACCTTGCCGTCTGCCCTCACATCTGCCATCTAAGCTCTGGAGCGACAAGAGTTCATTTCCGAGGAAATCAAGAAACTAGAAGTGGCAGGCCTAATCAGAGGTGTGATCCACCCAACTTGGTTGGCAAATCTTGTTGTAGTGCGGAAGGTAAACTGAAAGTGGAGGCTGTGGGGACTCCGATCCTAAGCCATATGAATCAAGCATGTAACACATCATATCACTTTTTGCAGCCTCACGCACGGTAAGCTCCACGACTGCCACCTTACCTTGGCCGGGAGCGTTTGCGCCTTTTGGCTCATGAATATGAATATGTCGCTAGCAATAATATGTCAGACAACCCGGGTCGACATGAGTAGTTATAGACCCAAGTGGCACAACCGTAAAGGAACAGGCATACACAACCCAGCAATGCAGGTGTCAGTCGTCAACGTGTGTGTGCGAGTCATAGAAAGTTACACGGACTCCATTACACCGCGTGACATTTCCCCGTAGGGACAGACACAACAACAAAGAAGGATACATGCCGGTCAATCAATGCGTCCAGAGCAGTAGCAAGCTACCAAGGCTCAATGGAAGCACAAAGAGGCATTTCCCTAGAAAGAAGGCTAACATAGGCATACGACTAGGTGTCGAATCCCACACATACCAATGCATTTCAAACATACACGCAATATGCAAGATATGCGTAGATACAACATGATATCAGAACATAACTCGATGACTCAAGTATTTATTAAGGCTCATAAGATCCAACATAGTGTAATATTACAAATATGGGTCACATGCCCCAACACTCAACACATACAAGCAACAAGGAAAAGCATAACATGTCTGGATACAGACATTTACTAAAAGTGTGTGGAGGAGCCTGAAAATCTACAACGACCCTCCTAAAGGAGCCAGATCTCTGTCCGGGATTCCCAAGCTAATCGGTCAACATCAAACACATCGTCAAAACAAGAAGTGAGACCGGAGTCTCGTCTACAAAAACATAAATTAAGAAAACGTGAGTACAAAGGTACTTAGCAAGACTTACATCAAAAGAATGTACATATGCATCATTGTCAATAAGGGGGGTTGTGGAGTTTAATGCAGCAAGCCAGCTTTGACTCTTGGCTAACCTGTACTACGACTACAAGTAGTATCTTTGAGGTGAGAGAGCGCACATGAGTCCACATATTCACCACATCAATACAGCACTATGGATCCTCTCCCGTCTTCCTACGAGAAGGCCATCCATAGTACTCACACTTATCTTGCACATTTTAAAGTATCCATTTCACTTGTCTATGAACCATATAAGTTTCCAAGTAGTCCATATCCGAGTACATGGCTATTCGAATAGATCATTTACCCTATAGGAGTATACTTCTTCACACACGCTGTCGCCACTTACCACCATATACACGTCATGTATCACGGCAGCCTTCAAGCGGATGCCTAGCGAGGGTGTCGGCAATGCATGTTAACTTACAATGACTCATGCCCAAGGTAGTCGCCTATCTGAGTTGGAACCCATAATGGAAGTCCGACCGAGTTTTGGAATATGGCCTCAAACATTGTGGGTAGGGCCCCAAGCCGGCCCCGTCTGGTCCGTTCATCCACTTCGCAGGCCTGGCCACACCTATCAATGTTTCGAACTACTATGACTCCTGGGCTGAGAACATGGGAAGTCAATAGGCCGAGAGAGCTCGAGTTATTGGAGCCCAATGTCTTGGAACACAAGCACAGAACTAAGTTCTTAAGAACGGTTTCAATGAGACAACCCACCACGTGGCCTCTCGTCGCAACCTTTAGCAAATCAGATTCACACACTTAGCTCTCACACAGCAGGACATGAACATGTGCACTCTGATTCATCGCCCAGATGGATCAGACCTGACGCGACCCTAAGCATAGTAGGCATAGTAAGCAAGCATGGATGAGTAAGCACAACAAGGCTCTAGCAGTTGCTACTAATGCTAAGTGGTTTCAAATATTTATTGTGACAAAGTCAAGTCAAGCACAGGAATGGGTTCAACTACTGAGAACATGTAACAATTGAATCTTGATTGTTCTAATTTAGTAAAAGAGAGCAGGAGCAAGAGAGTGGGTTTATATCAGTATGCTCAAGGGGGTTGCTTGCCTGACAATTCTGAAGATAGAAAAGAAACAAACACCGACAAATAGAAAATAAACAACATTCGATTCATGCAAATAGGAAGAATGAAGCATTAACATACACCTTTAAGTCTAACATACTTCAGATGCATAGGCATTTTTTAAGCAAACAAATTATCATGACAAGGAGTGTCTAGCATATGCAAATAGGAAGAATGAAGCATTAACAATTTGAAAATCAAGAGAGGTAATTGAACATGAAAATTCCTATAACCACATTTGCCTCTCTCATAATAGTTTCATTTAGGATCATAATCAAATGAAACAATATAGCTATCATACAAAATATTATCTTGATGACCCACATGCATAAAAGTTTTATAATCTTCCAAGATGGTGGGATTAACATCAACTAAAGTCATGACCTGTCCAACACCACTTTTATCAAAAAATTCATAAGATTGATCATTCTCCAAAATAGTGGGGCCATTATTACCTGAAGTTGACGCTCTTCAAAACCCACTTTTAATAGCATTTTAAAAATCATTATCAATAGTAGATTCATCATGAAGCTAAAAATTCTCAAGTTCACAAGAAACATCATGATTATCGTCCCAATCATGATCATTAGCACAATTGACATTAATAGAATTTATACTTACAAAATTGCAGTCATGCTTTTCATTCAAGGAACTCTCACGAATCACTTTATAAATTTCTTTTAACACTTCATCATAGTTTTCATATTCACGATTTTCAAGCAAGACCTCACAAAGATAATCTAGTGCACTCTCACTAGCAATTGGTTCAACATAATTGGGTCTTTTGAAAAGATTAGCAAGTGGATGAGGATCGATTTAGCTTAAATTTTTTGTTTTACTTTCTGTTTTTGTGTGACAAAGATAAACATAGCATTGCTAGGCAAGTGAAAATTAGAACGAGTGAATGATAATGTGAGTGTAGGAACCTGATACGAATTTGATGATGTCTCCCCGGCAACGGTGGCATAAATTCTTCCTGCTACTTGTAAACTACGTTGGCTTTTTCCCCGAAGAGGAGAGGAGATGCAGCACAGTAGTGAAAAGTATTTCCTTTAGTGAGAACCAAGGTTATCGAACCAATAGGAGAATAAAACAAACTCTCGTCGTCAACACCTACACCCACAGAATCAAACACTAGAGCCCAACGCGGGCAAGAGGGTTGTAAGCCCCTTGAACTCGTTACTTGCAAGGATTAAATCTTGATAGAATAGATATTGGAAATGCAAAATAAAATAAAAGTAATAAAAGTACAAGAAGGTAAATAAGGATGTTTAGTTTTTATGTTTAAGTAGACCCGGGGGCCATAGTGTTTGCTAGAGGCTTCTCTGTCAAAGAAAGCATATGGTGGGTAACCAAAGTACTGTTGAGCAACTGATAGAGAAGCGTATTTTTATGGCATGTTATTCAGCGCAATGATCATGTATATAGGCATCACATTCGTAAACAAGTAGACCGACTCTTGGCTGCATCTACTACTATTGCTCCACTCGTCGACCGCTATCCACCATGCATCTAGAGTATTTAGTATGAAACAGAGTAATGATTTGAGCAAGATAACATGATGTAGACAAAGTAAACTCAACTAATATGAATTAACCCCATCGTTTTATCCTTAATGGCAGTAATACAATACGTGTCTTGACCCATTTTGTCACGAGGATAGAGCACCGTAAGATTAAACCCATCACAACGCACCACTCCCACTGAAGATAAATCAATCTAGTTGGCCAAACAAAACCGATGGATCAGAGAGGAATACTGCCGGGGTACGACTATCTATGGGGCCGGCAAGGCCCCTTTCGTGGTTTGGGAGAGGGAATCCTCTGGCGCAAAGACCATCATCGGACACTACACGCTCGAGGGTTTAGACAGGTTCGGGCCGCTGGAGCGTAATACCCTACGTCCTGTGTGGGGTTGTTTATTCGGGTTCATTGTACATGAGTGTCGCAGCCCGGCAAGGATGCTTCGGGAGTGTCTCTACGCGTGTAAATGAACAAAGAGTCCACCCTTCTAAACGAATCCATGGACCTCCTTTTATAATCCGAGGGGGTAGCACAGTGGTTAAAATGGTCTTTGCACATAATAAACATTGTATATTTGTCACCCAAACCTACTGGCAATTGCGGTAGGGGGAAATACCTAACTCTGACGGATTAGGACAAACGCATTAAATGCCACGTGATGTGGCATGCTGGCGACGTCTCCCGGAAGGGATTGCCTCTCCTTCTCTGCCGTTCGCGCAACTACCTCTTATTCTTTCGCCACGCCACGGGACGGGTGTCATTAAATCTCTGCTATAAACCTGGGAAGAAGCCATGCGCCCCGACCAGTCTCACCTACCCGCCTGCCCGCTCGACACCTGGTCAATGTAGACAATCATGCCAGCTGCGTGGAGCGACAGCTTGACGGGTGGAGGCCTTGGCGGAAGGAAGACTTGCCGGATCGCTCGAGTCCTTGTACAAAGAGCTTGGCGTCCAGATCCAGCCCGGTAGGGTCCTGCTGGTCCGGAGGCTGCGGTTGTTTGGTGCACAGGTCAGGGTACTAAGGGCCCCATTCTTTAGTACACCGACAGGATGCCCGGGGCCTAGGCAACACTTGTGTTCGTGACGTTTGTTGGGCTAGGCCCAAAAAACAATGCACAAGGCACACGCGACGCAATTACCTGCGGTTACGTTGATTATTCCCCACGCCCCTTCCCGCAATATGCATTGAGTGAGAAATGCTGGGGAAGCGGGGCGAGAAGGTGTTGAAAGGAAACACCTGACAAACCGCATCGCGTCGGCCTGAAGGGGCGCATCCTGTACCGCGTATTCTCATACGACGCTCGTTAATGGGGGAGAGGGGCGGCTGCCTAAGCAGTGCACCTAGAATCGGGCGATCAGCCTCCGATTTGTCCCGCGTCGTTTGGGTGTCCTGTCCCTTCCGCTCCATCTCCCCCTCTTAATTGCATCATGCGCGACGCTTGTCACGCGCGACGGCCGGCATTGGCTGAGAAAGGCGGTTGCCGGCACCGGCTGTGCGCCAGTGCGTGCTCGCCCTGGGTCGCGAAGAGCCAGCCCCCTCCTCTTCTCCGACCCTATAAAGAGGGGGAGTTGTGAGGAAGCGTTGCTCATCCATGCTATCGGGGCAGGATGCACACGATCACCTATGGGGCCACGGGCCCCTTTGTGGTTCGACGGGGGTGAGGGCACGTTGCACAAAGAGTAGAGGTCATGAGACAGCACGACGACGAGACGCTGGTGTTTTACCCAGGTTCGGGCCGCTGAGAAGCGTAAAACCATACTCCTGCTTTGGTGGATTGATCGGGGGAACACGAAGCACACGCAACGCTCAAACCCGGCAAGGTTGCCGTCGGGAGAGCTGGTACGTTAATACAAGTGTCCAAAGGTCTGAATCTTTAGCTAGGTTGCCTTGGACCTCCTTTTATAGCTCAAGGGGCAACCACAGTGGCAAAATGGACATTACCTAGTGATTTGATAGCTAACAGTGCTATCATACCTAACTCTAGCAATTAGGACAAAATTCCATACATGCTAGCCTAGATGGTGTGCGGGGGTGCATCCCCGGCAAGCTTTTACCACTGCTTGGCTAAGTATTGCTTAGTATCTTGACACGCCTCTGGACATGTTTCAAACGGGCATAACCTGTCTCCCAATGCGTCACCATGTGCTTAGAGATAGCCACTTAGCCACCTGAGGGCTCGACACACCATCGAAAAATGACTTCTGTTGTGATGCGGTGGAGCGGTGGCTGATCGGCTCGCGCCTGCCGGGGGATGGCTTCCCGGGGCTTCTTGAAGGGGTGTGCGCCTCGGTCCCCATTTTGGGCCGTTGCATCGATCTTGCCGGTGTTGCTAGGTAGCGTAGGCTGCTTCTGCCGGGGTCTTGGTCTTGGATGTTGGCTTCATCTTCTTGATGCGCTCCTTGAAATCTCGTAGAGCTGCTTCTCTGGCTTGGGCTGGGTTTTGACGGGGTTCTGCTACTACTGCTTGTGCATAAGTC
This sequence comes from Elymus sibiricus, assembly GCA_039707655.1. Classification (NCBI taxonomy): domain Eukaryota; kingdom Viridiplantae; phylum Streptophyta; class Magnoliopsida; order Poales; family Poaceae; genus Elymus; species Elymus sibiricus. The sequence goes on along the minus strand of CM077669.1, from coordinate 200,137,188 downwards.
AGTGGCACTGGTACCCCAGTCCTAGTGCACCGACAGGAGCCCCAGGGTCTTGTCCAGACACGCTCGCCTAGCGCCGTTGGGTCAGGCCCAAAGTTTATGCATAGGCGCGCAATATGAGGGAGTAACTGCCAACTTTTAAGCCAGCATTTACTTGCTACCTCGGGCCATTTCCGCCACGCGTGCCGCATGCATTGCGGGAGTTTGTGGTGGATGTGCATGGCTCATAGGCGTGGGAGTGGTAGAAACTGCAGCGCCAGGGGTTGGAGCAATGGGGCGGTTACCTGTTTGCCCGTGATCGTGGATAGTGGGATTGTTGGAGATGGGCGGCCGCCTTGGAGCGGAGGAGAGCTAGCCCCCGTGCCCTTCCCTATAAATTAGGGAGTCACAACGGGCGATGCTCATCCATTCCCTTCTCCTCCTCGATCTCAAGTTCACATAGCTTTCCCTTCATCTCCTTCGTCGGGCCGTTCCTTCCCTCCTGATGGTTAGGGGGAAGGGTCGGGTGAACGCGCCTGCCGTCGCAGGATCTTCTCATTGTGTCCATGCTCAGCCCCCGGCTTGGGTCGATAGTTTTGGACCGAGAGCTGGCAGGAGGGGACTTGGACGGGGGAGAGGGTGGCGCGGCGGCCGCGACAGGGGCAGCTGCGGTGGTGTACTTGCCGCTGCGTCGCCCGCTCCTTCAGCCTTGGCAGAACGCCGTGCGGACGACACCGCACTGGAGTCCATTGCGGAAACGCAGTGTTGTGGTCGACTGCGATCTCTACGCTCCTTCTTCAAGGCGACGGAGAATGAACATCTGAATGGCCGTCGGCTGTGTGCGAGTGCTCGCAGCAGCAGTCCTCCATGGGTCGCGGCAGAGTTCCCCACCCATGGCACTATGTATTTCGCACATGGGGGAGCCTTTTGCCTGCGTGTACTCCTTAAGGGCAGGGAGTCTTCCCTGCCTCTGGTCATCGGGGACGACCATGCTCTCTGTGAGGCTCTTCGGGAGGCTCGGCGCTCGCCTCGTCTGCTGTGTCAAGGGCTCGGACGACGGCGGAGGCGTCTTCTTGAGCGGTGGCGATGAGGAAGATGATGGCGGCGGCAACCCACGACGCTTTAGGAGCGTGGATGACAGCTCCGACACGTCGTGATCCCAGGCAGCACCATCATCACCAGCTGTGCTTCGGCAGCACCACCATCTGCACGTGCCGTCCGCGCTCTTCCTACTTGTCGGCTTCGTCCGCCGTGCCTAGGGGCAGGGTCCTTTTGATCCTTCAGGGGACGCGTCCCGCTGGCCCCGGCGGTGAGGCGCCGAATCCCAGCCAGGCGCTCTTTTTGCCCTCTTTTTCTTCTCCACCTAAAACCTAGGAGGAGAGGGACAAGAAAGGCATTACGGGCACTTACCTTTTTATAAATCAAAAGATGTAGGCGCTTGCCAAGTTTTAGTTAATCATAATGTAATCTTTATCCATTTTGTATCAAAAATGAATGAAAGAATGCTATTTATCTTCCTTAAGTACTATCCTTTTTCCCTTGTTTGTACTGTGTCAGCATGTTTGTCCTTTCCGCACGGAACTATTTGTTGGGTCAGTATTAACCGCGAGCGCCGAAGGGGAGCAAGCCCCCGGCAGCAGGCTGGTATCATTCCCCGGCAAGGCTCCTTGTCGGTATCGGCGTGGCCCTCCCAGGAGCTGATAAGCTATAGGAACTGGGGGACGGCTCGTCCCAACAAGGGTTTCCATTGCGTGAAGGACTCCATGGTACATAGTAAAAAAAAGATAGCAAGGGTTTCCTTAAAGGAGCAAATGGCACCGAGCTTGGGATATGTGATTAGACTTATCTTTTCAAGAAGTATTGTCACGCCCAAGATGCGATCCTATCCTTATTTTGGCACGAGGGCCTCGACAGGGATAGAAGCGCATCTCGTCATTTCGCAAGAATGGATATCATTACAAGTACATGTAACGAAGAGATGAGTATATGGAATTGGCTTACACTCGCCACAAGCTACATCAATATAACATCCATACAACAACATATCCAAACATCATACAGAAGAGCAGGGTCCGACTACGGACGAAAACAAATGATAAAAAGACATCCATCCTTGCTATCCCAGGCTGCCGCCTGGAACCCATCCTAGATTGATGAAGAAGAAGAAGAAGAACTCCAAATCAAACAAGCATCGCTCTCACGTCAAAGCATCGCATTAACTGTACTTGCAACTATTGTTGTAGTAATCTGTGAGCCATAGGGACTCAGCAATCTCATCTCCAAGGGTATCAAGACTATTAAAGCTTAATGGGTGAGGTATGGTTAAGTGGTGAGGCTGCAGCAAGCACTAAGCATTTATTTGAGTGGCTAACTTACGAGTACAAGAATAAAGGGGGATGATTATCGAATAAACGGACGTGAACTAGTAATGATCACTAAGAGATCCTGAGCACCTACTTACGTCAAACATAACCCCACCATGTTCTCTCTCGGATAAGGACTCACGAGGAGAGACAGTCACGGTTACGCACACAGTTGGTGTATTTTATTAGAGTTTACTTCAAGTTTGCTATGACAGGGTGTTAAACAAAGTTTCCAAGTTGCCACGTAACCGCGGGCATGGCTTTCGGAAAGATTTAACCCTGCAGGGGTGCTCCAACTCATCCATCACAAACTAACCACACGCCGCGGGAATAACCTCGACCACGAATCCCGTGATTTCCTAGGAAATTCCATTGGAAAACCTCAAGCTCGAGATAGCCCGAAGTATCGGAATTGCTCGCACAAGACGTTCGAGAAAGGTAAAACAAGTCTAGCAAGGCCGCCCGGCGTGTCGACGATCCCGATAGGAGCCGCGTATCTCATTCTCAGGACACGACGGATTGTCCAAACTTCCGGTAGGCCAATCACAGCGTTGCCCATGGCGGCCACCGGCGGTTGACAGGTTGGACCAACACTCATGAGGAGCACTGGCCCGGGTTGTTGATTAAAGATCCTCGGGTTAATTACTCCTTATGCAGGTTTATTAGTTATTAGGCAAATGTAGTACCAATGTTGGGCCTTGCCAGACAAGTTTTATCCTAAAACGATAATCAAGGTGGTCCCCATAACAACCCCGAGCATGTTAGGAGCACTCAATTATGCAACATAACACCGGTACACAACTAACTAGGGCGGCAAGAGTGGAACAAAACACCGAGCAAAAGGCCAAGCCTTCCACCCTTTACCAAGTATATATGTGCATTAAATTAAATAGCAATAATATTGTGATGTATCAAAAACATCCATCTTGGCACATGGAAACATTGCACCTGCAACTAGCAACGCTATAAGAAGGGCTGAGCAAGCAGTAACATAGCCAAACAATGTTTTGCTGGGAGGTGGAGAGGTTAGAGGCTTTTCATGGCAATTTGGGAGGCTTGACATACAAGTGGTAGGTAGCGAGACAGCGATAGGAACGAGACATCTAGCATGGCAATGATAGTAATGATATCCATGGAAACGATCATCTTGCCTGAGATCCCGCTTGGAAGAAGAATGAGTCCATGAAGAAGACGAGCCAACGTAGTCGAACGAATTATCACACTCCGAACGCTTTCGGAACTCTATCGAGAAGAAGCAATCCGAAAACTACAATCAACACATGAACAACACCACAACATATGGATGACATGATGCGTTTCAAATATGATGCATGTTACGCATGACATGGCAAGCCAACAATCAACTTCTACACATTAAGTGAAGCTCAATATGCAACGAGTTGCATATTGACGAAACTCCACATTCGAATATTTAGTTCACCCTCGCTTAGGTACACGACAATATTAAATGTTGTTAAACATGGCAAGAGGTGAAGCATAAGTAAGCTACACACCTAGGCAAGTTTAAATGAGGCCGGAAACAACATATAGCATTTCCGAAACGACCCCATATGTTAATTTCGAAATTGGTCCAGATCTGAACTAATCATGTTTTATATTTATTAGACAGCGAAATAAAATGCACAATGAGATTCTACTCGTCATTCTAGTCGATTTACATATATAGAACATCTCAAACGGAGCTACGGTCTAAAAGATATAACTATCAAAAAATGAACATGACATGAATGCAAAATGCATGAAAATGACAACCACAAACATTTCAAATCATGAATGCAGCAAGGTATTATGATACTACATGAAAATCTAAGCAAGTTTCATGTAGGACATGCTCAAAACGGAGTTACGGTTCAACCACAACCTATTCATGCAAACTATTGCAACAACATGCTTAACAAAAGACTCCTAGGTGGCAACCACAAAAGACTCCTAGATCAATAGCAAATCACATGACAACATGGCAACAAAATAACAGTTTCAGACTTGGTGAAATTTAACTAACTCCCAAAACTGCAGTTTTAACTAGGTATGTTGACAACAAGAAAATAACACCTAAACATGCATTTCTATAGCAACCAAAAATAACAGGGCCTAACACACATGTCCAAGGGCATATCTCATGTTTGCAACTATTCCAAAACATGCATGGATTAATTCACACGAAATAAACAAAAGGGTATCATAGCAAAAATGACATGCACACAAATTGCTCAAATGACAAAACTAATTGCACAGATAAATTCTATGGATTTTTCTACCGCAAATTCATATATTATGTGGGTTTTTACTATAAAACAAATGACACCACATATATGCGAGTTTTGGACATAAACCGTTTTAGCAAGTGATTTATGCAAATTAAATGCAAACATCACATCAAACATCTTTTATCAAGCATGAAAAAGGCCGATAAAAATGATACACATTTTACATGCAAGGTTTGATTAATTCGAATGCACACTTAAGTATTTATGCGCAATGCAAATCATAACATAATGCAAATTAACAGAAAACGGCATGTTAAACATTTTTATCATGGATGAAAGTTGCATATTGTGGATCTATGCGGAATTCTAAGCATTTTACATGTATAAAACATTTTAATCCGATGCACGGTTTGTGAGATATTAAATGCATGAAATTCGGTGTTTTTCTACAAAACAGGAATTCTCTGGATAATTATTAAATTCATAGCTATGTGACGAACGGGCGGCATATAATGACACGCGGACGGGCAGGGCGAGGCTCACCTCGCGGGCCAAGCCCATGGAGCCGAGGCCGGTTGGGCGAGCTGGGCCTTCTCTGCGGTTGGGCCACGCAGGCGAATGGCGAAGGCTTGGCGCAGGCGGCGCGAGGCCTCCCAACGCCGGGTCAACGCGGGCAACAGGGCATTGATCGGGCGTCTCCATTCTCCTCGCAGGGAAGAACGACGTCAGCGGCATGCGACTACTTCGGCAGGTAGGCGGCGGCCGGAGGCATGGACGGATGGATCTGAGTCGGGATGGACGGATCTGGCGGCTGGTTGCCGGCGGCGGGGAAAAATGGAGCTCCGGGAACCGGAGGCGGAGCTGGGGAGGAGCAGGCGGCGGGGCGGCTTCACAGTGCAGGGGCGATTAGGAGGCTGCGGCGCGGCGAACTTGGGCTCCGGCGACCTCCTGCTGGAGCGGCGGCGGCGGCGGCCACGGGAGCCGGGGGGAGGCCGCAGGGCGACGGGGCTGGGGCGGAGCAGAGGAGCTCGTCGCCCCTCGGGCGCCATGGGAGGAGCCCCGGCTTGCAGCGGCTCGCAGGCAGACGCGGCGGCGGGATCCGGGCCCGGGCGGGCCTCGGATGGGCTCGGCGGGCCCTGCAAGAGGTGGGGGGTGCTGGCTGCGGAGTGGATGGGGTTGGCGGCGTCGCGGATTACGAGGTGGAACTAGGGTTTTCCTAATTTGGGCGTGGGGGCTATCTATTTATAGCAGGGGATGCTAGGGTTTGGGGGCTAGGGGGTTTTTCAACCCTCCGATTGCGATCGGACGGTCCGATCGGAGAGGTGGGTTTTGCTGGGCTAGGTGGGCTGTGTAGAGTGGCCATGGGCTGAGATGAGAGGGAAATTAGTGGCCCGGCATCGAGTTTTTAGAAACACCAAAAATGTCTGACAAATAACCGGCGACGGTGACACTACGGTCGACCGTTCGGGTATCAAACGACCTCCGATTGCGACGAAATTTGGCAGACGGTCTACCTACAATATAACAAGACCGCATGCCAACTTTTGACCCATTCAGAGAATATTTTTCGCGCACTTTTAAAAAAACAAGACTTTTTGATGCCACGGGCGCGTGCGTGTGTGGTTGGCCTCGAAACGATCGTCGACGAGAACGGAGAGAACCGGCGACTACGAGCGTATGTAGTTTTTCGAAACAAGTGACGATCATATGCACATGATGCGAATGATGTTGTGATGAATGCGACAACCAAGCAAATCACATGATGACAACGACATAAAAGGGGGAATCTTCTGGAGCGTCGGTCTCGGGCTGTTACAACTCTCCTCCACTTACAAGAGATCTCGACCCGAGATCTTAGAATGAGAAGGGGAAGAGGAAGAAGAAAGGAAGAGGTAAGACTTAGTTGCTTCTTTGACGAAAGAGTGAAACCATTGAAACATGAAGGTTGGAAAGAGATGAAGAATGACATGAGGAACAAGCAAGAATTCACAAGAAATTTGGGCAGCACTTCGGTAGGATAGAGGGGCAAAATTTCATAAGATGGAAGAACCTGGAAAGAGGGCACAACACTCCAGTTAAATGGATAAGCAAGGAAAGAACATGATCTTTTACAAAACGAAATGATGGGTCGAAGAGAGCAACATTACAATGCCTTCGGAACAAAAGAATAGGAACTAGATCTTCAAGAGAAGAGAACGAATAAGAAAATGACAACTTCTACCACAATTGATTTTGGAAAGCACCCTTACAAAGAAGGATTGAACGGAGTTGTTGGAAATCAACAATGAAAGAAAAGACTTGTTATGGGCTCATGGAAAACATCTCAAAATAATGAGGTGACAACCGGCCACAAACAGAAACAATTGGTTTCATTGAGATCAACGAAGAGATGAAAACTTCTTTCACCAAGAGGATTCATTGAGAGCTTGGATCATTGATAAACATCATGATAGCAACAATCTTTACGAAGAGCTTTAGGTGAAATCCATGCCAAGATAACTCCAAGGAAGAAAAATGATGGGTTTAGATATCTTATTCTTGACAAATTCTCTTCGAGACTCCTCATGAATCAAGATTGCTATAACACCATCTCAAAGATAAGGGAGAATGAATTGCACTTTGAAATGCAAGATAGAGAATACTTGAGCTACTCCAACAAGAATATTGAAGAACACTTCGAGAATGAATTGAATCCTTGAAGAACCACCATGAAGAACATCTTGGAGAACTCCGGAAAAAATGATGAACAAAAGAATGAAGGTTGAGAAGAATAAGATTATGACCTTGCAAAGATCAAGATGGAGCTTCGCGAAGAGATACTTGAGAAAGACTGGGCACTCTGGAAAGAAAAGATGGACACTTAGAATCGAGAATTGACGCCATGAACAACTCCGGAAGAAGGATTGAAATCGCTTTGATGAGACAAGAATAAGAATTATGTTATGCTTATCCTTCATCAAGTTAAATTGATGACAAGCAACGGATTTGGCATACTACTTATTCTTCTTGAGATGATTGAATGGAGATGAAACAAGCTTGAAGAAGTCTTGAACGAACCACCGGTAAGAATTGAAACGAATGAGGATACTACAAATAAACGGAGATACATGACATGAGAACAAAGAGATCACGATCCTCCTAGAGAAGTCTTGAGCGAAGCACCGGGATAATTGAGACGAACGAAGAGACAACAATTGAGAAGAATTAGAGAATGAAAGCTGAAAGCTAAGAATAAAGAAATCTTCTGAAATGATGGCCTTCGGAGGAACAAGAAATGAAAACAACTCTGAAATGCTCCGGATATATATGGAAGGAATTACTCATGATGTAAAACATTTGAAAGGATAGCACCAAGCTAAAACCATGAATCCCCGAGAATGGAACAAGATTTAAGAGAAAGTCTCCTTCGGTCTTCAGGCTGAGAATGATGACGAGAAACACCACCAAGAATTACTGAGGCACTCCGGGATAATGAATAAGAAAAGGTTAAGGCAGCGATGAAACTGATTTAGAAGCAATCTTAGAGAAGGCATATGACCGATGGAATTCATTCTTACATCATATATGAAAAGAACTTGAGATCTCCGGGAAAACTTAGAAGAGCCAGGCAAGATCATGGGGAAAACCTGTGGGTTATGAGCCCACTCAAAGAGACCACCGTTGAAATAATTGCTTGGAAGAGATATTGCACCGGTACAAATTAAGAATTTGATGAGGATGAGAACCTCGAAACACTTAAGAGGATTTGAACGATAACACGAATCTTCTCAGATATCTTTAGCACTCCGGATAGAATAAGGAGAGATGAATAAAAGAGAGAGGCTTGGACAAGAACTTCCACATGGATAGCATTTAACGAACAAAAAGAATATGATGAACACTGAAAGCTTGAATTGAATTCACCGGGGAAGAAAACAAGGATGAAGAATGATGAAATTTTAAACTCCTGAGAATCTTCACCTGAAACACACCGGATTGGAACATGGAAGAAATGGAAGAAGAGACTTCACCACAACAGAAGGATACTTGATTCGAGATGGCTGGCTCCAGAAGAAAAGGGTGGGAGGGTGGGAAAAACAAAGACAACTTGAGACAGATGAGACGAACTCCGGAAAGAAATAAGAGGATTGATCTTGCAAATATTGGAGAGGAATGAATTATCTTAAAGGGAAGCACACCAGTTAGGAAAGATATGAAATCACCACTTGACATCGAAGCAACTCGAATACCATACTCCAACGAAACAAAGGATGGGGCTTGAGAATTAAGCCAGAAACAAATACATAACCCATTGCATTTGGTGGAAGGATAATCCTAGGTAACAAGTTGAATTCCCACCTAAGAATTTCTGAAGTCTTTCTTGTTTATGCGATTCGGGTTGCGGACCCAGGAACGTACCCAAGGTAATCAGCTACAACTGCACCCGCAACCTTCCACACCATAATACAAGAAACTCCGCAAACTCGTCTACCTCAGACACTCGTAATCACAACGATACTAAGTATGGCAGTAAATCCGAACTCTCTCCACCAGTACTGGGGATGCCGGACTCCTCTCGCCACTACTAGTATTGAAGCAATTTCGAACATCCTCCGTCCTGAGATACTAAGGAAACTGAATGATAACTATGTGCAAAAATCCCTCGGAGCTCTACTCCTCGATAACAGGAGGCACCAAGACAGAATTCCTTCACATCGGCATCAAATAGTTTCCAAAATACCCGCGTGATCCTAAAAAAAAAATTGAGCGAGAAGAGGAGTAGAATCAAAATTCCTAAGTCGAATACCTCACCAGAGCATAGAAGAGGAGTAAAAAGAATCCTACTCTCCGATATAACTAGACTCAAAATAGTTTTTTTCACTAGACTCGACTCGGCCAAGTTCGATCAATCAAGGGGCTCCTAGGTCGGTACAGGCTCTGATACCAACTTGTCACGGCCAAGATGCGATCCTATCCTTATTTTGGAACGAGGGCCTCGCAGGGATAGAAGCGCATCTCGTCGTTTCGCAAGAATGGATATCATTACAAGTACATGTAAAGAAGAGATGAGTATATGGAATTGGCTTACACTCGCCACAAGCTACATCAATATCACATCAATACAACAACATATCCAAACATCATACACAAGAGTAGGGTCCGACTACGGATGAAAACAAACGATAAAATGACATCCATCCTTGCTATCCCAGGCTGCCGCCTGGAACCCATCCAAGATTGATGAAGAAGAAGAAGAAGAACTCCAAATCAAACAAGCATCGCTCTCACGTCAAAGCATCGCATTACCTGTACCTGCAACTGTTGTTGTAGTAATCTGTGAGCCACAAGGACTCAGCAATCTCATCTCCAAGGGTATCAAGACTATTAAAGCTTAATGGGTGAGGTATGGTTAAGTCGTGAGGCTGCAGCAAGCACTAAGCATTTATTTGAGTGGCTAACTTATGAGTACAAGATTAAAGGGGGATGATTGTCGAATAAACGGACGTGAACTAGTAATGATCTCTAAGAGATCCTGAACACCTACTTACGTCAAACATAACCCCACCGTGTTCTCTCTCGGATAAGGACTCACGAGGAGAGAATGTCACGGTTACGCACACAGTTGGTGTATTTTATTAGAGTTTACTTCAAGTTTGCTATGACCGGCTGTTAAACAAAGTTTCCAAGTTGCCACGTAACCGCGGGCATGGCTTTCCAAAAGATTTAACCCTGCAGGGGTGCTCCAACTCATCCTTCACAAACTAACCACACGCCGCGGGAATAACCTCGACCACGAATCCCATGATTTCCTAGGAAATTCCATTGGAAAACCTCAACCTCGAGATAGCCCGAAGTATCGGAATTCCTCGCACAAGACGTTCAAGAAAGGTAAAACAAGTCCAGCAAGGCCGCCCGGCGTGTCGACGATCCTGATAGGAGCCGCGTATCTCGTTCTCAGGACATGACGGATTGTCCAAACTTCCGGTAGGCCAATCACAGAGTTGCCCCTGGTGGCCACCAGCGGTTGACAGGTTGGACCAACACTCATGAGTAGCACTGGCCCGGGTTGTTGATTAAAGATCCTCGGGTTAATTACTCCCTATGCATATTTATTAGTTATTAGGCAAATGTAGTACCAATATTGGGCCTTGCCAGACAAGTTTTATCCTAAAACGAAAATCAAGGGGGTCCCCATAACAACCCCGAGCATGTTAGGAGCGCTCAATTATGGAACATAACACCGGTACACAAGTATCTAGGGCAGCAAGATTCGAACAAAACACCGAGCAAAAGGCCAAGCCTTCCACCCTTTACCAAGTATATATGTGCATTAAATTAAATAGCAATAATATTGTGATATATCAAAAACATCCATGTTGGCACATGGAAACATTGCACCTGCAACTAGCAACACTATAAGAAGGGCTGAGCAAGCAGTAACATAGCCAAACAATGTTTTGCTATGATGTGGAGAGGTTAGAGGCTTTTCATGGCAATTTGGGAGGCTTGACATACAAGTGGTAGGTAGCGAGACAGCGATAGAAACGAGACATCTAGCATGGCAATGATAGTAATGGTATCCAAGGAAATGATCATCTTGCCTGAGATCCCGCTTGGAAGAAGAACGAGTCCATGAAGAAGACGAGCCAACGTAGTCGAACGACTCCTCACACTCCGAACGCATTCGGAACTCTATCGAGAAGAAGCAATCCGAAAACAATAATCAACACATGAACAACACCACAACATATGCATGACATGATGCGTTTCAAATATGATGCATGTTATGCATGACATGGCAAGCCAACAATCAACTTCTACGCATTAAGTGAAGCTCAATATGCAACGAGTTGCATATTGACGAAACTCCACATTCGAATATTTAGTTCACTCTCGCTTAGGTAGACGACAATATTAAATGTTGTTAAACATGGCAAGAGGTGAAGCATAAGTAAGCTACACACCTAGGCAAGTTTAAATGAGGCCGGAAACAACATATAGCATTTCCGAAACGACCCCATATGTTAATTTCGAAATTGGTACAGATCTGAACTAATCATGTTTTATATTTATTAAACAGCGAAATAAAATGCACAATGAGATTCTACTCTTCATTCTGGTCGATTTACATATATAGAACATCTCAAACGGAGCTACGGTCTAAAAGATATGACCATCACAAAATGAACATGACATGAATGCAAAATGCATGAAAATGACAACCACAAACATTTCAAATCCTGAATGCAGCAATGTATTGTGATACTACATGAAAATCTAACCAAGTTTCATGTAGGACATGCTCAAAACGGAGTTACGGTTCAACCACAACAACCAACACAAGTTTTAGTGCAAATCTGTCCAAAACAGCAACATGGCATATTGCACACATGAAAACAACAAGCTACAGAATTCTAAAATGCACAAACTAAGCATGGGGCAGTATCGTATAACACACACTTCATTTCATCTTCACATTTCATAGTCAAAAGAATCATGGATCACATGGTAGGAAGCTCACAACATGGCAATAAAATATAGCAGCTTAGGACTTAGTGAAAATAACAGTTTTAGCATAGCAGTTTTTCACGAAGGCATATTGGCAGAAGCAAAACTATATACTACAGGTCATATTATGGCATGAAAATTAACAGCATGGTAGTAGACATGATGCACTACAATTCATACCATGGTGGCAAGGTCTAATTATGCATAGAAACGTGGCTAGCATCATCACAACATGGCATTATGAAGAAAACAGATTCCCAGACTTAGTGAAAATAAGAGTAGACATGTGCAGCAGCTTTTAACAGATTGACATATTGAACAACAGAATTAATTATTATGCTAAACCTATTCATGCAAACTATTGGCACAACATGATAGGCAACAACATGCTTAACAAAAGACTCCTTGGTGGCAACCACAAAAGACTCCTAGATCAATAGCAAATCACATGACAACATGGCAACAAAATAACAGTTTCAGACTTCGTGAAATTTAACTAACTCCCAAAACTGCAGTTTTGACTAGGCATGTTGACAACAAGAAAATAACACCTAAACATGCATTTCTATAGCAACCAAAAATAACAGGGCCTAACACACATGTCCAAGGGCATATCTCATGTTTGCAACTATTCCAAAACATGCATGGATTAATTCACACGAAATAAACAAAAGGGCATCATAGCAAAAATGACATGCACACAAATTGCTCAAATGACAAAACTAATTGCACAGATAAATTCTATGGATTTTTCTACCCCAAATTCATATATTATGTGGGTTTTTACTATAAAACAAATGAACCCACATATATGCGAGTTTAGGACATAAACCGTTTTAGCAAGTGATTTATGCAAATTAAATGCAAACATCACATCAAACATTTTTTATCATGCATGAAAAAGGCCTATAAAAATGATACACATTTTACATGCAAGGTTTGATTAATTCGAATGCACACTTAAGTATTTATCCGCAATGCAAATCATGACATAATGCAAATTAACTGAAAACGACATGTTAAACATTTTTATCATGGATGAAAGTTGCATATTGTGAATCTATGCGGAATTCTAAGCATTTTACATGTATAAAACATTTTAATCCGATGCACGGTTTGTGAGATATTAAATGTATGAAATTCGGTGTTTTTCTACAAAACAGGAATTCTCTGGATAATTATTAAATTCATAGCTATGTGACGAATGGGCGGCATATAATGACACAGGGACGGGCAGGGCGAGGCTCACCTCGCGGGCCAAGCCCATGGAGCCGAGACCGGTTGGGCGAGCTGGGCCTTCTCTGCGGTTGGGCCACGCAGGCGGTTGGCGAAGGCTTGGCACAGGCGGCGCGAGGCCTCCCAATGCTGGGTCAACTCGGGCAACAGGGCATCGATCGGGCATCTCCATTCTCCTCGCAGGGAAGAACGACGGCGGCGGCATGCGACTACTTCGGCAGCTAGGCGGCGGCCGGAGGCAAGGACGGATGGATCCGGTCCGGGATGGCCGGATCTGGCGGCTGGTTGTCGGCGGCGGGGAAAAATGGAGCTCCGGGCACCGGAGGCGGAGCTGGGGAGGAGCAGGCGGCGGGGCGTCTTCACAATGCAGGGGCGATTAGGAGGCTGCGGCGCGGCGAACTTGGGCTCCGGCGACCTCCTGCCGGAGCGGCGGCGGCGGCGGCGGCCACGGGAGCCGGGGGGAGGCTGCAGGGCGACGGGGCTGGGGCGGAGCAGAGGAGCTCGGGGCCCCTCGGGCGCCATGGGAGGAGCCCCGAGTTGCAGCGGCTCGCAAGCAGACGCGGCGGTAGGATCCGGGCCCGGGCGGGCCTCGGATGGGCTCGGCGGGCCCTGCGGGAGGTGGGGGGTGCCGGCTGCGGGAGGTGGAACTAGGGTTTTCCTAATTTGGGCGTGGGGGCTATCTATTTATAGCAGGGGATGCTAGGGTTTGGGGGCTAGGGGGTTTTTCGACCCTCCGATCGCGATCGGATGGTCCGATCGGAGAGGTGGGTTTGCTGGGCTAGGTGGGCTGTGTAGAGTGGCCATGGGCTGAGATGAGAGGGAAATTAGTGGCCCGACATCAAGTTTTTAGAAACACCGAAAACGTCCGACGAATAACCGGCGACGGTGACACTGCGGTCGACCGTTCGGGTATCAAACGACCTCCGATTGCGACGAAATTTGGCAGATGGTCTACCTACAATATAACAAGACCGCATGCCAACTTTCGACCCATTCAGAGAATATTTTTCGTGCACTTTTAAAAAAAAACAAGATTTTTTGATGCCACGGGCGCGTGCGTGTGTGGTTGGCCTCGAAACAATCGTCGACGAGAACGGAGAGAACCAGCGACTACGAGCGTATGCAGTTTTTCGAAAACGAGTGACGATGCTATGCACATGATGTGAATGATGTTGTGATGAATGCGACAACCAAGCGAATCACATGATGACAACGACATAAAAGGGGGAATCTTCTGGAGCGTCGGTCTCGGGCTGTTACAAGTATCCCTTTCTGTAGTACGATGGGCCGCCGTCCTTGTCTCTTTGCCCTTCTTCTTTGTTTTCCAAGCGGTAAAACATGTAAGGCAAGAGGCCTCTGTCCTCTGGGAGAGAGAATGCGGTAGCAAGGATCACAGGCTCATCAAGTACTCTAGCATATTTCTAAAACTTAAAAGCGATAACATTGCAACATGAAAATGCATAGTAAACATGCAGTTCAATGGTATGATGCAATGCCTAGCTTTATTATTGCATGCACAGGGTCTGCGTCTGGCTTTGTATAGAGGGTTACATGCACTATGGCAAGGCTTGTACAAAAGGTGGTTGCCGGGGACTGAGCCCGGCAAACGCGCCTTACGTGTAGAACTTATGAAGATGCTCAATATTCCATGAGTTAAGCACTTTGATGCCGTCTTCGGTCTCCAGACGGACTGCGCCAGGTCTGGTGACTCGTGCTACCCGGTAAGGGCCTTCCCACTTTGGCGTCTACTTGTTGGTACGCTTGGCGGACTGAACGCGCCTATGGACAAGGTCGCCTTCCTCAAGGCACCGGGCGTGGACCCTGCGGCTATGATAATGGCGCAGGGCTTGCTGGTAGCGTGCAGCACGCACAGCGGCCCAGAGACGATCTTCCTCGAGGAGCATGGCATCGTCATGCTGTAACTGCTCTTGCTCTACTTCATCGTAGGCAAGTACTCGAGGTTACCCGTATATGAGTTCCATGGGGAGAACTGCTTCCGCCCCATACACTAGGGAGAAGGGCGTCTGGCCGGTAGCTCGATTCGGTGTCGTTCTGAGGGACCAAAGAACCACCGGCAGCTCATCTATCCAGCGCTTGCCGCTTCTTCGCAGTCTATCGAAAGTTCTTGTCTTGAGCCCGCGCAACACTTCAGCATTCATCCTCTTGACTTGCCCGTTGCTTCTTGGGTGGGCAACAGAGGCGAAGGAGACCTTGCTTCCAATGCTTTGGATGTATTGCATAAAGGTGCGGCTCGTGAACTGGTTCCGTTATCGGTGATCACCCTGTTGGGCACTCCAAAATGGCACACCAGTCCTTTCAGGAACTTGACAGCTGACTGTGCGGTCACCTTCCTCACTGGTTCCACCTTTGGCCACTTTGTAAACTTGTTGATTGCTACGAACAAGAATTCAAAGCCACTGACGGCGCGGGGAAAGTGGCCCAAAATATTGAGCCCCCAGACCGAGAATGGCCAGGATAAAGGGATCGTCTGGAGAGCTTGTGCTGGTTGATGGATGTTCTTGGAATGGAACTGGCAGGCTTCACACTTGGTGACTAGCTCAGTTGCGTCTTGGAGGGCAGTGGGCCAATATAAACCCTGCCGGAAGGCTTTCCCGGCAAGGGCCCTTGATCCAATGTGAGACCAACACCCGCCTACGTGAATCTCTGCCAACAGCTTTAGTCCATCTTCCCGGCAAATGCACCTTAATTTCACACCGTTTGGTCTTTTTCTGTACAGAGTGTCATCGACAAACTAGTACATACTTGATTGACGGGCTACTTTTTTGGCCTCTTCTTGTTCTTCGGGAAGTTCTCTTGTTTGAAGGAAGTGGACTATGTGTTGTGCCCAAGCTGGAGCCTATGGCTCGACAACGAGGACTAAAGGCATCTCCTCGTTCGTGGGAGCGCTTACCTCGACCGCGAGAACTTAGGGTCCTGCAGGAGGAAGTTGCTCACCAACCGAAACGGGACCGTCTCTGGAAGCCTCTTTACCAGCGGCTTCAGGAAGCTCGGCCAGGAAATGCTTGTCGGAGTTTAGCTTTCTTCTTTTCTTGGTCATCGTTGATGGGGATACTGATGGCTGAGTGAGGTGCAGGACAAAAGTTCCTGGTTCCACAGGGAGCTTTTGCGCGGAGCACTTCGATAGATGATCAGTTTCTTGATTCCCAACTTCGATAGATGACCTGTTTTCTGCACATGGCACATGCTCTGCTTGCAATCCATCAAAGTGCTCCTCCAGCTTCCTCACCTCTCCCACGTATGCTTCCATCAACGGACTCTGGTAATCTTTGTTGACTTGTCTCACCACGAGTTGAGAATCTCCTCGGATGATCAGTTTCTTGATTCCCAACTCCATCGCGATTCTAAGTCCGGCAAGGATCCCTCGTATTCGGCGGTGTTGTTTGTGGCTTCCTCCCGGGGAAAGTGCATTTGGACCACATATTTTAGATGCTCTCCGGTAGGGGCGATGAGGAGCACGCCTGCTCCGGCGCCCTGAAGTGAGAAAGCACTGTCAAAATACATGATCCATTCTTCAGGCGCTTCTTTGTCGGGGAGAATTGTCTCTGGGACCTGTTCGTCTGGCGTGGGTGTCCATTCCGCAATGAATTCCACCAACGCCCTGCTCTGAATTGTGGAAGTGCTCTCAAACTTCAACCGAAACTTGACAGCTCTAACGCCCACTCAACCATCCTGCCAGTGGCTTCGGGGTTCCTCATTATGCGTTGCAGTGGAAAGCGGGTAACAACAGTGATCTCATGGCCTTGGAAGTAGTGGCGCAGCATCCTCGAGGCCATGAGAAGGCCGAAGATCAGCTTTTGCACTCCAGAGTACCTTGACCTAGCCCCTTGTAACAAGGACCTGACAAAGTACACTGGTCGCTGCACGACTTTCTTCTTCGCCACTTCCTTGAAACTGCCTTCATTTGCTTGCTTAGGTCCCCCTTGGTCTGTATTAGGTCCTGCCATGAGTTCTTCGGTTCCACACTCGGTGAAATCAGTCGCAGCGGCTAAATTTTCATCCACTTCTCGCTGCGCCACCAGTGTCGCGCTAACCACTTGATTCGTTGCCGCCAAGTATAGCAACAACGGGTCTTGCGGTTTAGGCACGACCAAGGTGGCAACGGAGGAAAGGTAAGCTTTCAGATATTGCAGCGCTGCTTCTGCTTCCAGGGTCCACTTCATCGGGCCGGCCTTTTTCAGAATCTTGAAAAATGGCAGGACGCGTTCAGCGGATTTGGAGATGAACCTACTCAACGCGGCAATGCATCCGGCCAAGCGTCTTACGTCCTTGACGGACTTGGGTGCTTGTATCTGCTCGATCACTTTGATCTTGTGGGGATTGTCTTCTATTCCTCACTGAGACACAAAGAACCCAAGCAGCTTGCCGGATGGGACACCAAACACACACTTCTCTGGGTTGAGCTTTAAATTGATCTTGCGCAAGTTCATAAAAGTTTCTTCTATGTCTTGTATGAGGGTTGCTTCATCTTTTAGTTTGACTACAATGTCATCCATGTAAGCTTCCACGTTTCTGTGCAACTGAGGTTCAAATCCAATTTGCACGGCCCTTGCAAATGTAGAACCAACGCACTTTAACCCGAAGGGCATACGTACAAAGCAGTACGTGCCACATGGAGTTATGAACTGTTGGAGATATGCCCTAGAGGCAATCATGTATGATGATATTTCCTATGTGTTTATGAATAAAGATATGAAGGATCACTAGAAGTGTGTGTCTAGAGGGGGGGGTGAATAGACTACTTGCAAGAATTAAAAACCTAACCTTTTCCCAAGTTAATTGGTTGGCAGATTGTAGCAATTATAACAGGTCAAGCACACCCTACACATGCATGTCAACAAGTATGGCAGCGGAAAGTAAAGACGTTGCACATGGAAGTAAAGAGTTGAGATAGGAAAATCAAACGCATGAGGAACACGAAGATTTTCCCGTGGTTCCGATAGGTGGTGCTATCGTACGTCCATGTTTATGGAGTCTTCAACCCACGGAGGGTAACGGTTGCGAGAGTCCACGGAGGGCTCCACACATAAGGGTCCACGAAGTAGCAACCTTGACTATTCCATAACGGCTTCCGTCCACGAAGGACTAGCCTCACTATGGGTAGATCTTCACGAAGTAGGCGATCTCCTTGCCCGTACAAACTTCTTCGTTCAACTCCACAACACGAAGTAGGAGGCTCCCAAGCGACACCTAACCAATCTAGGGGGCACCACCCTCCAAAAGGTAATAGGCTCGGTAATGTCGATGAACTCCTTGCTCTTGTGCTTCAAGATGATAGACTCCTCAACACACAATCACTCTCTCACAGATTTGGCTATGGTGGAAGTGATTGATTTGGTGGAAAGCAACTTGGGGAGGCTAGAGATCAAGATTCATATGGATGGAGAGGAATAGCTTGATCTCGACACATGAGTAGGTGGCTCTCTCTCCGAAAATTGGATGGGGCAAGTATGGAATAGTTCTGAGTGCTTCTCTTTCGAGTGGGTGGTGGTGAAGGGGTATATATAGGCATCCCCAAAAATCCAGCCGTTACACCTAAAGTGACCAACTCGGTGACACCGATGTGTTAATCTCGGTGGTACCGAAGCGACCGAAAGGCAGTAACTTTTGAATCTCGGTGAGACCGATATATAATTCTCGGTGGTACCGAGTAGTTGACCAACGGTGCGATTGCGCAACTCGGTGACGCCGATTCTCACGTCTCGGTGGCACCGATTCTTGACCATGGCTAACCAGAGAGTTGGTCCAGGAACTAGGTGGGACCGATTGATAATTCTCGATGGTACCGGTTCTTGTGAATGGTTATCCAGAGAGTTGGTCCAAAAACTCGGTGAGACCGACTGGCAAAACTCGGTGGTACCGAAGACTGAAGATGGCTAAACAGAAAGTTGGCAACCCAAACTCGGTGGCACCGAAGTGGAATCGGTTGCACCGATGTGCTAGGGTTTGGCATGGGTCTGTCTGAGTTTGGGAATCGGTGGCACCAAGTGGGAAATGTTGGTTGCACCTATTTTGGATATTTGGCTTTGGATAGACTTTTGTGGAAGAGCTTGTGGGTGTTTTTGGTGACTATCTCTTGTGCACGTGGAGCATCTTGTTCACCAACAATACCTTACCACCTTTTAATAGTATTGGCTTTCCTATGGACTCAAAGTGATTTCTCACAAAGTAAAATGTAGAGTCCTCTTGCTTGAAGCTTTGCCAATCCATTTCCTTACATCTTGGGGTTTCTCCACAATCTCCACAATCCTTTTGCCAACCCTCTCTGTGGACTTTATCTGAAATACACTAGGTAAAAGTATT
Organism: Elymus sibiricus; assembly: GCA_039707655.1. NCBI lineage: Eukaryota > Viridiplantae > Streptophyta > Magnoliopsida > Poales > Poaceae > Elymus > Elymus sibiricus. The sequence goes on along the minus strand of CM077669.1, from coordinate 200,117,576 downwards.
AGTCCAAGAGACAATGTATGTTGTCATGAATTATCAAAACCACCAAGGGAGCTTGTTGTGGTTTCAATCTCCCCCTTTTTGGTAATTGATGACAACACACAATCAAAGCTTCAAATAAAGATATGCAAAGATATAATGAAGACTTTGAGAGACACATAACTAAGATTTCCTCCCCCTAAATGTGTGCAATCCCTTGAAAGGATAGTTGCCTTGGAATGCATGGACACACATGTAGTAGAAGGGAAATAATGAGTCATCTGTATCTTGGCTATATGCATCAAATATATGTGAATGAGTTACATCCTTGTTCAAGACTTCACTCTTGCAAACAATATGTGCAAGAAGCAAGAGATCATCCTGATCAAAGATATGATGCATATACTTACCTTGAGTTCTTGAGCATTCTGGTAGTAGAAGCACACTTGAGAAAACAATGTTAGGAAACACAAGAGTATTCTACCAATCAAAAAGCAATAGATCTCAATAGTACCAAGATGTGGAGAACATATAGAAGATAGTATTCCTTAAGATTGATATGTCTCCAAGATCATTTAGAACTTTCTCCCCTTAGATATGAAAATAGTAGATCATCCTCTCCCCCTGAATCTTAGCATGTAGATATTGGGATTGGATAGGGTGAGAAAAGTCTAACATGAGTAGTCAAATGAAATAAACATATTTTTATCCAAACATATTTCTCTCCAAACATATTTTTCTCCCCGTACTTTGGTGTTCTCACCTTGTCTATAGAAGTATAGGCTTTGATATTCTCCTCTCCTCCTTGATTATATCTCCCCCTTTTGCATAAGCATGCGTCTCCCCCTTTAGCTTTTGAAGCTTTGGTATTTCTCCCCCTTTGGCATTAATTTCCAAAAAGGTCATACACAGGGTTAGATACGGGGATCATTGATTAAGAAGGGATCCTTGAGAACGAGGGTCATAGAATGTAGGGTTCACAGAAATCAATTTCTCTCCCTTTGGCTGATCTGAGAGCTTGTAAGACTTCTCCTCCTTTAGGTTAGGGATCCTTGAATAAAATTTCTCCCCCAATTTTTTTAAATGAAGGGATCATCGAAGAAATGAAAATATCACAATAGGATCACTAAGGAAACAAAGGTTTACTGACCTGAACACAGACTGGAGAAGATATCAAATCGGTAGCTCCGAGACAGACAAGTCGGTGGAACCGATATGTTGTTATGCAGCTCATCTGCTAAGTCGGTAGAACCGAGTTATTTGTATCGGAGGCTCCGAGGCTTAAACAGGAACTTGGCAATGTTTGAGAAACTTGCAAATTAATTTTGAAAATTTTGTAACAAAGTGTCAGAAGGATTTTCAAAGGAAATGCAAAAGATTTTACAAAGAGATATCAACTAGAGAAGATTTGATTGGTTCCAAGAAATCTTGCAAATTGAGAATGAACCAAACAAGATTCTTCACTAGATGATGAGCGGTAACTAGGTCACCTATATTAGAGTATATTGACTTAAGAGCCAAGCAAGAATACTTGATCATAGGTCATACTCATCGTTAAGCTCAAAATGGGGTTACCATTTTTTGATTAAGCATTTTAATGTTTTCATATCACTTGAGTTGCTTTAGCTCATGACTTGGAGTAAAGCCTTTTTCAAGGATATGAGTACATACCTTTGAGTGATGTTGATGACATGGCTTGTAGGTGAACTTGTTGTGGATGCTCGATGTTGATGAAGTTCATCTTGAGTTGGGAGCAATCCTTCTTGTTTTGGTACACTTATCACCTACATAGGTTAGTCATGCAAGGAAGAACAATATATATCCATTTGACATGATATCAATTGAGAATTAGCAAATATGATCACATCAAACATATGTCAAGGATATGGTTGAGTTGTCTTCTTCCTTCCATCATCAAGAGGGGTTGTGGATACTTGGCTAAGACAAGAATGCTTATGATTGGAGTTGATGGCAATCTTGTGGAGTGTTGTTCTTCCAAGTATCTACAACATGTTAGATGCAATACAAGGGAGCATAGAATTCCATGGAATAAAATAATATGTCAAGTGTATCATGGAAGTATCATGTAAGCTCATGCCCTTGCATGCATCCGAGTGAGTCTAGCTCATGTTTGAAGCATCAATGATGTTCAACTCACTCCTTAAGTGACAAAACACTTTTTCATCAAGTGCCTTAGTAAAGATATCGGCCAATGGCTTGTTAGTGCGAACATGCTTAAGATCAATGTCTCCTTTGGCAACATGATCACGAATGAAATGATGTCGAACTTGAATATGTTTAGTTCGAGAATGTTGCACAGGATTATGACTAATCTTAATAGCACTCTCATTGTCACAAAGTAATGGAACATTTTTAACATGAATTCCATAATCCTTAAGCGTTTGTGTCACCCATAGCAATTGTGCACAACACGATCCGGCAGCAATATACTCAACTTCGGCAGTAGATAGAGATACCGAGTTTTGTTTCTTGGAGGACGAAGACACAAGTGATCTACTAAGAAATTGACAAGTACCCGAGGTGGATTTTCTATCAACCTTGTCACCGGGATAATCCGAATCGGAATAACCAACAAGGTTAAAGGAAGATCCCTTGGGATACCAAATGCCAAAGTTTGGTGTTTGTATCAAATATCTCACAATACGTTTCACGGTAAAAAGATGACACTCTTTAGGTGCTGCTTGATATCTAGCACACATGCAAACACTAAGCATAATATAGGGACGGGAGGCACCTAGATATAGCAATGAAACAATCATAGATCGATAAACCTTTTGATCAACCGGTTCGTCCTCCTTGGTAAGATCAACATGTCCACTAGTAGGCATAGGAGTTTTCATACCTTTACACTCTTGCATGTTGAACTTCTTGATCAAGTCCTTGGTATACTTGGTTTGAGAGATGAAATTTCCTTGTCTCGTTTGCTTGATTTGCAAACCGAGAAAGAATTTCAGCTCACACATCATGGACATCTCATACTTCTCAGACATCAACCTTCCAAATCTTTCACTAAATTGTGGGTTAGTAGATCCAAAGATAATATCATCCACATAGATTTGGCACACAAATAATTCACCATTAACTCTCTTAGTGAATAAGGTTGCGTCAATTTTACCAATTTCAAAACCCTTTTCAATGAGAAACTTCGTTAAGCATTTATACCAAGCACGTGGGGCTTGCTTAAGACCATAAAGAGCTTTACGAAGCTTGTAAACATGATTAGGTTTCTTAGGATTCACAAAACCAGGGGGTTGTTTGACATAAACCTCTTCTTCAATCTCACCATTTAAAAAAGCACTTTTAATGTCCATTTGATAAAGTGTGATATCATGGTGATTAGCATAAGCAAGAAGAATGCGAATAGCTTCGAGTTTAGCGACAGGGGCATAGGTCTCACCGTAGTCCATACCTTCGACTTGCGTATATCCTTGGGCTACGAGATGTGCCTTGTTGAGTACAACTTGACCGTCTTCATCTTGCTTGTTCCGAAACAGCCATTTGGTTCCGATGATGTTGTGCTCGTCCTTGGGCTTCTCCACGAGTGTCCACACTTCTTTCCTCTCGAAGTTGTGAAGCTCTTCATGCATAGCGTTCACCCAATCCGGGTATTCAAGAGCTTGTTCTACCTTCAAGGGTTCAATGCTAGAGATGAAAGAATAATGCTCACAAAAATTAGCTAAGCGAGTTTTAGAGCGAGTGATTCTCCCGGTTTGTATGTCACCAAAGATTTGGTTTAGAGGATGGTTCTTGGTCACTCTTGCTCGAACTCGGGGTAGCTTTGGCTTGTTGGATGGTGGAGCTTATTCTTCATCATCATCTCCTTCATCTTCGTTGTTGTTGAAGGTGTCGTTTCCTTGAGTTGGTGGTGAAGGAGGTTGTGGTGGATCTTCATGATGTACTTCCTCTTCTTCATCTTGTCGTGTACCGCTTGTGGATGCCTCCATGTCATGTTGAGGTTCACCTTGACGTGAAGTAGGGGCTTCCACTTGAGTTGACGAAGTACTTTCCTTCACCTCCATGGGACGGATTTTGCCGATGGACAAGTCTTGGATAGCTTCCGAAGGATCCTTATCTCCTACATCATTTGGCAATTGTTTGACTTGCGAACCATTAGATTCATCAAACTTCACATCTACCATCTCTTGAACTTTTCGAGTGAAGTTGTTGTAGACACGGTAAGTGTGAGAGTTCGATCCGTAACCAAGTAGGAAACCTTCATGAGATTTACGAGAAAATTTAGTACGACGATGCTTATCAAGAATGTAGCACTTTGAGCTGAATACCCGAAAGTATCCAACTTGGGGTTTGTTTCCGGTGAGTAGCTCGTATGCCGTTTTACCGAGAAGCTTGTGCAAGTAGAGTCGGTTTGTGGCATGACATGCTGTTTCCACGGCTTCTGCCCAAAAGTTTCTTATCATCTTGTATTCGTCAAGCATCGTTCTTGCCATCTCAATAAGAGTTCGGTTCTTCCTCCCAACAACTCCATTTTGTTGAGGCGTGTACGTAGCCGAGAACTCATGTGAAACACCTTCTTCGTCAAGAATGGTATCCACATGGGTGTTCTTGAACTCCGATCCGTTATCGCTCCGAACTTCTTGATCTTCACTTCAAACTGATTTTAAGCTTTGCGAACAAAGTTCTTGAAGATCTTTTGTACCTGCGACTTATCATCAAGAAAGAATACCCACGTAAATCTGGAAAAATCATCAACTATAACTAGGCCATAGGAATTTCCACCGAGACTCTTGTAAGCATTGGGACCAAAAAGATCCATGTGAAGTAACTCGAGTGGTCTCCTAGTAGTCATGATATTCTTTACGGGATGACTTCCACCTACTTGCTTTCCACCTTGACAAGCACTACAAAGTCTATCTTTGTCAAAGATAACATCTTTAACACCAAGTATGTGATCACCTTTGATAAGCTTATCTAGATTACGCATGCCAACATGTCCTAGTCTTCTATGCCAAAGCCAACCTTTAGAAGATTTTGCAATAAGACAAGTACGAGGTTTGGATCTCTTAGTGAAATCGACAATGTATAGATCACCTCTACGGAAACCGGTAAAGACCATGTTATGATTATCTTGACGAAACACTTGGCAATCTACTTTCGTGAATAGCACATTAAAACCAAAGTCGGCAAGTCTAGATACAGAAAGAAGATTGTAACCAAGGGATTCAACAAGCATGATGTTTTGAATAGAGCTATCATGGGATATGGCCACCTTACCAAGACCAAGTACCTTACCCTTGGAGTTGTCTCCAAAAGTTACGTACCTTCGCGGTCCATGGTTTGGTGTGATCTCTTCAAACATTTCTCTATCTCCGGTCATATGATCGGTGCATCCACTATCGAGAATCCACCCTTTTCCTCCGGACATGTAATCCTTCAAGTTTGCCATGAGACTTAGATTCTTCATGATCTTCTCATGCTCGATGTAGAACAACTCATCTTCATCATAGTAGCCATGTTCCACATTGTCATCATCAAGTGGGAAATCCTCGTCACAAGGAACAATAGATTCGTTAGTGTTGTGATCATGACAATGTTCAAACTTATGAATTCAAATGGCTTCTACAATGATGTTGTTGATAGTTATGACATCTCCTTTAGCACGCATGAGGTCTCTAAGCTCAAATAGATAGTCATCAAACTTGGGATCACTAGGCGTCATTTTGTGAAAGGCAATAGTTTTATGAAGAATTTCATCAAGATTACTCAATGAATAACTTGGATATTGTTTCTCCAAGTCATTCCACAAAGTATAAGCACATTCAAAATTCTCCATTTGATTAAGCACAATCCTAGGCAATCCTCTAACGATAAGATTAACAGCTCTAAGATTGCATAGCATATCAATTTCCTCTTCGTGTGTGGGATGTAAAGAATCAATGGGAGGTACATAGGGGCTCTTAACATACTTGCTCAATTGAAATCCATTAAATAGCTCAAGCATCATATGTTTCCTTTGACTATAGTACTCCCATCAAGAATAGGCATTCTACAACTCAAACTTCCCGAACTAGACACATCCATCTTCCTCCACAGTGATGAAACTGTTGCAATGGAGACTAATGCTCTGATACCAATTGAAGGATCACTAGAAGTGTGTGTCTAGAGGGGGGGTTGAATAGACTACTTGCAAGAATTAAAAACCTAACCTTTTCCCAAGTTAATTGGTTGGCAGATTTTAGCAATTACGACAAGTCAAGCACACCCTACACATGCATGTCAACAAGTATGGCAGTGGAAAGTAAAGACGTAGCACATGGAAGTAAAGAGTTGAGATAGGAAAGTCAAACGCATGAGGGACACGAAGATTTTTCCTGTGGTTCCGATAGGTGGTGCTATCGTACGTCCAAGTTTATGAAGTCTTCAACCCACGGAGGGTAACGGTCGTGAGAGTCCACGGAGGGCTCCACCCATAAGGGTCCACGAAGTAGCAACCTTGAATATTCCATAAAGGCTTCCGTCCATGAAGGACTAGCCTCACTATGGGTAGATCTTCACGAATTAGGCGATCTCCTTGCCCGTACAAACTTCTTGGTTCAACTCCACAACACGAAGTAGGAGGATCCCAAGCGACACCTAACCAATCTAGGAGGCACCACCCTCTGAAAGGTAATAGGCTCGGTAATGTCGATGAACTCCTTGCTATTGTGCTTCAAGATGATAGACTCCTCAACACACAATCACTCTCTCACCCTCCAAGATTTGGCTATGGTGGAAGAGATTGATTTGGTGGAAACAACTTGGGGAGGCTAGAGATCAATATTCATATGGATGGAGTGGAATAGCTTGATCTTGACACATGAGTAGGTGGCTCTCTCTCAGAAAATTGGATGGGGCAAGTTTGGATAGTTCTGAGTGCTTCTCTTTCGAGTGGTGGTGGTGAAGGGGTATATATAGGCATCCCCAAAAATCCAACCGTTACACCTAAAGTGACCAACTCGGTGACACCGATGTGTTAATCTCGGTGGTACCGAAGTGACCAAAAGGCAGTAACTTTTGAATCTCGGTGAGACTGATTTATAATTCTCGGTGGTACCGATTAGGTGACCAATGGTCAGATTGCGCAACTCGGTGACGCCGATTCTCACATCTCGGTGGCACCGATTCTTGACCATGGCTAACCAGAGAGTTGGTCCAGGAATTCGGTGGGACCGATTCTCAATTCTCGGTGGTACCGATTCTTGTGAATGGTTATCTAGAGAGTTGGTCCAAAAACTCGGTGAGACCGACTGGCAAAACTCGGTGGTACCGAAGACTGAAGATGGCTAAACAGAATGTTGGCAACCCAAACTCGATGGCACCGAAGTGGAATCGGTTGCACCGATGTGCTAGCGTTTGGCATAGGTCTGTCTGATTTTGGGAATCGGTGGTACCGAGTGGGAAATGTTGGTTGCACCGATTTTGGATATTTGGCTTTGGACAGACTTTTGTGGAAGAGCTTGTGGGTGTTTTTGGTGACTATCTCTTGTGCACGTGGAGCATTTTGTTCACCAACAGTACCTTACCCCCTTTTAATAGTATTGGTTTTCCTATGGACTCAAAGTGATTTTTTCACAAAGTAAAATGTAGAGTCCTTTTGCTTGAATCTTTGCCAATCCATTTCCTTACATCTTACGGTTTCTCCACAATCTCCACAATCCTTTTGCCAACACTCTCTGTGGACTTTATCCGAAATACACTAGGTAAAAGTATTAGTCCAAGAGACAATGTATGTTGTCATGAATTATCAAAACCACCAAGGGAGCATGTTGTGCTTTCAAGATAGTCCTTGGACATTATCAATGATGTATATTAACAAGTACGTGACTTGTTTGTGAGACTATGCATTGTATGATGACTGTCCTAAATGGTCCCTAGTCGAGAGGGTTGTCTGGACGCGTAGCCGGTTAGACTAGCATATGACACGATGGATGGTCCGGTCTCACTGACCATGTAGCATTTGATGCTAGCCGAATAATATGTACTCGGAAAGATCTGGTCGGATTCGACGTAGTCGGATCCGAGTCGAGATAAGGTCTAGTTGGACAGACCCAACTGTGAGACGCAGCGATAGGTCATCTGTGAGTCTCTAGTACAACATACGTTCTGCGTCCTAAGACCTAAGCTGGCGCATGTACTCGAGATGGTGACAGACTTGCTTTGGGCCAACCAAACGCTACTCCGTGATAGGGTAGTTATAAAGGTAGGTTTCGGGCTTGTCCAGACCCATGCTGCGAGACATGGTCGAGCAAGATGGGATTTGCCCCTCCGATGAGGACAGATATACTCTGGGCCCCTCGGGTGATCCGACCTGGATAAGCATGGCCATGCGATGAGGATTATGAGATAATCTGAAGTGTTGGTCGGATTCACTGGAATGAGAAAGAGGTCGCGCGGTAACAAGGATGACCATGCCGCCTTGAGCACGACAACATATATCGTGTGGCAAAGGGAACGGAAGTGTGAAGTACATGTTCGCCTAACTAGCTTCATCGGGCACTTGGAGTCGGCACGCTTTGCTAGAGGCCACTACCGACTGGTCGAGCTGGATGTAATCTGACTCGCGACCAAGTGAACGAGAACCTAAGGGGTCGCGCACTTAAGGGAAGGAACACATGGGCTTTAGGATCCGTGCAAGGCCCAAGAGTTGAGCCCGCAACGGATGCCTATATATAGTGGAGGTGCAGCACACCCATCCGGTTGATCGCTTCGGCGCCGTCATTAGGGCTTTGCATGTATTGCAACTAGCCACCTCCACTTGCCGCCGTCGACTGTGTGATCGGACCTAGCAGTCCGCCGCACGGTGTTCCTCCTGCACGCGCGGATACCATTAGAGGCGATGCACTTGTGCCTCTCCGGCGAACCTGTAAGTGGGATCCAGCGACCGGCTGTTCAAGAAAGATCGGAATGGCTATTTGAGGGAGATCGGACGAGGAGGAGATGGACCACGCAAACGCGCTGCCCCAACTCTACTTCCGCTGCACGGCACTGCGCGTCTAGTGGTAATGAACTGTGAGCCATCTCCGTAGCATGTTCTTGGATGTTCTGCGCGTAGGAAAATTTTAATTGGCATGTGATGCACCTACGGTAGAACCCAACAGTGGTATCAGAGCCTCTGCTATAGGTTTTGGTTTCAGTTCGGATGCATATTTGATATGTGGAGGCGGCAGATGAGATCTGTCGTCGATTATGAGATAGGCTATGTGCACGGTTGATGAGATCAACTGCACATGGAGATCGATATGGCTATGTTTTCTGTCAATCGGAATCGATGAGGTCTTGACACAACCTACCCCTACCGGTCGGTTTCTGCCATCGAGGTTAACAGTGAAACATAAATCCGAATCGGATTCGCGATGATCGATGAGATCGGTGAGATCAGAAAATCCGGCGTGATCGGAATACAGATTCGATCCGTAATTTCCGATTGCGTAGCGGGACCACCGTGTGCGTAGTGTATTGTATTTCGTACACGATACACAAACCGGTAGAATGCGATTCTATGCATAACTTTGTTTTGCAGGTTTGATGTGAATAATATGGCTCATATGTATGTGATGCATGTGTGCAATTTAACATGACCTGCGTGTCATGATTGTCAGCCGGCTGGAGCCAAAGTGATGTCATTATATTGTATAATGACCTGCGTGTCGACTTGTGATTCTCTATAAATTCATTACTAGTTGTAGTAGTTGGAGAACAGAGATCAAGTTCGAGGCTTTGGCGTCCCGGTTTGAAGAACAAGATGGAGTTCCGCCTTGGTCATCGGAGTTGGAGCCAGCCTGGAAGGATGTCCATGAAGGAGCCATACTATTTCACATATTTATGTTTATATGTGATTGATATTGCTTCTTGTTTCTATGCATGTTAAAATGGTAGAAAGATCCCTCGTTAATATCAAGCACATTGCCATTCCGGATGTTGCACCTTCACACGTCAAGTATGTCTAGTGGTGGGCTCATAAAATTGATGTGCCACTAGGTGTCCTTGAACTGGAGGGTTCATGTCGCACACGGACATGCAATGCATCAGGTTAACTTGAGAAGGCTATCAAAACAGTTTTGGGCGTTGTGGCAAAGAAGGTTGGGAGCCGGGGTATAAGATACCTACCCGACCGATAGGAGTCCTATAGAGATACGATTAGCAAGGAGTTGCTTACCTCATAGGCAAGTTGGCTAGCAGTGATGCTAAAGCTCACTAGTCGCTCGTGCTAGATAGGTCCTGAATCACTAAGAGTTTGCGGAGGGATGCCGACTTCAGTGGGAGTAGTTCTGTTTAAAGTCTTGAATTACTCTACATAAACACATTGCTTAGTGATTGCATATTTTCTGTTGTAGATCAATGGCACCACCTACTCAACCCAACTTTGCATTGAAATCAATTCTGGAAAAGGATAAACTGAATGGAACAAACTTTACCACCTGGTATAGAAATTAGAGAATTGTTCTCAAGCACGATAAAAAGGAACATGTTCTAGAGGATCCACTTCCAGAGGAACCTGCCGAGAATGCTAGTGCCACAACCAAGAATGCCCATCAGAAACTTGTTGATGAATCAAACGAGATCAGCTGCCTCATGATGGCTTGTATGGAGCCCGATTTGCAATAGCATTTTAAAAAAGTTGACGCTTTCGATATGATCGAGAGTCTCAAGAGCATGTTTCAGGTGCAGGCTAGGACCGAAAGGTTCAACTTCTGGCAATCCTTGATGGATTGTAAGCTAGAAGAGGGTGATCCACTGAGCCCGCATGTGATCAAGATGATCGGGTACGTGCAAGCTTTGGATCGGTTAGGCTTCCCACTTGGGGACGAGCTGTCCACGGATAAAATTCTGGGTTCTCTTCCACCTAGCTATGGGACGTTCGTCTCGAACTATCATATGCACGGCATGGATAAGAAGCTCACTGAATTGCATGGGATTCTTAAGGTGGCAGAACAAGATATTAAGAAAGGCACACATCAAGTGTTGATGGTACAGAACTCGGCTAAGTTCAAGAAGAGTTCGTCCAAGAAAAAGGGTAAGGCAAAGGGCACGGGGAAGGTTGTCTCCGCCGCTGTGCCGAAGCCGGGACCGGACTCAAAGACCGTGTGTTTTCATTGCAAGGAAACAGGTCACTGGAAGAGGAACTGTAGCAAGTGGCTCGCTGAGCATGGCAAGAAGGCCGGAAATGCTTCTTCAGGCAAAGGTACACTTGTTACATATGTTATAGACATTTACCTTGCTGACATACCTAGTAGCTCTTGGGTATTTGATACCGGATCGGTTGTTCATATATGCAACTCGATGCAGGGGCTGATAAGAACTAGGCCTGTGGCACAAGGGGAGATTGACATCAGGGTCGGCAACAAAGCAAGAGTTGCTGCGTTGGAGGTCGGCACGATGCAGCTTCAACTTCCTTCTGCATTTATTTTGGAATTGAATAATTGTTATTACATTCCTGCACTTAGTTGGAACATTATATCTGCCTCATGTTTGATGAGTCAAGGTTATGAATTCAATATAAAGGACAATGGTTGTTCATTTTATTTGAATGGAATGTTCCATGGCTATGCACCCATTGTAGATGGGCTATTTATTTTGAATCTAGAAATGGAACCAGTCTATAATATGAATTTCAAGAGGCATAAGCCTAATGAGATAAATCCGACTTACTTCTGGCATTGCCGGCTTGGACATATTAGTCTGAAACGCATGAAGAAGCTCCGTGATGATGGACTCCTAACTTCGTCCGACTTCGGATCGTTCGAGACATGCGAATCATGCTTGCTCGGCAAGATGACTAAGTCTCCTTTTGCAAAGAGTTGCGAAAGGGCGTCCGAGCTGTTGGAGCTTATACAGAGTGATGTGTGTGGTCCAATGAGCACAACGGCCAGAGGTGGCTATCAGTACTTCATGACTTTTACCGACGACTTGAGTAGATATGGATATATCTATTTAATGAGGCACAAGTCGAAAACTTTTGAAAAGTTCAAAGAGTTTCAAAACAAGGTTGAAAATCAGCTCGGCAAGACAATAAAGGTTCTACGATAAGATCGTGGAGGTGAGTACATGAGCCAGGAGTTTGATAATCATCTGAAAAGCCGAGGTATAGTACCTCAGCTCACACCTCCGGGTACGCCGCAGAGAAACGGCGTGTCAGAACAGAGAAATTGAACCTTGATGGACATGGTCCGATCGATGATGAGCAAATCGGATGTACCCTTGTCATTCTGGGGATACGCTCTAGAAACTGCAGCTTTCACACTTAACAGGGTACCATCAAAATTCGTAGATAAGACACCACATGAGATGTGGACTGAGAAGAGTCCTAGTTTGTCTTTTCTAAAGATTTGGGGATGTGAAGCATTTGTCAAACGACTCATGTCAGACAATCTTACACCCAAGTCGGATAAATGCATATTCATGGGATATTCAAGGGAAACGTTGGGATACAGCTTCTACAACTGTGAAGAGAACAAAGTGTTTGTTGCTCGGAACGGGCTTTTCCTAGAGAAAGAGTTTCTCAGTCGGGAAGCCAGTGGGAGAACGGTGCGACTCAAAGTAATTCGAGAGCCACTCGGGGACGACTCGGCTGGTGATGAGATCATACCGGAGTTGGTCAGGGAACCCGTAGTGGAATCGGCACCGGAGCCACGGAGGTCGAAAAGATTGCGCAGAGTGCGAGATGTGTTGTTGCTAGAAAGCGACGAGCCGGCCACGTATGCGGAAGCGATGGTGAGCCCAGACTCCGAGGCATGGCTGGAGGCCATGAGTCCGAGTTAAAGTCCATGGATGATAATCAAGTCTGGGACTTGGTTGATCCCCACCTGGCGTAATTGCCATTGGTTGCAAATGGGTCTTTAAGAAGAAAACCGATGTGGATGGAAATGTTCAGATCCACAAATCTCGGCTTGTCGCTAAAGGTTATGGAGAATTTCAAGGAATTGACTACGACAAGACCTACTCGCCGGTAGCGATGCTAAAGTTGGTGAGGATCATACTAGTTATAGCTGCATATTTCGATTATGAGACATGGCAGATGGATGTCAAAACGGCTTTCCTTCATGGAAATTTAAAGGAGAATGTATACATGATACAGCCTGAAGGTTTTGTCGATCCAAATAATGCTAGTAAAATATGCAAGCTCAAGAGATCCATTTATGGATTGAAGCAAGTAGCTCGGAGTTGGAACATTCGTTTTGATGAAGTTATCATTGACCTTGGTTTCATCAAGAACGAAGAGGACTATTGTTTATACACGAAGTCTAGTGGGAGCTCGGTAGTATTTTTGATCCTGTATGTGGATGACATACTGCTGATCGGAAATGATGTTTCGATGCTGAACTCAGTCAAGGAATCATTGAATGGCAAGTTTTCGATGAAAGACCTTGGAGAAGCAGTGTACATTTTAGGCATTAAGATCTATAGAGATAGATCGAGAAGGCTGCTCGGCTTAAGCCAGAGCATGTACATAGACAAAATGTTGAAGCGGTTCAACATGAGTGAGGCTAAGAAAGGGTTCTTGCCCATCTCACATGGTATAAGGCTAAGCAAGACTCAGAGTCCTACGACTTCTGATGAGCGAAATAGGATGTGTAGGATTCCGTATGCTTCGGCAATAGGATCCATCATGTATGCAATGCTATGTACTCGCCCTAATGTTGCCTATGCAATAAGCTTAATAAGCAGATACCAGGCCAACCCAGGTGAGAGTCACTGGGCAGCGGTGAAAACTATCCTGAAGAGATGTTCCTAGTTTATGGAGGTGAGGAGGAGCTCTGCATAAAGGGTTACGCTGATGCTAGTTTCCAAACCGACAGGTATGATTGTCGATCGCAAACTGGATTCATGTATGTCATGAATGGAGGAGCAGTGAGCTGGACGAGTTCCAAGCAAGATACGGTGGCCGACTCCACAACGGAGGCCGAATACATTGCAGCCTGTGAAGGTGCAAAGGAAGGTGTTTGGATTCGGAAGTTCCTGAAGGATCTTGGTGTGTTCCCGGGCTGGGCGAAACCGTTGGAACTGTATTGTGACAATTCTGGTGCCATCGCACAGGCTAAGGAGCCGAGACAACACCACAAGACCAGGCACATAGACCGAATGTATCACCTGATACGAAAGCTCGTAAAGAATGGTGATACTAATTTATTCAAGATTCATACTGACGAAAATGTTGCAGATCCATTGACTAAGCCGCTTCCACAACCCAAGCATGAGGGGCACGTTAGAGCTATTTACATTCGATGTCTATTTGATTGACTCTAGTGCAAGTGGGAGACTGTTGGAGAAATGCCCTAGAGGCAATCATGTATGATGATATTTCCTATGTGTTTATGAATAACGATAGTCCTTGGACATTATCAATGATGTATATTAACAAGTACATGACTTGTTTGTGAGACTATGCATTGTATGATGACTGTCCTAAATCGTCCCTAGTCGAGAGGGCTGTGTGGACGCGCAGCCGGTTAGACTAGCATATGACACGGTGGATGGTCCGGTCTCATTGACCATGTAGCATTTGATGCTAGCCAGACAATATGGACTCGGAAAGATCTGGTCGGATTCGACATAGTCGGATCCGAGTCGAGATAAGGTCTGAGTTGGACAGACCCAACTATGAGAGGCAGCGATAGGTCATCTGTGAGTCTCTAGTACAACATACGTTATGTGTCCTAAGACCTGAGCTGGCGCATGTACTCGAGATGGTGACAGACTTGATTTGGGCCGACCAAATGCTACTCCGTGACAGGGTAGTTATAAAGGTAGGTTTCGGGCTTGTCCAGACCCATGCTGCGAGACATGGTCGAGCAAGATGTGATTTGCCCCTCCGATGAGGAGAAATATACTCTGGGCCCCTCGGGTGATCCGACCTGGATAAGCATGGCCATGCGATGAGGATTACGAGATAATCTGAAGTGTTGGTCGGATTCACCGGAACGAGAAAGAGGTCGCGCGGCAACAACGATGACCATGTCGCCTTGGGCACGACAACATATATCGTGTGGCAAAGGGAACGGAAGTGTGAAGTACAGGCTCGCCTAACCAGCTTCCTCGGGCACTTGGAGTCGCCATGCTTTCCTAGAGGCCGCTGCCGATTGGTCGAGCCGGATGTAATCTGACTTGCGACCAAGTGAACAAGAACCTAAGGGGTTGCACGCTTAAGGGAAGGAACACGTGGGCTTTAGGATCCGTGCGAGGCCCAAGAGTTGAGCTCGCACCGGATGCCTATATATAGTGGAGGTGTGGCACACCCATCCGGTTGATCGCTTTGGCACCGTCATTAGGGCTTTGCATGTGTTGCAACTAGCCACCTCCACTTGCCGCCACCGACTGTGTGATCGGACCTAGCAGTCCGCCGCACGGTGTTCCTCCTACACGCGCGGATACCATTAGAGGCGGTGCACTTGCGCCGCTCCGGCGAACCTGTACGTGGGATCCGGCGACCGACTGTTCAAGGGAGATCAGACTGGCTGTTGGAGAGAGATCGGACGAGGAGGAGACGGACCACTCGAACGCGCTGCCCCAACTCTACTTCCGCTGCATGGCACTGCGCGTCTAGTGGTAATGAACTGTGATCCATTTCCGTAGCATGTTCTTGGAGGTTCTACACATAGGAAAATTTTAATTGGCATGCGATGCACATATGGTAGAACCCAACATGAACGCGGTCTTTTCCTCGTCTTCCTTAGCCATGAATATCTGGTGGTACCCGGAGTATGGGTCCAAGACGGAAAGCAAGTCACACCCGGAAGTGGAATCAACAATCTGATCGATGTGCGGCAAGGGAAAAGGGTCCTTTGGGCATGCTTTGTTCAAGTCAGTGAAATCAATGCAAAGCCTCCATTTCCCATTCGCCCTGCGCACCACTACCGGGTTGGCTAACCATGTTGGATGCAACACTCCTCTGACCAAACCAGCTCCTTCGAGCTTCTTGATTTCCTCGGCGATGAACTGCTGCCGCTCCAAGGCTTAATTTCTAACTTTCTGCTTGACGGGCCTGGCATGAGGGCAGACAGCAAGGTGGTGCTCAATTACCTCCCTGGGAACACTGGGGATGTCAGACGGTTGCCATGCGAACACATCGACATTCGCCCGCAGGAAGGCAATGAGCGAGCTTTACTATTTGTCATTAAGGGTGGCACTGATGGTAAACGTACCACCAGCGCCATCCTGCCCTGTCGGAACCTTCTTTATCGCAGGATAGGTGACCTTGGATCTCTTGCTAGTGGAACTCTCCGGTAGGTCATCGACGGGTGCAGCACACTCCGAAGAGGCGCGCTTTCCGAAGTCCTTGCCGGCGTCTCTGCTAGACTTCTTCCCCTTCTTTGATTCCTTGGCGGGAGTTGGGGCTTCCACGACTTTAGCTGCTACCGCGTCTCGATACATCTTGTCCACACATGTAACTGCATCCTTCTTATCAGATGGGATGGAGATGATTCCCACGGGCCCTGGCATCTTCAAAGTGGTGTAAGCGTAGTGGGATGCTGCCATGAATTTTGCCAGAGCTGGGCGACCAAGAATTTTTGTTGTAAGGCAGAGGGAGTTCGACCACATCAAACACCACCTTCTCAGTCCGGTAGTTCAACTCCCTGCCAAATGTCACAGGCAAAGTGATCTTTCCTTTGGGTCGGCTCCTGCCGGGGTTGACTCCTTGGAATGTACCCGTAGCCTTGAGCTCTCCGCCAGGGATCTACAGCATTTCAACCACCTTAGGGGAGATTAAGTTCAACCCCGCCCCGCCATCAACTAACATCTTGGTTACTTTGAGGTTGCGCATTTTTGGGGAAACCAACAGCGGCAAACATCCGACCGCAGTGGTGCGGTCAGGATGATCCTCTTCATAAAAGATGATAGGCGTGTGGGACCATTTGAGTGGCCTTCTGGACTCTGCAGCTGGCTCCACGGCGTTGATCTCACGCATCCACTGCTTGAGCTGGCAATGAGACGAATGCTAGGACGCACCCCCGTCAACACACATGGATTTAGTTGCCTTCTGGAATTCTCGATCACTGGACTCTTCATCATCCTCATCATCACTCATATCATTTCCTTCTTTCTTCTCACGGCCTCTAGCAGGTTTTTCCTTCTGCTGCGGGGCCTTGCCATGGCAGCCTCCACTACCAGCATGGACCTTCCCAGCAGCACCATCTTGGCCTCTCTCTTGTCACACTTCTCGTATTCAGCCTTCTGCTTCTCAGCAAGCTGCTCAACTTGGTGGCATTCTTGGAGATCATGACCTTTGGTGCGGTGGATTTTGCAGTATAGCCCGTCGGACTTCCCGGTTTTCTCTGCTGCTGCGGCCTCCCAGCAATCAGCGCACGCAGCAGCTCCCTTGCCGGGGGCCTCGGCCTTAGCCTTCTTGCCGGCAGTGAGATTACCAGAGCTCTCAACGGCCAACACTGCCTTTCCCTTACGCTTCTTGTTGCGCTTTCGGCTTTTTCCCTTGGGCCAGGGGCATCGTCGTCGTAATCGGAGTCGACTTCGGCGCCAGCCTCCTCTCCGGGGAGTCGCCTTCCTTCCTCAGCACGAGCACACTTGTCGGTCTTGGGGGGTTTAACATTCATCTTGGCCCGCATCCTCCTGTTGCGCACATTTGAATGGAACGTGGCAATCACGGCTGCAGGGTGTATCTCTTGAATATTGCGGTGCACTCGACTGAACCTCTGGATGTACTTCTGCAAGGTTTCTCCCTCCTTCTGCGTAAGGACTTGCAGGTCGCTAGGCTGCCCTGGCTCCTGGTGGCCACCTATGATGGTGCCGACAAACTTGTAGCACAAGTCAGCCCATGATGAAATAGAGTTCTCCGGCAGGTGCATCAGCCACGATCTCACATTTGGCTTGAGTGCCAAAGGGAAATAATTGGCGAGCACCTTCTCATCTCTTCCCCCGACGGCTTGAACGGCTATCGTATTTCTCCATCAGTTCAGGCCTGAAAGCTCAGGCCGATGGCCAGCGGACCTGTCGCAGCTCGCGAGTGAAGGCAGGGCACCCAACCTCATAAGGCAGGTACCCGCCAGCACTGGGCGCGGGGTCGCCAGCACTGGGCGCGGGGCCGTTGCACCTGTCGGATTGGCGGTGTGCTTCCCGGCGTCACTCTAGGGTGACGCGCGCGTCTTCCCTCCGCCGGTCTTCTAGGACACGCCGCTGGTCTCGGCGATCGTGAGGGCCGGACGAAACCATAGATGCCTCGTCGGGCTCGTCGGCACGTCGAGTTTTTGGTGGCTGCCTCTAGGTCTGTTGTTCCAGAGGGGATTGCACCCTTGGCACAGCCCCCTCGACACGACCGTCAGCCCGGGCCGCCGTCGCCGACTGCGGGTATCGCGATGTCTCTGCATGCTGCGATTTGCTGGCTTCGACGAAGCCGATCAAACTCTCGATGTTGGCTCTCCATTCGTCCATCTTGTCAGTCGCCGACGGGAAATTCAGCAGCAGCTGGGCCTGCGGCATCGCTTCCGCCGCCGTGGCCGGCATGGCTAGAGAAGCGGATCGCGACGTCGCTCGACTCCTGGTGGAACCAAAGGGAGCATCACCGCATTCACGTCACCGTGCACCGGTCGCCGAGGCGGTCTGATGTGGAGGTGGTCGAACTTGAGGGTCTACGGCCCCGCTTGGCGCTCTGTCTTGCTCTGGGCGAGGCGCGCGCCTAGCAGCCGCACCTATGATGGGCGCAGCTAGGAGATCATGGCTTACCCCAGACTGAGTGACGCTGTTGCGGCCATGGCCACCAGTGTGGCGGGGAGGTGGAGACCGAACG
This sequence comes from Elymus sibiricus, assembly GCA_039707655.1. Taxonomy (NCBI): domain Eukaryota; kingdom Viridiplantae; phylum Streptophyta; class Magnoliopsida; order Poales; family Poaceae; genus Elymus; species Elymus sibiricus. The sequence continues at coordinate 200,098,846 of CM077669.1, read as the reverse complement.
TTTCCTCCTCCCGTGGCACTAGGGCCGAGCTCGCCAAAATGTTACTGCAGTTGCTCCTCTTTGTCAGCCGCTTCAGCTGCGGGGGACACGACGATGGCACCGCCTGCGCCACTCGCGTCGCCCATGACACTCACCTCACTCGCCGCCGCCGCGCTGCCAATGGCGTCCATAGCCACGTGCGAGGGGGCCTTCAAAGTGGAGGGATGCGCAGTCGCGCCAATCTTATTCTTGGGAGCCATAGATGAAGCAGACGGCGATGAAGATCGATGCGCTGCTCAAGATCTCAGGTTCACGCAAACGACGTGCCCCCTACCTAGCGCGCCAAGATGTCGGGGCAGGATGCACATGATCACCTATGGGACCACGGGCCCCTTTGTGGTTCGGCGGGGGTGAGGTCACGTTGCACAAAGAGCAGAGGTCATGAGACAACACGACGACGAGACGCTGGTGTTTTACCCAGGTTCGGTCCGCTGAGAAGCGTAAAACCCTACTCCTGCTTTAGTGGATTGATCGGGGGAACACGAAGCACACGCAGCGCTCAAACCCGGCAAGGTTGCCTTCGGGAGAGCTGCTACATGAATACAAGTGTCCAAAGATCCGAATCTTTAGCTAGGTTGCCTTGGGCCTCCTTTTATAGCTCAAGGGGCAACCACACTGGCAATACAGACATTACCTAGTGATTAGATAGCTAACAAAGCTATCATACCTAACTCTGGCACTTAGGACAAAATGCCATAAATGCTAACAGTGCTATCATACCTAACTCTGGCACTTAGGACAAAAGACCCAGACCTAGGTGGCATGCGGGGGTGCATCCCCGGCAAGCTTTTACCACCGCTTGGCTAACTATTGCTTAGTATCTTGACACGCCTCTGGACGGGTGTCAAACGGGCATAACCCCCAATGTGTCGGTACGTGATTAGCGAGAGCCACTTAGCCACCTGAGGGATCAACACCGCATCAACAAATGACTGGCGTTGCGATGCGGTGGAGTGGTGGCTGATCGGCTCGTGCCTGCCGGGGGATGGCTTGCCGGGTCTTCTTGAAGGTGCGTGCACCTCGGTCCCCGACAGGCATCGGGGACAGGACTGGCGCGGCTCGGGCCTGTTCTGGGCCGTTGCATCGATCTTGCCGGTGTTGCTAGCTAGCGTAGGCTACTTCTGCCGGGGTCTTGGTCTTGGATGTTGCCTTCGTCTTCTTGATGCGCTCCTTGATCTCTCGTAGAGCGGCTTCTCTTGCTTGGGCTGGGTTTTGACGGGGTTCTTCTACTATTGCCTGTGCATAAGTCAGGGGCACTGGGTATCCTAGTCCTAGTGCACCGACACACACCCTCCTGCTCTAGCCTCCCGACCAATGTCTTTTCTTCTCTCTTTTCGCCATCTCCTCCAGCACGCCATTCTTGCCATAGCGAGGGGTCGCGATCGTGCTCATGGGTCCGGCGCCATGGAGAGGGATGGCCCCGAGAGCCCAATGCGGATTGTGGTGACGGCTGCGTGGGTTGGCTCCAGGTCCCGTGGAAGGACAGCGTCTAGGGGCCACGGAGGGGTGGCGTCCCGGGGCCGTGGAGGGATGGCTCCGTCCATCCGTGGTGGTCGTAGCAGTGCACCTCTCCCACAGCCCCATGCGGAGATCCATGCGGAGGAGGAGGTGCAGGAGTTCGTCGTGGCGATCCCCCTGTGGCAGCGGAGCTGGCTCCGCCTCCCTGACCCCTTCACGTGGGCCATGGAGAGCAGCCGGCGTTGAGACTTTTGTCTTCGGGCGGACGGTTGCTGCAACGGGCCCGCTTGGGTGGGTGTCGACCTCTCCGCCGGGAGCGCTATGTTCCAGACGCGAGGGTGGAAGTCGTTTGCCCGCTCCCGTGGTTTGGGACCCGGGCACCTTCTCCGCTTCAAGTTCAATGGCTCCGCCACCCTCTTCGTGAAGATCTTCGGGATGTCCGACGTCCGCCTAGAGTGCTGTGCGGAGAGGTCGAGCGGCAGTGACTATGATTCCTCCAGCAAAACCGACGACGACGGCAGCCCCTTCGGCATCAAGCAGGACGATTCCGACTAGGTGCATTCGGCATTGTAGCTAGGGTTTAGATATGCGGGAACGAGGCTCCATCCACGAGACCTCGTTTCCAGATCAATTGCCACATCGTAGTGGAAGATCTCCTTTTGTGTTTAGATCATACCGAATGTAACCTTAGCTTCTTTTTTGTTGCATTTCTTGCCGTAAGGCGAACACTCTAGAATGCATGTTTGGGTGCCTGTACTTCCTCTCTCCCCCGGGAAGACTTGCGCACAGGGGCCCCTCTTATCCTTTTTGAGAAAAAGAAAGAAGAGAAAATAAAAGAGGCTTGGAATCGAGGTGGTTCACGAGTCGGCTTATGCAATTGAAAAATGATCACAACATCTCGCATAAGATACAAGATAAATATGTACTTTGACAGAGAGTTGAAGAACACTTAGCTTTATTGGCTACGCTCAGGGTCATCGCCTGGCTTTGTACAAAGGAATACATGCCTCAGAGGCGAACTTGTACAAAAGGGGCTGTCGTGAGGCCCGACAACCGCGCCCTACGGGTAGAACTTGCGAAGATGCTCGATATTGCATGATTTCTGCACCGGGGTGCCATCTTTGGTCTCCAAGCAGACTGTGCCAGGCCTGGTGACTCGTACTACCCGGTAAGGGCCTTCCCACTTCGGCGTCAACTTGTTTGATCCCTTCCCGGAGTCAATATGTCGAAGAACAAGGTCGCTTTCCTCAACGCTCTTGCCGCGCACCCTGCGGCTGTGATAGTGGCGCAGGGATTGCTGGTACCTTGCGACATGCAGTGCGGTCTGGAGATGATCTTCCTCGAGGAGCACAACGTCATCTTTTCGCATTTGCTCTTGCCGGTCCTCGTCAAAGCCCTGCACTCTCGGTTACACGTATGTGATTTCGTTGAGGAGAAGTACTTCTGCACCATAAACTAGGGAGAAGGATGTCTCGCCGGTGGCTCGATTTGGTGTCATCCTGATCGACCAAAGAACCGCCGGGAGTTCATCAATCCAGCGCCTTCCATGCTTGTGCAGCTTGTCGAAAGTCCTCGTCTTGAGTCCCCGCAACACTTCATCATTTGCCCTTTCTACTTGCCTGTTGCTCCTTGGGTGAGCAACCGATGCGAAGCATATCTTTGTGCCGATGTATTGGCAATACTGCATGAAGCTATTACTGGTGAATTGTGTGTTGTTGTCGGTGATGATCCTGTTGGGAACACCCAAAGGGCAAACAATCCCTCTAAGGAACTTGACTGATGCCTACATTGTTACCTTTCTCACTGGTTCTACCTCAGTCCACTTCGTGAACTTGTCGATTGCTATAAACAAGAATTCGAAGCCCCGGTAGCACGGGGGAAGGGCCCAAGAATGTCGAGCCCCCAGTCCGAGAAGGGCCAGGAGAGCGGTATGGTTTGAAGGGCTTGTGCTGGTTGATGTATGTGCTCGGCGTGATATTGGCATGCTTTGCACGTTTTCACCACTTCCAAAGAGTCTTGAAGGGCAGTTTGCCAATAGAAGCCTTATTGGAATGCTTTCCAGCAAGGGCTCGTGATCCGATGTGGGAGTCGCAGACCCCTTCGTGTATCTCTGCCAACAGCTGATGTCCTTCTTCTCGAGGAACTCACTTTAATTTCACGCCTTTTGGCCTCCTTTTGTACAAGGTGTTGTCCACAAACTGGTATGTGCTAGACCGCCGGGCTACTCTTTCGGCTTCTTCTGGTTCCTCGGGAAGATCTCCTCTTTGGAGGTACTGGACTATCTGCTGTCCCCATGCCGGAGCCTGTGGCTCGACGACAAGGACCCAAGGCATTTCTTCCGCCGAAGGGACGCTAGCTTCTACGGGAAGAACCCTTGGGTCTACTGGAGCTCGAGATCCACTGGCAGGCGTGTCGTCGTTCCCGGTAACTCTCTTGACAGCCACTGATGGCTATGCTAGGAGGTTGTCGCCAGAACTGACTTTCCTTTTTCTGCTCTGCTGCGCTGATGGAGTGACTGAACGTTGTATCAATCGGAGAACAAAAGTGCCTGGTTCCATAGGAAGCTTCTCCGCGGCTCTCTTTGACGGGTCAGCGGCAATGTCATTTTTGGCCCAGGGGACGTGCGCCATTTGTAGACCGTCAAACCGCTCCTCCAATCTCCGTACCTCGTCAACATATGCTTCCATCAAGGCTCTCTGGTAATCTTGTTTACTTGACACACGACAAGCTGTGAATCCCCTCGGACTATCAACTTCCTGATGCCAAGATCAGCTACTATCTGTAGTCCAACAAGCAACCCTTCATACTCAGCCATGTTGTTTGTTGATTCTTCCGGGGAAAATGCATCTGGACCACGTACTTGAGGTGTGCTCTGGTGGGTGCTATGAGTAGCACTCCGACACCGGCGCCTTGTAGCGAGAAAGCTCCGTCAAAGTACATGATCCACCCTTTAGGCGCCTCCTTGCCATGGAGTGTTGTCTTCGGGATTTCTTCGTCTGGCGTCGGTGTCCATTCTGCTACAAACTTCGCACAAACCCTGCTCTTGATCATTGCCGTGCTTTCGAATCTCAAGTCAAAGCTGGCCAGATCCAACGCTCACTCGACGATCCTACCGGTTGCCTCTAGATTTCTCAGGATACGCTGTAGTGGGAACCGAGTGACGAAGGTGATATGATGTGCCCGAAGTACTGGCACAGCTTCCGGGAGGCCATAAGGAGGCCGAAAAGTATTTTCTGCATCCCAGAGTATCTTGATCTAGCCCCCTACAGGAGGGAGCTGACAAAATACACGGGTCATTGCACCATCTTTCTGTACACAGTTTGCTGGTCTGCCTCTTGTGTCATATTCGTACTTCTGGCTACTTGATTTGTCAGGGCTGTCGGCTTGGTAGATTCTGCCTCATCTTCCTCAGCTTCCCTCTCTGCCACCAGCGCAACACTGACTACTTGGTTCGTCGCTGCCAATTACAATAGCAACGGTTCCTCTGGTTTTGGCAACACTAGGATTGGCGTTGAGGACAGGTATTTCTTCAAGTCTTGTAGCACTGCCTCTGCTTCCGGGGTCCATGCCATTGGGCCTGCCTTCTACAAGATCTTGAAAAACGGCAGGGCATGCTTGGCAGACTTGGAAATGAACTTTCTGAGGGCGGCGATGCAACCCGCCAAGCGGCGCATGTCCTTGATGCGCTTGGGCGCCTCCAGTTGTTCAGTCTCCTCAATTTTGGCGGGGTTGGCTTCAATCCCGCGCTGTGATATGAAGAACCCGAGGAGCTTGCTGGAGGGGACCCCGAACACACACTTCTCGGGGTTGAGCTTTAAATTGATTTTGCACAGATTTACAAAGGTTTCTTCCAGGTCTTGCAGCAGTGTGTCCTTGCTCTTGGTCTTGACCACTATATCATCCATGTACGCTTCCACATTCCTGTGCAGTTGCGGTTCCAGACCAATCTGAACTGCCCTCGCGAATATTGATCCGACGCTCTTCAAACCGAACGGCATGCGTCTGAAGCAGTACCCGTTGTAGGGGGTTATGAACGCCTTTTCTCTTCATCCTCCTTGGCCATGAAGATCTGGTGATAGCTAGAATATGCATCAAGAAAGGACAGAAGGTCATAGCCAGCGGTCAAGTCCACAATCTGGTCAATGCGCGGCAAGGGGAACGGGCCCTTCGAGCAAGCCTTGTTGACATCGGTAATGTCGATGCAGAGCCTCCATGTCCCATTCACCTTGCGCACCACCACATGGTTTGCTAACCAAGTTGGGTGGATTGCGCCCCTCATCAGACTTGCTACTTATAACTTTTTGATTTCTTCGGCAATAAATTCTTGCCACTCCAGGGCTTGTTTCCGAACCTTTTGCTTGACGGGGAGCGCATGGGGACAATCGGCAAGGTGGTGCTCAATCACCTCCCTGGGAACAACGGGGATGTTAGACGGTTGTTAGGCAAACACATCGACATTCGCCCGCAGTAGTGCATGACCAGGAAGAGCACGCTTTCCTATTTCCTATCGAGGGCGACACTTTTGGTGAGAGTGTCGCCCTCGCCGTTCTCCCGCGTGGGCACTTGCTTTGTCTTGGGGATGGTCACATTATATTTCTTGCTCCTGATGCCAGAGGTCTTTAGCAGGTCCTCGACAGGCGTGTTGCACCTCCTGGCACTCTTCCCAAAGTCCTTACGAGATTTACCAGAGCTCTTGTTCTTCCCCCCGGGAGCTTTATCGGCAGGAGCGAGTGCCTCGTCGGCAGACGCTGCCACTGCTTCCCGGAAGAGCTTGTCGACGCAGAGGACTGCATCTTTGTGTTCAGCACGGACGGTGATGACGCTCATCGGCCCTGGCATCCTGATAGTGTTGTAGGCGTGGTGTGTTGCCTCCATGAACTTCACCAGCGCCGGTCGGCCCAGAATCATATTGTATGGCAGCGACATTCTTGCGAGGTCGAAGTTGAGCTCACTGTCGAATGTGACTAGCAGAGTGATCTTCCCCTTGGGCTGAGATCTTCCCGGGTTGACCCCTTGGAAGGACCTTGTCGGCTCGAGATCCAAGTCAGGAATCTCCAGCCGCTTGATCACGTCGGTGAGATCAAGTTCAACCCGGACCCACTGTCGACCAACATATTCGTGACCTTGAGGTTGCGTATTGTTGGTGAAACAAACAACGGCACGCACCCGACAGCAGTGATGCGGTCAGGCTGGTCCTCAGCGTCGAAGATCATGGGAGTGTTGGACCACTTGAGGGGTTTCCTCGCCTCTGCCGCTGGATCTGCCGCGTTGATCTCATTGGCCCACTGCTTGAGCTGCCGGTGAGAGGAGTGCAAAGATGCGGCTCCGTCAACACACATGGCATCGACAGCCTTCTGGAATTCCTTGCCTTCTGATTCTTCTTCATCTCCGCAGTCATCATAGTCTTCGTCATCAGACTTCTTGTCTCGGCCTCTAGAAGCTTTCTCCTTGCACTGCTTGGCCTTGCCGAGGCTGCCACCACAGCTACCGCTGCTTTTCTTGCCGGAACCACCTGCACCATCTTGGCCTTTCTCCTTGTCACTCCTTTCCTACTCTTGCTTCTGCTTCTCGGCAAGCTGCTCTACTTGGCGGCACTCGGTGAGATCGTGGCTCTTGGAGAGGTGGATCTTGCAGTTCAGCATGCCGATCTTCTCTCCTGTTGCGGCCTCGTCATCTCCGGAGCACGTGGCAGCACTCTAGCCGGACCCCTCGGACTTGGCCTTCTTGCTGGAGTCGGAGTTGTCGTTCCCCTCGATGGCCATTACTGCTTTTCCTTTGCGCTTCCTATTGTGCTTCCGGCCCTTTTTCTTGGAGTCCGGCGCATCTTCGTCCTCTCCATGGAGCCTTCTTCCCTCTTCAGCTCGTGCGCACTTGTCGGCCAGGGCCTACAGCTCGGCGACATCCCGCACTTTGTTGATGCTCATCTCCTCAAGCATACGCTGGTTGCACACGTTCGTGTGGAACGCAACAATCACAGCGGCTGGGTGGATGTCAGGGATGTTGTGCTGTACGCGGCTGAACCTCTTGATATATTTGCAGAGGGATTTGCCTTCTCTCTGGGGGAGCACGTGCAAGTCGCTGGGCTGCCCTGGAAGCTTGTGCCCACCATGATATGCGCCAACGAACTGGTCGGACAGGTCTTTCCAAGAGGAAATGGACCCCTCCAGCAAGTTCATTAACCAACTCCTCATGTTGGGCTTGAGCAACAACGGAAAGTAGTTGGCTAAGATTTTCTCGTCGCGTCCCCCGGTAGCCTGTACGGCGACGGTGTAGATGTCGAGGAACTCGGAAGGGCTGATCTTGCCGTCATACTTGTCGGGCAGCTCAGGCTTGAAGGGCCTGCTAGAGGGCGAGCGGACTTGCCATAACTCGTGGGTGAACGTCGGGCAGCCCACCTCGTAAGGCAGACTGCCAGGCACCCCCGGCGTGGGCGTGTCGACGGCTAGGTCTGCACGCCCATCGAACTACTGGTGCGTTTGACGCTGCCTCTCAATAGTGGAGCGGGCGTCTTCCTTGCACCTATCCTTCAAGACGTGGCGTTGGTACTTGTTCATCCGCGGGTCCGTCAAGGTGTATGATACCACCTCTTGCACGTTAGTTCGGTAGGTAGGTTGCTGCTAAGGGGGGAGACTGCACCGTGTGCTCCTTGCCAGCATCGTGTCCGGCGGTGGGAGCCGCCGGAGCCATTTGGCGGGCGACAGACGGACCCGCTCCCTCTGGCCTGTCGCAGTTTGCAAAGCTCAGCAGGTTCTTGATCGTAGCTCTCCATTCGTCCATTTTCTCCGGTGTGGGCGGAAAGTTCAATAATAGCTGGGCCTGCGCCGGAGCTTCCTTAGCAGTTTTGGGCATGGAGCGTTGCGAGGCGTGGGTGGCGCTCTTACTCCTACGGCACTAGGAGGACCGTCTCCCCGAGCTGTCGCGTGATGCTTGTTCCCTCCAGGAGGCTGCTGTTGACCTCGGTCCTATGTGTCCTAAGATGGATGTGCAGGGGTCTTGTCCGCGTGCCTCCCAGGGTCGCTGCCCTGGGGGTGTTGGTTGCGGTGGTCTTGAGAAGGCTGTGGCGGGGGTCCTTTTTCCGTCGCTGCTGTTGCGGCCGCCGTTGTGGCCGTTGTCTCTCGGTGCCGGCTCCTGTCGCCGCAGGCGCAGTATGCGTATCCATGACGATGGGGTCTAGGTCGCGGCTCGCGGAGCTCTGCACAGTGTTGTTGCTGTGTTTTCCTGCATGGCTATCGTGAGGGCCTCCTCCACCCTCGTCCTTAGCCTTCTTGGGAGGCATGGGCGTCGAAGAAGCTGCCGGTGACGACGCGTAGAAGTCGGCGAAGGTTCACGCATGGGAGTCCCCCTACCCGGCGTGCCAAAGATGTCAGGCTAAGACTATCTATGGGGCCGACAAGGCCCCTTTCGTGGTTCGGGTGAGGGAATCCTCTAGCGCAAAGAGCAGCACCAGACACTGCATGCTCGAGGGTTTAGATAGGTTCGGGCCGCCGGAGAGTAATACCCTACGTCCTGTGTGGGGTGGTTTATTCCGGTTCACAGTACATGAGCATGTAAATGAACAGAGAGTCGACCATTCTAAAGGTAGCAATGGACCTCCTTTTATAATCAAAGGGGTTACCACAGTGGCTAAAATGGTCTTTGCACATAATAAACAATGTATATCTGTCTGCCAAAGCTGCTGGCAATTGCGGTAGTGGCAAATACCTAACTCTGAAGGATTAGGACAGACGCATTAAATGCGCCATGAGGTGGGATGCTGGCGACGTGTCCTGGCAAGGATTGCCTCTCCTTCTGTGTCGTTCGCCCAACTACCTCTTATTATTTCAACACACCGTGGGATGGGTGTCATTAAAGCTCTGCTGTAAACATAGGATGCAGCCATGTGCCCAGACAAGTCTCACCTACCCGCCTGCCTGCTCGACACCTGGCCGATGTAGACTATCAGCCCAGCTACCTCGAGCGACATCTTGGCTGGAGGAGGCCTTGGCGCATGCGCTATTGCCCGAGCACCTGACAAGGATGACTTGCCGGTTCGCTCGAGTCCTTGTACGAAGAGCTTGGCATGCAGATCCTTCCCGGCAGGGTCCTTCCGGTCCGGAGGCCGCGGTTGTCTGGTGCACAGGACAGGGTACTAAGGGGCCCGTTCTTTAGTACACCGACAAATACGAAGCTATAACTATCATGCATAAAATAATTCAGAGAAGAATCAATTAATATTCAAGAATAAATCTAATCATAAACCCACAATTCATTGGATCCCAACAAACACACTGCAAAGAAGATTACATCGAATAGATCACCGCGGGAATCGCGATGAACTTTGTATTCAAGATCATAGATAGTGAGAGCCATCTAGGTTCTAGCTATGGACCGTAGGTGTATAGTGAACTACTCACACATCATCATGGGAGCAGCAAGTTTGGTGTAGAGGACCTCCGTAATCGATCCCCCCTCTGGTAGGGCAATAGAAAGGGCTCAAGATGGGCACACGACGGAATAGAGACTTGCGGTGGCGAAAAAAGGGTTTCGGGTGCTCTCTGTTGTTTTCACAATTTTAGAGAATATATAAAGGCGGAGTTAGGTCAAACGGAACTACGGGGTGTTTCCAAAGCAAGGGGGTGCGCCCTACCCGCCTGGTCGCGCCCTCTTGCCTTGGAACCGCCTTGTGTGGCCTCCGGACTCCCTCCAAAGCTTATATGTCTTATTTTTGTCCACAAAAATAATTAAAAAGTTTCAGGTCATTAGGACTTCGTTTGCTATTGGTTTCCTGAAAGGCCAAAAACAAGTAGAAAATAGCAACTGACACTGGGCACTAGGTTAATAGATTAGTTCACAAAAAATGATATGAAATATCATATAAATTCATATAAAGTATCCTACATTGATAATATAATAGCATGGAATGATTAAAAATTATAGATACGTTGGAGATGTATCAAGGCCGTCAAGGTCGAGCTGGAGGCTAAGGTGAATTAGCTCGAAGCAGATCTTGCCACCAGCGGCAAGGAGATCTTGGCGCTTAAGGAAGGTGCGTAGAAGGCAGCGCACACCCTAGAGGAGCTGCAGATGACAATATCCAACAAGACCAAGGAACTCATTGTTGCCACTAACTTCAATGCTAATCTCAAATTGAAGCTTACCACTCTGGAGCAGCACCTTGAAAGCGCCAAGGTCATGGAGAAGGCCTTGACAGTAGAGCTCTAGAAGGAGAAGGAGTAACTTGCCACAGCCGTCCACTCTTTCAATTAGTTGAAGAATAACCTGGGGTTGTGGACCGCCTGCCTTGTCAAAATCGCCGAGAAGCTCACCCATTAGCTGGCAGTTAGGGGCATGCAAGACTGGGGCTTCTCCGATGGTGACATGGAGGTCGCAAGTGTCACGATGGCCATCTTCTTTGAAGGCCTCATCGGCGCACTGAAGAAGCACCGCGAGGGGGTGACGGACAGCTTCGCCAATGAGTCCCGCAAACTTTGCCGCGACATCCTCCAGAAGGTGCTTGTGAAGATTGTGCACTGCAACCTTGGAATCGTTCTTTCCAAGGCCTTCACAAGTTTGCCGAAGGGCACCGACACCAGCGTTGCTGAAGCAGTTGTCACTCCAATCGCTGACAAGGTTGGCAAATCTCAAGGACCAAAGTCCACTTGAAGAACTAACTCCTTCGTGCCACCCTTGCCGCAACCGCAGTGCATGTACATAAGACAATATTATCTTAAGTTAGGATTGCCTCTTGTTTTGGTTGTAATGTAATTTGTGCTTGTTGGATGGTTCAATGTTGTTTTCTTTACTTGATTCTATACATTTATGTTTTTGCACCCTATGCTAGCCGAAAACTTACCGGTGCGCACACTCTTGCTGCGAGCGCTTGAGGAACAGGTCGTTAGCAGCCTGCCAGAAGTGCCGCTGCCGACAAGATAACCTTGGTGGTTTACATGCAACTACTTAAGTTGCTGAGCGGGATCGAAACAACATAAGAGAGCAATAGATTCTGACAAAGGTTCCATCACGTGTAGGTTTTTCCATACAAATGCTAAAATCGTTCATGGAAATGCAGTGACTACAACAAAGAACTTGAAGTTTTTCAACTTAGCTTATCTTTATTGTGCTTGTTGTCGTGAAACGATAGCTTGAAAGTAAATTGGGTATCCATGCCGTCACTCCACCCCGGATAACTTATGCACGAGGGTCCCTTCTATCCTTTGAGAAAAAGAAAGAAGAGAAAGGAGGAGGCAAGAAACCTTGGCGGTTCATCAAGCATTTCACACAAGAGAGAATGAAACACAACATCTTGTGCAATTTACATAACTAAAATATGTACTTTGACAAAAGTTGTGAAACACTTAGCTTTATTGATTATGCACAGGGTCTTCGCCTGGCTTTGTACAAAGATTTACATGCCTCGTCGGTAGACTCGTACAAAAGGGGCTTGCCAGGGGACCCGACAAGCTCGCCTTACGGGTAGAACTTGCGAAGATGCTCGATATTCCATGAGTTCTGCACTGGACTGCCATCTTCGGTCTCCAGGCGGACTGCGCCATGCTTGGTGAGTCGTACCACTCAGTAAGGGCCTTTCCACTTTGGCATCAACTTGTTGCCTCCCTTCACGGACTAGATCCGACGAAGAACAAGGTCACCTTCCCTAACGCTTCAGGCATGGACTTTGCAGCTATGGTAGCGACGCAAAGCATGCTGGTAGCATACGGCATGCTCAACAGCTCAAAGACGATCTTTCTCGAGGAGTATTGCGTCATCTTGCCGCAACGACTCTTGCTGGCTTCATCAAAAGTTTGCACTCAAGGTGACCCGTATGTGAGTTCTGTGGAGAGCACCGCTTCAGCAACATAGACTAGGGAGAAGGGCGTCTCGCCGGTGGCTCGATTTGGTGTCGTCCTGATTGACCAAACAACTACCAGCAGTTCATCAATCCAGTGCCTCCCGCACTTGTGTAGCTTGTCAAAAGTCCTTCCCTTGAGCCCATGCAGAACTTCAACATTTGCTCTCTCCACTTGGTCGTTGCTTCTTGATAACCCACAAGTATAGGGGATCAATCGTAGTCCTTTCGATAAGTTAGAGTGTCGAACCAAACGAGGAGCAGAAGGAAATGACAAGCGGTTTTCATCAAGGTAATTTCTGCAAGCACTGAAATTATAGGTAATAGATAGTTTCATAGCAAGGTGATACGTCTCCGTCGTATCTACTTTTCCTCACACTTTTTCCCTTGTTTTGGACTCTAATTTGCATGATTTGAATGAAACTAACCTGGACTGACGCTGTTTTCAGCAGAAGTACCATGGTGTTGTTTCTGTGCAGAAATAAAAGTTCTCGTAACTGGACGAAACTTTTTGGAGATTTATTTTACAATAAATAAAAAATACTGGAGCCAAGAAGCACCGGAGGGGGAGCCCTAGCTGGGCACGATACACCAGGGCGCGCCACCCCCTCCAGGCATGCCCTAGTGGGTTGTGCCCACCTCGGGGCCCCACTAACCCTAATTCCGATGCTATAAAATCCTATTTTCGGAGAAAAAATCCAGAGAGAAAGTTTCATCGCGTTTTACGATACGGATCCGCCGCCACCTCCTATTCTTCCTCGGGAGGATGGATCTGGAGCTCGTTTGGTGCTCCGGAGAGGGGAATCTTCGGTCTTCGTCATCATCAACCCTTCTCCATCGCCAATTCCATGATGCTGCCCACCGGGAGTGAGTAATTCCTTCGCAGGCTTGTTGGTCGGTGAGGAGTTGGATGAGATTCATCATGTAATCGAGTTAGTTTTGTTAGGGCTTGATCCCTAGTATCCACTATGTTCTGAGATTGATGTTGCTATGACTTTGCCATGCTTAATGCTTGTCACTAGGGCCCGAGTGCCATGATTTCAAATCTGAACCGTTTATGTTATCACCATTATATCTATGTTCTTGATCCGATCTTGCTAGTCATACGCACCTATTACATGTTATGATCCGTAAACCCCGGAGTGACAATAGTCGGGATACTTTCCGGTGATGGCCGTAGTTTGAGGAGTTCATGTATTCACCATGTGTTAATGCTTTGATCCGGTTCTCTATTAAAAGGAGGCCTTAATATCCCATAGTTTCCTTATGGACCCCGCTGCCATGGGAGGGTAGGACAAAAGATGTCATGCAAGTTCTTTTCCATAAGCACGTATGACTATTTACGGAATACATGCCTACACTACATTTATGAACTGGAGCTAGTTCTATGTCGCCCTAGGTTATGACTGTTATATGATGAATATCATCCAACGAGTTCACCGATCCAGTGCCTACGAGTTTTTTCACATATTTTTCTTGCTAAGTTACTATTGCTACTGCTACTGTCACACTTGCTACAAAACTATTGCTATCGCTGTTACTGCTGCTATCAAAACTATCATACTACCGTGCTACTGATCACTCTGCTGCAGATATTTAATCTCCAGGTGTGGTTGAATTGACAACTCAACTTCCAATACTCTCAAATATTCTTTGGCTCCCCTTGTGTCGAATCTATAAATTTGGGTTGAATACTCTACCCTCGAAAACTGTTGCGATCCCCTATACTTGTGGGTTATCAAGACCTTTTTCTGGCGCCGTTGCCGGGGAGCATAGCTATATTTGATGAGTCACTTGGGATTTATATCAATTGATCACAATGAAGAATCTGAAAGATCCAAAAACCAAGATTTTTCCCTCTAAGACGAGGGGAGGTAAGGAATTGCCATCTAGCTCTGCACTTGATTCACCTTCTGTTATGAGTAAGTTTGCAACACCACCACATGCTATTAATCCTGATATGTCACAAGTTATTGATGATTCTACTTCTGCGATGAATGATGCTTACGATTATGATGCTAGTACCATGCTTGATGATAATGTGCCACTAGGTGAATTTCTTGATGAACAAATTGCTAGAGCTAAAGAGAATGAAATTACTGAAACTGATGAAGCCTTTGAAACTGATGACTATGAAACATCTATTAGGCCTAGCTCTCCTAGATTTGAAATACCTAAGATACCTGAAGGTTATGTTATGGATGAGGAGACAACTAGAGAAATCTTTTCTTGAATGGATAGAAATGATCTAAAGAAATTGCTACGCAAGTATAAGGAAAAGACTTTGAATGCTAGAATGAAATGCGATCCTAAGTTTGTACTTCACCTATCTTTGTTACCGATAAGGATTACGAATTCTCTGTCGACCCAGAGTTAATTACTTTGGTTGAATCTGATCCTTTCCATGGCTATGAAACTGAAAGTGTAGTGGCACATCTTACTAAGCTGAATGATATAGCCACCCTCTTGGCTCATGATGAGAAGATTCGCTACTACTATATTCTCAAATTATTTCCGTTCTCATTAAATTGTGATGCTAAGACATGGTACAATACTCTTGCTCCTGGTTGTGTGCGTAGTCGACAGGATATGATTTACTACTTCTCTGAAAAATATTTTCCTGCTCATAAGAAACAAGCTGCCTTACAGGAAATATTTAACTTTGTGCAAATTGAAGAAGAGAGTCTCCCACAAGCTTGGGGGAGGCTTCTCCAATTGCCTAATGCTTTGCCTGATCACCCTCTCAAGAAAAATGAAATAGTTGATATCTTCTATAATGGACTAACCGATGCTTCTAGGGACTTCCTAGATAGTTCTGCTGGTTGTGTTTTTAGGGAACGAACTATTGAACAAGCTAAGGAACTATTGAATAATATATTGAAGAATTATGATGATTGGTCTCTCCCTGAACCACCACTTAAACCCACTCTGAAGAAGCGGGGTATCTTATTTCTCAGTCCCGAAGATATGCAAGAGGCAAAGAAATGTATGAAGGAAAAACGTATTAAAGCTGAGATTGTTAAGAATTTACCACCTATTGAAGAAATACATGGCCTTGACACACCACCACCTCCACAGGTGGTAGAGGTAAATTATTTATTAAAGTTTGATGAAAGTGATATCCCTTATAATAAACATCCTAGTCAATGATTATATGAGTTTGATAACTACATTATGAAACAAGATCACTTCAATGCACATGTTCTAAAACAATTGAAATATAATTTCGATATGATTGCTCGCTTGAGTGACTTGTTATTTAGAATCAGCAATGATGTTAGAGGTGTAGGAAAGCATGCATCTATGGTTCAAACTCAGTTAGAACAAGTTGCTAAATCTCAAAAAGAATTGCTTGATGAAATGAATAATAATATGAATGATTTTGCTGCTAGAGTAGTAACTAGAGGAGCTAGAATCACCCAAGAACCTCTTTATCCTGAAGGTCATGCTAAAAGAGTTGAACAAGACTCTCAGAGAATTAATATTGATGCACCTAGTCCTTCTAAAAAGAAAAAGAAAAAGAAAAATGATAGGACTTTGCATACCTCTAGTGAACCTGAGATACAAAATCCTCCTGATGATAATGATGTCTCTACTTCTGATGCTAAAACTCAATCTGGTAATGAACATCCACCTAGTGATAATGAAAATGAAATGATGATGTTCATAAGGATACTCACCCGAATAATGGTAAATAACGAGATAATGATGTTGAAATAGAGCCTGCTGTTGATCTTGATAACCCACAACCTAAAAATAAATGATATGATAAAAGAGACTTTGTGGCTAGAAAATATGGTAAAGAAAGAGAGCCATGGGTACAGAAACCCATGCCCTTTCCACCTAAACCATCTAAGAAAAAGGACGATGAAGAATTTTAACGCTTTGCTGAAATGATTAGGTCAGTCTTTCTGCGTACCCGCTTAACTGATATCTTAAAGATGGCCCCTTATGAAAAATACATGAAATACATCATCACTAATAAATGAAAGATACCTGAAGCTGAAATCTCCACCATGCTTGCTAATTATTCTTTTAAGGATGGAGTACCTAAAAAACTTGGAGATCCTGGAATACCAACTATACCTTGCTCCATTAAAAGAAATTATGTCAAAACTCCTTTGTGTGATTTGGGAGCCGGTGTTAGTGTTATGCCTTTCTCCTTATATAAAAGACTTGATTTGAATAAACTCACACCTACTGCGATATCATTGCAAATGGCTGACAAATCAACTGCCATACCTATCGGTATTTGTGAGGATGTGCCCGTTGTTGTTGCAAATGTTACTATCTTAACGGACTTTGTTATTCTTGAGATGCCCGAGGACGACAACATGTCGACTATCCTTGGTAGACCTTTTTGAATACTATAGGGGCTGTTATTGATTGCAATAAAAGAAAAGTCACTTTTCATATTAATGGTAATGAGCATACGGTACACTTTCCGAAGAAACAATTCCAAGTGAATGGTATAAATGTTGTTGAAGAATCTCGTACTCTCACTATTGGAAGTTTTCAACTACCTCTACCTACTGCCAAAAAGAAATATGATATACTTATTGTTGGGGATATGCACATCCCCATTGAGGTAACTTAGTGTTTTACGAAAGTTCTTCGGTTTCATGCTAATCGGAAGTGGTTGTTAATAAGATTTGATCAACCTTATTAATGGATCATTTTTTAGAGGTATGAAGTTGATGAATCTAGTAAGCACAATCTTCTTCTCCCACCTTTTATTTTCTGTTTTACTTAGTCAAATAAAATAAAATGCCATGTTTATCCTGTTTTCTGTTTTTTCCGTGCAATAAAAAATGACCCAAAAATAAAAGTTCTCAGAATGTCTTGAAAATTTGATATGATTTTTTTCTGAATATTTCTGAATTTCTTGTGCAAATAACTTCAGAGGGGGGTGCACCTGGTGCCCACAAGACACTAGGGTGGGTCAGCAACCCCAGGCGCGCCCTGGTGGGTTGTGGCCCCGATGTGGGCCCCCTCACTTATACCTTTAGCCCATGCCATCCCTACCTCCAAAAAAAATTCACCATAGCTCTCATTCCCGTGTTCTTGCTCTGAAACCAGCGGATTTCGATCTCTTTGCTCTAAGCTCCATTTTCGAAACTGTTTGGAGGAATTGCTACTTGGTATGTGACTCCTCTATTGCTCCAATTAGTTTTTGATCTAGTGGGTTATTTTTAGAGTAATTAGCTACTCTTGGTGCTGCTGTAGATGAGCTTGCATGTTTAATTCTTAGAAGTAGTTTGAATGCTTAATATTGCCTCTATGCATCCTTAGGAGTAGTTGCTATCAATCTCACGAAGTTTTGTTAACAAAATTTTGTGTCTCAAAAATATTTCAGAAATTTGTTCGCAAATAAAAACGCAATTCTTTAGGAGTTCTTCGAGGAGGAGGTCCTCGGAGGCCTCATCAAGTGGAAGCTTGGTTTGAGAATCTTATATTGAGCCAAGTGAAAGCTCGATGCGAGATGCCGCTACCTAATCATGTTTGTGGCCGTGTGACGAATTCATGGAAGGTGCAGGTATCAAGGAGGATTTCGAACAATTTATCCACAATGCAGAACTTGCTCCCTTCATCGCACATAAGTGCCCTCAACATCTCGAACTCACGAAAACATTCATGAAGAAATTTAAATATTTTCCCCATGAGTGTAGAGTTTCATTCAACCTTTATGACCGTCCCTTCACCATGCCTTTAGAATTGTTCTGTGAAGCGTGCAAAATTCCATATTGGAGTTCCCTCGATGAACCACAAAAATCTGAGTATGAGTCATTTTTTATTAATCTTTGCTATGGTGAAGTTAGGGGAGTGACACAAGGTAGATTTAAAAGCATCCATTTCCCATCAATACACTACTTTGCACTCTTTAATGGCAAATGTATCATAGGCAAACAAGATTGCAGCACACAGTATGCTCCTGATTTTAGTCTCATACACACTGCTATAAGAGGAAATAAATGTTATAAACTTGGAGCAATTGTAGCACGGAGATTGCAGCACAACACTGCTAGTTGTAATTTTTATGGAGGAATTTATGCCTCCCGTGTAGCTGAGAAGCTAAATGTATCACCTTGGCCTAACGACCCCATTTTACCTACTCAGTACTTAGACTTTGAGGCCATGAAACGTCATAGGTTCCTTAAGGGCACAACCACTAATTATACTTACAACTTCAGATTTAATAAAAAGCCCACTGTACCTGTTATTTTGCCTGCTCCTGCTATCTTTGATTTTCATAGTAGGGGGAGATACTATGTCCTTGAGAGCGAGGCTCGAGCGTACAACGCGGAGGTCGAAGCTGCCAGGAGGGCCGAGGAGTCCGCACCAAGGACCTTGGTAGGCTATCACTCCGACTATTATCCACGCTACGGATGGTGATTATCAAGCTAGGCCAAAAGCCTAAGCTTGAGGGAGTACGTATATCCATCGACATTACATTCATGTTTACACATTCCGTTCCAGTTGTCGGTGTCTACACCTTTTCATTGTATCATCCATGCTAGATTTATTTTCTGGCTTTCTTCTTGTGTGTTTGAAAAACTTTGAGAAAATCCAAAAATATTTCCTACTTCTTTTCAGTTTTTCTTTCTCGCTTAAATTAATTGTAGTATCAAAAGAAAACCCAAAAAGATTTCTCATTTCTTCTTTTACTTGTTGGGAGCTTTCCCGTGTAAATAGTTTTACTCATTTTTGTTTTTCCCTCTTTAATTTGCTTCTTCAATAAAAACCAAAATCTCCAAAAATATTTCAGTGTGTTTCTCTGAAATTCTTTTACTTTTATTTGAGTCGTACCAAGTAGAAGACCACGATGAAAATGTTGAGTGGCTCTCATATGCGCTATTGTTATCTAACAAAAATCCCATGTTACTTTATCTTCTCCTCTTGAATAAAATGTTTGCAGATTCCAGCTTGGTCCACGACACTCTTGCACTATTATTATTTTCATACCATTCGGTCGTGCAAGTGACAAGCAATAATGACGATATTTGATGAAGTGACTGTGGCAGAGAAAAGCGGGTATGAACTCAACTTGTTTTTGTTTTTGTAAATATGTTTAACCTAGTATCCTGGATTCAACATATTATGATCAAACATGTTTGCAATGAAAATTAGAGATTATAGTTGCTCATGCCATGCTTAAGTAGCTAGGAGTGTATAATGATTTATCTTGGATGTCAACATGCATTAAAATGATTGTGATGTGGTATGATGATATGGTATCCTCCTCTGAATACTTCAAGTGGCTTGACTTGGCACATGTTCATGTAGTTGAATCAAAACCAACATAGCCTTCATGATATTTATGTTCATGGTGTCCATATCCTACTCATGCTAGTAGTCAATGTTTATTATTAATAATGCATGTTCATGACTGTTTTCGCTCTCTAGCTGGCCACTTCTCAATCTATTTGCTAGCCTTCGCCTGTACTAAGTTGGAATACTACTTGTGCATCAAAATCCTTAAACCAAAGTTATTCTAGATGAGTCCACTATATCTACCTATATGCGGTATTACCCTGTCGTTCCAAGTAAATTTGCATGTGCCACCACTAAAAATTCAAATGAACATCTGTTTTGTGTGCCCGGACCGCTCATGGAGAGACAGGGGGCGGTCAATATCTTCCATGTTAAGTGGGTTATTCTCATGATGAGTGTTTATTCACTCGTCCTTGCATGAGAGTGGCGGTAATAGGGATTCCCAGTCCCGAAATCAAAAACTAGGAATAATTAAAGAAAGCTCCCCCAGGAATGTTGTTGGTATGGATGGTACCCGTGGATTCGGCTAGCCGTGGAGTGTGATTGTTGGTGGAGGGGGAGTAAACCTTTACTTTTACCGCTTGGGAACCGTCGCTAATGTGTTTAGCATGGAACATATTGATAACTCTTGGTCGTAACGTTGACAAGAAGGGTGTACCTCCCAAAATTATATCTATCTCTGTTTTAAGCTTTGAGCTCTGGCACCTCTGCAAATCCTTGCTTCCCTCTGTGAAGGGACTATCTATTTACTTTTACATTGAGTCATCACCTTCTCAAATAAACGCAAGACCTGAGAGCACTATTGTCATCCTCATGCATTGTGTATAATTAATGTTGGGTGCAGCATGACTAGATCTTTTATACCATGAATTACAATGTTTAGCCGCTGCTTGAACTTTGGAGGTGCTCTGCATTTATGTTTTGTGGTCTTAGAAAGGGCTAGCGAGATACCACTGTTGTCATATTACATAATGATTGTTTTGATAAAGTGTTGGCGTTTGAGATATTTTATTATTGCTCGCTAGTTGCTTATGTCATTGATATGAGTTAATATAATTTCTAAGAGCTATTGCTGGCATGGTTGGTCATAATCTTTGCTGAAAACCTGGGTGCTACTTAAGCATATATATGTAAACAAGAACAAAAGAGTTCGTAAAAGTTTTTCTTTATCACTTGGAGTTTGTCAACTGAATTGTATGAGGACAAGCAATGGGTTAAGCTTGGGGGAGTTGATACGTCTCGGTCGTATCTACTTTTCCTCACACTTTTGCCCTTGTTTTGGACTCTAATTTGCATGAATTGAATGAAACTAACCCGTACTGACGCTGTTTTCAGCAGAACTACCATGGTGTTGTTTGTGTGTAGAAATAAAAGTTCTCGGATTTGGACGAAACTTTTTGGAGATTTATTTTACAATGAAGAAAAAATTTTGGAGCCAAGAACCATGGGAGGGGGAGCCCTGGCTGGGCACGATACACCAGGGCACGCCACCCCCTCCAGGCGCGCCGTGGTGGGTTGTGCCCACCTCGAGGCCCCACTGACCCTAATTCCGACACTATAAACTCCTATTTTCGGAGAAAAAAATCAGAGAGAAAGTTTCATCGCGTTTTACGATACGGAGCCGCCACCACCTCCTGTTCTTCATCGGGAGGCCAGATTTGGAGCCCGTTTGGGGCTCCGGAGATGGGAATCTTCGGTCTTCATCATCATCAACCCTTCTCCATCGCCAATTCCATGATGCTCCCCACCGGGAGTGAGTAATTCCTTCGTAGGCTTGCTGGTCGGTGAGGAGTTGGATGAGATTCATCATGTAATTGAGTTAGTTTTGTTTGGGCTTGATCCCTAGTATCCACTATGTTCTGAGATTGATGTTGCTATGACTTTGCCAAGCTTAATGCTTGTCACTAGAGCCCGAGTGCCATGATTTCAGATCTGAACCATTTATGTTATAACCATTATATCAATGTTCTTGATCCGATCTTGCTAGTCATACGCACATATTATGTGTTATGATCCGTAAACCCCAGAGTGACAATAGTCCGGATACTTTCCGGTGATGACCGTAGTTTGAGGAGTTCATGTATTCACCATGTGTTAATGCTTTGCTCCGGTTCTCTATTAAAAGGAGGCCTTAATATCCCATAGTTTCCTTATGGACCCCTCTGCCATGGGAGGGTAGGACAAAAGATGTCATGCAAGTTCTTTTCCATAAGCACGTATGACTATCTACGGAATACATGCCTACATTACATTTATGAGCTGCAGCTAGTTCTGTGTCTGTCGTATTTCGGGCTCTGCAAAACCCTCAAGATTTGAACACAGGGGCGTGTGCGAAGTTCCCCTGCAGCCTCGCCCTACCTAGCTCGCTACTCGATGGATACGACGGCAAACTCGCACGATGACGAGGAAGAGGATGAACACGGTGGTTTACCCAGGTTCGGGCCGCTGCGAAGCGTAATACCCTACTCCTGCTTTGGTGGATTGCTTCTCGTGGAGGTATGGTGGATGAACTAGTACAATGTTGGGGAGCCTCCTGAGGGCCCTCCCGAGGTGTTCTTGGCCCTCTGTAGGCTTGGTGGTGGATCGGGTGAGTTGGCTGGTTTCGGATTTCCCCCCTACGGTGTAACCTAGCCTCTATTTGTAGCGGTGGCCCGGGTCCTCTTCCCTTATCGCAATGGCGGGAAGGGATCCCACAATGGCCAAATTTGAAGGGGGACAGGAGTACATCCCCGCCCTGTCCAAAGGTGGTCTTCGCCTGCAAAGTAGCTGTCGATGACACAGAAGTGGGCTCGACGATGACATCCGTCCCGCGGGGCTCGTGGTTGTGGTCTTGTTGCACCGGAATGGAAACCTTTGGGGGATGCTTTGGGAACCCGCGTATGTCCTTGCCCCCTTTGCACTAAAGGGGAAACTGCTCCGCTTGGCGCGCTGGCACCCGCCTATCCTTCCTTGCGTCACCCTTGACTCCTGAGGCCAGGTCCTGCATAGAGATCTCCGCCGCTCCGAAGGGGGCCTGGGGAGGCCCATCCCTTGCCGGTCTCGCGAGGGCCTTGTCTCGAGTGCTGCTGTGCATGATTGTGCTTGGTTGACGGAGTGGGCCATGCCCTGGGCCGCAGGCAGGCAAGTCTGGGTACCCCCGTTCCCAGAACGCCGACAGTAGCCCCCGGGCCCAAGGCGGCCTCGAGATGGCTTCCGGGCGAAGCCTTGAGGCTGGCCCGAAGCGATGCGGGCCCCTAACGCCCGCGGGCTAGGCTGGAGCGCGTCGTGCGGTTGATGTTGGGCGTCCTTCATCCCTTCGGCCACCACCCGAATCGACAAGAGCCTGACTTCTTGCGCCGAGCCATTATTGCTTTCCCCTCTTGCGCACCTACTCCTGCTTCCCAGGTCTCCGGCTCTAGCAGAGGCCTCTCCAGATCCGGCGCCGCTCCGTCCTCCTCCTTGCCGCTTTGGCCCCACGAGCTTCCCGATGGCCCTCGCCGGCAAGCAGAAGCCAGAGGTCTAGAGCTCAGCCTCCGCTCCCATCTCACCGGCGCTCTCAGGGTCCACCATCGCCAAGGACGAGGACCTCGTCCCGGTGCTCCCATCGACGGCGGATGAGACCAACGAGCGGGGGCGGACCTTGATATGGGGCGGCTCCTCGGAGAAGCGGCCCTCGTCCAAGGCGGTCTACCCCTTCTCTCTCCATAGCGTCTTCGCCAGGCTCGTCCCGCCCTTCTCCGCGTTCTTCACTGCCATCCTCGACCACTACAGGATCCAAGCCCTTCATCTCCAACCCAACTCCATCCTGCTCTTGTCCGTCTTTGCCTTCTACTGCGAGGCTTTCGTGGGCCTGAGGCCTTCGGTGGCCCTCTTTCGTCATTTCTTCAGCTTGCGCGTGCATGACGGCGCTCAACGGTCGGCGTGCGTCTCCTTCATCGCGTTCCAGAGCGGCAACATGCTCTTGAGGGCCGGGAAGAAGGTGGAGAACTTCAGGAACCGCTGGGTCCTCATGGACCTCAAAGACACCAACCCCCGGTTGGATCTGCCGAAGGGGCTGCCCGAGAAGACCTCCGCGTGGAGCTCCGCGAAGCTTTCCGACTCCCGGGCCAAGCTCGTCCTAGAGCGGATTTCCCACGATATCAGTGCCAAGAAGCTGACTGGGGTGATGATAGTGCAGGAGTTCCTGACGCAGTGCCTGGCGCCTCTCCAGTCCCATTCTAGGCCCTTGTGGGACTATCAGGGCAGCGGCGACAACCTACGGCTTCGGTCCGCACGCATAACCTTCGAGGAAC
Source organism: Elymus sibiricus (assembly GCA_039707655.1). Lineage (NCBI taxonomy): Eukaryota > Viridiplantae > Streptophyta > Magnoliopsida > Poales > Poaceae > Elymus > Elymus sibiricus. The sequence goes on along the minus strand of CM077669.1, from coordinate 200,074,981 downwards.
TGAACAAGGCTGTGACGACCCTGCTCAACGGTGACCCCGGTGATCTCCCCGACGCCCACGCCTCGCTGTACTGCCGCAACGACGGGGCCGATCCGGTTGCCGCGATGCCTGTCTTCAACGAACTGGGGCTCTCCCCAGCTGAGGGCCTTGGTTCCCCGGTGATGGTGTCCTCCGGCGACACCACGGGCGGGGAGGATTCGGAGAAGACCGCCGCCGACGACCCGGTGAGGGCATCTCCCCCGTCGCAGAGCACGCTTCTGCGCGACCTTGAGGACGACGATGATGTCGGGGAAGTTTCTGCTGCGGGCTCCCCACGTCCCGCCAGGGCCCCCAGGGGGCTAGGACCGGCCCCCCGCGCCACACGGTCCGCCTGCATGTCGACCCCCAGGAAGCGCGGAGCAGAGTCTCCCCTGGTGCGCCCCGCCTCTGCCGGCAAGGCGGTTGAAGCGCTGGCCTCGCCCCCGCCCGAATTGCAGCTCGCAGGCGAGGTGAGCGAAGCCGGGGCCATGGCGATCCCTCTAGCAGCCGCCCTTGGGGACAACGCCTTTGCTCCCCCGCGTGGTGGTGCCCTCACCGAGAAAGGCGAGGGAGCCCCCGTCGTTGCCGGAGCGGTGAGGAAGAGGAAGTGGGTCGACGTTGAAGATTAAGTGATTCGGCTCGGCCTTGGTCGCCCACCGATAGCTTGTGTATTGATGACCTTCCTTTGCTTGGTGACCAGGAACGCCGCCGCGCTGAAGATGAGGAAGAAGAAGGCGGGCGTCAAGCCAAAGGCGCCTTCCGACGCGCCGCCGCTCCTGTCATCCTGCCGTCGCCTGTCGCGGCACCTGCTGCCGAAGGGGTGGGGGCTCGCGAGGCAACCCCCCTGGGCATCGCCGCGGAGCCCCCCTGAGCCCCCAATGCCTGTTGGCGCGATCGCACCCGCCCCTGAGGGTGCGACGGCGCCAACGTCCGGAGGGCCAGCCGCCCGTCGATCCGTCTGTGTCCGTGGTCGCTGCACGGCCTCCAGGGCATCCTTCCCTTCGTGCTTCTGTCCTCCAGGGGACGTCTCCCGTGATCGCACAGGGGACTCCTCCGGAGGAGGCCTTGCTGCCCTTGTCGCGTGGCCTTGTCGTCCTGGACGGGGCCTTCACCATTCTGGGTCAAGTTTGGGACGCCCTCGGGGGCGCCGACGATCGCCTCGCGAGTGGACGCCAAGGGCTCCTCTCCGGGTGGCTCTAGGCCGACGCATTTGCTGTGGCGGTTTGGGGTCAGGCCGAGGCTGCCGCGGCGAAGAGCGAGAAGGAAGCCGCATCCGCCAGGGCAGTCCGCGAGAAGGCACTGGCTAGCGTGGTGTCTGCTACCAGGCGTTGCGAACAGGTGGAGCCCCGCCTGAAGGCTCGCCAGGAGGAGAAGTCTGAGCTTGCGGAGCAGTTGCACCAGCAGGAGGAAACCCTCAAGACCCGCGAGGCCAAGCTTGCCGCTCGGGACTCCGAGCTATCCCAGGCGGCCACCCGCCAGGCTGCGGAGCGGGAGCGCCTGGACGCACAGGAGAAGGAAGTCGCTTCGGGGAAGGCCCTGCTCGACACCAGGGAGAAGGCTCTTGCCGCGGCCGAGGAGAAAAAGGCCGTGGAGCTCAACGCCTTTCCCTTCGTCGAGCTCAAGCTTCGCCAAGCGCTCCACTCCCTCTGCAGGGATGGGTTTGCGGAGCCCCTGGCGGCTCCAGAGAGCGGCATCGCGGGGCTCGCTTCGAAGCTTGTCGAGGCGCTAGAGGGCGCCGTTGTCAAGGTGGAGGGGATCTTGGAGAGCGAGTGCCACGACCTCTTTTCTGAAGCCGCGACGCGCGTCTTCAGCCATCTTCATCTTCGCGAGCCGGGGTTCGACTTTGACTCCGTGATCCACCTGGTCGCTCCCAAGGTTCGCGCCGATGCCGTGGCGGCGGTGAAGGACGCCGTGGAGATGCTGGTGAAGAGGTTCACCCACGTCACCCGTCCTCCGCCTCCTGACGCTACAGGGGTTGGTGGCGAGGAAGACGACGCCAGCGACGTCGACGACGAGTTCCCTGAAGATGGGACGAGTGGTGGCGGCGGCTCCCCTGATTCCTCCCCACTATTCTTTTCCTGCAATGTCCATCATGCCTCGTGGAGGCATTAAACTTGTTTGTATCCGCGAAAACTTTTAATGCTTGTAATACCTGTTGAATTGTGTGAATTCTTTTTTCGCCTTGTTTCCTTCTTGCTTGATGTGATGCTCTGCGTTGACAGGGCCCGGCCCCGCGCATACCTCAGCCGCCGTTGGGCCGTCCGGATCACTAAGGACGGTTCCAAGAGGTGAGGGGCTACGGGGCCAGTGAGGCTCCTGAGTCGCGATGCTCAGGAGTCCCCCTTGACGTACGAGCAGCCCTCATGAAGGGAACATGGTGAAGGTTAGGTTTAACTTGGAGATTCCGAACACCTTGCGCTCTGCGTCGGCAGGGCCCGGCCCCGTGCATACCTCAACCGCCATTGGGCCGACCGGATCACCAAGGACGGTCCAAGGGGTGGGGGGCTACAGGACCAGTGAGGCTCCTGAGTCGCGATGCTCAGGAGTCCCCCTTGACGTACGAGCTCCAGCGTCCTCCTTAGGGGTTTTTTGAGCGCTTTGAGCTCTGCGTCGGCAGGGCCCGGCCCCGAGCATACCTCAATCGCCGTTGGGCCGACCGGATCACCAAGGACGGTCCAAGGGGTGAGGGGCTACAGGACCAGTGAGGCTCCTAAGTCGCGATGCTCAGGAGTCCCCCTTGATGTACGAGCGGCTCCCATACCTTTCCTCGCCATCTTTTTCTGAGGTAGGCACGTGAAGACCAGGTTTGGCAGACCTGGGAAGGTGGCGTGTACCAGGCTTGACCCGGTAGTAGCCCCGTGCAGCCCCCTCACGCGTACATCCCTGGGGAACGCAGCAATTTGGGGGCCACGGGGGACATTCCTGAGGTTGGACGCAGCCGCTGGGGCGCCCTCAGTTGTTTATCCCCCGCGCGGGGTGTGGGGCTTCCACATTGCGTGGGCATAGTCATTGGTGGACCGTGTTGTCCGCCAGGACTAGGCTATGGCTTCCACATTGCATGGGCATAGTCATTGGTGGACCGTGTTGACCACCAGCACGGAGCTGTGGCTTCCACATTGCGTGGGCATAGTCATTGGTGGACCGTGTTGAGTTGTCCGCCAGCGCGGAGCTGTGGCTTCCACATTGCGTGGGAAGGAACCCCTCCGCGTCCTCGGGGGGCTCCGGGCGTGTACAGCCCATTGAGTTCGTACGCGTGGCTTGCACGGCAGAACTGGGAGGTGTATCTGGGAGCTCGTGAGGGCGCTTTGGCCTCGCGAGGTCCCTACCTCAAAGGCGGTTTGCGCCTGAGTCTTCTTGTAGGTGGCGCCGTCCAAGGTCCTGCAGACTTCTTCTTCTTCATGAGTGAGGCAGGTAGGGAACCCTTTCAGCACTCTGCGTCTACAGGCCCCAGTCCCGCACATTTCCCGACCACCGTAGTGTATGACCGGATCACCAAGGACGCAACTACGAGGTCAGGCCCCGCCACCCTTGATGCCGACCGGATCACCAAGGACGACATCAAGGGGCGGGTGGCTTTAGGACCAGTAAGGCCCCCGAGGCGCATTGCTCAGGAGCCCCCATTGATGCCCAAGCGGCTCTACGTCGGCAGGTCCCAGTCCCGCACATTTCCCTACCGCCGTAGTGTACGACCGGATCACCAAGGACGCAACTACGGGGCGAGGCCTCGACACCCTTGATGCCGACCGGATCACCAAGGACGACGTCAAGGGGCGAGTGGCTATATGACCGGTAAGGCTCCTGAGGCGCGATGCTGAGGACCCCCCTTTGACGCTCGAGCGACCCCCATTCCGTCCTGCCGGCTGCTGCCTCAGGAGGCCCTGGAGCCTCCCGAGACTCCAAACTGTGGTGCCGTGCTGCGGTCGGAGCCCCCGAGCGGGGGTCGACCGCCCAAAGATGCAAGTCCCTGAGGCTACAGGGCCTTGCTATCCAGTTCCGAGGTGCCTCGGGGAGGGCCATAGCGCATGGCCCCTTGCGAAGCACCACTCAGAAAGAGTGGCGCGGCGACATTCACGCCGGCGAAGAGCCGTGCAGGCAAGGTAAAACGTTAGGAAACAGACCATGTGCATGAGAAACTATTGAAATATGCGTAAATGAGGTGGCTACAGGGGTATGCCCTGATCGCCCGAGGGTAATGCGGCCCGGTGGGCACCCTCAACAGAGTGAACCAAAAAGTTACCTGGCATTGGCCAACAAAAAGTCACCTGGCGGCCATGCCGCTGAAGAGCCGAAGCTGCCGTCGTAGCCTGATCTTACACGTCCACGAGCGCGACCCTCACGGGCCCGTCGTCTCCCGGGGCTCGGGACCTTCGCTCGGTCCGAGCATCTCCTCCAACTCCTCGCCGCACCCCGCCAGTCAAGGTACGAGCATGGCCCGGTACAGGTGCTGGAACGTGACGCCCGCGTTCGCCAGGCCGAAGGGCATGCGGACGTAGTTGTACGGGTAGACCCATCCATGATCAGCACGCGTTGGCCAACAGGGGCCCTGGGACGCGGCCCTATTGATCGCGAGCGTGTTGACACAGATGCGCGGCTGGTTGACCGTGCCGACGATGGCGGCTGCAATTGGTGGTGCTGGGCAGTCCCCGCCTTGCATGGCCTGCGCTTCCTGAAGCTCCTCGATCGCTCTGATGACGGACTCTTGCGAGCTCGGAGCCGCGCGCCGTGCTCCCGGCTCGAGCAGACGCACTTCTAGATGCACCTCCAGGTTGTGCCCGAGCGCCTCCCTCGTCTCACTGGCCAAGCCTGAAGCTCCCCGGACGGGAGCCCCCGGGCCTGACCCAAGAGGGGCGCCGAGCGCGCTTTCCTATGCGATGGGAGGTGGGGCCCCGTCCTTGGGCCAGGGGCCCGAGGCCCCTGGACGCCCCATGGGAAGGAGCTGCTTCTTCTTCTTGCGCGTGGCCTCACGAGGCAGGGCATCTTCCTCGTCGTCCGAGCACTCGGCCGCCGCGGCACGGTAGGCACGCTCGAGGGTGCAGACGGCATCCTTCTCATCGCAGGTGACGGTGATGACGCCGCCACTCCCTGGCATCTTGAGGACGTTGTAGCCGTGGTGAGTCACCGCCATGAACTTGGTGTGGGCTGGGTACCCAAGGATCGCATTGTACGGGAGGTGGATGTGCGCGACGTCGAAGACGATGATCTCGGTGTGGTTGTTCTCGCGTCCGCCAAAAGTGACGGGCAGGTGCACTTGCCCGATGGGGACAGTGGACCCGTCTGTGACTCCCGAGAAGGACTTGGTCGGCATGAGATGCTCGTACGGTACTTGGAGTGTCTCGAAGGTCTCAATGGAAAGGACATTGAGCCCCACTCCACTGTCGATGAGGGTCTTGGTGACAAGGACGTTGCTGATGGTTGGAGTGCACAGCATGGGGAGCTTGCCGGCCATGGCCGAGCACCTGAGCTGATCCCTCGAGTCGAAGGTGATGGCAGTCTGGGACCACTTGAGGGGAGGCATTGCTTCTGGCTTCGGGAGAGCCGCGTTCACCTCCCACGTGAACTGCTTGAAGATGCGGTTCGACGCTGGGGCCTGGGCGCCGCCCAGGATATAGGCCACTGCCCTGACCTCCTGGAAGCCCCCATCCCCATCGTCTTGCCTGTCCTCTTCTTTCCTTCTGGGCGGCGGCGGTAGTGGTGGTAGGCCGGCTTCACGGGGCCGTTCCTCACGAGGCTGGCCGCGGCGCGACCCCTCTGGAGGGTCATCGCGCCAGCGGTCCTCCCGAGGCTGATCGCGCCAGCGGTCGTCCCGTGCTTGATCGCGCCGGCAGTCCTCCTGAGGCAGATCGCGCCACCCTTGACGCGGCTCCCGGTTGTCCCAACGGCCTCCACCACGGCCTCCGCCGCGCCCGAAACCATGGTCAGCACGTCCAGGGCGACGGCCGAAGTGTTTGGCGCGTACAAGCCTGAGTTCCTGGCAGTCGGCGGTGTCGTGGTTATTGGTGCCATGGAAGATGCAGGTCAGTCTTCCCCCTGCGGGGGGTTCCTCACCCCGGCTGCGCTTCGCCTCAGGCTCAGCCGCAAGTACCGTTGGGGCCTTGCACTTCACCTCCTTGGCCTTGGTCTTCTTTTCCTCTGGTTCCGCCGCTGGAGCCGCGCGGAGCGACAGGCGGCCCTCTTCAGCCTTGGCGCACCTGTTCGCCAGATTGAACATCTCCAGAGCTGAGCACAGCTCGTCGTTCATGGCGAGTTCCTCCTTCATCTTGAGGTCCGTGACGCCGTCGGTGAACGCGGAGATGATAGCCTCATCTGACGCCTTAGGGACCTTGAGGCGCGTAGTCATGAAGCGCTGTATGAACTTGTGCAGGGTCTCTCCATCCTGCTGCTTTATACACCGCAAGTCGTTCACGGTGAGCGCGCGGTCGCGGGTACCTTGGAAGTTGGCGATGAAGCGCTTGCGCAGGTCGTCCCAGGAGGTGACGGACCCCTCCGGGAGGTTGAGGAGCCAGGAGAGCGCGCCACCTTTGAGTGCCATGGGAAACCAGCACGCCATGACTTTGTCGTCTCCACCGGCAGCCCGGATTCTTGAAAGCACAACATGCTCCCTTGGTGGTTTTGATAATTCATGACAACATACATTGTCTCTTGGACTAATAACCTAGTGTATTTCAGATAAAGTCCACAGAGAGGGTTGGCAAAAGGATTGTGGAGATTGTGGAAATACCCCAAGATGCAAGGAAATGGATTGGCAAAGCTTCAAGGAAGAGGACTCTACATTTTACATTTGTGAGAAATCACTTTGAGTCCATAGGAAAGCCAATACTATTAAAAGGGGGTAAGGTTTTGTTGGTGAACAAAATGCTCATACGTGCACAAGTGATAGTCACCAAAAACACCCACAAGCTCTCCCACCAAAGTCTGTCCAAAGCCATATACTCAAAATCGGTGCAACCAACATTTCCATCCCGGTGCCACCGATTCTAAACCTCAGACAGACTCAGCCAAACCCTAGCCACTTCGGTGCAACCAATTCAATCCCGGTGCCACCGAGTTTAGGTTGCCAACTTTCTGTTACGCAAATTCACAATATTGGTACCACCGAGATTGTTGGATCGGCGTCACCGAGATTGTCAATCTGACCGTTGGTCACCTTATCTATGCAACCGAGTTTCCTATATCGGTCTCACCAAGATTCAAAAGTTGCCACCTTTTGGTCACTTCGGTACCACCGAGATTTACACAGCGGTGTCACCGAGTTGGTCATTTTGTGTGTAACGGTTGGATTTTTGGGGATGCCTATATATACCCCTCCACCACCACCTACTCGAGAGAGAAGCACTCAGAACTATTCCATACTTGCCCCATCCAGTTTTCTGAGAGAGAACCACCTACCCTTGTGTTGAGGTTAAGATCTTCCACTCCAACCATATGGATCTTGATTTCTAGCCTCCCCAAGTTGCTTTCCACCAATCCCATCTCTTCCACCAAGCCAAATCTGTCAAAGAGTGATTGTGTGTTGAGGAGTCTATCATCTTGAAGCACAAGAGCAAGGATTTCATCAACATTACCGAGCCTATTACCTTTTGGAGGGTGGTGCCTCCTAGATTGGTTAGGTGTCGCTTGGGAGCCTCCTACTTCGTGTTGTGGAGTTGAACCAAGAAGTTTGTAAGGACAAGGAGATCGCCTACTTCATTAAGATCTACCCATAGTGAGGCCAGTCCTTCGTGGACGGAAGCCGTTATGGAATAGTCAAGGTTGCTACTTCGTGGACCCTTATGGGTGGAGCCCTTCGTGGACTCTCGCGACCGTTACCGTACATGGGTTGAAGACTCCATAAACGTGGACGTACAATAGCACCACCTATCGGAACCACGGGAAAAATCCTTGCGTCTCCAATTGTGTTTGATCTCCATATCTCTACTCTTTACTTCTTGTGCAATGTCTTTACTTTCCCTGCCATATTTGTTGACATGCATGTGTAGGGCTGTTAGACTTGCTAGACTTGCTATAACTATTAAAATCTGCCAACCAATTAACTTGGGAAAAGGTTAGGTTTTAAATTCCTGCTAGTAGTCTATTCACCCCCCCTCTACACACTCTTCTAGTGATCCCTCAATTGGTATCAGAGCTTTGGTCTCCATTGCTTCGATCTAATCACCGAGGAGGAAGATGGATGTGTCGAGTATAGGGATTTTGAGTTGTAGAGTGCCTATTCTTGATGGAGAGTACTATAGTCAATGGAAAACTTTGATGCTTGAGCTGTTTATTGAATTTAAATTGAGCAAATTTATTAAGAGCCCCTATGTGCCTCCCATTGATCCCTTGCATCCCACACACGAAGAGGAACTTGATATGCTACGCAATCTTAGAACTGTCAATCTCATTGTTAGAGCTTTGCCTAGAAATGTGCTCAATCAAATGAAGATTTTTGTATGTGCTTACACTTTGTGGAATGACTTGGAGAAACGATATCCAAGTTATTCATTGAGTAATCTTGATGAAATTCTACATAAAACTATTGCCTTGCACAAAATGACGCCTAGTGATCCTAAATTTGATGATTGTCTATTTGAGCTTAGAGACCTCATGCGTGCTAAAGGAGATGTCACAACTATCAACAATATCATTATAGAAGTCCTTCGCATTCATAAACTTGAACATTGTCATGATCACCATCCTAACGAATCTCTTGTTCTTTATGACGAGGATTTCCCACTTGATGATGACAATGTGGAACATGGCTACTATGATGAAGATGAGCTGTTCGACATCGAGTATGAGAAGATCATGAAGAATCTAAGCCTCATGGCAAACTTCAAGGATTACATGTCCGGAGGAAAAGAGTGCATTCTCGATAGCGGATGTACCGATCATATGACCGGAGATAGAGAGATGTTTGAAGAGATCACACCAAACCATGGACCACGAAGGTATGTAACGTTTGGAGACAACTCCAAGGGTAAGGTACTTGGTCTTGGTAAGGTGGACATATCCCATGATAGCTCTATCCAAAATGTTATGCTTGTTGAATCTCTTGGCTACAATCTTCTTTCCGTATCTAAACTTGCTGACTTTGGTTTTAATGTGCTATTAACGAAAGTAGATTGCCAAGTGTTTCGTCAAGATAATCATAAAATGGTCTTTACCGGTTTCAATAGAGGTGATCTATACATTGTTGACTTAACTAAGAGATCCAAACCTCGCACTTGTTTAATTGCTAAATCCTCTAAAGGTTGGCTTTGGCATAGAAGACTAGGACATGTTGGCATGCGTAATTCAGACAAGCTTATCAAAGGTGATCATATACTTGGTGTTAAAGATGTTATCTTTGACAAAGATAGACTTTGTAGTGCTTGTCAAGCTGGAAAGCAAGTAGGTGGAAGTCATCCCGTTAAGAATATCATGACTACTAGGTGACCAGTCGAGTTACTTCACATGGATCTTTTTGGTCCCAACACTTACAAGTGTCTCGGTGGAAATTCCTATGGTCTAGTTATAGTTGATGATTTTTCCAGATTTACGTGGGTATTCTTTCTTGATGATAAGTCGCAGGTTCAAAAGATCTTCAAGAACTTCGCTCGCAAAGCGCAAAATCAGTTTGAAGTGAAGATCAAGAAGGTTCGGAGCGATAACGGATCGGAGTTCAAGAACACCCATGTGGATACCTTCCTTGACGAAGAAGGTGTCTCACATGAGTTCTTGGCTACGTACACGCCTCAACAAATTGGAGTTGTTGAGAGGAAGAACCGGACGCTCATTGAGATGGCAAGAATGATGCTTGACGAATACAAGACGCCAAGACACTTTTGGGCAGAAGCCGTGGAAACAGCATGTCATGCCACAAACCGACTTTACTTGCACAAGCTTCTCGGTAAAACGGCATACGAGCTACTCACCGGTAACAAACCCCAAGTTGGATACTTTCGGGTATTCGGCTCAAAGTGCTACATTCTTGATAAGCATCGTCGTACTAAATTTGCTCCTAAATCTCATGAAGGATTCCTACTTGGTTACGGATCGAACTCTCACACTTACCGTGTCTACAACAAATTCACTCGAAAAGTTGAAGAGACGGTAGATGTGAAGTTTGATGAATCTAATGGTTCGCAAGTCGAACAATTGCCAAATGATCTAGGTGATAAGGACCCTTCGGAAGCTATCCAAGATTTGCCCATCGGCAAGATTCGTCCCATGGAGGTGAAGGAAAGTACTTCATCAACACAAGTGGAAGCCCCTACTTCACGTCAAGGTGAACCACAACATGACATGGTGGCATCCACAAGCGGTACACGACAAGATGATGAAGAGGAGGAAGTGAATCATGAAGATCCACCACAACCACCTTCACCACCACCTCAAGGGAACGACACCATCAACAACAACGAAGATGAAGGAGATGATGATGAAGAAGAAGAAGCTCCACCATCTATCAAGCCCAAGCTACCCCGAGTTCGAGCACAAGTGACCAAGAACCATCCCCTAAACCAAATCTTTGGTGACATCCAAAACGGGAGAATCACTCGCTCTAAAACTCGTCTAGCTAACTTTTGTGAGCATTATTCTTTCATCTCTAGCATTGAGCCCTTGAAGGTAGAACAAGCTCTTGAAGACGCGGATTGGGTGAACGCGATGCGTGAAGAGCTTCACAACTTCGAGAGGAACGAAGTGTGGACACTTGTGGAGAAGCCCAAGGATGAGCAAAACATCATCGGAACCAAATGGGTGTTTCGGAACAAGGAAGACGAAGACGGTCAAGTCGTGCGCAACAAGGCTCGTCTCGTAGCCCAAGGATATACGCAAGTCGAAGGTATGAACTATGGTGAGACCTACGCCCCCGTTGCTAGACTTGAAGCTATTCGCATTCTTCTTGCCTATGCTAATCACCATGATATCACGCTTTATCAAATGGACATTAAAAGTGCCATTTTGAATCGTGAGATTGAAGAAGAAGTCTATGTTAAGCAACCACCTGGTTTTGTGAATCCTAAGAATCCTAATCATGTTTACAAGCTTCATAAAGCCCTTTATGGTCTTAAGCAAGCCCCTCGTGCTTGGTACAAATGCTTAACGAAGTTTCTCATTGAAAAAGGTTTTGAAATTGGTAAAATTGATGCAACCTTGTTCACTAAGAGAGTTAATGGTGAATTATTTGTATGCCAAATCTATGTGGATGATATTATCTTTGGATCTACTAACCCACAATTTAGTGAAAGATTTGGAAGGTTGATGTCCGAGAAGTATGAGATGTCTATGATGTGTGAGCTGAAATTCTTTCTTGGTTTGCAAATCAAGCAAATGAAAGAAGGAACTTTCATCTCTCAAACTAAGTATACCAAGGACTTGATCAAGAAGTTCAACATGCAAGAGTGCAAAGGTATGAAAACCCCCATGCCTACTAGCGGACATGTTGATCTTACCAAGGAGGATGAACCGGTTGATCAAAAGGTTTATCGATCTATGATTCGTTCATTGCTATATCTATGTGCCTCTCGTCCCGATATTATGCTTAGTGTTTGCATGTGTGCTAGATATCAAGCTGCACCTAAAGAGTATCATCTTTTGGCCGTGAAACGTATTGTGAGATATTTGATACAAACACCAAACTTTGGCGTTTGGTATCCCAAAGGATCTTCCTTTAACCTTGTTGTCTATTCCGATTCGGATTATGCCGGTGACAAGGTTGATAGAAAATCCACCTCGGGTACTTGTCAATTTTTGGGTAGATCTCTTGTGTCTTGGTCCTCCAAGAAACAAAACTCGGTATCTTTATCCACTTCCGAAGCTGAGTATATCGCTGCTGGATCTTGTTGTGCACAATTACTATGGATGACACAAATGCTTAAGGATTATGGAATCCATGTTAAAAATGTTCCATTACTTTGTGACAATGAAAGTGCTATTAAAATTGGTCATAATCCTGTGCAACATTCTCGAACAAAACATATTCAACTTCGACATCATTTCATTCGTGATCATGTTGCCAAAGGAGATATTAATCTCAAGCATGTTCGCACTAACAAGCAATTGGCCGATATCTTTACCAAGCCACTTGATGAGAAAACATTTTGTTATTTGAGGAGTGAGTTGAACATCATTGATGCTTCAAACTTGAGCTAGTCTCACTCGGTTGCATGCAAGGGCATGAGCTTTCTTGATACTTCCATGATATTTCTAACATGTTATCTTATGCCATGGAATTTTATGCTCCCTTGTATTGCATCTAACCCTTTTGTAGGTACTTGGGAGACTCTCATTCCACAAGATTGCCATCAATTCAACTCTTAAGCAATATTGTCATTATCAAGTATCCACAACCCCTCTTGATGATGGAAGGAAGAAGACACCTCAACCATATACTTGACATACATTTATAATTCTTAATTTGGTATCATGTCAAATGGATATATCAATTGCCCTTCCTTGCATGACTAACCTTTGTAGGTGACAAGTGTACTAAAACGAGAAGGATTGCTCCCAACTCAAGATGATCTTCATCAACCTCTAGCATCCTCAACAAGGTCACCTATGAGCAACATCATCAACATCACTCAAAGGTATGTACTCATGTCCTTGAAAAGTCTTTGCTCCAAGTCATGAGCTAAAGCAATTCAAGTGATATGAAGACATTAAAATGCTTAATCAAAAAATGGCAACCCCATTTTGAGATTAACGTAGAGTATGACCTATGATCAAGTATTCTTACTTGGTTCTAAGTCAATATACTCTAATATAGGTGACCTAGTAACCGCCCATCATCTAGTTAAGTATCTTGTTTGGTTCATTCTCTATTTTGCAAAGATTTCTTGAAACCACTCAAATCTTCTCTAGTTGATATTTTTCTGTAAAAACTTTTGCATTCCCTTTGAAAAAGTTCTCTGTTGACGCCTTGAAAACAGAAACTTGGTCCCTTATTTCTGTTGCTGTTTTAGCCTCGGAGCCGCCGATACATATTTCTTGGTTCTACCGAAATTGCAGATAAACTGCACTACAACACTTCGGTACCACCGATTGATCTGTCTCGGTGTCACCGATTTTTTTTCTTTTTCTTATTTGTGTTTTTTTTGCAAATCTATGTTTCTTTTGCGATCCTACAAGCAATACTTCTGTTACTTCGATGATCCCGTTAAAAACAAAATCGGGGGAGAATAACAAAAGATAATCTTAGGGAGAGAATTTCTTTATTCAAGGATCCCTACCTTAACGGAAGAAGTGGGAGAATAACAATATCTTACAACATCTCAAAGGGAGAGAAACTATTTTCCATGATTCCCTCAGTTTTCATTTCTATGAACCCTACATTCAGTGACCCTTGTTCTCAAGGATCCCTTCTCAGTCAATGATCCCTGTATCTATCCCTGTTTTTGACCTTTTTGGAAATTAATGCCAAAGGGGGAGAAGAACAAAGCTTCATGCTAAAAGGGAGATACATGCTTATGCAAAGGGGGAGATATGATCAAGGGGGAGAGCCAATATCAATATTCATACTCACTTAAACAAGGGGAGAATATCAAAGTAGGGGGAGAAGACAAATTTGGAAGTTTACCCTTCTCACTCTATCCAATCCCAATATCTACATGCTGAGATTCAGGGGGAGAGGATGTTCTACTATTGTCATATCTAAGGGGAGAAAGAAATAATTTCGGAGACATATCAATCTTAAGAATTGCTATCTTCTATATGTTCTCCATATCTTGGTACTGTTGAGTTCTATTGCCTTTGATTGGTAGAATACTCTTGTGTTTCCTAACATTGTTTTCTCAAGTGTGTTTCTACTACTCGAATGCTCAAGAACTCAAGGTAAGTATATGCATCATACCCTTGATCAAGATGATCTCTTCCTTCTTGCACATATTGTTTGCAAGAGTGAAGTCTTGAACAAGAATACATCTCATTCATATATGTTTGATGCATATGGCCCAGATACACATGACTCATTATATCCCTTCTACTACTTGTGTGCCCATGCATTCAAAAGCAACTATCCTTTAAAGGACTGCACATATTTAGGGGGAGCAAATGTAAGTCATGTGTCTCTCAAAGTCTTCATTATATCCATGCATATCTTTATTTGAAGCTTTGATTGTATGTTGTCATCAATTACCAAAAAGGGGGAGATTGAAAGCACAACATGCTCCCTTGGTGGTTTTGATAATTCATGACAACATACATTGTCTCTTGGACTAATACTTTTGCCTAGTGTATTTCAGATAAAGTCCACAGAGAGGGTTGGCAAAAGGATTGTGGAGATTGTGGAAATACCCCAAGATGCAAGGAAATGGATTGGCAAAGCTTCAAGGAAGAGGACTCTACATTTTACATTTGTGAGAAATCACTTTGAGTCCATAGGAAAGCCAATACTATTAAAAGGGGGTAAGGTTTTGTTGGTGAACAAAATGCTCATACGTGCACAAGTGATAGTCACCAAAAACACCCACAAGCCCTCCCACCAAAGTCTGTCCAAAGCCATATACTCAAAATCGGTGCAACCAACATTTCCATCCCGGTGCCACCGATTCTAAACCTCAGACAGACTCAGCCAAACCCTAGCCACTTCGGTGCAACCGATTCAATCCCGGTGCCACCGAGGATCGGCGTCACCGAGATTGTCAATCTGACCATTGGTCACCTTATCGGTGCAACCGAGTTTCCTATATCGGTCTCACCGAGATTCAAAAGTTTCCACCTTTTGGTCACTTCGGTAACACTGAGATTTACACATCGGTGTCACCGAGTTGGTCATTTTGTGTGTAACGGTTGGATTTTTGGGGATGCCTATATATACCCCTCCACCACCACCTACTCGAGAGAGAAGCACTCAAAACTATTCCATACTTGCCCCATCCAGTTTTCTGAGAGAGAACCACCTACCCTTGTGTTGAGGTCTAGATCTTCCACTCCAACCATAAGGATCTTGATTTCTAGCCTCCCCAAGTTGCTTTCCACCAATCCCATCTCTTCCACCAAGCCAAATCCGTGAGAGAGTGATTGTGTGTTGAGGAGTCTATCATCTTGAAGCACAAGAGCAAGGAGTTCATCGACATTACCGAGCCTATTACCTTTTGGAGGGTGGTGCCTCCTAGATTGGTTAGGTGTCGCTTGGGAGCCTGCTACTTCGTGTTGTGGAGTTGAACCAAGAAGTTTGTAAGGGCAAGGAGATCGCCTACTTCGTGAAGATCTACCCATAGTGAGGCCAGTCCTTCTTGGACGGAAGCCGTTATGGAATAGTCAAGGTTGCTACTTCGTGGACCCTTATGGGTGGAGCCCTCTGTGGACTCTCGCGACCGTTACCCTCCGTGGGTTGAAGACTCCATAAACGTGGACGTACGATAGCACCACCTATCGAAACCACGGGAAAAATCCTTGCGTCTCCAATTGTGTTTGATCTCCATATCTCTACTCTTTACTTCATGTGCAATGTCTTTACTTTCCGCTGCCATATTTGTTGACATGCATGTGTAGGGCTGTTAGACTTGCTAGACTTGCTACAACTGTTAAAATCTGCCAACCAATTAACTTGGGAAAAGGTTAGGTTTTAAATTCCTGCTAGTAGTCTATTCACCCCCCCCTCTAGACACTCTTCTAGTGATCCCTCAATGCTCAGCGAGTAGAGCTGTAGGAACTCGGCGGGATCCGGGGTGCCGTCGTAGCGTGGGGGCAGATCAGGCTTGAACTTGCAGGGCCACGTGGTTGGGTGGAGCTCCGGGGCGATGGCGAGGCACCCCACCGGTTCGACGGGTGCTGCGTGCGCGGGAGGGACCCGGTCTTGACGCTCCTGTGGGGCCACCTCGAGCGGAGCCCGGTCGCGACGCTGGGTCGGCAGCGCGGGGAGCACACGCGCGTCGATGCGCGGCCGGGGAACCACCTGGCAGCTTACTTCATCTCCTGCCTTCGCCCGCGGTTCCTGAGGCCGGTTGCGGGGGCGTGCTTCTCGCCTGGGCTCGGGGTCGACGTCGCGTTGCGGAGGAGGCGGCGGTGCATCTTGGGCCACGTTGTCTGCCAGGGATGGTTGGGGTCGAAGCGAGTAGGAGAGTGCTGAAGCGTCGCCGGCAGCACTGACGAGCTCCGCGATGCGCCGAAGCCAGTCGTCGTAGCGGTCGGGGGCAGGGCGGTAGCGGAGCAGCTCGTTAGCCATGGCGAGTGCGCCCAGGGCGCGCACCGGCCCAGGCAGAACGTGGGAAGATGACCCGGAAGCTAGGACGATCGATGGAGTAGCGGTGTGGCCATCGCGCCGCGCGGTGACCGGCTGGGATGAGTCTTGCTGCTCTTGGGCGTCCGGGCCTGTGGCGGCATTTGCCACAGGCGAGGGTGACCTGCGTGCGCCGGTGCGGCCCACAGGTGCCGTCTGGGCGACGTGGGTGGCTCGGCGCTCAGCGCGGGCTCGGCGAGCGTCAGACATCGGAACGGCGAGGTGGGAGAAGATCTTGGCTCGAGGAAGACTCCGACACGCCCCCTACCTGGCGCGCCAAATGTCGGATTTCGGGCTCCGCAAAACCCTCAAGATTCGAACATAGGGGCATGTGCGAAGTTCCCCTGCAGCCTTGCCCTACCTAGCTCGCTACTCGATGGATACGACGGCAAACTCGCACTATGACGAGGAAGATGATGAACATGGTGGTTTACCGAGGTTCGGGCCGCTGCGAAGCATAATACCCTACTCCTGCTTTGGTGGATTGCTTCTCGTGGAGGTATGGTGGATGAACTAGTACAATGTTGGGGAGCCTCCTGAGGGCCCTCCCGAGGTGTTCTTGGCCCTCTGTAGGCTTGGTGGTGGATCGGGTGAGTTGGCTGGTTTTGGATCCCCCCCCTACAGTGTAACCTAGCCTCTATTTGTAGCGGTGGCCCGGGTCCTCTTCCCTTATCGCAATGGCGGGAAGGGATCCCACAACGGCCAAATTTGAAGGGGGACAGGAGTACATCCCCGCCCTGTCCAAAGGTGGTCTTCGCCTGCAAAGTAGCTGTCGACGACATAGAAGTGGGCTCGGCAATGACATCCGTCCTGTGGGGCTCGTGGTCGTGGTCTTGTTGCACCAGAATGGAAACCTTTGGTGGATGCTTTGGGAACCCGCATACGTCCTTGCCCCCTTTGCACTAAAGGGGAAACTGCTCCGCCTGGCGCGCTGGCGCCCGCCTGTCCTTCCTTGCGTCACCCTTGACTCCTGAGGCCAGGTCCTGCATAGAGATCTCCGCTGCTCCAGAGGGGGCCTGGGGAGGCCCATCCCTTGCCGGTCTTGCTGCTACTCCTCCTCGCGAGCCTAGGGTCCTCGCGAGGGCCTTGTCTCGAGTGGGGCTGTGCATGATTGTGCTTGGTTGATGGAGTGGGCCATGCCCTGGGCCGCAGGCAGGCAAGTCTGGGTACACCCGTTCCCAGAACGCTGACAGTGTCGCCCCAGGTTATGAATGTTATATGATGAATATCATCCAACGAGTTCACCGATCCAATGCCTATGAGTTTTTCACATATTGTTCTTGCTAAGTTACTATTGCTACTGCTACTAAAGACTGGCTAAAAAACTATTGCTATCGTAGTTACTGCTGCTATCAAAACTATCATACTACTGTGCTACTGATCACTCTGCTATAGATATTTAATCTCCAGGTGTGGTTGAATTGACAACTCAACTGCTAATACTCTCAAAAATTCTTTGGCTCCCCTTGTGTCGAATCCATTAATTTGGGTTGAATAATCTACCCTCGAAAACTGTTGCGATCCCCTATACTTGTGGGTTATCACAAGGTAATTGGTAACAAGCAAGTAACGGTAACGGTAAATAAAGTGCAGCAAGGTAGCCCAATCCTCTTGTGGCAAAGGACAGGCCAGAACAGTCTCTAGTAATAGGCAAAGTGTTCTTGAGGGTACACGGGAATTTCGTCTAGTCACTTTTATCATGTTGGTTGATTCGTGTTCGCTACTTTGATAATTTGATATGTGAGTGGACCGGTGCTTGTGTGCTGTTCTTACTTGAACAACCTCCCACTTATGATTAACCCCTGGCAAGCATCCACAACTACGAGAAAAGTATTAAGATAAAATCTAGCCATAGCATTAAACGTTTGGATCCAAACCAGCCCCTTACGAAGTAGCGCATAAACTAGGGTTTAAGCTTCTGTCACTATAGCAACCCATCATCTAATAACTACTCCACAGTGCATTCCCTTAGGCCCAAGGATGGTGAAGTGTCATGTAGTCGACGTTGACATGACACCACTAAGGGAATCAAAACACACATATCATCAAAATATCAAACACATATCAAATTCACATGATTACCTGCAACATGACTTCTCCCATGACCTCAAGAACAAAGGTAACTACTTACAAATAATATTCATGCTCAAGATCAGAGGGGTATTGAATAGCATAATGGATCTGAACATATAATCTTCCAATAAATAAACCATATAGCAATCAACTACAAGATGTAATCAACACTACTAGTCACCCATAGGTACCAATCTGAGGTTCCGGTACAAAGATTGAACACAAAAGTTGAACTAGGGTTTGAGAGGAGATGGTGTTGTTGAAGATGTTGATGAAGATTGGCCTCCCAAATATGAGAGGGGTGTTGGTGATGACGATGGCTTTGATTTCCCCCTCCGGGAGGGAAGTTCCCCCGGCGGAATCGCTTCGCCGGAGGGCAAAAGTGCTCCTGCCCAAGTTCCACCTCGAGACGGTGGCGTTCCGTCCCGAAAGTCCTCCTCTTATTTTTTCTAGGTCAAAAGACCTTATATACTAGAAGATGGGCATCGGAGATGGACCTGGCTGGGCACAACCCACCAGGGCGCGCCTGGGGGGCCTGGCACGCCCTGGTGTCTTGTGGCCACCAGGGTGGCCCCTTCCGGTAGTTATTTGCTCCAGTATTTTTAATAAAATCCAAAATAATTCTCCGTAAAGTTTCAGATTATTTGGAGATGTGCAGAATAGGTATCTCTGATGTGCTTTTTCAGGTCCAGAATTCCAACTGCCGGTATTCTCCCTCTTTGTGTAAACCTTGCATATTATGAGAGAAAAGGCGTTAGAATCACTCCCTAAAGCACTATTATTCAGCAAAACATTATAAATAACAGTAGGAAATCATGATGCAAAATGGACGTATCAACTCCCCCAAGCTTAGACCTCGCTTGTCCTCAAGCGAAAGCTGATATTGAAAAACACGCCCACATGGTTTGAGAGAGAGGTGTCGATAAAAACAAAAATACGGACATAGTAGCATCATGCTTATTATCATAACAGCAATAAACTTTAACATAGAACTTATTCATATAACTTCATCATATAACTTCTCATAAACAAGTAACAATTCATCACGACATAGAAGTATAAAGCATAAACCTTATTGGAAACCAACAAACTATGTTCTCAGTCAACTTTGCAAATAGAATTCATCATATTTTCAGGAAGGGTCTCTTGTCGGAGCCTTTTGGCAAGTCCACATACTCAACCATCATTTAGTCTTCTATGATTTCTAACTCTCACATCATACGTACCCATGAGCAAAAAGTTACAACCAGACACATTGAAAGATAGGGGCTTATAATTTCGCCTCCCAACATACTCATCTCAAGGGTGATGTCAACAATAACAACTCATGCTTACTCACATCCAACTGGATATATGTGCCTAGATCTTTCCTCACCACGTGATGCTTGCAAAAAGAAAACGTAAAAAGGAATAGGGAAGAATACTTTGACTCTTGCATAAAAGTAAATACATAAAAGTAAAAGATAGGCCCTTCGCAGAGGGAAGCAGAGGTTTTCATGCGCTTTTTGGTTTGAATGCTCAATCCCTTAATGTAAAAGAACGTCACGCTATATTGCCCCCTATGATAGCAACCTTTATTATGCAGTCCGTCACTTTTATTACTTTGCCATGATAAGTTCGTATAGCGCTCAATTTTCTCTTACACTAATTGATCAAAACACATTTAGAAGAAATTTTTATTGTCTTATTGCACCGATGACAACTTACTTGAAGGATCTTACTCGATCCGTAGGTAGGTATGGTGGACTCTCAAAACATGAATTTGGGTTTTGGGTTTTTGGATGCACAAGTAGTATTTCTACTTAGTGCGGAATTTTTGGCTAGCAAAGATATTGAGCAAGCACCACATGTTAAAGGACCTATGACAATATAACTTCTATGTGAATATGAACAAACACAAATCATTACGTTGCCTTCCATGTCAAACGTCAACAATTTTGACATATAATATTTAATGGGGGCTCACAATCATAAAAGATGTCCAACATAGTGTATTTGCATGTGAATCTTCTCTTCCCTTATTAATTCTTTCTTTTTTGAATTGCATCATTGACCAATGCTATGTTTGTCAATCTCCAATAAATTTTACCACTTATACTTTTCCTTATGTGATGTCATTACTTACCATAAGATTAGCATATGATTCTTTTCATTTATTTCTCTTTCCCTTTATTTTGATTGAAACAAGAAAATAAAGAAGCAAAAGCTCAAACTAACTTTATTATATAACTCTCACTCGATTACATAGATAGATAGATCACGAAACTAACACTCGAAAATAGAGCATACTAAACTTTTATTCAACTAAATCAAGAAAAACTAAGGATCAAACTAAAATAGGTAAAGGTGAATAAAAGTGATGGTGATACGATACCGGGGGACCTCTCCCAAGCTTGTCTAAAGCGAGGGGAGTGCCCATATCCGTGTGCTCAAGTCTCCTTCGGTGGTGGTGATGAAGAAGGTGGTGGGGATGAAGTGTCAGGCTTGTCCTCCAGCTTCCAGGGCAAGGGCTCACCATCAAAAGTTGACGCACGAGTCCCCCGAGTCCTGCAACTGGCAGCTAAACTCATACCTTTAAATCTTGCCTCATATTCAAAAACTTGGTTTTTAAGATCATAATTTTGACTTTGCAGAAAATTTATTTGCTCGTTGAGGGTGAAGATGGTGTCCTTCACAGACCGGCCATCCACCATCTGATCACGGGTGAATTCTGTGATCATAGAGTGATTGGCACTAAGTCCACGCTCCACCATCCCTTGGCACTTGAAGATGTCTTGTTCCACTGCCTGGAGCCTAGCTTCCACGCTTCTGGTCCTCTTGGGTCCCTGAACACCGCGGATGTGGAGCACCGCTCACGCATCTCAATCGCTTGAGGGTGCTTCATCACCTCCGACAAGTACGGGTTGATGACCTTCTCGGAGAACTTGTCCCTAGAGGAGCTTGGTGGAGACATGGAGATCTAGATCTGAGGAGAAAACAACACGAAACAAGAACAGAGGATTTTTTTGCGATGCGGTGGTCAAAACAGTCGGGGGTATATATAGAGAATTTTTATTCTTGGCAATCAAGCATATGGAAGGAAAACGGAGTCGGGAAGGTGTCCAACGTGGGCACAACCCACTAGGGCACGCCCTGGTGTATCGTTCTCACCTCGGTTGCTTTTCCATTTATTTATTATTTTCCTATTTTTTGTAATATTCCAAAACTGACAGAAAATATTTTTGGGCATTTTCGGAGTCCGTTTACTTACCGTATCACGTAGCTCCTATTTTTCTTAATTCTGGAGTGTTCTAGAAGGTTTCTTTTATGTGTTCCTCCGGTATCATGGTTTGAATAACATTGCTTTCAACATTAATAGGCGTACCTGAGATATAGTGTTTAATTCTTTGTCCATTGACCACCTTCGGATGAGTACCTTCGGCATTATTAATCTTGATAGCTCCAGAACGATAAACCTCTTCGATAATATATGGTCCTTCCCATTTGGAGAGAAGCTTACCTGCAAAAAATCTTAAATGAGAGTTGTACAAAAGAACATGGTCTCCTATATTGAATTCCCGCTTTTGGATTCTTTTGTCATGCCATCTTTTTACTTTTTCTTTGAATAGTTTGGCATTTTCATAAGCTTGGGTTCTCCATTCATATAGTGAGCTAATATCAAATAGCCTATTCTCACCGGCAAGTTTGAAATCATAATTGAGTTCTTTAATTGCCCAAAATGCTTTATGTTCTAACTCTAGAGACAAATGACAAGCTTTTCCATATACCATTTTGTATGCAGACATACCCATATGATTTTTATAGGCTGTTCTATAGGCCCAAAGTGCATCATCTAGTTTCTTGGACCAATGCTTTCGACACCTATTGACAGTTTTTTGTAATATCAATTTTATTTCTCTATTGCTAAGTTCAACTTGACCATTAGATTGAGGATGATAGGGTGATGCAATTCTATGGTTAACATCATATTTAGCAAGCATCTTATGGAAAGCACCATGGATAAAGTGTGAACCACCATCAATCATTAAATATCTAGGGACTCCAAACCTCGGGAAGATAACTTCTTTAAGTATTTTAATGGAGGTGTTGTGATCAGCACTACTAGTTGGAATAGCTTCTACCCACTTAGTGACATAATCAACATCGACCAAAATATGAGTGTACCCATTAGAGGAAGGAAAAGGTCCCATATAATCAAAACCCCAAACATCAAATGGTTCAACAACAAGTGAATAATTCATAGGCATTTCCTGACTCTTACCGATATTACCAAATCTTTGACACTCATCACAAGACAAAACAAACTTACGGGCATCCTTGAAGAGAGTAGGCCAATAAAAACCAGATTGCAATACCTTATGAGCAGTTATGTCTCCCGCATGATGTCCTCCATAAGCTTCGGAATGACATTTCTGTAGGATTTGTTCCTGTTCATGCTCAGGTACACAACATCTAATAATACCATCTACTCCTTCTTTATAAAGATGTGGGTCATCCCAGAAGTAATGTCTCAAATCATAGAAGAATTTTTTCTTTTGCTGGTATGTGAAACTAGGTGGTATATATTTAGCGACAATGTAATTAGCATAATCAGCATACCAAGGAGTGTTTTGAGAAACATTTATTGCAGCTAACTGTTCATCAGGGAAGCTAACATCAATGGGTAGTGGGTCATCAAGAACATTTTCCAACCTAGACAAGTTATCAGCTATGAGGTTCTCAGCTCCCTTCCTATCAACAATATGTAATTCAAATTCTTGAAGCAAGAGAACCCACCTAATGAGTCTAGGTTTTGCATCTTTCTTTTCCATAAGATATTTTATAGCAGCATGATCGGTGTGAACAATAACTAGTAAACAATGTAGGATCTAAATTTGTCACAAGCAAACACAACTGCTAAAAATTATTTTTCAGTAGTAGCATAATTTCGTTGGGCACTGTCTAGAGTTTTGCAAGCATAATGGATAACATTTAATTTCTTATCAATTGTTTGTCCTAGAACAGCACCAACAGCATAATCACTAGCATCACACATAATTTCAAAAGGCAAGTTCCAATCAGGTGGTTGAACGTTAGGTGCAGAAGTTAAGGCTTTCTTGAGTGTTTCAAAGGCTTCCACACAATCGTCATAAAAAACAAAAGGGATATCCTTTTGCAAAAGATTAGTAACAGACCTAGAAATTTTAGAGAAGTCTTTAATAAACCTCCTATAGAAACCATCATGACCAAGGAAACATCGAATACCTTTAATATCTTTAGGACATGGCATTTTCTCAATTGCATTAACTTTAGCTTTATCCACCACAATACCTCATTCAGATATTTTATGCCCCAAGACAATACCTTCATTAACCATAAAGTGGCACTTCTCCCAATTCAAGACAAGATTAGTTTGTTCACATCTCTGCAAAACTCGGTCAAAGTTGCTTAAGCAATCATCAAAATAAGTTCCGTAAACGGAAAAATCATCCATGAAAACGTCCACAATCTTTTCACAAAAATCAGAGAATATAGCAGTCATACATCTTTGAAAGGTAGCAGGTGCATTGCATAAACCAAAAGGCATACGTCTATAAGCATAGGTTCCAAAAGGACAAGTAAAAGGTGGTTTTCTCCTGATCGGATTGTGACACAGGTATTTGAGAGAAGCCAGAATATCAATCCATAAAATAAAAGTGTGTGTGCTTAGATAATCTTTCTAGCATCTGATCAACGAAAGGCAGAGGGTAATGATCTTTTATAGTAGCTTTATTTAATTTTTTAAAATCAATTACCATTCTATAGCCAGTGACAATTCTTTGTGGAATGAGTTCATTTTTATCATTAGGAACAACGGTAATACCTGCTTTCTTAGGGACACAATGAACGAGACTTACCCATCTACTATCAGCTATGGGATAGATTATACCTGCTTCCAGAACCTTTAATATTTCGGTTCTTACCACTTCTTTCATCTTAGGGTTCAATTGCCACTGATGATCAACAACGGGTTTGGCATCAGGTTTCATATTAATCTTGTGCTGACATAGAGTGGGACTAATGCCCTTAAGATCATCAAGAGAATATCCAATAGCAGCCCGGTGCTTCCTCAGAATTTTTAATAATCTTTCTTCTTCATGTTCTGAAAGATTAGCACTAATAATAACATGATATATCTTCTACTCATCAAGATAAGCATACTTCAAAGTATCAGGCAATTGCTTTAATTCAAACACAGGATCACCTTTAGGTGGAGGAGGACCTCCAAGGGTTTCAATAGGCAAATTGTGTTTTAGGAGTGGTTGTTGTTCAAAGAATTTTTTATCTATTTCATTTCTTTCATGCAAGTGCATATCATTTTCATGGTCTAGCAAATATTGTTCTAATGGATCGGTAGGAGGTATGGCAATAGAAGCAAGACCAATTATTTCATCCTTACTAGATGCTTCTGTATCACGAGGTAGTCTACTAAACTTGGAGAAATTAAATTCATGAGACACATCACCGCAACTAACACCAATAGTTTGTTTTTCACAATCTATCCTAGCATTGACGGTGCTCAAGAAGGGTCTACCAAAGATAATGAGAAAAAAATCATCTTGTGGGGGACCAAGAACTAGAAAATCAGTAGGGTATTTTACTTTCCCACACAAGACTTCAACATCTCTAACAATCCCAAGTGGTGTGATGGTATCTCTATTAGCAAGTTTAATACTAACGTCAATGTCTTCTATTTCAGCGGGTGCTATATCATTCATAATTTCTTGGTATAAGGTAAAAGGAATAGCACTCACACTAGCACCCAAATCACATAAACCATGATAGCAATGATCTCCTATTTTGACTAAGACAACCGGCATGCCCACTATGGGTCTATGTTTATCTTTTTCATCGGGTTTAGCAATCCTAGCAGCTTCATCACAAAAGTAAATGAAATGCCCATCAATATTTTCTACCAAGAGATCTTTAATCATAGCAACACTAGGTTCTACTTGAATTTGCTCAGGGGGCTTAGGTGCTCTAATATTACTCTTGCGAACCACAGAAGACACCTTAGCATGTTCCTTTATCCTAACAGGGAAAGGTGGTTTTTCAATATAAGAAGTAGGCACAACTGGATCAACATTGTAAATGATGGTTTCATCTGTAGATTTTCGGTTCTTTAATTTCTTCTTTAATAGGGGAATGATATTTAAACCACTTCTCCTTAGGGATGTCAAGATGAGTAGCAAATGCTTCACAGAAAGAGGCTACTATCTCAGAGTCAAGGCCATATTTAGTGCTAAACTTGTGAAAAGCATCGGTATTCATAAAGGATTTAACACAATCAAACTTAAGCTTTATACCTGACTCATTACCTTCGTCGAGTTCCCAATCTTCAGAGTTGCGTTTAATTCTTTCTAAGAGATCCCACTTGAATTCAATAGTCTTCTTCATAAAAGAACCAGCACAAGAAGTATCGAACATGGATTGATCATTATGAGAAAGCCGAGCATAAAAATTCTGAATAATAACTTCTCTCAGAATATCATGTTTGGGCATGAATATAACATTGAATTAAGCCTCCCCCAAGCTAGAGCGATGCTTTCTCCTTCACGAGGCCAAAAATTATATATATAATTCCGATCACGATGAACTAGATGCATTGGATAAAACTTTTGATGGAATTCCAATTGCAATCGATTCAATTTCCATGATCCAATATCATCACATAGCCTATACCATGTCAATGATTTTCCCTTCAAAGATAAAGTGAAAACCTTCTTCTTAGCTTCATCTCCGAGTAAACCTGCAAGCTTAAATAATCCACAAATTTCGTTCACATATAATAGATGCATATCAGGATGTTCAGTTCCATCTCCTGCATAAGGTTTAGCAAGCACTTGTTCTACCATACCCAAAGGAATTTCATAACCACTATTTTCAGTAGGTGGAGTAGGTTGAGGGGCAACTAATTGTGGTTCTGGTGGAGGTGAAGATACCCTGAACAAACCCCTCAAAGGATTGTTTTCCATAGTAACAAGTGACAATAAATTTCAGCACGTAGTATAAGTTTTTCCTTACCGATTTCCACTTACCAAGAGCGCTTCACTCCCCGGCAACGACACCAGAAAAGAGTCTTGATGAATCACAAGTATAGGGGATCAATCGTAGTCCTTTCGATAAGTAAGAGTGTCGAAACCAACGAGGAGCAGAACGACATGACAAGCGGTTTTCAGCAAGGTAATTTCTTCAAGCACTGAAATTGTAGGTAATAGATAGTTTGATAGCAAGGTAGTTGGTAACAAGCAAGTAACGGTAACGGTAAATAAAGTGCAGCAAGGTAGCCCAATCCTCTTGTGGCAAAGGATAGGCCAGGACAGTCTCTAGTAATAGGCAAAGTGTTCTTGAGGGTACAAGGGAATTTCGTCTAGTCACTTTTATCATGTTGGTTTTATTCGTGTTCGCTACTTTGATAATTTGATATGTGGGTGGACCGGTGCTTGGGTGCTATTCTTACTTGAACAACCTCCCACTTATGATTAACCCCCTGGCAAGCATCCGCAACTACGAGAAAAGTATTAAGATAAAATCTAACCATAGCATTAAACGTTTGGATCCAAATCAGCCCCCTACGAAGTAGCGCATAAACTAGGGTTTAAGCTTCTGTCACTCTAGCAACCCATCATCTAATAACTACTTCACAATGCATTACCTTAGGCCCAAGGATGGTGAAGTGTCATGTAATTGACGTTCACATGACACCACTAAGGGAATCACAACATACATATCATCAAAATATCGAACACATATCAAATTCACATGATTACCTACAACATGACTTCTCTCGTGACCTCAAGAACAAAGTTAACTACTCACAAATAATATTCATGCTCAAGATCATAGGGGTATTGAAGAGCATAATGGATCTGAACATATAATCTTCCTTTAAATAAACCATATAGCAATCAACTACAAGATGTAATCAACAATAGTAGTCACCCATAGTTACCAATCTGAGGTTCCGGTACAAACACTACTAGAAAAAAGGCTATTAGTGGCGCAACTGTTTTCCTTATTAGTGGCGCACTATGGGTGCGCCACTATTATCACGCCACTACTAATAAATAATAATGGCGCACCCCTGGTGCGCCACTGTTAATCTATATAACAGTGGCGCACCATCTGGTGCGCCATTACTATGCCCAGAAGTGCGCCACTGATATACCTCGAAGGGGCCATGTGTACTGGGTTACTAATGGCGCACTGTCATATGATGCGCCACTAATGTGTTAATCCATGTGCGCCACTAAAATGCTATATGGTGCGCCACTAATGTGTTAATCCATGTGCGCCACTAAAGTGCTATATGGTGCGCCACTGTTATGAATATTAGGAATTTTTTTTTTGATTTTCTGATATTTGCACAGGTTACAAAATACATTACAGCACAGAATATAAACAGCACAACATATAAACAGCAGATTTATCGAATACAATAGAAGATTAGTCTCCGAATACAATTCATCATATTAGTCTCCGAATTCAAAATACCGAACAAAGTTAGAACATTACAAGTCTCGAGACCGCGAGTAGCGAGTTTGTCGTCACATTACAAAGTCGATATCATCTAAACTACCATCACATAGAAGAGAGCTGCGGTCACGATGAGCATCATCGCGATGAAACTGGTCTTCATCCGGTTCCTCCTCCGCTCCCTCCTCTCTCCCGCTAGATAGCGCGCGTATCTAGCTTCCGCCTCTACACTAGTGGCGTACCCTTTGTAACTGTTCCCGCTGAAACGGTAAACCTGTTTCCGACACTCCTCCCAGTCGTCGTAGACTCCGGGAACCTTACCCTTGTACACGACATACGACGGCATCTCTATGCAATAGACAAACAAAACGTTAGTAGCAATTCACTGATAATATATAAGCAATATATGAGTATGTAACAAAAGGATCGGAAGAGAAAAGCAACACATTAATAGCTAGGGGTTGTGTAGTCGGGATCGGTGTCTTCCGCGGCGTCCTCGTAGCGGTGAGGTTCTTCCTCCATCTCCTGGGACAGCCTCCAGAATGGCTTGCCCGAACCGCCGGCCTCATCGTTGTCGGCCATGTTCGCTCTAAATAGGAAAACTAGAAAAGGAAAAATAAAAGGCAGGTTTAGTCATGCTTTGTTAATTAGTCGGCCAATGTTTTCTAGAAGTATTTGACCATGGGCATGGACAGGTAGCTACTAGGAAAGGTAGAATTGCATAAAGGGGAGGTGGTGATTAAAACCACAAAAGTGGGGCAGTACAATGGAGGGACCCAATGGGGTAGCTACTAGGAAAGGTAGAATTGTATTCAGGATGTGTGCTGCAAGTGGCAGTGCATCCCACACTAGTCCCAGGCTGGGCAAATTTCCAATCATATACACTCAAAATAAGTGTCATGATAAGAAAAATAGTGTCCTAAAACTATTAACAGAGCACATGCACTTTCAAGATTGTATATGATTGCTAATGGCAGTTTAAATCACCAGTATTTGTTTTTTCATTGAAATAAATTCTAGGAAAAATTCGGCATGACCTTTGCTAATTTCTTGACCTAGGAGTGCCCGTTTTTCACCGAAATGGAAATGAATCAACATTTCGGCAATAACGGGCACAAATCCCTGCACAGATTCATAAAAAGGTTTTGCATTGATACTGCATCATGCTGCTGCTGCTGCTGCCAAACACACACCACCAGCACACCACCACCAGCAGCAAAGCAAGCAACTGCACACCACCAGTACACACACCACACACACACCACCAGCAGCAAAGCAAGCAGCTGCAATCACACATAAAGTAGTAGCATAGCATAGCTGCAACTTACAGGAAAGGCAACAGCCGTATGTAGCTGCCTTAACACTAACACTTCACCTAGAGTGAACTGTGGAAGGAAGGCCCATGTAAGTAGATTTTCAAAACAAAGATAATGTCCGTGCCTCTAATTTCCTCTTGATGCACAGTAATTTAAAATCACACATGTACATATAGATGTCTAGCATGCACAATGCATAGTTTCATAGATACATCTTTTCAGCTGTGGTGTACACACATAAAAGGTCTAATATGTGCATCAAAACAGAGTTACTTTTTTTTATTTCAGCTCCTTAATTATTCCAGTAACATGGCAGGTTTCTAGAAAAACAAGCATTATATGTGCCGGTGGAAACAGTTCATAGCAGCAGCCACATGTTCTGCTAATTAAATCACATCACATGACCATAGAAATGTAATTTCTGTCAGGTGCAAGGGCTTGAGTTTACATCTGCTATCCGGAAGAGAGGGGCTCCAGCGGTGGATAGGGTTGGTTGGTATTTTTGTCAGTTGCAGCTGAGATTCCTCGCGCACACAAGAAGCTGAACTGGCAGGATATGAAGACGTCCTCTTCGACGAGTCCTCTTGCAAGGAAAATCTCTGGTCACCAATGGAAAGGGAATGAAGATCAGAATTGGGCAGCAGATAAATAGTGTGCACATTATATAACTTTTTTCTTAAAAAGGATTCCACCTTCTGTAACTAGCAGAGTACTGATTTCGTAGAGTACTGATTTCACTCTTTATTTAAATCGATGTCTTATGATGATGCAATTCAGTCTAGTTTATAATTCTGCTAGTTTTGCCATGAGTATAATTCAGTCTAGTTGGGTCAGAGAAGTGACCAGAGACAACACCAGTGCAGCAGTGTCCCACATGCTGCTACATGTGTCCACAAAATTTGAAATGACAACTTTTTTACATTAAGTGTTTGACCGTCTTCAGTTTACACTCACTATTATCACCATACATTTAGTTTACTAAATGCTATGCCAAACCAGAGTTGCAAGTCACCTACATGACACTTGAGCTCATGACTCTTGACAAACTCACTGGAGTCACCAACATGTCCAGAGCTTCAGATATTATAATCCCACATAAAGTGAAATTCAGTCTAATAGTCTGAGGGTGCACCATTATAGTAAGACTAACATAGGAAGTACCCTAGGATTGCCCACAGCCATGGTTTAATTTTGTCGAGTTTTTCACTCCATGCACTATGCCAGCAATTTCATGGTCGAGTCCAAGCATCCAGAGAACTCGATTTTGTTAAAAGAAGAGATTGTTCTTAAACAACCCGTTCCATAACCTGCCTAATTAGCTTCAATCTGTCTCAACTAATCAAAAGGCAAAGGGAGGAGTGCAGATGAGGGCGGGGCGCTGAGCTTACCTCTCGGCCTAGTGGAGCAGATAGACGTAGACGAGATGAGCTTCTTCAGCTTCAGCAACCTCGCCGCCACGTTCTTGACTGCCTGCACCGCAAGCACACACTCAATTCAGTCGCCGGAATCAACTGGGTGAGATGAGACGAGAGGAGGGGGACGCTAGCCGGACCTGCGGGGAGAGGTGGGCGACGGCGACGCCCTCAGAGATGAGGAGGAGGTGGTTGAGCGCGTCCAACTTGTCGCCGTCGAAGCGGGAGTGGAGGAGCGCCCGGATGGCGGCGTCATTCGGGTAGCCGTACAGGTGCGCATCCGGGGATGAGCCGGTGCGGCCGGGGGCGGTCGGGGGCGGTCGGGGACGAGCAGGGGCGGTCGGGGGCGAGCAGGCGTGGTCGGGGGCGAGCCGGTGGAGGTCGGTGGAGGGCGGTGGAGGGGAGGGCGACGGCGGCGGCGGCGGTCGAGGGAGGGCAGTGCGCGGAGGGGAGGGGATCGAGAGCGGCGGCCGGGAAGGAGATGAGAGTGAGGGTAACGTACGGGCGGTCGGGAGCAGGCCTATCGATACACCCATAGCGATGGCGCACCTCTGCTGGTGCGCCATAAATACCCATATAGCAATGGCGCACCAGGCAGAGGTGCGCCATTGCTATATGGATATTTATGGCGCACCAGACAGAGGTGCGCCATTGTTATTTTTTTTTTGATGTATTTTTTTTGATGTATTTTCTTTTTGATGTATTTTCATTAGTGATACAGTGTCAATTTTTGATTTATTTTTATTACCATCTCTACCTGAATAAGTTCCAAGCCATTTTACAATCGACATATATATATATTTGTATTTTTGTTGTGAGTATATTTTTTTCCCGGCGGTGGGCACTCTTTCCAATTTTTCAACAGCTCGTCTATTTCCTCGCCGCTCCTCGTACGTGGGGGTCTTCGGGGTTCGGTTTCACCATCGAACAGATCCTTGCGTTTTCTCCATGCGTCATCGTCGCGAAGCCACCTTCGATGTCCCATGAACACGGTTTTCGAAGACCCGGGGTCTCTATCTAGCTGGCGATACGTTGTGTCATCCATGCACCTGATGCATGCACAAAATCCGTGGACCACCTGCCCCGCGACATATCCGTAACCGAGATAGTCGTGCACCGTCATGAGCAGTGCGGCTCTCATAGGGAAATATTCTTTCGCTGCGGCGTCCCATGTATTGGTTGGCGTTTTCCACAGCGTGTCTAGCTCCTCTTTCAGCAGCCCCAGATACAGATTGATGTCGTTCCCTGGTTGTTTCGGCCCTTCAATTAGCATACTCATGTGAATGTACTTCCTCTTCATGCACATCCAGTGGGGAAGGTTGTACATCCACACAAACACAGGCCAGGTGCTATGTGTGCTTCTCTGGCTGCCAAACGGATTGACTCCATCGGTGCTCGCGCCCAGCATGATGTTCCTTGGATCGTCCCCAAATTCCGGGTGCTCGAAGTTCAACGCTTGCCACTGGCTCGCATCCTTAGGGTGACTCAGCATCTTGTCTTTTTTATTTATCTCCGGATCCTTTCCGTCATCTTCTCGCTTCTTCTCCTTCCTATCCGCGTGCCAACGCAGGAGCTCTGCTAGCTTAGGGTCCGCGAAATACCGCTGCAGACGAGGAGTGATCGGAAAGTACCACACCACTTTTCGAGGAGCTTTCTTCCTCTTCTTGTATCGAGTGACGCCGCACACCGGACATATGGTAGACTCCGCGTGCTCGTCCCGATAAATGATGCAATCGTTCATGCACACATGGTATTTCACGTGCGGTAAATCCAGAGGACACACGATTTTCTTCGCCTCCTCGAAACTGGTCGGGCACTTGTTCCCCTTGGGAAGACGTTCGTGCCAGAATGACATGTTCTCGTCGAAGCATGCGTCCGTCATTTTGTGTTTTACCTTCATCTCCAGAGCCATGAGCATTACTTTTAGGCGGGTATCCTCGGGCCTGCATCCTTCATACAATGGAGTAACCGCGTCTATCTCCAGTTGATCCAGTTTGGCTTTCTCTCGGGCGGCAGCTCTTGCGTTACCCGTCTGCTTGAGAAGCAGCTGTTGAATATGAGGGTCCTGCACCCAGCCCATCGATGGTCCATCGTCGTCTGCTCCGGCATCTTCATCTTCATGATCATGCCCTTCGTCTTGATCTTCCTCATCATCATGTCCGGCATCTTCTACATGATGACTGTGTCCTGCATCTACTTCGTGATCATGTCCTGGAGATTCTTCGTCTTCTCGCCCGCCCTCGCCGCTATTGTCTTGCTGCCCTTCCTTATTTCTTGCCCGGCCCCCATGGACGACTTCATAATCATCTTCATCACCTTACCACCGATAGCCATCCATGAAACCACGCACGAGCAGGTGGTCCCGCACCTGTCTGGAATCTGGGTCGAAAAGGCCCGTCAGCTTGCATCTTCGACACGGACATCTTATCTCCGTCTCATTCTTTTGAAGCATCTCGGCCTTCGCGGATCTCAAAAACCTAGCCACGATGCCTTCGGTCATCGTGCGGACCATGGTCGCCTACGGGGTATAGAGCAAAAGGATATTTTAGAACCAAAAGAAAAATTTGGCATGACCTTTCCTAAAAATAGGACCAAAGCGTAGTGCCCGATTTTCGCCGAAACGGAAATGAATCAACATTCCGGCAAAATATTGGCAACTCGCATTTCAAATACCTACAAACAAAAACATATGCAACACCTTGATCACATACAACATGTGCAAGCTCGCATAACAACACACGTGCGACCTCGCATTACAACACACGAGAGAGAGTGTGTTGGAGGGAGAAAAGAAAGTAGATCCAGAATTAAGAGAGCTTTCCCCTTACTTACCTATCAAGAAAAGTAGATTTAACAACTCAAATTGGGTGAATCAAGGGTGCAAATGAGGTGAGGAGGAGGAGTAACACGACTAGATCCAGATTTGGTGGGAGGTGGTAAGAGAGAGGGGGGGGGGAAGTGAGTGTGTGGTTGGTGGCTGCCCGCAGATATATAGTGCTCCCAGGTTACTAGTGGCGCACCTTATTAAAATGCGCCACTAATAGGATGTATTACTAGTGGCGCACCAGAGAATCAGTGCGCCACTGGTATTTTTTTGGATTGGGACCAGCCCTCCCAAGGCTTACCAGTGGCGCACCAGAGCCAGGTGCGCCATTGCTACCAAAAATAGTAGTGGCGCACCTGGATCTGGTGCGCCACTGGTAAGCCTACGGAGGGCTGGTCCCAATCCAAAAAAATACCAGTGGCGCACTGCTTCCCTAGTGCGCCACTAGTAACTTCCCTATTAGTGGAGCACCTAAAGGTGGTGCGCCACTGCTATATAGCAGTGGCGCAGCACCTCTATAATGCGCCACTAATAGTGATATTAGGGATAGCCATTTTCCTAGTAGTGAAAGATTGAACACAAAAGTTGAACTAGGGTTTGAGAGGAGATGGTGTTGTTGAAGATGTTGATGAAGAGTGGCCTCCCAAAGATGAGTGGGGTGTTGGTGATGATGATGGCTTCCATTTCCCCCTCCGGGAGGGAAGTTCCCCCGGCGGAATCGCTCCGCCAGAGGGCAAACGTGCTCCTGCCCAAGTTCCACCTCGAGACAGTGGCGTTCCGTCCCGAAAGTCCTCCTCTTATTTTTTCTAGGTCAAAAGACCTTATATACCAGAAGATGGGCACCGGAGATGGGCCTGCCTGGGCACAACCCACCAGGGCGCGCCTGGGGGGCCTGGCACGCCCTGGTGTCTTGTGGCCACCAGGGTGGCCCCCTCCGGTAGTTATTTGCTCCAGTATTTTTAATAAAATCCAAAATAATTCTCCATAAATTTTCAGCTTATTTGGAGATGTGCAGAATAGGTATCTCTGATGTGCTTTTTCAGGTCCAGAATTCCAGCTGCCGGTATTCTCCCTCTTTGTGTAAACCTTGCATATTATGAGAGAAAAGGCATTAGAATCACTTCCTAAAGCACTATTATTCAACAAAACTTTATAAATAACAGTATGAAATGATGTTCAAAATGGACGTATCACTTCTCAGGTCAGCGACAGATGCAAACCAGATCTTGCTTCCAAGGGTTCCGCAGTACTGCATGAAGGTGCGGCTCGTGAACTATGTGTCGTTGTCAGTCATAATCATGTTGGGTACACCAAATCGGCAAACAATCCCCTTGAAGAACTTGACGGCGTACTGTGGTGTCACCTTCCTCACCGCTTGACTTCTGGCCACATTATGCACTTGTTGATTGCTAGGTACAAGAACTCAAAGCCCTCGGTAACACTGGGGAAAGGGCCGACAATGTCGAGCCCCCAGACCGAGAAGGGCCAGGGGAAAGGATTGTTTGAAGGGCTTGAGCTGGTTGATGTATTTTCTCGGTGTGAAACTGACATGCCTCGCATCTTGTTACCACAGCCACTACATCTTGAAGGGCTCTCATCCAGTAGAATCCTTGCCGGAGCGCCTTGTCGACAACTGCACGAGATCCGATATGGGAACCGCACATCCCTTCATGTATCTCCACGAATAGCTTCTGTTCATCTTCCTGGCAAATGCACTTCAAATTCACCCCATTTGGTATCTTCCTATACGGATACATTGTTGAATGACGGGCTACTTTCTCAGCTTCCTCTTGCTCTTCCGAAAGTTCTCTTGTTTGAAAGAATTGAAAAATTTTGTGTGCCCATGCCGGAGCTTGTGGCTCGACAACAAGAAATAAAAGCTTATCTTCTGCTGCGGGAGTGCTTGCGTCGATGGCAAGGGCCTCTGATCCTACTTGAGCTTGCAACTCACCGACAAGCATTGAGTTGTCTTCGGCAACGTTCTTGACGACGGCTTCTCGGAGCTCTGCCGGAAAATAATCACCAGAATCCAAATTTCTCTTCTTGGAATGGTGCGTTGATGGTGTAATGGATGGTTGAGTCAAATGGAGCACAAAAGTGTCAGGTTCCACAGGCAGCTTCTTAGCGGCTCGCTTAGATAGGTCATCGGCAATGTTGTTTTCTGCACGAGGAACATGCTCTGTTTGCAGACCATCAAAGTGCTCTTCCAATTTCGTAACTTCATCTACATAAGCTTCCATCAGTGTCCTTTGACAGTCTTTGCTAACTTGCCGCATAACAAGCTGCGAGTTGCCTCGAATAATTAGCTTTCTGATGCCAAGGTCTAATACAATACGCATGTCGGCAAGCAATCCTTCATACTCAGCAGTGTTGTTGGTTGCTTTCTTCTGCAAAAAAGGCATCTGAACCACGTACTTGAGTTGCTCTCCGGTGGATGCGACAAGTAGCACTCCGGCACTGGCGCCTTGCAGCGAAAAATCTATATCAAGGTACATGATGCATTCTTGAGTTGTTTCTTTGCTGGGGAGAGAAGTCTCTTGGATCTCTTCGTCTTGCGGTGGCGTCTGCTCTGCAATGAACTCAGGGAAGGCCCTGCTCTGAATTTTGATGTACTCTCAAAGCTCAAATCAAAGCTTTCCAGGTCCAACGCCCACTCCACTATCCTGTCGGTGTCTTATGGATTTCTCAAGATGCACTACAAAGGAATGTGAGTGACGACGGTAATGTGGTGTGCTTGGAAGTAGTGGCGCAGCTTTCGGGGGGACATGAGGAGGCTAAAGAGCAACTTCTGCACACCAGAATACCTTGACCTAGCCCCCTATAGAAGGGTACTGACAAAGTAAACTAGGCGCCGCAGCACCTTCTTCTTTGGCAAAACTTGCTAATTTGCTTCTTGCGCTGAACTTTGCTTGTCGGCACCTGGACTTGCCAGACAAGATTTCGGCTTCTCAGCAAACGGCTCTGTGGTTGCTGCCTCTTCTTCATCCGCTTCCCTCTCCGCCACTAGTGCAGCACTAATCGCTTGATTAGTTGCCACCAAGTATTGCAACAATTGCTCTTGTGACTTAGCTGCAACTAATTTTGGTGTTGGGGACAGGTATTTCATTAGGTCTTGTAGCGCTGCCTCCACTTCCGGAGTCCATTTCATAGGACCTACCTTTTTGAAGATTTTGAAAAATGGCAAGGCGCACTCAATAGACTTGGAAATGAACCTACCCAATGCGGCAACACAATCAGCTAGGCCTCATACATCTATGACACGCTTTGGTTCTTCCAACTGTTCAATTACTTTGATCTCATCGAGATTGGCTTCAATTCCCCACTGAGAAACAAAGAACTTTAGAAGCTTGTCGATGGAACGCCAAACACGTATTTCTCGGGATTGAGCTTCAAGTTGATCTTGCGCAAGTTGGTAAAAGTTTCTTCTATATCTTGGATTGAAGTTGCTCTGTCCTTGATTTTGACCACTATATCATCCATATATGCTTCCATATTTATGGGTAGCTCGAGCTCAAAACCAATCTGGACTGCCCTTGCAAAAGTTGAACCTGTGCTGTCATATCTGAAAGGCATATTATTTAAATAGTATGTGCCACATGCAGTAATAAAGAAAGTCTTTTCTTCATCTTCCTTAGCCATAAATATCTGATGATAACAAGAGAAGGCGTCGTGGAAAGGGAGGAGATCACAAGCGTCAATAGTGTCCACAATCTGGTCAATGCGCGGCAAAGTAAAGGATTTTTTGGATAAGCTTTATTTAGATTAGTGAAATCAATACAAAGCCTCCACTTTCTATCAGCCTTGCGCACTACAACTGGATTGGCCAACCAAGTTGTATTGATTACATCTCTGATAAGGCATGCCGCTTCCAATTTTTTTATTTCTTTGACAATGAACTCTTGCCGCTCTAGAGTTTCCTTCCTAACCTTCTGCTTGACGGGTCTTGCATGGGGGCAAATGACAAGGTGGTGCTCGATCACCTCCCTGGGAACACCAGCGATGTCAGATGGTTGCCATGCAAACACATCGACATTCGCCCACATGAAGGAGATCGGCATGATTTCCTATGTGCTGTCAAGGGTGGCACTTATGGTGAAAGTGCTGCCCTTGCCCTCCTTCGGCGCCGAGACGTGCTTCCTCGCAAGAGTAGCTGTCTTGCACTTCTTGCTCTTGGCGGCAGAGCACTCTGGCACGTCCTCAATAGGCATGCTTCACTATTCGGTGTCCTTCCTATAGTCCTTGACGGAGGTCTTGCCCATCTTTCCCCCCCCCCCTCGGGAGCTTTGTTGGTAGGAGCAAGTGCCTTGCCGGCAGATGCTGCCACTGCCTCTTGGTAAATCTTATCGGCGCAGAGAACTACGTCTTTCCTATCGGAGTGGATGGCGATGACGCGCATTGGCCCTGGCGTTTCAGGGTATCACTAGTGCAGAAAAGCCTAGCTATGGCGTGGCAAAAAGGGCCTTCCTAGCATAGAGACCCGACGCCAGCAATATGGCGCCACAGTTAAAAAATAGTGGTGGCGTTGGAGCCTATGCCAGCAGTATTTCATATACCTATGGCGTTGGCATTATCAGCACGACGGCAATATCATATATATCTACGGCGCGTTAACTTTTCCAACGCCATACAATGGAGAGGTCATTACGGGCGTATCGTATGTTTCGCATGCCAGTACTAAATGACCAAACGCAACAAAAAAACGCTGCCACCGCAGCGAGAAATGCTGCGGTGGCGGCGCAATTTTGTATCAGTATATACATAATGATGTTTGTGTCCGGCATTGATTCCGATAAGAAATGAAAACGCACGTACAACATAATTTATATTATGATACACATCATTTATATATATGCATACATTAACCATCGTCGTAACTACTAGTACGGTACTCATCACTTTTCGTGAAGAAGAGGGAAACCCCCTGCCTCTCCATGCATGGTGGAGCATAGAGATTCACCGATCTCCAATCTTCCAAGTTGCGATCACTCGGGTGGTTGCCTCCATTCTTTTAACTTGAAATGTCCATATCTGGTGGTCACCCATCACCGGAGGCACAACACATCTTGGGAGCTTCTGTCTTTGAATAAAATAGTAACATAGTAAGCAATGTAGTAAACAACTTTCATCTTGAGGCATATAATTGTCATATAAACCACACTGTTAGCAAGAAAATTTGGACAGAAACGTATGTAAAAAATGGTCATATTGAGTGTAA
Organism: Elymus sibiricus; assembly: GCA_039707655.1. Taxonomy (NCBI): domain Eukaryota; kingdom Viridiplantae; phylum Streptophyta; class Magnoliopsida; order Poales; family Poaceae; genus Elymus; species Elymus sibiricus. The sequence continues at coordinate 200,036,448 of CM077669.1, read as the reverse complement.
GAAATTTTGATGAAACGGAAATGAATCCACGTTTCGCCAAAACATTGGCCACTCTCTCGACCTTTCCCTGCAAAAAGAAACATAGCTAGCGGGAGACAATTCGCAAGAACACACGATGATGCAACATATAACATATCTCGTCAATTCGCATTTCATCAAATGGTTAGAGATAGGGGGTCGGCTGTCAGGAGGGCACGGTGGGGGCGCCCGTGAAGACTGCACGATGGGGTGGGGGTGTGTGGCGGACGGGGCGGCCGTACAGGACGACGGAGGGAGAGAGTGGCCATACAGGACCACCATGGAAGGAGAGAGTGGCCGGACAGAACGACGGAGGAAGAGCCTCTTGGATGAGCGGGTGGGCTTGGGGAAGGGCTGATGATTTCATTTCCTATGTATTCATGAGTATTTTGTATTGTCCTTGAACATCATCAGTGATATGTATCAATAAGTATGTGAATTATTTGTGAGACTATATATAGTATGCTGATTGTTCTAATAGTCCCTAGTTGTCAAGGTTATGCGGACACATATCCTTTACTAGTATACGATTCAGTTGATGACTACGTTTCACAAGTCATGTGCATAGAGATGCTAAACTGATAGTATGGACTCGGGGATTGAGATCACCGAGTCGGACAGACCCACTTTGAGACACAGCGAGATAATGTCATCTCTTAGTCTCAAGTACAATCTATATGCCATGTCCTAGACCTGAGGTCATCGCTTTTGGGTGAGTCGTGAGACATGCCACGAGACATGGTTAACCAAGATGGGATTTGCCCCTCCGTGAGGAGAGATATTCTCTGGGCCCTCTCGTGTGATCAGATTCAGAAAGCATGGCCATGCAACATGGGTTAAGTGTTAACCCAGTTCGGGAATCTGCATCACGGTTTCGAGAAGAGATGTCGAGCTACCACAAGGGTGACAAGTACTCACCTTGAGCTCTACAACCTATATCATGAGGCAAAAGGAATGTTGTATATGACACCTTGTAGAGGTTCGTCTAACGACTTTGCGCAAACATGGGAGTTGGCACGTTCTGCCAGGAGCCGCTACCGACTATCAACTCGGGTCGTGTCCATGTGACGTGAACTGATCCGAATGGAAAATGGAACTAGACTCATCGTGGGCCTCAAGTGTTGAGCCCACCTCGGAGGTCTATATAAAGGGGAGTGGGAGCACCTTTCAGGGTTGATCTTTTTCCTCCCGTCGATAGCCACCGCCACTCCCCACGCCACCATGCCGTGCGATCGGACCTAGCTGCCCCCGTACGTTTGGATACCTTGGAGGCATCGCATCTGCGGTGGTTGGACGAACCATTTTAGGGATCCATGACGAACCGTTCGAGGGATCTGCTAGGAGCTGTTCGTGGGAGATCAGTGGTCGTGGGAGATCGGCTACAAAAGGAGGAGACGAATCGGCTAATCGACTACACGCATCACCAGCTCTACTTCCGCTGCGGTGACTGCGCGTCTAGTGGTAAACCCGATCCCGTGATCTATTTCCAGCAGCATGTTCTTGGGTGCGCGGTAGAATTTTTTTATTTGGCACTAGCGTAGCATAACACGTGTTCCAATAGTGGTATCAGAGCCTCCGCTGTGTGGTGATAGATTTGGTGATTTGCATATGAGATATGTAGATCGGTTCAGGTGCGGGTCAATGAGATCGGCCGTGCACATCAGCGTTGACGGTTGGTTTCGTGATCTTGCTTCCGTGATCGTGATGCAGAGATCGTGACACGAATTACCCCTACCAGTCGGTTTCCGCCATCAGGGTAGAGTGTGGAACGTAAATCCGGATGCAGCACGCAAAGATCAATGAGATTGATCAAACCAGAACAAAGATCGACACCGTGGAAATGTGATTTCCGCAGTGCTGAAATCTATTTGAGGAGTCACAGTAAAATGGGCATAACTTTTGCATACGAACTCCGTTTTCGCTCCACGACCTGTCAAACTGAACGGCACGAAAAGATGCATATGACCTTCAACCGCTTTGCCATTTTCGACAATATTTTCGAGGTCAAAATCCTCTTAGAAAATAGAGTTCCGGACAGTTTTATTTTTGGCGGTAGAACGTCTGACTTGTTTTTGCAGGGAATGCTTGTGATTTGGTATAGCCCATGAATGTTGCTTGTAAATTATTAAATCATGACCTGCATGTCATGAGTGAGGCAGCCAACTGGAGCCATATGGTTGTCCCATTATTGTATTAATGACCTGCGTGTCAACATGAGATGCCTTGTAATGTAATTGACTCTCATATCTATTAGTTTGTAATAGCATAGTATCTTACGTAACACTTGGCGGTTGACACCATGTGTGGAGATGGAGATCACCACATGGGCAACCATGCATGGAGATGGAGATCGCCATGGGCATGTAGTGCACGTGGAGATGGAGATCACCATGCATTGATGAAAGGGGTATACCATATCACACATATATATACTGCATGTGAAAGTTTATCCCTTTTATGCGCCCTTCTTTTGCATGATAGATGTTTTAAGTAGGGTGATCCCTCAAAGAATGTCGAGTAAAATTGCCTCCCCAATTGCTGCACCATCACATGTTAAGTATTTTTAGTGGTGGGCCTATAAAATTAGGGTGCTGCTAATTCTCCTTAACGTGGTGTGTTTGTGTCGGACACTTACGAGCGAAGCATTGGTTAACTTGTCATGGCTATCAAAACAGTTTTGGGCCTCGAGGCATAAGAGTTGGCGTGGCATGAGATGTCCCCAACAAACAAGAGTCATATAGAGATACGATTAGCAAGTGTTGCTTACCGAGTGATCTAGTCTTCTAGTGGTGATGCAAAAGCTCACTAGTTGACATGTGGATCTTGGATCTTGAATCGCTAAGAATCAACGGAGGGTTGTTGATTTTAGCGGGAGTAATGTTCTTATTAAAATGTTTAATTTGAATTACTATTTATGAATACATGTCTTAGTGTTTTGCATATTTTTGTTGTAGATCAATGGCACCACCTGCTCAACCCAGTTTTTCGTTGAAATCAATCCTAGAAAAGGATAAACTGAATGGAACAAACTTTACCACCTAGTATAGGAATCTGAGAATTGTTCTCAGGCATGATAAAAAGGAACATGTTCTAGAGGAACCCCTTCCAAAGGAACCTGCCGAGAATGCTAATGACATGGCCAGGAATGCCCACCAGAAACTCGCTGATGAGTCAAACGAGATTAGCTGTCTCATGCTGGCTTCTATGGAGCCCGGTCTGCAGCAGCATTTCGAAAACATTGAGGCTTTCGATATGATCGAGAACCTCAAGAGCATGTTTCACATGCAGGCAAGGACCAAAAGGTTCAACGTCTGGCGATCCTTGATAGATTGTAAGCTGAAAGAGGGTGATCCACTGAGCCCGCATGTGATCAAGATGATCGGATACATGCAAGCTTTGGATCGGTTAAGCTTCCCACTTGGGGACGAATTGTCCACGGATACAGTTCTGGCTTCTCTTCCGACTAGCTATGGGGCGCTCATCTCGAATTTCCATACGCACGACATGGAAAAGAAGCTCACTGAATTGCATGGGATGCTAAAAGTGGCAGAGCAGGATATCAAGAAAGGCACGCATCAAGTGTTGATGGTGCAGAACACGACAAAGTTCAAGAAGAGCTGGTCCAAGAAAAAGACTAAGGGAAAGGGCAAGGAGGCAACTCCAACTGTCGCCGCCGGGCCCAAATCGGGACCAAACACGGGGACCATTTGCTTTCACTGCAAGGAAACCGGTCACTGGAAGAGGAACTGTAGCAAGTGGCTTGCCCAGATAGGCAAGAAGACTGGAAGTGTGACTTCTTCTTCAGGTACACTTGTTGTATATGTTATAGACATTTTTCTTGCTGATATTTTTAGTAGCTCTTGGGTATATGATACCGGATCAGTTGTTCACATATGCAACTAGATGCAGGGGCTAAGAAGGACTAGGAATGTTGCAAGAGGAGAAGTTGACATACGCATCGGGAATGAAGCAAGAGTTGCTGCATTAGCTGTCACCACCATACAACTTAATTTACCTTCAGGATTTGTAATGGAACTTGATAATTGTCATTATGTACCTGCATTTAGTCAAAAAAATTTATCGGCCTCATGTTTGATGAGGCAAGGTTATGAATTCAGTATTAAGGACGGTGGTTGTTCTATTTACTTGAATAAAATGTTTTATGGCTTTGCGCCTGTTGTGAATGGGTTATTTATATTAGATCTTGAAGGTGAATCGGTCTATAACATAAATGTCAAGAGGCATAAGCCTAACGAGATAAATCCGACTTACATCTGGCATTGTCGACTAGGACACATTAGTCAAAAGCGCATGAAGAAGCTCCATGATGATGGAATTCTGACTTCATTTGATTTTGAATCATTTGAGACATGTGAGTCCTGCCTACTCGGCAAGATGACTAAGACTCCTTTTGCAAAGAGTTGTGAGAGGGCGTCTGAGCTATTGGAACTTATCCATACTGATGTATGTGGGCCAATGAGCACGACAGCTAGAGGTGGTTTCCAATACTTCGTGACTTTTACCGACGACTTCAATAGATATGGATATGTCTACTTGATGAGGCACAAGTTAGAAACTTTTCCAAAGTTCAAGGAGTTTCAGAATGAAGTGGAAAATCAACTCGGCAAGACAATCAAGCTTCTACGATCTGATCGTGGCGGTGAGTATATGAGCCAGGAGTTTGATGATCATCTGAAGAACCGTGGAATAATTCCACAACTTACTCCCCCAGGTACGCCAGAGAGAAATGGTGTGTCGGAACGAAGGAATCGGACTCTGTTAGTGATACATCTCCAACGTATCTATAATTTTTGCTTGTTCCATGCTGTTATATTATCATTCTTGGATGTTTTACAATCACTTTAGAGCAACTTTATATAATTTTTTGGGACTAACCTATTGACATAGTTTTGCTTGTTTTTTACTTCGCAGAATATCAGTACCAAACGGAGTCCAATCGCGATGAAACTTTTTGGAGATTTTTTTTGGACCGGAAGACACCCAGTGGGCCAAAGAAGTGCCAGAGAGGTGGGCTGTGGAGAGCACAACCTACCAGGGCACGCCAGGGACCCCCGACGCACCCTGATGGGTTGTGCCCTCCACGGGGCCCCTCTCCACCGCATCTGATGCCTATAAATACCCAAATATTCAGGATACCCTAGGGGAGTCGACGAAAAACACATCCAGCCGCCGCAAGTTCCAGATCCTCGAGATCCAATCTAACACCATCACAGAGGGGTTCATCATTCTCATTGGTACCTCTCCGATGATGTGTGAGTAGTCCACCATAGACCTACGGGTCCGTAGGCAGTAGCTAGATGACTTCCTCTCTCTCTCTTTTAATTCTCAATACAATGTTCTCTTGGAGATCTATTTGACGTAAACTTTTGCAGTGTGTTTGTTGGGATCCGATGAATTTTGAGTTCATGATCAGTTTCTTCTTTCATCTCTTATATGCATGATTACTTATAGCCTTGTATTTCTTCTTCGAATCTTTGGTTTAGTTAGGCCGACTAGCTTGATTTTGCTTGCCATGGGAAGAGGTGCTTTGTGATGAGTTCGATCTTGCGGTGTCCTTTCCCAGTGACAGAAGGGGCAGCAAGGCACGCATGTATCGTTGCCATTAAGGATAACAAGATGGGGTCTATTCCTACATGAATAGATCATGTCTACATCATGTCATCGTTCTTATTGCATTACTTCGTTTTTCCATGAACTTAATACACTAGATGCATGCTGGATAGCGGTCGATGTGTGGAGTAATAGTGATAGATGCAGGCAGGAGTCGGTCTACTTATCTTGGACGTGATGCCTATATAATGATCATCGCCTTGGATATCGTCATGATTATTTGATCTTCTATCAATTGCCCAATAGTAATTTGTTCACCCACCGTGTGCTATACTCATGAGAGAAGCCACTAGTGAGACCTACGGCCCCGGGTCTACTTTTCCAACATATTGCTTTCCGATCTATCTTTTTGCCTCTTTGGTTTTCAGATCTATTATACTAAAAACCCAAAAATACCTTGCTGCACTTTTTATTTGCTCTTTTTATTTTGTGTTCTTGAGAGATCTATCTCTCCAATCTATTACTACCTAATCTATATTTTTACCATAGAGAATGGACAACCTCTCTTTCGCGTAGGGTTGCATGTATTTGTTATTTGTGGGCAGGTGCTGCTTATTAGGTGGTTGTGATGCTCCCACTGGTTCGATACTTTGGTGACGAACCACGATGCAAAACGTCTTGGAGAACACCGGATTGAAAGGATGATAGAAAAAATTGAAGGTTTGCAAAAAAGAACAAGATTGAGGCCTTGCCATGATTTAGATTTAGCTTCGCGACGAGATAACTAAGAAAGCTTGGAACTCCGGTAAAGGAAAGATGAACAACTTAGAATCAAGAATTTGATATCATGAACAACTCCGGAAGAAGGATTGTAATCACCTTGATGAAACAAGAATAAGAATTATGTTATGCTTATCCTTCATCAAGTTCAATTGATGCCAAGCAACGGATTTCACATACTACTTATTCTTCTTGAGTATGATTGAAGAGAGATAACACAACCTTGAAGAAGTCTTGAACAAGAACATCGGTAAGAATTTGAAACGAATGAGGATACTATGAATGAATTGGGATACATAAAAAATCAAGAGATCGCCATCTGACTAGAGAAAACTAGAATGAGCTACCGATAAGGATTTTGAGAGAACGAACGAAGAGACATCAATTTAGAAGAATTAGAGAATGAGAGCTGAAAGCTGAGAATGAAGAAATCTTCTTAAATGATTGCCTTTGGAGGATCACAAACGAACACAACACTAAAATGCTCCGTATAAAATAGAAAATAAAAGAATTTCTGACGATCGGAAACATTTAAGAGGATAGAAATAAGCTGAGATGACAAATCTTAAAAAGAACGGACAAAGATTTAAGAGAAACTCTCCTTTTGTCTTGAAAGTTGGGAACGGATACGAGAAACACCACCAAGAATTACAGAGACACTCCAAAACAATGAATACAATGAATAAGGAAAAGTTGAGCCAACGATGAAACTAATTCAAAGCGATCTTGGAGAAGAAATATCACTGATGGAATTCATTCTTACGCCATATTTGAAAAGGATTTTAGGAAATCTCCAGGAAAGCTTAGAAGAGCTAGGTAAGATCCTGGGAAAAAAATTGTGGGTTATGGGCCTAGTCAAAAGAAACCACCGTTGAAACGATTGCTTAGAAAGAGAGATTGCATCGTACAAATTAAAAACTTGATGAGGTGAGAACATTGAAAAAACTTAAGCAGGTTTGGATGAAAAAATGAGTCTTCTGAACTCCGAATAAGAATAGAGAGAAGTGAATAAACAAGAGAGGCCTGGATAAGAATTACCAACATAGGAAAAGATTTAACGAATGAAAAGAATATGAAGATCACCGAGAGGTTTAATCCAATCCACTGGGGAACAAAACAAGAACGAGAAATGATGAACTTGAATCTCTTGAGCATCTTCACAATGAACCACTGGATACAATATGGAAGAAAAGATTGTGCAAGCATCACATGAAAATAAAGGGACTTGGATGGCAATCGTTGAAGAAAAACAGTGGGAGGGTGGGGAAAACCAAATACAACTTAGGACGGATGAAACGAACTCCGGAAACAAATATGAGGATAGATCTTGCAAATGTTGGAGAGGACCGAATTATCTTAAAGAGAAGCTCTCTGGATGGAAAAGACTTGACATGTCAATTTGATTGAGCAAAAGGATTAGCACTCTCATAGAAATATGAGAACACTACTTAGGAAAGATATGAAATCAACACTTGACATCGAAGCAATTCAAATTACCATACTCTAAAAAACAAAAAATGAGGCTTGCAAATAAATCCAAAAACGAATACATACCCATTATGCACTTGTTGGAAGGATAATCCTAGGTAACTACTTGAAATCCCACCTGAGAACTCCCGAATCTTTTTGTTATCCAATCGGGTGCACGGATACAAGGAGCAAACCTCACACAACTCCGAACATGATACTACGCTCCAAATGCATCACATCCGTCAACACATAACCAAAGATCTCGGAAACTGATCTACCTCAGACCCTCGTAATTACAACGATACTAAACATGGTAGTACATATGCACGCTCTCCCAGTACTGGTGATGCCAAACTCCTCTCGCCACAAATAGTATTGAAACGATTTCGAATATCCTCATCCTAAGATACTAAGGAAACCAAACAATAACAGTGTGTCGAGAACCCCTGGAGCTCTAGTCCCCGGAACAAAGTCAATTCAGACAGGAGGCACCAAGTACATAATTCCGTCACACCGACATCATAGAAGTTCCAAAATACCCGCATGGTCCTAAAAATTTGAGTGAGAAGAGGGGTACAATTAAAATTCCTATGTCAGGATTCCTCACCAACGCGACGAAGATAAGAGGAGTAAAAATAATTCCTACTCTCCGATATATAACTAGACTCAAAATAGTTTTTTTTTAGACTCAAGAACGGCCATTTTTAATCAATCAAAGGGGCTCCTAGGTCGGTATGTCTCTGATACCAACTTGTCATGCCCAAAATGTGGTATTATCCTCGTGACAGCTCAAGGGCCTCGATAATGATAGAAGTGCATTTCCGGTTGCTTCGCAAGAATAGAAATCGTGACAATACATGAAAAGAAGAGATGAGTATATGGAATTGGCATACACTTGCCACATTCTACAACATAAAGATCTCAATACATCACAATGATCTTACAGAAGAGCAGGATCTGACTACAGATGAAATCAAATGAAAAAGAAGATAACGTCCAACCTTGCTAATCCCAGGCTGCCGGCTTGGATCCCATCCTATGATCGAAGAAGAACTCCAAATAGAGCAAGCATCGCTCTCACGTCAAAGCATCACATTACTTGTACATGCATCTGATGTTGTAGGAATCTGTGAGCCACGGGGACTCAGCAATGTCATTACCAAAGGTATCAAGACTAGCAAAGCTTAATGGGTGAGGTATGGTTAAGTGGTGAGGTTGCAGCAGCACTAAGCATTTTTCTATATCCGGCTAACTTGCAAGTACAAGCAATAAGAAGAGTGATATATGCATAAACGGACGTGAGCTAGTAATGATCGAGAAGTGATCCTGAACCCCCACTTACGAGTCAATCATAACCTCACTGTGTTCGCTTCTTGGTTCAAACCTCACAAGAAGAGACGGTCACTATTACACACACAGTTGGTGTAATTTAATTGAGTTTACTTCAAGTTTGCTATAACCGTGTTAATAGTTTCCAAGTTGCCACATAACCGCGGGCACGGCTTTCCAAAAGATATAACCCTGCAGGGGTGCTCTAACTCATCCATCACAAACTAACCACAACCTGCGGTGGAAAACCTCAACCGCGGGATAGCCAGTAGTATCCTCAGAATCCCGGTGCACAAGACGTTCGTTAAAGGTAAAACAAATAAAGAAAGACCGCCTGACGTGTCGACAAACCAGATAGGAGCCGCGTATCTCATTCTCAGGACACGGCCAGATTGGCTAAGTTTCCAGTTGGCACACCCGTTGGTGGCCCCGACTACTTCCATTTTGGACCAACACTCATGAGGAGCACTGGCCTGGTTTGTTGATTAGAATCCACGGGTGCCAGCAGGTCCCTATGCAAGTTTTAGTTTGTTGTTAAGCGAATACTACCAATGTTGGGCCTTGCCGGAAGAGTTTTATCCCAGAATGAATAATCAAGGGGGTCCCCATAACAACCCCGAGCATTTTAGGAGTGCTCAATATGGAAATTAACGTCGGTAATCGGAAAGTAAGGTGCCAAGAGTGGAACAAAACTTCTGGCAAAAGGCCGAGCCTTCCACCCTTTAGCAAGTGTATAGGTGCATTAACTTAAATAGCAAGAATATTGTGAAATCCCAAAGATATCCATGTTATCACATGGATCCACCTAGACTTGCAACTAGCAATGCTATAAGAGGTGCTGAAAAAGCAGTAACTTAGCCAAACAACAATTTGCTAGGATGTGGAGGCTTAGAGGCTTATCATGGCATTTTGGGAGGCTTGACAAACAAGTGGTAGGTTGCGAGACATAGCGATATAATCTACAAAACTAGCATAGCAATGATAGTAGTATCCCAGGGAAATGCTCATCTTGCCAGAAATTCCGCATGGAAGAAGAACGAATCCCTGAAGATGACAAACCAACATAGTCGAACCGATCCCCACACTCCGAAACGGTTTTGGAACTCTATCGAGAAGAAGCAATCCAGGAACAAACAAATGAAAAAGTAAACACCACAACATAATCATGGCCAGTCAGCAAATGCTGACTGGTGTGTCCCCCTGCTAAGTCAGCAAGCTTATTGGGCCGGCCCTATCCACTGAAACAGTGGTAGGGCCCCATCTGTCATTGACTGTAGTGCTAATAGGTTTTAATTAAACTTAAATAGCTAATTAGTGTGAGTGGGGGCCAGGTGTCAGTGGGGGCCAGGTGTCAGTGTCTGTCAGCAGTTTAGTTTGTGCCTAATCTAAACGCTATAGTGTCCAGGCCCACCTGTCAGTGGCTGGTTAGTGAGCCATTAGGCTCCTGAGGAGCTGACGGGCGGGACCCACCGCAGTTTAAACGCCTGCGCGCGCCGACGCATCTCCGGCAACCACCAGGAACGGCAGCGCAGCGCGGAAATAGCCTGCATGCCACCATTTCACGCGCCGCGACCACCTACGAGACACGAGAGCTTGCACGCGTCGATCTAGGCCATCAGCAGCAACGGGGGTGGCTGGAAATGGTAGGGGGAGTGAGGCCGAGCGACGACTGGAGTTTGGCCTTTGTCAAAACGCGACGGGAGCGGCACGGGGGCTTAGCTAGGGGTCTGGTTTGATGTAGCACGGGCCCTGGATCGCGCTAGTGGCACACGCGGGAGACCAGTAGCACGCACGGCTCGCGTGCGACGGCCATGGCGGCAGGCAAAGCCCGGCAGCGGGGCGAGCTAGCTAGCGGGCATACGGGAGCGCAAAGAAGGAGGGGACTATGAGGGGGATTTCACAGCGTTGCAGGGAAGGCCCGGGGGACACGGCGATGTAGTGGCGGCAGCGAATCAGCGGGAACAAAGGCGGTAGGCTCCGAGGAAGAAGAGGTCACAGGCGAAGATGTAGTGGCTCCCTTGCCTCATTTTGGTGCTGAGGAAGGAGATACGGCCGCCTGTGGAGCTCCTGGATGCCTTGGTTCATCGAGGGAGGGCCAGTGGCCACGTCGTTTACCAAGGGGCAGCCATGGCGGCGTTCGGTCGAGGTGGGAGAGAGCAAGGGAGTGGACGAGGGGGAAAGTGGGGGGTGCCTAGAGTTTAGGGTTGGCACCGTGTCGTCGCCGGCGTCTTGAGGCCGCCAGGAAGTCGCCGGATGGCCGACACGTGGCCATTCGCGGCCACAGACGCGCCTCGGCCGGCCACCGCGCGGGAGGGTGAACATGGGTAGGGGGCGACTCGGTTGTTGGGCTGGGCCGGCCACTGGGCTGGAAAGCCTAAGTGCACATTGCACTTAGGCCTTTTGCATTTCTTTCTGCATTTTCCTATTTCTGTTTTTAAAAATAAATGCTCCTGTTTTATTTAAAAACTACACCAATGTACTTTTGTAACATATGGAATTTGGCCCTTCATTTCAAAAGCAATATTAGGCAGTGCCACAAAAAGATTTGGGGTCATTTGAAAAAGTTTGGAATTCACATAATTCAAAAAGGCAATTAAATAATAGTTTTGGCATGTGTTATAATGTTTTAGAGGCACCAAAATACTTTCTAAAATGTGAGTTACAATTTTATAAATACCAGGGGAATATTTGTAACCCCAACATGATTTTTGTTTAAGGTTTGCAAAAACTATTTATACCACTTATTAAAAGAATTTTGAATTTCAAAAGGAATTTGAAATGAGATAGGATTCAAATGTGATCATGCACTGTTTTGCAAAATGGATTAGCTTAATCTTCGCTATCACTATAGATTGATTACATGGGTTACTATCGCTGGCAACCAGGGATGTTACAACTCTCCCCCACTAAAAGAAATTCTCGTCCCGAGAATTAAGAGGTAGAAGTAAGGGGGGGGGGAAGTTTGGTTACGACTTTTCTAATGGGTCTTCTCGTTCTTGGCTGCTCTTCTCAAAGAAGTTGATCCCTTTCATTGATGTTTTCAATTCTCTAATTAAGGTCATCCTGATGAAGTTGTCATCCTTTCTTCGGGATCTTCATCGTCCTACGAATGCGATAAGAGGGAAAAACTCTGGAAGAACGCATCTCCACAAAGTTGGGCACCTAACGGTGAACTCGGGGCAGAAGACATGAATCATTCGTCGAGTTGTAACTCAGGCAATTCATTGAGAGCAATAGGCGAGGGTACAAAAGTTTCAAACGGGTAGGCAACCATTCGATGCCTAATCAGAAGGTGAAAGGGGTTCGGAGCATTGGGAATAAACATTGCATCTGATACTAGAATAGATCATCCCTTCGACGGTGGCTTGGGAATCACATACGAGGCCAGGTGCAAAAGATATTTTTATAATCAAAGATGTATGGAGAGTCAGGTTTCGATCCTGTGAACTGTGGGTGATGGGACCACCATGTGGGTTAGGAGTAGAAAGAGCGTGGACATCCTGTACGGTCATGGTATCAAGACATGTCAGAGAAATCTTTGTCAGTTATGTTGGTAACAACGTCAGTACCAAGGGCAGGGGACGAATATATCCATTTTCCTACTCGTTGAAACGAGGCGAACCAGTAGGCAAAGTTCTCGACCACCGGCGGTTACCAGAATGTTATCAACAATAGTAACAGGGTCTTACTGACAGATTGTTCACCGAGGTGATTACCTAAGCAGGGAATTACCACTGGTCAGTTAAGTTTAGATTACAAGAAAGGTTAAACAGACCAATGGAAAGGAAAATGTGTTCATACATGTGTATCAAGAGTATATCTTTCCCAAGGAAAGGCAGAGCAAGATATACATGGTAGGGCTCCAAGTATGTAACCATTTAGACAAAGGGGCAAGGAATTTATGAGGTTTAACCATACAATGATGTTTCGATAATTGATCAAGAAACATTTAGCATTATCCCCCCACTGTCCTTGTTGATATTTGGAGTATCACACTCATGCTTCGGGGAAGCATCGACATGGTCACCAGGAAAAGGCCAGACTTTAGATACGCAAGGGATCCATCAAGAATAACTTATAAAATAAATCTTATAATTTCCTCATGGAAGAATGGCGAACCTTGCTGGACAAGATACTATAACAATAGGTCCTTCGGCCAAGTGTGGTATCCATAACATCACCTAACCAAGTCACGTAGAGACCTATGTTATACCTTTTTGAAAAAGTTCCAACCATCGTATTTGATTGAGATTCAGATCTGGTTGGTGTCAGGATTCTCAGACTCAGGATGCGTGAGAAGACAAGGGTCCAACACAAATTGACGAGAAGACGTTGCAAGATTCTTAGAAATGAACTATGGAAGCAAGTTCTGAATCATGAGTTGGATTGCAGGACACATAATCACAATGTCAAGACATTTGTGCCCACATGGAAGTCTTTAGAAAGGTAAGCAATCAAGTTCTGGTTGGGAACCATCATAGCAGAGATCAAAGTTCGATGTGTAAGTCTAGATTAGCTCTTATGAGGAACTTCTTCTCCTAGATCAAATCAATCAATGGCTTGGTGTGCTAGGAAATACATATGGAGTGAAGGTAGCAAATCTATCAAACCATAGAACGCTTCGCACATGCATGAATGAATTGGAATGATTCCAGAGGAAGCGAAGCAAAACTTTCTCATAATCACGGCGGCAAAATGCACGTGAACTTAGAGAAAAACACTTCTTTTATCAAACATATCCTTCATGAGCTAGGCACAAAGATAATGCTTTCAAGGTTTCCAACACTAGCTTAAATGTTCATCATGAACCATGAAGAAGATGAGGATGTGTCTGATGGGCTCAGCAACAATTCATCGAGAATTCGACAAAGATGGATTTGCACGATTGTGTGAACAAGGTGATAGCATTGGTCAAACCAGATGATATAATGAGGTATGTCCGAGGAAAACACCCAAAATTAAACTTTAGTCGAAAGGTGCATCCGAAAATCTGGACTAAGTAGCACGACCAATGTTAGAATGTTGATTCAACAGCCAACACACTAAAAATGGACTTATTGTTCATTAACTCCAAGGTAATAGAGTTGCTATTCCATAAATGTTGAACATACACATCACAGTCCTTTTGTCGGTATTCCGGTTAGAAGCAACACGGGGACCAAGAAATGAAAGGTGATGGCAAGAAGTATCTCCATATCAAGAATTCTTAAGACGTGTGCAATTCTCATGAAATTATCGACAAAAGGTGGTAATACTCCAAGATAGAATATAACACAAGATGGCTGGAAGGAACTTAAGGTTCAACCCAAACAAGACCAAGTCGATGTTTCAAAGGAAGACAGAGAAGTTGTCGATGATAACACAAATCATCGAGGGGCAAGGATGGTATTTCTCATCATGAATTCAATTGATACCCTGAAAGAGATCCAAATGTTGATGATGATCATGACACAATTGTCGAGAAGTCTCTTGAAGATGTAATCGATCAACAACGACATCAAGCAAAGAAATGGTGAAGCGAAAGGTTGTCGGAACCACAGGTTAGAGTGCTAGCTCAGAATCGAAATTGCCTTTCAAGACAACCAACAAGACGTTGAAAGCTCAATGTAAGCTTAGTGCACTGTAGGAATAGTGTTCCAGGGATGAAGGACACAGATAGCATGGTCAAGCTCTAGCATGACGATGATGATGTAGCCTAACAGCTTGGAATGACATGATCGAGTACAAACTCATAAGGAAAGATTAATAAGAGTTGTTGAATCGTAATGCATACTCGATGCAGTTATTGGTGTCCTTGATTGTCCAACAACTCCGAACACGAGGAAACTGGAATTATTGAAATATCATAGTAGATGAGGAGTTCATACGAAGTTATATAGCTCCGTGATATTCTCGAGATACCAGAGATAATACTCAGAGGTACACTAGAATAGAGGTTAGAATAGTGTATTGATCTGTGGCAGACAAGCACTTTAAATTGTCTGAGAATGAAATCAAAGCAGAACAACATGGTCGGAACCACGATTTGCAAATGACAAGATGACAGATACCAGATCAAATTATACGAAGAGAATTTTATTGTTACGAGAAGCTTCCATGATAAGTCATACACCAGGTCCATGGACATGAACACAAAGTTCAGGGTAGACTCCCACTTCTTCAAGGCATAACCTTTCATTCACTCCTCGCTTTCGATGAAGTTGTAGTGTTGACAATTTTAACTGCCAAGAACCAGTAGAGTATGACCCATAGAAGTTCCGGGCTCACACAGATTAGGGAAGGCATTGGTTCAATCCAGCAGGGCATCTTAGCAACATATATCACAAACTTCAAGAGTAATAGACACATGCTTGAAAACAGAGCATGGCTGACAAAAGCATAGGATACAACTTATCAGAGGGAGAAGACACAATTTTCCAATGGCATCATGTATCAGGGGAAGAACTCACAAGAATTTTTAATATGAAGGTTGCTATCGTATAATAACCCAACAATGGGTCTGGCGGTCCATAAAGGACCTGATGTGAGTATCGGTACTAAATCAGAGGAAGAAAGAATGCAAGGCATTGGATTATAGAACATCTGAATAATTTTGATGCTTAAATACCAAAGGAATTATGATTTCCAGTTTGGTGTATCAGAATCAGACTCTCTGATCAAATACAAGTAAGTTGAATGGACTTAGATGGATAATCAATCAAGGTTGATTTATCGAGAACCAACTTGTGTTTTGTAATACGTATGAGCCGGAAAGATAATTTATGAGGAACAACTGATGATTGTGTGCATTCACACACAGGTTGAATCAATAAAATCTAATGACAATCACAAAGGATTTTAATGAATATTGCTAGACATATGGAATTAACCATAATGCAAGCAGGTGAGAAAGGTCAAGAGCAATAGGCTACTGAGAATTTCGAAAGGTCGAATAGCATTTCGAATTTTTTTGTGAAACACATGAACAACTGGGGATGAACGAATCCTCGATAAGGGCGAGGAGTTATCCGTAGGGGTTGGCAGTGGCAGGAAATCACAAAAGCGATGAGCACAAGTTCTCGGAAGAATATAAGAGAGTATCTTCGAAGTGTTTTGATGAATCAAGCCATCGTTTGGAATGAGGGGCTCTCCATGAGGAAGTAGTTACGAGAACCTAGAGTTAGATTTAGCGAAATATTTAACCAGAAATAGAAGAGAGATCAGAACCCAGAGTGTCGAAGACGTGTAAAATATCCTAATACCACCCGATTGAGATGTGGGCCCGTAAGCCACACAACAATGTTAGTAAAAGTTTTTCAATGACTACACTGAACTTCGGCTAAGGAGTTGGAAGGGGGGCTACCTACAGGCAGTCGGATCTAATACCAGCTTGTGACACCCCCATTTTGATCGTACTCTAATCATACACGCAAATGCGCACGATCAAGATTAGGGACTCATGGGAAGATATCACAACACAAATTTAGACACAAATTAAAGTCATACAAGCTTCATATTATAAGCCAGGGGCCTCGAGGGCTCGAATACATAAGCTTGAATACAAACGAGTCAGCGGAAGCAAATAATATCTGAGTACAGACATAAGGTAAACAAGTTTGCCTTAAGAAGGCTAACACAAACATAGCATTGTATCGAAAGAGGAAAGGCCTCCTGCCTTGGAACCTCCTATCCTACTTCTGGTCGGGGGCAGCCTCCATGTAGTAGTACGCTCTGTCGGTGTAGTAGTAGTCGTGGGTGGGATCATACGCCTCCTGGGATCCATCATCTGATCGCAGTAACGTATCAAGGGGAAAAGGGGGAGCAAAGCAGCGGTGAGTACTCATCCAAATTACTCGCAAGACTTACATCAGAACAACGGTAGAATATGCATCAATATCAAAGGAATGGGGTTATATCGTTGGACTAACTGCAGAAATGCCAGAATAGAGGGGGAAGGCCTAGTCTTATCAAAGACTAGCATCTTCAGGGTCTTGCAGCATTAGAAGAGTGCAGATTAGCATAATTAAAGTAGCAAGTTTTATTTAACCATGCCTAGAGATTCTTCCTTGACTCCTTGCGAGAAAGCAATCCCGAAACCACCACATTAATTTCAAAATATCCAGTTCTAGTTGTAAGATCAGGATACAACTCCGAGCGTCCGTTACCGTGGACATGACTATTCGAATAGATATACTTCCCTGCAGGGGTGCACAAACTTGCCCACCACGCTCGATTAACTCAGGCCGGACACACTTTCCTGGGTCATGCCCGGCCTCGGCTATTCGACACGTCGTAGTCCTACCTAGGCTCAACAGAGAGGCTACACGTCGGTCTACATCCTAATTGCAACGGGGTCATGGGCTAATCTCCCTTCACAATATTGCGCGTTACGTGGACAGTCGGTGTCATTCCTGGCACCTCTTTATACAAATACGGTGCTTACGCGGGCCAACCAGGCGCGTGCCGCTCAACTGTGACGTCTGAATAGCTTTCGGGCAAATGTACGACGCAGAGTGCCCTTACTGATTCCCGCATGGTAGTTAGTGCGAAACAGCCCAGAGGTCTTCTCAGGTCACATATCCAAACCCCTTAATGTTTCGATAACTACGGTGATGATCGATGATCCACGATATGTGATACCGTGGCCCCGTCTCGAGGACTTGTGGCAAGGGCCAAGAATTCCCAGCCACGCCTCGTCATTATTACACCAACACCCTCCAAGTCCTTAGCATGTTTTAGTATTAAAGTAATTGTAACTATGTGTCTATAACACCAAGGGGAACCCGAAGAGTCACCCTCGATGGATCCCCACCCGATGTAATCGTCAAGGTGACCAGAGAGGAATCACCCTCGATGGTTCACGCTTGAGGAGTTGCACGACAGAGTCGTTGTCGGGAGTGGCAAAGGAGGAATCACCTTCTGAGATCCAGGACCAACTAGCTACACTATAGAGTTATCATCATGAGTACGTTACGAGGTATCACCCTCGGTACTCGATAGTAGCTCTGCAGAGTCGTACAACTGAGGGGGTGTGAGGTGATGTGACGGGCATGGCTTAATATAACAATATGTGGGGTCACTGGGGATCACTAATCAACCTATACTAAGCATTTTATTATACCAGTAGGTATAATAGCAGTTCAACAAAAACAGGCTATGCATCAGAATAGGAGCTATCTACAACAGTAGCAAAATCTAATGCAAGCATGAGAGGGAAAGAAATGGGCGAAATCGGAATGATCAAGGGGGTTGCTTGCCTGGAAGCTCTGCTGCAAGTGGCTGAACGTTAGTGACGCAGTTGTACACGGTAGCTGCGTCAGTCTCGGTGTCTACCGGAGAGAAGAGGGGGAAGAAACAATAAATACAAGCAAGCAGATGCGTCAGGATGCATGACATGGCAATATGCAGTGCTAGGGATGAGCTAACGCAGTACTACACGTCGCAGGCAGAGTGGGAAAATATATACCGATATTTCCCAGGTCTCTAGCTATTACCTAACAGATGATCCTAACACCAAAATGGCCATGTTCGTCATGCTAGGGGCATGTGACAGATGAACGGACAGCGTATTCGGATTCGTGGGATTTTTCTGAGCAACTTTCGTGTATAAATATTTTCATCTGCCTTACGGTTTATTTTCTATGATTTTTTAAAGTTTTAATAATATTCTGAAATTCTGGATTTATTATTAATTCGAAAATTAAATACTAAGATAAAAAAGCTGGGTGCACCCGGTGCAGTGCACCCAAAGGTGCACAAGTGGCTGACAAGGGGGCCCAGTTGACTGGGTCAACTAGCCAGTCAGCAGAGGCTGACTGGTGTGTCCCCCTGCTAAGTCAGCAAGCTTATTGGGCCGGCCCTATCCACTGAAACAGTGGTAGGGCCCCATCTGTCATTGAATGTAGTGCTAACAGGGTTTATTTAAACTTAAATAGCTAATTAGTGTGAGTGGGGGCCAGGTGTCAGTGACTGTCAGCTGTTTAGTTAGTGCCTAATCTAAATGCTACAGTGTCCAGGCGCACATGTCCGTGGCTGGTTAGTGAGCGATTAGTCTCCTGAGGAGCTGACGGGCGGGACCCACCGGATATTAAATGCCGGCACGTCCCGGCACAGCTCTGGCGACCACCAAGAATGGCGGCGCTGCACGGAAATGGCGAAGAGGCCACCATTTCACGCGCCGTGACCACCTACAAGACACGGGAGCTTGCGCGCGTCGATCTAGGCCATCAGCAGCGCCGGGGGTGGCCGGAAACGGCAGGGGTAGCGAGGCCGAGCGGCGGCCGGAGTTCGGCCTTGGTCAAAACGCGGCGGGAGCGGCACGAGGGCTTAGCTAGTGGTCGGGTTCGATGTAGCACGGGCCCTGGAACGTGCTAGTGGCACGCGCGGTGCCCAGGAGCACCCACGGCTCGCGTGCGACGACCATGGTGGCAGGCAGAGCTCGGTAGTGAGGCGATCTAGCTAGCGGGCATACGGGAGTGCAAAGAGTGAGGGGACAACGAGGGGGAGCTCAAAGCATTGCAAGCAAGGCCAGGGAGAGACGGCGATGTAGTGGCGGCAGCGAATCACCAGGAACAGAGGCCGTCGGCGCCGAGGAAGAAGAGGTCTTAGGCGACGGCGTAGGAGCTCCCTTGCCTCGATTCGATGCTGAGGAAGGAGATACGGCCATATGTGGAGCTCCTGGACACCTTTGGTTCGTTGTGGGAGGGCCGGTGGCTACGTCGTTTACCCAGGGGCGGCATTGGCGGCGTTCAGTCGAGGTGGGAGAGAGCAAGGGAGTGGACGAGGGGGAAAGTGGGGGGCGCCTAGGGTTTAGGGTTGGCACCGTGTCGTCGTCGGCCTCTTGAGGCCGCTAGGGAGCCGTCGGATGGCCGGCACATGGCCAACCGTGGCCACGGACGCTCCTCGGCTGGCCAGTGCGCGAGAGGGTGAACAGGGGTAGGGGGCGACTCGGTTGTTGGGCTGGGCTGGCCACTGGGCTAGCAGGCCTAAGTGCACAATGCACTTAAGCCTTTTGCATTTCTTTCTGCATTTTCCTATTTATATTTTTTAAAATAAATGCTCCTGTTTAATTTAAAAACAGCACCAATGTACTTTTGTAAAATATGGAATTTGGCCCTTTATTTCAAAAGCAATAGTAGGCAATGCCACAAAAAGATTTGGGCTCATTTGAAAAAGTTTGGAATTCACATAATTCAAAAAGGCAATTAAATAATAGTTTTGGCCTCTGTTATAATGTTTTATAGGCACTAAAATACTTTATAAAATTTGAGTTACAATTTTATAAATACCAGGGGAATATTTGTAACCCCAACATGATTTTTGTTTCACCTTTGCAAAAACTATTTAAACCACTTATTAAAAGAATTTTGAATTTCAAAAGTAATTTGAAATGAGATTCAAATGTGATCATGCGCTGTTTAGCAAAATGGATTAGCTTAATCTTTGCCATCACGGTAGCTTGATTACATTTGTTACTGTAGCGGGCAACCAGGGATGTTACACATTAGATGCACGGTTGGTGAGTTATTGAATGCATGAAGATGATGGTTTTTGAGCAAATCTGTAATTCTTAGGATAATTGGACAATTCGCAGAACCTAAAAAAACCTGTACGGTCCGAAATCTGAGATCTCGCCTAGGTCAGTGGCTCAGGCACTGGATAGATAAATATCGCACTGGGTGGAGAATAGGGCACCGGGGTAGGCTCACCCAGAGCTTGGCCCAGTCGAGGAGGCAGGCCGGTGTGGAGGGGTTCGCTGGACAAGGGTGTAAGAGCCCGAGACCGACGCTCCAGAAGATTCCCCTTTTATTTCGAGTTTCGTCATGTGTTCCTCTTGATTGTCACATTCATCATCACATCATTCGCATCATCTGCATAGCATCGGCGCTCTGCTGCCTTCATTTTTCAAAACTCGCATCCGTACATAGTTGTTGGTTCTCTCCGTTTTGTCGTGGACCATTTCGAGACCAACCACAGACGCACGTGCCCGCGGCATCGATAAAATATTGTTTTTAAAAGTCGGTATGAAATATTCTCGGATTGGGTCGAAACTTGTCGTGCGGTCTTATTATATTGTAGGTAGACCGCCTGCCAAATTTCATCGCAATCGGAGGTCGTTTGGTACCCGAACGGTCGTCCGTAGCGTCACCATCATCGGTTTATTATTGGACGTTTCGGTATTTCAAAATCATGTTACGGGCCACCAACCTCTATCTCTTCTCAGCCCACACCCCCTCTCCACAGCCCACTACCCAGACTAGCCCCCCCTTCGCTTTTGGACCGTCCGGTCGGGATCGAACGGTCTGAAAACGGATGAAAACAGCAAACCCTAGCCTCTCCTACTATAAATAGATGCCTCCCCTGCCCAAAATTGACCTCCCCTAGCTATATGCATCGTTTTCCGCGCACAGCCACTCCACAGCCTCCACCTCCAAAGTGTCACATCCCTAGTCTTCCCTTGCTTGTGCTAGCTAAGATGTGCATCAGGTTTCAATTTTGCATCAACAAGAAATGGGGATTAACAGAAACCCTAACTCCTCACCTGAATTAAACCAATTCAAATGTTGTGAATTTTCAATGAATCCAAAATGCCCTTCAAAAATGTTCACCATTTCTGATAAATGTTGGCAACAACATATCAGGGGACATTTCATTTTTCCCAACAGATTTAGCATTTTAAAATAAACTCACAATGCTACTAGAATTGATAAATAAAGCATTATAAATATTTTAGTCATTCAAAATTGCTGAAACATTTTATGGAGGTTTGAAATATTCAAACTAAGCTTTGTAGAATATTTCAGAATTTTGAGCTAAGGTTTGTGGGCCCAAACAAAATAAAACAAATGTCAGAATTAGAAAACAGAAACAAAAAGGAAAAAATGGGAAAAGCTTACCTGAGGCCCAGCTGCTGGCCGGCCCAACTGGCCCAGCTGCCAGTCATCCCTAACCTCTGCGAGAAGGGAGAGGCGAAGGGCAGCACGGCGAGCTGGCGAGGGCACCACACAGCTGCCTGCCTGGCCTCTCCCAAGCCAGCACGACGCGGGGATATGCATCCCGCTGCCGTCTGGATCGCTCTCTCCCCCCCTCGCTCCCCTCTGCCTCTCCCTCGCCTCTGTCGCCATGGCCGCCGCACCCTGAAGCTCGCCGCCGTCGCCCACATAGTTGCGCTGCCTCCCGAGCCCCCCTGACCCCTCTACGAGCTCCGCCTCGTCCCCCTCATCCTCCTCGCCAAGTCAATCGAGGCCAGACGCCACAGATCGCCGGCCACGAGCTCGTCTTCCTCTCCGGCCACCGCAGTCGCCGCCGACGATTCGCCGTTCTCAGAGCCTCCCCGTCCTCGCCCCCAGCGCCAGAAGAACCGCCGTGAGCCCCTGGTCGCATTCCTCTCTTTTCCCTGGTCGATTCCAAGCTGTAGCCCCTGTATAGCCCGAGTCCCAGAGCCCCTCGCCACCGGTGATGGCGTTGTTGTCGTTACGGCCGCAGGAGCTCGAACCCGAGCACATGGTCGTGTTCAGGAGGTCTCCAGGAGCGCGCAGGTGTTCTTGGATTCCTCCCTAGGCGTCTGTAGCGACGACCTGATCGAAGCCCGAGCTCCGGCGACCTCCAAGCTCGTCGCCGGCCTTGCTCCGCCCACCCCCTTGACCCATGGATGGTTCAGATGGATGCGCGCGGTTGCGGGCTTCCTTCTGGTGCCCTCAGCTGGCCCATCCGCCACCCGTAGCGCACTCCGGCGAGCCTCCGCCGTGTCGGATGGTCGCCGGCGACCACCCTCCGGTCAGGCTGACATGGCCGGCTTGATTAGCTGCTAACCCCACCACTTAAGCTCTAATCAGTCGCTGACAGTGGGCCCTGGCTCAAGTCAAAGCTAGGGTCACCTCGGAATTAACCCTGAGTCAATGACATGTGGTCCCCACATGTCAGTGACTCTAGATGGCCCTAGGTCACTGACCAGTGGACCCCACTGGTCAGGTTTGACCTGGCAACGGCCAGCTGACCTGCTGACGCAATGATGATGACATGCTGACGCAGTAAAGAATTTCTGATTTAATTTAATTCTAGAAAATGCTAAAATCTTGGAAAAATCATAGAAATTAATCTGTAGCTCAGATTGAAATAATTTATATATGAAAAATTATCAGAAAAATCCAAGGAATCCATTGGTGCTATTATCATGTATGTTAGAGCAACCTAGATAGATGAACATTGACATTTTGTAATAATGCAATATGTGGAATATTATATGGAGAACAATTTTGAACCTATATTCAATCTTACTCCGTTTAACTCTAATGATAGATGCATTAGCTCATCTATAGCATGTTGCCATGTCATGATCATGCATCATATGTCATGATCATGCATCATATTGTTGCACTTGCCGTGTATTGATTGTTACTCCGTCTATCTCGCGGTAGGTTCTGCTCCATCAGATAACCTCGAGTATCCCCCTGAAGGCAAGCAACCCCATTGATCATACCGATAACATTCCACTCTCTCGCTCCTGCTCTTGTTTATTGCATTAGGACAAATGCTTCTACTGTCTATCTGTTGCGGTAGTTGAACCCATTCCTCTGCATGACCTGTCATTGTCACAGTAAATAGCTAAACCATGCAACCTAGCATACCTGGTAGATGCTTGAGCCTTGATGTGCTTTACCTGCTTTGCTTGCTATGCTTGCTATGCTTAGAGTTGTGTCAGGTCTGATTCATCCGGGGGATGAAACGGAGTGAAACCGTGTTGTTCTGATGTGATGAACTAAACGATGAACTCGATTTGGTAAAGGTAGCGATGAGAGGCTATGTAGGAGTACATAGCGGATTGTCTCATTGGGACCGTTCTTAGGAACTGAGTTCCGTGTTTGTGATCCAAGACTAGTTACTACCACACGTTGGGATACTTAATTGACCCTCTCGACTTATCAACTGCCTAGTCCTCTATCCAGGAGTTGCAAGTAGTTTCTAGTGTTTGTAGCCATGCTAGAGGCCGTGCGTAGCGCTGACCTTAGGGGTGGGCTGCGATGCGGTAGGCAGTGGCACGGTGTACAAAGTGGCACCCGAACGGTGGGCTTGGGAACCCTGCGCACATCGTTTGAGGCCGTAGTGGAAACTTCGGCCGGACTTCCGTGCGGGTTTAGTCTCAAATAGGCGATAGCCTGGACTAGGGTCTTGTGTGATTGACGGTCATGGCCGACTCCCTCGCTGGGCTTCCGCTTGAAGGTTGCCGAGGTGCCTGGTTTTATGAGCACACAGCGATAAGTGGCGAGAGCGTGTGTGAAGAAGTGCACCCCTGCAGGGTAATGAATCTGTTCGAATAGCCGCGTCCTCGGATAAGGACTACTTGGAGAACTTATGCTGTTCATAGATAACATGATGGTTACTCTTAAAAGACTCAAGACAAGTGTGAGTACCGTGGATGGCACTCTCGTGGGTGACGGGAGCGGATCCATGGTGGTGTTTAGATGTGGTGTTAGTGGACTCGTGTGCGCCATCTCAAAACTTGTTCAAAGAACTGGTAGTCGTAGTATAGGCTAGCCAAGAGTCAAAGCTGGCTTGCTGTATAAACAACAATACTCCCCTTCTTGAAACATGAGCATGAATAGCTTAGGTCTGCTTTAAAGACTTGTTGAGTACGATTGTACTCATGTTTGCTTAATAACTGTTGCAGATGAGAATATGGACCCGTCTGGTGGGTTCTATCTAGACGTCGACGACGCCGAGTAGCTGGTATCCCAGCTACGATCTGATGCCCTGGGTTGGGCTGTAGATAGTCAGGCTTTATGCCTTTTACCTTTCAACTGTCTGTACTCAGACAGCTTTAAGCTTCCGCTTGGTTTGTATGAACATGTTTGTATGACTTGAGTGTCGGGTCATGTGACCCCTACCTGTATGAACATATTATGCAAGGCTCTTCTGAGCCTTCTAAATAAATGTTGTGTTGTTGTATGGTTATGTTGGGATGCCATAGTTGTATCTATGCATATCGGACATGTCGTGCGTACGTGTGACGTGTAACGGTATGTATGGGATTCGACACCTAGTTGTGTGACTCTAGTAGTACCCTTTACGGGGAAATGCCTCTTTGTGCTTTGATTGAGCCTTGGTAGCTTGCTACTGCTCCGGACACATTGATTGATCGGCATATATCCTTCTTTGCTGCTGTGTCTGTCCCTTCGGGGAAACGTCTCGCGGTGTAATGGAGTCCATGTAGCCTGCTATGACTCGTCTACGCGCAGTTGATGACATTTATGTCCCACGGCGTAATGGAGTCCCTGTAGCTTGCTATGACTCGTCTATACACGCTGAGGCCGACACCTGCATTGCTGGGTTACATATGCGTGTCCCTGTACGGATGTGCTACTTGGGTTCTATGACTAGTCTTGTCGACCCGGGTTCTTTGACGTTTGAATGCTAGCGACATATTCACATTCGTGAGCCAAAAGGCGCAAACGGTCCCGGCCCAGGTAAGGTGGCAGCCGTGGGGATAACCGTGCGTGAGGCCGCAAAGTAATGTGAAGTGTTACATGCTAGATTCTTATGACTTAGGATCGGGGTCCCGACACAAAGTCCCCCATCGTTTTCCATGCCGGCGGACTAGCCCGCTGCCACTTGGCGCTCTCGGGCCATCCGCGCCGCTGCCCGCAGCCATCCAACGCTCGCCACGTCGCCGCTTGACCTCCACCAGCCGCCGGAGCCCGCCCGGACCCAGATCCGGCCCGCCCCAGGACGAATCGGAAACGAGGAGCCCGCGCTGCCGCCCGCAGCCGCAGGAGCTCCTCCCGAGTGCTCGTCCACGTCGCCCGATGCCCGCGCCTCCTCGCTGCCGGTCGCCAGAGCGCGTCACGCCGGCAAACTTGCCCCAAGCGAGCCCCGCGCCACCCATCTCTCCTCGCCATCCCTCTGCCATGTGCCTCACCATCGCTCGCTCTCTGCTTCGCTGTAGGAGTTGCCCCGTCGCACCGCCTCAGATCCGGCGACAGAGCTCCAACCAGCCACTGTCGTTGCCCGGATCCGGCCCAGACCGGTCGGATCTCTCCATCCTCATCGCGCCGCGCCCGTTCCTTGCCCCGGTCGCCTCTTCCTCACCTCGCTGGAGGTGCCCCCTGTCGCTCCGCCATGGCCGCGAGAGGAGCTCGTCTGCCCACGTTGACCCAAGCACCCGCTCGCTCCACGTCGCGCGTGTGGGCCGCTGGTCGAGCCTGCGTCCCCCGCATGAGGCCCAGGTCTTCGTCTGCGGCCCAGATCCACCACCGGCCCGCTCTGCTTCAGCCTAGAGGCCCGCTGGTGAGACGCTAAGCCCCGCCCATGCGCACTATAGCTATCCTGTGCCTAGTGGATTCGGCCCATATTGTTTTTTCCAGCTCCAGCGTTTTAGCAATTATCCGGTGCATTTCAGAAAAATGCCATGTTTTAAAATGCCAATAAGTAATTAACCGTGCATCGTATCGAAATAATCTATATATGAAAAATGATTAGAATTTCATGTAGATTCACAATATCCCACTTTCATCCATGTTTAAAATGTTTGACATGCTATTTTCTTGTATTTTTCATAAATGTCGTGATTTGCATTGCGCATAAATATTTAAGCGTGCATCCGAATTAAACAAACTTGCTAAAGCGGTTTATGTCCTAATACCGCGTAAATGTTAAAAAATGTGTAAATTATTTATATCCCTTTTTCATGCATGATAAAAAATGTGTGATGTGATGTTTGCATTTAATTTGCTTAAATAACTTGCTAAAGCGGTTTATGTCCTAATACCGTGTAAATGTTGTGTCTTTTGTTTTATAGTAAAGACCCACATATTATATATGATTTTGGGGTAGAAAAATCCATAGAATTTATCTGTGCAATTAGTTTTTTCATTTGAGCAATTTTATGTGCATGTCATTTTTGCTATGATGCCCTTTTGTTTATTTTGTGAATTGATCCATGAATATTTTGGAATAGTTGCAAACATTAGATATGCCCTTGGACATGTGTGCTAGGCCCTGGTATTTTTGGTTGCTATAGAAATGCATGTTTAGGTGTTATTTTTCTTGTTGCCAACATGGCATAAAAAGTTGCTGTTTAGAGATGCTAAAATAATTCTAAGTCCGAAAAACTGTTATTTTGTTGCCATGTTGCATGTGATTTGCTAGTATTCTATGGGACTTTTGTGGTTGCTCCAAAGGAGTCTTTTGTTAAGCATGTTGTTGTCTACCAGGGTGTACCATTTGTTGCCATGAATAGGATTGCATCATAGTTATTTCTGTTGTCCAATATGTCAATCTGTTAAAAAACTGCTGCTCATGTCTAGTCTAATTTTCACTACGTCAGAGAATCTGTCTTCTTCATGATGCCATGTTGTGTTGACATTTGCCATGAATCTGTGCATAATTTGATGTTGCCATAATTGAATCAATTGTAGTGCATCATGTCCTCTATAATGTTGTAAAGTTTCATGCCAATATATGACCTGTATCATATAGTTTTGCTGCTGCCAATATGCCTCCGTGATAAAACTGCTCTATTAAAACTGTTATTTTCACTAAGTCCTAATCTGCTATATTTTATTGCCATGTTGTGAGCTTCCTACCAGGTGAACCATGACTCTTTTGAGTATGATATGTGAAGCTAAAATGAAGTGTGTGTTATATGATACTTCCCCATGCTTAGTTTGTGCATTTTTTAATTTTGTAGCTTGTTGTTTTCATGTGTGCAATATGATATGTTGCTGTTTTGGGCAGATTTCAAATAAAACTTGTGTTGGTTGTTATGGTTGAACCGTTGCTCTGTTTTGAACATGTCCCACATGAAACTTGCTTAGAATCTCATGTACTTTCATAATATCTTGTTGCATCCATGATTTAACATGTTTGTGGTGGTTGTTTGCATGCATTTCACATTCATGACATATGCATCTTGTGTTTGTAATATCGTTTAGACCGTAGCTCCGTTTCAAACGTTCTATATATGTAAATCGCCTAGAATGACGAGTAGAATCTCATGATGCATTTATTTTCCCTGTTTAATAAATATAAAACATGATTAGTTCAGATCTGGACCAATTTTGAAATTAACACATGAGGTCGTTTCGGAAATGCTATATGTTGTTACCGACCTCATTTAAGATGCCTAGATAGTGTAGTTTAATTATGCTTCACCTCTTGCCATGCTTAAAAACATTTAATATTGTCGAGTAAATAAACGAGAGTGAACAGAATGATTCGAACGTGGAGTTCCGTCAATATGCAACGAGTTGCATATTGAGCTTCATTTATCGTGTAGGAGGTGATTGTTGTGCTTTGCCATGTCATGCATAACATGCATCAGCAATGTTGTGCATCATATCATGAATATGTTGTGGTGTTTTTCATGTTGATTGTTGTTTTCGGATTGCTTCTTCTCGATAGTGTTCCGAAAGCGTTCGGAGTGTGAGGATTCGTTCGACTACGTTGGTTCGTCTTCTTCATGGACTCGATCTTCTTCCAAGCGGGATCTCAGGCAAGATGACCATTTCCCTGGATACCACAACTATCATTTCCATGCTAGTTGTCAGGTTTCTATCGCTGTCTCGCTACCTACCACTTGTTGTCTAGCCTCCCAAATTGCCATGAAAAGCCTCTAACCCTTCCACATCCCAGCAAAACATTGTTTGGCTATGTTACCGCTTGCTCAGCCCTTCTTATAGCGTTGCTAGTCGCAGGTGCAAATGGTTCCATGTGCCAACATGGATATTTTGATATATCACAATATTATTGCTATTTAATTTAATGGACATATATACTTGGTAAAAGGTGGAAGGCTTGGACTTTTGCTCGGTGTTTTGTTCCACTTTTGCCGCCCTAGTTACTTGTGTACCGGTGTTATGTTCCATATTGAGCGCTCCTAACATGCTCGGGGTTGTTATGGGGACCCTCTTGATTTTTGTTTTAGAATAAAACTCTTCTGGCAAGGCCCAACATTGGTACTACATTTGCCTAATAACTAATAAAATTGCATAGGGACTTTCCGGACCCCGTGGATAATTAATCAACCCCCGGGCCAGTGCTCCTCATGAGTGTTGGTCCAAACTAGAGTCGTGTGCGAGGCCAACTAGGGGCAACTCGGGAGATGTCTATCAGGCCACCGTATGCTGCGCTCATCCGGTCATGTCCTGAGAACGAGATACGCGGCTCCTATCGGGTTCGTCGACACGTCGGGGGCCTTGCTGGATTTGTTTTACCTTTCTCGAATGTCTTGTGCACGGAATTCCAAGGATACTTTGGCTTATCTCGAGGTTGAGGTTTTCCAACGGAATCTCCAAGGAGATCACGGGTTTCGTGGTCGAGGTTATTCCCGCGGTGTGTGGTTAGTTTGTGATGGATGAGTTGGAGAACCCCTGCAGGGTTAAATCTTTGATGAGAGCCGTGCCCGCGGTTATGTGGCAACTTGGAAACTTTGTTTAACATACGGTCATAGCAAACTTGAATTAAACTCTAATAAAATACACCAACCGTGTGCATTACCATGACCGTCTCTTCTCGTGAGGCCTGCTCCGAAAGGGAACACGGTACGGTTATGTTTGACTCGTAAGTAGGTGTTCAGGATCACTTAGTGATCATTTCTAGTTCAGTTCCGTTTATGCGACGATCATCCCCCCTTGTTCTTGTACTCATCAGTTATCCACTCAAATAAATGATTAGTGCTTGCTGCAGCCTCACCACTTAACCATACCTCACCCATTAAGCTTTAATAGTCTTGATACCCTTGGAAATGAGATTGCTGAGTCCCCGTGGCTCACAGATTACTACAACAACAATTGCAGGTACAGGTAATGCGATGCTTTGACGTGAGAGCGATGATTGTTTGATTTGGAGTTCTTCTTCTTCTTCATCATCGATCTAGGATGGGTTCCAGGTCGGCGGCCTGGGAAAGCAAGGATGGATGTCATTTTATCGTTTGATTTCATCCGTAGTCGGACCCTGCTCTTCTGTATGATGATTGTATATGTTGTTGTATGATGTGATCTTGATTTAGCTTGTGGCGAGTGTAATCCATTTCCATATGCTCATCTCTTCTTTACATGTACTTGTAATGATATCCATTCTTGCGAAACGACGAGATGCGCTTATATCCCTATCGAGGCCCTCGAACCAAAATAAGGATAGGATTGCATCTTGGGCGTTACAAGGGGCGCGGGGTAGCTGGGCCTTGGCGCGAGCGGAGGTGCGCTGGGGCGGCCTTAGCGCGGCCTGGATCTAGCACAGGCGCGTGGCTTTTGGCGATGCCGCGGCTGGGCTGGAGCGGCGCGAGGGTGGGCCTTGATGACGTGGGTCCATCAGGCGCGGGTCAACGCTACTGAACCGAGCGAGGCACTCGTTCGATACAGAGCTCGCATGGGATGGTAGAAATGACGACGGCGCAGAGGAGGCACCGGGGCTCGAGGGGCTGCACAAAGTAGGCCAAAAGGGAGCAAATCCGGTCGTTCACCACCCATTCCGGCGGGATCCGGCGGCGGAAGAAGCTTGGGGGGTCATGGCGGGTTCGAGCCTGTGGGAGAGAGCGAGACAGAGAGATGAACGAGGGAAGAGAGTTAAAACGGGAGGATGGAGAAGGAAGAGGGGCACCGGGGTTCGACCTGGCTCCAGCGGCTGTCTCCGGCGGTCGGCCGGCTCAGGGTTACAGGCGAGGGGCTTCGGGGACGGCATGCTCGGGCGGAGGCCATGGGCGCGAGGAGCTCGCGGGAGGAGGCGGGCTGTGGTGGCTTGAGGTTGGTGTAGCATGCGGCTGCGTGGAAAGGAGGCGGATCTAGGATTTCCACAATAGGCGGAGGGTAGGGTGTCTATTTATAGCAGGGAAGGCTAGGTTAGGTTGTTTTAGTCTGTTTTCAGACCGTTTGATCTAGATCAGACGGTCCAATATGGTTGGCTAGGCTAGATGGGCTAGTGGGATGTGATAGAGTAGTTGGGCTAAGAAGAGCGGGAAGTTTGTGGCCCGTGACAGGTTTCAAATACCGAAAATGTATGATGTTTATCCGGCTATAGTGCCGATATAGGTTTAACGGTTAGGGTATCAAACGGACTCTGAATGCGACGAAATTTGGCACGCGGTCTACCTACAGTATAGTAAGACCGCACGTCAACTTTTACACCATTCTGAGAATGTTTTAAACACACTCTAAGAATAATGTTTTAATGATGTTGCGGCCGCGTGCATGTGCGGTTGGTCTCAAAACGTTTAATTATGAGAACGGGAAGAACCAACAATTACGAATGGATGCAAGTTTTGAAAAATGACGGTAATGAAGTGCCAATGATATGCAGATGTGAGTGATGCGATGATGAACGTGAAAATCAAATGGAACACACGGCAAAACTCGAAATAAATGGAACGGATCTGAAGCGTCGGTCTCGGGCTGTTATAGTAATCTCATTGAGGGGGCAGCAATGGTGTTGAAATCTCTCATAAAACGCCTATAGAAATCAGCGAGGCCAAGAAAACCGCTCACTTGTCTGACCGTTTTGGGCTGCGCCCAACTCTCAGTAGCTTCAATCTTGGCTTTATCAACTTCAATTCTTTGTGGGGTAACAACATAGCCAAGAAAAGATACTCGGTCGGTGCAAAAGGTGCACTTCCCAAAGTTACCAAACAAACGTGCATCACGTAGCGCAATAAAAATAGCACGTAAATGTTCCAAACGTTCCTCCAAAGATATGCTATAAATCAGTATATCATGAAAGTAGACTACCACAAATCGCCCAACGAAAGCACGTAAAACTTCGTTCATTAATCTCATGAAAGTTCTAGGTACATTAGTTAACCCAAAAACAATGACTAACCACTCATATAATCTGAACTTAGTTTTAAATGATGTTTTCCATTCTTCTCCCAATTTCATATGAATTTGATGATATCCACTACACAAATCCACCTTGGATAAAATGGTAGAGCCAATTAATTCATTAAGCATATCATCTAGCCTAGGAATAGGATGACGATAACGAATAGTGATATTATTAATGCTTATACAATCAACACACATCCGTGATGTACCATCCATTTTCGGCACTAGAATAATAGGAATAGCACAAGGACTTAGGGATTCGCGTCTATAACTTTGTCAAGTGATAACCCACAAGTATAGGGGATCGTTTGTAGCCTTTTTCGATAATTACGAGTGTCGAACCCAACGAGGAGCTAAAGGTAGAATTAATATTCTCTCATGTTCTATCGACCACCGATAAACTCTACGTGCAACAATGTTCACTATACCTAGTACAAGAAATAAACTACTTTTTGCTGGAATAAAACTACATGTACCTTGTAGGTGTAATAAGATAGTTTTGCAAGATAATAAAGAAAGTGGAAATAAAAGTTAGGTGTTGTTTTGATAAAAGAACAACTAAGTAAATACAATGAGTGTGGAAAGGTGGTGGTAGGATTTGCGAGTATCTCCTAGGCAATCGATAACTAGATCGGTAATCATTATTGCAGTTTTATATGAGGGAGAGGTTTGAGATAACATACTTTCCGTACTTGGATCATATAAGCTTATGATTGGAACTCTAGCAAGCATCCACAACTACTAAAGATCATTAAGTAAAATCCAACCATAGCATTATGTAACAAGTGCCCTTTACTCCCATACGCAACAACCCCCTTACTCGAGTATAAGGTGATGTCACCCTCACTACCCACTATAAGCGAATCATCAACGTATTGCAACACCCTAGAGTGGGGATCCCACATGTTTGCAAGACACGCCGGGCACCTTAGGACAGCACCAAAATAACCACGCAACTCAAACCAATCAAGCCATATGACAAAAAGGATCTACTCCAACATCATATGATGGAAACAAAATCATTGGATAACAATATAAAGCATAAAGCACCTTGTTCAAGTAGGGGGTACAGTGGGATGCGGGAGAGTGGAGCATTCTAAATAGATGAGGAAAGGTGATGGTGGTGGTGAGAATGGCGGTGGAGTTGTTGGTGTAGATCGTCACCGCGCTAGTTCCCCCGACGGCGCTCCGGCTCCACCGCGAGAGAAGGGGAGAGAGCCCCCCTCCTGCTTCTTCTTCCTTGGCCTCCCCCTAGATGGGAGGAGAGTTTCCCCTCTGGTCCATGGCTGCCATGGCTCCCGGAGGGGAGGAATCCCTCTGAGATTAAATCTCTCTCTCTCTGTTTCTCTTCTGTTATGCGTTCCTGTTTTCCGGCGTTTCACCGTTTCTGAAATTCCCGGTGATCCATAACTCCGATTGGGATGAAATTTTGAGGGATTTGTATCCGAATATTAGCTTACTAGCGGCCGAAGGACACCCCCAACTGACCTTCGAGGTGCCCACATGCCAGGAGGCTCGCCCTGGGGGGCACACCCTGGTGGCTTGTGGGCCACTCGAACATCGTCTGGCATTGATTCCTTTTCCCAAGAATCACGTATATTCCAAAACAAATATCCGTAAATTTTTATCGCATTTGGTCTTCGTTTGATATGGATTTTCTAAGAAACAAAAAACATGCAACAAATAGAAACTGGCAAGGCACTAGATCAATATGTTAGTGCTAGAAATTCATATAAATTGTTGCCAATAGTATATAAAATTTGGAAAATTATGACATGAAACATTAAAAAATTATAGATACAAGAGATACGTATCAACATCCCCAAGCTTAATTCGTGCTCGTCCCCGAGTAGGTAAATGATAAAAATATAATTTTTTATGTGGAATGTTACCTAACATAATTTTGAAGAAATATCTAATCATGGCATGAATATTAAGATACGAGTGATTGAAGGCAATAGTCTATCATTTGACATAAAGACATCCATACTCAGGTTTACTAACAAACAATCATGTCCTTCAAAATAAATGATGCTAAAGAATGTTATCCCTACACATTTAATAAATGTAAGCATGGTCTGACTCCGTCTTCCTAACACAAGTAAAAATCATGATCACCCCGGTGTCAAGTCAGGCATTTGGTTCATACTTTTTCATGCGCTTCAGCATTTCAACTACACTGAATACATGAGCGTGAGCCATGGACATAGCACTAGGGTGTAATAGAATATGGTGGTAGAGATCAAAGGAGTCAAAAGGTGAGAAAGTCTCACATCAACTAGGCAGAGAAACGGGCTACGGAGATGCCCATCAATCGATATTGATGCGAGGAGTAGGATTTGCCATGCAACGGATGCACTAGAGCTATAAGTGTATGAAAGCTCAAATGAAACAAAGTGGGCATGCATCCAACTTGCTTGCTCAAGAAGACCTCGGGCATTTGAGGAAGCCCGTCATTGGAATATACAAACCAAGTTCTATAATGAAAAATCCCCACTACTATATGGAAGTGAAAAATCAGGAGAACAATGATTAACAATGATTTGTAATTTAGTAGTGATCACAAAGCAACATATATCATGTAAAAACAAAGTCTAACTCTATTCCTATGCATTGGCATGTGATAGAAGAACAATTCATTCACACAAAGTAAAGGCCAATGCATAGTATAAATAGTTTCTTGCGATTTTATCGTATTGGAAACATAGAGAGGTGGAGATTTGGTTCCTCTCTCATGATAATTGCAAGTAGTAGCAGCAAGCACATGCATATTATATCCATGAAAATCATCATGTGTAATAGTAAAATGCAACCCATCAATATAAGCCTTAATAAGTGCATACTTCTCTGATATAGTGTACTTGGGCGAATTCCAAAAGATAATAGGACTATCATGAGTGGGTTCAATAGCAACAATTCATGTTTACCATAAGGAACTATAGAAAGTTCATCTTCAAAATCATAATTCATATTGGCATCATGGCCACAAGCATAGCAAGTATCAAGTTCGTCAAATAGGGATATTGTAAACCAATCCAAGGGATCATAGCAATTATCATAGCTTTCATCCTTCAGTAAGCATGAAGGGAAATTCAAGAATTTATGACTTAAAGAGTTACTCTCGTTAGGAGGTGGGCACGGGTAGCTAATCCGCTCTTCCTCCTCTTGTTCTTTGCTCCCAAACTCATCTTTTTCATCTAATGAGCTCACTTTTAGGAATTTCTTCTTCCATAGGTGTAACGCCCAAGATGCGCTTCTATCCCCGTCGAGGCCCTCGTGCCTTAATAGGGATACTTGTAATGCCCAAGATGCGGTCCTATCCCTATTAAGGCATGAGGGCCTCGACGGGGATAGAAGCGCATCTAGTCGTTTCGCAAGTACAAGTAATCATTGCATACATGTAGGAAGAGATAAGTATATGAGTTGGCTTACACTCGCCACAAGCTATCTTACAAATCCACACATATTATTCATACATTCATCCAGAAGACAGGGTCCGACTATGGACGAAATCAAACGATAAAAGAAGCAATGAAAACTGTCTTGCTATCCCAGGAACACCACCACGAAGCGCCCCTACTCATCAGGGTACGTAACGTACATACGCCTACGTTCTTCATCATACTACCACTAGATCTGCGACACATCATCTGGCACGTACTCATCAATACTTGCACCTGTATTGTTGTAATCTGTGAGCCACAGGGACTCAGCAATCTCATAACCCGGGTACCGAAACTATGTAAGCCATTAGGTGAGCGATGGTTAAGTGGTGAGGCTGCAGCAAGCACTAAGCATGTATTTGGTGGCTAACTTACGAAGACAAGAATGTAAATATGGTGGCCTATTCATGACGGTCGTGAACTAGCATGATCACTAAGTGATCCTGAACACCTACTTACGTCAATTATAACCCCACCGTGTTCCCTCTCGGTTCATGTTCACGAGCAGAGATAGTCACGGTTATGCACACAGTTGGTGTATTTTATTTGATTTTACTTCAAGTTAACTATTACCGGGTGTTAAACAAATTTCCAAGTGATCATTGCATACATGTAGGAAGAGTTAACTATGCCACGGGAATAACCTCGACCACGAATCCCGTGATCTCCCAGGCAATTCCGTTGGAAAACCTCAACCTCGAGATAGCCCAAAGTATCCTCGGAATTCCCCGCGCAAGACATTCGAGAAAGGTAAAACAAGTCTAGCAAGACCGCCCGACATATCGATGAACCCGATAGGAGCCGCGTATCTCGTTCTCAGGACATGACCGGATAAGCTAGTGTACAGGGCCGGATAGACATCTCCCGAGTTGCCCCGGGTTGGCCCTACATAGTGCTCTAGTTCGGACCAACACTCATGAGGAGTAGTGGCTCGGGGCGGTTGATTCATTATCCACGGGGTAGCTATGCCCTATGCAATTTTATTAAGTAGTTTAGCAAATGTAGTACCAAAGTTGGGTCTTGCTAGACAAGTTTGAATCTAAAATGAATGGTCAAGGGGGTCCCCATAACAACCCCGAGCATGTCAGGAGCGCAAAAATATGGAACATAACACTGGTACTCGGAACTAGTGCAGCAAAAGCGGAACAAATCACCGGGCAAAAGGCCAAGCCTTCCACCGTTGCCAGATATATATGTGCATTAATTTAAATAACAGTAAATAAAGGTGATATCTCCAGATAACCATGTTGACACATGGAAAGCTTGCACCTGCAACTAGCAACGCTATAAGATAAGGGCTGAGTGGCGGTAACGTAGCCAATCAATGTTTTGCTCGGAAGTGGGCGAGGTTAGAGGCTTTCATGGCAAATTAGGAGGCTGACAGTTTAAGTGGTAGGTAACGAAACATAATGGTAGAAGCGAGACATCTGGCATAGCAAAAATAGTGTCGGGATCCGGGTATGATCATCTTGCCTGTTGGGTCTTCAGAGGGACAAAGAGCTGGGTCCTCGTAGTTGTACTCTCCGGGATCCTCATACTCAGGCTCGACACTTGCGTCTACCAAAAGAGAAACATCACCAAATAAACATACAAGCAACATGCAATGCACAAATAAGATGATGCATGACCAAGTTAAAGTATTTAACATGGCAACCCTATGCTAGTCATGTTTCTCATGCAATTATTAAGTTCTTTAGTATTCTGGACATAACCTCAATATTAGTTATTTGAACATGCATGCTCATGGAAAATATGAATGCTCCATGTAAAAATGATGCAAATGCATATGTAGAATGTTGCAAACGGAGTAACGTAGCTCACGGTACACTCACGGCAAGGTACGAATGTTAACGAGACAAAAACAAAGATGAGAAAGGCCATGGGCTATTCCTTGGTATTCCAAGGATGCCACTAGATAGGAAATGAAAATCTATCTAGAATAGAGCCAAAGAACATGCAAAACAATGGAGTGTAGCTCCCACAAGTCACAAAACGATACTACACACAATCTGTCCATAAACAGCAACATGTCATCTTGTAACACACATATCCAGAGCTACAGCAAGTTTCAAATCACAACCAAGGCATGGACATGAAGTATACAGCCTGCACAACAATTCCTCTATCTACAGCAACATGAAAGGAAGCATAGATCAATGGCAATGAAGCTCACAAGAAGGCATGTTGAATCAGTTTTTAGGGACTTAGTGAAAATTCCAGTTTTACAGAATCTGAGTTAACATGATAGCAACTTGACATCAACTTTTATATATCCTACATGAAATTTCATCGCATGAAAATTAACAGGTGATAGAGGGCAACATGTACTTCAATTAATTACATTATGGCCACACCCAAATATGCTTATATCCATGGCTACCATGCTCACAATATGACATATTGAAAATAGCAGATTCACAGACTTGGTGAAATTTAGAAGGGGCAAACAGGGCACTTGTTAACAGGATGGCATGTTGACAACAAGTATTACATATGAAGAAATAGCTTAAACCACAAGTTCTTGTCACACATCTACAGAGGATGACAAGCACAACAATGTATACCATTGTCCCAACTCTAAAAGAGCAACATATGCATGGGAAATCATCAAGACAAGATGGCAACAAAATAACATATTCCAACACTTAGAAATATTTGGGCACGTGAAAACATAATTTTGGTGACATGTTGACATCAATAATGCCACCCATATAATGATCTATCATGGCATGCAAAAATTCCAGGGGCTAGCACATACACAAATTAGCATATTTCATGCTGACAAGTTTTTCATATAGTGCAAGAATTAATTCATGTGAAAAAGACAAAATGGCACAATATCACAAAATAACATTTTTGCAAACATGCTCAAATGATAAAACCAACACCACCATTGGATTCACTTCATTTTTCTACCCCAAAAACATATATCATAAGCCTAGGTTCCTATGGACAAAACTCCCACAATCTTCATTCACAAAAATCACATAGAACTTATAACACCCTATATGCCAAATTTGGCATGTCCTAGGATATGGACAGATTTGGTAATAAAACAAAACTGGCATATTTTCTTAAAAGGAAATAACACAAAATGCACAGAAACAATAAAAACACAATAAAACAAAACATAAAAAAAGGAGGGCCACATGGCAGTTAGCCAGGGGCCCTGTGGGGCTGACTGGTGGGCCATGGGCCCATGGCAGGGGGCTGGCGAAAACTTGGAAAAAGGGGGAGGAGCCGGGGTTTGAACCTGGGTCTCCCTCGAGGTGGAGCGGGGGCTCGACCAGCTGGGCTGGGTCGGGTCTCTTGACAGAGGAGGGGCGCTACACGTCTAAACCTATAGGCGAAGCCCTGACGGGTACTTCGCCCGCGGTAGAGAGGTCAGCGGCGGCCGACGATCTCCGGAGGCTTGGCGAGGCTCCGACGGCTACAGCGGGCGTGCGTAATAGGGAGGCGACGGTCTGCAGCGTGTGCGGGGAGCTACTAAAGGAGGCAAGGCGCGGGCTTGCTCGCTGCCGAGGTCACCCATGGTGGACAGGTTTTCGGGAGCATCGGAAACGGCAACTTCGGTGACGAATCGGACCCGAGAGGGACTATGGGGATGGTATGCTCACCCCGGGTCCCTTAGGACAAGGAGAAGCGGTCGGGGAGGCGTGAACGAGGTCGGGGAAGAACTTGCTGCAGCGGAGGTGCTCCCGGAGCGCGACGAAGACGCCGACGGCGCCGATGACGTGGAGGCGCTCACCTGCTCTTAGCTCCAGGAACGGGTCGAGGAAGAAGCCGGCGAGCTGCAGGGCATGGCGGACGGTGCGGGGGAAGACGCCGGAGACATGGACGACGGCGGCGACGGCGAGCTCTCTCTCTGAACTTCTGAATCCTATCTGAACTTTCTGCTTTCTACTCACGGGAGCGCCATCAGAAGGAGGCGAAGGATGGAGGGATGAGTGGCGGCGCGAGGAGGGAGAGAGGAGGAACCCTAGGGATGCACACAGCTTAAAAGGAGGGGGCCAGATGGCGCCTCCACGTCCGTGAGCTCACGGCGGGGCGAGCTGGCGCTCTGTCCCAGACACAGGAGGGAGACGGCGTCAGGGGGCAGTTGGCTGTCTGCGGGGCCGCTGGGCTGCGGGGAGCGAGCAGATGGGCCTAGAAGGGGGAGGCCAAGGCCCAAGCGGCTGTTCTCTCTCTCTCTCTCTCTCTGCTGAGACAAAAGGTTTTTTTTATTTTAAAATAGAAAAACAAAAATAAAGGCTAGGGAAGATGGGTAGGGTTTTTGAGAAAACTAAAAATATATTGGTACTCATGAAATAATGCCCTTTTAAAAAAATAGTCTTTGCATTATTTTGAGCAACAAAATAAACCACATATATAAGCATATTAATCTGTTTGCAATATCTAAATAGGCAGATCTTGTAGAACATGTTTGAGATCTAAACAACAATTCATATCAGATTTTAAAGAAGAAGTGCAACATTTTTAATAAGAGGAACAAGCAAGTGAATTCACAACATTTGCATATATTTGAAATAAGAGGGGTAGGCATAGTTTTTTGAGAAATAGTGAGAGGGCTTAGTATGAGAATTGAGGAGAGGCTTTCACACCACAATGCACACCACACCACACTCAACATCACAACAAGCAAAACAAGCACAACAAGCTCATGAGCAACAAATACTTTAAGTGATGATGCCATGATGCCATGATGAATGATGAATGATGAATGTCATGAAGCAATTACTATTATTACTCAAGCCACAAAGACAATAATGAAGGTTCACACATGACACATTACAAAAATGGCAAGGGGATGCACTTGGGCTGTTACAAGTCTCCCCCACTACATGAGGATCTCGTCCCGAGATCCAGGAACGGAAGAATTCGGGAAATTCGGAACGGAGATGGTCCTCTCGTTCCCAAGTGGCTTCTTTGTCAGAGTGATGTGACCACTTCATCTTTAGAAACTTGATTGACTTGTTGCGAGTCTTACGCTCCGTTTCTTCAAGGATAGCAATTGGATGCTCATGATAGGATAGGTCTACTTGGAGATGAATGTCTTGGAGATCAACGGTGTGCTTGGGAGTCTTGAAACACTTTCGGTGCTGAGAGATGTGAAACACATCATGCACATTTGAGAAATTGGGAGGAAGCTCGAGTTGGTAGGCAAGGTCACCCCTCTTGCCCACAATCTTGAAAGGACCCACAATATGCGGAGCAAGCTTTCCTTTGATGCCAGAGCGTTGAGTGCCCTTCATGGGAGACACTCTGAGATAGACAAAATCATTGATCTGAAAGGTCATGTCACGATGCTTGCTATCATAATAGCTCTTCTGCCAGGATTGAGCTGCTTTGAGATTTTGACGAATGACATGGCACATTTCTTCTGCTTCAATGATCATGTCATTACCAAGGATGTGACGCTCACCGGTTTCACACCAATTGAGCGGGGTGCGGCACTTTCTGCCATAGAGAATCTCGAAAGGAGCTTTGCCCGAACTTGCTTGGAAGCTATTGTTGTATGAGAACTCAGCAAATGGGAGACAATCTTCCCACTTCATGCCAAAAGAAATCACAAGCTCTGAGCATATCTTCAAGGATTTGATTGACTCTCTCAACTTGACCACTAGTCTGAGGATGGAAAGTTGTGCTGAAACGGATTTGGTCCCCATTGCAGTCTGGAAGGAATCCCAAAACTTGGAAGTGAAGATGCTTCCATGATCTGAGGATATGAGCTGAGGAATACCGTATAAAGAAACTATCCTTGACGTGTACAACTCTGCTAGCTGAGCTGCCGAGATAGATTCTTTGACCGGAAGGAAGTGGCCAGCTTTGGTGACCTTGTCGATGACCATGAAGATGGCATCGTTTCCTCTCTTGGACTTTGGAAACCCAGTGACGAAATCCATTTCAACATGATCGAATTTCCACTCTGGAATGAGCAAAGGCTGAAGGAGGCCCACTGGACGTTGATGTTCTGCCTTCACTCTACGACAAACATCACACTCGTTCACAAACTGAGCAATCTCACGTTTCATACGAGTCCACCCGAAGGTTTGCTTGAGGTCCTGATACATTTTGGAACTTCCTGGATGAATTGAGAGGAGGGAATTATGTGCTTCATTCATGATAACTTTCTTTAGTTCGCCCTTTGGAACCACCGGACGGTCCTCGAAGAACAAGGTATCTTTGTCATCAACACGGAAGCACTTATAATTTGGAATGCTCTTGGCCACACCTTTCTTCACTTTCTTCACCATAGCATCAAGAAGCTGAGCTTGGTGAATCTGATCTTCCAGGGTCGGAGAGACTTGGAGATTGGCAAGAAATCCTTGAGGAACAACTTGGAGATTGAGCTTGCGGAATGCTTCACACAGCTCGGGTCGGAGAGGCTTGATGATGAGACTGTTGCAGTACGCCTTTCTGCTCAGCGTGTCTGCAATGACATTTGCTTTACCAGGAGTATACTCAATGCTTGGATTGTACTCCTCAATCATTTCCACCCAACGAGTTTGCCAAAGGTTGAGATTGGGTTGAGTGAAAATGTACTTCAGGCTCTTTTGGTTGGTGAACACCTCAACTTGTCTTCCCAACAATAGATGTCTCCAGGTCATCAGAGCATGAACAACTGCCGCCAACTCAAGATCATGTGTGGGGTAGTTCTTG
Source organism: Elymus sibiricus (assembly GCA_039707655.1). Lineage (NCBI taxonomy): Eukaryota > Viridiplantae > Streptophyta > Magnoliopsida > Poales > Poaceae > Elymus > Elymus sibiricus. Next base: position 199,994,387 of record CM077669.1, on the reverse strand, counting down.
TCGCTAGGCTTCAGCTGACGCGAGGTATAAGCCAAAACCTTATTATCTTGCATCAGAACACCTCCAAAACCTTGGAGGGAAGCATCACAGAACACTTGGAAAGGCTTAGATTCATCTGGAGGAGTGAGAACTAGAGCTGAAGTCAGCTTTTCCTTGAGTATATTGAACACCACATCACACTCAAGAGTCCACACATACTTGACACTCTTCTGAAGGAGGTTAGATAGAGGCTTAGAAATTTGAGAGAAGTTCTCGACGAATCTTTTGCAGTAACTTGCAAGCCCGAGGAAGCTTCGAAGCCGCTTGACATTCTAAGGAGGCTCCCACTTCACAATTGCCCTAAATTTCTCAGGGTGCACTTTAATGCCCTCGGCAGAGATGACATCCCAAGGTATACCACTTCATTGAGCCGAAACTCACACTTGGAGAACTTAGCATAGAACCGATGCTCTCTTAACTTGTCCAACACAAGTTGGAGATGCTCTGCATGCTCTTATTCGGTGTCCGAGAAAACAAGGATGTCATCCAAATACACCAAGACGAACTCATTCTTGAAAGGAGAGAATATGAAGTTCATAATTCTAGAGAAAGTCGGAGGTGCCTTTGCGAGACCAAAGGACATGACGGTGTACTCATAAGAGCCAAAACTCGTCCTGAAAGCAGTCTTTGGAATATCTTCTTCACGAATATGGATTTGATGATAGCCCATACGGAGATCTAACTTCGAGAAAACCTTGGCACCTTTCAATTTCTCAAACAACTCATTGATGTTGGGAAGTGGATACTAGTTTCTGATTGTCTTCTTATTCAATGGATGGTAATCGACACATAGTCGGTCCGTGCCATCCTTCTTCTTGACAAACAGAACATCACAATCCCAAGGTTAAGAACTTGGTCTGATCAAACCCAGACGCTCTTGTTCATCTAGCTACTTCTTCAATTCTTTCAGCTCTTCGGGGCCAAGCTTATAAGAACGCTTGCACACCGGTTCAGTTCCAGCCTCGAGATCAATCACAAACTCAACTAGCCGGTGAGGAGGCATTCCTGGAAATTCTTCTGGAAAGACATCTTCTGTCACAGCCCTAGAATAATTGCTTGCAATTAATTGTATCGTCATCTTGCATCATGTTAATTTCTTCTGAATATGAAATAGGGATGATTAAACCCTAGCACCAAATATAATCCAAATAGGTTCAATTAAAATCTTTTCCAATGAATCCAAAATTGTCTTAAGAAAAGCCCATGATATTTGAAAAAGGTTAAAACCTCTACCAAAAATGATGGGCACATTTCTGAAAACTTTCCTGGATTTTTATTCAACTCACAACTATTTGATTGGAGCCATTTAAATAATATATATATATAAATTAAGTGATCCAAGAATTCTGGAAAACCTTATTTGGATTTCTGAAATAATACAGATAGCATCTAAATTAATTTTCGGAATTCTATAAAATGATTTGGTATTTTTATCAAATCAAAACAAACTGCAAAAAAATAGAAATTGAAACAAAAATGGTAAAAAGGGAGAGACCTCACCTGGCTTACTTGGCACGGCCCAGCTGGCAGCCCAGCCCACCTGAGCCCCTGTCGTCTTCCTCCTAGTGCCAGGAGGACAGGGCGTGTGCCCGGTGCGCGAGACCACGCGCCGCGCCACCTCCTGCTTCCGCCACTCCGTGGCGAGGGCGATAAGGACGCCGAGACCCCCTCCCGTGCACGCCTCCTCTCGCTCTCGCTCTCTCCCTCTCTTCTGTTCTCTGTCACCGGAACCGAGAGCGCCGCTCGCCGCCGTTCGCTGCTATCGCACCATCCGGCCACTCCTCGCCCAGCCTTGGTCTCCACGAGCTCCGCCGCACCGCCTTAGTCCTCTCCATCGAGCGGAGCATCCTCGGGAGGCCGCAATCGTCGCCACTTCCTCCGTCTTCACCGCCGGCCGCCATGGATGCTCGCCGTCGATTTGCGTCGTCCCGGTTATCCCCGAGCCCGCTGACCAGCTCATCAGCATCCTTGTGAGCTCCCCTTTCTCCCCCCTAACCCCGTTGCCCCGCTCGACCCCTAGCCGCGATTTCCACCATAGCCGAATCCCGCCGCCGCATAGGCTCCTCGCCGGCATACTTCCGGTGCCCCTCCGGCCACCCAGCCGCTGCCAACGGAAGCGCCGCGGCCCCACGAACCCATTCCGCCCGCCTGCGCATCGAATGGACGCCGGAGCCACGATTCCGGCATGCCTCCGTCGCTCTGTAGGCCGCCGGCGTTTGCCGCTGATGGCGATGACGTGGCGCCGTCATTAGCTCTAATGACGAGACTAATTACCCCCCCCCTTAGAGACACTGACAGTGGGTCCCGCATGCTTAATTAACCAGAAAGGTTTAAATTAGAGAAAATAACCCCCTGTTAAGTTAATGGGTCACTGACAAGTGGGCCCCACTGGTCAGGTTTGACCTGGACCGGCTCTGTTGACCTGCTGACGCAATGCTGACGTATTGCTGACGCATTAATTGATTTTCTAGTATTAAAATAATTCAGGAATTTCCAGAAAATGTTATAAACTTTGAAAAATAATAGAAATTCAACCGTAACTCAGATGAAAATAAATTATATATGAAAAATGATCAGAAAAATCCAATGAATCTGTTTATGCCATGATCATGCATGTCTGAACAAGTTAACATCACCAACTAGGACATTTCATGATTAGTACAAATTTGATAAATTGTTTGGAGTTGGAATTTGATGCCTATTTGAATTCCACTTCAATTAATATGACTAAATATTGTGCTAGGTGAATTCATTACCTTAACATGCCATGTCATACATCATGTTTGTTGCATTGCATTGAATGTGTTCCTTTCTTATTTTGTCAGCGTTGTTCCTTCTCTGTAGACGATGATTCCGACGTTATGATCATTGACACCGATGAAGAGAAGTATTATCTTCAGATCTGTTTGGCAAGCAACCCCCCTTGAGCATTCCGATACAATCCCACTCTCTCACTCCTGCTCTCTTTTAAATGCATTAGGACAACAACGATTCAACTTTAACATGTTCTCGGTAGTTGAACCCATTCCTTTGCATGACCTGTCTTTGCCATAGTAAATAGTTGAAACCACTTAGCATGAGTAGCAACTACCTGAGCCTTGTTGTGCTTACTCATTCATGCTTTCTTACTGTGCCTGCTATGCTTAGAGTCATGTCAGGTCTGATCCATCTGGGCGATGAATCGGAATGGATGGATTCATGTCCTACTGTGTGAGGGCTAACTGTGTGAACACGATTTGGTAAAGGTAGCAATGAGAGGCCATGTAGGAGTACATGGCGGGTTGTCTCATTGGGACCGTTCTTAAGAACCGAGTTCTGTGTATGTGATCCAAGACAGTTACTACCACACGTTGGGCCCTGAAATATGACCCCGCTCGACTTATTAATCCCCTAGATCTTTGTCCAGGAGTTGCAACTAGTTTCTGGTGTTTGTAGGAAAAGTGTTGGTGGCCGTGCTTAGAGCTGCCCGATGGGGTGGGCTTTGATGCGGTATAGACACGGTGGCACGATGTACCAAGTGGCACCCGAACGGTGGACTTGGGAACCCTGCGCACATCGTTTGAGGCCGTAGCGGAAACTTCGGCAAGACTTCCGTGTGGGTTCAGTCTCAAATAGGCGATAGCCTGGACTAGGGTCTCGTGTGATTGACGGTTGTGGCCGACTCCCTCGCTGGGCTTCCGCTTGAAGGTTGCTGAGGTGCCTTTTAACGTGCACATGGCGATAAGTGGCGGGAGCATGTGTGAAGAAGTACACCCCCGCAGGGTTAGGAATCTGTTCGCATAGCCGCGTCCTGGGATATGGACTACTTGGAGAACTTATGTGGTTCATAAACAACTTAAGTGGATACACTAAAACGCGCAAGATAATCGTGAGTGCTATGGATGGCCTTCTCGTAGGGAGACGGGAGAGGATCCATAGTGGTGTATTGGTATGGTGAATATGTGGACTTGTGTGCGCTTTCTCCCTCCAAATAAAGTACTCATAGTCGTAGTACAGGTTAGCGAAGAGTCAGAGCTGGCTTGCTGCAATAAGCTCCACAACCCCCTTGTTGACAATGATGCATAAGTAGATAGTTCTGATGTAAGTCTTGCTGAGTACCTTTGTACTCACGTTTGTTTATTTATGTTTTTGCAGATGAGACTTCAGTCTCATTGGTGATTCTTACGACGTGAAGTCGATGTTGACCGGATTATCTTGGGAATCCCAGACAGAGGTCTGGTTCCTTTGGTAGGGTCGTTGTAGCTTTCAGGCTCCTCTAGCCAATTTTAGTAGATGTATGTACCTAGACATGTTTTTCTTCCGCTTGATGCTTGTATGACTTGAGTATTGGGTCATGTGACCCCTGTTTGTAATATCACATTATGTTGGCTCTTATGAGTCATTAATGAAACTTGAGTCATAAAGTTATGTTGTGATGCCATGTTGTATCTACGCACATCGTGCATATTGTGTGTATGTTTGAAATGCATTGGTATGTGTGGGATTTGACACCTAGTTGTGTACCTTTAGTAGCCCTCTTTACGGGAAAATGCCTTTGTGAGCTTCCACCGAGCCATGGTAGCTTGCTACTGCTCCGGACACATTGATTGACCGGCGTGTATCCTTCTTTGCTGTTGTGTCTGTCCCTACGGGGAAATGTCTCGCAGTGTAATGGAGTCCATGTAGCCTTATATGACTCGTCTACACACAGTTGATGACAAAAATGTCTCACGGTGTAATGGAGTCCATGTAGCTTGCTATGACTCGTCTACACACGCTGATGACCGACACCTGCACTGTTGGGTTACGTATGCATGTTCCTATACGGATGTGCCACTTGGGTTCTATGACTAGTCATGTCAACCCAGGTTCTCTGGCGTATGATTGCTACCAACATAATCATATACGTGAGCCAAAAGACGCAAACGGTCCCGGCCAAGGTAAGGTGGCAGCCGTGGGGATTACCGTGCGTGAGGCCACAAAGTGATGTGATATGTTACAAGCTGGATTCATATGACTTAGGATCGGGGTCCCGACAGCGTTGGTATCACAGCTTGACTGCCTGTAGGATTACCAAGCCAAGCTGGTCGATGTTGAGTCTAGAACTGCTTTAGTTATATAAGGGAATTGATTGTGGAAGGGAACGTAAGATTCTTTTTACTCCTTTCCTCGTGTCCTTCTTATTCTGCGTCACCCTCTTCTTTTCTACGAGGATTAAAACTAGGCTTTCTCATCTATCTATCAGGATAACGAGTTACTATGCTGGAGATTTATACGAAAGTTGTTGTCTTCCTGGATCGATGTCTCTACAAGAATTCAGTTGTTTTGTTATCAGTTTCATGCCGGTTGCCTCATATCTCATGCCCGTACAGCCGTTATGTTGTCCGAATTATCCAAGGATGACAAATAATATGATGCAATTGCAAACTCTTTCGTCTCGAATCGATGTCTTTTGGGCCAGACAAAGCACACTAATTGTTGTGTTGCGGTAATATATTACCTCGACGTGTTTGATGAAGTGATAGGAAACCAGGTTACTCCGGTGAGCCACCCAACAGTCTAGTTGTGTTATGCATTTCCAGTGTGATAATTCTGGCCATCGTTATCGAAAGCATCATGTGATGCTACTTTGTTAGTAGGTATTCTGTTTCTGGGTTCTTGAACCCGAGAATCATTCTGCTTACTCCTGTTGATAGTGTTGCTCGTTCCTTTAGGATGATTAGTCAGCTTGTTATAGTCTTCAAGGTTCGTGGTTTATCAATCTTCCACTACCATTAACCCTTCCCGGCAGGAGTTCCCCCTGAACTAAAGATCACAATATGAGTGCTCTTGATGAGTTCTCCATTCTATAATTGTGACCCTGCCAGCTCTTTCTTTCTGCATGGGTTATCTGGAAGAAACATGTTGAACTTTGTTCGACGTATTCAACCTATGCATCCACAACTCAGAAAAATCATGTGCTCTTGAGTTGCCCCTTCAATTGTATTCTGACCCTCGTCTATCAGTGGATAGTCAAAAGTAGTTGTCCATTCATAATCATTGATGCCTATTATTCTTGTGGTCTGTCAAGCCATTCTATTTAAGAATGACTAGGAGAATCAAACTCCAGTACCTCATCCATTTCTTGGATTGGGTCAAAGCAGTTGTATTCAGTAGATCAAAATGCTAATTCAGCTTTTGCTATGTGCTACCTTGAGGTATTACTCTTTTTGTGTCAAGAGTATCATGAGAATTGAACCACCTCTTATGAACTTGTGATGCAGTGATACTTCTCACCATCATTATTCATTTTCGGTTTCCGTGTTGGTTGTAACCGGAATGCCAACAAGTGAACCATGATATGTGAAATCAATACTTCTAGCAATTCCATTGCTTGGAAGTTAATGGACAATAACTTCATTCTTGGTGTGTTGGTTATTGAATCACCATTCTAAGATTGATCGTGCCATCTAGCCCATCTTTCATGGTGCACTCTTCGATCAACGAGTTAGGATTGTGTCAATCCCTCGCTCTCTTGATCATATCCTCTTGCCCTGAAAAGCGATATTGTTCCGAGCTTTATAATATATCGGTGGTTCGTGATTCTCCGAATATCTTCTTGGAAGTACTACCAGGTTGATTCCTGAATCTTATGTTGAGTTCGTGATTAAGTTGGTTTTTCTATAAACCACCCCTTCTCCAAGACTCTGTGTTGGATACCCCTAAACTAGTTGGTTAAGCTAAACAACAACTTGGAGAGTTGGAAGATAAATGCTTCACCAGACTTAGTTCATTCCAAGGGAATATCTTCTTTTGTGGTTGCGTGTGTAGAAGAAAGGCGATGCCTTCCTCGGTTGACCCTTGTGATCAATTGATGCATCTATTGTCTTATCCAATCTTTGATTTGAGTGTGGGCTATCATCAAATTAAAATCAGAACCAAAGATCTTCCTAATGTTGTTTTTACTCGTGGATGTATCCTCGAGCATACACCGTTAAATTCTTTGGTCTGACCAATGCTATCACCTTGTTCTCATAGTTGTGGAATTCCATCCCTATAGATATCTCGATGAATTGTTGTTGAACCCATCGACAACATTTTCATCTGTTCCATGATTCATGATGAACATTAAGCTAGTGTTGGAAACTTTTGAAGGCAATATCTTCGTGTCCCGTACATGAAGTATATATTGGTGTAAGAAGTGACTTACTCTTAGTCCACGTGCATATGGAGCAAGTTGCCGCCGTGAACTTGAGAAAGTTTGTTTTGCTTCCTTTGGAATCATACCAACTCAGTCATGCACGTGTGAAGTATCCTATGCTTTGATAGGCTCATTACCTCCATTCCATATGTATTCCCTAGCACCTGAAGCCACTGATTGATTTGTTAAAGGAAAAGAAGTTAAGTGTTAATCCTGAAGGGCCCTGACGAACGTGCACAATACTTCTTTACCTCAAATGATGGTTCCTAACCCGAACTCGGTGGTGTTCTGTTGTAAGATTTCTATGTGGTCACAATTGTCTCAAACAATGTGTTCACATGTATCTTGCAATCCAGCTCATGTTTTGGAGCTGTCTTCCGCAGTTCATATCCCGAGAATTCCGCAACGCCATCTCATCGGTTTGTGTTGCAAACTTTCTCTGTTAGACCTGCTGAGTCTGAAATGTCCTATCACCAACCAGATCTGAATCTCAGGCAGACATGATGGTTGGAACATTTCCCAAGAATTATAATATTGGTCTCTCTGTAACCCGGTAAGGTGATGTCATGGCTAACACACCTAGCTGGAAGACCTATTATTATAGTATCTTGTATCAGCAACATCAGCCACTTCCCCATGAGAATTTCATATGACTTATTCTAGAAGTCATTCCTCATGGACCCGTTTGAGATCCTGAAGTCCGACCTTTACTTGATGTTCTAGATACCAAATGTTACCTATGATTGGGTTACGCTATTTCATCAAGGAGAACATTAGAAGTGGAGTGCTAAATGTCTCTCAGTCGATTATCCAGATTTCGTTTCCCTGGCATAGTTGAGGTGAAATCTGAGAATGTGTTGTCTTCCTTTGCATCTGCATTCTCCATCGTTATTCATCATGGTAGTATGATGTGTTGCCAGGATCCTTGGCATGGATGTTGGTAAACCCTGATGAATGTGGAAATGCTCAAGTTCTTGAGAGCATGCTCAAACACTAGGTTGTACCTCGGTATCAATTGGAATGTGCCTTCCGTTTCCGAGTTGTTTTATAACTCTAGTTTTCCTCCGATCTGAGTATGCCATTCTTTTGAATTCCTTCAAACGATCGTTGCGAAATGCCATAGGCTGGTATGAAGAGTTTCAATGATCTCTGTATGAAAAGTAATTCTTTTTGCCACTTAAGGGATAATCCTATGAGTCACCTTCCCTAAGGTGCCCGTTATGGTATGAAGGGCAACTAACTCCTCGCTACTTTGAAACCCATGCTCCATCTACTATAAGCGTGGAATTGTTGCCTACCAAATGGAACCTCCATCATCTACCTCATTCCATTGTTCTCGATGTGTGTTTTGTGTCTCAGCTCAAGAGACGTTCTTACGTCCCATTCAATGAGTTGATCATGAGTTGCTCGATCTTCGAGAAGATCGATTCTTGTAGAGCTTTCCTATTTCTTTGTTGTTATGTTGGAAGAAGATCCCGAAGGAAAAATATGCCGAGATCGACATGATGCAATGAATCAACATCCTCGAGAAGGGCAATTGGATCGTGAAGATTGTGTGAGTCTGTGTCCCCTATGTCCTCTTACCCTACGCCTGAATCTCGGGACGAGATTCTTGTTTAGAGGGGGTGAGTTGTCACAGCCCTAGAATAATTGCTTGCAATTAATTGCATCATCATCTTGCATCATGATAATTTCTTCTGAATATGAAATAGGGATGATCAAACCCTAGCACCAAATATAATCCAAATAGGTTCAAGTAAAATCTTTTCCAATGAATCCAAAATTGTCTTAAGAAAAGCCCATGATATTTGAAAAAGGTTAAAACCTCTGCCAAAAATGATGGGCACATTTCTGAAAACTTTCTTGGATTTTTATTCAACTCACAACTATTTGATTGGAGCCATTTAAATACTATATATATAAATTAAGTGCTCCAAGAATTCTGGAAAACCTTATTTGGATTTCTGAAATAATCCAGATAGCATCTAAAATAATTTTCAGAATTCTATAAAATGATTTGGTATTTTTATCAAATCAAGACAAACTGCAAAAAAATAGAAAATGAAACAAAAATGGTAAAAAGGCAGAGACCTCACCTGGCTTACCTGGCACGGCCCAGCTGGCAGCCCAGCCCACCTGAGCCCCTGTCGTCTTCCTCCTAGTGCCAGGAGGACAGGGCGTGTGCCCGGTGCGCGCGACCATGCGCCGCGCCACCTCCTGCTTCCGCCGCTCCTTGGCGAGGGCGATAAGGACGCCGAGACCCCCTCCCGTGCATGCCTCCTCTCCCTCTCGCTCTCTCCCTCTCCTATGTTCTCTGTCACCGGAACCGAGAGCACCGCTCGCCGCCATTCGCTGCTACCGCACCCTCCGGCCATGCCTCGCCCTGCCTTGGTGTCCACGAGCTCCGCCGCATCGCCTTAGTCCTCTCCACCGAGCGGAGCATCCTCGGGAGGTGGCAATCATTGCCACTTACTCCGTCTTCACCGTCGGCCACCACGGATCCTCGCCGTCGATTTGCGCCGTCCCGGCCGTCCCCGAGCCCGCTGACTAGCTCATCAGCATCCCTGTGAGCTCCCCTTGCTCCTCCCCTAACCCCGTTGCCCCACTCGACTCCTAGCCGCGATTTCCACCATGGCCAAATCCCGCCGCCGCATAGGCTCGTCGCCGGCATACTTCCGGTGCCCCTCCGGCCACCCAGCCGCTGCCAATGGAAGCACCGTGGCCCGACGAACCCATTCCGCCCGTCTGCGCATCGAATGGACGCCGGAGCCACGATTCCGGCGTGCCTCCGTCGCTCTATTGTTCGCCGGCGTTTGCCGCCGGTGGCGATGATGTGGCGCCATCATTAGCTCTAATGACGGGACTAATTACACCCCCCCTTACAGACACTGACAATGGGTCCCGCAAGCTTAACTAACCGGAAAGGTTTAAATTAGAGAAAATAACCCCCTGTTAATTTAATGGGTCACTGACCAGTGGGCCCCACTGGTCAGGTTTGACCTGGACCGGCTGTGTTGACCTGCTGACGGAATGCTGACGTATTGCTGACGCATTAGTTGATTTTCTATTAATAAAATAATTCAGGAATTTCCAGAAAATGTTATGAACTTTGAAAAATCATAGAAATTCAACCGTAACTCAGATGAAAATAAATTATATATGAAAAATTATCAGAAAAATCCAATGGATCTGTTTATGCCATGATCATGGATGTTTGAACAAGTTAACATAACCAACTAGGACATTTCATGATTAGTACAAATTTGATAAATAGTTTGGAGTTTGAATTTGATGCCTATTTGAATTCCACTTCAATTAATATGACTAAATATTGTGCTAGGTGAATTCAGTGCCTTAACATGCCATGTCATACGTCATGTTTGTTGCATTGCATTGAATGTGTTCCTTTCTTGTTTTGTCGGTGTTGTTCCTTCTCGGTAGACGATGGTTCCGACGTTATGATCGTTAACACTGATGAAGAGAAGTATTATCTTCAGATCTGTCAGGCAAGCAACCCCCCTTGAGCATTCCGATACAATCCCACTCTCTCGCTCCTGCTCTCTTTGAAATGCATTAGGACAACAACGATTGAACTGTTACATGTTCTCGGTAGTTGAACCCATTCCTTTGCATGACCTGACTTTGCCACAGTAAATAGTTGAAACCACTTAGCATTGGTAGTAACTGCCTGAGCCTTGTTGTGCTTACTCATTCATGCTTGCTTACTGTGCCTGCTATGCTTAGAGTCGTGTCGGGTCTGATCCATCTGGCGATGAATCGGAATGGATGTGTTCATGTCCTACTGTGTGAGGGATAAGTGTGTGAACAAGATTTGGTAAAGGTAGCGCTGAGAGGCCATGTAGGAGTACATGGCGGGTTGTCTCATTAGGACCGTCCTTAAGAACCGAGTTCTGTGTATGTGATCCAAGACAGTTAGTACGACACGTTGGGCCCTGAAATATGACCCCGCTCGACTTATTGATCGCCTAGATCTCTGTCCAGGAGTTGCAACTAGTTTCTGGTGTTTTTAGGAAAAGTGTTGGTGGCCGTGGTTAGCGCTGCCCGACGGGGTGGGCTTTGATGAGGTATAGACACAGTGGCACGGTGTAGCAAGTGGCACCCGAACGGTGGGCTTGGGAACCCTGCGCACATCGTTTGAGGCCGTAGCGGAAACTTCGGCCAAACTTTCGTGCGGGTTCAGTCTCAAATAGGCGATAGCCTGGACTAGAGTCTTGTGTGATTGACGGCTGTGCCCGACTCCCTCGCTGGGCTTCCGCTTGAAGGTTGCCGAGGTGCCTTTTTATGTGCACATGACGATAAGTGGCGAGAGCATGTGTGAATAAGTACACCCCTGCAGGGTTACGAATCTGCTCGAATAGCCGCGTCCTCGGATATGGACTACTTGGAGAACTTATGTGGTTCATAGACAAAGTGGATACACTAAAATGCGCAAGATAAGCGTGAGTGCTATGGATGGCCTTCTCGTAAGGAGACGGGAGAGGATCGATAGTGGTGTATTGGTATGGTGAATATGTGGACTCGTGTGCGCTTTCTCCCTCCAAATAAAGTACTCGTAGTCGTAGTACAGGTTAGCCAAGAGTCAGAGCTGGCTTGCTGCAATAAACTCCACAACCCCCTTGTTGAAAATGATGCATAAGTAGATAGTTCTGATGTAAGTCTTTATGAGTACCATTGTACTCACGCTTGCTTATTTATGTTTTTGTAGATGAGACTTCAGTCTCATTGGTGATTCTTACGACGCGAAGTCGATGTTGACCGGATTAGCTTGGGAATCCCAGACAGAGGTCTGGTTCCTTTGGTAGGGTCGTTGTAGCTTTCAGGATCCTCTAGCCACTTTCAGTAGATGTATGTACCCACACATGTTTTGCTTCCGCTTGATGCTTGTATGACTTGAGTGTTGGGTCATGTGACCCCTGTTTGTAATATCACATTATGTTGGCTCTTATGAGTCATTAATGAAACTTGAGTCATAAAGTTATGTTGTGATGCCATGTTGTATCTATGCATATCGTGCATATTACGTGTATGTTTGAAATGCATTGCTATGTGTGGGTTTCGACACCTAGTTGTGTGCCTTTAGTAGCCCTCTTTACGGGAAAATGTCTCTTTGTTCTTCCACCGAGCCATGGTAGCTTGCTACTGCTCCGGACACATTGATTGACCGGCGTGTATCCTTCTTTGCTGTTGTGTCTGTCCCTACGGGGAAATGTCTCGCAGTGTAATGGAGTCCATGTAGCCTGCTATGACTCGTCTACATGCAATTGATGACAGAAATGTCTCACGGTGTAATGGAGTCCATGTATCTTGCTATGACTCGTCTACACACGCTGATGACCGACACCTGCACTGTTGGGTTACGTATGCCTGTTCCTGTACGGATGTGCCACTTGGGTTCTATGACTAGTCATGTCGACCCGGGTTCTCTGGTGTTTGATTGCTAGCGACATAATCATATACGTGAGCCAAAAGACGCAAACGGTCCCGGCCAAGGTAAGGTGGCAACCGCGGGGATTACCATGCGTGAGGCCGCAAAGTGATGTGATATGTTACAAGCTCGATTCATATGACTTAGGATCGGGGTCCCGACATCTTCATACTCAGAAACTACAGGGATTTGGGAAATGGAAGAAATCCCACCCTTCTCATTGAGAGAAAGCAGACGAATCGTGTCATCACGAGCAGCGAAAATGATCACATGTTCAGAAGGATGAGTCAATTGGACTTCTTTGGATTTACAATCAACATAAGCCTTGTTCATCGCAAGAAAATCCATGCCAAGAATAAGATCAATATCGGAATTGTCGAGAACATAAGGAGAAGCCGGGAAGGAATAATTGCGCATCTTGATAGAGACATCCGGAATCACTGAGGTGGTCTTCATTGCCAAACCCGGAGAAACCACACCGAAAGGTCTACTCAACATCTCGGAATAGAAATCATGCTTGAGAGCAAATGGCCTAGATATGAATGAATGCGATGCACCAGTATCAAACAAAACTTTTGCGGGAATAGAATTAACCAAGAGATTACCCATAATCACTTGAGAAGAATCCTCTGCTTCAGCTGCATTGACCATGTTCACTCTTGCCGACTTGGGATTGTGCTTCACCATAGCACTACCTGGGGGCCTGATAGGAGGAGGAGGCGGAAGACGTCGCTGGTTGGTGCACTTGTTGGGCTTTTCTGACCAAACTTGTGACACGTAACCTCTGAGAGTGGACGGAAGTTTCCTGGAGGAGGAGCATTTACTGACTTGGGAGCCTGAGGCCTCTGCTGAAAACCAGGGTTGGGTGGGTGGGAAGGTCCACGACCACCGTGCTGCTTCTGCTGCTGAGGAGGACGAAATGGAGGAGGAGGAGGAGGAACCCAATACTTCTGCTGCTTAGGAACAATCTTAAGCTGGACGAAGAAGATTTGGAGTCTCTGAACCGCTTCTTGGAATTCTCAAGCTTGAGCTGAACTGCCTCGAACTTTAGAGCCAAGTTATAGAACTGGTCAAACACAGGAGGCTCGTGAAGGACGAGAGCAAGCTGAAGATCTTATCTGAGGCCACCACTGAACTGATAAATCTTGGACTTCTCATCGGGAACATCTTGCTTAGCATGGCGGGCCAGATTCTGAAACTCAGAGTTGTAGTGACAGACAGACATACTCCCCTGCTTCAGGTTCCTGAACTTCTCACGCTTACCCTCGACTAAGCTCGTCGGGATATGATGAGCTCTGAATTCACGGCAGAAATCATCCCAAGAGACTGCACGACCACCTCTGGAATCCTTGTATTGCTGCCACCAATCTGCTGCCTGACCCTTGAGTTGGAAATTCGCAAACTTGACATAGTCATCAGGCCTGACATTGATGCACTCAAAATGCTTGTTCATGTCACGGAGCCAATCGTCCGCATCAAGAGGTAGATCACAGCAAGTGAAGGACTTGGGTTGATTTGCGAGGAACTGGTTCAGAGTTGCAAATTGCGGCTGATTATGAACATTCCCTTGATGACCTTGTTGTCCCTGCTCCCTTTCCTGCAGCAACCTGAGCAACATCTGAGTGTTGGCATTGGTTGCGTCCATCACAGCTTGCCAAGCTTCTGGAGGAGGTGGTGGGGGGTGGAGGGTCAGACTGCTCCCCATCACGACCCTGATTCCCACGAGTTGCCAAAGCCATCCTGAAGATGGAAAAGAATATCAGCACGCCATTGACAAAGATGATTGAAATAAGCTGAATCAATGGCTTGAAAGAAATTCGCAACGAATATCATCAATTGCATTCAAACTGCAAATAGTAAGAACACTTTCTGCAGGATCGTGATAACATCATTAGATTATGAAGCCACATGAAATAACACCACAAGTATTGAGCTAAAGTTGCTCGAAACAAATGTATAAACCATCATACATCTGTCGGAAGATGATCCTAGGAAACTACTGGAAATCCCACCTAGGAACTTCCGAAATCTTGGTTATGCAATCGGGTACACGGATACACGGAGTTTTTATCCATCACTCAACTCCTAGTAGTAATACTACTCTCCAGTGTATCACATCCCTCAACACACAACCAAAGGTCTCAAAAACTCATCTACCTCAGACCCTCCTAATCACAACGATACTAAAGATGGCAGTACATGTGATCCCGCTCCCCAGTACTGGGTGCTGCCACACTCTTCGCACCACGAATAGTATTCAAGCAATTTCGAACATCCGCGTTCTTAAGTACGAAGGAAACTGAGCGATAACGATGTGTCAAGAATCCCCTAGAGCTCTACTCCCAGGGTCCAATCCATACATACGGGAGGCACCAAGAACAGAATTCCCATCACATCGGTATCATAGATCCTAAAAAAAATTGAGCGAGAAGAGGGTAGAATTAAAATTCCTAAGTCGTAATTCCTCACCAGAGTATAGAAGAGAAGTAAAAGAATCCTACTCTCTGATATAACTAGACTCAAAATAGTTTTTCACTAGACTCGACTCGGCAAAGTTCGATCAAGCAAGGTGCTCCTATGGTCGGTATGGCTCTGATTACCAACTTGTAACGCCCAAGATGCGGTCCTATCCCTATTAAGGCACAAGGGCCTCAACAGGGATAGAAGCGCATCTAGTTGTTTCGCAAGTACAAGTAATCATTGCATACATGTAGGAAGAGATGAGTATATGAGTTGGCTTGCACTCGCCACAAGCTATCTTACAAATCCACACAAATTATTCATACATTCATCCAGAAGACAGGGTCCAACAATGGACGAAATCAAACGATAAAAGAAGCAATGAAAACTGTCTTGCTATCCCAGGAACACCACCATGAAGTGCCCCTACTCATCAGGGTACGTAACGTACATACGCCTATGTTCTTCATCATACTCCCACTGGAGCTGCGACACATCATATGGCACGTACTCATCAACACCTGCACCTGTATTGTTGTAATCTGTGAGCCACAGGTACTCAACAATCTCATAACCCGGGTACCGAAACTATGTAAGCCATTAGGTGTGGGATGGTTAAGTGGTGAGGCTGCAGCAAGCACTAAGCATGTATTTGGTGGCTAACTTACAAAGACAAGAATGTAAATATGGTGGCCTACGCATGACGGTCGTGAACTAGCATGATCACTAAGTGATCCTAAACACCTACTTACGTCAATCATAACCCCACCGTGTTCCCTCTCGGTTCATGTTCACGAGCAGAGACAGTTACGTTATGCGCACAGTTGGTGTATTTTATTTGAGTTTACTTCAAGTTAACTACTACCGGGTGTTAAACAAATTTCCAAGTTGCCACATAACTGCGGGCACGGCTTTCCAAAAGATTTAACCCTGCAGGGATGCTCCAACTCATCCATCACAAACTAACCACACACCGCGGGAATAACCTCGACCATGAATCCCGTGATCTCCTAGGCAATTCCGTTGGAAAACCTCAACCTCGAGATAGCCAAAAGTATCCTCGGAATTCCTCGCGCAAGACATTCGAGAAAGGTAAAACAAGTCCAGCAAGACCGCCCGACGTGTCGACGAACCCGATAGGAGCCGCGTATCTCGTTCTCAGGACATGACCGGATAAGCTAGTGTACAGGGCCTGATAGACATCTCCCGAGTTGCCCCGGGTTGGCCCCGCATAGTGCTCTAGTTTGGACCAACACTCATGAGGAGCACTGGCCCGGGCGGGTTGATTAATTATCCACGGGGTCGCTATGCCCTATGCAATTTTATTAATTTGTTTAGAAAATGTAGTACCAAAGTTGGGTCTTGCCAGACAAGTTTTAATCTGGTCAAGGGGGTCCCCATAACAACCCCGAGCATGTTAGGAGCGCAAAAATATGGAACATAACACCGGTACTCGGAATTAGTGTGGCAAAAGCAGAACAAATCACCGGGCAAAAGGCCAATCCTTCCACCGTTGCCAGATATATACGTGCATTAATTTAAATAATAGTAAATAAAGGTGATATCTCCAGATAACCATGTTGACACACGGAAAGCTTGCACCTGCAACTAGCAACGCTAAAAGATAAGGGCTGAGCAGCGGTAACGTAGCCAATCAATGTTTTGCTAGGAAGTGGAGGGGTTAAAGGCTTTCATGGCAAATTAGGAGGCTAACAGTTTAAGTGGTAGGTAACGAAACATAATGGTAGAAGCGAGACATCTAGCATAGCAAAAATAGTGTCGGGATCCGGGTATGATCATCTTGCCTGTTGGGTCTTCAGACGGACAAAGAGCTGGGTCCTCGTGGTTGTACTCTCGGGGATCCTCGTACTCAGGCTCGACACTCACGTCTACCCAAAGAGAAACAGCACCAAATAAACATACAAGCAACGTGCAATGCTCAAACAAGATGATGCATGACCAAGTTGAAGTATTTAACATGGCAACCCTATGCTAGTCATGTTTCTCATGCAATTATTAAGTTCTTTAGTATTCTGGATAGAACCTCAATATTAGTTATTTGAACATGCATGATGATGGCAAATATGAATGCTCCATATAAAAACGATGCAAATGCATATGTAGAACGTTGCAAACGGAGTAACGTAGCTCACGGTACACTCGCGGCAAAGTACGAACGTTAATGAAGACAAAAACAAAGATGAGAAAGTCCATGGGCTATTCCTTGGCATTCCAAGGATGCCACTGGATAGGAAATGAAAATCTAGCCAGAATAGAGCTAAAGAACATGCAAACTAATGGAGTGTAGCTCCCACAAGTCACAAAACGATACTACACACAATCTGTCCATAAACAGCAACATGTCATCTTGTAACACACATATCCAGAGCTACAGCAAGTTTAAAATCACAACCAACGCATGGACATGAAGTATACAGCCTGCACAACAATTCATCTATCTACAGCAATATGAAAGGAAGCATAGATCAATGGCAATGAAGCTCACAAGAAGGCATGTTGAATCAGTTTTTAGGGACTGTGAAAATTCCAGTTTTACAGAATCTGAGTTAACATGATAGCAACTTGAATGCAACTTTTATATATGCTACAGGAACTTTCATGGGATGAACATTGACAGGGTGATAGAGGGCAACATGTACTTCAATTAATTACATTATGGCAACACCCAAATATGCTTATATCCATGGCTACCATGCTCACAATATGACATATTGAAAATAGCAGATTCACAGACTTGGTGAAATTTACAAGAGGTAAACAGGGCACTTGTTAACAGGATGACATGTTGACAGCAAGTTTTACATATGATGCAATAGCTTAACCCAGAAGTTCTTGGCACACATCTACAGAGGATGACAAGCACAACAACGTATACCATTGTCCCAACTCTAAAAGAGCAACATATGCATGGGAATCATCAAGACAACATGGCAACAAAATAACAATTTCCAACACTTAGAAATATTTGGGCATGTGAAAACATAATTTTGGTGACATGTTGACATCAAGAATGTCACCCATATAATGATCTATCATGGCATGCAAAAATACCAGGGGCTAGCACATACAAAAATGAGCATATTTAATGTTGACAAGTTTTTCATATAGTGCAAGAATTAATTCATGTGAAAAAGACAAAATGGCACAATATCACAAAATAACATTTTTGTAAACATGCTCAAATGATAAAACCAACACGACCATTGGATTCACTGCATTTTTCTACCCCAAAAACATATATCATAAGTCTAGGTTCCTATGGACAAAACTCCCACAATCTTCATTCACAAAAATCACATAGAACTTATAACACCCTATATGCCAAATTTGGCATGTCCTAGGATATGGACAGATTTGGTAATAAAACAAAACTGGCATATTTCCTTAAAAGGAAATAACACAAAATGCACAGAAACAATAAAAACACAATAAAACAAAACATAAAAAAAGGAGGGCCACATGGCAGTGAGCCACAGGCCCTGTGGGGCTGACTGGTGGGCCATGGGCCCACGGTCAGGGCGCTGGCGAAAACTTGGAAAAAGGGGGAGGAGCCGGGGTTCACTGCCACAATCTTCATTCACAAAAAACACATAGAACTTATAACACCCTATATGCCAAATTTGGCATGTCCTAGGATATGGACAGATTTGGTAATAAAACAAAACTGGCATATTTCCTTAAAAGGAAATAACACAAAATGCATAGAAACAATAAAAACACAATAAAACAAACATAAAAAAAGGAGGGCCACATGGCAGTGAGCCACAGGCCCTGTGGGGCTGACTGGTGGGCCATGGGCCCACGGTCAGGGCGCTGGCGAAAACTTGGAAAAAGGGGGAGGAGCCGGGGTTCGAACCTGGGTGTCCCTTGAGGTGGAGCAGGGGCTCGACCAGCTGGGTTGGGTCGGGTCTCTTGACAAAGGAGGGGCGCTACACGTCTAAACCTATAGGCGAAGCCCTGACGGGTACTTCGCCCGCGACAGAGAGGTCAGCGGCGGCCGACGATCTCCGGAGGCTCGGCGAGGCTCCGGCGGCTGCGGCGAGTGTGCGTAATAGGGAGGCGACGGTCTGCAGTGCGTGCGGGGAGCTACTAAAGGAGGCAAGGCGCGGGCTTGCTCGCTGCCGAGGTCACCCTTGGTGGACAGGTTTTCGGGAGCATCGGAAACTGCGACTACGGCGACGAATCGGACCCGAGAGGGACTATGGGGATGGTATGCTCACCCCGGGTCCCTTAGGACAAGGAGAAGCGGTCGGGGAGGCGTGAATGAGGTCGGGGAAGAACTTGCTGCAGCGGAGGTGCTCCAGGAGCGCGAGGAAGACGCCGACGACATGGAGGCGCTCTCCTCCTCCTAGCTCCAGGAACGGGTCGAGGAAGAAGCCGGCGAGCTGCAGGTCATGGCGGACGGTGCGGGGGAAGACGCCGGAGATGTGGACGATGGCGGCGACGGTGAGCTCTCTCTCTGAACTTCTGAATCCTCTCTAAACTTTCTGCTTTCTGCTCACGCGAGCACCATCAGGAGGAGGCGAAGGATGGAGGGAGGAGTGGCGGCGCGAGGAGGGAGAGAGGAGGAACCCTAGGCATGCACGCGTCTTAAAAGGTGGGGGCCAGACGGCGCCTCGACGTCCGTGAGCTCACGGCGGGGCGAGCGGGCGCTCTGTCTCAGACACAGGAGGGAGACGGCGTCAGGGCGGCTGTTGGCCGTCTGCGGGGCCGTTGGGCTGCGGGGAGCGAGCGGATGGGCCTGGAAGGGGGAGGCCAAGTCCCAAGCGGCTGATCTCTCTCTCTCTCTTGTGAGACAAAAGGTTTTTTTTTAAGAAAAACAAAAATAAAGGCCAGGGAAGATGGGTAGGGTTTTTGCGAAAACTAAAAATATAATGGTACTCACGAAATAATGCCCTTTTTTAAAAAATAGTCTTGGCATTATTTTGAGCAACAAAATAAACCACATATATAAGCATATCAATCTGTTCGTAAAGTCTAAATAGGCATATCTGGTAGAACATGTTTGAGATCTAAAGAACAATTCATATCAGATTTTAAAGAAGAAGTGCAACATTTTTTAATAAGATGAACAAGCAAGTGAATTCACAACATTTGCATATATTTGAAATAAGAGGGGTAGGCATAGTTTTTTGAGAAATAGTGAGAGGGCTTAGTTTGAGAATTGAGGAGATGTTTTCACACCACAATGCACACCACACAACACTCAACATCACAACAAGCACAACAAGCTCATGAGCAACAAATACTTTAAGTGATGATGCCACGATGCCATGATGAATGTCATGAAGCAATTACTATTATTACTCAAGCCACATAGACAATAATGAAGGTTCACACACTACTGGAATCAGGGACTTTGCCATCTGCCAGCTCTTTGCCGTCTGCTGGCAGATGGCAAAGAGGATATTTGCCGTCTGCTTTTATAAAGCAGACGGCAAAGAACATGCTGATGGGAAAGAGGCTCTTTGCCATCTGCACTTCTTTGCCATCTGCTGGCAGACGGCAAAGAACTCTTTGCCGTCTGCTAGCAGACGGCAAAGAACAAAGTGGGCCCCACTTGGTACTGCACTTGCCAGGTCACACGGGCCACTTCTTTGCCGTCTGCTGGCAGACAGCAAAGAACTCTTTGCCGTCTGCCAGCAGACGGCAAAAGAGGTGAGGGGGGCCCCACAGTGTAACGGCGGGGACGGGCTAACGGCCCCCCTCTTTGCCATCTGCTGGCAGACGGCAAAGAACTTTGCCGTCTGCCAGCAGACGGCAAAGAGGGGGCTTAATTTTCGCCATCCCCCCGCGCCTCCTGCCTCTCTCTCTTTCTCTCACCTCTCTCTCTCTCTCACCCGCGCCCGTTCCCCTCTCTCACCGCCGCCGCCGCCGCCGCCCCCTCCCCGCCCTCTCGCCGCCGCCCCCTCCCCCCCTCTCTCACCGCCGCCGCCGCCCCCTCCCCGCCCTCCACCACCGCCTGCCCCCTCCCCGTGGCGCACCTCCACCACCGCGGCGCCGCCCCCTCCTCACGGCCCTCCTGCCGCCGCCGCCCCCTCCCCGGCGGCCTCCTCTCCTCGCCGCCGGCCGCCCTGCCCCCTGCCCCTCTCTGGTGAGCTTCCCCTGCCCCCCTTTTAATTTTTTTTTCTGTTTTTCTAATTAGATTTTTAGTTTTTTGTTTTTAGATGTTTTGCAAATAGTTGTTTAGGTGTTTGGGTAAATAGGAAAAAATATTTAGACATTTAGGTAGAAAAAAAACCTAGAAGAAAAAAAAGAAGAAAAGAAGATGAAAAAAAAGGAAAAATAAAAAAGAAAAAGAACAAAAAATAATAATAAGAAGAAGAAACAGAAGAAGAGGAGGAGGAGAAGAAAAAAGAAGAAGAAGAAGAAGAAGAAAAGAGGAGAGGAGGAGAAGAAGAAGAGGAAAAAAGGAAAGGAAGAAGAAGAAGAGGAGGAGGAGGAGAAGAAAAAAGAAGAAGAGGAAGAAGAAGAAGAAAAAAGAGGAGAGGACGAGAAGAAGAAGAGGAAAAAGGAAAGGAGGAAGAAGAAGAAGAAGAAGGAAAAAAAGGAAGAAAAGGAAGAAAAGAAAGAAGAGGAAGAAGAAGAAAAGAAAAAAAGAGAAAAACCCCGACCCCGACACGGCACCTCGACCCCGACCCGACACCCCCACCCCGACACCACGTCCTCGATCCCGACCCCGACACGGCACCCCGACCCCGACCCGACAACCCGACCCCGACCCCGACACCCCGACCCCGGCACGGTACCCCGACCCCGACCCGACACCCCGACACCGACACGGCACCCCGACCTCGACCCGACACCCCGACCCCGACACGGCACCCCGACCCCGACACCCCGACACCCCTGACACCGCGACACCACGACACCCAGACACGACACCCCCCGACACCCCGACCCCGACCCCGACCCCGACACCCCTGACACCCCGACACCACGACACCCAGACACGACACCCCCCGACACCCCGACCCCGACACGACACCCCGACACCCCGACACCACGACACCCCGACACCACGCCACCCAGACACGACACCCCCGACCCCCGACACCTCTTCGGCCTCCTGTTGACCGAAAAGGTGCTCTTCGGCCTTCCAGAGGCCGATGGGGTCATATATTTGTGAATTATGAGTTAGGAAGTATATTTCCCGATTTTGTTAAGAAAAACATCATATATATTTGTGTTGATCGGGTGGATTTAAATGTCCAGTTCTTTCGGGGCTGCGAGGGTCTGGTGTTCGACGACCTCCCCGTGCGTTCGACGAGCTCCGCCCCTGCGTTCGTGGGTGAGCACAAATGACATCTCCTCCTCCCCCCTTCATTTGCTCTGTTCCGGTCTTCGTGCCGATGAAACTTGCTAGCTATAGGTGTCAATCATCAGTATGCGTGACCACTATGCATCTCCCGTTCGAAAGAGTTACATCTATAAATATTCATACATTTGCATATTTATAACCGTGATTCTTTCGAATTGTCCAACGTTATCCATGGACAGCCCGAGTATGTGTAGATTGGGTTCGTTTTCCCATATGCTCTGCTCCGGATCCGATGCAGAATTTCGTCAGTGCCTCCCTGTTGTTCTCCGGGTACACATCCTCTTTGCTTATTGCCGAGACGTGTATCAGGAGAACAGCGGGGAGGTGCTGCCGAAATTTTGCGTCAGATCCGGAGCAGAGCATGGGAAAACGAACCCAATCTACACATACTCGGGTGGGATTAGGACCTATCTTTACCTACTAGCGTCTAGGTTGCATGGACGTAATAAAACTGACAAACTCTATTAACTGATGAATATGGTTTGCTGAATTATGTATATATTTCTTGTGTGTCCAGTAGCTAGGCAAGATGAGTGATCGTGCGTGGATGTACACCGGTCACACTAGTCAGAAAGACATGACCCATGAATGGCTAAGAAAAACCAAGGGGTTTGTGAGAGCCGCATTTGCAAATGGACAGGAAACAAACTGGTGCCCCTGTGTCGACTGCGACAACTTTCATAAGAAGTCCGAGTTTGAAATGATCAAACACCTGCAGAAGTTGGGTTTTACGCCTGATTATACGGTCTGGACATTTCATGGTGAGTCTGCCCAACGTGCCATAGCTGAGGAGGGCCGTCGTCGCACCGACGAGCATGGTACCAGGATGGAAGACATGGTGGAAGACTTTGATGATGCTCGGGATTCGGACGATGAGATGGAGGAATCTGCAAAGGCCTTCAATGATATGTTGGAGTCTTCAAAACGTCCTCTCCACGAGCACACTGAGCTTTGTCAGCTGGATGCCATCGCACAAGTAATGGCTCTGAAGGCTCAATTCAACTTGGGCAGAGAATGCTACGACGCGATGATGACACTATTTGGACGCTTTCTACCCAAAGGCCATGTAATGCCTGCAAACCTGTACCAGTCGGACAAAATCCTCCGTGCACTTAAGATGCCCTATGAGAAGATAGATGCCTGTGAGAAAGGATGTGCCTTATTTAGGCTTGAGTATGCGGACTTGAAGTATTGTCCCGTTTGCCAGTCTTCCAGGTATGTTGAGGTAGACAACGGTATGGGTGAGAAGAGTCAGACAAAAATCCCAGTTAATGTTCTTCGGTATATGCCAATCATACCAAGACTTCAACGTCTTTTCATGGTCGAAGAGACGGCCAGACAGATGACATGGCACAAATTGGGCAAAAGAACCGAACTAGATGCAGATGGGGAGCCGATGTTGGTACACACATCGGACGCTTTTGCGTGGAAGCGCTTCGATGCAATACATCATGCTAAAGCGGCAGATCCAAGGCATCCTCGAATCGCCATAAGCACGGATGGGTTCAATGTGTTTGGTATGATGGCAGCTCAATACAATTGTTGGCCTGTATTTGTCATTCCACTCAATCTCCCCCCCGGACAGATTATGCAAAGAAAGAACATTTTCCTGACGTTGATAATTCCGGGGCCCAACTATCCGGGGAAGAATATGAATGTGTACATGCAGCCGCTTAAGGATGAACTGCAAGAAGCTTGGGATAATGGGATCAAGACATACGACGCCGCTACAAAAAAAACTTCCTAATGCGTGCGTGGTACATGTACTCGATGCATGACTTGCCGGCGTATGCGCTATTCGTTGGCTGGTCTGTGCATGGAAGGTTCCCGTGCCCCACATGCAAGGCAGCTCTTGAGTTTCGTCGGCTGCAGGCGGGTGGCAAGTTTTCTTGCTTCGACATGCATAGACAGTTCCTGGATCCTCGCCATAAGTTCAGAAAAGACAAGAAGAACTTCATCAAAGGTAGAGTTGTCAAAAACTCTGCACCACCTGCGTTGACAGGCCAACAGACCCTGGATCAGTTCAACTCTCTCGAGCCGGATCCGGAGCGTCCAGGGTATTTCAAGGGGTATAATTCCGAACACGCCTGGACTCACAAGACATGCTTGTGGGATCTGCCTTACTTCAAAGACCTCCTTTGCCCACACAACATCGACGTGATGCACACTGAAAAGAATGTCGGCGAGGCCCTCTTTGGTACATTGTTCGGCATAGAGGGGAAAACAAAGGATAATCCTAAGGCTAGAGTTGATCAGGAGGCTCTATGTGATAGACCGCTACAAAATATGCGACAACTGAAAGGAAAGCAGAACTGGACGAAGCCAAAGGCATGGTTCAATCTTGGAAGGCCAGCTATGAGGGAAATTATCCTGTGGGTGAAAAAGGAGTTGATGTTCCCCGATGGGTATGCAGCGAATCTAAGGAGGGGAGCGAGCCTTGAAAAATTGAAAATATTTGGTCTCAAGAGTCATGATTGGCACATATGGCTTGAGCGGGTAATGCCGGTGATGTTGCGTGGCTTTATCCCTGAGGATGAATGGCTAGTACTGGCAGAGCTGAGCTATTTCTTCCGTGTTCTTTGTGCGAAAGAACTATCGCCTGGCTTGCTAGAAGAACTGGAAGAGTTGGCGCCGGAGTTGATCTGCAAGTTAGAGAAGATCTTTCCACCGGGCTTCTTTAATCCAATGCAGCATTTGATTTTGCATCTCCCGACCGAGGCACGATTGGGGGGGCCGTGCAGAATCGTTGGTGCTACGCAACTGAGAGGATGCAGAAGACGCTTCGAGAAAAATGTAAAAATAAACGTCGAATTGAAGCATCGATGGCCGAGGCATTCATTACTGAGGAGGCGGCAAACTTCGTGACAGCACACTACGAAGCCAAAAATCATCATTTGCATAATCCGAAGCCTCGGTACAATGTTGGCGACCCTAAAAAGGGTGGATCCAACCTCAGCCTATTCAAAGGGAAGCTCGCACCAGCCGGTGCTTATACTTCCTTATCGCTGGATGTCGACGAATGGCGGACCATTACGTTGTATATCTTGAACAACCTAACAGAAGTGCGGCCGTACATCGAGTAAGTTCTCGGTACATTGTTTCACAACCTCTAATTCCTTTGAACTGCTCTTATTCCCGGATATTTGATACAGTCGATACGTCGCCAAATTCTCGTATGGAGCGGTGATCCAAAAGGATTCCGTCGAAGAGTATGAGCTTCTGGCAATGCATGGAAGCAGCTATCCCGGTTTCATCTCTTGGTTCAAACAAACGGTAATTTCCATTAGACCATTTCATTTCTTCGTCTAATTTCCGGCTAATGCAACAATCCTTTCGTATTAAACTTGTAGGCTAGTTCAGAGTCTATGGACGCCGAATTGAGACAAGTCGCTAATGGTTTTGACTATAAGGTCCGTTCATTTGACAAATATGACATCAACGGGTATCGCTTTCGTACCTATGGCAAAGAGCTATCTATGGCCGACCGAAAGTCTACAAATTGTTGTGTCTCTGCTATCGGCGAAGGAGGTACCGAGTATTATGGAAGAGTTGAAGCAATTTATGAACTTCTATTCTATGGTGCAAACCCACCGAAAGTCGTTGTCTTCAAATGTTATTGGTTCCAGCCGAAGGAGACTAGAAGGACTCATGAACATCTAGGGCTAGTCGAAATCAAACAAAGCACCCATTTGGATGTTCCCGATGTCTATATTACGGCTCAACAGGCAACCCAAGTTTTCTATCTATCGTGGGCCTGCCAAAGTGATCCAAATCTCAAAGGTTGGGATGTCGTTTATGAAGTGCCACCACATGTTAGACCACCTCCCCCCAATGAAGAGGATTATGAACCTCACATTAACCCAGACACATATGAAGGAGAATTCTTCCAAGAAACACGTCTTTCCAAAAAATGTTTCAAGAACCGCTCTACTTCACCTCAGAACATTGAAGTAGACAGCGGCAGTGAATCCGAGCCTGAACCGGAACAAGAAGAGCCGGAACAAGAAGAGGTTACTGCTGCGGATGACCTGTCAATGCTTGACCGATTACGTACAGGAGGCCTTCCACATGTTGATGCATTTATTGATGATGATGATGAGCATGTCATTACTGATAGTGATGATGATGATGCATTTATTGACCCCGAAGCATATATAGACGATGATGATGCATTTATTAATGATGACGATGAAGATTAATATTATAGTTCATGTTAGGTATTCAATTATTATTATGTACATATATATTATTAATTGGTTCATGTTAGGTATTCAATTTTTTATTATGTTCATGATGATGATACACTTAAATTATATTCATGTCAGGTATTCATTTTTTTAATGTTGTACTAACTTCGTTTACTCTTTGTCATTGCAGGTGTTGACAGATGGTGGGCGCGGGTCGAGAGCGCTCCGAGGCTCCTTCCTCGGCGCGTGGTGGGAGGGGTACTTCCATCCCACCCCACCACCTCCGGAGAGCGCTGGATCTCAGTATGCAGACACCGGCGGGCGCTTCTTCTTCGACCGGGAGAGGTCGGGGGGGAAGAAGGTTGGTAGAGGTGGACGTGGCGGAGGGAGAGGTAGGAAGGCTGCTACTACGCCTTCCTCGCCGCCACCCCCAGCTGATTCACCCGACCACAGGAGTGCTCCGTCTGAGATGGAGCAACCTGATGTGCAGCCGTCTCGGACTCCGGTGCACGAGCCTCAGGCCGACGAGCCTACGACAGACGAGGCTACGACAGACGCGCCTACGGCCGACGAGCCTACGACAGACGAGGCTACGACAGACGCGCCTACGGCCGACGAGCCTGGGGCCGACGAGCGTCGGGCCGCCGAGCCTTCGTCCCACGAGACTGGGGATCACGCTGAGTCGCAGCAGAACCCAGGTGCGGGCTCGTCGAGTGGCCGTGCTGAGGGTGGCTATAGTTCTGATAGCTATAGCGAGAGTGAGTGGGTTGAGGGGCACAAAGTCTACCAGCGTGGTGATACAAAGCTCCCGCCCACCCCGGCGACCCCCGACCAGAGGTGGTTGATTGCGCCACAGGGGGAGAAGTAAGTGCATTTACTCTTTTTTAACCTTTTGTCTTCACGTTTCTTCGAATAGCTAATGCGTTGGCCTTGTCATACTGCAGGTCTTGGACACACGGGCCTGGTTGCCGCAAGCCCAACAGTGTGCTTGGCGTGATTTGTCGCCAGAGCTTCCCGGGGTGGGTCACGTTGCCCGGTGAGGGCCGGGTTCCAGAGCTAGGAATGACCTGGGAGCACTACTTGGCTGCCCCAGCCCCGCCGGGGCATAGGATCGACGATGTCGAGTGCCACACGGTCGCCGACATTGTGATCCAGACGTTTTGGGTAATTTCTCCTTTGCCGTCTATGTTGTGTTTT